>OX608074.1:105381575-106666629 GCA_951509635.1 Eupeodes luniger | reverse complement strand
TTGCTGTTATTTAGATTGACTTTATTTTTTCTCCTGCTAATTATTTTTGATTTTATAAAACAGTTAAAAAATAAGTGATTCTTCCTGTTATTTTAAACAACCTGGTACGATGCAATGGCAACAGATTTAAATTGAATTTTGTATTTTCATCATAATGATGTTGGAGTAAAACAAAAAATAATAATAAACACAATATGAAACTGATGTGTTGCACATCATGCAATGCATCACCGAATAAACGTGATAGAGAGTGAAGTCACGACTTTTAGATTTTGCTTATAGGTACCATAGGTAAAGGTACCTACTATGTTAGTACCTTTCTTTTTAAAAAGTTTTAAGGTACAAACAATATGAAAGTTGTTAGTTCCTAAGTTTAGATCGACATTGGCCAAATACTATTTTCTTTTAAAAAAAGCAATAAAATCAAAAAATGTTTGTTTTCCTTGAATTATGACTTATTAGTAATTATCCAAAACAACTTCCTGATTCTTCTAGCTTCCTAGTAGCACATTTTGTCACTCCAATTTTCCAAGACCTTGTTGAGCTTCACAATAGTCCATCCCGGTTTCCAACAAAAATTATAATGGGTTATATCACATCTATGGGGCGTCCAATTGACATCGCTGAGACGGCTAATTGATTGTAGTATGGGCTGTTTGGCATGGCGCTTACGAGTATATCTCCAATTTCAGAAAAAGGGAGGTTAACATGGCTTTATAACGCCCAACGTTATATCGAAACGTTGTTTCTACACTCAGTTTTCAAAAAAAATTGGTCTAATTATGCCTTCACTCTACAATCCACACCAAACTGTCACTTTCTATGAATGCATTGGCTCCTCGAGAACTACGTACAATTTTTTAACGTTAGCCACGAAAATTAATATTTTGTGATTTGTGTTTTTAGGGTTTATAAAACCTTAATTGTCTTACTTCCATAAAGCTAAGATCTTGACAAAATGATGTAATACATTATTTTTATAGATATCAACATCCTATGATGTATGAGCTTGTGATGCTGTATTATACAACAACACCACGAGACAATTTAATTGCATTCAATTTGTTGGATTTTACGATGACGATGCAATGACTTTACTTATGGAAAGAAGAGAATTATAATTATACAAAATCCATTATAAGAGATCAATTTATTATGCGCATCCAATCAAGTGGATAGGATATACTCATACATTATTTTGCACAATATTATCGTATAGATATGACATTGACATAGATAAAATAAATACGTCGTTGTTTTAAATTTTTTGACAGTAAGAGTGAATTCCAGAAAAAGTCAAATTGTTTTTGAATACAAATTTTAAGGTTTTAGAGTAATATAACATTTCTAGAAAATACAAGACCGAAAATTTCATTACTTTTTGTTAAAATTACATCTTTTTATAATAATCATAAAAAGTGAAAAACAAAAGCTTGAAACCAATGAATTTTCAAGTTTTTTTTGTTTAACTTTTAAAGTGCTTATTTAATCCAATTCAATTCGATTGTTATGGTAAAATTGTCAAGAGTTTCCAAAACAGTTGGACCAAATTGACTACATTTTGATTTAAATAACATTTCTTCTTCTTTCGAAAGCCACAAGCTTTTTAGAACACAAGAATATGTTCATATTGCAACAACAACGTTTATTTCCTTAAAAAGTGACTATCGCTTGTGACGTGATGAAACTGTTACTTTGCATAGACCAAATTTGTCTTATTTGATTTTAATTTATGGATGGTATGATTTTAAAGTACCAAAACCACGCGGCGCACCGTGGCGTTAATAGAATCACTATGGAAGTTACCTTGTGACCGCCATTTCTTCAAGTTCTATTACCAATCTTTCCAAATTATGATGTGTAACTCATAATCTTTTTAGTTGTGCCATAAATTCAGTTACAAAACTTTAAGACCTTGTTGATAAAAATATCAATATAAAATAAAACGGATGTATTATTTTTAAAAATATTTATATTAGCAAGCAATGAATTAATGTCAATTTTATCTCAATTTCGCTTCTGTTACCATTGAGTAAGGCGCTAAATAATTGCCCGCGAATAATGCCCTTACATAGGTTTTAGTGAAAAGAGTCAAATGGATTTTACTATGGCACGCAAGAAATGAACATGATATACATAATTCTTTTTTCTCAAATTAAAAGGTTTTTAACCTCAAAAAAGTTTTAAACAATGAAAACAATATCAAACATAAAATGTTGCTCGAAGTGTCAAATGTAACTTCTGTAATGGTTTGATTGAAAGTCTCACTCCAAAGAAGGGTCATATCCTGCCATTTTTGGGAATAAATGTGAATATGGTTGACAAGTTGTACCATACAGATGTGGTAAAGGGTTTGGTAAAGGGTTTAACAACTAAGCTTTTCAATGGAAAAAGTAGGATTTTTCTGTAGAATTCTAATGATTCAAACAATGCCTCACATCTAATTTAAAAAAATGACGTTGCTTGAATGAGGCATGAAATTCTCTTTGGCATATTGTGATCCAATTCAATGCATGTCCGGTGATCCACTAAAAGGCATACAAAACACCTTTCCCAAATTTCGTTGAAATTTCACGAATTATGATATCAAAAATTGCGCTGAAGAGATCTTCAAATCAATATTTCCTCACTGCCATTTCTACCTGCCTCTTAACCTTTAAGTCTCTAACTAGCCTAGCAAAGTCAGTTTTATTAATTTTTTGTAAAAGAAATCATGAAACTCAAATTTTGTATATCACCTATTTTTAAGATTTTTAACAATTATAATTTTTTTTTTTGTTCAAAAGTATTGGAAAAATCAATTTTTGGACATTATTATAATTCAATTATTTTATATTTCGAACCCCAATGAATCCCTGAGAGTCCATAAAATATCATAGTCCAAGGGTTTTAAGCAGTTCAGATATAAATTTTGTTTAGTTTTATGTTACCAAAATGTGCAAGTAATCTTTGTATTAACTTTTGGTAAAAAAGGTTTTCCTTAACATTTAATTTACTAGTAAATATATGTATTTTATGTAAACCACATATCTTTTCATATTCACCAATTTCTATTTTGTAATTAACAACAATTTTCTACTATCCGCTCTCTATCTCTACCTTTATCTAAGTAAAAGCAGCCGCACTAATTTTCTACTAACCCCAACAAAAAAATATTAAAGTTGTTAAAAAAAAATCCTTATGTTAGTTTTTTGTATGTAAAAACAAAAACTACAACACAAAATTTTTACTATTATTTTTTCTTTCTTTTTTTTTCTTCTCTACGCAGGATGAAAAGAGCTTGGATATAATGGGTCAATATAAGCCAGAAATTTTCTGTTAAAGAAAATTCAAATAAATGAAACAGAAATTTAAAAAAAAACATATATGAAAAGTTAAACAAAAAACACACAAAGAAAACAAATCTCATTTGATTAAAACAAAATTAAAATCAAAGATCAAAGAAATATTATATACAAAAAGAAAAAAAGTTTAAAAAACGATTAATAATTCTCACATCCAAACAAAATATTATCACAAAAACAAAGCGAACAAAAAACAAATCATCACATCATCATTTTATTATTATTTAATTAATTCGTTTATACTTACTTGTTTATATATAAATATAAAAATATATATAAAAAAAACCAACAAAGCAAAATATATACACGCATTCATCACTTAGCATGTAACTTAAAACAAAAATTACAAAAATCTGCTTACATCATTTGTAAAATCAATTGTCCTTATAAAAGCACACTCCTCCGCAGTATTAAATGTTGTTTTGTATTTGAAAAAAGCAAACAAAAAACACCAGAATTGAAAAAATTATTAAAAAAAAAAAACAACAAAATAAAACGGAGAGTAAGGATAAGCGATAGGAGCTTTCCTATACTTCCAGTATTTATCATCAGGTAAGAATAATTATGCAATAATAACCATAAAAACCAAAAAATTACATTTAAATGTTATGCTTTTGTATTCCTTTTTATTTATAAATTGTTTCTTTAAGTTAGTATTTCCTCTTGTATGTTTTTTTTTTCTTAATTTTATTGCTTTACGCTTAAGTAAATTTATTGCTTATTGCTATGTGTCATTATACAATTCATTTTATATTACTATTTAAAACACTTATTATTAAATGTGTTTCTTTCTTTCTTCACAAAAAACCATAGCTTTGTAAATTCAATACAGACATTTTACGACTTACACACAAACTTTTATTTCTACAATATTTTTATTAAAACACCCACACTGTAGACAGTATTAGTATCAGATCAGATCCTCAGGTCACAATACAAATCTATCTACAATCTATATCTACAAAATAAATGCTGGTGTGCCTCAGGGCTCCGTTTTGTCTCCAAGACTCTTTCTTATTATTTTTTGTTAAAAGCCTACTTAGCTTTTCACATTCGTTTTAATATTATATATGTGAACTATGAACGGTTGCTAATGATAACCTTATTAAACTCCCTTCGAATATGGCTGTAATCTTAAAAGCCATTATTCGTCCGAAACCCAAGCACAATTCATTGTCATATTTGGCTGAGTGTTCAGTTGAGTGTGTTGAACAGAATTCAAAAGAAATCTCTAAAAATGGTAGATGAGCGTTGTTTAACCACAATGTTTTATGCCTGTCATTATTTTTTTCGCTGTTTCTATAAACAATGATCTATTGCTCAAACTGTTCAATGGTAATACCCTCTATTAGAAATGCTGAGAAATGCTCTGCTCATATGATTACTCTTGAACCCAATTTTGGATGTTCAGAGATTCTTTTTTTTTTAGCCGCACTACACGAATGCAGGTGTTGAAAACCATAGTGCATTGGTATCGCCTTTTTAATCCTATCTACCTCCCAATTTTTCACTGTGTTTAATTTATTATAAGGGTATTCATAACCCATTTAACAAAGATAACTTGGTCTGAAAATGTATGTTTTGAGCCGATTTTATTCAACTTGCATTAATTAGTTGTAAAATACGTTACATTTTATAGATTAAAATATTCTCAGAAAAATTCAAACTGAGCATAGATTTTAAGCCCATCTTATTTTCAAGACCAGTCGAAACTTAATTTTCAAACAAACAAAAATGCATAAAGATCGATTTTTTGTTTCTAACTCCTAGGCCACTGCTCTTTATTAAAAAACAGGAGCAATGGTCAACTCTAGGGAACACTCTTATCTTATTGAGAAGACCAGAAACTTCAGATCTGCCGCACGAATATGACAATTGATTTTCCATATTTGTGTGTTATTTATATTATTTCCTCAAGACTTCAGTAATTTTTCCCGAAACTCAAAAATATATTACTAACTGTATGCAAGACAGAAATCGCTTAAATCAATTCTGATTTCAATTAATCATTCTTCTCAAAACCGTTGTCCTTTTAAATGCTTTCGATGTTTGATTACGTATAATTTATTCAAGACAAATAGGTATCTACATATAACTCGATTGAACTACCCTTTTAAGTTCCAAACATTAACCGTAAGATTAAATTTGAAATATCTTTTCTAACGATGGAATCCAACCCAACCCTGTTATTGTTGTTTTTCAGTTTTCCTTTCTTCCAAATTAAAAAAAATAATAACTTTACTAATGTAATTCTCGTATTTTCTTCTTTTTTTTCCAGATGGCTCATGTTGTTGGTGTGCCCAAGCGCGATCCCTGTCAAAAATGTGGTCTTCCTGTATTTCTTGCCGAGCGTTTAACGGTCGGCAAAAGAGTCTACCATAGAACTTGCCTGAAGTGTGCCCGGTGTAGCTTTCAACTTACACCGGGTAGTTTCTATGAAACCGAAGTTGATGGGGAGTACTGTTGTGAAACTTGTCCAGACGAAGAACCCAGTCTCGAAGTGGAATCGGCAGATATCCTGCGAAATCCAACAGGAGCAGGTGCTGATTCGAATATCGCAGCAAGACCAAAAAGTCGAATTGCCGATCGATTGGCATTCTTTGAAAGAACCAAGGCAGAGGAGTCTGCTGCGGCCATTAGTAGTAGTAGTAGTAAGGTTTTGCAAAAGAGTCTCAGTGATGAAGAAAAAAGTAAGAGCTTGAAGAAAATCAGTGGTGAAGCAGCATCTGCGTCGCCCTATAAAATGAATGCTGCACTCAGTAATTTTATGAATTCTACGCTTGATGATGAGATCGATGCAGGTGAAGTTGCGACAAACGACAATAGTCTTAATTCAGGGCAAATGGATACATCGGAAAGCATTGATATCAGTAGTGATTCTGAAGATGATGAATCTGAGGAGAAACCACCAGAGCTCCCGAAATCTCTTCCACCAAATGAAGATAAAGTCTCGACATTACCCAGAGAGCAGGTTTCTGAAAATGATCAAATGAAACCTCTCAAATCTGAAATGAGTATACAATTAATGCAAAAACTGGAAGAACCACTTACTATGAAAAATGAAATCACTCTCAAGACAGGCGACGCATCTCATGATGAGGACGCCCAACACGATGATGAAAGCAAATACGATCATGCTGAAGTAGAAGAATCCCTATCAATTACATCAATTAAAATTACAAAACCAGCAGATGATCTTAATATAAGTAAATCTAATTTTGTTACCAAAGATAATACCGAAACTGATGAGCAGATGAGAACAACAAATGCGACAATAGTTGTAAAACCACCTACATTGCCGCCGCCAAAGGACGAAAAAGAAAAACCAAAAGAATCCATTGCTAAGAGTCCAGCAGAAGTTGTAGTCGATGATCAAACGCGAATTGAAACGGAACTCGAAGAAGATAAGTCAATTCTGCGTCAACGGCCAGTGACCCTGGACATAAAAACCAATTGCAATAGTGACATGACGGCTGCACATGAGGATGAAGAGACAGCAAATCGCTTAAGTGTGGTGCGTGCTCGTCTACATCAATTCGAAGTAATTGCAAATAATAAAAACCCTAATGATAATGTTATGAATAAAACCCCAGATAACACCTCTAGAATTAACAGTAGTAGTATTAAGTCAGATAGTATTAAGTCAATTGTCTCAGAACAACAACACTCGAAAGATGAGGAGGAAATGGCCAAAGAGACTATTTCACCCACATCAGAAGCCTCTTCCTCAGTAGATGTTGTTGTCGAAGAGGAAATTAAACATATGGAATCAGATGAAGTGCCTAAAATTGATGAAAAAGTTGAAGAAATTAAAGAAATTGAAGTTAGTGTATCCACTGAAGAAATAACCGAAAAGCTAGAACAGAATGATGATGAAGCTGTGTCACCAGCTAAAATCGACACAACCATCGACGCAAGCCCTGCAGATTCCCAGGATGCGAGTCTCAAAAAGGTTATTCCAGTTGGAATCGAAGTAGATAACGATGAAAATGAAAAAACAAAGAACAAAGTTATAATCGAAGAAGAGAAAAAACCCAATCAAGAAAAAGAAAAAACACCTAAACCATTTACATCTCCGGCCAAAGTCAATCTTGAATTATATCCCGAAGAATTGAATCCATTTAAAAGTGACGATGAAGAAGAAGATATTGCCCCCTTGCCTGTAGTTACTCCAGTGAAACCTGTAACACCTTTGCCGCGAAAATCCTTACAACAATCTCCGGCAACAACAAGTGCGAAGAAGGAAGACAAAGATCGAAGTCTAAATCCGTTTGATAGTTCCGATGATGAAGTTGAGATGGAGAAAAAAGTCAAGCCACCACGTCCACCACCACCAAAGATCTCTAAGAATCCTTTTGGTAGTGAATCTGATGATGTTGGCGATGAGAATTGCAGCAAAACGGGTAATATTGATAAACAATATCCCGTTCCTAAACCTCGGACAACTTTGTAAGTATTTTTTGAATTATTTATTTTTATGTTTGTTGAATTTAAGGTGTAAATGAAGTGTGTGAACCTTAAATTTTGTTGCAAAGTTCAATATTTCATCGTTTTCATTTTTTACAGATTCACTGGAAATTTTAGAAAGACGATAGGAATTCTTTGTCAGAGTTATCGTGTAGACTGTGACTTTGGGATACTAGGTTAAATGCTAATTTTTTTAATCAATCCATTATGCGGAAAACAATTAGAGATAACTTTGTTGAACTGTTAGATTTGTTAGAATTAATTAATTTATTCTGAATGCCTCTTGTTTTCTATCGATGTGACAATAATTGTTCTTTGAACTCTGATAATTTCAAATAATTTACTCGTAAGACCTTGAGTATTTTTTTTTTTACTGTGTTTCGTCAGTGATTTTCATAAATGATTATGTCTTTGCTCAAATGCAACTTCCTCCGGATGCTTAAAAATGATTCATTCTTTCCAAAAAAAAAAAGAACTCATGCATTCAACTACTACCTACTTATTTTTTGTTTGAATGTTTCAAACCCCCACAGCAATATGAACTAACTTATCTCTACCATGTCCGTCATTCAATTCATAATTTTTGCGAATTCAAATCTTTTTTTTATAAAGAAAACAAGATAAATACAGAACTTAAAGCAACGCATCTTCTATGATGTGCAGATACAGAGGCGTCAATTTCAATCCATTATCTCGAAATTAAATGTTAATTTTCCATTATGGTTTCATTTTTGCTTAGAATTGTAAGAAGATACAATATTACACAACAATGATGCCTTCGAGCATTGTTGTATAGAGCTTTGATCGTGATATTGAGATTGAAAACAACTACCCATCTTGAATTGGGAACTTTTAGGTTTCTCTTTGCTATGAAATTCAACTTTACTTATTTAAAATAGTTCATTAAACCATTTATATATTATGTAGATATTGTTTTCCTTTTTAATCGCAAATATTAAGAGAATCTTAAATTTGCTTATTTTACAAATAATATTGCGAGCGACAGAGCAGATTTTATAAAGTTTTTAAATAAATATGAAATACATACAAACAAAAAATAAAAATATAGCGTCCATTACACGTATGCAAATGCGATTTGTAAAATTTAATTTTTTAGCCCCACAATAAGACCGAACGGTGATGTTCAAACTTAAAAAGCGAATATCTCGCTTAATATGGGTCCAGAGGGTCAAAAGTCGGCACCTAGAGGACAATTTTTAAACTCCACTATTTCTCGATCTAGATCACCTAGGAAATTCAGGATTGTGATCTAGGGATCATTCCCTTTCCATTACTGTTCCTATCTTTGAATAAGACCAATTTTACAACGAGTTATGGGCAAAAACCTGAAACAGGTCTCTTGCTTCTACACCGTATGCTTTTTCAGCACCAGCGTACAGTAATAAGGCAATGTACGCATACATTTCATCCTCTGTTGTTTCATACCACCGACGCATTACTTTAGATTGGTCAGATAACCGATTTTCCTCGTAAACTCTTTTGGCTTTCTTATTTGTTTCCAGAACTATATTTTGGATTATGTTTGGAGTGATCAAAGTCTTAAAACATTCCATTTTTGACGCAAATGTTTGAGAACATGAAGCGTTTATGTTTAGCCTTTCATTACGAGCTCTAGCTGCTCTTCGTGTCTCTATTTCATCAGGCATAGACCACCAAATATCAGAGAATTTTATATTTCGAGCTGAGTATTGCATTCCTCGATTGGGTGCTGCGGGTTCATTTGCCACTGATTCCACATGACAAGCTCTTGTTGTTGCTGCGATTCTGCTTCTGCCTCTTCCTCCATATCCAACCCAGCCTCTTAAACGAATTTCGAATATAACTTCGTTTAGATCGTAATTTGGATCATCTGCATCTGAAGAATCTGCACCATTTTCGCTTTCTTCATCATCAGAGTTATTTGGACTAGCCATTTTGATCTCCACCCTCTTCATCGTTCAAAAACCTATCGTAGTGTTCATCGAAAAATTCCTGCTCTGCTTGAGTAAAATCTCTGCTCGAAGATGCATTGAGTAAGAACAGTATACGATTCATAATATTACTATCCATATTCTACAGAAAATTCATAAATAGCAAAAAACCAAAAGCTTCACACAGTACCTACTTACTTATTTAAGATTTTTCCAATTTCACTTTAGTAAAATAAAAAAACACTTTGTTTTCGTTATATAAGCACAAACTAGCACAGACTAACTCAATGATTATATTTTGTTTAGTCTAAGGCTAATAAACAATAAAAAAAACACCAAACATTATGAAAATACCGTTGTCAAAACCGTTAAAAAGATCGATTTTCATATAAAAATCGTATGGGCACTGGGTGCACGAAATTGGAATTTTTTAATTGCAACCCTTACCTGCCTCAAATGTCAAAAAAGTAAATGTAAAACGTTAATTTTCGTTTACTTTTGGGTACTGTATACCTGAAAATATAATTCTTTTAGGCATGTAAATGAGGAACTTATAAGTTTTTTTTTCATTTAAAAATTGTAATGGGCACTGAGTGCCCAGTACACGGCTCTAGTGTTAACGAAGTTCACTTTTTGTAGTAGATAAATTTAAAGTAGCCTCATAAACAAGTCTGGGGAAGTTTTATAGAGTATAGAGTATATTTTATTTCGCTTAAAATTCAAATACATTATAATAAAGATAAATAGTTAATAATTAATCAAAATAATAATGACATTTTGTATTTTTTGATACAATAAAGCATTAAAAATAGTGTTAAATGCCACTTCAATAGGCTTAACAAATTCAAAAGATTAATGAGGGTGGGGTGACCCAAAGTACAATTTAATGAATTCAATTAATAAAAATCTATAAAAATGCATACAAAATTAACATTTCTATAATTAATTTAACAGAACTAGAAAAAAAGTAGTGTTTTAGAAATTTGTATATTCTCCAAATAAAATTTAATAAAAGCTAAACGAAAAGAAATAGTGATAAACTCTCTATCAAACCAAAATATCGGTGAAAAGTGATTCAATATTTAGGTAATCAAAATTGAAAAGCCATTGTTTTATGCGTTTTAAAAATATTCCAGAAATTGTTATGGATCTTATAGACTGGGGAAGTTTATTAAAAAGACGAAATGAAAACACAGAACAAAAGTTACGGAAAGCCGTGGTGCGAAAATCTGGTACAGTAACAACATTCAAAAAATTACCTCGAAGATTATAGTTGGAAATTAGCCTGAAATTAAGATTTCCTGACCTCCTAAAAAATGTTTTCAATACCTTAAAACAGTACAAATGTCTAACAGGAAGTATCTTAAGAGTAGCAAAAAGTTCAAAACTTGGATGTCGACGGTGTTTTCTACAAATTTTTCTAATAACAGCTTTCTGGAGTATAAGAAGCGGTTGAATTTTATTCTGATAAGCCCCTCCCCAACAAGAAATTGCGTACTGTAACTTAGAATGGAAGATGCCATAATAAATTGTTGTGAGGAGCTTTAAAGAACAAACATTACTAAGATAAAAGAAATTTCTTAATGTCCAGTTGAAATACTTTCTTAGATACTCCGTATGACATGAGAAGTTCATTCTCGAGTCTATATGAAGGCCCAAGTATTTAAAGCTATCAACTTTTTCTACCACGAAACAATTAGCGCTGCAACTTACATTGTTATAAAATGAAAATTCATTTGTGCATGATTTGCACCTATTTATCATAAACCTTTGGCAATCGTTCGCATGGTACATAACATCAGTTTCAAAAACATTTACCGAAGACAGATTGAAAAACATAATTTTTGTTTTAGGGCTTATAATTAACTTATGTTCATTGAACCAAGTTCTCAATAAATCTAGATCCCAGTTTATATCAGCAACAAGATTCAATGCACTTTTAGAGCCATAAGTACAGCCAATATCATCTGCAAACGCAGTAAGAGTGCTTTTAAAGTCCAAACTAAACAATGAGTTTATATAAACTAAGAATAGAATCGGTCCTAAAACCGAGCCCTGTGGCACTCCTATGTTAAATGAGGCTATACTACTTCTTATATTGTCTATTTTAACTCTCTGTGATCTATTAAGAAGATATGATCCGAACCATTCCAACATAAAGCTGCGAAACCCAGCATTTTCAAGTTTTCTCAATAATATCTTGTGGTTAACCATGTCAAAGGCTTTTGTAATGTCTATAAATAAACCACATGTATACTTTTTTTCATCAAGATTAGAAAAAATCCGAGAGCAAAATTCTAAAAGAGCATCTTCTGTGGACTTTCCTTTTTGAAACCCAAATTGCACTGAACTAAAAAAATTGATAGTTTTTAAATAGTTAACTACCCTCTCTTTGACAATTTTCTCAAAAACTTTACTAATTGATGGCAAAAGAGATATAGGCCTATAATTGGTCATCTCATCTATTGCACCTTTTTTAAAGAGGGGCATGACATCTGCACATTTAAGTTCATCTGGAAACACTCCCGAATAAATGCTATTATTAAACAAATGTGCCAAAACGTCCACTAAAAAAAATGCTATCCTTTTAATGACTATATTAGAGATGCCATCAACTCCACAAGCATTTGAATCTTTGAGACTACCTATAGATTTCAAAATTTCCGAAGCCGTAATTGGTTCAAAAGCAAAACTATTTGTATGTGTTAATTCAAAACCATTGAGATGAGAAGAGCAAGTTGTGCAATTTGAAAGAATGAAACCTGTCTGTGAATTACCAGCAATTGAAGTAAAGTAGATGTTAAACGCTTCAGCAATATCAAAATTGTTTGTTAATTCACAGTTATTAACTCCACTTCGAATAACAGTTGGCTTTTTTAAAAAAGAAGACTTGTTAAGTATATTATTGACAACTTGCCATTCATCTTTTAAATTTCCTTTAGCCGAGTTTAGTCGTGTTCGGTAAAAATTGTCACGACAGACTGGTATTTCCTTTTTTAATTCCAAACAAAGTCTCTTATATCTGTTATTTAGGTAACTATTGGAGGGATTTCGAGAACATTTAATTTTTATTTTAAGTTTATTTTTAGTTTTAACTTTATTAAGTAACTGTTTAGAAATCCAGGGCTTGAGTCTTATATTTGATTTTTTTAAACGGATGGTATAGTAGCTATTTGCAATGTGTTCTTTTAGTTTCTTAATAAAAATCGAATATGATCTAGAAGCATCACTTTCAATGAAAACATCTTCCCAAAACTCATAAAAGAGATCGGTTTTAAGTTTTTCAAAATTGATTTTTGTTTTAGTTTTATTATTAGTGCTAGGAGAATGTATAACCCTTTTTGTTTTAACCCTGTTTACCAAAAGTACTGTCATTGCGTGATCAGTAATCATAAAATCAGTTACACCTTGTTCATAAGTATGCGATATATTGGTAAAACGTCCATACATATGGTCTAAGCAAGTACCTGACACCAACCTTGTAGGCTCATCTATAAAGCATTCTAGACCATTAGAGGCAAGCAAAGCCCTATACATTGACACAGTTTCATTGTTTTCTAAAATGTTAAGGTTAAAATCACCCACAATAATCAGGTTTTTTGACTTTTCTCTTTCTAATAGACGTGAAAACTCATTAATAAAAGAAGAAACACTGAATGCATGTAACCTATACACACATAAAAAAACATAAACTTCATTATCAACTTTAAAAGATACTTTTATAACATCCGCGCTCACGAAATCTACATCAGACACTTCACACTCAGTAAATTCTTCTTTTATAAAGCACCCAACACCACCGGCAGCATAACTTTCATTTGTTTTGGCATGAAAATTGAAACCAGGTAAAACATAGTTATTTTTTTCAAACCCATAAATCCATATTTCAGAAATGAAAAAAATATCTGGAATGCATTCAAACGAATCTAAATGAGTAACAAGAACAGAAAAATTTTTTCTCAAACTTCTAATATTCTGGTGGGCAATAAAGAGTTTACCATCACAATAAGTAGAATTAGAAAAAGCATTCAAAATATTAAAATTACTATGATTAAGGGAAGAAAAGTCATCAATTAGTTCATTCTCAAAATTCATTTAAAAGAAAATAGTATATTATGTGTATAAAGCACTAAATAATTGCAAGATCGCTAAAAGATTTAATTGAAATGACTTTACCACCCTCATCCTTTCTCATTAGTATTTGATTACTTTTAAACCATAAATATTTAAAACCTTGTTTCTTTTTTGCTTCTTTAGCTTGCATAAATAGAGCTTGTGTAAAATTCGTAAGTGCATCGTTAATGTACACAGCATTCCCTTTGCCTCTTCCGCTACCACTGCCAGAACCACTACCATCTCCACCGCTGTCACCGCCACCGCCACCACCAGTATGAACATCACCATCATCGTCATCATTATTTAAATTTAAAGAGAAAAGCTTATGATTGTTCTTCGTTTTCACACTCATTATTCGTTGTTTTGTTTTGACATCAGAGAATTTAATACAGATGATTGATTTGCCTTGCGAAGAATTATCGCCGTTAATCTCTTTTTTTGAGTGTACTCTTTTAACATAACACTTATCTATTTTGTCATTTGAGATTTCCAGTGAGAGACATTTGGAAAAGATGTGTTGTGCTTTAGTTTGGGCATTATTATTATTGACGTTTGGCACACCAACAATTTCAATGCATTTTTTAAGATGATGCTGCTGCTGCCAATTAAGTTTGCTTTCTAGCACTTCGATTTTAGATTTTAGTTCAACATTCTCAGTGTGTAATTCATTTAGAGATTTCAGATAACAATCAAATTTGTCTTCCAGTTTTGTGAGCTTTGCATAAACCATTTGAATAGTGCATTCGCTGTCGCTCGTCCCATTTCCCGCTTCTTTCTCAGTCATCATAGATGATTTAGAGTTGTCGATAAAGGTTGGGTTGTTGTTGTTTGTGAGTGACGTGGCATCTGCTACGGTTACGCACTCAGACACTGTGAGAGACTTTGATTTAGCAATACATTTTTTACATCGAAATGATTTTCCCAATGATTTGGAGTTCACAATATCTTGTGCTTTGACTTTGATGCATGCAAAATGGAATATTGACATGCAATCTGAGCACGATATTTTTTCACTAGAATTTCTATCAATTTTTTGACAACACTTTACACAAATCATTTTGATAATTGTATGTTATTAAATAGTGTTACAATGCAATGCGCACCCCACGACACTTCAACTGCAACTGAAATGATCTAGGCTGCCCAACTGATTATCAGCGAAAAAAAAGTCCAATTCCACTACCAGAATGGCATGACGAAGACGTTTAATGGCCGAAAAGCATCTTATTTCGATATGATTAGGATAATGATAAGTGGAGGTTAGGGAAAGGCTAAAATGTTAAGTAAAATTTCTGTTGCTTCAACGTAAAGTCTTCGCATTGATAATCCTTTAGCTAGGCTTTGGTATTCGCAGAGAAAATAAAAGATATCTACTTCCATCTTGTTGTCTTGGGTACCCATTAGGTTCTGACCTGTTAAAATACCAATCACTAGAAGTAAATGACGTCTGCTTAGTTGTAAAGGGGACTTGTTTTGTTTGTTTTTTAATGTTTGGACATAGATTTCTCAAAACCCAACAAGTTTTAAGTGCTGACCATCTTCTGCTTACAATTTTGAGGAACACTTGTAAATTTTTCATTTATTTACCGTATAAATCACTGCTACGGTTTGACTCGAATGAAGTAGAGTCCGTTTTTTGCCAATTTGCTCCTCTTTCATTCCTCTAAATGTCACTATCCTAGAACCCAAGGAAGGGTATCCGTGTTTGATTCGCTGAGTAAACGTAGCTCCTTACAGGATATCTTACTTGTTTTGACTTACAGTAGCGGAGATTTCTTTGATTGCCGCTTGGCAATCGACAAAAAAATGTTCTTCGTTCGTAAGCTTTTTACATTAAGCTAAGTTTTAATTGGAAAATCCTTCAATTTTTCAATAATTTTAGTATTTAAAGTATATTATGATTTAAAATCATAGAAAACATTCACATAACCTGGAAATTTTCTACGAATTTTGTATTGTAGAAAATTTCGCTTCAAAATTTTTTTTGTTTTGTTTTGCTAATGTATTTCGAATCCCATCACGTTATCAACAAATAATATGATAAAATATTAGACAATATATTTATTTTAATTGTGAATTATGAAACAATCAAAAATGTACGTGTTCACAGTCAAGGTCAAATGTTAAATTTTTTTAATTTATACATATTTACAAGCTTATTAATGACTAGCTTTTCATTCGAATATCAAGACTGTTAAACTATCGAAAACCATAATTCTGTTTGTAAACATTGTATAGACAGTACAAAATTATGTTTCTTATTTGATTTCAAAAATACGAGTACGAGCTTATTATGAGTGTCGTTGACCTTCGAACAATTTTAAGTACATTGTAATTTAATTTAGATGGAATTGCGGAAACGCAACAAACATACGAACGTGTTCAAAATCCACTTTATTTTTAGGACAGAAGTTAATTTTTAAATATTTATAAGAACAAAAGAATATTCAATTTGTTCAGTTATTTCGCATCGTCTCTAAATGAGTCACTTTGCAAACATTAAACATTGCTTCGTTTTGGTTGTTCTTGAAGTAGCATGGAATCAGAGTTTTTCAGCTTTGTTGTCGGTTTCAAATTGATTTTATATTTTTGAAAAACGTATAGATTTCCGTTTGGTAGTGACAAGTCAAACATAAACTTTAATATTTAATACAAATTAACTCACCGTATCATGATTGCCATTTACTTAAGCTTTATATTGCCTTGTACTTGTTTCTCTTTGTGTCACCTAGATCAAGTCCATAAAACTTCCGTTTAAAATACAGATATGGTGTGATGATGAGTGCAAATGTTAAACCACCATAATTGCGTAAGCAAACAATTATGGTATTTTACTAAGCATTGGTTTTATGATGTGTTCTTCAAACTAAAAAAAAAAAGTATTTAGTAGACCAGTCAGTAAATAAGTTTGCAATAATGTGTTTGTGTCTACATCAAAATATAAGCACATATAATAACATTATTTGCATTTTCTATTGACGTTAACTCATTTCAAGAAACATCATTTGGCGGTGTCTTTGAAATTAGATAATTTATTTAATAATTATCTATTTACAAAACTGTTCATATCTGTTTGATCAACTCTCCAATATCTAATATCATATTTAACCTCAATGTTAATTTTGTCATTATAACATTATTTTCTAATGAATTAACCTTTATTATTTACAAGTCATTGATAAAAAAAAGAATACTTGAGAATGTTTGAATGAAAACTTGGTACTTAAATATTGTACTTCATGGAGTTTCAACTTATGGAAAATTATATGTACGGTCAGTAGGATTCTGCTTGTTCATTTCTGTAATGCAGTCACCTGGCTTCCGAAGTGATTAAAATAAGTTAGAAAATATTTAAAGTTTTCAAGCATAGAAATTTAATTCATACATCTATTTAATGATGTTAAAGCTGCAGCAGCTCTAATAAGTACACAAAAATGAATGTCTGCAATAATTTACTGCACCACTATTAAAACATAAAACTGTATTTAAATCTCAAAATTATATTTGCTCAAAATTGCTTTAAATTTTGAGTCACTTAGTCATATGTATAAAATGGAGCACTTGCTTTAAACTTCATCTCTTAAAGCAGTTTTCCTTTTTGTCTTTTTTTTTTATGAAAATTTACTTAAATCCTCATAAAAATGTCTTTGCTTCATGTTCTAAAAATCAACTGACATATTTTCTGTAAATTTTAAACTGGCTTAAATTTACAAACTTAACCATGTATTCACATTCCTAGAATGAATTTTCCTGACTAAAAAAGGTTATCAAAAATGCTTACTACCGAGGCAAACAAATTTAACTTTTATATAATATTAGCTTTGACTTTGAACTATCAACAGCTTTTAAAAATGTAAACGTAAAAGTTTTGTGAGATTGTTTCTTAGAAGAGTCTTAAATGAGCTAGTAGACATCTTTACTTAATCAGAAACGAGATTCTCTTTACTACATATTCATTTAAATGTTTCAGGAAGTTTGGAACTAACATTTATTTGCTCATCAGTTTCCCTCCGGACATGTATCGTAAATTTGTTTTTTGGGGCGAAAAAATCTAAACTGAAAATGCAAAAATTAGTGCAGTTCGTACTTTAATATATTTAGTTATAAACAAAATAAGTATAAGTTTCATTAAAAGGCAAAAAAGTAAAATACATACGAACTAATTTGCAAAGGAAATAACTCTCAATGAACTAACTTCCACCGCAATTGGTTCTTATTTCATAGGAAGGACACATTGTAAAGTGTGGTTAAATATTAAGGGCCGATATTGATTTTGAATAAAAACTCAAATTATTTAGCAAATTATTGTAAATAATTATAATTATGATAATATTGGTATGGTTCAATTATGTATGGAACAAAATATCGGCCAAATGGCAGCTGCGACCTCGGTGGCACACCGCCATCCGATGGTCCAAATGTTCGATAACGCTGAGGTATAATTGAGGTTCTTAGCCGTTAGTATACCAAATTATCTCACCCCTTAGCTCTTGAATTGTTGCTGACTTATGAACGTACACTTTTTCTTTCAATTAACCCCAAAGAAAAAGGTCCAACTTTGTCAAATCACATGATCTTGGAGGGCAATTGACATCGCCACCACGTGAGATAACGTGGCCATTGAATTTGTCGCTCAAAAGAGCCGTTGTTTCGTTATCTGTGTGGCAAGTGGAACGGTCCTGTTGAAACCACATTTTGCCCACATCCATATCTTCCAATTCGCGCTATAAAAAGTTCGTTATCATCTCACGATAGCGAAAACCATTCACATTAACTGCCTGAACGGCCTTATTTTGGAAAAAATTCGGCCCGATGATGCCGCCAGCCCATAAACCGCACTAAACAGTCACTCTTTGTGGGTGCATTTGTTTTTCGACAACCACTCTTGGAGTAGGATATAGGATAATTAAATTATTTATTATTTATCTTCAATATTACAATAATAATAATTTTTAATATTTTGGAATTCTATATAATATGTAATGATAAAAAATAATAATTTAAGTTGGCAATGGCGTTGCCGTCTGCCTGGAGTATCATTCGGCTAAATGTGGCAACTCTGCTTACTGACGAACCCACTGAAGTGAAAAGGTGTCTCATCACTGAAGATGATTTTCTTCGAAAATTAGTTATCCACTGTTGACATATCTTGCCACCATTCGGACAATTGACTACGCTTATAATGGTCAAGAGGCTTTAGTTCTTGAGTCACCTTCTTGCACCTTGTAAACGTGTAAATGCAAGTATTTATGAATAATGTCCACCAACGATTGCGTGAGAGGTGCAATTGTTAGTCAAGACGACGAGTTGAGGTGGACGGCTCTTCAGCCACTCTATCGCGAACAGCAGCAATATTTTCTGCAGTACGAGCTATGCGAGCATGCACTAGTGTTTTCACAACTTTAACAGACCCGGTTTAAACCACCCGGTTAAAAATCATGCAAAAATTTGAGCAAATTGTAAACTAAAGTTATTTAATGATTTTTATCTTATTTTTAATATTCAGGTTTTGGTTTATAGTAATTTTATTTCAATACAAAGTTTCAACTAAATTAACTCCCAAATTACGATCCAAGTCCGGCTGAAAAATTTACTATGATTTAGTTAATTTTTTTATATAGTAAGATTAAGCTTTTTTGTGACTTAGTAAGGGCGTATTTGAAATCAGTAAGATATATGTAAATTGTTTAAAATCAATATTAAATTATTTACTTGTCTATAAACAAATCGTATTCTAATTAAGTAGAATTTGTAAAATTGCTGTATAATGTGCCTTTATTCGTTGCTAGTGAATTGTTCCTCTTAAAAAACTCAACCGTAACACCCGTACTTTTTAGGAAACCCATCATTTGCCCAACTTCGTACTGCCAAGTAAATGTGAAATCCCTTACCGGGCTTAATGCAAAATGTTTTTCTTTGCTTCAGATATTGTTATTCAAACAAATTAAAGGTCTTTAAAACAAGACTTAACTATACAAAACTTTTTTTACATTGTAATTACCAAGAATGATTCTCTATTAGCTAGCTTAAGTTAATTTCTATTCATAAAAACCTCATCTTTTCCCTTTATAAGTCAAGTTTCAAATTAGGTTTAATTCTTTGTTGATACAATAACACCAAACTAAGAATTATGACTCCTTTTAATTCTCAAACCAAACAAAAAGATCATATTTTCACTACTTTAAAAAAGAACCACTAAGTATTTCATCTGAAACCCTATACCAGCTATGTTAACCAACAATCTGGCCATCGCTGAAAATCATCCAGTTCAAACTTGAAAACATTATGAAATTTCCAAAAAGACAATATACTACATATACCCTTATATTATCATAATCAAAACAAATAATATGTTTCTAAATCAACCAAAACTGTCCCTGAGATTTTTCCCGAACATCCACAAATTATTAAAAAAAAAGACTTACAATACAAACAAAACCTCTGATTAAAATTATTAAAAATAAATCTAAATTTCTTACTTCATTTCACGCTTTTACACTAAAAAGTTAAAATTTTCCCCCTTCATTAGTTTGTAGATCAAAACCCCATAAACAAATGTTGCATAAAGATTTACAAAAAAAAACATCTGAAACCAGATTCATAAATCGCTCGAGTTCCACTTCAATACCTGTTAATTATCATTATTATTATTATTGCTGTGAATTGCATTTACATATAATTATTTATTCCATTCCTAACTCACATCTAAGATGCTAATATGCATAATGTATTTCATAAAAATGAATAATAATTATTGCTGTCAGCAAAGTGATCTCTCCACACTCAAAGTCCATAACAACCATGCAGTTAATAGTTGATTTGATATAATATCGATTAACCTTAACCTCCAACACGAGTTTTATATTTGTTTAAATATGCACACAGATCTTTAAATGGTCCATTAAGTGACTTAGAGCGCAATGTTACAATTATTTATTACGCCCAACTGCTTATGAAATTAACACCAGGGTCCAAACACCTTTCACCTTTAGGGCTTGAGATGAATAGTAGAATGACACATAGCAACATTTATCGAGGGCTTTTTTTTTAGGGGGTCAATAAATCAATTTCCATTAAAAACGAGTTCTCTTATTTGAAATTTTACAATAAAATGCAAATGTAAACGCTGAATGAGTGCAAAACTGGGCAGTGTAGCTGCTTTTTGAGACCTCTTGCAGCATAGGATGACACTGACAACACCATTTACCACTCTTCTCCTCACCATCGTCGTATTCGTCGTACCAAACCACACACTCTATGGGAAGTGGTTTGGTGTGGCTATTAAAATGCAAACAGTTAAGCAACCTATTCATCTAGTCGGATCAGACCACATCTAACATACGAGTATATCTACTGCCTAGTAGTGGATAGGAGCTCACAGCTCCCTCCTATGCTTCTATGTATGTAAGTAAAAACCCAACAAAGTTGCTCTGCTGCAACCTTATTGTAGAAGAAGCCCTCTATTGTTGTTATTGTCTCGTGCAATTGGTGGCGGCGCTCTACGCTACTCTACGGTGTGGTGCGGTAGCGGTGTAACTTTATTATTGTTGTTGGCCGTTTTATGTGTCATTTTTATTGTTGTTCAACTGGTGGCGGCTTTGTTGGTGCTGTCAATTGGGTGGATAGCTGCGCCTATTCTTCCTCCACAGTCCGTCCACACAGTCTTAAAACGACTACCGAACCGCACTGAGGTCTTTTCAATTTCTTATTTTTCTTCTATAAGATTTGCGTTGCGCGTTACTTTTCTTCCGCCTATCATTGTCTCATAATCACTCAACTGCTGCACGGTTGTCTTGTGTTGTGTCTCTCTAAATCCAAATCCAAATTGCACAAAAATCAGAGAATTAAATCAGAGAAGTGGCTTCTTGACTTAGTATAATTATTATTGTTGTTCTGTAAAGTTGTTGCCTTCGCGTTTCATTTGGTGTTTGCAAGTTGCGACTTAAGACTACGAGTGAGTTTTATTGAAATTAGCGGTGTGTGCCTGGCTTGTGCAGTTGGTAAACAAGCAGAGCAGAGGGAAAGTTGAAAAAACAAAACGTGATTTGTGAATTAAACGAACATTTCTTAGAACAGTTATTATTTCCGCTTGATTAGTGTCCAAGTCCATCTATTTCTGCTGCTTCCCTAATCCGGTTTGATACAAAGTGTCGTATAAAATAATTTCTTTAGGGCGGGCATCAACCTCTGTTACGTACCTATAATTATTATTGTTGAGTTGTCGATTGAGCGCGTGCTTGTTTTGAATGTTTGACCCCATTGATTAAAATGAATATATCCCCATTTTTGTATCGAAAATGCTAAAATACAAATATATTCCACCCCATAAACTTAGATCGCAGTCACAAAATCAGACGCCTGAGGCGACACCACGTCTAAGCGGTAAACACTCAACATCGAACCAACATGTATCGCCGTTGAATAATTTGGATGACTTCTATGGAAGCAATTCGTCGCTGGGCAGTACTCCGTACAGCCTACAAAGGAATACGGGTGTCCGAGGATCGAATATCTCGCTGACTTCATCCACTGGAACAATTCGTTCAAGGAAGCAACACAGAGCACCAGCTCCACCTTTGCCTGTCAAAGAGCTGTTCCCGTCCACAGAAACGCTCGATAGCAAAAAGTCATCGCCCAGTTCGAGTAATTCAGCTACGCCCAATCAGCGACGCAAGAAACGTCCGGCACCAGCGCCTCCGAAGCCTGCAAGACTGCTAGATCCAGCTGTAGTCTTAACATCGAAAGTAGACCAATTGACCGGTTCAAAAAACTCGCTTAATTACCCTCTGCAGAGTGATCTTGATAAGTTATCCGACGAAGAGAAAGCTTTGTTGGAGGGTAATCGCTTGGCGCACGATGCCAGCGACGAAGAAAAACATCATCATCAATCAGATGAATACATAGAACCTAAGAATATAGTCCAAAAATTGATTCCGTTGGACATAAGTTTACTTGCGGACGCGAACGATAGTTTGGTTAAGCAAAAGGAGGAGGACAATGTAGTCTATCGGCGTACAATCATTCCCAAAAATATCGTGACAACACCAACCCACGATGAATCACCCATCGTTATTTCCCACGATCGACAGTTGGAGAAAATGAAAGACAACAAAGAGGCACAGAACCGCAATCGTCAGAGTCAAGTGTCATCCGGTGCAGAAGACACCGATCCGCTCTATAATAAATCATCGCATGGAAAGTGGAAACGTCGTAAAGGTCCAGCGCCGGCGCTGCCAATCCCACAAAGAAAAGTCTTACAAATGCTTCCACTGCAGGAGATTCGTCATGAATTGGATATCATTGAAGTCCAACAACAGGGTCTGGAGAAACAGGGTGTCATATTGGAGAAAATGATTCGTGATAGGTGCGAGGGCAAAAATGGTGAATTGAATGCAGGTGCAGAAGAAACAACCGATTCATCTGGACATCCACAAAATTCAAAAGAAGTCGAAGATTTGATATTGCAGTTATTTGAGTTGGTTAATGAAAAGAACGAATTGTTCCGGCGGCAAGCAGAGCTTATGTATTTGTGAGTTGTTTTTGTTTATTTTAGGTTTTAAATTTGTTTTTAAATTTTTATTTTGTTTTGTTTATATAAATTTAGGCGTCGTCAACATCGTTTGGAACAAGAACAAGCTGATTTGGAATATGAAATTCGTGTTCTGATGGCACAGCCAGAGAGAAACAAGACCGATACGGATAAAGCACGCGAAGAGGCATTAATCGCAAGAATGGTGGAGGTCGTACAGTTGCGCAATGAAGTTGTCGAGTGTCTTGAAATGGACCGATTGCGGGAAGCAGAGGAGGATTTGGTAAGTTTTTCAATGAGTTTTTTTCTTATTAATTTGTAAATGTAAATTTATTGAGCTTGTTGAGATTTACAAACCGATTTAAAATAATGTTCAAAAGTTAACAGATTGACCCTGATATTATGAGGCTCCAGCGATTTTCCATGTTACTTTAAATTAATTAATTCCTTAAAATATCTCTTAAAAAAATGACACTCCGCATTTATTGATAACGAATAAGCAAATAATAAATTAGATGGCGTAACAGCTCTAAGAGTACCAGGGTCTAGTGACTTAGTGAGTAATACCAGAGATGAAGGGGACCTAGAGTTTTTATGCCGAATCTGAACTCCTAATTGGAGTATTTGTCATGAGGCTAAACAAAAATTGAGGTGGTACTCGAAGGAATTATTGATTGATTTACCGATAGTAAGCATCATTTTTGATGGAATATATGATCGGTTCCTTATACCAACAAAAGTTTGTATTAAGAGCGCAAACAATAGAAAGGGTTTTTAAAATCAACCTAAAACGGTCCTATGTCACATTCGAAAAGCTTCTAGCTTTGTATTTAGAAAGTTTTAATTCAGTATAGAATGAATGGCTGGAATTTGACACCTGTCAAACTCAGTTGGAGTGTCATGATATTAGTTGAAGGTTTGGCATTTAATAATTAGAGCGCTTAACAATCGAACAACGAAGTTAAATTATTAAAAATTATAACAAATGTGTCGATTCAAACGTAGCCACTACACATTGCTTATGGGTCCTCACAATCCACCGACTACGTAAGCAATCGGTAATATTGTGAAGAAATTTGAACAGAGTGGAAACTTTACTGGTGTCGTAAGACCTCATCAAAATGCACGCTCAGTCAAAAAACTGCAGTTACAAGTCCAATTGTCAGAACTTATCAATTTCCTGGCGTTCACAGCAACTGAACTGAAGATCATGACTTAGATGGTAAATATTTCCAACAAGACGGAACAATATGACCAATCGTCGTTATATTACGAAAGTTGTTTTCTGTTCGCATGATTTTAAGTTTTGGAGACACGTCAGTTAGCCCCCAAAATTAGGTGACTTTACAACGTTAGATTTGTTTTATGTGGGGCTGTGCAAAAGATCAAATAATACTTGAACTCTAAACGCATTAAAACCAACATTACTCAAGTCATTGCCAAAATATTTCTCAAAAATGTGTGAAAAAGTGGTTAAACATTACTTCAAAAGAATCACATGATGAGAATTTTCCTGGGGCTGCAATATCATTGAAATTGTTTTTCACACTTAATGGCAAGGTCGAAACGTGGACGTGGAATAAAATTTCAATGAAAATATATTGTTTTTTATTGCTTTATTTTCGAAACGGAAAAATTAATGTCCCAGTTTATTTTAACTATCTTACATACTTCTAGAGCTTGGCCTAATGAAAGTACCTAGCACATTTTTGTACCCTACTGGCTGAACATAATTAAATGCAGCTACAAAGCTTGTAATACAAGTTCTAGTTCACTCAACTTATACTTCTTCTATATCGTCACCTGATGCAAGAGTATGGAATTTTGTTTGTAGATTTTAAGCAACAAAAGAACGATGAAAATTGCGTTTCTATGGTATTGCGTAAATGTAATCTTCCTGGAAAGTGTTCAGCCATAAAAACAGTTTTATGAGTTTCATGAAAATGTCTTGAAGGTTATTTTTCTTTATTATGTCTTACCCTTTTCTAGATCAAGAGGTCAATTCTTTTAATTCTTTCCTTTAAATCTTTCGAATGGTATTTTTGTAAAGTGTTTACATTCAAGAAACAAATCTTATGATTTGATCGGGTGAGATCCATTTCTGCTTAAGGTTTTTTTATTGAAATTTTTTTATTTTATTTCTTAATCAATTACTTATTTTTTTGTTTTTGTTTTCAGAGCATCAAACAGAGACTCGAATTGCATTCGGCAAAACGCGAAGAAGAGTCTAATCGCAATACTTTGAGTAAACTCTCTAAAAAGGAAAAGAAGAAACAAAAAGAGAGTAAAAAACTTGGTAAAAGCAAAAAGCTTGACGCAGATAAGGTACACATTTTTACTTTATAATCTAATTTATATTTTGTATTCATTTAAATCTTCTTCCTTAAAGGATGCCGATGAATCTGAACTTGGCACGGAAAAACAAAAACCCAAGAAGAAAAAGAAAAAGTTCCTGTTTTAGAATCTTAGCCAAAATGGAATTCGATATTAAAAATCTTTGGACTGAATGAAGTTAACTAATATATATATTTTTTTGTGGAAACGATTGAATAATTGTTAACAGATTAAAAAAAAAATTAATAACTTCCGCACAAATTTAATAGAAAAAAAAAAAGAAAAACCCTCCCAGCATTTAGAGATCGTAGTTGCAGGCAACACAAATGTATTCACACCAACAACACCAATGTTGTCCCTTAGGCCACTACATCGCGTACACCCCCTCTTGTGATAGCTAGCATTGCAATGTAGTAATCTTAATATTATTATTTAAACAACAAACAAAAATATCAAAAGCACTTTTCAAATCTTAATTAAATTATTTTTGTTTCATAAAAAAAAAAAAAAAAAAAAAAAACAGGAAAATTTCGGAGAAAGAAAATGGTCTTGATTAAATATTATTATAATTATTTTCATCGTTATTTCTATTTCTTAAATTTATACAAATGTAGAACAAATCTCGTAGTAGTCTCATTTTTGTAAGTCTCGTTTGAAAGTTTGATATCTTCATGTACATTTAGCATTTAATTATAAACAATACATTTTATTTGATAACAAAAAAAGAGTGCATGGTTTTTTAATTGCGTTTTTCTGTTTTGTTTGATTTTGCTATATTCTCATTTCCTTTTCGGATTTGGAAGTTAAAATAATACTTATTATGTGAGACATTTATTTTATAAATGTTATTAAAATAAATATGTTTTGTTAATATTAAAAAAAAAATAATTAAATTTAATTTAATGTATATTTAGTCCTTAATTGATTTTTTTGTCTTATACTTTATTTTCTCTATTTTGTATAAAGCGAACAGTTTAAAGGAACAACAAATATATTTTTACGTTGAATATAAATTAAAAAACAAAAGCAATGTTTTATTTAACAAAAAACAACAATGGTTAATAAGTCAAATAATAAATTTGAATGAATCGGTGAAGTAAGTTGTAGATGGGACACTTTTCGAAAGAAAGTACAAATATATCTACACAATTAAAATTAAAATAGTTTAGTTTAGTTTATTTTTCATCAATTTGAGATTAAATTCTCTTTTAGATTGCTTAGAATTATAAATATAATAAAGGTAAATAATAAATACAAGATATATACAGAAAATATAAATTTAATAATAACAATGATTAATGCAATAACAACAAAAACATTAAATTTTTTTTAAATTATAGCAGGCATATCAATGTTCCAATTAAGCTTACAAAAAACAATAACACGTAAAACTTCTTTGAATTCTTTCAATCCTCAAAGAATGATTAACATAGTAAGGAGTCCAATCCACACAACAGTATTCCAGGGGTTGATCATACAAATGCCATATAGAGTCATTTAAGAGCATATGCATCGGAGAACTCTTTAGTGTTCCTTCTCAAAAAACCCAACATTTTATATACATATGTGGTAACTAAATGAGATTTTTGAGAGCGCAGACGTCCCAGAAAGCTTCACGAGGTCACAAAAAAGGTCTTATGATGTACCGGAAAATTATAGGGGCATCTCCTTCTTGAATTCTTCCCTAAAGCTTTTCAGTACTCTAATTTTTAATAGGCTTACACATTGGACCAAAGAAAAGAAAATTCTTAATACATTTCAAGCAGGATTTAGAAAGAGCTATTCGACTATAGACCAAGTATTCAGTTTGATAAACATTGCAGAGGACTTCAAAAGAAGGTAACAAAAACTTTACGCCTTTTTTGTGGATTTTCGAGTTGCGTTTGATTTAATCGCCCGTGAAGGGCTTTTTTATAAGCTTTATAAGCTTGGATTATCAAGTAAAGTCGTTACCCTTGTCAGAGCGATGTATGAAAATAATGTGGCCTACGTATGGGATGGGGAGTATATATCTCAAGAGTTTTCAACAGAAATGGGAGTTAAACAAGGCTGTGTGTTAAGCACACTACTATTTGTTTTGCTTATTAATGATATTTTGGTGGAGGTCGGAGGAGAAATCCAGTTCAGAAGTACTCGGATACCAGGACTGATATTTGCGAATGAAATTGTTTTTTTATCTGAATCGGTGGAAGGAATGCAGCGTATGGTAAACAGACTGGAGACATACTGTGAGAATTGGAATCTGTCAGTTAATTTACAGAAGTCTAAAATTATGATATTTCGGGCGGAGGAGGAAGATATGCAAATAATGAAAAGTGGATGTACAAAGGTGAATATTTTGCAATTGTTCGAGAGTACAAATACTTAGGGGTTTTAATAACATCTAACCCCAACATAAAAAAGGCATTTTTAGTCCAAGCTAGCGGAATCGAAAAGAGCAGTTTCTTCTGTGTGGAAACGTTGCATCGATAATAAAGGTGTCGAGCACAGTTCAAAGCTAAACATTTTTCATGTGACAGCAGCTTCTATAATGCTTTATGGCGCGCAAGTTTGGGGATATTGCCAATACGAGGAGGTGGAAAGGTTCCTCAGGTATTTCTTAAAGCGCATTTTTCGGCTACCAATTTGCACTCCAATTTATATGCTACATTTGGAAACAACTGAACCTCCATTGTTCTTAAGGACCCTAAAGCTGCAATTTGACTACATTATTAAGGTGATGGAAATGGACGAAGAAAGATTGCCGAGACAAGTACTTAAAAAGATTCTGTCATCCAGGGGTAATCTAGTCAAAAAGTGGGAGGAGTTGGCTCTTAGCTTAGGTGAAAGTATCGAATTTTTACTTGGTATAAGCCTTTCTGGTCTAAAAGACCAGTTTTAAAACAATAATAGAGAAGTTAAGCCATGTCGCGTATAGAAGTTTTAAAGAGGAAGCTCAATCTTCGCAACATAGAATGATTTACAGTCAACTAAATTTAGATCTTCAAGAACGAACATACCTCCTCAACCGTTGCCCCATAAGTGCCTGGGGTGGAATCGGGTAAGGTGATTTGTGATAGGTGACAGTCACAATCAACAAATTCGGTCTGTGTAAGGTGATAGTCACCGGTGACAATCACGATTTGGTGACTTTTTCTGGTGACAGCTCTTTAGTTGTCACTTTCATTGGAAATTGATTTTTATTTTTAGTTGCTGAAATTTCAAGACAATATGAATGTGTTTGTGCCTTTGATTTTACCTTCTGAAAATGCTGAAAATGAAAATATTAATCACAATAGAAATGTCTGGCTCTTGAGGATTAACCTCCGCAATAAAATAAACATTCTTGATCTTCCAAGTACAAAGTAAGTACGCATATGTGCTATATATTTGTTCACATATAAATACCTATTTATTATAACTTGTTTTTTTTATTTATAATTAATATTCTGAATTAAATAGATTCTTAAAAAACATTCGATTGAATAAGGAAACATTTTTACATATCCTACCGCTTCTGGATTTGTCAGCTGGAATGCGGTCAACACACATTCCCCCTATTCTTCGATTAGCCGTGACTTTAAATTTTCTTGGAGGTGGTGGCTACCAAAGGCAAGTTGGCGCTGACTGGTCAGCTCCAATGGGCCAAAGTACTGTTTGTGAGGTTATTTCTTTGACCTTAAAACAAATGGAGAGGAAATTGTGCCCACTTAAAATCAAATTTAATCAATCGGCTTCAGAAGCAACAAAAATGTTCTTCTACGAAAAATATCAAATTCCTGGAGGTAGGATTTTGTTTCTTAGTAAAAATAAACTAATTTTATTACTTGTTTTTTATTTAATTATTTTATATTATCGGTTTTTGAATACAACCACTGAAATTGTAACAAACGTCAGTGAATTTCTTTTAAAGTGATACCAAATTCTAAACAAAAAACAAAAAAGAATTACTTTTGTGGATACACACAAACAAAAAAATTAAGTGGGCATGCAAGAAATAGAGGAACAGTCGGAAATTAAAACACAAAAAACTTCGTTGGATACTCAGCCGCAGGTACAGCACGAGCAAAACAAAAGCAAATTTGCTGTACATTCTACTTCGCCGGCAAATTAGAAATGAAAATGTCTGTCAAAAGGAGAACGTTTTGAGAAAGAACATGATTTTTAACGCAAAACTCATATCTGAAAATGAGGAAAAAGACGAAACTTGGCATTTTTTTTCATCCCTTTCCTTCTTTCTAAAAATCATCCCCTCTCTTTCGTGAATTAATTCTTTTTTGCGCTCGTGTAACCAGGCACTAAGTATGATAAATGTTTATTTAAAGTTAGAGGCGAACTATTAAATTTAAATTACATTCCGCATCGACCAGATCTGCCGATCCTATGCGACCTTTGCAATCTTAATGAGAGAGAAGATGTACACCACTTCATTGCAAGATGTCCTGTTTTGAAAGAGTGTCGTATAAAATATTTTGGAGCAGCTGTGATGTAATTGGGGGAAACATTGGAAGTTCTGAATGGAAAAGTAGACTGGACAATTTTATATATGTAAATATATATGTTCATTTCTGTTCCAACTTAGAATTTACAAATCACATTAATTTGATTGTTAATAAAGCAAGTTCTATGCTTGGTTTTATAAAACGCTGGGCAAAGGAGTTCAATGATCCCTATGTTACTCTTTCTTTGTATAATTGCCATGTTCGTCCTCATCTTGAATATGCTTCGCAGGTATGGACTCCGTATTACGAAATTCATAGAAAACGTATCGAATCAATTCAACATAACTTCATTCGCTTTGCCCTAAAGGGTCTTCCTTGGGATGATCCTTATGATCTGCCTCCCTATGAACATCGTATTCTGCTTCTTCAAATGCAATCTCTTCATCAAAGGCGTGTTAATAATGACTTAGTATTTTTTCATCAACTTATTAATGGTGAAATTGATGCACCTTATTTGCTATCTTGTGTACATTTGAATTACCGAGGCGGAACTCATCAGCTGCGTACATTTGATTTTATACATATTGACTTCCATAGAACAAACTATGGGAAGAATAAAGCCTTAAGTCGAATGAGTATTTTATATAACTTAAACTGTTCATCGATAGATTTAAATTTGAATAAGGTGGGATTAAAATCATTGTTTAGAACCAGTGCTCCACTATCGTAAAATGACTTATTTTATTTTTTGTTCTGTAATAGTTAAATGTTAATTATATGTTTTGTATTTTGTGCGTGTGTTAGGCTATAATTGTATTATTTTGTTTACTAACAACTAACTCATAAACTTATGATGAACCTCTGATCGTAGTTTGACGCTTGCTATAAGCTTACTACTTTCTGAAATTCTGAAGTGTAAAAATATTACAACCGCATTGCGCTATAGACAACATATCCGCCAAGGAGACTTTTAATTAAACAAATAGGTTAACTATACAATTAAACTTAAATACATTGTCAATCTGGTAGACGGCCACTGGCCAAACCAAATATAACTTCTGAATATAGTATGATAATTGTTAATTTTAAAACCATTTTTCAAATAAAGTTTTTCTAACGAACTCTAACTGGTTACTAAATGTTAACTTCCGATCTAATATGACTCCTATATCCTTGTTTTGAGTTACTTTGTCTAATAAAAATAAAAAATAAAGATTTCTTTCGCACCATGATGCGAGTTCTTACGAATCGTCTTGTAATAGGTGGTGACATTCAGCTACAGAATGTATAGTTCTGAAAATCTTTACATCATCGGCATATAAAAGATACCTGGAAGATTGAAAAATGTCTGGAATATCATTGATGAACAGATTAAAAAGCAATGGACCAATGTTGCTTCCTTGAGGTACGCCCGAGGTTACCTTTATGCATCTCGAAACAAATATACATACATATGTACAAATGTATATTTATCTTCACGAAATGTGTTCTACCAGTGAGATAGGAATGTATCCATCTTAAAAATATGGAGTGGAACCAAGCTTAGACAATTTAAAAATAAGGTTAAAAGTGTGAGTTTTTATTTTTTTCATTTTCCTAATTTTAAAAGTATTCTTATGGTTTATCTAGGAACAAAGTCATTAGACAATCCTACAGACAAGAAAAAACTCAAAAGCTTATCCAAAAATTTTGAATAAAACTTCACAATTTTATACCCGAGTTTATACATATACCGCCAACTGGGAGCTAATTTTTGGTAGGAAAGGAAAGGAGTCTTAATAAAGGTGATAACAGAAACGTTGGGTTTTCAGCATATAGTGACAACGTTTCTGAGATAAAGTGCAGAGAAATTAAAACTTTCCTGAAATAGAAATGGAACCACTTGAAATACATTATATTTTTGTACCATCGGCATCGAATCTCGGATTTAACATATAGTTCCGACAGATCCAGCATACGTTGCTGAAAAAGCGATTTGTTTGGTGTATCCAAAATTAAAAACTACTTCAAAAAGCAATGAAACTAGTAGTTGAGGATAATTGTTTAGTCTCTAGTAGCTTGAAACACTGACTCTCTGGAAGCCAGTGTTCCCATAAGTGGTAAGCATCTACAAATGTATAGTGAATCTGAGGTGAGAAAAAAACAAATGAACGTTTTCGTTTTGGCTTTCGAACGATTTGCATCATATAACTCAAAAAAACCAACGATATACATATACGATTCTGTATCACGTGCGATCCAATTTATTTATTTTTTAAGTAACATGAAGCAATATAAGCGAAAGCATTCGTTTGTTTTGAGGCCATGAGCGAATAAAAGTATAACAATGCCCAAATAGTTTCAAAATATATGTATATATATATTTTTTTTTTTTTTCAAAATACTTAATACAAGTATATTTTTCTTTTTCCAAAAATTAAGTGTTTATTAAACAAAAACATTTATTCCTTTCTTTTTGAAATAGAAAAATAAACACATATTAAGAGGGTTTATAAAAACAATTAACGATATTTAATTCTTCATAGCCTTTTCAAGATTTGTCAGCATAAGAGCAGATTCCTTTCGAACGGTTTCCCGAATTATTTCTCCAAATTTAGGACACACATTAATGTTTTTCTCCAGAACTACTGGTTCTATATTCGTTGTCATATTTGCCAATGTTATGTTAAAATGTTTTATTAGATAATTATTTTCGTTTACTTCTTCCGCAAAATGATCAATATTGTCGTCTCTTGTGGGCAATTCGTTGTTTGTGGCATCATCGTCATCATCAGGCAAATCGGTTGGAATTTTCAAAAACGATTCCGATGGTAGAGGCAAGTTTTCATCATTATCTGAATACCTGTAAGTTTTTATTAAAACTTCCGAGCCACACGATCGAATATTTGTTTTTGATTGAAAAACTTCTTCGTGACTTGATTGATGTTTGTCGTTGTGATTTTTCATAGAAAATTTAGATAAAAATTTGGTGAATTTGCCATAACGTTTTATGTATTGCTGCTGCTTTTGAATAGCTCCCATTAAATCCCAATACAAATGATTTTTAGTTTTTGCAATTTCTGCAAATGAATTTAAAACATCCCAATTTGGATTGTCTTCAAAAATATAATGCACAAGTAATTTCCTAAGTTTTTCCCTTACTTCTGATGTTGAAGCTTCAGCTGAAAAAGTACCAAACTCTTTGGCTTCGGATAAGATAAATCCTTGATTGCGTTGAATCTTAGATCGATTAATTTCTGATTTCTTATTACCATAATCTAAACGACGATTAAGCTTTGATTTTTTCTCAAACAAATCTTCTTTTGGCTCAACATATTTTGGCTTAATCAATCTGGTGGTAGAATTGAAATTTTGACGTGAATATTCAATACCCACTTGTCGTGATTTTACTATTTTTTCACAACGGATTTCTTCTTTGCTCTTCGGTCTTGGACGATTTAGTCTATTTTCTTTTTCAGGTCCTGTTTTTGTTTTTGGTATCGATTTCTTAATTCGTTGCACTAATTTTTCAAGACGAACTTTATTAATCTGAGCTCGTAATGGCTTTTCATCAAAATTTCGTATACTCTCATAAGCTTTTTTCAATCTTTCGAACTGATCTGAGTCGTTTCGATGAAGTCTTTTAAAATAAGGTGTTCGATGTATTTGATAGATATCAACAGGAGCTTGAAGAGGGAGTTCCATGATTAATATTTTAACAAGAGATTTTTAGTAAAATTTATGTAATAATTTATTTGTGACAAATGATTTAATGTATTTATTTTTTTTTTTGTTCAGAAAAGGTAAAGTAGTTTGTTTTTTTGTTTAACTAGAGTACAATTTTTGTCTTATTTAAAAAAAATGGGTGTAAAGTTTATGTATTGCATCTTTGAAATAACTTAGTTTTGAACAGGATAAATGATTAGGTATTCCAATTCCTGATGGTCTGGAAGGGAAGAATGAATATCGAATATTGGAACCTGAATAGTGTGAAGGTAGTTTTTTAAGTAAGTTTTGGTATAAATCAAAGTACGTGGTAAATTTTATATGAGGGTTTTATAATCTCCACCTCATTTGTGATGTATTTTAAAAAAATGCTAGTATAGGAATTCTCACAATAGATAATCAAAGGAAAAGTAGTTGGCTTAGGTACAAGAATTAGTCCGTCCAATAAAAAAAAAAAACAAAGAACAAATTAATTCAATTTGTATATTTTCGTAAAGAAAAAATATTTATACAACATTTTGTATGGCAGTAACCTCTTAGCACAGCTTTAAATTTGTTTCTATTTAATTTAGCAAGCATTTTGTCGACAATTTCAATACTTTTTTCTAATAACAGCGACATCTATCTGTGGGACATTTTGATCGGAAATTAAGACATTCATCCAAACAATATGTATCAGCACCTTCACGACCCGCCAATTCACCAATAGCTTCACAAGTTTGCCTTAAAAAAAAAACAGTGAAATCAAAAACTGTTTCAGAATCGGATAAGATAGTCAAAAAATACTTACGGACAATGACAAGCACTTTCAGGACAGTTTGGAGGATACCTCAAGCAATTATTCTCACACCAACCACGCATACCAGGAAGTGCACGGAATGCCGGTGATGGCAAACACATTTGGTCTCTGGAAATATTAAAAATAATAATTACTCATATCGACATGTTTTTAAAAACCAAAACACTTTTCAAAATCTAAAGCAACTTAATAACATAGTAAAATTCTATTTTCTTTTGAAAAGTTTTCAAATTTCGACGAAAAAATAAAATTTTCTGATACAAAAAAATAAAACATTTTAGAATTTTTAAAGAATGCCAGCAAGCCAATCGAAAATTTCATTTGATGCCATAAATATAGTGAGAGCTGAAAATATTTACTTAACGGAATCCAAAAAAGGTAAGTTGTACTTCATATCTGTTTTGGGTTAATTTTATATTTCAACCATTCTTTTTTAGATCGAAATGTGAAGAGAAAAATATCAACCACTGATGAAATCGTATTTGAAAAGAAAAAGGTAGTTACGGAGTTGGACAAAAGACAATCCATTAAACATAAGAATTCAAAATCTAAAAGCAAAGATCAGAAATCAAAAACTGCTTCTACTGTTTCAACGGCAGCAAAAAAGTCTAGAAAACGTCAGTGGGATATTGGAAATGCCTATTCCAAATTAAATGCACAAGTGAAAAACCCACCAAAATCTAACGATAGTCATCCCAAAAATGTTCTAACAGAAAAATGTGATTCTGCAAATTCATTCTATGTAACTCCAAGGGAGGAAATTCCAATAATTACTGAAATTGATTTCGAAAACATGAATCCAAATCACTTACCACAGAATTTCTATGAATCTGAACTTGATGATTTTATTCGTAGTCAATATCCCGATTACGAGGATTCTTCGGAATATGATTTTCAGGAACCTTTGAATTTTGAAAAATATGACTTACCCCTGGACACTTTTCACCCTAAAAAAAGCAATTTACGACATTTTAAAGAGTTACTCGAGCGAGAGGAATCGTCACAGAACAAACTGTTGCAGAAGAGTGAAGTAGAATTGTTAAAAGATATTGTCAAAGCTGATGAGCGATATCAAAAGCTTAAACGGGATGACTATCAACTATTAAAGGAGATTCTTTTGGGACAACTTAAAGAAATCTCTGAACAGGAGCGAGTGATCAAGATCGCTCTAGATAAGATTCGATGTGGGAGGAATCAAGAAGTTGAAGTTAGTACTCTCAAAGTTGCAAAGGCTGAACAACCATTGGAAAGTAATAATATTACAAAATTGAATTTAAAAAAAGTTCCTTTAGCTACTGCTCAAAAATCAATCGAAAAAAAGGCTTATTCTCCTAAAAGTAAAGCATCTTCAAAGCAAGAAGTTGATGTATTTTTCAAAAATGTCCCAACTCTTGAAAGGGAAATTCGAATTCTCAAATTGTTAGGTCTAAAACTTGAAGAAACTTTAAAGAAATCTACTGAAACTACAACAATTAAATCAACCCCGTTAATTTTTCTGTCAACTCAGGGTCTATATTATAAACATTGCGTTACTATTGCTTCGTCTATGGTGCTTCCACTGGCATCAAAATCTACTCTTGGTTTAGTTCAAGAATTCAAGATTAGCCACCAAACAATTAATGAACTCAAGCTCGAGAGAGATTTCTACATTGCAACTGATTTGGACAACTTCACTCTGCAACGGACAAATTTCGATTTACTTCGATACAATCCTGAGTTTCTTCTTCGGAGGCTCAAACCAATAACAAAGGATTCTCGACTTAAATTTAATTTTATCGAACAGGATCCAATGTTTTTTAACCATTTTATCGCAAACATATGCAAGATCTCTCCAAAGTCCTTAAGTGGGACTTATATTCCGGAAAATTCCAAAACATTAAATAGAAAGAAAATTATTGTTCCAGCAATTAAAATGAATGGTGCTGGCGATGGAGCTGGAGATTTCATATCCAAAGATGACGACCCGAAAAAAGAACTTCCGGTTGAGATGGAGAAAACCATCAGTAGAACAATAATTGGTAGAAAGAAATTAAAGGAACAACGTTGCCGTACACCATTGCAAGAAAAGAAATTTGTATCAGCCAAAAATAGTCTTCTTAAGACAATTCTTTTAGGTTTTCTTCATTTGACATTAGCTTTAGTGGTTTTAAGTGCCATTTTTTATCCAGATGTTATTTGTTTTTAAATCAATCAATTTCAGTATACGCATCTTTATTGAATTAATAAATTATTAAATTTACAGTTTTGTATATAATATTATATTGTTATGTTATGATGTGTGGAAATTATCAATTACCATTAGAAGTAGTCATATTAGAAGCTTTTTGATTACCATTTAAGTTGTCTAAGTTATACTGACATTAAGTGTTTTCATAATCAAAATAGGAGAAAAGTTTTGTTGACAAAACTATTATGTGAGTTGGCTAACAACAATCGGACTTATTAGTAAGGATGAAAATAATAATTTAAGAGAATGTCTGCATCTTAGATATTGAATGAAATTTGGTTTCTTTTGAATCGTTGACTGCTATGGCACACCTTCCACTAAACAAAAGATATTCTCATTATCAGCTTTAAATAAAGTTAATACAAATCTTGAAAACAAAGACGTTTGCAAATTAAAGCAATCGTATTACACTGATCCGATAAGAAATATAATTGGTGACTAATAGAAATTAATAGGGTAATTTCTTTTCAAGGATTTTGTGATTTTTAGAAACACTCTTTCGCATTTTTAAGAATTCCGCTCTTAGATGAAAATTTGTTTGTACTGGTAGTCGTAGCTTCTTTTTGAATAGTTTAAAACAAATGAAGATAAATATTTTAGTCTAATCTGTGGTTTTGAAAAAAAAAATCAATTTATTTTTTACATTTCACTTTCTTTAGAAAAGCTGTAAAGAAACAATGTAAAATGACTCAATATGTAGGTATTTTCGACGAAAAAAATAATGTATCGCTTCAGGTTTTTCAGATATCATTTTTTAAAATTCGAATAAAACAAGTATATAAGGCTTTTTGAGGCTAAATTTATAAAGTAGCTGTTTTTCAACAAAATCCATGATGGTTTTCAAATCTATAATCCTTTTCTTCAATATTCAGTTGAAATATTTATATCATCTCATATAATATTCGAAAAAAAAAACTTCAAAAGTTGTTAGATTTCACCTGTCTTACAAAAATCTAAAAGAAACGCTAACCCATTTTTGCTTAAATGGTTTGCAACAGAAAAAGGCAAAACGGTTTGAAAGCAAGTTTTGTTCTTTTAACAAATGTGTTGTCTAAACAATTCTATTATTTCAAGTTTTTGAAATATATTTATTTATTTTATTATTTATTTGTTTTAAAACTTGAGCAAATAGTTAAAATTAGAGTTTGGATTCGAAATCAGCTCTAAAAATCCAAAACGTACTTTCTAAAACTATTATCAAATTCAAGTTTTTCTCGAAACTTCATATATATTAAAATAAAGACTTCATAACTAATGAGAATTTCCAGAAACTAAGTAAGATACTAAAGTGCTTTAAATTGTATCTAAAAGAGAAAGATTTGTACTTTTCAAAATCATACAATTTATTGCTAAGAGATATTTTGAGTTTTGAAAACCCGTGTTTGGTTGTTTTTAGCATTTTAAAGGTCATATTTTAAAAACCTGATGTGGTAGAAAAATTTAAAGGCGAGATTCGAACTGAAGATATCTTAATCCTTTAAAAAAACCCTCTTTTGTTTGTGCAACAGAAAAAAACGTAACTTTGTCGATCAGTGTTAAGCATTTAATTGTAGCTTTTTCATTGTAAATTAGTTGTGGAAAAAAAATTGTAATTTGATATCAAGTTAGCACTATACTTTGTGAAATTGGGAAAACTAAGCATGACTAAAAAATTAAAGAAATTTGTTTTAAATATGATTTTTTTAAAAGTGGGTATGGAGTGCTAACATGTTATGGTGAGTCCAGGCATAAAACAAGAATGTTCGAAAACGAAACCATAAAATAAATAAATTAGGTGGTGCAACAGTCCTTTGAAAACTGGGGCCTAGTGACTTACAACTCTCAACCATTCCTGTGTTCGAGTATTGTTGTCAGGGATGGAGGGACCTACAATTGAAGTCGATTTCGAACAGCTTAGAACTTAATTCTTGAATTACTCGTGAAAAAAACTTTAGATGGCACAGGCAGGGTTTGAACCCAAGACCTCTGGCATGACGCATTTATCATCACGCCAAGGGTACTACGAAAATGAAACAACACACTTTATTAATTGTAGTTTTTTTGTTTAAAATTAGTTGTGGAAAAAAAATCCACAAATTTTCTTTCTTTCGAAAAAACTAAAATAGAAATACGAATAATGGTTTTCATTATGTTAGTCTTAGTCTCATATATCATGCCTTTTTGACTAAACTATTGGAATCAAAGTAATGACACAACTTTCAATTCAATCACTTCATTCAATGAATATTGATATTGACAATGATAAAGAATCAATAATAAGATAGATAATCATTGGAATTGCATTCAGAATGTTTACCTATTTTTTAGTTTAAGTTTTTTTTTTTAATATTGTTCAACTTAACTACTTATGACACTTGACAAAAATGACAAGTTTCTATCGAATATGATATAAAAGATTTTTATCAAAAATTGGTAACAAACACTTGAATTGCATTTCAAAAATGTATTGGGATTAGTTTCACTTTAAATCACATTTGTAGGTGGCTAACATGAGGTAACGTTATAAGTGATTTGTTTAAAAGATGTCAATTTAATGACACATCATCTGTCATTGAACTGAAACAATTGACATATTTGACTCCTTTTACGTCTCACCATCCATTTATCCACTTTATTGTTAAAGATAGGGAAAAATATTATTTAAAAAAAAAACGAAAATAAAATGATGAGACGTCAAATTATGGGGTTTCTCAATTTTTAGATTCTCTCTCTTCTATTGTTAGTGCCAACTATCATCAACTGATTGTTTATTTTTTAAACTATTCTCTTTAGCCCATTTGACTTTTATGCTTCCTATCCTGAATGATAAAACGATTAGAAATCTTATACCAAATCTTTCCATCTGAGACAGTTTTCATTCTTTTGAAAATTAAGTTTAAGCGAGATAAAATGAAGAAGTGTCAATTTGAGTCGCACATTAAAAAAAATCCAATGTGAACGCGGCATTAAAAATTAAAAATGGCCAATTATTAAATTATTTGAAATATGACTTTCCTAGCATATAATAGCTGCGTTCAATTTCAGACCGATGTGTATGTGGATATCTTTTCAACTCTTCTTTTACTCGTTAAACACTAACAGTTTAACGTGTAAGAGAACGACTGATCCAAAACCGCTGGGAGAAAAAGGAACCCTAGGGTATCCACGAATTTCTTGTTTATTCTGGTATATGTGGGTATCTGACAGAACAGTTGCTTCAAAGTTTGGATTAAATTTAAAGGAATTTTGTGAAAAATTTAGGTATCCAACTCGTTCAAAAAGTTATCTCGAAATCCACTTATCCAGGATAACCTATTTAACACGAGATTAAACGCAATCAATGTGAAAACATAATTTTAAACCATCCTACAAACTGTCGTCTAATTCTGAACGTCTATTAAATCTTGCAACACAACATTGAAATTTTTTATGTTTCAGGGGTTTTCTGTGCTCATTATGTGCTACACACCCTTAGGCCGCTGCCTCACTTGTCGCTTCGGTATTTGTAATCGGTATTTACTGCTTAACCCAATAAATACCGATCTCATGTTCGCCTTCTTATTTTTCCGCAAGTATATGACAGATTAATTATGCAAAAATGTATTTTTTACTAAGAATTTTTTTGTTTACAAAACAAACTTAATTTAATGTCAGATAAAATAATTTATGGTAAATATTGAAGCATTACTGCCTTAAGGTATCGGTTTAGAATGAACATGTTCAGACGACATATGGGACTTGAAAGTTAGGCAAGTTTCTAGTATCTGATTGGCCAACTGCCAAAAAATTACCTTCCAATTAAGGTAACTTTAATGGAAAGTTGACTGGAAAATTAGTCAAGAAAAATCTTCCTAACTAAGTCAAGTCTACTTCCATCAAAATGGAAGTTGATCATGTTTTTTCATTTAACTGAAAGCTGAACTTTTTTACTCTATGATTTATTTATTTTCTGCACAACTTCATTTAATGCTTTCTGTAAAATGGCTACCTGTCAATTTTGAAAAGAAATAACTAATATTTCTTTACAATACAAAATACAAATCGTTATGGATTTTTTAGCTTGCCTGAGGAGTATTTTGTAGACAATAATTTTGTTGGTACTTTTTCTACTATGAACTTAAAGTAAAGGTTTGCGAAGTAAAGTTCTGATTTTGAAATTCATGACACTTAAAAAACTAACTAGTTGCTTTGGTCAAAATTTACGTTCAAAGAATGAAGTTGACTGCAAATGAAGTCCCTTATATTGCCTGAACCTGCCCAATGTGTTCCGAGTAAACGGATAGAACGATACCAATATTGGCTGAACTGTCAAAAGTCTTTCAATACCATCGAGTGAGGTGACAATTGCCAACAATTTTTTATCTTTCAATTAATAATTGTCTGTTTACACGGTTGGAAAACTTTAGAAAACAAAAAGTTGGTCGACTCATTTGAAGACAATTTTCTAGACAGATGACGGAGTATAAGAACATTTTTATAATATTTAAAAAATATGTATGAAAGGGAAACAAAAATGAAGCAGGCATTAACGACTATCTTGTAAAATTCTTTCAAAATTCTGTAAATTTTTATTTGTTGTTGTTACTAGAGAATTTGCAGACATTTGACTTCAAATTTTGTCTGTCACTTTTGACAGATAAAATTGATTGTTTACATTGTTGATAGAAAATTGTTTAAAATGTTCTGCGCAAAATTGGCCAATATTGGAAAATTTTAATGGTGCTCTGTATTTTTTTTTAACTCGAGGTCAATTTTTTAGCCTTTTTCCCTAAAGTGTCAACTTGACTTTAAGGGATAAAATTGCATTAAAATCACTTCAATTCTGTTCAGGAAAGTCTGTAAACATCGAGGTTTTGAAGTTAAATATAAAGTCAAATTTTGGGTTATATAATTTTGTTTTCTCTTTATATTAATCCCAGAAGTCCCTTATATTTACTTTTTGTTGCTTGCTTGACACCAAGGTTTTAGGGGGTAAGTCAATGTATAGTTCCACCAACTAATGATCACCATAATTTCTTATGAAAAGCTACGAAATTTTATGAAATATGTAACCCTGTCACGAATTTAATCGTAATGGCAAACTTTTACGAATTCCGAAAAAAATAACCACCAAATCCTCTCGAAATGCAAAATTGTAATTTTCAACTACGATCGTTTTTGGATAATAGTTTTTTATTGGTATTCGTAAAAGTTTCCGATTACGATGGAATTTTGTATAAGGATGAAAAACTGTCAAAACTCAAAGTTAATTAATTTAATTATTATTATTATTATTTATTAACACGTAATTTAAATTACAAGCTAATACATAAGGTAAGAGCCTAGCTGCGGAGACTATTGGCTTTAATTAATTTTTGATATCATGATGGTATTAAAGAGCTTCTTATGAATTTTTTTCCCTCTTGTAATAAAATAAAACTCGCTTTATTATAATAAATTTGACCAATAATACAATACCAGAAAAAAAGATTTTTTTTTAACTAATTTGTTTTGTCCAACACCAATCATTTTAAATAAAACACTGTTTATTTTTGAATTTTTCTTTAAGAAAATAAAATATTTATTAATTTTTCTTAAATTATAACACCATTACCAATTTTATATTGTACAATATTGTTTTAATAAAATGCCAAAAACTAATATATTACAATTAGGTATAATTTATTACAAGCTTTTCTAAATTGTTTTTTTTTTTTAGTTTAATAAAAGCTGAAAATGTTTTTTATATTTACATTTAATATTAAGTAATGTGATGAATTTGTGTATGTACTATATTTTATTAATTTTTGTTATGTGAGTGTGTGTGTGTTTATTTTGTATGTGTGCGTTTTTATGTTAAAGCTTCTCTTTTTACAGCAAAAGACTAATGACGATTGCTATTTCTAAAATTATATAAATTTTAAAGTTCAAATTAAATTAATTAATATTTTTAAAAGCCATATAGTACTATCGTATAATTCAATTCACCTTTACAAAAAATCTCTTACTTACCGAACAATGAGTGGAAAAACATTATTATCAAGTGGTGCACGATAATCTTTGTAATAAAGAAGATATGGTGATTTGTTATTAACAAATGCTGGTGGAAGACCACCTCCAGTATTGGAAACTATTGCAATATCAGCACAATTTCGGAAGGTTTCTTAATGTAAAAATAGAACAAATTAACAAAATTTATCAGTAAATTGTCTATGGACAAAAATAAACTTACCAGCACGCCCACAACCAACAGCTTCGGTACCATTAGCACATGTTCCCCACATATTACCAGTATAATAAGTCCATTGTAAAACACATTGAGTGCATGTTACATAAGCTGGTAGCCTTACTCGATAACGGAAGATGTCCTTCTTCTTAGCTTCACTAGGTATGAGGAAACGATGTTCCCGAGTACCAGAAATAAACAATGGATATCGATCGAAACATTCTTGTGAAGCCTCATAACGTGGATTATTATTGGGACAGAGGAACATCTCGAAACGTCCATAATGGTTAGCCGTTAACTCAACTTCAACTTCGATTTCCTTAAAAAAAAATTAAATAAATCGTAAATTATAATAAAATGAAGAGTCTAGTTGGCGTAATCCAAAAATTAGGACTTATTTGTTTGAAGTTCAGAAAAAAAGTACATACGCCAGAGTGTATTCGCAATAAATTGTAGGTATGTCCATTTTATCAACTTATGATTAAGAGCATTTGCAACAAGAATGATATGATAATATCCAGAAGTTTCTTTTCAAAGCAGCCGCAGTGCTATCTATCATTTATCAATAAACTTAACTAAAATCACTGGGAAATAATATGTACCTCTCAGGCCTTAAAAACCAACCCACAAATAGAATTACATCGGCGCGCGGCGCTAGCGTAATTTTCGATATTAGATTTATTATATAAAATTTCAAATGCTTTTCAGAAAACAAGAGATACCCTCTCAAAGCTGGCATTTGATCATTTTCAATTGATAATCGATTTCAAACATAAGGTAAATAATTTGTTTTAAATTCTCTTATCATATTTTCCTTACACAATTCTAACTCAAGTAGGTACATTATCGAGTTTCTTTGCTTATCTTCGCGTAACCCTGATAAATATTTGTATCCACTTACAAAGCCTCTGAAGTGGTAGATCAGATCTTTTAAAAGCTGCTAGTTCGATTTATTTTTTCCAAATTGTGTCCAATCGCTGGCAATTGAACACAATGAAGTCGTTTTTCTTAATAAACGTTTGTGGCATTATCCTTAGCCTATGGAGTCCTGTTGCATTGGGCTGTCAAAATCCTTCAACTGTTACCAATACACCCCAGAAAGATTGGTGGGAAACTGCTCAATTCTATCAAATCTATCCTCGTTCGTTTAAGGACTCAAATGGTGATGGTATTGGTGATCTAAAAGGTATCACATCCAAAATTGATTATCTCAAGGAAATCGGAGTCACAGCAACATGGCTATCGCCAATCTATAAGTCTCCAATGGCTGATTTTGGATATGATATTGCTGACTTTTTTGACATACAAGACGAATATGGAAACCTTGATGATTTTGCGGAACTTGTCAAAGAAGCCAACAGTAAGGGACTCAAAGTTATTCTAGACTTTGTTCCCAATCATTCGAGTGATGAGAATGTCTGGTTCAAGAAGTCGGTTGCCCGGGAGAGAGGTTATGAGGATTTTTACGTATGGCACGATGGTAAAAAAGATGCTAACGGAAATCGTATACCACCAAACAACTGGGTAATTTGGAATCAATGTTTTTTTGTTTCTTTAAATTATTAATTCAGTTTTAGTTGCAAGCTTTTCGAGGAAGCGCCTGGGAATGGAATGAACAACGCCAGCAGTACTACCTGCATCAATTTGCTGTCAAACAACCTGATTTGAACTATCGTAATCCCGAGGTTGTGGCTCAAATGAAACGTGTGCTCACCTACTGGCTTGATCGTGGAGTTGCTGGTTTCCGTATTGATGCTGTGCCATGGTGCTTTGAGGTCAAAGCTGATGAAAATGGAGACTATCCTGATGAGCCACTCTCTGGTTTCACGGACGACAAGGATGACTCTTCATATCTTAGGCACATCTATACGCAAGATCAGCCTGAAACTGTTGATATGGTATATCAATGGCGAAAGCTTCTTGACGATTATCAAAGGATTCATGGAGGCGATACAAGAGTGTTGCTAATTGAAACCTATTCGGGATTAGACTATGTTATGCAGTTTTATGGCAACAAAACAACCCAAGGCGCCCAAATCCCTTTCAACTTCCAGTTCATTTTGAATGGTAATAAGGATTCCGAACCAAAAAGATATGCAGAGATCATAAAAATGTGGCTTGATAAGATGCCAGCTGGAAAAACTCCCAATTGGGTGGTAAGTTTTAAAAAAGTTTAATTTGAGTTGAAGGCAAAAAATCAAGAGAATCTCTTTTTTCCTAGATGGGCAATCATGATCAGAGAAGAGTTGGAAGCCGTTATGGCAAGGAACGTATTGACATCATGAATATGATTCAAATGATTCTTCCAGGAGTCAGTATAACTTATATGGTAAGTTTGTATGAATTGTAGACAAATCTTATACTCATGTTTGATTTTGATTTCCTAAACAGGGTGAGGAATTGGGTATGCTTGATGGTGACATAACTTGGGAACAAAGTAAAGATCCAGCAGCTTGTAATTCAAATCCACAAATTTTCCAGAAATTCACAAGAGATCCAGCCAGAACACCATTCCAGTGGGATACTTCTACAGCAGCTGGTAATATTTGCTAAGGTTTCAAAAAAAAATCAATTATTCTTAAGTTAACATTTTTCGTTCCATATAAGGATTTTCAACAAATCCCAACACATGGCTGCCAGTTAATCCTAATTATGTCGATGTTAATGTTCAAAACGAACGAAATACCAAGAGTCATTTGAATGTCTATAAGCAAATGGTTGAGCTGAGAAAAACAGATGTCTTGAAATTCGGTACCATTCAATATGGTATGGTTGGAAATGGTGTTTTGGTCATCAAGAGGTATGTTTTGTTTTTATTTTTTTCGTTTTCAAAATTTGTAATTGGTATTTTGAATTCTAGAACTTATAAAGGTAAATCATACGTCTTAGTAGCAAATATTCTAGGAACACCTGATACAGTTAATCTAAGTTCCAATGCAAAGCTCAATATTTCGGGATCATTGAGGGTTAAGATTCCAAGTGTTGATTCCACCAGACAAGTCGGGTACGTTTAGCACAAAGAAATATCTTTATAGTGATACATTTTTGAAAATAATAATTCGTACTTTTGTTTTTTTAGTGCATCTATTGATACAGCTCAATTAGCAATGCAGCAATATGAGGCAGTAGTACTGGAGTCATAATCAATTGTACAATACTTTTTTTTTAATTTAATAATATTTTAAAAATAAAACGAAATCATGAAAAAAATGTCTAAAATTATTTTCGTTTTAACAAACAAAACAAATTCATTATTAAATGCAAATCAATCTTATAAATTTGGAAGAAAGCATTGGTTATGTATTGAAACTGACAGCACTGTTATAAAAGAAAAGAGATTTGGGAGTATAATAATTGCAGATCGTTCGTGTCGTTGTTTTTCTTTTTGTTGTTTTTCTAAATATGCTTAAGTCCTAACAAATGCTTCAAAAACGATTAAATACGACCTGAAATTTGAAAAATATTTTTAAATTAAAGTCAAGTCTCCAAAAACTTGTCTGAAAGAATTAGACTCCATTTACAGCTTAACAATTTGATAAAGACAGTCACAGGTTTTTTATATGATCATGTAGGGAATGTGTTTGCCATTAATTTATTATTATAATAATTTATCCAAGCATACATAAAAGTATAGTATAACATACAAAATATAGCTCTTTCTTATTTGACATTTATGTTCCACTTTTAACATGGTGACAGCGCTGTTCGGATTAGACTCTTTTAAGCTGATCACATACAAAATACAGTTTGTGTGAGTGCGACAGATAGTTGTGGTCATGAAATGTCAAATCAGTGATTGCATCAAAAAATGTGTAAACAAATAGTAAAACCGTTTGAAATAATTTATCAGAATTTGTGTATATATTATTTTCTATTAGAAATAATAAAATATTAAGTGCAATGCAGTGTGAACTTATATATAAAAATCGAGGAACGGTGTACTAACAAGAGCATTTAATGTCACAGGTAAGTTGTTTTTTAATATTAATCTGAAATTAAATATTGTCAATTATCAATGTGGCAGATTGAAATTCACTCCTTGCAGAATTTACATTAATCTTTTTGCAGTTTATATTGGGACGGGGTTAACATTGAATTCTTTTGAGCATCTCATTATAAAGCCTCATAATTTTGTGTCGTTCCCACTTAATAGCGAAAAAGTAATAGGAAAGGGAAGCAGGCAATTTTTAGTTTTTATTTTAATAGGAGGGAACGATATAAAATGATGAGACCCCAAAATCTGTTGGCTCAAAAGAGAATAATGTGAACACCCCCTTGGAAACATACATATACGCGCTTTTGTGGGGTTAATTTAAAATATATATGTATGTATATTCTGGAGCTATAGCCCGGCCAGGGCCTAGTAACTTATAACTCTCGGGTCGACTTTCCATTACCGCAGCACGAATTTTAAGGCCTGTTTATCATCATAATACACGCTCAGTCGAAGAGGTGCTCACTGCTCATAGTTTGGATATATCCATTTTTCCAGCTTTCTCAGAAATTGAACGATTTGAAAATCATGACTGAGATGTTTGAACACCAAGCTAATGTGAGTTAACACCGTTAGGACTTTCTCTTTGAAGCATTACTAAAAACTGTTTTTTTGCGAATAATAGTCGAGATCTAGACGCATTAAAAACCAACATTAAAGTACATGCATACATTATATGAGTTACTGCCTAAAATGTTCGAAAAAGTGGTTGAAAATTACCTCGAGAATTATGTACTTGTTAATAATCTTCCACCTAATGGCAAATTCCAAACTGTATTTTAGAATACAAATTCATCAAAAATATATCGCTTATTTTCTAAACCGACCTGTAGGATTAAGGATGTCCAAAAATTGTATTTCTTTATTTTGTTTTCCCAAAAAGTTAAGTTTTCTTTATAAATTAAGAATAATAAAGCAATTTTCTTCTTACTGTCATCCATCATCGACATTTTATTAAAATATTTTTTTTGTTTTTTAAACAATCAAGTCAATCGCAGTTCACGATTTAGTTGTCAAAAAGAAAAATACTTGGTCGACAACAACTATCTCAAAAATCTTAAGGCTCCAATCGCTTTTGAAAATCATGACATTGAATGCCCTTGCAATTTCAACCTAAACCTTGCTTCACCTTTCAACACAAGACACAGACCACTTCGATTGCGCCGCCGCACCGTTCAAAAATTTGATCAATTAGTTTTTATTCATTCCAAACAAGAACTCATCGAAACTCACCTGTCCGGCTGTGTAGTATCGGGAGATGATTCCCTTGGCGAATTCTCCTCCAGCTTCGTGGGGGCGCGGTGACTTCATATGATACGCATCACCACATACTCCACATCGTCCAGCATTTTGTTCCCATTGTACCGCATAACCACCGCAAAAGAGCTCATTGTCATTGTAGTTGACCGGATTTGGATAACCAAATCGCCACATAGCGTTTCGTGCTGGTGGATCCATTAGTCGTCCATGTCCCGCCACAAGTGGTAACACATTCGTAAAGGTCTTGATTTTTTTTTTTTTTGGAATCAAAACATTTTGTTTTTTTTTTTTTTAAAGTAGGTACATAAAGAGATAGGGAATTCATAAATCTTAACCCATTCAGGGTCTCAATTATTCTGATACTGGGCTTACCTGTAGTAAAAGTGGTATCAGTACCAGAAAACTGCTGGATATTGTTGCAACAACAGTTGACACGATCACGTTTCTGCTGTGCCTCCCCATGATCTTCGTTTTTGTCGCCGTCGTCGTCGTCGTTGGAGCGTTCATCTGAAAATCGAAACCATAAAGAAAGATCATTAAAATTTTGTTCGATGAGATGGTGTTTGTTTAAAAGAGCGCCCCGCGTGTATAACACTGCGAGCGATGCAAAGCAGACGCAATGCGCTGATGGAACAAGGAACTGGTCTTAATCTTAAAGTTTCGTTGGTAAACAAAACAATGCCAGCCAGTAGTTAAGTTGATCTGAGAGTTTATGGCCTCTTCGAAGTGCAAGGTCATTTGATAAAATAATTGCTACGAGTATTTTTGTATACTTAGTGATTTTTCTTGAATGAAGTTGCGACTTATGATGATTGTGTTTTTTATTTTGGTTTATTGTTGATGGTTCAAACACTACTTGTTAAGTTTCGGAGATAAACAATAGCTTTAGGGGGAGTACACATAGGTTTTTATAATGTAACGTAGTATATGATTCGGGTCAGTTTTCTGACTAGAGACGATAAAACTAACAAACAATGAAGGTGCATTTCAGGTTATTCATTATATTTTAATAGTTTTTGGAATTTATTAGTAATAATTTTGATTGTTTCTGGAAAATGAAGGCAGTCGCATCTTTGTCATAAATGTGGTACATACATACATATATGCAGCATTAAAGTCTTGCGGTCAGCAAGTATTCAATTCAGGGGCTTTCTGGTTCGTAATCGATTATTTCTACTTGTGTTCTGAATATTATGGCAGAATTGAAAAATACGGAGATGAGATACATTTTATTTTCTAACTCTTGTAACTCAACTTATATGAAACCTCACAATTATTTTTCATAATAATAATCATAATAATCCAAACAAATGCATAATAACGATTACACTTAACGAATATTTTGTTTTCTTGGAAGTTTTTGTAATCGGTCCGATTTATCGAATTGAAAATTCTGACTCATTGAAAAGCTTCAAGAAGAATTTTTTTTTCTCAAATCATATCTCAAGAAGTCGGTATATTTGACTTCAAATAAATTTGGTTTTAGGGACCAGTTATAGCTATCATCTGTTTTCATTATTGAAATCAATCATGGTTCAGGCAACTTCATTCTCTGAACGTAAATTTTGACCAAAGCAACTAGTTAGTTTTTCAAGTATCATGAATTTTAAATTCAGAACTTTACTTCGCAAACCTTTACTTTAAGTTCATAGTTCAAAAATTACCAACAAAACTATTGTCTACAAAACACTCCTTTGGCCAGCTACAAGTCCATCACGATTTGTATTTTGGATTGTAAAGAAATGTAAGTTATTTCTTTTAAAAATTGACAAGGAACCCTTTTACAGAAAGCATTAAATGAAGTTGTGCAGAAAATAAATAGATCATAGAGTAATAAAGTTCAGCTTTCAGTTAAATGAAAAAACATGATCAACTGTCATTTTGATAGAAGTAGACTTGACTTAAAAGTTAGATTTTTCTGGACTAACTTTCCAGCCAACTTTTCATTAAAGTTGCCTTAATTTGAATGTAATTTTTTATCAGCTGGCCAATCAGATACTAGAAACTTGCCTAACTTTCAAGGCCATTGTGTCGTCTGAACATATTGGATTGGAATCAATCATTTGAGGTTAGAGTTGATCATTAAAAGTCCAACTGACAGGTGGGAATAGAGATATAACTAGAGAATAGAATCAAGGACTTAAAAAAAACTGAGTAAAAATTTTTAGTTTGCTAAACACCTTTTCTAAAAGTAAATTTAATAGCTGACAAGGAAAAAATAACGCCATCAACCTCTTTTCCATATTTTAGTAAGCATTTGGGATTAATAAAGAACTCATATTAATGTCGAGGCTTAGGACTGCAAACAATTATAATATTATCAATAATTTTAAGACCAAAAATGAATTTTGACTCATAAATAATTTTTTACTACGAATAATGAGGTTTTAAAAAAATTAATTGATTTTAGGAAAAAATAAACCCTCCTTGAATTTCAACTAAAAATTGTAAACATTATTTTTCGGATCGAATTTCTTTAAGAAAAATTTGAACAATGATTTTAAATTATTTTCAAAGTTGTACATAGCATGATTTTATAGACTGATGACGAATTGAAATTCAAGTTGAATGCGGTTTTCAATTAAAAGCGCAACACAGGCTTGTTTTTTTTTAACATCAAAATTAAAAGCTTAAAATTGGGTTTGCATCAAAAGGATCATTTTAAAAACACAAAATTGTTGTGTAAAATTTTGAAATCAATTCAGAACATCAATGATTTAATTAAAAAATAAGTCCTTTAAGGTAAAGTAGCAAGGGTGTTTATTAATTGATCTAAAACGTCATTTACTTAAAGGAAACTTATAAAAATAGAGCTTTTGAAGCTGTTGAAAATCGAACTTTTTTATTAAAGAAAAAATAATTGTGATACTGAATTTGAGATTAAAAAAAAAAAATCCCGTCTGTAGTTTAGTCTTAAAAGATTTGTAAGTTTTCGTGTTTTGTTAAAAAAAGTTGTCAATTGAATTATTTAAAAAAAAACTAACTAAAGATTACCAACAATATTTTGTATATGAAATAGTTTGATTTCAAAGTCTATTTTCGTTCACGAGATTTTTAGTCGAAATCCAATTTTTACTAATTTTAGTTGCATTTCTTGAAAATTTTCATTTCTTCCGAACATCAATTTTTACCAATTTTGCGTACTATTTTTTTGTAGATTTTAATATTTTATGAAAAAACTGACTGTTGGATTTTTATAAAAAATGTACTGAACGTCGAAAACAATATTTTCTGTGAGATAAAATAAGTTTAAAGCCAATATTTTTAATTATATACCTATTTGAGTCGAAAGTAAATTTTTACTAAGTTTTAGTATTGTTTTTTTTTTAGGTTTTTATTTTTTGTAAAAAACTGTCACTCAGATTTTTCTCAAAATTTTACCGAATATTGAAAACAATATTGCTTATAACAAAAAATTATTTGAGTTGAAAGTCAATTTTTACCAACTTTTAGTAATGTTTTTTTAGGTTTTTATTCTTGGGTAAAAAACTGTCAATTCCATTTTTCTCAAAATTTTACCGCAAGTTGAAAATAATATTTCTTATAAGATAAAATTAGTTGGTAGCCATAATCTTAAATTTTCGAAAAGATATTTAAGTCGAAAATCAATTTTTACGAAATTTGAGTAATGTTTTTTATAGGTTTTTATTTTTTATAAAAACAACTGTCAATTCGATTTTTCTGAAAATTTTACGAGATGTTAAAAACATTATTTTTCGCTGCACAAAATTGTTTTGGCGATTAAATCGTTTTTTTTTTTTCGTAAAGTTTTTTAGGTAAATAATATTTTTTTCAGTTTTTTTGATTTATAAAAAAACCGTTAATTGGAATTTTTTCCAAAAATATAACATTTGTTTGGTATCACCTTACAATATATAATATAAAATTTAATTCAAGTCTCTAGCGTTATTGGTTCGTGAGATATTTAGGGTTAACCAAAATGTTCACCTTTTTTTTTAATTGCTGTATTAAAAACCACCCACGCAATTTTCTTGATAGCCCTTTCTGCATCTTTCTGCCTTATTATTATAACAAAATTTATTTGAAGTCGATATCTTTTCTGGTTCTTGAGTTATGGACGACGAAAAAAACGTCGCGAACGTACGGACATACGGACGTACGGACGTACGAACGTATGTACACACGCACCCACAGACATCTTTCTAAAAATCTTTTATTTCGACTCTAGGGACCTTGAAACGTCGAGAAATGTCAAAATTTTCAATTCGACAAATCGGACCCATTACAATAACTTCTTATGGGAAGTTAAAAAACAGACAAATGTATAAAATCTTTATTTGCCTCGATAGTATGGTCGATAAAATTAAAAGTTTGGAGATTATTTCATGCAAAAAGTGGCCGCGGCTGCACCTTAAATGCTCAATTTTGGCATATTTTTTCTAACATTTCGCATATCTCTCGAATATGTTTGCCCCATGATCCGTACTAAACAGTGACTTTTCTGGATGTATTTATAGCACTTGCAATGCTTCTTGTATCTATTAAACCAAAAATGTAAATCTTCGCTGAACACACTTTTCGATAAAAAATTGGATCTTCGGCAAACTTTTCAAGAGCCCATTCACTGAAAATTTTAAAAAGTGGTAGGCCGTTCGACTTCAATTCTTGAACCTTCTAGTGCAGTAACAGATGCTCCTATTCGATAACTCAAGGTCATCACTATCACTGGCCGATACAACTGCATTCTTTTCCTCAGTTCGCACTCTACATTAGCGGGTTGGTGGTTTTTATAGTCCAAAAACGTAAATTTGGTGCCATAATGGCCCGAAAAGCCGCCTCTCAAGGTCGATTAAAACGACCATAAAATGAAAGAAGTCTTCTATAAACTTTCCCAACAGAGAACGCATTTTGAAAAGAAAATTAAAACAATTAATGGGTTAATTATTGAATTGAAAATTGACATATAAATGGTGATTTTTTAAAAACTATAGAAAAGTTTTTCAAAAAAAAAAACACATACAATTCAGAAAAATGCATGAAATCTTTATTTGAATAGATAGTACGGTCCATATAATTTAACGTTTGAAGATTATTTCATGCAAATATTGACCTTGACTCCGCCTCAAATGGTCCCTCGGCTTAGTCCAATTTTGGCATACTCTTTCCAACATTTTGGCCGGTATCTCACGAATAAATGCTTCAATGTTGTCTTACAATGCGTCAATTGAACCGGGCTTGTCTGTATGGACATGATCTTTAACATAGCCCCACAAAAAATAATCAATATCAGTCATATCTCCCGAATCGATACAAACTTGTTGCGTTAAATCGCACGATCTAGGTGGCCAATTGATAGGTCCCAAACGTAAAATAAAATGTTCACCGAACTCGCCTCTCAATAAGTCCATTGTTGCGCGTGCTGTGTAGCATGTGGCACCGTTTTGTTGAAACCACATGTCATGCAAGTCAAGCTCTTGCATTTTGTGCAAATAAAAGTTGGATATCATCTCACGGTAGCCATTCACACCATTCACAGTTACGTTACGATTCGCATCATCTTTGAAGAAGTACGGTCCAATGATGCCACCAGCCCATAAACCGCACCAAACTGTGACTTTTTCTGGATGCATTGGTAGCTCTTGCAATGCTTCTGGCTGATATTCACTCAAAAATCGACAGTTCTGCTTATTTACGTACCCATTGAGACAAAAATGAGCTTCGTCGCTGAACACAATTTTTCGGTAAAAAAGTGGATCTTCGGCCAACTTTCCAGAGCCCATTCGACAAAAATCGTACGTTGCAGTAGGTCGTTCGGCTTCAATTCTTGCACCTGCTGTATTTTGAAAGGCATCACACCTAAATCCTTCCACAAAATTTTCCACGTTGTTGAGTAACAGAGACCCAATTGCTGCGAACCGCGGCGACGAATCAATAATCGATGGTCATCATTAACACTACGTAAGCGTGTTTGTGGTTTAATGTCCAACAATGTAAATTTGGTACGAAATTTAGTCACAATAGCCCGAATAGCCGCTTGAGTGGGTCGATTAAAATGACCATAAAATGGAAGAAGCGCGCAATGAACTTTCTTAACAGAGCACGCATTTTTATAATAAAATTCAATAATTTGCAAGCGTTATTCGTTATTCATGGTTAAATTATAGACCAAACTGAAGATGTTTGACAGTGAAACAAAACACGAAACGTGCGTTAGCTGTTTAAACCAGTATTGCCAAAAAGAAAAGTTAACTCTGAAAATAAGATTCTTCAATGTCTTCTAGTTTGTGAGGAAATGGAAAATTACGATAAATTGTTGTTCTTTAATTTTAAGTTCTTGATTATTTGAGCTTCCATTATCGCGCTGCTCGTCTTCAAATGGTTTAGACTGCATCCCATAGTAGGAATTGCTAATTTTTGACCTTCCTAGATATAAAACCGTTATCAATTTGTGTCTCCAATTAAATTGTACTCGTGCCAACATTTCCTTTAAGAAGCTAACACATTTTTAATAAGCCGTGGAGGTGTTTGTTTCACTTAGCCCACATAACAAAGTCACTTTTTCGGCCTTCCCCCTTCCCAATCAAAGTTACGTCAAGTTTGATTGAAATCTTTAGTTGTTTTTCTTAATGAATCCACAACTATATTGTATATAGAGTACTAACATTTTTGTTCCTTTCAATGTAAGCCTACCCTTAACCTGAAGTATATTCAGTTCTATCAAAGTATGTACCTACAACAAAAATTGCATTCGTATTCCTCACGCATAACTTCTACGCAATGCCAGCTTGTAGCCATAGCCGTTAGCAACCTATTTATTGCTATATGAACCTTGCCTATATATTTTTCTAGCAAAATACAAATTTATTATAAAAAATGTTAAGAGCCAACATGGTTCATCATAAATCCTCTGCTCCTGGCACACTTTTCGCATCCAATTATTTTATTACGAGTATATTTACTTATTTTGCTTGTTTTTATTTGTTTTTTTGACCAAGACCCCAGACTGAGAAAGCCTTAAAAGAACGTTATCAGAATTTTAAATTAATTTTGCCACTAGCAACAAAATAAAAATAGAAGTATAAGCTAAATAAAATGCAAAAGCTTTAATAAAATGCCACAAATTCTCTAAAAGGTGGAGATCAAAAGAGAAAGACAGAGACAGAGAGGTTAATTTAACAGGTGTCTTTTGATGGAGTTTTTAACACACTGAATTGAGTCTGGAACTTAAAGTCGGAATCGGTATCTTGGATACGGCTTGATTATAATACTTTGAAGAATAAAAAGGCGCCGGACAACAGGGAAACCTTAAAAAAGGAACATCGTTTCGGTTGTTATGTTATTATAAAAGATACTGGGCTACGCACGCACAATCACACTAAATAATGGTTAAAGGTTGGTTGGCGCGATGGCGATGGCAACGAACGACGACGAGCGTCGATGACGATACATCTCATTAAAATAATTTATTATTATAGACATGTTACCTTACGTTATGTTGATATTATTATGCTCATATGTGATACACTCTGGGGACAGAAGTTTTTTGAGATTGAACGCATCAGATAAGGAATATGAGGGCAGAATATTCTGAGCGGGAAGTCAAGAATTATTGATTGTATTGACAATACGAAGCCTACACGCAGTCATGGCTTTTAATTAAGGAGTTTTATTTTTAATGTGGAAAGTAATTATGGTCATAAATTGTGAAAAATATACACCAGTGCAGTGTAGTAGGAAGTGAGTGGACCACCGGACTCGTCCGAGGAAGCCAGGAATCATGTCAAACATGGTTTATTTAGTAGACATGATAAAATATTCAGTTATCTATAGAAATGTACTTCTAGAATGGCTGAAAGTTAGTCAAAATTTGTGTTGAAGACAATTTTGTATTTCAAAATGCTGTAGGCTGAAAATTTAAAAATCGTACGAACTTTTTCACATTATCAGAAATATTACTTGTGTTTAAATCGTTTTGAAAACAAGATATATCGTTTTGAAAACAAAATAATTTTTTTTGAGATAATTAATTTTAATGTAACATACATTTAACAGCCCAACATTCGAAGAAACTTTATGCATAAATAGCATGTCTTTTTTTATGATGCTGTTTCATTTCAAAGTTTCAAGTGCCTTGACTTTTTGAGTCAACATATTAATAATCAATTTAGAGGTTGTACAAAAGTAGAATTTTTAAAAATAACTTTATCGTGTTTTTGGAAATAGGTATATGGTAAGTTCCGTAGAGGACCAGAGCCTAGTAGCCTATAAATTCCAACCCAACAGTTTTTATGCTGAATCAGAACGTCTTATTTGAGAAAGCACTTTTTATGACAACAATAAATCATGTTGGCCTTGCGAAGGGCAGTACCAATGAAAAAAAGAGGCTGGGATGCGACCCATACCGATAACTTCCCATCCCGTCTGTCGATTTGTCTTGCTTATAAGTTAATCTATATGTATCAATTTTTACCAAATTTGCGTACTATTTTTTGTAGATTTTATTTTTTTATGAAAAAATGGACTGTTGGATTTTTATAAAAAAATTACCGAATATCGAAAACAATATTTTCTGTGAAATAAAATAAGTTTGAAGCTGTAATTTTTGAAAAGCTATTTGAGTCGAATGTAAATTTTTACCAAGTTTTAGTATTGTTTTTTTAGGCTTTTATTTTTTTAAAAAAAACTGTCAATTCGATTTTTCCCAAATTTAATCGAATGTTGAAAACAATATTTCTTATAAGTTAAAATTAGTTAGAAGGCACTATCTCAAATTTTTGAAAAGATATTTGAGTGGAAAATCAATTTTTACCAAATTTAAATTTTTCATAATGTTGAAAACAGTATTTATTGTAAATGAGAATTAGTTAGAAGCCATTATCCCAAATTTTTGAAAAGATATTTGAGTCGAAAATCAATTTTTACCAAATTTTATTAATTTTTTTTTTAGGTTTTTATTTTTTGTAAAAAAAACTGTCAATTCGATTTTTCTCAACAGTTTTCAGAATGTTGAAAACAATATTTCTTATAAGATAAAATAAGTTTGAAGCCTTAATCTCAAGGTTTTGAAAAGATATTTGAGTCGGAATTCAATTTTTACCAACTTTGAGTTATATTTTTTTTTTAGGTTTTTATTTTTTATAAAAAAACTGTCAATTAGATTTTTTTCAAAATTTTATCAGATGTCAAAAACATTATTCTTCGTTGCAAAAAATTGTTTTGGAGATGAAATCATATTTAAGTCGTAAAATTTTCCAGGTGACAATTCTTTTTTTTTTTTAAATTTTGTTTGATTTATAAAAAAAACCGTTAATTGGATTTTTTTCCAAAAATAATATAAATATAAAATTTAATTCAAGTCTCTAGCATCATTAGTTCATAAGATATTTAGGTTTAACCAAAATTGTCACCTTTTTTTTAAACTGCTACGGTAAAAAAAACCACCCACGCAATTTTCTTGAGAGCCATTTCTGCACTATTATCTGTATAACAAAATTTGTTTGAAGTCAATATCTCTTCTGGTTCTTGACCTATGGATGACGAAAAAAACGTCGCAAACGTACGGACGTACGGACGTAAATAAATAAATGATATGAGAAATTACGTGGTCAGGAAATGTCTCTTGCAATAAAACCATATTCGCTCGGGTTGTGTGGCATACGGCACCGTCTTGTTGAAACCACATATTCTCCAAGTCATATTCTTCAATAGCAGGCAAAAAAAAAGTCGGTTATCATATGACCATAACGTTCCGCATTGACAGTGACAGTCGTTCCATCATGTTTTTCGAAGAAGTAAAGTCCAATCACATCTCCGGACCAATGAGCGTACCAAACAGTGACTTTTTGTGGATGTAATGGCCTCTCTTAAATTACTTGAGGATTCCCAGAACCCCAAAAGCCACAATTTTGTTTATTAACACACTCACCGAGTGGGAAATGTGATTTGTCGATGAAGAAAATTTTATTCAAAAAATCGTCGCCTACCGCATGTTGTTCAAGCATCCATTCGACTTATCTACGACATTGTGAATGGTCTGGTCAGCCCGCTTCAGTTCTTTTGTGAGCTGGACTTTATACGGATGAAGGTGTAGATTCAAATGCAAAATACCATAATGTACCGTAAGACAGTCCTAATTCCTGAAAACGACGAGGAATCGACACATTCGGGTCTTCGCCAATACAGCGATATTTTTAGTGGTACGAGCAAAACAATAATGCACAGGCCTCAAAATATCTGTAACCAATCCAGTCTCTTCAAACTTCTTCACAGTTTTGCCAATTGCTTGCTTAGTTGGACGATTATGCAAACCATAATCGCCTCTTAAAGCACGATATGTGGCTGTGGAGGAATCACCATTTTTGTAGTAGGTTTAAACAATTTAATTTAAATTTCAAACTTTCAACTGAAAAAAAATTGGTTTAACAACTAAGTATGACAGATATCTAATTCCAGCCCTATTTTATTTATTTTGAAATCGCAAAATTAATAACTCGTTACTATACATTTAATTATGAAATCACTGTTAACACTTCTCATAGCACACGACCAAAAATATTCACAAATACCTTCAAATATAGGGTTTCGTAAAAGTTCAAACTTTTATTAAGCAAAAAACTTCTCCACATTTAAGTACCATTTACATTGACATTATTTGTAATAAAATCTCTTACATATATTATATCATTCATAGTCGAAATAGCCTTCTTAGTTTAAAAAATCATAAAAAATCTGTCGAAACAAAGCTATTTCGTTTGCCCCTCTACATGAATTGAATATCTCGACTTACAAACTTAAACTTTGTTTGTATACAAAATCGTGAAAACTGATTTATTTAACATATTTTTTTTGAGACATTCAACACTTGAAATAATAAATAATCACTGTTGCAATTCCCACATAAAAAATTCCTTAAAAAAGAAATAAATTTAAAAAAAACACGCACCTTTTTTAGGCCTCATCATTATGTCACTGCGCCAAACCATTGACATCAACGCAAGACGCAACATTACAAAAGATCCGAGAAGCAAAAACGACTTCCACAAGTCAATGATCGTGACATTCTACTTAAAGGAACCAACTTAAATCACTCAAAAAACAAACAAAACTACAAAACAAATCGCGACAACATTGTCCGAAGGTGTTTTTCAACCATCGTCGAATCGATCGAATTTCTTCTTCCAATTTATTCGTGAATTTCATTCCGTTCATTTTATTGCGTAGGGTTATTCGAACTCTATGTAGACATTATTTTTATTAACTACGAGTAAAGTAAAACCAAAACTTAACCGAAAAAGGTGGGGCATTCTGTAGATTCAAAAAAATCAATGAACAAGCGTAACCTTAATCGATTACATGATTAAAATTTAAATTTAATCCTCAAGACAGCGAAATTGTGCGAAGTTTCATGCGTAAAGTTTTTGAAAAAAGAAATGTTGTCTTCCAACTTATGGGGAATGAAAAACATAAAAAAAGCTTAAACTCACGACATTCTTCATGTGTGTCATAATAATTCTGCGGATTTGCGATATCATTAATCATAAAGGACCGCAACCTCTATCGCGGTGCGGTGGGGTTGGTATGTTGCGGTGATGGTGTTGAAGCGGATGCTTTGACGTCTGATGGTGTGACTAATCTGAATCAATAAAATTTCTGACTTTATTGTTCGTTTATCGTTTAGCTACTATATTTTTTTTTCGCTTCAGAGAGTTAGCCTTGAGATAGATTTTTAACCTGAATTTCGAGAACATCGCATGATAATTTTTCATCTAATTGAGTCATAAAAAAAAGGAATATCGATCCATGTACTACATGAACTATAAAACAGAACGATGAACTGATAAGATAAGACCAAATTAGGTTCTGTGTTATTTATGGGTCTATATAATACGTTTTTATAAGGAACAAACAGTTTATCAATCAGGATTACTTAATTGATGTTAGTTTAATTGCCCAAACTGTTAACTATTAAGTGCGGCCTTAGAAGTGTTTGCCCAATTTACTGTTTAATTAAATGATTTATTTACGTGATTACACTTACTGCGTTTGAGGTTTTTTATTTGTTTTAATTAGAAAAATCATATCATGGAAATAAGTTGTTTTCATTGTCTTAATATTGAGGTTTTATTGGCATCAATTTTTCAGTCTCAAGGGGAGATTGGGACAAGATAGGACAACTCAAATACAGTTATAATTTCTTTTTATGAAGAACTGGACAAAAAATCCACACTTTTATTATTAATTGTGGTTTGAAAATATGGCCCTAGTTCACACAGGACTGTAAAAGCCACCTTAAGTTAGTGGAAAGAAAGCTTAAAATAACCTTGTTTTATGAAACAGCATTGCGACTAAGAATATTAAAATTGGTGATTTTCATTTTAATCTGTTCGAAAAAGGGCACGGGACTATATTTGCTAAAATGGTGTTAAACTTCATTGGAAATCATAAAAAAGGGCAAGTGTACGTCATAAAATAAAGTAAACAATATCGAAATTGAACAATAATCTCAATCACATTATTATGACAACAGTAGTTTTGGTGTATGGAAATTAAATGGTATTTATTTATAATCCAGTAACTATTCACATCAGACCCTGCGTTAGATCCAGTTAATCTGATTTTAAGTGAGTTGTTTATGATGTTGACATGGCCAAAAATCAGAAGAACCACGAATTTAATTTGTTTGGATTTTTTGGAAAATTTTTAGTTTAAAAATGATCAAAAATTGAGAATTTAAGACTTTATTATTATTAAAATTAAATATTTCTCACATTTGAAAAGGTATTTTTGGAAAATCATTATGTTTTTATAAGTTCAAGGCTAAAATTAATGAAAATTTAGTGAGCTTAAAATTGTAAGGTTTAGTTAAGGCCAACACATTTTTTTAAATCGCCAACAATACAAAGAGCGATTTTCGTTGTGTTCTTAAATGTTCTGCGCTCAAAAAACGAAAACTTGGTTTTTTTAAATTGCCAAAATAATACATAAAATGTAATCTATACAAGTCTAATTGAACTAACTGATCAACAAAATTAAGTTTAAATATTAAAAAGCTGTACATATTCTAGATACAGGGGTGAAATCGGCTAAGCTGATAATTGACTATCATATTTTTGATAGTCAAATTTGACTATCATTTTCATTCCGTCTGTGTAAGATGATTCAACTCAATTCAATTCGATTGAACAATTTCTGATTATAATTGTCACAATTCATTGTTGCTATGGTGAAATTTTAAAATGATTCCTCTTAAATATCTAAATAAAAGTATCAAATTGGCTGTGTTTAAATAACATTCTTATTTCTCGTGTGTTTTTTCGAATTACGTTAGCTTTGTCGGTCACAAGAATGTGTTTTTGTACCTAAAAAGGGTAACTGAAAACACTTTCTATTCGTTTTTTGTAAGCGTCTGGTAGCTCTATTCAGAAACGACATATTTGTAGGAAAATGACTATCAAATTTTTCTAGTGACAGCTTTTTAGGTATCAATTTGACTATCACCTTACATAGATCAAATTCGATAATTTTGACTGTCATTTATCAACAATCACCTTAGCCGATTCCACCCCAGTTCAGAGTTGCAAATAATGCATTGAATTTTATAATGCATTTTGAATAAATTAGAAAATATTTTTTTATTTTTAATTCTACTTTTTTTTAATTATTCATTAAATTTTATTTTTCAATGTTACCGTATGGCATTAATAATTTAACGTTATTTTTTAATTGTGTTCTATCAAATTAAAATACTATTTTCCAATGCAAAACTTTTGAAATAAAAATACGTATTTTTATTTTATTTGGCAGACTTTCGCAATTAATAATTAAAATACTTTAAGTTTTTATTTCCAAAATTTTTAAGCTGATTAATGTTATGACTTACGGTTATGACGCAATTATAACCCAAAACACAACAACTATTCAAATATTATAATTTATTATTATTATTGTTTGACCGAAAAACGAATTTTTTCAAAATGTATTTGTTAATATCAGTCAATCTTCAACCTGGGACATTTTTACGTCAAGATTTCGAATATTAACTGAAATAAATGGAAATATTGAATAAATTCCCACTAGGCATTGAATTAAAAAATTGTAGCTCATTTTGAATTTAATTCAATTTTAATTTTGACTTGAAATAAAATACCATTTATTTACTAATTCAATAAAACTTGCAATAAAATAATTTTTAATTTTTAGTTTAATATTGATGGCAATAAATTAAATTTTTAATGGGTAATTCATAGATGACAATTAGCATTATATATTTTATTTCAGTCAAAGAACAATATCCATTAAAAAAATAAAAAGTAATGCATTGAATTGACATTAGAATTTTTGCAACTCTACCCCAGTTTAAATCATTTCAGTATATTACTTTGTTTTTCTAATTTTTCAGTTATGAGATGACTTATGGGTCTTTAATTGACTCTATCTGAAGTTTTAAAATAGCTTGAATGTTATTTTTTAGTTTATGGTTTTGAATAATTCGTTTTAAAGTTTATTTTTAGTGGTGATTCCGAATCCGAGCTCCAATTTTAGCTTAATGTGCTCAAACTCAGAAACACCTGTTTTCAAATTTTTTTTTTTGTCAATATATTTCAAAAAACTTGATGTTAAAACCTTATGATTCATAATACAATCAAAAATTGATTTTATACGGTTTTGAGAGTATTTCTGTTAAGAACCGTATTACCATTAATGCATCAGCTTTCTTCAACGTCAAGGTATGGCGAGTGGTTTCTTTTTTTTTGAAAAATAAGTAAAGTACTGAAAATTTATAATAGTAATATTGAAATAAGGGATTGTAGATTTTGAAAATCATCACGAACTGTACTGCAACAAAACTACTTCATGAATGTACATAGCCTCAAATAGTCTATCTAATACATATGTATATGATTTTGTCGAATTATTAACTTCCCATAGGAAGTTATTGTAATGGGTCCGATTTGTCAAATTGGAAATTTTGACATTTCTCGACGTTTCAAGGTCCCTGGAGTCGAAATAAAAGATTTTTAGAAAGATGTCTGTGCGTGCGTGTGTACGTACGTCCGTATGTCCGTACGTCCGTGTGTCCGTACGTCCGGTCCGTACGTTCGCGATGTTTTTTCGTGGTCCATAGCTGAAGAACCAGAAGAGATATCGACTTCAATTAAATTTTGTTATACAGATAATAAGGCAGAAAGGTGCAGAAAGGGCTCTCAAGAAAATTGCGTGGGTGGTTTTTTTTACCATAGCAGTATAAAAAACAGGTGAAAATTTTGGTTAACCCTAAATATCTCATGAACTATGACACTAGAGACTTGAATTAAATTTTATATAATATATTGTAGCGTGATACAAAACAATTATATATTTGAAAAAAAATCCAATTAACGGTTTTTATATAAATCAAAAAAAGTAAAAAAAAAATTGTCACCTCGAAAATTTTACGACTAAAATATGATTTCGTCTCCAAAACAATTTTGTGCAACGAAGAATAATGTTTTTGATATCTGATAAAATTTTAAGAAAAATCTATTTGACAGTTTTTTTATAAAAAATAAAAAGCTAAAAAAAACATAACTCAAAGTTGGTAAAAATTGAATTTCGACTCAAATATCTTTTCAAAAATTTGAGATAATTTCTTCTAACTAATTTTAACTTATAAAAGAAAATTATAATTTTAACTTATAAGAAATATTGTTTTCAACATTAGGAAAAATTTTGAGAAAAATGGAATTGACAGTTTTTTTTTACAAAAAATAAAAACCTAAACAAAAATTTGTAAAAGTTGGTAAACATTGATTTTCGACTCAAATATCTTTTAAAAACTTTGAGATATTGGCTTTAAATTACTTTTATTTATCAAAAACTATTGTTGTCAACATTCAGTAAAATTTTGAAAAAAATCGAATTGACAGTTTTTGTACATAAAATTAAAAACCTAAAAAAATTAACAAAAGTTGGTAAAAATTGATTTTCGACTCAAATATCTTTTCAAAAATTTGAGAAATTGGCTTCAAACTAATTTTATCTTATAAGAAATATTGTTTTTAACATTCGGTAAAATTTTGAGAAAAATCGAATTGACCGTTTTTTTTTACAAAAAATAAAAACCTAAAAAAAAAACAATACTAAAACTTGGTAAAAATTTACTTTCGACTCAAATAGCTTTTCAAAAATTAAAAATATTGGCTTCAAACTTATTTTATTTCACAGAAAATATTGTTTTCGATATTCAGTAATTTTTTTATAAAAATCCAACAGTCCGTTTTTTCATAAAAAATAAAATCTACAAAAAATAGTACTCAAATTTGGTAGAAATTGATACATACGTATAGACAAACTTTTAAGCAAGACAAATCGACAGACGGGATGGGAAGTTATCAGTGTGGGTCGCATCCCAGCCTCTTTTTTAAGATTGTATCTGAAAAACCTGCACTACCCGTGGCATGGTGGTTAGTGTGTACGGGGTTTTAGGGTTTAGTTTTAAGTAGAATAGGCATGGTGGCACAGACAAAAAAAAATACAAACAAAAATATGTATACAAACAAAAATAAAAAATATACATAAAAAAAAAAAAAAAAGTGGAATAAGAAAAAAAAATGACAACAAAATATGAAATACAAAAAATGTTAGATAGTTAGATTTGCTGCTGTGGTTCTAGTATCTAGTTCTAATTTTAAGTAGTTTATAGGTAGAATAGTGGTAGTTTAAGTTAGTTTAAAGTTTTATTCGAGGACCTAATTTTAAGTAGTTTTTAAGTAAAAATAAAAAAATGTATTGATATTAGTATTTTTTTCAAATTTTCTAATAAATACAAAAATAATTCAAATTTAATTGAAGTAAAATTGATCTTAGGGCCGAAAGGCATTAGTATTAAGTGTTATAGTTTAACTTAGAGTGTCCGTATGGGACCAGTAAGTTAGTTGTAAGTTATGGTTAATTAGGCTAGTTTTATGAAATTTTGTCTAGCTTTAAGATTGAAGTAGTAAAAATGAATTAAAAAAAAAAGAAAAAAAAGTGTGTTGGACTGTCATGCCAGAGGTCTTGGGTTTAATCCCTGCATCTGCTATCTAAAGTTTTTTTCCCGGGTACTGCCTCTTGCGAGGAATTGACAAATTCTCCAAGATTAATTCTTGTCATGAAAAGTGCTTTCTCAAATTAGCCGTTCGGATTCGGATTAAAACTGTAGGTCCCCTCCATGCCTGACAACTTTACTCGCACACAGGAACGATTGAGAGTTGTAAGTCACTAGGCCCTAGTTCTCAATGGACTATTGGGCCACCTAATTTATTTATTATTTTCTCAAAAACCTGACGTAATATATTGTGTTACTTAGTAAAGGTATTATCTGGGTTTTTATTTTAACCATTGAAAAAATGTGATTATGCAGACAGAAAGGAGTTTATCATATGCATATTTCATATATGGTCCAGTAAAATAAGAATGTAAGCTAGGACCTTGCTTTTTCCTTTTGCTTTCCTTTTGCATTCTAAATATTGTTTGAAAAGTCTCATAAATCTCGTGCAAGTTATGGAACGCCAAAGGTCACGAAAATCAGCTTCTCGGTATTATTTCATATCAATGAGATAATGCATACGGTTAGTCGAAAATGCGTCCTTAAAATAAGTAGGAGTTAATTATAAAATTATGCTATAAAATAGTTTCTAGCTTAGATTATCTCATTTAGAAGTTGCCCCCTTTTTACGGCTTATTTGAACAAATCTTCAAAAAAAAATGTTTTAAACAAAATTTGTTTTTTTTAATTATTTAATAACCTTTTTTTATACAGAATTCGGTAATTTTCAATTAGACGAGAAGAATTCCATTTGAATATAAAAAGAAAACTTCTTTAAAATTGTTCTCAAACGAAATCGTTAGGTAGTATTTGTTAGTGAAAATAATTTTTTTCTAAATTTTGTATTTATTAAAATAAATAAAATAACTATAATACTTTTGACTAAAATTTAAATTTTTTGAACACATGCTTAGTCTTTATTTTGGTAATTCCTGTATGTCCCTCTTCAAATATTGATCGTCGATTTTTTTTTCGAGTAATAAATTTAACAAAAACAAATTAAAAAAAACCATTAAGCATTCATATTTTGAGTCCTTGCATATTTCAAAAGCTTGTTATTTGTGTTTAATGTTTTAACAAGATAATCAAAATTGTTTCATTAATAACTCATCTACTGTAAAAACTGACTTTTCAAGGTAATTAAGTTTGAAAAATAAAAAAAAAAACATAAATATTTTCTTTCCAATCTCGTTTACCTGATATGTTCGATAAATAAATAAAACAACTTAAACTCAAACCTTCCAATTATTATACTATGATGAAGATACCTGCATCCATACCTATTTCCCATTATTTATAAATCGGAATGATTGCTTTAACACCAATTTGTCTTCAACCATTTCTGTGGCTATAATTTACGACATAAATACATAAACCTCTCATATAATTAGGAGAATCGAGCTTTATTGAACATAAAACAAAGCAGAAGAAAACAAAAATGGAAGCAGTAGGTACGAACGATTATAAGGAAGCTATGCTTCCGAAGAATGTCGGATCATTGGACCAAAAAATCAACGCACTAAATGATGCATGAAGCGTGAATTCTTTTTATTGTCACACCAAGTTTTTGTTATGTTTTTTCGTCTTTTGTCCAGAAGCAGGTATACTTAGGCGGTTTACACTGTTGGATTTTCACACTTATATGCTCGAAGTGATTATAAACTTATTGTTTATGATCATTTTTTATGAAGATATAATTTTATGATTCAAGGGGCTTTCAAGTAGGTAGTCTTTTTCTGCTTGGATACGTTCAGATGTTGACTTTGGTGTAAGAAAAAGTTAGAGAAAAAGTATTTTAAATTAATATAATTCAGAGAGTTGGCACCTACTTAGTGGTTTTAAAGAATCCAACTTTTTTTTCATAAAACTTTTAATTAAAATCTCGATTAAATAGAGCAAATTATGTTCACCTCACGTGTTTTGCTTTTAATTTTTATACGAACTAAAGGGATTTTCAATAAGGGGTTTCATTTTCAAAAACCCTCTATTTGGAAGCTGTCACTTTTAAAGCTGCCATCTTTTAACATTTGATAAGTAAAAACAACCCCATTACTAAAAATAGAACTAAACATGGTTGAACAACGTTATATAAATATGGTGAACATTTTGCAGTCTTAGGTCGCGAAATTGAGGCAATTTTAGAATTAACTGGAATTACCTTCTCGGCTGGCAGTAGTGAAATGGGTGTACAAATTTGAAGTGTTTGGACAAGTTAGTGATGTGAAGAATTGAAACGGTGTGTGTCGTTCGAGAAGAGAACAACTGAGAGTACATTAACATTTTTCGTCGATCTTATCCATTTGTGGTTTCAAAAGTATAGGGCTGGAATTCGACATCTGTCAAACTAAGTTGTTAAAATAATTTTTTCTTCAGTTAAAAGTCTGACATTTACGAAAATGGATCGCTTAAATATCGCCAACGCATAAAAATCGTCCCACTACGCAAGCAATTGGCAAAATTGCGAAGAAATTTGAAGATACTAGACAGGTTACAGATATTGTAAGGCCTGTGCATTATCGTTTCGCTCGTATCACTAAAAATATCGCTGCTGTAAGTAAAAGTGTTGTCGAAGACCCGAATGTGTCGATTCCTCGTCGTTCTCAGGAATTAGTACTGTCTTACGGCACGTTATGGCGTATTTTGAATTTGGATCTACACCTACATCCAGCTGACCATTCACAACGTCGCCGTAGATACGTCGAATCGTCGAATACGTGCTTGAACAACAGGCGGTGGACGACGATTTTTCGAACAAAATTTTCTTCAGCGACAAAGCACATTTCTCACTTGTTGGGTGTGTTAATAAACAAAATTGTCGTTTATGGGGTTCTGAGAATCCTCAAGCCATTTCATCCACAAAAAGTTAAAGTTTGGTGCGCTCTTTGGTCCGGAAGTGTATTTGGACCTTACTTCTTCGAAAACGACAATGGAACGACTGTCAAAGTAAATTTGGAGCGATATGATCATATGATAACCGACTTTTTTTGCCTGCTATTGAAGAATACGACTTGGAAAATATGTGATTTCAACAAGACTGTGCCACAATCATTTCCTGGCCGCTTAGTTTCTCGTCGAGGCGATATCAACTGGCTATCAAAATCATGCGATTTAACACCGGGAAAGACCGTGTTTATGCCGATAAACCATTAACACTTTAAAACCAACATTCATCAAGTTATTGCTGAGATACCACCCAATGTTTGTTGTCAAAAAGTTGTCGAAAATTATCTCAAAAGAATCGATGCTGGAAACAAATCGCGTGGTGGTCATTAAAATGATGTAGTGATTTTTATTTACGTTTACTTTTGAAACCGCAAAATGGATAACACTGTATATAAAATTTGGTATAGACTAAGGTCTTAAAGTCATTAATGCCCAAAAACAGAAGAAATCAAGTTGGTTGACATTCCCTGGATTTATTCTTGAAAACAAGAAAATGAACCGGATGTTCCTATGTTAATATGTCGAATTTGGAACTCGAAAAATCCAAGAATGATTACATTGAGATCCTCTCTTTTCTAAACATTTCAATTGTTTGTGCTGTTTTTATGCTGGTGGTATATTTGAAATTGATGACATTCATTTGAGTGTCGTTTATTTTCGACAAGTGGGAAACAATCGTAATTTTGCAAGAAAAGTTTCCTGACCTTGTTATTTCTCTATAAGCGTTGATCAAAATTGGCCGCAAGGATGTTGTGATTTAACACTTTAAACTTTTTTCTTTGAGGCCACTTGAAATATGAATTCTTTGCCAATGCTCCACAATCGATTTAACCTCATTAAGAATAGAATATCGAATTGGTCAAACAAAATTTTATGAAAACTATATACTGCAGCAGCCGTAGCTATGGCAGCAATTTGAATGCAATCGTTTTTCCTTGTTATTGTAAATAAAATACCTTTTTCTTTTAAATAAAATAAACACTCATTGATTTGTCTTAAAAAATACTAGTATTACTTTAATATCAAAATGAAACTTCTTATTGGAAAACCCGAACAATCGCATTAGTTAACATATGAAACTAATTAATTGTATCCCAATTTGCCAAATGGTTCATTTTATAAAAAAAAAGAAATTCACAAACAGAATCGGATAATCTCTAGGGGTCGCTACCCAGCTATAAAATAGAAATACTTTTTATTGATGCTTCTATTAAAACTTTTGTATATTAATATTCTCGACTTATTGAAATTCCGTCTTCGATTTTAAAACGAACCAAATTTTGTTTAAATTGTTTTTGTTTCTTTTTTGTATCCATAATGAAACGTTGACAATTAAAGCTATTTTCTTAAAACTTTAATACCCATATTAACTCGATTCAATATTTTACAGCTTTTTTACTACCCGATTAGTATACTCAATCAATTTAACTTAAATTAATTTAAATCAATGATCTACAAAATTAAGTTAAGTTCGATGCTATATTTTATAGATTACTCTTTAAAAGTCATAAAATTTACAAAAGAGATTTTATGATTCAATCATAAGATGGTTTTGATTTTTGGAACTTATCTTTTGTAGTATATGTTTGTTTTTGTACGTTGCGTTGTCTGAAGTTATACCATGCCAAATTAAGTAACGTGTTAATATTTTTAGTAGTCTGTTTGTTCATAAAACAATATTATTTTATGGTTATTTAATAATGATTATATTAGCAAAACAAATAATTAAGTACATTTTTATACCCATCGGATTAAGGCACCAGTTTTAAACAAACAAAACTATTACTTAATGTTTAAAAGTTCGTAATTCGTAGTATTGTTGAATTTGGAATGTATTTTAAGAATTGAAGTGTTGATTTAAAACATTCTGAAGGATATGTAAATATTTTGTCAAGATATGATCTGTCTGAAAAGATGACATTCAGAGTTCATAATTTGTTGGTTTTGAATAAAATTTTTGCTGCTCATCATTTAGTCAACAAATAAACACCAAATATGATTTTTATGAGGCTTTCAATCAATTGGTATTAAAAGTTCTAGAAACATAATTCAAGAACTCTTTAAACAATAAACAAGTTCCAACCTCCAACTTACTGACAAAATGTCTCTTCAAGTGAGTATAAATCATAATAACACATTCTAAAAGCCTGGATATGAAACTGGTTAAGATGGGCATCAGTCGTGTAGGCTTAACTTACATCAATATCATCCTTTGCAATTTATCGATTTTGACAGCCAAACCCATCTGGGTTTCCGATTAAAAAAAAAAATGAATTGGAAATTCGATTCCGTGACCAATAAATTAGTGCTGTTTCAATACCCATTCAACGACCGCCACCGCTGCCGCGCTGCCGTCATTGCATCAATTGTGAAGAGTTTCTGATTAACATCCTTGAAGTACATTTGCCTTTTATTTCATTTAAGAAAAAAAGGAACAACAAAACACTTAAGACTGCGATCATAACTCTTTCAAAAAGTCAAGGTCTCCCGCTGAATTTAAAATCGAAAGTAGGCGTTTTACTTATTTACTCTGAAAAGTCGCGAAGAAGGGAGGGGGGACGAAATATCAGCATCACCTTAGGTGATCCTCTCCAGGTGATGTTGATATAGCAAAGGTACTTTTATAAATGGTCTTTTAGTAAAAAGAAGCAAATATTGTGGGCAGTACTCGTAATCACATGTTGCCTAGCGTCACAGCTCACATTACCCACATCTGATAATAACTCTTATAGGCATGCGAGAGACGTGTCGTTAACTTTAAGGGCCACACCAGCACCACACACAGTCCAAGGGAGGCTTAATCATACACCATATATGCGCATATTATTTGCATCAGCCCTTCGGCATTGGCAACTCAACGGGTTCTCAAAAGATATTTATATATAGCTCGTAGATAGAAATCTTTTCTCTTTAGGGTAATTTCACCCGAGAAACCAGATATTTTTTGACTAGCGGTGATGATCAAATTCATAAATATACATAACTACATTTTATCTGTAAAATCAGTAGGTAGTGGATCAAGTTTTTGGTTAGATGTTTCTTTATCAAAATTCGATCTCTATCAATGACCTTTAGAGATATTCAAGATTTAACCAATAAAAATCTATTTATCGATGACTATGAGATGATGATGCGAGCATTGACCTACTCAATTGATTTCTTAATGGAAATAGTGTTTGTAAACAAAACCGAAACTAAATACCGGCTAAAAAGTGTGTCACAGATAAAAGTTTATTCAACTTTTAAGAATCATCATCATCTTCAAGGGATATTGGAAACAAGAGCTATCAAAATATTTATTAAAGTAGCTAAAACAACTATAAACCTATCTATATGTCTATGGTTGGGTGTGTGGTTTTTAGATACAAACGAATCAAAATCAATATAAGATCAATAAAATCTGAGGTAACCGATAAAGAAAGATCAAAAATTGATATTATGCTGATGTTAGATATTATGCCTGGGAGATATATTTATGATCTTGTAAAAAAGTCGACAACTTATAAATTTAGATTGAAAGGAATTTAGGTTAAACATGATGTTTATCATGGATACCGCTGTGCCAAATATTAGTTTAAAATTGGAAAACATGTGGAAGTAGGATTCTTAGCATATAAAATCGATTAATTCATAAATTATGGAACAGTGTTATTCTATTTTAACAAACACATTAAAGCTACCATATAAAATGTACATGCACGTACATACGTCCGAAGCTTGAGGACAACTCCCATCTCTGGACTTGTGCTGCAGAAGCTTACTTAAATCTCTTGGATAGTATTGAAAGAAGAGCGTTCGGTCACTTTTTCCATGATTTTTTAAGGTTATATTAACTGACTATGTTCTAGTGAAACAGCGAATTGCATTTCACTCCTTAAGAAATTCAACCGTAATATTCGAGCCAAAAGAAATGCTTATCAGCAACCAGATTTAAGTACAGATATTTGTTTCTTAGCTATACTACTCGAATGCTTTCCAATACTCTGAACCAAAAATTTTCATAAATCGTTTGCTTGACAAAATTTGATATATTTCATTGAAGCTATAAAAACGGGGATAATTGCAAAAAATAGATTTCCAGGGCTTTTAACCTTTTTCCACACTCACTACGCAGACACATGATTTTAAGAATACGCTGTACTCAAGTTATGTGCAAAGATTTCGTGAGACTTGTATGCTACTGCTAAACACTTATGATTCTAGACATTGTACAATGAACACGAAACCACTCAAGTCAAAAACATTAACCCTCCATCGTTCTCACCACCTCAAAATTTCAGGCATTATCCAGAGTAGATTTCTACGCGAATATATCGGTTAATTCGCCCAAAAAGGTCAATTTGTCTCAGCAATTGAAAGCGTACGACCCTTGAATTCGATATTTCTTCACATTTCGGTCTTATAAGCAGCTTGAACTGGTCAACGATATTCTGTACGAAAAATTGTATGTTTTGAAGAGGTTCATTGTCATCTCGGCGGCTAAGTTAATATAAAAAGGGGTTGCGCGTGGGCTAAAGATAAATAGCTATACCTTTGTATATTATACAAAGGCTTTACCAAGTAAGCCGCATATACTATTGTGAATTATATTCTTCTGCTTCTTACAAAATATCATACCTTATAGACTTTGTAGTTAAGGGTATTAAAAGAAATCAAAAGTTTCGATGGTAATCATCGATTTATCGTCCGATGATATTCCAGTAATTTTATCAACGAGTGACGCAAAAATATAAGAAGACAATAATTCTAAGCTTGTGAATAAAAGAACAAACTGGAACGAATTCAGATATAGACTTAAAAGTCTTATAAACCTTAGATCTCTCATGCAAAAGATTGAACAAATTGATAATGAAGTTGAACAATTTATTTGCTGATGTGGAACATGTTTCCGAAGAAAGTACTCTTACTATTTCGAGCTTAAGAGAGACTAAATAAAATATATACAGTTTTCGAAAACTGCTACTGAAAATACTCAGCAAAATAATAAAAGAAAATACTTATTCCGAAGCATCAACTATTGGGCTGTACAGCCCTTCATGGAACAATTTATGCCCCTTGGTAAAAAAGAAATAGCTTAAAATTATAATGGTTACAGAAGTGGTAAAATCACGCTGTATCACTCAATCAGCGATAGCAAAGTAATACTAACTCCGAAATGGAGACCGCCTTAATGGAATGAGTCATTGTTCTTAAATTTATAAGAACCAAGCCTCATGAGTTGATGGTTCCAAAAGCTATGGGAAAATATTACAACTATAAACTTCCACTAAATAAATTATAAAAGAAGAAAAAAAATTATTTGTCGATGTTTCACAGACTGGTCCTGGATGAATCGGTAGTTTTAGTGCCGGAAAGAGTACCACACAACTCGGAACCGATTCTTACCGTGTGTCTTTTGAAGGTTTCCATATTCTCGAGAACCCAGTTCTACATCAAAATTTGAAAGTCTTACGCGGATTAAGAAGTGGTGGCATCATTAGACTTTGGAAAGGAGACTTGAAACTACGTTTCGCCTGTCGGCGTTATTGAGGCAAAATTTGACTGACAGAATACGCTATGGGAAAGTCAGACAAGTCAACTTATTGAACGACATTGTGCCTTAGATTCAATAGAAATGTTTGCTCTTATTAATTAATCCATAATACTTAGACAAAATTAAATTAATTTTGTACATTTCATTGCGTTTTTAAGATAAACTTAGACCTTGATGGTTTCTGAACTAATTTAAAATTTGCGAAATCTCCTTTTTAGTAACGTGTAAAAATAAAAATTATATCGAATTAACCCACACTATTGCAATATATTTTACATAGTTTGATACATCAAAATTGAGCTTATTCTATTTTAACAAAAAAAGAGGACAAACTTGTACGACTACTAAATCAAATTTAAATATGGAATAGTTTCATCACACGAGGAATCAATTTACTAAACAATAAAATGTTGATAAACATTTTAGTTTCTTTTTTTTTTGAAGAAAAAGAATTTAAAGTGATTTTTATAGAATTCTTCATTCTTATTTTATTAATATAGTTACACCTAAAAAACGGTAAAACAAACAAAAATTTAAATTTATATTTTTTATATATGGCAAAATAATTCCAATGGAGACATAACAGTTCTTAAATCGTGGCCTATTAAAAAAACAAACTGATAAGACCATATAATACATGCATAATATTTAAGTTATTTTGTTTTAAGTTTTTTTTTTATGGTTCATTCTTTTTAAATGTTTTTAAATTCATCTATTTCGTTTAGAAATAATAATAAGGGCGGTGATCTTATTTTATATTATTATTCCTTTATTTTACTGCCAGCTTAGTGTCAATTATTCAAGAAGTTTTAATTCGGAAAATTTTCCAACGACAGCTTTTGTTCTAAAAATGTTATTAAATGTCAAGAACATCACTCTGTGTACATACATATTATAAAATATTTATATAGGGTTTTTAAATTGGCGCGGGTAGATTTTGGCGCCCCGTGGCGGCCATTTTGTTCTAGTGAAATCTGTCAAATCTTTATCTTGTTTATTATTCATTTGTTAATGCCAAATCATCATAGCAAGTTACACGACTGAACAGCATGTTCAAAAACTTTATTATCAAAATGAGTGTTGGTTAATGCAAACGTTGCGCGCATTGCACCCATTTTGTATCGGGACTTGGGCCTACACCCGATCCAACTGACCCAGGAGCTCAAAGTTTATGACCAAAGACAACGCGGATTGTAACGTGTGAGTTTTTTAAACGTGTGTTTTCAATCTGGCAATGATTTTTTCAGAGTTAATCTTTTTGACAGCTGTTACTTGATGTTTGCTCAGTTTGGTTTTCCCATAGCATAACTAATAGACTTACTCCTGAATAACGTTTTTAAATCATTCAAATTTATTACCAAAATAATGGTTCAGTTCACGCGACGATGCATCAACTTATTTGGTGAGCACATTATCTGGCGTCCTGAGTCTGACGTGTGGGCTCCAAAATTGTGGGATTTAACACCGCTGGTCTATTTTTTGTTATGTGAAGTCGTTTGTCTACGCAGATAAGCCCGAAACGATTAATGAATTGGTGTTATTGCTGACATAGGCCCCAATTGCTGTTTAAAGTGGTACAAAATTGGTCCTTCTCGCTGAAATTTATTCGAGTCGAAATAATTTTTAAAATATAATGGCAAACCCTTGTCTTTATTATAAAGCAAAATTTTTGGGCATAATATTAAATTATACATCTCATGTTTTATGTAGTAAATCTCAGTTTTTCTTGCTTTTCATAACGTTAGGAGAACCGTTTTTAATTTTTGGATAATTTGTAATCCAGGTTATTTTCAAAACAAGGTTATTTTTTAACTCAGGTAATCGTCGTGTAGCATTTTAACTCACTGGTTTTGATAAATTTATTGAGGTTCAACTATGGTTGAAGATCAATATTGGTAAAGAAATTCCAGTTGAACATCAATCAAAAATTATTTATTTTTACACCAATACAAAAATTACTTAAAAAATCAAAATTCTCTTAAACTGTCATCGAAACGATGATAAATGTCAAACAAATTATTTTCACTTTTGTCCAAATTGAGATGAATTGCTTAACTTTTTAAAATAAACATAATTATGTACAATTTGATAGTTTGTATTCAAGTGGGGACATAGGGAGTGTTGAAACTATTTCAATTCTTCAAAATCACTCTAACAACTGTTGAAAGCTTTACATATGTCCACGAAATTTGTCTTCTGTCCATATAAAGATCAACAAATAGTAATTCATATCAGTTCTTAAAAAAAAAAAAAAAAACATTGAAATTTTTCACGTAGGCCTATTTATGGGTTATTGTTGGACATGGTGTCGCACAATAATCGAAGACGAAGACAATAGCTTTCATGTTATGATAAATAATATGTAGTTACCTACAATGGAACAACACAAATTTTGCCGAAGGTAATGATGGTATAGAAGTTTATGATAGTTTTATTTTGAAATCATGACTAAAATTATAAAAAAACGACTTATAAGTTAGCTCTTGAAAGTTCATTGGCTTTCAATATGATATGGAAACTACAAGCTTATTTAAAATTATAAGCAGTATTCATCATATCACCTATTAAACGACTGGCTTAAGCTTATAGTGTATGCATATCCAAATATATTTAGTCTCATTAAGATTGGAAACCAATTTAATGTAGAGAGCTATCGGAAGTACGCAATGACTGATAGAATAAGTAGTACAAACTTCTTCTCCTTTCACTTCTGGACATTTAGTTAAAAGACGTATATAAGAATTTTTAATACTTGAGGTACTTTCATAAACAAATGACTCAAGCTAAGATAAATATACATATTCATACATTTCTGCATAGTCTGAGGTTTTCGTATGATTATATTTATACTGACAATTAATATAGCCCGCCTACCAAAATCTTGAGATAAATCTTCTCACTTTTTAAATTTAACACTATTGTCACCCATTGTACATGAATTAAATGACAATGACCTTTAATAAACATGTCTTTTAGTCAAAAAGTTTTGACTTTTAACTTATTTTTCATAGTTAATTATACTCGTAGAGAATCTTCAAGGGTATACTAAAATAAAGTATTCGATGTAACAGTAAATTAACAGTCCAAAATAAGATATACAATTTATAATTTAATGTTTTCAAGTAACTGTTGGCATCTAAAAGAATAAAACCTGTTTACATTCATTTATGAACCTCACCAACAGAAATAAACTTAATTTAATTGAATGGTACAAATAACCAAATTGTAATAAGGAAAGAACTGCAAAAAAAAATGTAATTTAACTTGATTGAGCTTATTATACGGACACCTTAAGTACAATGCAATTCATCAGGATTAACTACAAAAGTAATTTCGGGTATGGTTGGTTAAAAAGATTAATCTTTATATCGTCAATCACAATAATTGTATACATACTCTATTATTATATTGGATAGTTGACCCGTATGTGTCAGAAATGATTGAAAGAGGACTTATTTTATTTTCGAACTTGTACGACTTGACTTGAGCTTATATTAGTTGTTACTGGTTGATGAAAAGTATTCTGCAGTTCAAGGTAAATCCTTTTGCGGAAATGTTTTTCAAATTGTTTTTTTTTTTTTTTATTTTTAATTTAAAAGTTATGATGCTTGAGAATGTCCCTTAATTATTATAAACTCCAAAACAAAATTTTAGTTTCTCTTTAAAAATGTTTGTGGTTTAAATTTACTCAAAAATTATATCATAGTTGTTATTCCCTCTTTAATTAACAGGAAAACAATAATAGTATACCTGGGCGTATACATACTTTTTTTATTTTATTGATTTTCAAAAATAAGAGAGATGGGAAAAGAGTGCATATGAACTAGAATGGTATCAAAATAAGATTAACATTTGTCTTAGTATTACATACATAATATGTAATTTGAAGTCTTAGGACAGTCTACTTACTTACTTAAGGTGGCGCTACAGTCCGGGGCGGACCTGGGCCTCAACCAACATGCGTCTCCAGCCAGCTCGGTCCCTAGCTAGCTGTCTCCAGTTTCGCACGCCAAGTTGGTTGAGGTCCTCACCCACCTGAGTGCGCCACCTGAGTCGCGGTCTTCCTCTACTGCGCCGTCCCTCGGGATTGGATTCGAAGACCTTCCGGGCTGGAGCGTTGATGTCCATTCGCTCTACATGACCCAGCCATCTAAGCCGTTGGACTTTTATTCTGCTAACTAGGTCAGTGTCGCTGTACAGCCCGTACAGTTCGTCGTTATATCTTCTCCTCCATTCTCCATCTATACGTACGGGACCAAAAATCACCCGAAGAATTTTTCTCTCGAAGCATCCTAAGACGTTCTCATCTTTCTTTGACAGGGTCCAGGCCTCAGCGCCATAAATGAGAACCGGGATGATGAGTGTCTTATAGATGGTGATTTTAGATGCTCGAGAGAGGACTTTACTTCTCAATTGCCTTCTAAGTCCAAAGAAGCAGCGATTTGCAAGAGTTATTCTTCGTTTGATTTCAGCGCTGGTGTCGTTGTCTGTGTTTATAGCGGTGCCTAGGTAGACAAAGTCCTTAACTACCTCGAAGTTATAGCTGTCCATGGTGACGTTTTGTCCAAGACGTCGTTGTTCAATGTCCTTTTTTGATGACAGCATATACTTGGTCTTGCCCTCATTGACCACTAAACCCATCTTTTTCGCTTCCGTCGCAATGCTCAAAAACGCTCCACTGACATCACGCTTTGATCTTCCAATTATGTCAATGTCATCTGCGTATCCGAGTAATTGGATGGACCTTTGGAAGATTGTGTCTCTAGTGTTGACGGTTGAGTTTTGCACAATTCTTTCCAGAACGATGTTGAAGAAGTCGCATGACAGTGCATCGCCTTGTCTAAAACCTTTTTTGACATCAAATGCATCGGTGAGATCTTTTCCGACCTTGATGGAGCAGCGTGCATTCTCCATCGTCATTCTGCACAAACGGATAAGTTTGACAGGGATGCCAAAACAAGACATTGCTCTGTAGAGCTCTTCCCTATGGATGCTGTCATATGCGGCTTTTAAATCGATAAAGAGATGGTGGGTATCGATTTGAAGCTCCTGGGTTTTTTCCAAGATCTGCCGTAGTGTGAATATTTGGTCGATAGTGGACTTTCCTGGTCTGAAGCCACACTGATAAGGACCTATCAGGTTGTTGACGAACGGCTTCAGACGTTCACATAATACGGCAGAAAGGATCTTATACGCAATGTTAAGGAGACTGATCCCTCTGTAGTTGGCGCAATTCAAAGGGTCTCCTTTTTTATGTATCGGGCAAACTATGCTGAGATTCCACTCATCGGGCATGCTTTCTTCCGACCATATTTTGCAGATGAGTTGGTGCATGCTCCCTACCAAGTCATCGCCTGCTGCTTTAAATAGTTCGGCAGCTATGCCGTCAGCTCCAGCAGCTTTGTTTGATTTCAGTTTAGATATAGCTATCTTCACTTCGTCTAGGTCGGGTAGGCGGAATTGTTGATCTGCGTCGCCTAGGTTGAGTGGTTCTATCTCCCTTACAGCGGAATTCGGTTCGTCATCGCCGTTATATAATTTGGAGAAGTGGTCTTTCCATATTCTCAACATAGACTGCGGTTCTACTACGATGTTCCCCTGATCGTCTTTACAGGCTTCGGTTCGTGGCTGGTACCCTTGGGAGGTTTTTTTTACCTTTTGGTAAAATTTACGAACCTCATTCCTGTTGTAACATCCCTCTATCTCCTCGATCGCGCGCTTCTCGTGCTCTCTTTTTTTCCATCTAAGAAGCCGGTGTTCCTCTCTCCTCTTCTGCTCGTAGAGCTCGCGAGCAGCTCTGGTCCTTCTGTGCAGCGCCGTTTTGTATGCCTCTTGCTTCGCTGCGTGCGCTTGCCGGCATTCGTCGTCAAACCAGGGGTTTCGCTGTTGTGGACGTGTGAAACCTAGCACTTCAGAGGCGGCATCTCTGATGGCTGCAAGGCAATGTTGCCACTGGTTTTCAATGCTTAATGCAGGCAGCATAGGACTCCTTAAGAGGTTACTAGAGACTCGATCGGAAAAGGACATGGCAGTCTCTTGCGATTGTAGCCGTCTTACGTCAAAACTTCTCACAGTACTTCCTTGTTTTGGCTTGGACCGGGATATCCGTAGCCGTACCTTGGCTACAACGAGGTAGTGGTCCGAGTCAATGTTGGCCCCTCGGAATGTTCGGATATCCTTTATACTGGAGAAGTGTCGTGCGTCGATCGCAATGTGGTCAATCTGGTTGACGGTTGATTGATCAGGAGATTTCCATGTCCCCTTGTGGATATTGAGATGTGTGAACTGCGTACTAGCTACCAGAACGTCTCGCCCCGCAGCGAAATCGATCAGCCTGAATCCGTTGTCGGAAGTGGTGTCGTGCAGGCTGAATCTCCCGATTGTGCCACCAAAGATGTCTTCTCTTCCTAGCTTGGCATTAAAATCTCCTAAGACAATTTTAATGTCATAGCCAGGGCACTGCTCATATGTCTTGTCCAAGAGCTCGAAGAATATGTCTTTGGTGTCTTCATCTTTCTCCTCTGTTGGGGCATGCGCGCATATTAGGCTTATGTTGCCGAATTTAGCCTTGATGCGGATTGTCGTGATGCGCTCGCTCACACTGTTGAAACTCAAGACTTTTTGCCTGAGTCTAGTTCCAACAACAAATCCACACCCAAATAGACGCTGCCTTTGTTCTCGGTAGCAGTCGCCGTAGTATATATCGCAGTCTTTTAGTTTGCGTTTGCCCGGTCCATCCCATCGCACTTCTTGGATGGCGGTAATATCTGCCTTGCAGCAGTTTAGGGCTTCCGCTAATTGTTCGGCTGCACGTGGTCTGTTAAGGGACCTAACATTCCACGTACAGATCCGAAATTCGTCCGTATCCGAGGCTTGTTGGTGCTTCGCAACTAGAAGATTTTTACGTGGTCAGGAAGTCACCCCGACGGCACAACCCCCAACCTGGAGGGCCAGATCCTTAGTATAACTCCAAGGACGGGGAGCCGGATAAACCGCTCCTTATAGGCCTGGGCTCCGAATAAGTCGTAGAAGCCCTATAAGGTGTTCACTAAGTAGTTCAACCTTACTGGAACTGTAGACGCCACCGTTGATTCCATCTCGAGAATTCGTCCGCTGCCGTCTGGATAAGGAGAGGTGCCTTAGTGGAAACAACTCTCCCCCCTCTCTCTCGTTTGCTGCCCCCAACAACTTTCCACTGGGGTTAGAACCCAATCTCCAGTTGAGGTACTAGGCACCCGATGTTCACCACGGGGAGGTGAGAGTAGGAGTTGATAGACAGAGGTGGGTTTTGAGAAAAAACCTGTGGACGCTTGTGTCCTCTTGAATGCACATGTCTACCATTTGAACATATGACTTAGGACAGTCATATGAGCGAATTTAAAGATATTTGGGCTTGAAGTTTAGAAACAACAAAAATTTGTGTGTGTGGAATAATTGTCGGTTGCATGATTGGTGAAAAATGGACTCTTGATTTACTTTTTTACCGTTATTTGAACGGACTATGCTCTAATGTAATAGCCAGTTGCATTTCTCCCCTTAAACAATTTAACCGTAATACCCGCGCTTCTATGAATGCCCATCAGTTTACCTTTGAGCCCAACTTCGGCCGTACTATGAAGTACAGAGATTCATTTTTTAGCCGTACTACGTGAATGTGGAACGCCTTGCCACGCTCTATCTTTCCCTGTCAATTCAATGTTCAGAAATTCAAAATCAATGTACACCGACACCTCCTATCTAACCCTTCCATCTTTTTCTAATGCTCACACTGTGTCTTTGGCATATTAAAGGTATACAAAACCCTTTCAGTGTTCGCTAATTATATATAAAAAGAAAAAAAAAAAATGTCAACATTTTTAATTTGAAATTTTAAATCTTGATCAAAAAAGAGGGTAGTTTACTGTCAGGGCTTCAGATCCCTTCTCCTAACGTGATTAGTAAAATAATTTTAAACTATACCTACTATAAGAAGGACAGTTTTAATATTTAATCTCATATGAAAAAACTTATGACAAGACATCTTTCTTAAAAAGAATCGACATAAGATTTTAATGAAAAGTTCTACAATGTTGAGTTTTTTTGACATTAGAAAACATTTACATATTTATTAATAATAATAGTAATAAATAATTTATAATAATGGAGAAATGGAATACATCCTATTTAAAAGAAATAACATTTTCTTTGAGAGAAGTTCTCTAATGGGAGTGCAATTAAAAAAAAAAATTCTAAAATTTTGAGTAAATAAACTTACTGAAACTTGAACTTAGTTTAGTAATTAAAAAATATCAAACTAGTTCTCATGTTGATGAGACCAAATTTTTGGTGTGTTCCAGTGTCTACGCTTTAGAATGACATAAACATTGTTTTTAATTATTGTTGTTTTGATTTACTTTTATTTAATTAACACTAGCAAACCCGGCGAACTCCGTTTCGCCACCTGATGGCTTCGTTTTTTGTAACATTTCGTTTGGGGATTAAAAGATGAAGAAAAATAATTTTTTTTTTTTTATATTTGAAAAGGAAAAATTTTATTTCATTTCACAACAGTATAATGAATTAATTTCGATTTCAAAAATGAAGTGTAATTTAGTTGAACTTCTCTAAGTAAAGAATGAAAGTGAATCCAAAGTAAATACTGAATCGAAGCGTTATACTTGTCCGCAAATTGAAGTGCTCTTTGGTAAACCACATTTTTTGTTTTTTGGTCTGACGTTAACACAAACAAAGCAGATGGTTTCCTAACTCGTGAACACGCAACCCATGTGAAAAACAATGATTTTCTAAATTTATCCCGAAAACTCTAAGCGATTGGCCTTGCGACTTGTTAATTGTCATTGCGAACGCAAGGCGAACCGGAAATTGCAATCGTTTGAAGTCAAACGGAAGATCAGTCGGAATCATTGGTATTTGAGGAATACATAGATTTTCACCTACGTTCTTTCCGTTAATAATGGTTGCCTCAGTCAAATTCGGCATAAGTCTTTTCACCGCAAGTTGAGTACCGTTACAAAGTCGCGGTGGATTCAAATTACGCAATATGATAATAACTGAACCAACTTTGAGTTGCAAGTTATGTGGTGGAAATCCCGGTAACTCCAGAGAGTTCAAAAACTCCGTTGGATAATTTACTAAATCATCAGGATTTGTTATGAAATCAACGGATTTGTGTGTCACCAAATCGTCAGCGATTTTTGATTGAATGGTGAAATTCAGTGCGGCCGGCGAGAATTGCTCGTTGGCTTAACCAGGCATAATTCTGATAATTCTCACTAATGTTTGGGAAAGCATTTTCAATAAGAGCTAATTGAGAGCCTACAAATCGGCAAAAGTCGTTGGTAAGAGTAATTAATCCACTTGTCGCATTAACTGGCACTTTTCCATTTTCAACAGCTAACAATTGTTTGGAAAATTGTGCAGCACTTTGATCATTTTGAAGTTGAACTCTCATGTTAGTGGTTAGCGATAATTTTTTTACGTTATTTCACAAAAGTGATGCCTTTAGGCAAGCATTCAATTCATCTGCAGGCGTTCCACGGGGAATTATTGACAACGTCTGCCTGAAATCGCCTGCCAACAATATCATCAATCCGCCAAATATGTTGTTACTTCGTCGAAAATCCTTCAGTGTGAAGTTAAGTGCTTCAAGTGATTTCTTATGTGCCATTGTACACTCATCCCAAACAATGAGCTTGCATTGCATCAACAATTTTCCCATTGCACTGGATCGGGAAATATTGCATGTTGGAGTATCAATTGTGTTTAAATTGAGTGGCAACTTAAGCGCAGAATGTGCAGTACGACAGCCATCTAGAAGAGTTGCCGCAATTCCAGATGATGCTAACGCCAAAGCTATGTCACATCTTGATCGAATAGTGGCCAAAATCAATGAACTGACAAATGTTTTCCCTGTTCCTCCAGGTGCGTCAACCAAGAATAGACCACCAGTATTATTGTCCAGCGCTTGCATTAATGTTTCGTATACTTGTTTTTGCTATTCATTCAGCAAGGGCGCATTATTTCGAACGAATTCCTGCAATGTATCAACATTGTATTGCAGCTCTCGATTTAATTCTTGGTTCAATGCAACGTGCATCGATCGATTTGGCGCAATCATTCCTACTTCAATCAGTAGCTTGTTTGCAATAGTCAAGCATTGATCCTCAATCAGAATCATTCCTTCATTGTAGATTTCATACGCTATTTGAAGTCGATATCTCTGACGTTTCTAGAGATATGGTTGACTAAAAAAGGTTCCCAAAAGTAAGCTTTGGTTTAGAATGTAGGGCCCTTGAAACGTCAAAAAATTTAAAAAATTTCAATTCCACAAATCGGAAATTTTTCAATAGCTTTCTATGGGAAGCTAAACGGAGTTCACCGCTTTTCTTCTGAAATTTTTCCTGAATTTTGTCTGCTATAAACCTCACGGAGCCCGAGACCTTTCCAACGAAAACTAAAACCGTGGAAATCGGTTCGTGCGTTCTGGAGTTATAGCGTCAGGAAGGAAAACCCGACTTATTTTTATATATGTAGTAGAATATTTGTTCATATTACTTTTTCAAATTGGAAAGTTGGGGACAATCTTTCAGAAAGGAAGCTTTTTCCTTCTACAGATTTACATAAGTCTGCTTAAAAAAAAATAAACTAATGGAGACAAATATTCCTGCCACAATTCGGAACTTTAGGGAAGATACTCTCTGATTTATTTTATTTCAAATTTAGACCTTAACAAGTTGTTGCATCTGCATTCAGGAATTATTTCATAAGCTGAGAAGTGATTTGACTTTAATGTACTGAATTAACTAAGTTCTCATTATTGAAGCTACATGATTTTGTTTAGTATTTTTCGAAAATACATTTGGTGGATCTGACCTTAAGACAATTCAACCGTAATACATGCACTGCTAGGAATGCCCATCAGCTTACCCTTGAGCCCAATTTTGGACGTAGTGTTAAGTACAGTGATTCTTTCTTTAGCCGCACTACGCGAATGTGGAATGCTTTACTTGACTCAATATTTCCCACTTATTACAATGTGCAGACATTCAAAACCAATGTGCATCGGTATCTCATTTCTAATCCTATCCTCATTTCCTAATTGCTCGCACTGTGTTTAATCATTATAAGGGTATTTATAACCCCTTTAGTGCGCGTACAACATAACAAAAAAAAAACAAAAAAAAAAGTGTTATCAGGACTAATAAGTTGAAAAATTTATTTCTCACTTTTAAAATCATATTCTTATAAAGTTTATAGAAAACATCAAGAAACGTATAACTTTGGTAATTATTGTAATTTATGCGATTGAGCCAAGCGGCGGCGGCGTCTTTTAAACTGTTCCGAGACCAGTGAAATCCAACTTAAAAAAAAACATTAACTCTTCCAAGAAATTTTAAAATTAAAAAGTATTTCGCATTTACAAGAAAGTTTTTATAAATATAGAGTCTAATTATCAAAATATTACCATTTGGTATAATTCCATTTGATTTTGATATTTTTGAAAGTCCAAACATTCCATCCACTAGGTAAAAATAAAAAGTTATTAACATATCAATTTATTTTATAATGTTTGTAATTTTGTGTCTATAGCCTCTGTTTAGTTAGTATGTAAAATACAAATAAATTGAAATACATATCTAGATGCTAGTCTTCGAAATTTTTGCCATCTTGGTCAAATTGAAATTGTATGTTAGACCTGAAAGGTATATCTGTTATCTTTTCTTATAAATGGAACAAATTCGATATTTGAATAAAATATCAATTTTGCTAAAATACTTTTTTGTTTAAATAAGATGCTGGGCTCACGCACATTAAGTATGACTATATGAGGGCCTTAAAACAATAAATTACAAAAAAAGCTTCTATTTAAATTTCTAAAGTCACGACATCTTCTGTCTTAAGTGCTTTTGTTCCACAAAATTGAATAAGCATCAGGGGCGTATATCTATATTAAATTTTAAATAAAATAAATTAATCACACGCATTTTTATTTAAGCAGTCTTCTGCTTCAAAAAAAAAATTGACCAATATCTAAGCAGATTTCCTCAAACTAAAAATTGTGTCCAAACTAATCAAATTCAAGAAAATAAACATTAATATAGATACATTCAAATTTTGTTGAATTAATCCTATCAGTTTCATTGGCTAAGCTAAATACTATTTTAGGATGTCTAGCTATTGAGCTGTTTTAGCAAAATGAAGGAAATTGATAAATGGGGCTTAGAAAGATCAACAATTTGTCAGGTCAAAATTCAATCTACATTATGTAAATATGTGTGGACTGTAGATACATATTTTCAGAAAGTCTAAAACATAAAAGAATTTTGTGAAAGATTAATATTTTCTGTTTGGAAAGACAAAACATGTAAACTGGGTTTTATGTATGACTCAGTAATACCGTTTCAATTTTATCATATTTTATGAATGGACATTTCATTCACTAAATGAAAGATGAAAATTTAATTCTAATAGACTTTCTTAGGTGAGTCATTGCGGTTAATAGGTTAACAATGTTTTTTAGAACTCATAGAAGATGTTTTTGTTTAATTATTTAAATATCATACAAAAAATTATTGGGTTCATAATAATAAATTTTTAATTTTTTACACAACCCCTCAAGTTCATATACTTTAACATAAACTCTAAGGATAACTTGAATGAAGAATAATATTTTAATAAATAGTGTGCAAAATAAAGGGTGTTTTTTAGAAGCATAGAACTTTGAAATTGAATAAAACAAAGACGATTTTTGACATGAAATCTACTTTTTTGGAAAGATAATCTTCTGCCATTATAATTTATATATGAATTCTGTCATATCGTCAACAACTTGGTGAATGTAGTCCTGAAAGTAGTCAATCGTTTTTGGCTTATCGGTGCAGCTTAGACTAGTGACCCACAGAAAATAGTCAAGCTGCATTTTGTTTCTCGATTTCGTAGGAAAATTCTCGTGTCCGTAACGTGAAACTATGCAGTTACCAAACGTTTCTTTCAATAAATTAATTGTGAAACGATCTGTGTGACATGTTGCGCCGTTTTGTTGAAAGTACTACTCCTGGGCATGTTGGTTGTTCAATATACAAACGTAATTGACATTGACTGTAATGTTCTGCCCAGCATTATTAACTTCCCATAGAAAGTAATTGCAAAGGGTCCGATTTTTCAAATTGAAAATTTTGACATTTCTCGACGTTTCAATGTCCCTAGAGTCGAAATAAAAGATTTTTAGAAAGATGTCTGTGCGTGCGTGTGTACGTACGTTCGTACGTCCGTACGTCTGTACGATCGCGACGTTTTTTTCGTCGTCCATAGCTCAATAACCAGAAGAGATATCGACTTCAAATAAATTTTGTTATACAGATAATAAGGCAGAAAGATACAGAATGGGCTCTCAAGAAAATTGCGTGGGTGGTTTTTTTACCATAGCAGTTTAAAAAAAAGGTGAACATTTTGGTTAAACCTAAATATCTCATGAACCAATGACGCTAGGGACTTAAATTAAATTTTATATTATATATTGTAACGTGATACAAAACAAGTATATTTGTGGAAAAAATATAATTATCGTTTTTTTTTATAAATCAAAAAAACTGAAAAACTAAATTTGTCACCTCGAAAATTTTACGACTTAGATATGATTTCATCTCCAAAACAATTTTGTGCAACGAAGAATTATATTTTTGACATCTGATAAAATTTTTAGAAAAATCTAATTGACAGTTTATTTTATAAAAAATAAAGTCCTAAAAAATACATTACTCATAGTTGGTAAAAATTGAATTTCGACTCAAATATCTTTTCAAAAACTTGAGATTAAGGCTTCAAACTTTTTTATCTTATAAAAAAAGAAATATTGTTTTCAACATTCTGAAAAATGTTGAGAAAAATCGAATTGACAGTTTAAAAAAAAAATAAAAACCTTAAAAAAAAATTAATAAAAGTTGGTAAAAATTGATTTTCGACTTAAATATCTTTTCAAAACTTTGAGATAATGGCTTCTAACTAATTTTAACTTAAAAGAAATATTGTTTTCAACATTAGGAAACATTTTGAGAAAAATCAAATTAACAGTTTTTTACAAAAAATAAAAACCTGAAAAAAATTTATAAAAGGTGGTAAAAATTGAATTTCGACTCAAATATCTTTTCAAAAACTTGTGATTATGGCTTCAAACTTATTTTATCTTATAATAAATATTATTTTCAACATTCACTAAAATTTTGAAAAAAATCGAATTGAAAGCTTTTGTACAAAAAATTAAAAACCTAAAAAAATTTAACAAAAGTTGGTAAAAATTGATTTTCAAATATCTTTTCAAAAATTTGAGATAATGGCTTCTAACTAACTTTAACTTATAAGAAATATTGTTTTCAACATTCAATACAATTTTGAAAAAAATCGAATTGACAGTTTTTTTACAAAAAATAAAACCTAAAAATAAACAATACTAAAACTTGGTAAAAATGTACTTTCGACTCAAAAAGCTTTTCAAAAATTACAAATATTGGCTTCAAACTTAGTTTATTTCACAGAAAATATTGTTTTTGATATTCATATATCATTCGATAAAAAAAATCCAACAGTCCGTTTTTTCATAAAAAAAATAAAATCTACAAAAAATAGTACGCAAATTTGGTTAAAATTAATACATACAGACAAACTTTTAAGCAAGACAAATGACAGACGGGATGGGAAGTTATCAGTGTGGGTCGCTTCTCAGCCTCTTTTTTTAAAAGTAGTATAGACCAATTGCTCCACAAACTCGTAAGGAACGCCACTCAACTCAGTCAGTTTATGTAGATGTTACTTAGTCTCGCTATACACCTAAGTATTATCATCACTCGAAATTCGGCAGTTTTGTGTATTGACGTATCCATTCAACCAAAAGTGAATTTTTTAAATCAGCTTTTTAAAAGTTTTGAGCACAATTTGGAAGCATTGATCAGTCAGAAGTCATTCTATAGTCATGTAAAATTACAAAAACCAAATTAAAAATACATCACTTAATAGTGCTAAGAAAATTGGCGAAAGTTAAAATAGTGTTGCCAACTTAAAGTTCTATACCTCTATAATAACATCAGTTAAATAATATTAATAATCAATAAAATACATGACAGGATCGTATTAACTTCTTACTCTTATGTTTTGAATGTAATCGATTTTGTAAAAAGTAAATAAACAAAGTATTTTTTTCTAAAGTTTTTGTTTTAAATACAAATATATATAAATAAAATAAATAATATATAGGGTTTTTAAATTGGCGGGCATAGATTTTGGCGCCCCGTGGTGGCCATTTTGTTTTGGTGACACCTGTCAAATCTTTTGTTTATTATTCAGTTGCTGATGCCAAATCATCATAGCAAGTTCAACGATTGAACAGCACGTTCAAATGATAAAATTTTATTATCAAAATAAGTGTTTCAAAGTTTGAAATTTGAGACAACCGATCCAATAAACATCAGCCAACACAACACCCGTACGTTCAAGGAACGCAAGATCGGCCGAGAACACCACCGCGGTTCGTGAAAGTGTACAGCGGAACCCGAGGCAGTCTATTCCTCGCCGCGCCGCGCCGTGCACAAGAACTCGGCCTTTCGCAGACTTCAACTTGACAAATTTTTCGTCGGGGCTTGTGCCTACACCCGTACAAGATCCAATTGAACCAGGAGCTCAAAGTTCATGACCATATACAATGCCGTTTGTTCGCTGACTGGGCTTCGAATCTTTTGGAAGATAACCTCAATTTTGGCCGAAAAATCATCTTTAGTAACGAGGCGCATTTTTGGATGAATGGCTGTGTAACGTTGCCGTATATTGGACGATGCGACACCAACCCACGCGGGGTTCACCAGGTTATAAAGCATCCTCAAAAAGTTACCGTTTGGTGGGAATTTTGGGCCGGCAGCGTAATTGGTCCGTACTTTTTTGAAAACGACGTTAGTGAGGCGGTCACCGTCAACAGCAAGCGCAACATAACGATGATAACTAATTTCTTATGGCCCAAATTGAAGCATATGGACCCAGACAACATGTGGTTCCAGCAGGACGGCGGCGGCGCTACGTGCCATACAGCAAACGCCAAGACATCTACACACAACATCTACCCTCCCTTATTGAAAAATCCTATATTTAGAAAATTATAAACATTGCTACAAAGCAATTATTTGTAAATACGTTCAAAGAAACCTGATGTTGGAACTATGACACTAAAGATCGTTTTATTTTACAATACAACTTTAGTAGGCCTCAAAAATCTTAAATAATTTTCAAAGAACTGTATTTTTACCAATCCAAGAATTTTTAACATTTTTAAAAGTCAAAGTTTTAGTGATTTTTGAAAATTTTAATTTCGAAAAGTATAATTTGAATACAAACTTAGACAATGTTTTCAGTTCTTAGTTGTTTTTTATGTCAATCTTTAATTTTCATTTATTGTTAATTTATGCAATTTATCATATATCAAAAATTAAAAAAATTTGATGACAGTAGAGTAAGTGCGGCAAATGTGGCCTACGTGGTTAATATGGCCTATAGCGGTATTTCCCAAACCGGAAGCCGGAGCGAAAAAAAAATGTTGCATTACGAACACGTTCAAACCGGTTTAGCCTCAGTCTTTCGTGCTTAATGTGGGGCTACGGTTGTGATAGATATACGGGCACTTTGTTTTTTTTACTTTTGGTTGTAATTTTTTGGTAAGTTTTCTTAAGTGTTTTAACATTCAATTTTGAGTTAAATTGGTAACTTCTTTTTTAAATTAAATTGTGTTTAATATTTTCTTAACACATGTGGTATTATGATTTAAAAAAAAAATTTATAAAGTTTATATATATGGCCCACACTGGGCCATATTTAACACCAGGTAGGCCATATTTGCCGCAATTTTTTTTAATATGATTTTTGAAGTTCCTTTAAGTTTTTGTTTTTAACTTTTTGTTATGTTTCTTTTTTTAGTTAAAGTTTTTAAAAGCTGAATAAAATGTTCTAAAATGTTTTGTTAGACTGTTTAAAAAAAAAATAAATGAATTAGACTTAAATTTACGGTTTTATTTAAAAAAATGTTAAGGGTGGGCCATATTTGCCGCACTTACTCTAATGGTTTTGTTACAAGTATTTTCTGAAGTACATTTTTGTGTTAAAAATTGTGTAAAGAAGTTTTTATTTTCAAAGGGTACAAAAATTTATATTTTCAAAACTGTTAGAAACATTAAAAGTTGGTCAAAAAATAATAAACAATTTTGAAACGTGACAGTAGGAAGAAAAAGTTTTTTGAATATAACTTGAGATTTTTGTAGTAATAAATTTTTCCAGTAACATTAAAGATCTACGTATCCAGAAAAAAAAAACATGTAATAGGTAGTTCTTTTGAGATTGATAGTGAAATCTTTATTGTTGCAAAAAATAGTTATACGAAAACTATTAATTTTTTAATTTTTATGACAGTGATAATATAACCTATAAACATAATGCAAGCACATAATTGTCTAAAAGTTTAAATATTACCACAATCGTTTTAATGTGTGGTTAATTATTAATATTAAAGTTAAAATTTAAGAATATTTTTGCCCAGTGTAATTAAAATGTATAAGTTCTTGAAATACAGTTATTCACTCTTGATTTATTATTATTTTTGTCTTAAACTACAATAAAATTGAAGTTATTGGCCTTAACGAATGAAATTGTGAAATAAGCAGTTATTAAGATTCGTTTAAAAATATGTCACCAGTTTTAGAAACGGTATTGGTATATGACAACGTATAAAATTCTTGTAAAAAACATACTCAATAAAATAAAAAAAATCATTAAAATATATAAATATAACACGAACATGGAATTGAACTATAAATTTAAATCAAACAGAAGAGAATAAACGAAGAAATTATTTTTTTGACTTTTTTTAATTCATCTGCAAAAAATTATCTAATCGACAATCATTTACGTTTTTACGTATTACTCAGCAATACTCGTTTTTATGAGCTCCAGTTGATCTGCTAAAATTAATGATCCCCCAAAAACATAACCACAACTGTCATCTAAACATCAATCCAGGTCTAGCCTTAAATTTTTGTCTGTGTTACTTTCAATTGATATCATTGAAACGTGATGTCATTAAGTATTGATTTCCGTTGAATTCAAGATCAGAATGACAATAAGTTTGACGCTGACAGAACTCAATTGTACATACATTGATTTTATAATCTTAATTTTTTAGGATTAAATAGTCGACACCATAAGTACAATAAAATTTCTTTAGAACTAAATACAATCACGACTTATTTCCGTTAGAAATTTGTTCATTGTTTTTTTTGATAGCATTTTGAATTGGAATTCATGCTCAAGGCTTTTAAAATGTCGTATTGCCAGTTGAAAATATATAATGTAAATAAATTGTTTTCAATCTGAAATTGTCGGTTTTCATACAACCTACCAGACTTGTTTCATATGCAAAAGATGCAGATAATATTTCAATTTTCAACTTTTATTGTTATCGGTCATATATGTTAAACTGAAAATGTTGACGTTTCAAAAACAAATCAATAGTTTTTAGTGAGATTTTCGTGTGTTCATACATTCGAAATACCTTTTTTCGATCTCCACATCCGAAGAACCAGCAGATATATAGACTTTAAATAAGTTTTGTTTTACAGATAGTTATAGTTAGTTAGTTAGTTAATCGTACTTTATTGAACAATTTAAATATATACACGATTATTTATAGAACTAGTACATTTAAGCATGGCAAAGCCGTCTGCCGAGAATTGACAACAAATTTAAACAATTATTTTTATACATGTCAAAAAAGAGAAAATTTGAGCTGGTTTATATATTAAAAATTTTCATCTATAATTCTATTTCTATATTTAAGTGCGGTGTGGCAGTATGACGCAAGGGTACTCCAATTTTGACTATCGTTTAATAAATTTTTTAATTCTTCGAATACCAGTATGTTAACACCAAAGTGATTTCTCCTGATTTCTCGTAGGATGGGACATGATCCAAGAAAATGAACCATATTTTCATCATTTCCTGTATTGCACAAGCTGCAACGGGTTGCGAGATCCTCGCGATGTGGCATGCAATTTAGTCTGAATAGTTCTGCCCGGGCTCGTATCAAGACTGATATTTGTGCAATACTCAGGTTAGAATGTACGAAGTCAACTTCGCTGTGATTTAGGTGGCTATACAAGGAGCGTGAACTTGAGCTCTCAGCTTGGTTGATACTTTCTAGTCGTATTGCGCGTTCAACATCTAATATAAATGATTGTGAGAGCCTTTGCCAGTTAGGAATATTAGTCTCATCTAACTCCATCCTTATGTTGTATCTATTGGCTATATTTTCCCAGTCCTTCAAGAAAAGTGTTTTTGTCCGTATTGCTCTTTTTGCAAGGACTTTAGTCAGTCGCGTATCGTCTTCTACATTTAATACTTTTATAGTGAAGTTCATGCAAAGTTTGAGGGTGAAAATAAAAAGTGGTGATATTCCGCTCTCGATTTGTAGCACATAGTTTGGTGTATTTGATGGTAGCTGGAATAGTTTCTTTAGGAAGAAACGCAACAGTTTCTCGACTTCATCGTAATATTTTCCACCCCAAACTTGAGCTCCGTAGCACATAATTGACCGCATAACAGCTTCGAACACCTTAATTTTCGCTGATATTTCAACCTTCGAATTCATCATGAGATTTTTCCACGTGCAATTTAAGGCTTTTTTTGTTTCGGCAAGCTTTATAGAAAAGTGTTTTCTCATGGAGAGGTCATGGTTTAACGTTATTCCAAGATATTTATACGATTTAACAACTTCTAAATCCTCTCCATCGTACTTCCATTTTTCGTCCCTTGCGAAGCGGCCTGTTCCTTTCCTGAAAATTAATACTTTAGATTTGTCTGTGTTTATTTGCAAACTATTAAGGCGACAATAGCTCTCTAGCTTGTTAATCATTAACTGTAATGAGTTCGGCGATTCTGCTAGGATAACAATGTCATCTGCATAGAGCAAAGTTTTTATATTGATGCCATCAACTACAATTCCCGCGGGTAGAAACTCTGAGATATCATCCAAAAATAATGAAAATATTAACGGGCTGAGTAAACATCCCTGTCTTACACCAATTGTAATCTCGAACGATTCTGAAAGCTCATTTCCCGTCCAAACCATCGATTCATTTTTTTCGTAGAGACTTTGAAGGGTCCTTAAAAACTTTGTGGATACTCCTATTTGCGATAGTTTGTAGAAGAGGCAGTTTCTATTTACTTTGTCGAATGCAGCTCGAAAGTCAATAAAGAACGCGTAAAGTTTTTTCCCTTGATTAAGGTAGATTTCAGCAATGCTTGTGAGGTTGAAAATTTGATCCACTGTGGAATATCCTTCTCTGAATCCAGCTTGGAACTGACTCAGCTTCTTGTTTTCTTTTACCCACTTAGTTAGTCTTGCATTCATCATCCCGGTGAAAATTTTTGTTATTGTATTCATGAAGGATATGCCTCTATAATTTTCCGCATTATTCGGATCACCTTTTTTAAAAATGGGAAAAATTATCGACTTTTGAAATTCTGCCGGTACCTTTGTTTGGCTGTAAATGTAGTTGAAAGCGTTCAAGAGGTTTTCCAGAAAGTTGATCGGCGCGTTTTGGAAAAATTCATAGGGAATCCTATCTTCCCCTGGGGCTTTGTTCAGTTTCGCTTTTCTTAAAGCCTCATACAGCTCTTCTATTTCAAAACATGAGTCCAGATTTTCCTCATACACTTGAGGCATAGCATAGTGAAAAACAATTTGTGGTCCTTGTGATTTTAGTAATGATTGAAAGTGAGTTTTAAGCTCGTTTACGCCAACCAAGGCTCCAACTTTATATGCGGTTCCATTTAATTTTTTCGCCATAGACCAGAACTCTTTACTATTTCCGATTCCCGAGATTTCTTTGGCCATATCATTGAAATATTGTGTTTTTGTACGTTCACAGATCTCTTTGTATTGGTTATTGGCTTCGACGTACATTTTCCTAGTGGTTTCTGAATTAAATTCCCTAAATAAATTCAGATTTCCCAAAGATTTTTTCCTAGCCTTGGAACAATTCTCGTCAAACCACGGTTGTTTTTTAATTACATTGTTTCTTAATGCTTTTGGTGCAGCTACAAATTGTATGATTGCTGTGAGAAAACTGGGGTATATAAGGGCATGGTTCCACTCTGGTGACAGCATACTAACGCACTCATTCAGTTGTCTGCAGTATTCACTTGCTTGTCTTTCTTTCCAAATGAGTTTTGGAAGAAGCGAAAGTTCTTTAGTTACCGGTATTTTTCCAATCACAGCACAGTCAACAGTTAGAGGCATGTGATCCGAAAATGTCTGATTTTCTATCTGCATGTTTTGAACTATGTTATGCCAGTTTCCATTTATCAGACCATAGTCTATTGTGGAACATCCATTCCCCCTTACGAACGTAAATTCACCTTCATGGTCGCCTGATGTTCTTCCATTGAGTAAGCATATATCGAAGCTATCACACGTCTCTATTAATTGTTTCCCTTTTGCATCAGTAGTTTCATCCTTCGAATTTCTTGCTATATTTGAAAAGCATTCCACTTCTCCTTTATTAATAGGGGCTACCTGATCTCTTCCAACTCTTGCATTAAAGTCGCCAATTAGCAAGACATTATTGCCTCCTGATAAGAGAAGAAAATCAACCAGTTCATTGAAGTCCATTTGCCAGTTGCAACAGTTTATATACACAGGCACAATCTGCATGAGGTTACCATCAATTTCTATTTTAACTACATATCTGCCTTCCGTCCGTATGAAGCTACAACTTGAATTCGACGAGAACTGTTTTTTAATACCAAAAAGCATTCCTCCACTCGCTCTTCCTGCTGTATGAGTTCGCACTGCCGCATTCCAAACCAACTCAAATCCATCAAACAAGTTTTTGAAATTATCGTAACAATTTTCCATTAAAAAGGTTTCATAAAGAAAGAAAATATCGTGGCTTTTTACATAATCAAAAAAATCTAAATAATTACTCTTGTTTTTTAACCCAGCTACATTATAAGATAAAATTTTAAAATTTATTTTCTTTTTATTTTTAACAAACTTATTACTAGGGCAGACGGCAACACTATTAGGACTGATAATTAGGCAGTTGGTTATATGTCTTCGCTGAAAAATGGTTGTAGTTTGAAGCTACAGATGTCGCTGGCGCCGATAGAGAGCTCCTTTCAGAAGTTGTCATAAGCAGCTGATCTAGAATTTTTCCTCCGTCACCATCTTCTTCCTTACAAATAAGTTTGTCGTTTTCATCGTAAACAAAAGTTTTACCTTCCACTTCAATAAATTCACCCTTGAGATAAACTTTAGCACCTTGATAAGTCTGCATTATTTCCCTCTTCAAAGTATAAATTCTCCTTCGTCGATCACGAACTGCCTTTGGGTAATCTCTATGGATGGATATTCCCGTGTTGCGAAGTTTTGCAGCTTTGGAGATTATTTTCTTCACCTCATTAGTGTTGTTTACTTGAACAAGAACATTTGTCACATTTTGGTTTGCCGGGCCAAGTCTTTTGGCATCTTTAAAAGTGTTTTCATTTATATTGGTATCAAGGAACTCTGCGCATATTTCTTTTGCACGGGTGATAGGGTCGGCATGTGAGGTTGTTGGTATATGAACGATGACGTTGTTTTCGCATGCCCTTTTTGCCAATATATGAACCTCTCTCTCCCACGTACCACATCTTCTTTGGGTTTTCTGCAGTGCATCTTGGGTTTGTTGCAATTGGGTCTGTGTAAGCAAAAGCTGCTCTTGGAGTTTATCGATTTGTTGTTTATGTTGAATCATGATAGTGTGTAGTTCCAAAAGATCATTTTTCGTTGCCAAATTGACGATTTTTCTGTCTAACATTTCTTCGAGGTCTTTCACTGACATTTCAGCAACTCCCATTGCGCAAAGTGTTTTTTGGCTTTGTTGGTGTGTTTCGGGTGACGTCTCGGAGACTCTTCGCTTCAGCATATGTACGTATATACTAGGCGGTTTCTTTGTTCACAGAGGCAATTTTGTTTTCTTTTATCTTAGTATCTATGACTTACTCAGATATTATGTTTTTATTTTTAGATATAAGAAGATTTCTTGAGTCTTTAGAGATAATTCACTTTTATTATTCTTTATTGTTAACAAAAAATATTAAATAAAATTCTGGAGCTATATTTTACACTTTATTGACTTTTTGGGACCAGAGTTGACAGATAGTTATATAAAAACCTTTTTCGTAAAAGCAAATATTGAAAAAAAGTGAGTTTTGGTTGATCCCAAATATTTCAATAACCAATAACGTTATCGACTTCAATTTAATTTTCTTTTACATGTTTTCCGTCATACAAAATTATTATAAGTTAAATCAACCAACGGTTTTCTTATGAATCAAAAACCTAAAAAAAAATACTTGTCAACTCGAATATCTTACCAACAAAAAATTATATTACCATATTTTTAATATTTGGTATATTCAATTGAAAAATTTGTTTACAAAAACATATAAAAAGCTACAAAAAATAACTATAACCTTGCAGTTATCAGCCAATTTCTTGTTATACCGAAAATCTTAATAAAATTTAGCGAAACTATTTTTCAACAAATAACAAAATCAAAGTATTTAATTCATAAATCAAAGAATTAAAATTAAACACTTAACAAAAATTTCTAATCTGGCAACAGGGATATTTATTAACTTCCCATAGGAATTTATTGTAAAAATTGATTTTCGACTCAAATATTTTTTCAAAACTTTGAGATATTGGCTTTAAACTACTTTCATCTTTCAAAAAATATTGTTGTCAACATTCAGTAAAATTAAAAACGAATTGGCAGTTTTTTTACAAAAATTTGAACAAAAGTTGGTAAAAATTGAATTTCGAATCAAATATCTTTTCAAAAATTTGAGACTATGGCTTGCAACTAATTTTCACTTATAAGAAATATTGTTTCAACATTTTAAAAAATCTTGAGAAAAATCGAATTGACAGTTTTTTTTACAAACAATAAAAACCTAAACAAAAAATTAATAAAAGTTGGTAAAAATTGACTTTGCACTCAAATATCTTTCCAAAACTTTGAGATATTGGCTTTAAACTACTTTTATCTTTTAAAAAATATTGTTCTCAACATTTAGTCAAATTTTGAGAAAAATCGAATTGACAGTTTTTTTTACAAAAAATAAAAACCTAAAAAAAAAAACAATTTTAAAACTTGGTAAAAATTTACTTTCGAATCAAAAAGCTTTTCAAAAATTAAAAATATTGTTTTAAAACTTTTTTTATTTCATAGCAAATATTGTTTTCGATATTCAGTAGTTTTTTTTATAAAAATCCAACAGTCCGTTTTTTCATAAAAAAATAAAATCTACAAGAAATAGTACGCAAATTTGGTAAAAATTGATGATCGGTTCTTGATATCTCTCAAATTAATTTCATTCATCCAATTTGTAAAAATTTAAGAAATGCTACTAAAATTGGTAAAAATTGTTTTCGACTAAAAATCTATTTAACAAAACTAGATTTTCAAACTAAACTATTTCTTTATATGAAAAATATTGTTGGTAATTTTAAAATTTTTAAGAATAATTCAACTAACAATTTTTTTAACCCAACACGAAAACCTACAAACTTTTAAGCAAGACAAATCGACAGACGGGATGGGAAGTTATCAGTGTGGGTCGCATCCCAGCTTCTTTTTAATCTAAGAATAAAATATAACTGATACAGAAAAACACTAAAAGCATCTACTGGTCTCATTTTATAGTAAATTCTACATCTTGATCAATTTATCAGTTCCTTTTCTTGTTGAACCTACTGTAACTGAAGCTCAGAACGCAATAAAAGCATATACATAAATAAATACGGATCACGTACCGATGTAATTGCCGTCCTTGAAAGATGTTTTAGAGCAAATAATACCAACCTATTGATTAATTCAGATGAAAGAAGCCTCCTGCAATTACAATTTATGCAATTTGCAACCAAGTTTAAAAAATATCCCTTTACGCACAGCCTAGCCGGTGCTGAAGAACCCACTTACAGTTACTTTTTTAGTGATGTGCGATGGATGGGCTCCTTGAGTGCAATTATTATTTGTTTTCGTATGAGCGAAAATTCAACATAGTTGTTATCACTCGATGTGTGTAATGAAAATGGGAATTTAATTGAGGTATTCGTCCGTCGTACGCAATTTCAATGTTTTTGCTCCTTTTTAAGTTTAATTCCTTCACGAAATTGCAATCAAATTACACGAAGATTTTTCCATTGTAGCAGAATTAAGTTAAAGAATTTTTGATTCAATTTTTATTTAAAAATATTTAATCAAAAAATTCGTAGACATTTGTCATGTGATCAAATTGGCCCATTAATCTTTTCGGTTGTTGGAACTTTTGGCTAGATTATTCCCACGCCAAAAGATGTTGAAAATGTATGTTGTTTATTATGTGCGCTATCAAATGCAATGGCAATCCAAACCGCAAATATTTCGGGCTAACTGGATTTACGGTAAAAATTCATTCGTACGATCGTAAATTTTAGAACGATAGAGAACAGAGATTGATTCTATATAAGATGAATATTAATTAGTAAAGAGATTAATGTTGTTCTGGTTGCATGATGATAGCATTGTCTGATGGCGGAAAGCAGTTTTGAAGTTATGCACCAGGTTAGATGGTCGTTTCTTTTAAGTTCTCAAATATTTAAATACAGACTTTCAGTTAAAACATAAATCTCTTTTAATTTTTATTTTGAAAATTACTCACTATATGTTAGACTGAATTTTTGTAAAGCAATTTCATGGAATTGGAAGTTAAATTCTTAGTGAAACATTTAGAAGTTTAACAACTATTACAAAACGACCTTTTCTTAAGGTCTCTATTTTAATGATTAATATTGAAAAGAACTTGCTAATTTATCATTCTTAAGTACTTAAGTTAAATTCTTCAAATGAAAGGAAATATGTCATTTACGAGAATGTACTTCCATTCTTATGTACTGGTAAATATATTTTTATAACTTTAAAGTTTATAGAGTTTTGTAATAGAATAAATATTAATTTCAGTGTTATAAAATATTATGATGAGGTTCTTGCTTCATATTTCGCTTTTTATTAACAAAATTATTCAAGCTTTAACATTGTTTGCATACAAAATATTGGTTAAATATTAAATTTAATAACATTTTCACTTTAAAAGAAATTTAATTTCATTTCTTTTGCATTAAGAAAAATAAAATACACGATTGGGTTGCATGAATTTGCTCCTGAGGAAGTTTTAAAACAAAATAATGGTTCTCTTGGAGGTAGCCTTCAAAGGGTATGGAAAAATATATTTTTCACATTGAAAGAAAAAAGAGGTTTTATTTTATAAATAAATAAATTAGGTGGCTCAACAGTCCGTTGAGAACTAGGGCCTTGTGACTTACAATTCTCAACCATTCCTGTGTGCGAGTAATGTTGTCAGGAATGGAGGGGACCTACAGTATTAAGCCCAATCCGAAAGGAGAAATCACTTTTCATGACAAGAATTACTCTTGGAGGATTTTTCAATTCCTCTCAAAAGAGGCAGTAGCAGTGAACACAATCTTTAGATGGCGTAGGCAGAGTTTGGACCTCAGACCTCTGGCATAACAGTCCAACGCACTAACCATCACGCCACGGGTAATACTGAAGTTAATTAGTACTAATAAATATATACGTTTTAGAAATATCGAATTATTAAAATTGGTTCATTAGTTCCTGAGAACAATAAAAAACAACTTAACGGAAACCCAACTTTAGAGAAAATTTCATTAAAATATTTTAGGACGTTTTTGAAAAAAAAACTTCGATTTTTGACCAAGAAAATTGTATGGTGACTAATGTTATTTTGGTCTTTGGTCTTGAGGACAGACAGAGAGACCGACGAAATCGTCGGACATATTTTTTAAACTTCTCTATACCATGTTTGATTAGAATTTCGAGTTCGAAATTTTTACGAATTGAAAACTAGGAAACAAAGTTACTTAACAACGTTAGGAGCATTTTTATGAATTCTAATAATTTTGGAGAAGTTTCGTTTTGATATTTATGGCTTCTTATTTCATTGTCTGAGAAATCAGCGGAAGGACCTTAAAATAAAATATGAATGCATATCTTTCACGTTGGACAAACAAATAAAGTGCACGATTGGGTCGTACGAACTTGCTCCTGAATCCAAAGAATCTGTTTGCAAATAGTTCTTATATTTTAATATTTAAAAATTTGCGTTTAAAATAAGTTTGTCTTGAAAATTTTAAATGCCATTAATTAAACATAAAACCTTGATTTATTAAATTTGTTTTCGAAAAACTTTAGGGTTTTTTTTTTTTAAATTAATTTTGTATACATAAAATGTTGTCTTAAAAAATATTTTTGGTACGCAGTTATTTAGATTTTACTTATATACATTTTACATTTAATTTTCATAAAAAAAACTGATGGCCCATTTTGTAGATAATGAAGATATTAAATTGAAAAATTTAATACATACGAAATTAATTAATTAAAAACAACGCGCTCTGACGATTTGAAAAATTTAGTAAATTAATGTTTTTTTGATTAGTTAAAAAGTATTTCAATTTTTGAAGACACACAAATTGTATAGATACTTTTTTAAATTTTAAAATATAAGTACTATTTGCAGACAGAGTCTTTAGATACAAAAGCAACTTCCTGCAACCCAGTCATGTACTTTATTTTTAATGCAAGCAATTTTTAAGTTTAATAAAAATATTTTTGAATTCATTATTTGAATGCAAACAATGGTTGGGTGTCAAATCGCCCAAAACCGAATCGCCCAAAACTTAAAAATGTCACATCGCCCGAAAATTTTGGGCGATTTGACATTATGTTGAATCGCCTAAAAAAACAAAAATGTCAAAAAAAAAAATTTCATTTTTGGGCGATTTAGCATAATGTCAAATCGCCCAAAAAATATAAATAATTTTGGACGATTTAGCATTATTTTTGGGCGATTTGACACTTTTGTTAAATTGGGATAAAAATTATGTTCAAGAAGAATTGTAACAGTTACATTAACGGGCACATCGGAATGTTGGTTCTTCTCCCCATGAATGAGTTATGATTAGAGAAATATTTGCCATTACCTGATAAGACAGTGTAAAAACACTACTCGAAGTGGTAACAAGTTGGTGAATTATCCTCATAAAATAATTTTTTTTTTTTTTTTATTTCCTCGAAGTGGAAGAATTTTCCAATAATTTTGACAGCTTTTTGGCTTATTATGAGAAGTTTTGGATACGAAAGGTATGTAAATGAATATAAATTTACTTAAATAATCATGTTTGTGAAAGGTAATACTATGAAACCACCGGGGGGAGGGGGGCGGCGCGACGCGCTTTGCGGTATGGTGGCGGCGCGTCGCCCATCCGCGTCGTCGCCCGTCCGCGACGCCCCCGTCCGCGACGCCCGTCCGCGACGCCCGTCCGCGACGCGCGCCTTGCACGCGCCCCGTTTTGCCCTCGCGCATAAGCATACAACAAAAACTAAGTCCAAACGATAACAAAACACATTTAATTACTTCATTTCCGTTCAAAGTGTTTTTTTCCCATTATGTACTTACTTTTAGATCGGGCCACTACAGTTATCAGTTTTTAAAAAGCTAACAAGGACAACATCCGATATTGAAGGCTACAATAGTATACTTGAACGAATGTTGACCAAAAAGGGCAATTTCTTTAAATTTGTTAAAGTCCTTCAAGAAGAGGAATTTATGAGAAGCCGTAATTTCTCTATGCTTATAGAAAGTAGTGGCACTACTGGTACCAAATCAAGGAAAAAAATCGATATAGAGAGAAACAAAAATATAATGGAGGCTTCTGCGCTTCTTGAAAACGGTGCCATTAATATAATGAGATTTTTAGATCGAATGGTTTATGTTAAAAATAACATTTGTACTGGTATGGAACTGACACAAATACTGAAAAAATTTGTTTTTTTTTTATATTTTGGTCTAATTGCAATAAATATTTTGGGCGATTTTTTAAAAGAACCCTAAATGTTAGTATTTTTGGATTGCGACAAAACGCCCATTTCTACTTTGGACGATTTGACATTTTTCTTTTTTGGGCGTTTTGTCACAGCGTCAAATTGCCAAAAACTTTTGGGCGATGCGACATTTTTCAGATTTGGGCGATTTGACACAGGGCCAACTAAAATTGCCGAAACACCAAATCGCCCAAAATTATTTTTTTTGGGCATTTTGACATTATGTCAAATCGCCCAAAAAATTGAAATGTCAAATCGCCCAAAAAAGTTTTTGGGTGATTTGACATTTTTTCGCTTTTTTTGCATTTTGGGCGATTTGACACCCAACCCAAACAATTCTTAGGATTTTAATTGCATTACATAATTTTTGATTCTTTATTAAAATTTTTGAAATAATACAAAATGCCTTTTTTGCATTACAATTTTTACATCCCTGATTATATTTTATTGAAGGATAATGTTGAATTTTAAAATTCCTAGTTTTTTGGTTTTCGTACCCCTCTTAACATTTTTTGCACCGCTTGAATATAGGTAGGTGATTAAAAGTGTTAAGGACGTATAAATGAATAACCTATACAAATTTAGGTTGGCTGTCATCGAATGATGAAGAATTCCGAGACTCCTTGATGGACCGGTGGCCTTTAAATTTGGAACAAATGTTTTTGTTTTTATTTTTGAATTGTTTTCTAATTATTCCTATTCTTTTTGTATACAGTGGCGGAAAACTAAATAGCACCATTATATGCTTCCATATGACTCATATATATTTTTCACTAAATTATAACTGATTTAAATTGTATTTGTTCGCAACCACATGTGACATCCCTGATCACATAAAGGTACAATTTTTGTATCATTTAATAGAACCACAAATCAAGATGGCGTCGTTTTAGTTGCGTTCAAAAGAAAAGAGAATTGTCATTTTCAAGATCTTTGAAAATGGTAGACGTATTCTTGACATTGCAAATGATTTGGGCTGTTCCAAAAAGATAGTCTATAATTCGATCAAGCATTTTCAATATTAAAAGATATTTGAGAACACTACACGAAAAAATAGAATAAACAAACATGTGATGGTAACTGCAAGTAGAAAGGATCCATTTAAGAGCTCTACGAAATAAAACATCAGATTAAGAAAGAATATGGCGTAAAAATAACAACTAGACTTGTGCGATATCGCCTAACAGAAGCAGGACTTCATTTCTGCATTGCGAGAAGAAAACCGCTTGTTTCAACAACAAAAAACGTTTAGCTTTCGCCAAGGAACATCTACGAAAGCCATTACAATTTTGGAAAAATTTCCTATGGAATGACGAATCGAAGTTTAACAGATTCGGGTCTGATGGTAAAATCTACGTTCATCCACAAGCTCAAGAGTTTAATCCAAAATATATCTTGAAGACGATTAAACATGGTGGCGGCAACATTATGGTGTGGGCAGCAGTTTCGTGGCACGGTGGTATTGGTCCGATAGTACGGGGATATTTTACAAAATAATTTTTGCTTTTGCTTTCAAAAATTTGTGCTTCACTTGGAGATTTGTCCACGATAACGACCCAAAACATACAGCCAAATAAGTTCAGACTTGGCTTCGAGATAACCAAATTCAGGTTTTAAGTTGGCCAGCCCAGAGTCCGGATCTAAATCCGATTAAAAATCTGTGGAACGATGTTGAAAAGGGTTTAAAACAAAAACAAATTTCAAATTTAGACCACGTATGTACATCAGTTCAAGAAGCCTGGTATTCCAACCCAACAATTCGTTGCCAGAAACTTGTAGAAAGTTTACCAAGGAGGCTTGAAGCATTTTTTGGAAAATAAAGGGCATCCTACAAAACACTAAATACAAAAACTAACTATTATGTACTTATTTCTTTTCACTTATTGTTTTTTCTTTGGTGCTATTTACATTTAAAACTATTTTTAAACCTTTGAATTCCTTTTTTATTTTATTGTTTTTATCTTACGCACTGTTTTTAAAATTTGTATTGAATTATATTTTACGTTTCAAATTGAAATACATACAAAACCAATAATGTTCTTATTTGACTCATTTTTGTTTTAATACTCTTTATTGACATTGTTAGGTATGAGTGCTATTTATCTTTCCACCACTTTTTTTTTTAAACAGTTCGAACAATTTTAATAAAATTTCTTTTCTTATAGGTCAGAAATGTTAACACGAAATTGACTTCAAATAGGTTCCTAATAACAAAATACACATGTAGAAGATATGGAATAGTTAGTTTTGGTGAGTACGTTTTTTAAGATACATTTTTTTTAATGACTCCATTTTTTCTTATATAAAATTTAAACTATTTTTCATCGAAATATTAACAAACAAAAAAACCTTTTTTGTTTCTTTTTATACCCTACCACATTACAACCTTGAACTTGAACCACGAAACTAATATTCCTAGCTTTCTTGTTATCTTTAAATTTGTGTTAAAATAATTGTATGATGTAATTCTTATAATTCTTCATTTATCCAAAATGAATATTAATTTATTTCATAATAAACGAAAACGAAAACATTCTTTTCATTCCAAATAAAAAAATTAAGTTTCGCTTTCTGCATTTTGAAATGTGCAGTCATGAAACAATATTAAAAATAATAATAAAATATTTTTTGGTCACTTCCAAAAACAAAATTAAAAAATAGTCATATTGCAATAACTTTCGTTGACTTTTGTACGTGTTTTTTGAACACCCAACATGATTTATGATTTATAACACGTGTACCTCCCCTTTTTATAAACAAAATAAAATTAAAAAAAAAAAACAAAATCGAAAATGCATTCTTCACAGTTCAAAAAAGAAGTGAGTGAAATGAATAAATAAAACTAAAATTTAATTCAAAAATACATATGATATAGGTACAAGTTCTTACTCACCTACGACAAAAAAAATAAACTACACGCGTTTTCCTTTTGTCGGTATTTTGTATATTCTTGTATGTCCACTGCAATCCAAAGTTAAATGAATTTCAAGCACTATAACATTCGGATTAAAAAAAAAATATTTTATTTAAAATTAATTTTTTAAATATTCAATTCAACCACCGCCGCCGCGCGACAATCACAATAGCTAAGTAACAAAAAATAATAAAATATTTAATATTACTCAATTCGAATTTTGGTTTTCATATTAAAAATACAAAATTAAAAACTTTTTATTCTTTTTTTTTTCACTCAAATGCACACACTGTCTCATGTATGTTCCGTGGCGCAAAGATATTATAAATTTAAGTCTACAACAACAACAATAAACAACAGAAAAAGAATACAGTAAAAATTTAAATTAATATTCTGATCGAATAACGTCCATACCACCACCACCTCCACGAATGCCTTTGAAAAGGAGGAAAAAAGTATCTACAAACAACAACAAAAAATACCAACCAACAAAATAAAAATGAAATTTTCTATCTTTTTTTTTTTGAGCAAAAATATCTAGGTACACAACAATTGAACGTGCCAACGTGCTTAAGATGGCAAGTGAGCGACCAAAAAATGTGCACAATTGTCCCAGATAATAGTTTCAAATTGATTAACAAATTGGCCTCAAGCCAAGATTAAGCAAGATCAAGTTCAGCTACTTTCGAAGAAACTACATTTTTCTAACGAAATATTTAAAAATTTGAAAAAATGAAGATCAATTTTAGAATATGAATTTTTAGTGCAACTTAAATTTATTAGAAGACCTGACTTAGTAAAGCCGATGAAACATTTTAAGGACACCAGCCAGGCAAGAATAAGACCAAAAACTAAAAATTAATTATGAAATAAAGCACTATTCACTAAAAGATACATGGCTTATGTCTTTAGATATTTTGTTCCTTCCCACTTATCCTAGCTTACAGTCACACTTGCAATCGTTTCATAAAATGAATTCACTTTTTTTTTAAATTCGAAAATCATTTATGTATAATCCTTTATTCCTGCCACCTTGTATCACTAAGAGCCTCTATCAATCGTTAGTTAAGTGATGATTTTTTAGATACTTTTTTCCTCCAATCTAAGCCCGGCTTAAAATCTTACCGAAGAAGAAGAGTAGAAAATTCTCACAAAGCTAATGCAACCGATTGTTCGAACAAATAAATTTCTAATGATTTTCTATGAATCTTCTTTTATAAGACTTCCGCGAGGGTTGTACCAATGTTTATAGAACACGACTTAAATACCTCAAGATCGATTGAGGATTATATCGGTGAGTTCTGAGATCTGTTTAAGTTCTTTTTATTTTTCGTAAGCCGTTCGAGTGTCGTCGATAAACTGAGGTGACGATCGACTGGGTTACTTGGTTTTTTCTTGATTATTTCTTGGATGTCTTTTAAGTTTTTCTTTACGTCTTTCTTCTGGTTGTGGCCTCTGCCTCTCTTTATCTATGTATGTACGTCGTCGAGTATATTATGCCTCTGAAGCCATCAGGGTGATTGGGTAAATGTATTGTATTACTCTACCTTATTGTAAACTTGTTGCTTGCTTCTAGACAGCGCACTGATATGAGTTCAGTTAAGCTGAGGGCTGAGTAGAGAACAGTGCGTGCTTCTGATGTATGGGTGTTAACTTGTGCCTGTTGTATAGGTATTATAGATACAATAACTTTCAGATACATCAGCTGGCTCCTCGGTTGCTTAGTGAATATAAAACGGAGGAGGACAATGCTGCCTAATGGGTGTCGCGTATATTATGGCCTAAGGCGACTACTCTACTCTACAACTACAGCATACATAAATATATATCGTCTTTTGTGCGTTTATGTGTGTGATGACAATTTTATTATTTTCTTCCGCATTTCTGTTCTATTGTGTTGGTTCTTCTTCTATAGAACCAAAGAAGAATACAAGAATACAGATGTAAACTTGACCATCTAGGGGTCATTAGGGGTGGAACTATATTAAACGTTCGCGATGGTAACAAATTTATCTTATTCTTTGAAGGTCAATTAAAAAACAAACTAAAAAAACAAAATAAGTCGTGAATTCCAGTTTATAATAAAAATGTTTCAAGGTGTCGGTAGCGAATGTTTTGATTGGATGATACATATTTTTTGATATTTTTTTTTGTTTTCAAAGAACCAACTGGACATTCACGCAGTAGGAGGGCCTATAACCTACTCTGTAAGATGACGATGACGGTGGAACGTAAAGGTATATTGACTTCACATTATTATGACTTGAAACTTATAACATAACTGGTAATGGAGGCAAATAGATTAAATTCTATAGGTGACAAATTATTATTATTATTATTTTTATAAGGTAGGTTGAAAGGCTTTCCGGTTTTTAGTTTTTTTTTTTTTAAGATAAGGATTCTAATCAAAGCACACGAGACTTAATGAGAATTATATGAGCTTTATGTAATTGATGTTGATGTTGTTATGGATATGAAATAAATAATTTAAGGTTAATGAATTATTAGAAACAAAGGAGGAAACAAAACATGAAACAATTAGAAAGGAGCTTTGTTTAGTTTTATTTTATTAGATCAATAAATTTTACATAAAACACCTATTATACACATTTGTTATATTGTAGCCTGATAAATGAAATCATAAGGACTTTTATTTATAAAAACAAAAATTAATATTTGTGTATTACAGTGGTGGTCCAGTATAACGAATGCCGATATAACGAATGATCGATATTACGAACACTTTTTTCAAGTCTATTAGGTATTCTATATAACGAACAAAATAACGAATTTCAGATAGAAAACAAAAATTACTGTAAATGTTTTAATATCTACTAACATGTATGTAAGCTATGAAGTCTTACATAATTTTTTCAGACTGAATTTACTACACATGATTTGGAGTCCTGGAATGATGCAGATGGAGCAATCCTTGAACCCGAAATTATTGATAGCAACAATGTTGAAGAAATTGAAATTGTGGATTATAGTAGTAATGAAAATGTTAGCTCAGAAACTGAAGTTCAAAGAATGAGTCATCACTAAGCTGTCCGAAATTTTGACAATTGCATCCAATGGGCAGAACAAAATGGAATTAAAAACTCGTCTTAGTTCTAAGAAGTTTACGGGCAGAGGCATTTAATAATAACATTCACCGCCCAAAAAAACAAATGCATATTAACGATTTTTTTTTTAAATATGAGTACAAATATTTGTATGTACTATTTATGAACATAATTTGAAAAAAACTAATACAATGTAAATGAAGTTATATATGTTTTTTTTATTCTATTAAGTGAAGTTTGTTATTATTTTTTTTTATGAAGTTTGAAATAAATTAATGAAAAATACAAATGTACTTTCTATTAACCTAAAGATTTGTATGAAAAAATGTTTCGATATAACGAATTTTCGATATAACGAATTGACTCTGGACATTATATCGTTCGTTATACTGGACCACCACTGTATATGATTTATATTATATTTTATTTGAATATTTGTTTTTCTTGTTTATTTAAAAATTCAATTTGTTTGGTTTTTAAACTTTTAGTGCATCTTTTTCCAAAAAAAGTTGCATTTTCCAAGTCATTAAAAAAAAAAAACAATATAAAAATTGGTAAATTTTCAAATGTAAACAATTGATTTTAATATTATAATTTTCGTGCTTTAATTTCCTTGAGACAAAAACCTTAAAAATCAGTTTTGTTCTTTTGGATTCTAAAAATCTTTGTAGACGGTTTTTCAGAAAAAATGAATTTTATGATTTGAGCTAAGCTATAAACTAAATTTCGGGGAGAGTACGATAACTTTGACGAAAAAGTTTAACGACGAATTTGTATAGAACAGTTAAAAACAAGCATTTTTACTATGGGACGGGGGGGTCTATCTCCCCCCGTTTAGGCTGTAGGGGCAATTTAAAAAAATATGTACATTAAATGGAAAAAAAATAATTAAAAAATAACGGTAATACTTACAATTAAGTATTATACCTTTTGTCTATTAGCTTGTTTTTAAATCAAGTCAAAACTATGCATAGCTTTTGAAAAAAATTGTTTTAAACTAAAAATGTATGCAAAAAAAATTAAAAAAAAAGGTTTAAAGTGTAGTTTTTCAAAACTTTCAAATTATCTACTGTTTTTTTTTTTTAGAATTCATTGCTCTTATTTGTTTTTGATCAACTAGATGACTTTATGTTTTCTAGTTCTTGAGAAAATTGAAAATTACCAAAAAAAATATTTTAATTAAATTACTTTTTCCTTGCTTAAGTATTAACGTAGTCTTATTTTGATAGTAATAATCGAATATGGATTAAGATACACCTAGGGTAAATTAATTTTTCTTAAATCCAGCTTATTTAAATGCAAAAGAAACTTTGCATGCACCCCATCTTGCACCCACCGAACCTTGCCCCCTCCCCACCTTGCACGCACTCCAACTTGCACCCACCCCAAATCCTATAGTGTTCCCAAGCAGGGGGGTTGCAGATCCCACTGTTGCATACACCCAAACTCGCACACACCTTACTGTTGCATACACCCAAACTCGCACCTACCATTGTTACTATCAAAATAAGACCACTCAAGCAAAAAAAAAAGAATTAAATTAAAATAGTAGTTGTGGTTATTTTCAATTTTCTCAAAAACTAAAAGACATACAATTATCTAGTTTTCAGTTTTTGATCAAAAACAAATAAGAGCAATAAATTCTGAAAAAAAAAAAAAATGGTAGATAATCTTGAAGTATTGAAAAATTACACTTTAAACCTTTTTTTTTTAACTTTTTTTACTCAAATTTTAAGTTTAAAATTAAATTTTTCAAAAACTACGCATAGTTTTGACTTGAATTAAAAACTGGCTAATAAAACAGAATGTTGGCTTTAAAAAATTGTAAGTATCACCGTTATTTTTTAATTATTTTTTTCCATTTTAAATAATAATTTTTTTAAATTGCCCCTACCGCCTAAACGGGGGGAGATAGCGATGATAGCGATCGCGTGAGTGTGAATGGCCAGCGGTATTGCGCCATGAAAACCGCTTATTTTGATTTGAATAAATGGACTTGTGATTTCATCAGGATGGTATCACAAGCCACACATCATATCTTACACCTCGTTTGTGACATTTATAGCCTCTGTACTATTTTCTTAAGGACTGCGTTAAGTCATTGGTGTATCTCAAAAAGTCGATGATATTTTGGAAGAGCTCAGAGCCAACATTGAACGTAAAATAGCGCCGGTTAGGCCAAAATGTGTGCTGAGTCATCGAAAATTGTATCTAACGAATCGACAGCTGCAAACGTGCCCACGGTAGGTGGCCATAAAAACAGATTGGAGTTCCATTCATAAATGTTTTGATTGTATATCAACTCTATAATAAAGTTTTCTAAATACATATCTTAAATAGTTTACTTTTTTTTAAGTTATTAAATCCTTGTTTTAAAACCCTTTACCAGGAATTTTGATGACACTAACATAAACGAAGTTGACTGGTAGTATGAGCAAATGAGATGAAAGTTCTCTGTTTTATAACTTTCACTGAAAATATGCCGATAACATGCAGATTTAGTGTTTTTTTTGACCTGATCTGATGGTTTTAAAACTTCTTCATCGACAACAATGAACTTAAACACGTAGGTATCATTTCAATTACAAAATTCAACAAAAAATTTATTACAAAATTTTACATTTTAATAACATCATTGATTTGTAAGGGAATTTTCCTCATTATCTAAACTGGATTGATGGAGTCGAGGTCGACCCGCAATTACAAATGAGTCTTAGATTCGAATTACACCATAGACACAAATTAAGTGTCAATTATAATAACTTTCAATTAGCAACATAAAAAATATTCTCAAAAAAGCTTCTTAAAATCAGAAGATATTCTTAAAACGCTTGAAGTCATATCCGCAAAATATATAAATAAGCTCTCAATTAAAATGGAACATTCTATTATATTCACACTTTAGATTAGAAATGAAAAAGAATTGTGTTTTTTTTTACAAATATTTATATTCCGCCCAATCATCAATTTTTGTAATTTAAAGAAAGAACACCGCCATTGGCTTTGTCATGTCAACGAAAGCCATGCATTCTATATAACTGACTCATGGGTGAAAAATCTAGACAGTCGTGATGTGTTTCACCATTAATATATTATTCAGAAACTTTTAACATATCTCTAAAAAACAATGTAAAAGAAAGGAATACGAGTAACAAAGAAATCAATCCTGAATGAGTGGAGATGGTGAGTGGTTTTTCCAATTTAAAAATTCTGATAATAAACAAAAGAGCTGATGCCCGAACCTATGGAATTTGGAAATAAAGTGAATTCGCGTAGAACTTCGTTATTCATTGATATTTTCTTGTTTCTGTTTTCTGTTAATATTTTTGTTCACACAAAATTGTGACTTTAAGTGCTCTGCTTAGGAATACACTCCTAAAAATAATTAAACTTGATTTAATAAAGTTTTCGAGTTTTCAAAGCTTGCGGTGTTCTTTTTTTTTGGTTAGAGTATTTATATCAATTTATTGCAAAGCAACAATAGTAAATAATTTCAATATTTGTATTGCTAATAATTGTTTATACAACAATACAGTTTCAATAATAATCTTTGTCAGAAATGGACAGAGGAATGCATAGTGCACATAAGTTATATAGAATTAACTCTCTTTGTTACTGCATTATTCCTGTTTGTCTATTTAACACACATTCCAAGTTGTACTTTTAGTAAACTTGCTGTTATAAAGATGTACATTATATGAAATTCAAAACAACAAAAATATTTGTATTTCTTTTGTTCTTTTTCTCTAATTTTTTTTTTAATTCTTATTAGTTTTTTGAAGTATTTAACAGCATCTAACGAGTTAGTTTTAAAGGCCGTAAGGCTACTACTATTATTTTTTCATCGACTTAGTATAAAATGTCCTGTTTATTTCTGTTTATTAATACTATGTTAAAATTGATGAGAAAAATCGTGGTTTCTGTATAACCGGGCTTCTAATGAAAATTACAGAATCTTATTAATTTAATTTTTCATTTAAAAAGAATTATTTAAATCTTTTAAAAACAATTTTTTATTTTTGTTCAACTCTGAATGAACCTCGATTATAAATTGTAATCTACTACATTCTCTAAGATAATTTTTAGTTAGTGCTTTTAAGGTGCCTTTTTAAAAAAAAATTATAAGTAATATTGACAAAATGTATTAATTAAAAGGCCACTTGAATTTTCAAAATACTGGTCCTAAAATCAGGCGAATCTTTTCCCATTGTTCTATTTTTTTAACAAGCACATTCTATAAAATACAGTATAAGGCCACACAGTTTTCAAAAATCCAACCTCTTACTTAGGCCATTCTCTTTGGTTAAATATTCTTGAAAAAATTGGCTTCGTTGACGGTAATCACGCTGTAAGCGTAGTTGTAGGAAATTTGTTGAGGCCTCTATTTTATATTTACAAAAAGGGCAAGTACTTTTGTAATTGTGTTTATTTAGTAGATCGTACCCAATACGTCACCATAAATTCGTCTTAATCACTTTCAATTGCTGTGACCTCTGGCGTTCCCCAAGGAAGCCACCTTGGACCTTTACTTTTTCTTCTATTTGTTAATGATATTCCTCAAATCATTAATTCTTCTCTTTGTCTTATGTTTGCTGACGACAGTAAATTGATAAAATGTAATAAATTGGCACCTAATTGAATTCTTCTTCAAAACGATTTAGATAGTTTATCTAGCTGGTGATCTACACACCAGTTACATCTTAATGTGTCTGAATATAATTATACAATCTTTTGTCGTTAATTTGTACTATCAAACTTTTTTTTAATCAATAAATGGTGTCAATCTTAAAATGGTCTTTAAAAAAGAGGCTGGGTTGCGACCCACACTGATAACTTCCCATCTCGTCTGTCGATTTGTCTTGCTAAAAAGGTTCGTTTGATTTCGTGTTTTGTTGAAAAAGTTGTCAGTTTAATTATTCTTAAAAATTTAAAAATTACCAAGAATATTTTTCATATAATGAAATAGTTTGATTTCGAAATCTATTTTAGTTAACGAGATTTTCTGTCGAAAACCAATTTTTACGAATTTTAGTAACATTTCTTTAAAGTTCTTATTTCCTATAAAAACAAATACACATTGGATGGAGGAAATTAATTTGAGGTTAATATCTTCTGTTGTTCACGAGATATAGAGAACTGAACATCAATTTTTACCAAATTTTCGTACTATTTTTTGTAGATTTTATTTTTTTATGAAAAAACGGACTGTTGGATTTTTATAAAAAAATTACTGAATGTCAAAAACAATATTTACTGTGAAATAAAATTAGTTTGAAGCCAATATTTTTAATTTTTGAAAAGATATTTGAGTCGAAAGCAAATGTTTAACAAGTTTTATTATTGTTTTTTTAGTTTCTTTTTTTATAAGAAAACTGTCAATTCGATTTTTCTTAAAATTTTACCGAATGTTGAAAACAATATTTCTTATAAAATAAAATTAGTTTGAAACCATAATCCTAAATTTTTGAAAAGATATTTTAGCCGAAAATCAATTTTTACCAACTTTTAGTAATATTTTTTTAGGTTTTCATTTTTTGTAAAAAAATTGTTAATTCGATTTTTCTCAAAATTTCATCAAATGTTGAAAACTATATTGTTTTATAAAATAGAATTAACTTGTAGCCAATATCATACATTTTTGAAAAGATATTTGAGTCGAAAATCAATTTTTTCAAACTTTTAGTAATTTTTTTTAGCTTTTTTATTTTTTGTACAAAAAACTGTCAATTTGATTTGTAGGCCTAAGTCCCGACACAAAATTCGCCAATTTAAAGTCTGCGAAAGGCCGAGTTTTTGTGCACGGTGAGGAATAGACTGCCTCGGGTTCTGCTATACACTTTCACGGACCGCGGTTCTGGGCCGATCTTGCGTTCCTTGAACTTACGGTTGTTGGCTGATCATTTACTGAACCGGTCATCTCAAATTTGGCGCCGAAACGTTGAAGAGTCGACTGTGAAAGGCCACCACGTCTACCGTAAAATGGGAGCAATAGGCGCAACGTTTGAGTTAACGAACATTCATTTTGATAATAAAGTTTTATCATTTAAACGTTCTGTTCAACCGTTGAACTTGCCATGATGATTTGGCATAAACAACTGAATAATAAACAAAAGATTTAACAGATGTCACCAAAACAAAATGGTCGCCACAGGGCGCCAAAATGTACCCGCGGCAATTTAAAAACGCCTGTTTTATTTTTCGTCAATTTTTCAAGAAAAGTAATAAACATAACGTTATACTATTTTTCAAACGATAGAAATGAAATAAGTAAAAAGATAGCACAAAATTGACTCGAAAATAAAATAAATCGACGCAATTAATCGAACCGAAAAAATTCCTCATATTATGCAAGTCCTATAACTGAAGCATTTTACATAAGCATGAATATTTTTACCCGAAATCAGTATTTCACTACTTTAAAGAGTACATATCAATTTAAAAAATTAAAGAAAGTATTTAAATTGCCAATTCACCTTTTTCCCGGATAAAATTTGTAAAAAAAAAAAAAAGAAAATAATTTTGTAAAGAGGTGAATAAAAAATATTCCACCTTTGACAGCTCGATTTTTTCATATGTCAATGTTGGCAAAACTTATGAAAGAATATGACTCATTGTTAGTGGTGAGTATGTTCTTTAGATAAAAAGAAAACAAAATGAGTAATAATCCTTCTCATGGTGAGTCAAGGATGCAAGGAGTAAAATCCTCTCTTTTCCAGTTTGGAATCTTACTCTCACATTTCTACAATTTCCAGTTTATTACAAGCTTTTGGTCCATTGAGTGATTTTCTAAAAATATCCCTTGTCTAAGTTATCAAAACAAAGAGGTCTTTTAGCTGAAGTAGTAGCATCATATCCAGTTATGTGGGCTTTTCCCCAATGGAATAGTCATGTTATCTTGCATAATACCGTTGGAGTAAACATAAAATACCTTTAGCGCCTATATATAAAACATGGTACACAGGTTGTCAGCCCCTTGAAGACCTTGAAAATCCAAATAGCTATGCCAATCACCTCCTGTCCCAAAGCTGTACACAAACACTACAGGTGCATTTTTTTTTTTGAAGCCTTCACTTTTGTCCTTTGTCAAACATGTGTACAAACTTTGTGTGAAGTTTAATAAATGAAAAAAAGAATCTAATCCAGCTTGCCTTGAAGGACTATCTCATGAAGCAACCCAAATCCACCCTCATAGCATTTGAAAAAAGAGCTTTACTCTAAAATGTTGTACGGCTTTGTGTCTTTGTTCAATGAAGAGCCAATTTTCAAATAGGCACCAAAGTTGTTTACACTTTAACATCGTCGATTGTTTGCTGGGCGGGTGGATGTTTGTGTCCTGGAAGTCACATATAGAAAGAAGTCCTTGAATGAAATCTACATACCTATACTTGTATTTCTTTCGAATCGACATCAACGACGACGATGACGCTGGAGACGACGACGACGTCAACAATAACAACGAAGGGATTCCCTGTTTTTAGTTTCAAAAGAGTTTCGAAAACAATTGTTTTTTTTTTTTTATTTGTCAAGATTGAAGACAAAATGTCAATCAATAGGTACATAGCATATAATGTCAATGTAGAAAGTGGGAGTAACAATGACGTGCTACAAATTGCGCCTCTTTAGCATTATATTCCCAGAAAAATAGCTTCCCAATCCCAACAATGACACTAAAAAGGATTCGCACTGACTTTGACTTTGTTCGAATGTTGTTATGTCGTCATATCGTCAATTGTTGTTAGTGAGTCTTTTCAAAAGGCATGACCATGACTTCTGTTCTGGATCTGGATCTGGATGTTGAAGTATTTTTGTTGTTGCAGTTGTTGTTTTTATTTTTTTTTATTCTCCTGGGAGCAAAAGGAAATAATTAATGAATTGTCAACTATATAGCTATATGTATGCATAATATATAAGGGATTGAAAGTTTGAGCCATTGTTAAAGTTAGACAAGGATATGGACGAGACAACGCACGTATGTACATATGTATATGTATACAGTAAATATACTTTTATATAGGATTCTTATACACTTTGGCCTTTCTTGTTATACTGATGATGCTTGTTTTTGACAAATGGATTTGGTTTAGAAATAGAAACGTTCATATAATTAATCAAAATCTCAGACGTGCATTGGTTGTTTGACATATACGTAAAAAGAATATTGAGTACAAGAGTTGTGAAGTAATTGAATATCAATCAGATAAACTATACCTAAGTTAATTTAAGTTCAACTTGATGATTTATATCAGAATTAAGAAATATTTAAATAAAAATTACTTGAAATGAACTTAGACAAATGACTTCGAACGCACAAATGTCATATCCTGTTAAATTGTCATGAATTACAAGAAAAGTTGTTGAAGTCGGAAACACACACAAAAATCAATAAATGGATTTTAAAAAAATGATAGTGGTGGCGTTGAATTATAAATCTCAATGAAAAAACTATATATGTAATCCAAAATTCTTCTTCTATGATTTTGTGTTTCAACCGTAAAAGTTTAAAATTCAGTTGAATAATATATTGTGTGTCATATAATGGTTTTTAATATATTAAAAAATAAAATTTGGCATTTACACTTTAATTTTTAAAATTTGTTTTAACTTTGGCAGACATAAACACTAAAAATTATTTAAATTTGGAGAATTTTTAATATTTAGTGCCATTTTTTAAATTACATAATTTGAAACATAAAAATTTGCAATTTTGAAATTTTTGGAAATAAAACTAGAAGATTTTTGCGTGGATGGTTTTTTACCATAGCAGTTTAAAAAAAGGTGAAAATTTTGGTTAACCCTAAATATCTCACGAACCAATAACGCTAGACAGGGGTCGCCAAATGGCGGACCGCGGTCCGCATCCGGACCGCTGACCCATTTTGTGCGGACCGAAAACGGCCGGGCAAAGTAACGAGCGAGCGAGAAAGATTTCGTGGATTGCGGCAAGTGTCGCGAGGGCGGGGTTAATTCATCACGTGATAGCTCTGCCGGCCGCCGCACGCCGCGCCGCCGCCGGGAGGTCACTGTTTTGTTTTAATTTTGAGCGAAGGACGCTCAAGCGAGTTTTGACTATGGAACCGAAAAAAATAAAAGTTGAAGATGAAAATAGACAGTTTTTGCCGGAATGGACCGATTTATATTGTTTTACGCTGCCAAATCGCGCTGGAGCAGTACCAATGTGCTTGATTTGTAACCAAACAGTGGCGTTAATTAAAAGCTCGAATATAAAACGACATTATGATACCAAACACAAATCATTTGCCGGAAACTTTCCACTTGGTAGTGATCTGCGTAAGTCTAAAATTGCAAGTTTACTATCAATTTAGTCATCTTCGACCCATATCATAAGTCGCTCAATGACTGAGCAGGAAAAATGTGGTGAGGCTTCTTTACGTATTTCTTGGACTCTGGCTAAGCATATGAAACCATTTACTGATGCTGACGTACCTAGTTAAAGAGTGCTTTCTTGAGGCGGGTAATGCTTTATTTGAGAACAAAAAAGATGTTGTTGAGACGATACGACGGATTCCGTTATCTGCTTCTGCTAACACCAAAAATACACACGTTTTGGCAGAAGAAAATCATTGTGATTTGAAACGGCAGTTAAATAATGCAAACTATTACGCCTTGGCTATGGATGAATCATGCGATGTCACTGATACGGCATAATTAATTATTTTTGTACGCTACCTGGACAAAACAAGAGAAACTTTTGTTGAGGAAATATTGGCTCTTTTGCCGCTCCTAGGAAGAACCCGAGGAGAAGACATGATCAAAGCAGTGATGGATTATTTTGAAAAAGATGAGTTAGACTTGAAGAAGCTCTTATCGGTAACTACTGACGGTGCGCCAGCAATGGTTGGGAATAAAAAAGGACTAGTTCACCTGTTGAGAAGCAATAAGAGATGTAATGAAAATTTGATTTCCTGCAACTGTATTATTCATCAAACTGTGCTTTGCTGCAAACTCAATCATAATTTTGAGCGTATTATGCAAGAAGTGATGAAAATAGTAAACTTTCTTCGTGCTAAATCATTATTGCAACATCGTGAATTGAAATAATTTCTTGAAGAAGTTGATGCACAATATGACGATCTACTGTTGCATAATAACGTCAGATGGTTAAGTAAAGCTGCGTTTTAGAATGATTCTTCAGCATTTTTAAACACTTGAAGACAATAGCTTTTCAAAAATTACAAATATTGGCTTCAAACTTATTTTATTTTACAGAAAATATTGTTTTCGATATTCAGTATTTTTTTTATAAAAATCCAACAGTCCGTTTTTTCATAAAAAAAATATAAAATCTACAAAAAATAGTACCCAAATTTGGTAAAAATTGATGTTGGGTTCTCGATATCTCGTGAACAATATTGACTTCAAATTAATTTCATTCATCCAAATTGTGTTTGCTACTAAAATTGGTAAAAATTGGTTTTCGACTAAAAATCTCATTAACAAAAACAGATTTTGAAATAAAATATAAAACTATTCAAAAAATATTATTGGTAATTTAAAAATTTTTAAGAATAATTCATATGACAACTTTTTTAACAAAACACGAAAACCTATAAACTTTTAAGCAAGACAAATCGACAGACGGGATGGGATGTTATCAGTGTGGGTCGCATCCCAGCCTCTTTTTTTTTTTTTTTTAATATTGAACGCTTCTGTCACCTCTTCCGTACATTCCAAATGGTCTGTCGGTTCGATTTAATTTTGGCTACAAAATTACCACGATCTGCCTTCGTGCAAAGTTTGACCTATTTATGCAAATTACTTGACTAGGGTCGATGTTGTCACACTTTTGAGTCGAATTTGATCTATTTTCATCAAGGCTATGGGTAGACAGATTTTAATGGTCAATTCTACAACAATTCGAGACCAACATATAATTTAATATGCTTTAAAAAAATTTGCAAATTAATTAACTTTTTTGACTCTCCGGCTCTGAGTCTATATTACAATTTTCGGTGTACACATTTATTCATGAATGAATAAAGTCAAAATTCACGAGTTTTTCCTTATTCGTGCCTCTTGTGCAAGGCCATTTTATATAGGATATGTTAAGTCGTGGTCGATAGGTAGGTGAATATAACCTAGGCAGAGTTGTTTCCATAGTTATTTAACTAAGCTATATAAATATAAAACATTAAACAGAAAATATATACTAGATAAATAGATAATAGGTATAGACACAAAGTTTTCTGTGACCTACAATTCACCTTTTTATGAAATATTTCTCAATATAAACGGTTAGGTATTAAAATTGTATTAAACAATAGTTATTTGTTAGATGCAATACATCAACCAAAATGTTATGTTTAAGTTGAATAACATCATCAAAAGACATTTAAATTGGTTTGTGTTGTCATAATTCAGCAAAATAAAGAAGAACCTATTAGTGCAAAATTGAATATACTCAAATGAACGCCTTTTGCTCATTTAACTTCTCTGGTTGCCAGTTGCCACAACAGCAGCGTAAACTTTTTGACCTGCCGAAATCTTCTCGTCATATATTAAAAAAAAAAATGTTTACGTAACAAAAAGTATCTGATTTTGGAATAAACTACGCCAAACCTTAAATGTCCTGTTCTTTTATTTCCAAGAGAATACAACTGCTTAACCTTTCTGTGGATACATACACATTTGAATGCATTCGGTGGATCTGGTTCCAGAACAGAAAAAGGTCACCTTGATTTTTCATTATAAAATGTTTGATTCAATGGTTTTACATTGTGAAAAAAACACCCTTTCAATTTGTGATGAATGTTTAAGTAGAGAGAAAAATAGGTCTTCTTAAAGTAGCTATATTATTAGAGCATTGTGTAAGAATTTAATTTTTGAAACATTATATAGGGTGATTTTTTTGAGGTTAGGATTTTCATGCATTAGTATTTGACAGATCACGCGGAATTTCAGACATGGTGTCAAAGAGAAAGATGCTCAGTATGCTTTTACATTTCATCATGAATAGACTTACTAACAAGCAACGCTTGCAAATCATTTAATTTTATTACCAAAATCAGTGTTCGGTTCGAAATGTGTTTCGCGCGTGTGTTTTGTTCAGCGATGAGGCTCATTTCTGGTTGAATGGCTACGTAAATAAGCAAAATTGCCGCATTTGGAGTGAAGAGCAACCAGAAGCCGTTTAAGAACTGCCCATGCATCCCGAAAAATGCACTGTTTGGTGTGGTTTGTACGCTGGTGGAATCATTGGACCGTATTTTTTCAAAGATGCTGTTGGACGCAACGTTACGGTGAATGGCGATCGCTATCGTTCAATGCTAACAAACTTTTTGTTGCCAAAAATGGAAAAACTGAACTTGGTTGACATGTGGTTTCAACAAGATGGCGCTACATGCCACACAGCTCGCGATTCTATGGCCATTTTGAGGGAAAACTTCGGAGACCAATTCATCTCAAGGAATGGACCGGTAAGTTGGCCACCAAGATCATGCGATTTGACGCCTTTAGACTATTTTTTGTGGGGCTACATCAAGTCTAAAGTCTACACAAATAAGCCAGCAACTATTCCAGCTTTGGAAGACAACATTTCCGAAGAAATTCGGGCTATTCCGGCCGAAATGCTCGAAAAAGTTACCCAAAATTGGACTTTCCGAATGGACCACCTAAGACGCAGCCGCGGTCAACATTTAAATATATAGTTATATATAGTTATTCCACCTGATGAATTTCTGTCAAAATGGGATTTTTGGAAAAATGATAGAGATTTTACTGAAAATTTTCTTTCAAAGAAATAAATAAACGCATCGATGTTGTTAACCTGCTTTCTTCCAAGAATTATCATACCTTTATTTATGCACGAAATTTATGTTAAAGAGTATAATAGTAGAGATTATATCAGGAAATTCCACGGATTCCTTGAAAAAACCACGTAACTACAGGTTTTAAGAATTTTTAATCAGAAAATAAAGTTTAACTGCAATTTACATTTACATTCAATAATTTCAAGTAACTTCAAGCTTTTCAGAGAAAAATACCAACAAATCTAAAAGAGCCAGGAAGGAGATATGATTGCTCAATAACGGTCTTCTTTGGCATCCTTATTTTGAAAACATACTTAATTACGAACGTTTATATATAACTAAGTTCGAATTCATATGGAGAGTAATTTTTAACAAAATAAGTCAAATATCAAATAAAACTTAGCGAATCACTTTAAGCTAGATACGAGTATTGCCAAGGAACAATGATTCTCTTAAGTATCTGTACAAAACCATGAGCCTCCACTATTAAACGAAAAAATATAAACAATGAGTTTTCCTTCAACTGATCGGAATAAATTTCTCTTGGTAACATTTGTGACTCTTGTGTCTAGGTTATCTGTAGTAGGTGCCCCATGTGCTAAAAGATTATTATGTGCTGCGGAGTCGGAATCCTGTGCAGCATACGGTCACCTACTCTATATATATACCCACCACACAGAAGTTCGATCCGGATATTGTATAACTTTTCGAAGTGATTAGATTGGAAAAGTTATTTCGCAATTCCGGATGCTTTGCCAGAGTGGTAAGGGCATACCAAATAATACGTAGGTATACATTTCCGGAACGAACGAAAAGCTAGCAGCCTACACACAGCTCCCTGGAATAAAGTTGTGCTCCTGCTCAGTTATAGAATAATAGGTACAAACCATGAAGCATATTGAAAGTGTAATTTTTTTTTCTGCTGGTGATGTTTTATTATTTCTTGGAATCATTGAGGTTTATATTTGTGTTCTGTAATTTGTTTTTATTTTTATTTGTGCTATTTTTATTTTTAACCAGAAAAAGTGCATTTGTTTATAAACAAGGATATTTATTTGTGTGTATGTTCAGAAAGTTGATCCATTCCGTTGAACTTATGAAGGGGAATTATTTTTCAATTTACTCGTTTCGATCCTTTTTGTATTTCTAGGTAAATATAAAATTTAAAAAAAAAAATCAAGCATTAATTTTTGTTTAACTTGAGTTCCTTGTAAATTTTGTATGAATGTTTTGAGAAGTATGATTGGAAAAACCAAGTTATAGGTTTGGTTTATTTACACCTACATAGTTAAGTATCTTTTTGTTGGATGTTTTCAGACTAACTTTATTTATGTACACATTATTTCAAAAAATGTATTGAAAAATATATAGTTTCTGAGAATAATTGTTTAACATTTGAATTCAGTACTTTTTTTAAAATTATTTTTGTTTATGTACATTTGTTGTACTTTACGACATAATTGATTTCTTTTGGGTCTTCGCAATTTTCAGTAATGTGATTCATTAATATAAGTCTCACTGTACTATAAAAAATTACGTTTCATATTATTTTTAAAAGTAGTTTGAATTCTGGTACGTACAATGAACAAAGGACATAGTTAAAAATTCGAGTTCTAACATTAACTTTTGATTTTAGACCGAAAACATAAAAATAACCCTTTCTGACACTTGTGAATGTCAATTATCAAAATCCAAGAAAATCTGTTGTATATTTTTTGACCGACATTAAGTATTTAAATATGATATTTCAAAGGATTAATGAGACTGTTTTATATTTCTTAGATCAAAGACCTTTCCGTGCTTTCATAAATATAAAACAACTTACTCATACTCACTTCTCGTTTTTGCTGTTGGGATTCGATTTCTCAATCAAATAGAAACAAAAACAAAGAGAACGTCGCGGTCGCGTCGCCGTCTGTCGATTTTCTAAAAGTTTTATAAAATACACTGGTTGACAAAATTACGTTTTTTTTCGTTGCACAAACAAAATAATACTTTTATAAAGCTTTAAGATGTCCTAGATTCCAATCTTGCCTTTAAATGTTTTTATCAAATCGGGTTTTTAAAATATACCCCTTTAAAAATGCTAAAAAAACGGGATTTTTAAGTTTAAGTTAAAACTCAAAGTATTGTAAAAGTATGAAGTTTCTAGAAAAAACTTGAATCTGATCGCCTAATCGATTATCGACTTCAAATAAATTTTGTCATCAGATAATAATTCAGAAAGATGCAGAAAGGACTCTCAAGAAAATGAGTGGGTGGTTTTTTTACCATATCAATTTAAAAAAAAATTTGAACATTTTGGTTAACCCAAAATATCTCACGAACCAAAAACGCTAGAGATTTTAAATTACATATTGTGACGTGCTACCAAACAAGTATAGTTTTGGGAAAAAAATTCAATTCACGTTTTTCATAAATTAAAAAAAGTTTGTCACCTCGCATATTTTACGAACAAAAAATGATTTGATCTCCAAAATAATTTTGTGCAACGAAGAATAACGTTTTTGACATCTGGTAAAATTTAGAGAAAAATCGAAATGATATAGTTTTTTAACAAAAAATAAAAACCTAAAAAAAAATTACTAAAAGATCATAAAAATTGATTTTCGACTCAACTATCTTTTCAAAAATTTAAAATATTGGCTTCAAGCTAATTTTATACCACAAAAAAAATTGTTTTCGACATTCAGTAATTTTTTTTTAAAAATTTAACAGTTTTCTTAACAAAAAATAAAAACCAAAAAAAAATTACTAAAACCTCATAAAAATTGATTTTCGACTCAACTATCTTTTCAAAAATTTAAAATATTGGCTTCAAGCTAATTTTATCCCACAAAAAATATTGTTTTCGACATTCAGTAATTTTTTTATAAAAATTTAACAGTCCGTTTTTTCATTAAAAAAATCTACAAAAAATAGTACGCAAATTTGGTAAACATTGATTTTCGGTTCTTGATATCTCGTGAACAATAGAAGATATTGACTTCAAATTAATTTCATTCATCCATTTTGTATTTGTTTATATAAAAAATAAAATTTTTTAAGAAATGCTACTAAAATTGGTAAAAAATGGCTTTCGAATCTCGTTAACAAAAATAGATTTTAAATCAGACTTTTTCATCATATGCAAAATATTGTTGGTTATTTTTAGTTATTTTTTTAGAAAAATTCAACTGTCAACTTTTTTAACAAAACACGAAACCTACAAACCTTTTTAGCAAGACAAATAGACAGACGGGATGGGAGTTTATCAGTGTGTGTCGCATACCAGCCTCTTTTTAGTTCTGATTTCGAATCCAAACTCTAATTTAAACTATTTGCTCAAGTTTCAACATCATTTTTATATTTTTTAATATATTTCAAAAACTTAATGTAATAGAATTGTGTAGACAACAAATTCGTTACAAAAACCAAACTTACTTTCAAACCGTTTTGTCTTTTTTCTGTTGAGACCCATTTTAGCAAAAATGGTTTAGCGTTTCTTTTAGATTTTTGTAAGACAGGTGAAATCTAACAACTTTTGAAGTATTTTCGAATATTATATGAAATAATATAAATATTTTAACTGAATATTGAAGAAAAGTATTATAGATTTGGAAAACCATTGCGGATTTTATTGAAAAAAGCTACTTCATAAATTTAAATAATCTCAAAAAGACTGAATGTTTTTTAGAATCAAAAAAAAAGTGATGTCTCGAATACCTGACGTCACACATTAATTTTGATGTCAGATTTGAATTAAGGCCGCCAAAAACCCATTTTAAAAGTGCAATTTTATTGCCAGTAAGAAAACCTTGTCGACCAGTGATATATAATAACACCATTTTGTGTGAGATACAAAATTTTTGAAGTCCACATTTTTCTTTGTTCTCATAATACTTGAGTCGAAAACCAGTCTTTTTGCAGGTTTTCCAGTTTTGTAAAAAAGTTTACACTTGGATTATTCTTAAAAAAATTAATTAAAAGTTAACAACAAATTTTTCATTTTTCTTTCTCCGGAGATTTTTATTCGAAAACCAATTTTTACCAATTTAAGTTGAATTTTTATTTTCTGTAAATCAAAAGCCAATTTGATTTTTTTTACTAATTTCATGAGAAAAATATTCGACTTGACCAATATTTATGTGTAAAGGTAAAAAATACCAATTTAAGATTACGTCACAATGTACCTATACTATAAAATTCAATTAAACCTTTTATTTAGGTTCTAGGGACCTTTAAACGTCAAAAAATGTCAAAATATTCACTTCGACAAATCGGACGGATTAAAAAAGCTTCCTATGCGAATTAAAAAACTGTAAAGCTTGTTTTCTGATGGAAGGAAAATTATGCTTCTAAATCTCATAATCTTAGATGTTTAAACTGACCAATTCAAGTGGCTTTTTGAATTTGACATTTAAAAGTGACAGACGTCAAGTGAATAGTAAAGTCCTCTGTGGAGCATCTGCAATCACCATCTATAACTATAAGACACTCATCTTCCCTGCAGGTGGGAGAGAACCTCAACCAACTTGGAGTACAAAACTGGATACAGGTAGCTAAAGACCGAGCTGGCTGAAGACGCATGTTGGTTGAAGCCCAGGTTTGCTGCGCCACCTTCATTAAGTAAATTAAGAGAATGGCGAACAAGAGAATTTCCTTTCAAAAAAGGCTTACTATATTTTTCTCAGTGAAATTTATGTGAATTATAAAAATTTTAGTTAATCATACACATTTTGAATGACTTAAAGTTTAAATAAAGCTACGAAAGATTCAATCAATTCAGAACTTACACATAGTTTTTTGTTTATAATTTTGTGACAAGAAATGTCAAACTGTGATTCTATCCAACAAGGATGATCTATTTTCTGATAAATTAAAGTACAACTATTTTTAGAGCATATTTTATATTAAGGAAATATCCACTAAGACGGTTTTTTAATCAAAATAATTTTTGGGAAAATTTACTTATATTTCATTCTTCAAATTTCTTTGATTTATTTCTTATGTGCCCTAGAAGTTGGAATGATTTAGCAAAAAATGACACTTCCTTGAAAAATTTCTTCTTCCAAGTATTGGGCTGTCAAATGTAAATAAAGCAAGTTATTCTTTAATTCAAACAGTTTCAACTTCTAAGTTCTTAGAAGATAATTTGAAAAATACAATATATTATATTGTATATTGTAATTTATATTTTTATTTAAGTATCTCTCTTTGATCCACAGGTGAATAAATATCGAAACCAAAATTAGATATTTAGATTAATTTCAAACAATGATTTTGATATTTTTTATAAAAAATAATTTCTAAGATTAAAAAATATCATTTTCAGTTCTTAATGACTCTCTTCAGATTTTCGTTCTCTGCCATTAAAAAACTGGATAGCAAACAAGCGATTTATTAAATCATTGAATTTTGTTTCCATTTTTTAATTTAAAGTTATTATTTAATTTTTTATTTTTTTCTTCCGTATCACTGTGAATGGATGCTATTTGTGTGATGGTGTGTGTCGAAAACGAAAGCTTTTATTAAATTCTCCAAAAGTTTTGTGGATCATATTTCGGAGTTTGAAGTTTGGTTTATGGTTGTTGCATTGAATATATACAAGGGTAAATGTCTTAGCTAATATAATTAGTTTGCGAAATTGATATAATAGCGCTGTTTGCAAGAGAGAGATATTTACTCCAGAGAAAAGTGCAAGATTATTTTTTGGAAAATTTCAAGTTATCTATTGTGAATTGGTATTATTTTATGTCGTTACGTATGTGATAAAATTGAAGACGAATTTGAGTGAAATATTTGTTTCGCGGTTTTAAAAGTATAGGGCTGGAGTTCGACATCTGTCAAACTAAGTTGTTAAACTAATTTTTTCTTTCAGTTGAAAGTCTGACATTTACGAAAATGGATCGTTTAACTATCGCACAACCCATAAAAATTGTTAAAACCTACTACAAAAATGGTGATTCTGCCACAGCCACATATCGTGCTTTATGAGGAGATTATGGTTTACATTTTCGTCCAACTACGCAAGCAATTGGCAAAATTGTGAAGAAATTTGTCTGAGACTTTATTGGTTATAGATATTGTAAGACCTGTGCATTCTCGTTGCGCTCGTACCACTGAAAATATCGCTGCTGTAAGTGAAAGTGTTGCAGAAGACCTGAAGGTGTCCATTCCTCGTAGTTCTCAGGAATAAGGACTGTCTTACGGCACTTTATGGCGTATTTTGCATTTGGATCTACACCTTTATATATATAAAGTCCAGCTCACACAACAACTGAAGCCAGATGACAATGCACAACTTCTTAGATACGTCGAATAAGTTCTTGAACAACAGGCGGTGGACGGCGATTTTTCGAATAAAATTTACTTCAGCGACGAAGTAAATTTCTTACTCGGTGGGTATGTTAATATACAAAATTGTGGTATTTGGGGTTCTGAGAATCCTCAAGTAATCGAAGAGAGACCATTATATCCACAAAAAGTCACTGTTTGGTGCGCTCTTTGGTCCGCAGGTGTGATTGGACCTTACTTCTTTAAAAACGACGACATATAAATTGGTGGCCTAATGAGCTTGGAAACAACAAGAGGACTTTTTTAATGTTGCCAAATGTACAAGACTAGACGTTGACTGGTACTGGTACTTCTTCAAGTCAAGTCAAAAAACATTGAAGGCAGAGTCATAATGAGCCAAACGAAGCGCTTGGAGAAAATTCTGTGACGAAATAGAATGTACCAACAAGTCATCGAGACTTCGGAAAATTCTAGCAAAAGAATCTATGCCAACAAAGAAAACCCACTAGTCAACCGACAGAATCTTGACGGGAGAGCTTAGAACTCATGGTAGATACCCACTTAACAGGTTATTATCATGTTGGTAAAGAATCAGATCTATCAACTTACTCTGAAAATATAGTCCTGACGGGTTTGATAACAGTGAATAAGATTAAATGGGCCATAGGCTCCTTCTTACCATTTAAATCGTAAGGTCCGGACAGCATCTTTGCTATAATGCTACAAAAGTGCGCATATCTAGTAATTCCACAAATTTGCAATATTATATTCCATAAGAACCGCAGATGGGGATGTGTTCCTAGGTTGTGTTGCGAAGTCAGAGTAGTTTTCATACCTAAAGCTGTTAAACCAAGCCACCCAGCCACACTACTGCTAAAGACTACAGACATCGTTTACTATTAAAACGTTAGAGAGACTTCTAGATATCCATATCCGCTGTAACATCGGGCCTGAACTTTTATCTCCTTCACAACACGCCTATTCTAAAGGCAAAAATGTAGAAACAACCTTACACTGCGTGGTGAGAACTATAGAAAAATAACTTCATGACAACTAGTCTACACTGACCGCGTTTTAGATATCGAAGGGGCTTTTGACAACGTAAAAAAAAAGTGCATTCGAAAAAGCTTTCATGGGCCTATAAATAGAACAATCTATTATAAACTGGATGAAGAGCAAACTAGGTGGTACTGGGATCAAAATATCAACATCCAGAGGAACACCTGAAGCAGGTGTACTTTCACCACTTCTCTCGATTCTAGTTATGAACGAAATCCTTACCAAACTCGAATACAGTGGTGTCAAAGCAGAGGCCTACCGCGCTGATGACGTATCCCTACAGGGAAATCCCACTATAAGTGAACAACTGAACCAAGCCTTATCAATAATTTATACATGGTCAAAAAACTGTGTCTTGACGGTTAACCCTCTTAAAACAGATTTAGTACTCTTTGCAAATAAGAGGAACCAAATTATACAATTCCTAGTATAGGAGGAACCCCACTTAAGTTATCAAATCAAGCTAATTACCTACGAGTAATCCTAGATAAAAAGCTAAACTGGGGTCCAAATACTTTGGAGAGTTAAAAAAAAACTCAGATCACATTCTACTACATGCAAAAGGAACTTCAGTAGAAACTGAAATCATACTGTGGATGTATACTGCAATCGTCAGACTAGTACTCACTTATGGTATGGTCGAATGCGTTAGAGAAAGCTAAAAATTTTAAAATACTCACAACAGTACAGAGAATGACAACCATAGGCATAAAAGGAGCGACGAGGATCAATCCCACTGCAGGAATGGAAGCAATTCTCAATCTTCTACCCTTGGACCTTTCTGTAAAGGAAAGTGCTGAATATAGCGCCTTATTAAAACCGGCCAAATCGGGCACTAGCAAATTATACATAAATACATAGGGAACAGTGTATGCACAGACTACATGACTCCATGTCAGAATTTAAACAAACCCTTTAGTGCTATCTTCCCTGATAGGAACGAATGGGTTGACAATGGGTCATATGCTAAAAGATGAGAAAGTTCTCAGAGTCAGAGCTGACGAGCTTGAACTCGCATGTGAGATCGATCCAGAAGACTCGGATTCAGTTTCATATGCAAAAAAACGAGTCACTCTCTACAGCTCTGACTCAGTGATATGAGAACGATCTCAAAGCTCTTTGTATGCACTTGCACTAGTTAAAACAGTAAGTTTCTGTGCGGTCAGTCGAGTCAAGAAAGAAAAATGTCTTCTGAAAGCGAAAATGAAAAATTGGAAAACGTTGCTTTATTTGTCCGAAACATCTTTTTATTACCAATCTTTCCTTTGTTAGAACAGTTTTAAATTTAAGTTCAGCATTGTTACTTATTTGTTTAAATGGTGTCATAAACCAAGGCGTTATGCCATACCCTTCATCACCCAGTAATATTGCTGAAGAATTATTATTCATATGATTAAATAAGAAAATATTTTTTAAAATACGGGAGTCGTGGACTGATCCTGGCCAGTAAACTTCAATGCTTGTACATTTTTCAACCGCGTTGCACGTAGCCTGTACATTTATTAAGTAGTATCTTTTGCGGTTGACGTACTCCTCGTTGTGATAGAGTGCTTTTCTTATACACACATGTGTACAATTCAGAGCACCTATGGCGTAAGGAAACACATACTTACTGCTCCATAACCTTTGCGCTTCTTCTAATTCTTCAGAAGTGTGTGGGCATATGATCCAATCAGTTGCACGGCTTGCAATTTTTGTTGCGACTTGCTGTACCACCTTAGATATCGTTGATTGATTGACACCAATGTCTTCACCAACAACGCTTTGAAATCCAGGATCTCCTACATAACGCAGAAAAATCCTCATTTTTTCTTGATTAGTCAAAGCACCACCGCGTGTTTCCAGGGTTGGGCTCATCTGTCAATAATCGACACCTGTTTCACTAAATCTATACAATTTTCGAAAATCTTCACCAATTGCATATCATCTATTTTTATAAACACGATTTGTAACAAAATTATTCAGAAACTCGGCCATTTTGATAGTTGCTTATCAACTGAGTAAGAGAAAACCCATCCTCAACAACTTGTGAGATCGATCTCATGCAATCGAGCGTTTGCTCATCTTTTTGCATATCAAAACTAGAACTTTCTCACATAGAGCTTTCGTCGAGAGATCAATCTCAAACACTTTGAGTTCGAACTCACAGCTTGAGATCGATCTCGGTCTCTGTATTTTTTTTTGCATACCACTCTAAGAAAGTTCTCAGAAAAGTGAGTAAAGAGCTTGAACTCATCTTTTTGCATATGACCCAATGCAGCATATGCATATGACCTATTAAGCAGCAATAAAAAACGATTCCTGAGACAGTATTCAAATCGAAGCTTTTAAATTACTGTCGTCAAGAACTAAGGACGTTTCTAAGCTCACAGCATAACATTAGACAGGTTACAGTGATGTGCCTGGAAATCAAAGAGCTTATTAGCTGGGAGGGACAGGCACAAGTCTGGACGAATCCCATATAGTCTCACGTAAAGACATCAAATTCTGTAACAAGAAACTTCAAAAAAACCAATGAATGAAGGAAAAGCCTCGAAATCTGTACTACAGCCAGGAAACACTTCTTCAATAATCTTGAAGAACTGGTAGGCATTTTAAGAAACCCCCTATTAGGCTTTAAAAAAGCCTCTTAATGACTAGAACAAGAGAATCCATAGATAGGTTTATACATATATTTCATTTTCAGGGAAGTTTAATACTTCGGGGTATCACAATGGATCTAAGTGTGCCGAAAACATCATCAATCGCCAGTCCATTTACCATAACATAACATAACCATATATTGGAAATGATAGTTCATTTGTCTTAATGCTGTCAATTTTGGCAAAAATTCAGATCCTAAAATGTAAGTTTTGAAGAAGTATTATATTTATTAGATTGGACTGAAAGTAAATATGCGTGTTCAAAAGCTTCAAGATCCATCCGCTGAAACATTCTCAAAACAACTGTTAGATATAGGCGAAGGAAAAGTTACTACATATAAAACTGGATGCATTAAATTATCGGTCGATTTCTGCACGATTATTGATTCACAAGATGCTCTCATTGACCAAATATTTCCTGATGTACACAGACAATATAAAAATCATGAGTGGCTGGCAGAAAGAGCAATTTTAGCAGCAAATAATGTGGATGTCAACGAATTAAATCTCAAGGTCAAACATTTGTTACCAGGAGACTTGGAGTCACACAAATCTATTGATACAGTTTGTGATGCTACCGAAGCTGTAAATTATCCAACTGAGTTTTTGAACTCATTGGATTTACCATATGCATGCCACCGCAAAATTTACAACTGAAGGTTGGATCTCCGGTAATTTTGTTTCGTAATTTGAACCCACCACTGTTGTGAAACGGCACGCGATTAGTAATTACATAAATAAAATAAATTAATTAGGTGGCGCAACAGTCCTTAGAGAACCAAGGCCTAGTGACCTATAACTCTCAACCATTCCTATGTGCGAGCCATGTCAGGGATATGTATTTATAAAATTAAATTTTGAATTTTGTTTAAAAAAAACGGCATGCTTGATCCCTATTCAAAGGACTTTAAAATCAGTGTGATAATTAAGTAGATTGAATAGGTTATATGTATGTATCTTCTCGAACCAATAAAGCTTTAGTATATCACAAATCATTTGAAATCCTTTCCGTTATATTTACCCTTTGGCACAGTCAACTCGTTGATACATTACCATATTCATTAGTCTAATGCAATTCCGCGAATCTCTTCTGCTTCTTCCATTGCTTTGCAACTTTGCAACAACAAATATCAAATTGGCCAAATCCTGGACCCTTTTGTTATATTGATAATACCTATGCTTTGTTTCATTCACCATCACCATTACTGCCCAAGGGTACAATAAAAGTGGTGGGGGGAGTTGGAAGGAGAGAGATCAGCGAACCGATTCATTGATATACATATAAGATACCCAACATAGTGACGATGATGATTCTGATTGAAAGATAAATAGATAGGAAAATTCGATTGAATGGATATCATCATTCACCTCTAAACCTCCCCCCATACAATATAGAACTTGCCAAAATGGGAGGACTTTCTATATTCCTATTCTTCCTAACTGTATATAGACTTTATAGAAGCTCACTATGGCATGGGCAAAACGGCAAAACAAAGCAAAAGGCACAGCAGCTGCTGAGTGCCGCGCCATTCACCAACAAACGACGAGCAACGAGCAACGAGCGACGACAACGACGACGTCGACGTTGTCGCTTTGTTTCATCGTCATGGACGAATTAATTGAGTGTGCGGCTATTTAGAAAATCGATCTCAGCAGAAATTAATTTTGCGCTGCTCGATTAATGTCGGCTATAAAGCAGCTAAATTTGTAACAGTTATACGTCCCTACTCCCTATACCTGGCTCTGGTGTTTATTCAGAGCCTGGGTTTTATAATGATGAAGTGTTAGGTTTTGTTTCCTGAGGTATGAAAGGGTTTCGTAAACAACACATTTTACCCATCTCATTGTTTATTAAATTTGCATTTAATTTTAATAGATACACAAGATTATTTATGCTCATTCATCTATGCACGACTGGCAGGACCTTTGCATGTATAAGGCTCTTAAAATTATAGTTTCATTATTTGTGTAAAATATACAATAGTAGTTCAAATGAAAACCATGGCGTGGCGTTTTGTTGCGAAAATATGCCCCAAGAGCTTAAATTTTCGAAGAATCTGATGGCTCAAAATAAACACGAACTTTCTCTTTTCCCTAATTTAAGTCTAATTAGATGCCTTATCTGACTTGTACAAAATACTAAGAAAATAAAAACAAATTAGTAAAAGTTCATACTGAAAACATCATCGGTTACAAATTCGGAATTTTCGTTTTTTAAACTGATTTTTTTAAACTTTATTCATTTTCTATGTCTAAAAAGCTTTAAAATGGTAGTTGTTTATACTTTACACAAGTCCCTGCGACCCTTAACGTAGCTTTACTATTTTTGTTGCCAATTTTGTTTTATTTTTTGTCTGTAAATAAAAAAATCAAACCAAAATGCGATTGTTTAATTGTGGATAACTTACAATATTTATTAATTCAAATCGAATATTCGGTCGGTTGATATTTGGTTTTCATGTTTGTTTTTGAGGCTTTTTATAAATGAATTTAATTAAGTGATAGCGCAAATAAAAAACAGTCATTGTATTTTAATTTGAAAATTCAGAACACCATTCCATAGGCTAGGGCCATTAAGAAATGAAATGAATTGAATGAAATTAGAAAAAGGGTTAAATGATTGAAGAGATACTGTGGTCGCGGTCGGGGTAGATAGGGGGTGGAGTCGCACTGGAAATAGGTAGGGGTAGGTAGACGCTAACAAGGATTTGTATCCTTTTTGAGTTTCGTTATTGTAAACAAGCTTTGTTTACCAAAAATAAAAACAACGAAAACGAAAACGAAAACACAAACCAAACTAAATGAACTTAAATAAGCAGCAGCATCCAGATCCAGCTATATCCATCAGCTATGTATTTCAATCAAGTTAATGATTTGGTTTATATAAATTTATAGAGAATTTTTGGAAAGTATAGCTGAGGAATATTGGTTTGTGGCTTCCTTTTGCGAGATGGTCTGTGGTTGGAGCTCGCGGAGTGGTGGTAACCTGGAGAAATAAGAGTTTAAATTTTTTTGAATATTTTTGGTTGAGATTGTTTCAATTTTTTTAATAACAATTTTTCTTAGCTTAGTGCTTTTAAATGGAAGATGCTTAATGATAACTTAGTGTTTAAATAAACAATGTTATAAATTTTAGTGAAAAGAAAGAATGAGTTTCGGATACATTTTAAGGAGATGCAAGAGATTCAGTAACTCCAATTTTCCAAGACATTGTGGATGGCTTCTAGCTGTAAACTACAGCCTTCATGGATGATATATATTCTTTATAAGTGCTTGAAATTTTGTTTCACGGTTTTCAAAAAAAAAGTCTGAAGGTATATCAAATCGCAGTCTATAAACGTCTTGTAACTCCACGATTTAGGAATTTGGTATGCAAAAGATCGATTGTGGCTTATACTATCTTGCATAACCCAGAGGCTATGAGGATGACTCACTTACTTAAAGTGGCGCTACAATCCTGTGTGAGCTAGGACCTAACCTAAAAAACTTCTCCACCTAACTTGGTCGCTAGCTAGATGTATGGAGAGGAGATGCACTTTCCACTTGTGCGTACTACCTGATCCGCTGCCTTCCTTTACTGTGCTGTCCGGTGGGCATGAATTCGAAGAATTTGCGGATCTGAGCATTCGTTTCAATGCACTCTACGTGACCCAGCCATCTGAGTCGTTAGAGTTTTATCCTTCTGGCTAAGTCTACGTAGCTGTCGTTCCATCTTCTTCTGCACTCACCTTCTATGCATATAAAAATGTAGATCACGCAAAGAACTTTTCTCTAGAAACGACCCAAGCACAGTACCCGTGAAAAAACTTTTTTGTTTTGTAGGTGTCACAGGCAGGAATTGAACACAAGACCTCTGGCGTGACAGCCCTACGTTCTAACCATCACGCGTATTTCGTGGGTACTACACCAAACTGTCACTGCCTGTGAATACATTCTTTTTTTGACAAGACAATAACTTACTTTACTAAAATAACCGTCAAAATGATTGAAATTGCTCTAAGGCCAAAGGAACAAAGCAATAATGAAGTGGATGGTCCATTGGAACTTGTAAGTGAATAATCAGAAATCTTTCTGTACAACTTTACTGAGGCTATGGTTTAAAAAGAGGCTGGAATGCGACCCACACTGATAACTTCCCATCCCATCTGTCGATTCGTCTTGCTTAAAAGTTTGTCTATATGTATCAATTTTTAACAAAACGGACTGTTGGATTTTTATAAAAAAATTACTGAATATCGAAAACAATGTGAAACAAAATAAGTTTGAAGCCAATATTTGTAATTTTTGAAAAGCTATTTGAGTCGAAAGTAAATTTTTACCAAGTTTTAGTATTGTTTTTTTTAGGTTTTTATTTTTTGTAAAAAAAACTGTCGATTCGATTTTTCTCAAAGTTTTATCGAATGTTGAAAACAATAATTTTTATAAGTTAAAATTAGTTATAAGCCATTATCTCAAATTTTTGAAAAGATATTTGAGTCGAAAATCAATTTTTACAAACTTGTGTAAAATTTTGTTTAGGTTTTTAATTTTTTGTACAAAAACTGTCATTTCGATTTTTTTCAAAATTTTACTGAATGTTGATATCAATATTTTTTGAAACATTAAAGCAGTTTAAAGCCAATATCTCAAAGTTTTAAACAGATATTTGAGTCGAAAATCAATTTTTACCACCATTTATAAATTTTTTGTAGGTTTTTATTTTTTGTAAAAAAAACTGTTAATTCGATTTTTCTCAAAATTTTATCGAATATTGAAAACAATGTTTCTTATAAGTTAAAATTAGTAAGAAGCCATTAACTCAAAATTTTTAACAGATATTTGAGTATATTCATATTTTTTTTTTTTTTTTTTTAACTGTCAATTCGATTTTTCTCAACATTTTTCAGAATGTTGAAAACAATATTTCTTATAAGATAAAATAGGTTTGGAGCCTTAATCTCAAGTTTTAGAAAAGATATTTGAGTCGAAATTCAATTTTTACCATCTTTGAGTAATGTTTTTTTAGGTTTTTATTTTTTATAAAAAAAAACTGTCAATTCGATTTTTTTCCAAAAATATAATTGTTTTGTATTACGTTACAATATAAAAATAAAATAAATTGGGTGGCGCAACAGTCCTTTGAGAACTAGGGCCTAGTGACTTACAACTCTCAACCATTCCTGTGTGCGAGTACTGTTGTCAGAGATGGAGGGGACCTACAGTTTAATGCCGAATCCGAACGGCTAATTTGAGAAAGCACTTTTTCATGACAAGCATTACTCTTGGAGAATTTGTCAATTCCTCGCAAGAGGCAGTACCCGTTTTTTTTTTTAAATTAAGGTGGCACAGGCAGGGATCGAACCCAAGACCTCTCGCATGACAGTCCAACGCACTAACCATCATGCCACGGGTACTACTACGTTACAATATATAATATAATTTAATTCAAGTCTTTAGCATCATTGGTTTTTGAGATATTTAGCGTTAACCAAAATGTTCACCTTTTTTTAAACTGCTATGGTAAAAAAACCACCAACTCAATTTTTTTGAAAGTCCTTTCTGCATCTTTCTGTCTTATTATCTGTATAACAAAATTTATTTGAAGTCGATATCTCTTCTGGTTCTTGAGCTATGGATGACGAAAAAAACGTCGCGAACGTACGGACGTACGAACGTACATTCGTACTCACGCACACACAGACATCTTTCTAAAAATCTTTTATTTCGACTCTAGGTACCTTGAAACGTCGAGAAATGTCAAATTTTTCAATTTGACAAATCGCACCTTTTACAATAACTTCCTATGGGAAGTTAATAAAATTATAAATAGTCCATTTTTTTCGACAACAAAATTTAACTGCATAAAAGACTTTTAATTCATATTCTCGTTTGGTATTTTACGGAAAATCTCTTTCATTACAATTTTCGAAAGAAGAAGTAAAATTTAATAAAACCAAGTTGCCAAAAATGCTTTTCCTTCACCGAAATTGCAATCAAACAAAACCAACAAATTTCCGTTTTACATTTTCAATTGAATTTCTTGTGAATAAATGCGCTGCACCTTTTAATCATTAATTTATAACGTTTTAGAAAACGTTCGACTTAAAAACAGAACACAAGGTAGAACATTTCTGTTGCATCAAACTTACTCCTGGAATGCTTGCAGTATGCATCTATTCACAAACGCACACATACATTCATACATACAAAGCTTGGTACTATACAATATCAATATTCTGAAATTCCCGAAAAGTTAAATCATAAGGACACATTATTTAGTTTTCAACTGCCAGACCATTAATTCTCAAAATTGATTCTACAGAAACACGTGCTGCTGAAGCTCTATTTCCTCCTTCACTGAGTTTTCTCACGACGACGAATAGTATGCCTTTTTTTTTGTTCTCTTGATTCTGTTTAATTTCACTCACCGTTTATTTCTGTCGAGAAAAAGGAAAACAAAAAAAAAAAAAAACTGAAGAAAAATAAGGACTAAAAAAACTGCTAGCTTTTCTTCTGGAGTTGCAAATTGAATCCATCTTTCAGCGTTCACTGAATTCAGAGATTGGCAGAGAAGCCGACTTTAAAAAGTCCTAGACGAAACGGTCAAACGCGGTGATGGAAGAGCCAAGGGGGGAGGGTAAATCTTTCCTCGTTCTAAATCCTCTCTGAGCGCACTGACGGTCAAATACAAAACGAAAAATTCTTTTCTTTTTTCTTATTTTTTGTATCACTTCGTTCCTTTTCATCTGAAAAGTTTATAATTCTTCTTTTCTTCTCTTCTTTGGTTTTCTTTTTTTTTATGAATATTCGACCATGAATCTTCATTTTACAGTTAAGTGATTCCTGATAAATAAATCATTATTTACGGAATCCTGGATTTTTGTTTCTAAGTATTAAGTATCGCATATCTTTAAAAGGAACTAGAACAGAAATATAAATGAAATGTTACTTAAATTATTCTTTATACCATCATTCGTAGAAACATACAAATATAAGTTTACATTTTTTTTCTTTTCGGATTTTGGCGGAAAAAGATTAGCTTTAGTCATTGGCTTCAAATTTGTTTAAAATTTTTTTTTTTTTTTGTCAATGTATAAAGGTTGTCCCATTTTAATGTCAGCCCGTACTCCTCCTCGAATAAGCATTCTATAAGATGCAATGGATGTGATTTTAAATCCTTCGTATTTTTGAAATAATTGAATTTAGTTTTTTTTTTTTAAGTGTAGGTTAAACATTACAAAATTTTTGTAAGGGTTTTAGTACAAAAAACTTAATATTGGTCTTTGAACCTTAAACTTTTACTTTACACTTTGTACTTAAATTTCACACTTCAGACTTGAAACATCGCTCTTAGTAAATTACATTTTATAATTCGCATTTTACTCCTCTCCCTCCCTGCAATTGGAACTTCGCACTTTACTTACCACCCATCATTTAACTTCGAACTCCGCACTTCGTATTGAAAACTTTAAAAACTTTTGACTCCACACTTTGTACAGCACACTTCACACTTTTCACATCACACTTCAATTTTCGCACTTTTCGCTTCACACTTCGCACTGAAATGTGACACTTCAGACTTGACATTAACTTTTAGTACTTCACACTTCAAAGTTTACACTTCACGCTTCGCATATAACACTTCGCATTTTGCACTTCGCATTCAAAATTTTTCACACCACATTTCAATTTTCGCACTATTCACTTTGCATTTGAATTTCAGAATTTAGATTTTGATTTAGATTTAGACTTTACTTTCCAGCCTTCATTGAATTTTGAACTAGCACTTCGTATTAAAAACTTTTGACTTAGCACTTTGTGCATCACACTTTACAATTCACAATTCAATTTTCGCACTTTTCGCTTCGCACTTTAATTTCACAATTCAGACTTGACTTATCACTTTAAAGCGGTCCCTAGACTATCAATATTATTGAACAATATATTACACAATATTATTGACTGGTACCCCACACTAAACAATATTTCGCACAATAAATCATTTGACAATTCTTTATTTGTGCTTCAACATCATGCTCGATGATGTGGATTATTGTTGTTTGGCAATTGCTCTTGCTATTTCATTAAAAAAAAGAAAAAACAAACGCAGATGGATGAAGGACTGGTAAAAAAACGAAACTTGTTTACTCATCAACATTTATTAAATGAGCTGGCTTTGAGCGACTCAGGGAGATGTTATCACTATGAATATTCAAAACAAATGACAAAATATTGTGCAAACACATCCACAGAGTATACAATAAATTTGGTTGCACAATAAATATCAAAAGGATTTTGATTTTATACAATATATTGCACAACCCTTCAATACGAGCCCTAGACTCTCAATAATATTGTGCAATATCAAATATTGCACAATAATATTGATAGTCTAGGGACCGCTTAAGTACTTCACACTTGATACTTTACACTTCACACTTCACCCTTCACATTTAACAATTTCAATTTTCTTATTTTTCACTTCACATCCAAATTTTACAATTTAGATTAAGACTTTACTTTCCACCCTTCATTGAATTTCGAACTCCGCACTTCGTATTAAAAACTTTTGACGTAACACTTTGTACATCACACTTCAATTTTCGCACTTTTCACTTCACACTGCGCACTTGAATTTGACACTTCATACTTGACCTATAACTTTTAGTACTTCACACTTGATAGTTTACACTTCACGCTTGGCATTTAACACTTTGCACATTACATTTCAATTTTTGCACTTTTCACTTCACATTTGAATTTCACAATTTAGACTTTACTTTACACCCTTCATTTAATTTCAAAATCAGCACTTCGTATTAAGAACTTTTGACTTAACACTTTGTGCATCACACTTTACAATTCACACTTCAATGTTCGCACTTTTCACTTCGCACTTGAATTTCACAAATCAGACTTGACTTATCACTTTAAGTACTTCACACTTGATACTTTACACTTCACGCTTCACATTTAACAATTTAAATTTTCTCATTTTTCACTTCACATCTAAATTTTACGATTTAGATTAAGGCTTTACTTTCCACCCTTCATTGAATTTCGAACTCCGCACTTAGTATTAACAACTTTTGACTTAACACTTTGTACATCACATTTAAATTTTCGCACTTTTCACTTCACACTTCGCACTTGAATTTGACACTTCAGACTTGACTTATAACTTTTAGTACTTCACAATTGATTGTTTACACTTTACGCTTGGCATTTAAGAATTTGAACACCACATTTCAATTTTCTTATATTTCACTTCACACTTGAATTTTAAAATTTATATTTAGATTTAGACTTTACTTTTAAAATTTATATTTAGATTTAGACTTTACTTTCCACCTCTTGAATTTCGAACTCCGCCCTTCGTATTAAAAACTTTAGACTTAGCACTTTGTGCATCACACTTTACAATTCACACTTCAATTTTCGCACTTTTCACTTCGCACTTGAATTTCAAAAATCAGACTTGACTTATCACTTTTAGTACTTCACACTTGATACTTTACACTTCACGCTTCACATTTCACAATTCAAATTTTCTTATTTTTCACTTCACATCTAAGTCTTACAATTAAGATTAAGACTTTACTTTCGTATAAAAAACTTTTGACTTAACACTTTGTACATCACACTTCAATTTTCGCACTTTTCACTTCACACTGCGCACTTGAATTTGACACTTCAAACTTGACTTATAACTTTTAGTACTTCACACTTGATAGTTTACACTTCACGCTTGGCATTTAACACTTTGCACATTACATTTCAATTTTTGCACTTTTCACTTCACATTTGAATTTCACAATTTCTTTCCATCCTTCATTGAATTTCAAAATCCGCACTTCGTATTAAGAACTTTTGACTTAACACTTTGTACATCAAACTTTTCACATCACACTTCAATTTTCGCACTTTTCACTTCACACTTCGGTCTTGAATTTCACAATTCAGACTTGACTTATCACTTTTAGTACTTCACACTTCATACTTTACACTTCACGCTTCACATTTTACACTTTGCACACCACATTTCAATTTTCGCACTTTTCACTTCGCATTTGAATTTCACAATTCAAACTTAACAAATCAGTCTTAGTACATCACACTTTATGCGTTACACTTCACGTTTCACAGTTTATGCTTCGAATTTTACACTTGCCATCTTACACTTCGCATTTTAAACTTCAAATTTAATACCGTCTCGAAACCTACCGCGTGCTGTTGTCATGTGTTCTTTCTGTGTTGTTCTTTCTCCTCTGTCCTTCTGTCTTGTATTAATGTCTTGTGTTGTTATCACCTTATATAGTCTAGTCGCTCAAGGTGCTGTGTCTCTACTCTGTACATTTATGTGCTGAGTAGTATGTAATGTAATGTAATGTAATACTTTTTATTTCAAACTTCCCTCACCACAATTCAGACCTTGAATTCAATTTTTCACCCTTCGTCCATCACATTTTCACACTTAGCACTCTATATTAAAAACTTCGCGTTCCATACATTTTCCGGTTTTGAAAGTCAAGCTAAATAAAACAGACACAGCGATAAATTGAACACGATTCAAATTTACTGCATTATAAATTTTGTACTTAGCAAATTAAATAATGGAAAACAATATCGTTCAAATGGCAGACTTGAGAATGTTCGCAGCATGCAGTTCTGTTGATATAATTTTGTACCACCTTTTTGAACATTTCAGGCGGTATCTCGGCCATAGCCTAAATAATGTATGTTTATATGCTTATGTTTATGACAGTAAACGTAGTTTTTTTCGTGACCTTAAACAAAAATCAAATGAAGAACGAAAAATTCATCCTATTAACTATTTTGGTAGTCAATATTCAGCCGATAACAGCGATAGTCAATGGAACAATTTTCGGTTGTCAATTTTGGGATCCGAAATTTGTTTACAATTTGGTAGTCAATATGACAACTTTGGTTGAAGGAAATTAAAACTGCTAGTCAATATGAAAACTGCAGTAATCAAAATGACAACTGCGGTAGTCAATGTGACAACTTTGGTTGAAAGAAATTGAAACTACGGTTATCGTTTTGATTAATGTGGTAGTCAATACGACAACTGCGGTAGTCAATATGGCAACGGCGGTACTCAATACGACAACTGCGGTATAGTCAATAGGACAACTGTGGTTGCCAATATAACAACTGCAGTAGTCAATACGACAACTGCGTTAGTCAATATGTCAACCTCGGTAGTCAATACGACAATTGCGGTAGTCAATATGACAATTTTTTCTGAAAACCGTAATCTAATTTGACTACTGGAGAGTCAATATAACAATCCTCGATAGTCAATTTTGGTAGTCAATATGACAACCAAATTGTCATATTGGCTACCGAAGTTGTTCTATTGACTACTTTTGTTGTCATATTGACTACCCAAAATTGATAATCGAAAATTGTTCTATTGACTATCCAGTAGTCATTTTTTTAAAAATAAGCTTGTTATATTGACTATTTTGGTAGTCAATGCGACAATTTGGCCAAATTTCAAGTTGACTATCGACGATTATTAATATGACAACTTTTTTTTTCTGTGTGGTGTCAAATCGTCAATACGTGAAAATACGAGACCATGTAATTTCTCACGCAGAAAGGCCAATTAGTGGTGTTGTGTGTCTTTTTTCCCTATCTGTTAAGACCCTATATCGTTCTAGCCATGATCTGCATTCTTCACTGGTCTAAACGAAGCTGTACGAAACATTCAACTAATTTTAGTTGAATGAGCTGAGTTTGAGTTTGACAGGTGTCAAATGCCAGCGTTAAAAAATAAAACAAATTCAATTCCTTAAATAATTTCCACAAAAATATACCCTCTCAATAATCGATTTCCTTGAAGCTCTCAATACCAAAATCTACTTAAACTCTAACCCTCTTATCAACTCTATCGTAGGAAACCTTAAGTTACTCTAGCCATCATCAGTATCAGCAACATAATATAATCTTTAAATTCAGGATGTCTCAAATACACAAAGTCATCATCATCATCATCATCACGACCACGCACGACGCACAGCAGCACATGTTAATTTTCATGTTCATACATTGGATTTGTAATTTTCATTCGTTTTTCTGCATGAAAAGTTACCGTGACGCCAAAAACTGAACACAATTTTCTTTCTCTTTGGAATCTTTCACGAGAAATCCCTTATGAAAAGTTCTTTATAAAAATGTACTCGTATTCAGCTCCCTGGATGGCTTGCTTTCGATGATGGTTGCCATAGAAAGATCCTTTCACTTTGAACTGCTTTTGATACAGTATACACAGTTATTATAGGAATCCTCAAATACACAACATGATGATAGCAGAGGCATAACCCGACATAACAACTTTAGTTCGCTTCATTGAGCAAAGTCTGCCATGACGATAGGTATGGGATGAGTAGGGTTGGGATAGGTATACTATCGTCCATCATTATGGATAACATTCGACAAGGGCCCCGCTGCTTTTACTTTATAGCTGCTGCGTATTTCCAATGAAGAAGTCAACGATAAATTGGCAGCAACAACGTGAAGCAATGAAGTATTCTAAAGCCCATTTGCAAAGTCTCGACTTCAGCGATGACGATGACAACGACGACGACGTTACCGACGAAGACGACCAAAGACCGACGACGACAAGGAAGAGGACTAGGACGAGAACGAGGACGAAAACGACCCACCACGGTGCGGTGGAAGCTGGCATGTTGGTTGTGAGCTTCATTTGGCTCCATTGTATTCCGGTGGTTGCGATGATGGCGCGACCCAGTATATTCCTGTAATAAAAATCAATCATGTATTCACAAATGGGTATCTGGAACAGCATTCAATAATCCGAGTTACTAGGACGAACCGTGCCGCAAAGAGACCATCTGTAATCGTATCGTATATCCTGTGCTCCTTCCTTTGCCCCATTGTACATCTACGTTCGGGTCGAAGGACCAAATGTGTCTTTGTGTATTGGTATCAGGTCAGTCGTCAATGTTTATGCGCGTGTTTGTGTTTTCACTATGAGTGAGTGACCCATATAACTGTAGTTGTTATTATTTTTCCCTGTCCCGTCCAAAAGCAAAAGGAAATCACAAAACCCGTGTCATGATTTATCTGCAAATACCGCACAATAGCTTGTCTATCTATTCACCTCTCTATTGCTGTGGTGAGTTTCACTGTTAATATTGCAACATGCGCAATTAAAGGGACTTCTGTTTCTGCCAGATGGCGCTGTTGATGAACAAACTCACCGACATCATGGGTATGGGCATGAGCATAGAAATGCCTTGTTTAGCTGGAGGCTCCAACAACAGTACGAATTGAAGCTTCATTTACAAAATTCCGTATCGCCTGAAGGCCGTTTTAGTTACCACAGCAACGTAGGCACTGGGTGGTATATTGTAGGGGCCCTCGAGACATTTAATTTTCGATACATTTATTAAGTCTCCGTCTCATCTCATTCTTGGACGCGACTAGCATCTCTGTGTTCTTTTGTATGTTTTGTTAAAGATACAACAGTCATGGTAAACCTATCCAGTATCCGTCCGTCCGTTTATTCGTCCGTCGTCGGGTGTCGTCGGTCGTTGTCCGACAAGGAACAACCCGACCTATCCCTATAGCATCAGCATCATCAGAGTTGTCAGAAACGGCCGGAACGTAGATGGAAATGAGTTGTTACTTTGGAATTTATTACGGAATATGAAGTGTTAATGGAAAACACCCACGACGAAGACAGGAAGTCTGCCCTAGGGAGGCAGAGATTATATTCGGTTTTAATCTGCAATGCGGTCCGGGCACTGGCACTGGAACTGGCATCGGCATCAGCATCAACAGCAGCACTATAGCTTACCAAGTCAGAGGGTTCGGGAAGAATATATAGCATCAACGGGCTATAAAAGAGGAGGTATGATGCGGCGCGCGGTAGCGTCTCCAATCCCCCAACAAGCGATGATTCTATTGTTAAGGGCACTTTGAATAGTCGTTGTTTTTGCTGGACTATTTCATAAGACATAAAAATTGACCAAAATCTAGGAGTGGGTATAAAAGTTGGATGTATAAATTGAATTCTTTTACACAGCTAAGAATTCACTTCACATCCCCACGGGTTCCTTTTGGATTAAGATTCAAATTTCTCTTCTGGTTCTCTGCCAATAGTGATGGTGCGGGTACGGTGGTGGTGTTGATGTTAGTGGTCCTGGCCGGTGGCAATGAGGCAATGGTAGCGAGTAGTGATTCTAGGGCGATTGGAGGGAACAACGAAAGAACGATGAAATTGCTGAAACGAAATGGAGAAACCATTGGAAGGAATTTAATTAGAAGTGAAAAATTGTATCTCAATTAGGTAGATCGTGTTTCGTTTATTTGAAAATGAAAACTTTTGTTTTTGTTTACGGAAGTTTAGCTGAGTTTAAAACTTTTTGAGATAGGAATCCGAGGTAAATGGGGAGGGGGGGGTGGTGGTTGAATAGTAGATATACGAGGCCGATGTTAAACGAATTTTGTAGTTCTATTCTTTCAGGTGGTAGTCATATAGTTGTGATTCCTTTTTTTGTTGGTCTAGTTTCATAATCACTTAGCAAAGAAAGATAGAAAAAGTGAAGACAAAAGACCAACAAAAAAGAAGGAATATCCTACACAGTTACGAAGGAAAAAGTTTTTGCCCACATAGATTTGCATAGGTACCAAAAAATATACAAAAAAGGTATAAATGAAATTCGGCGGAAAGAAAGTTAATATAGTTACACTCGAAGGTAGATATACAAATTTATTTTGCAGAGAATATCTTTTTTTCAATTGAATTTTTGTTGCAGAACCATAGGATTATGTTTCAATGTGTATGTAGTAGTATATGGGTATAATATTTAAAAAAATATTAATTCAAAATGGAAAACATTTTCTTAGAAAAAAGAAGAACAAAATTACATGTAAATTGAAACAAAATCGCTTCAGTGGATTTCTAATTAAAACTAAAGAAATTGGGTTTCTAAAGTAATTCACATTAAGATTAAAAATAAAGATGAAATTTTGAAAATTCTTAGCTTGAAAAATATAATTGAAGACAAATAAATGTAAATATATCAAAACTGGTGCAGTTTTAGTTGTCATAAGGGCACAATTATAGCAACGATATTTATTTGTTTTTTTGGTATACTGGTGTTCAACATTTAGAAATATAAATTAAAGAAATAATTTTGTATTTAACGTTTAATAGATGTTTTATTTTTAATGACACTCCGTTGTTGAAATTTTTGGTCTCTAAAGCTACACAAAAATAGTGAAGATAGCAAAAAGAATCTAGAAAATTTATTTGGGATATGTCCAAAACTGATACATTTTTATTGGAGCTATTAAGAACTTGCAACTCATATGCTTTTGTAATGAGTCAATTTTTTATTTACAAAACTTTGTAAAGTATGTTCAATATCAATAATTGTTATTAAGGATGTTATAAATTAAACCAATTTAAAAATAATTTGGTAATTTTTTGAGAACGAAATGTAATTTTTAACTTTCCATAGGAAGTTATTGTAAATGGTCCGATCTGTCGAATTCAAAATTTTGACATTTCTCGACGTTTCAAGGTCCTTAGAATCTAAATACATTTTTTTTTATTTATCGGGAGGCTTTTTTCTTCGTGCATATCTCAAGAACCAGTAACGATATCGACTTCAAATACATTTTGTTATACAAATAATAATGCAGAAAGATGCAGAAAGGACTCTCAAGAAAAGCGAGTAAAGTGTTTTTTTTTTTACCATAATAAATTCTGGTTAACCCAAAATAATTCACGAACCAGTAAATGCTAGTTACCTAAATTAAATTTTATATTATATATTGTGACGTGATATCAAACAAGTATATTTTTGGAAACAAATTACGATTTTTTTATAAATCAAAACACTGACAAAAAAATAACTGTCAACTGGAATATTTTACAAACAAAAATTATTTTATCTCCAAAATTATTTTAAGCAACGAAGAATAACGTTTTCGACATCTGGTAAAATTTTGAGAAAAATCGAATTTACAATAACCAATGATTTTCGACTCAAATATCTTTTCAAAAATTAAAGATATTTTTTTCAAATTAATTTCATCTTACAGAAAATATTGTTTTTGACATACAGTACATTTTTTATAAAAATGCAACAGTCAGTTTTTTTTCGTAAAAATTTAAATCTGCAAACAATAGTAAGCAAAATTTGTTAAAATTGATATTCGATTCTCGATATCTCTTGAATAAATTCAGGTATTGACTTCAAAACGATTTTATTCTTTCATTGTATGGTGATTTTTACTTAATTTTTAAGAAAAATTCAACTGACAACTTTTTCAAAAACCTACAAAAACAACAAAAAACTGAGACCGAAGAAAGATATTGGCCTCTTTCACACGAGACGGTTTCGTCCGTACGGTTAAAATCCGTACGGCTTCAAATTATTTATCTTACATAAAATATTGTTATGAATATTTTGTTATAGTTTTAAGCAAGTCAAATCGACGGAGGAAATGGGAAGTTATCAGTGTGGGTTGCATCCCAGCCTGTTTTTTGGGTATGAATCTTCTAATTGAAATACAATATTGAAACCAGTATTTATTAGGCTCTATTATATAGGGTTTACACATTTGATGAATCTTCTTCTTCTTTCTTTCTTTAGTTGTTGCTTCAGCACATCGTGCACCTGGGCAGTTTACTCGATCTCAAGCTTGTTTTTTCCAGTCTCGAATACCAAGACGGCGGCGGCGCGGTGTGAGTCTGCCTCAACTTGATCAATCCATCTGAGATGAGGCCTGGCTCTGCTTCTGGTTCTAGCCATCTTATTTGTTGAACACGTAGTTTTTTGACCAGTTGCAAGCTGTACAACTGTACAGCTCGTATAGTTCGTGATTGTATTGTCTCCGCCAGATATTATTTTTGGCGGTGTCTTGATGTTCAAATGGTAGACATGTGCATTCAAGAGGACACAAGCGTCCACAGGTTTTTCTCAAAACCCACCTCTGTCTATCAACTCCTACTCTCACCTCCCCGCGGTGAACATCGGGTGCCTACTACCTCAACTGGAGATTGGGTTCTTACCCCAGTGGAAAGTTGTTGGGGGCAGCAAACGAGAGAGGGGGGGAGAGGTGTTTCCACTAAGGCACCTCTCCTTATCCAGACGGCAGCGGACGAATTCTCGAGATGGAATCAACGGTGGCGTCTACAGTTCCAGTAAGGTTGAACTACTTAGTGAACACCTTATAGGGCTTCTACGACTTATTCGGAGCCCAGGCCTATAAGGAGCGGTTTATCCGGCTCCCCGTCCTTGGAGTTATATTAAGGATCTGGCCCTCCAGGTTGGGGGTTGTGCCGTCGGGGTGACTTCCTGACCACGTAAAAACCTTTCTAGTTGCGAAGCACCAACAAGCCTCGGATACGGACGGATTCACTGTTGACAACCCAAGCAAACGAAACAAGGACAACGAACTTCGGATCTGTACGTGGAATGTTAGGTCCCTTAACAGACCACGTGCAGCCGAACAACTAGCGGAAGCCCTAAACTGCTGCAAGGCAGATATTACCGCCATCCAAGAAGTGCGATGGGATGGACCGGGCAAACGCAAATTAAAAGACTGCGATGTATACTACGGCGACTGCTACCGAGAACAAAGGCAGCGTCTATTTGGGTGTGGATTTGTGGTTGGAATTAGACTCAGGCAAAAAGTCTTGAGTTTCAACAGTGTGAGCGAGCGCATCACGACAATCCGCATCAAGGCTAAATTCGCCAACATAAGCCTAATATGCGCGCATGCCCCAACAGAGGAGAAAGATGAAGACACCAAAGACATATTCTTCGAGCTCTTGGACAAGACATATGAGCAGTGCCCTGGCTATGACATTAAAATTGTCTTAGGAGATTTTAATGCCAAGCTAGGAAGAGAAGACATCTTTGGTGGCACAATCGGGAGATACAGCCTGCACGACACCACCTCCGACAACGGATTCAGGCTGATCGATTTCGCTGCGGGGCGAGACGTTCTGGTAGCTAGTACGCAGTTCACACATCTCAATATCCACAAGGGGACATGGAAATCTCCTGATCAATCAACTGTCAACCAGATTGACCACATTGCGATCGACGCACGACACTTCTCCAGTATACAGGATGTCCGAACATTCCGAGGGGCCAACATTGACTCGGACCTCGTTGTAGCCAAGGTACGGCTACGGATATCCCGATCCAAGCCAAAACAAGGAAGTACTGTGAGAAGTTTCGACGTTAGACGGCTACAATCGCAAGAGACTGCCATGTCCTTTTCCGATCGAGTCTCAAGTAACCTCTTAAGGAGTCCTATGCTGCCTGCATTAAGCATTGAAGACCAGTGGCAACATTGTCTTGCGGCCATCAGAGATGCCGCCTCTGAAGTGCTAGGTTTCACACGGCCACCACAGCGAAACCCCTGGTTTGACGACGAATGCCGGCAAGCGCACGCAGCGAAACAACAGGCATACAAAACGGCGCTGCACAGGAGGACCAGAGCTGCTCGCGAGCTCTACGAGCAGAAGAGGAGAGAGGAGCACCGGCTTCTTAGACGGAAAAAAAGAGAGCATGATCGAGGAGATAGAGGGATGTCACAACAGGAATGAGGTTCGTAAATTTTACCAAAAGGTAAAAAAAACCTCCCAAGGGTACCAGCTACGAACCGAAGCCTGTAAAGACGATCAGGGGAACATCGTTGTAGAACCGCAGTCTATGCTGAAAATATGGAAAGACCACTTCTCCAAATTATATAACGGCGATGACGAATCGAATTCCGCTGTAAGGGAGATAGAACTACTCAACCTAGGCGACGCAGATCAACAATTCCGCCTACCCGACCTCGGCGAAGTGAAGATAGCTATATCTAAGCTGAAGTCAAACAAAGCTGCTGGAGCTGACGGCATCACTGCCGAACTATTCAAAGCAGCAGGGGATGACTTGGTAGGGAGCATGCACCAACTCATCTGCAAAATATGGTCGGAAGAAAGCATGCCCGATGAGTGGAATCTCAGCATAGTTTGCCCGATACATAAGAAAGGAGACCCTCTAAATTGCGCCAACTACAGAGGCATCAGTCTCCTTAACATTGCGTATAAGATCCTCTCTGCCATATTATGTGAACGTCTGAAGCCGTTCGTCAACAACCTGATAGGTCCTTATCAGTGTGGCTTCAGACCAGGAAAGTCCACTATCGACCAAATATTCACACTACGGCAGATCTTGGAAAAAACCCAGGAACTTCAAATCGATACCCACCATCTCTTTATCGATTTTAAAGCCGCGTATGACAGCATCTATAGGGAAGAGCTCTACAGAGCAATGTCTAGTTTTGGCATCCCTGTCAAACTCATCCGTTTGTGCAGAATGACGATGGAGAATGCACGCTGCTCCATCAAGGTCGGAAAAGATCTCACCGATGCATTTGATGTCAAAAAAGGTTTTAGACAAGGCGATGCACTGTCATGCGACTTCTTTAATATCGTTCTGGAAAGAATTGTGCAAAACTCAACCGTCAACACTAGAGGCACAATCTTCCAAAGGTCCATCCAATTACTCGGATACGCAGATGATATTGACATAATTGGAAGATCAAAGCGTGATGTCAGTGGAGCGTTTTTGAGCATTGCGACGGAAGCGAAGAAGATGGGTTTAGTGGTCAATGAGGGCAAGACCAAGTATATGCTGTCATCGAAAAAGGACATTCAACAACGACGTCTTGGACAAAACGTCACCATGGACAGCTATAACTTCGAGGTAGTTAAGGACTTTGTCTACCTAGGCACCGCTATAAACACAGACAACGACACCAGCGCTGAAATCAAACGAAGAATAACTCTTGCAAATCGCTGCTTCTTTGGACTAAGAAGGCAATTGAGAAGTAAAGTCCTCTCTCGATCATCTAAAATCACCATCTATAAGACACTCATCATCCCGGTTCTCATTTATGGCGCTGAGGCCTGGACCCTGTCAAAGAAAGATGAGAACGTCTTAGGATGCTTCGAGAGGAAAATTCTTCGGGTGATTTTTGGTCCCGTACGTATAGATGGAGAATGGAGGAGAAGATTTAACGACGAACTGTACGGGCTGTACAGCGACACTGACCTAGTTAGCAGAATAAAAGTCCAACGGCTTAGATGGCTGGGTCATGTAGAGCGAATGGACATCAACGCTCCAGCCCGGAAGGTCTTCGAATCCAATCCCGAGGGACGGCGCAGTAGAGGAAGACCGCGACTCAGGTGGCGCACTCAGGTGGGTGAGGACCTCAACCAACTTGGCGTGCGAAACTGGAGACAGCTAGCTAGGGACCGAGCTGGCTGGAGACGCATGTTGGTTGAGGCCCAGGTCCGCCCCGGACTGTAGCGCCACCTTAAGTAAGTAAGTAAGTAAGTAAGGTGTCTTGATGTTCGCCTAATAGCTTCCATTGATATTCGCATCCGCAGTTTTGCACCAACTAAGTATAGTGGTCGAAATCTATTTTGGCTGATCTGTACGTGCGAACGTCAAGTATGCGAAAGGAGTATCTTCCGTCGATAGCAACATGATCGATTTCGTTGCAGGTTCGATCATCGGGGGACCGCCAAGTGCCTTTGTGAATGTCCGGACAGGGGAATATATACGTAGGTACTCAATACCATATTATTTTTGGCTAGGAAGTCGTTAAGCCTGAGTCCGTTTCCAGGTGTGATGTCTTGCAGGCTTTTTCTTCGGATTGACCTATCAAAGATGGCTTATTTACCAATCTTGGCATTAAAGTCTCCCAAGAGAATTTTTGAGTCATTCTTGGGACATTGCTCATAGGTTTTGGTGAGGAGGCCAAAAAATTCTTCTCTGGTAGTGACATCCTTCTTTTCCATCGGGGCATTCGCGTTGATAAGGCTTAGGTGGTGGAATTTGGCCTTAATGTGGATTGTTGAAACTCGTTCGCTAACATCCCGAAAGCTTAAATTTTTGAAAACAGTATTTCAATACAAAAATAAATGAAACAAATTCTTAAACTTAAACTGGTCCAATGCATTTAACTGTCATATTGATATTGATAGTGACTTATAAATAACTTAATTAAGTTTGTAATGAGAGTCAATACCTGCCCCCATATTCATAGTAAATATTCATTAGACATTGCTTTCAATTTAAATGGCAATGATAAATTAAGAGAAATAAATTCACTTTCATTAGAATTTAAACTTAATTTTCAAAAAACCAATATACAAAATATGTACGTACATACATATATGGAATCATCTACATAAGTTTACGAAAGTGTTTCTTACAAGATGTATAAAACACCTAAATGTTTTACTGTACTGTATATATGTGTATATTTATTTAACACTTCTTGACTAGTTCAATTTATACAATAACTTATTTAATGTCACTTCTAACTTTTCTCCCAATGTCCACAAATCCACATAATGTACATACATTTCAAATAAACTAAATATTGCACTTTCTATTTGAGTATATCTAAATGTCCACTGAATAGAAGATAGACATTTACCGCAAAAGTCCCATCTGCAGCAGATAAAATAGACTACTCCAAATAAAGTTATACACTCACATAGTTTGTACATGAATACAGTGCCGGATTTATAAGAAAAAAAAAATCCTTACAAAAAGTAAGGAAATTAATACTTTTTAAAAGTCCGCCTACTGGCACGCCCATTTGTACTATTGTACATTATTCTTTTTCTACTTTTTTATTTAATTTGATTTACCTAAATGGCTCTTTCGAAAAAGCTTCAATTTTTTAACTTTGACGAAATAAAAACTTCGTTAAAGAAATTTGGTTCCTCGAAAGAGAACGCAATTAAATCCGCTTATGGCTGCACCCTATAGCTACTGTCGAATCCTTAGTTTCAGATTTAATTTGTATTGAAGTTGAAATATCTAAAATTGAACTTCTCATTTTAAATAAAATGAAAACTTTCTAAACTTATTGAAATTAAATGAAAGCATTTCAGTATTTAAACTTATACTCTACACATACAATAACCTATACACACATTATTATAAATGATGCAAGGACATTTATATGGTTTCTTATTTCGATTGTTTAATTGACGTTAAATGACTCAAAACTTAAAGTCGTCGTGGTTTTTGATTGAATTTAGATTTCAATCTTTTTTGTCTATATGTGGTTTTATTTAATCAATTAAATAGTCAAATGATGGTACCTTTCTCTTAGGAGAAGAACTTTTTCGAGTATTTATTTGACTTTGTGTGTTGTGTGATGGAGACGACGACGATGACGACGACGACGACTTCGAAGACTACAGGGACGACGACAAGGATGCGATGGATGGGAAATGGAAAATGGTTGTTGGAAACCATCTCCGCTCTTAGCAATTTCAATTGAAAATTATATAGAACTAGCTTGAATGTACATTATATTTATCAAAGGAATGATGTGTTTGAGTAGAGTACTCTTGTGTTTTGAAATTCAACGGAATAGATACTGAACAAAGAAACATACCTACTCAATCATGTTTAGTAGAACGTGATTTCTATAATGAAGGCTTTCAATTGAAGTTCAAATTAGTTATGGGTTTATTTAAGTATTTGTATCGTAGCCCAGCTTACCTTTTATAAACAGAAATCTTCGGAATTAAAAGTAAAAACACAATGCTTTTTAGAGTGGAAAAATATATAAAAAAACCACTATCCATCTTTATTCAATTAGACCTGCGACCGTCCTCCTTGCAGCTTATATTAAGACTAAACTCAAAACCATACAACGTTTAATGGCTTTCGTTCACAGAACGAAAGCCTTACCTTCGTTAAGTTATTTACTATATATTTTTATATAAGTTTTATTTACCTTCTATTTATTTCTGGAACCATCGACTGCTGAGGTTGTAAATCTCATGCAGTTCGATACAGTCCCGGCGAAAACCTACGGTTTTCCTACCCCTTTCTCTTTTTATTCTATGTGAATACCCTACTTTACATAATCTCAGATATACATATACATATAAATAATAAATTGTTGTAATCATATTATTCTTCCTCCATCGGAATCATGCAAATCTTTTGCACCGGCCTTGTCAGTTGATTGGTCGCTGTTTGAATAACAACGCTTCGTACCAAGCCATCCCTGCTTGGAATAAGTTGTGAAATCCTACCCATTGCCCATGCTGAAGGTGGGAAGTTTTCACTCTTTATGATGCATAGCTGTCCTATCCTGAGACCATATTTCTCCCTGCGCCATTTCTTCCTTTCATATAGAGTAGAAAGATATTCTTCTTTCCATCTAGCCCAAAAATGTTCGAGCATCGTCTTCCGCTCTCTCCACAGCCTTAGCCCCTTCGTATCTGGTAATTCATTGGTCGCAAATGGCAATGGTAGCACAAGTGGTTCCCCTACCAGAAAGTGTCCCGGCGTTAACGCCTGCAAGTCGTTCGGGTCGTCACTCAACGGATGTAGCGGCCTTGAATTCAAAATTGCTTCTATACCTGTAAGTAGAGTTAGAAATTGTTCATATGCTAGTACCTTAATGCCTACGATCCTTGTCAAATGATATTTCATTGACTTCACCGCAGCTTCATAGATGCCACCCTGGTGTGGCGCCGCAGGTGTCATAAATTTCCATTCTGTACCTTTAAAATATAAATGTTCAAAAGTTTCCTTCACGAGCCAACGCTCTTTAGCCTTCCGTAATTCCTTCGCTGCACCAACAAAGGCTGTGCCATTGTCACTATATAATTTTTGACACCTTCCCCTGCGCGCTATGAACCTTTCGTAACATGCAATGAAAGCATACGATGTAAGGTCCGAGACCAAATCAATATGCACTGCCCTAGTTTTGAGACAGACAAAGACAGAAACCCAACATTTCTGCTTTATAATTTGCTCTCCTGTCCTATTTATCATTTTTATATCGAAAGGACCTGCATAATCTACCCCTGTGTGTAAAAAAGCCTTTCCTGCAGTTACCCTCTCTGAGGGTAAGTCAGACATCAATTGCATTTCAAAGCGGTGGTTGTATCTCACACAAACCACACATTTGTGCAAGAAGTTCCTTAGCTCACTCCTAACCTTCGGTATCCAGAATCTCTGGCGTAAGTATTGCATCATAACTTGCACCCCGCCATGTTTTGTCGCTCTATGAGCACTATCCATAATCAACCAAGCTAATCGTGAACCACACGGTACGATAGCTGGATGCCTTCTTTCATATTCCATCTCTGCTCTTTCCAACCTCCCTCCGACCCTTAAGATCTTTTTTCCATCCAAAATCGGTTTTAACGACTGAATCCTGCTTTTTTCAGAAAGACATTTGTCTTTTCCTATGCAAGAAATTTCCTTCCCATAATATTTTTCCTGTTCCTTCTTTAGCAGATAATCAATTGCTCCAATCTTCTCCTCAGAAGATGGTTGATACACTACTCCTGCGCAATCTTTCCTGTCTACCTTCTTTTCTAGTTGCCGTCGAGAATATCTTGGCTTTCCTTCATCGTGCTTCCGTTTCTCTATCTTTGCTCTAGTAGCATGGATAAATCGGAATGTAAAACTTATTATATTAAGTGCCTTTTCCAAAGAGAATGCATACTCAATTATTGGAATCCCTTGTCCTGACCCTTTCACGTATATAGATAATGGTTCTGTAAACCTCATTATCATGTGTACCTTCATTTCATCCCTCCCCCCATCTGAAACATTTGGCACAAACTTTTCAGATGACCAGGATGATCGCTGCTTTGAAAGCCACTCCGGACCATGCAGCCACAAATTGTTGTCAATCAACAAATGTGGTCGAACGCCCCTGCTCAAAAGATCTGCTGGGTTCTCCTTCGTACCAACATGCCTCCACCTTTTGACTTCCGTATTAGTCTGTATGGATGCAACCCGATTTGCCACAAATGTTTTTAAATCGCATGGCAATTTATTAATCCAATGTAATGTGACCAGCGAATCCGTCCAGAGATTATACTCCGCATTTTTCCATTCCATTGATTTCATAACCTCTACTACTAACCGTCCTAGAAGCTCAGCCGCTGCTAGCTCCAATCTTGGAATGGTTATTGTCTTAAGAGGTGCGACACGCGTTTTTGCTGTCAAAAGACTAGCTGAAATTTTTCCGTTCGGACCTATCGTCCTTACGTAAATCACTGCTCCGTATGCTCTTTCGGATGCATCTGAAAAACCATGTATTTCCTTTCTTATACCTTCCGCTGTCCCTATCCATCTATCAATCCTAACCTTTTCTAAGAATTTTATTTCCTTCCATACATCTTCCCATCTGTTTTCTATTTCCTTCGGTAATCTCTCATCCCAGTCGACGTTTAGTCGCCATATATCTTGAATAAGAATTTTTCCTACTATCGTTACGGGTGCTATAAATCCATTCGGATCATAAAGCTGAGCCACGCAACTTACTATCTTTCTTTTTGTCATTGCCTGCTCAGTCACTGGTGTTTTTACCACAAATGTGAACTGATCCTTTTCTAATAGCCATTTAATGCCTAATATTGAAGATTTCTCATCATCTTCAAACAAAATTGATTCCTGTTCTTCATAATTCATATCTCTTACTAACGCTTTGGAATTCGACTTCCATTTCCTGAGCTCAAACCCTGCACCCTTCAATACTTGATCGATTTCTTTCGATAACTCGATCGCTTTCTGTTCAGAATCAGCACCTGTAGTGCAGTCATCCATATAGAAATCCTCAATTATAGCTCTTGCTGCATCGGGAAATTCATGTTCTGCATCTTTTGCACATTGTATCAATGCTCGAACAGCATTATGTGCGGAAGACGTCATGCCATAGGTGACTACTGTGAGCCAATATTCCTTCAACCTGTCATTGGGATTTTCCCTCCAAAAAATTCTTTGCAAGTCCCATTGTTCTCTTGCAACCTTCACCATGCGGAACATCATCTTGATGTCTGCACTTATTGCTACTCGATGCCTTCTGAAGCGCATCAGAATCTCATGTAGATCCTTTTGTAACTTTTCACCTAACATTTGCACTTCGTTAAGCGAAATACCCTTCATTGTCCTGCAGCTAGCGTCGAATACGACTCTGAACTTCTTCGCAACACAGTGGTGCGGTATGTGATATATTATTCTGCTGTGAGTCACACCAGTCACTGGTGTCATGTGACCCATCCTTTCATATTCCCTCATGAAATCAACATATTTTTGTTTTATTCCTAAATCATTCTGTAATTTCCTTTCCAGAGCTAAAAACCTTCGTTTTGCTATAAGTTCTGAGCTACCAATCTCCCCTGCTGATTCCTTTAAAGGAATTGTGACAATAAATCTACCAGAATCATCACGTGAATACGTATTGATGAAATTCTGTTCTACCTGTTCTTGCTCCTGTGATCTGTTTAATAACATGTCAATGTCATCCAACTGCCATAATCGTTTAAGGGTTTATGCAGCTGGTTATTATCTATTGCTATAATATTCAACCCCTGCTCTGTATTGCTTATTGCTTTTCCTTCAACTTCTCCTAAAATAACCTTCCCAAACAATGTTTCAATGCACAATACTTTACTTGCCTGCCTGTCTAAAATGGACAGAAAAGATGCCGCCGCAAACCTGCAACCTAGCAACAGGTCCACTGGACCAGCCTTCCAAAACTCAGGGTCAGCCAACGGCCGCCCTACAATATCCATCTTTGGCATTTCCAAATCGTGTGTAGGCACAACTGGTTGCCATTTACTATTCTGCGGTAGTATATAAAATTCTTGCTCTATTGCGTCCTGCGAGTTAAACCATGGGCTTACCTTGAGCGTAGTTTTATATTTAATGTGAAAGGGTTCACCTTCTACTCCAATCAACCTGCGTGTAACAGCTGTTTTACTTAACAATAACCTGTTTTGTAACCGATGGCTTATTAGATTGGGCTGTGCACCTGTGTCTATAAGTGCACGTATAGGGCCATATTTTCCGCCATCTAGTTCGACCCTCACCTGCGCTGTCGGCATCAAAGAGAACCTTCCCTCTAAACTGCAATTAAAAGAATTCGAGTAAGTTTTAATTTTACTTTTATTAATATTATTTCTTTTAAAGTCATTCCAAGAATCGACTTCGTCTGATTCTGAAAAATCATCCCTACAACCTGTTCCCTGCTTTGCATCATCCGAGCGCGGCCGTTTTGCTGGCCATGGTGCTGGTCAATCCGCCTTCTTTTTTGTGTCTACCTGCGGTGCATTCTTGCGCTTCCTGGCATCTTGTACATTTAAGACCGTGGCCTCTACCTTCCCAAGCACCTTCATTGGGCACAATACGCTATTATGTGATGGCCTGTTTGGACATTTCAGACAAGGCCCCTGGAAGCAGTCACGTACAATGTGTCCCGTCTTCAGGCAGTTTGGGCATAACTGCTTCTCGCGGACGAAGTCCTGCCTGGCCCTTAGATTTAGGGCATTGAAGTCCGTACAACACCACAATGGATGTTCCATCGACCTGCATAGATGGCACGGGCGTTTTTTGACCTCCGCCTGCCTCTGCTTCCTGCTTGGTGTGACCATGTTGCCCCGTCGGCTAGGGTCCACTCTTGGCACCTGCTGAACAGTTTCCTTCCTCCTATTATCCATTGCACTTCCTAGTGCTTCAGCTCGCTTGTCCAGGAACAGGCAAAACTCCTTCGCGGTCGGCAACTCGGTTGTGCGCGACTCTTCCCACTTGCAAGCTGTCTCCTGGTCCAGCTTCTCATGAAGCACATGGACAATGATCATGTCCCAATTGTCTGTTGGGACACCCTGCGCTGCTAGCTGCCTCATCGTTTCATGACAGGTGTTTGACATTTTCTGAAGCTCCGCTGCCTTCGGGGTACCTTCTAGCATGGGCAGCCGAAAGAACTGCCTCAACAGCTCCCTGCATGTAGCATACTTTTTGTTGTATACTTCCTCCATCCTCTTCCATGCCTCGCAATAATTTTGGTCGGAGAGCTGCCATTCTCCGAGCGCATTCTTCGCTCTGCCAGTAAGTGATGCCTTCAGATACGAAAATTTGTATGCTGGCGCGATCTTGTCGTTGTCGTGCACAGCAGCGACAAACCGATCGCGGAAGCCCTGCCATTTCGTATAGCTGCCGTCAAACTCACCCCACGTATTCTTTACGTCGTGCTGGGCAAACGGCATGTTTACCTGCACAGCGATAGGGGGCGCATCTCCCGCTGCTGCTTTGGCTGCGATTAGCTGGCCAATCCTGCTCCTCAAATTAGTGGATGCTTGGAAGAATTCCATCTCAGATTCCACGCTCTTTCTCTCGATTTCCAGGCTCACCAGAAGATCGTTCTTCTGAGCGAGCATTCCTTCACTTGCCTGCATCTGCTGCCACGCGTCCTTAAGCGCCTCGAGTCTTACCTCGAGCTCCTCCTGTGACGATTCCTGGAATCCCTCCATCTTCGTATAGGACAGCATCCTGCTTACTGTGTGCCTGCCCTTTTCGAATAAATACTCATGGTTTGCTCCTTCCATTATGTTTGTTTTCTTTTTATTCTAGAAGGAAAGAAAAAAAAAAGACAAAAGGAGAAGAATGAAAAGTATATTACATTGTACATGAATAACATCATCTCAAGCCGATTGCAGTAGGTACTTAACAAAAAAAAGAAATTACAAAAACAATATATTTCCCACTATGCAATTCGTCCGAGATACCCTGTATGCCGTGCTACTGTCTGTGCTGGTGCCGTTGCTATTTATTTCTCTTTTATTTTGTTACCCCTAATAGAAAAAATTGGCGATCACAGAAGTACTCCGCAGTAGGTACTAAAAAAATATATTTCCCAGTATACGGATTTCTGTGATTGCCCTACAATAAAATATCAGTTGTATTGACGATTACCCCTGCCTACATAAACCAAAAAATTGTTCATACAGATTCGTCTGTATTTATTTTGTATCTTCCTACAATTGGCGATCACAGAAGTACTCCGCAGTAGGTACTAAAAAAAATATATTTCCCAGTATACGGATTTCTGTGATTGCCCCGCAATAAAATATCAATTGTGTTGACGCTTACCCCTACCTACGTTAACCAAAAAATTGTTCATACAGATTCGTCTGTATTTATTTTTGTGTTTTCTTATTTTGATTGATGTGTGTGTTTTAAAGAAATTCTCATTTTAGGTTACATTTTCCATTTACCACTTGCTTCCCCAGCTATAGTTGGTTCAAAATAAAATTTTAATTTATTTAACCCCTTCTCTCATTTCAATTCCTGCTCTTTTATTATGGCAACTCGTACTACTGTACTTTGAGTTCCTCCGGCTGCCTGCATTCATGGCAACTCGTACTATTGTACTTTGAGTTCCTCCGGCTGCCTGCATTCATGGCAACTCGTACTACTGTACTTTGAGTTCCTCCGGCTATCATATACCTTCTCCTCATTTATACTCAGCCACACGTCTGCAGCTGAGTGCCTGCTTTTCCCTCCAAAATATACACTAGGTATATACTACGCTCAACAATGTGTACATGCACCGTATTTTTCATTCCCTCGCATATGCGCACACACAGCGACAGCCTACCTAACCATATACACACTATACACAATCTACTTGGCGCCTGGCGAAGAAGAAGAGAAGAAACCAAGAAAAATAAATACAACCCGCCGCACAAGCAGATACACAATTTGATGCACAACACAATTTGATGCAAAAGGAAGAAAAAAAAAATAACCAGACACAGCACAGCACGGCACAAAAGAAAAATGTTTAAACCATGAATACCTTTTTGCTATTTAACGTATGTGTAAATGTTAATAATATTTTGTTTTTTGTTGAAAATAGTTGCGATAATTCGAACAATAACACGACTGCGCGCACTGACTAAAAAACATCAACTGAAGAGAGGACTGAACAAAATTCCAGTTCAGAATTCATATACCCGCTTGCACATGACCCTTTATGTATTTATGATGGTAGTCACTCTGACTATTGCCATCTTCCTTCCTCCTTAGCCACGGCACATAGTCCAGTGGTTCCTTCGAGCTTGTGTTTGTTGTTTCAACAAACTGAAATCTTTCCAGGCGTACATTGTTTTTGCAATGCTGCTTAATTAAGATAAAACCGAGGAAGGAGAAAAAGTAGCGTTACCATCATTCCAATATATTTTGTGAATGTATATAACGCTCCATGCTAGTGGACTGTACCTTTCGCATAAAATCAAAATGCCTTCAAATTTGGTATACAAATATACGTAAATTTTGTTATACAAATATATTTAAATTCAGTGACCAATAAAATTCCTTACTATGTTTTGTAGCTTTGTACAAAACTTCCTTCCAGCACCTTCCTTGGTAAATTGGCACAACACGCTGCTTTTCTCCGTTTTTTTTTTTTTGATTTTTCTTTTTTAACTTTTTAACTTTATACCTTCCCGCACTGGTACTTATCCGGCTCTACATGGACCAAATGTATCGTAGCCCAGCTTACCTTTTATAAACAGAAATCTTCGGAATTAAAAGTAAAAACACAATGCTTTTTAGAGTGGAAAAATATATAAAAAAACCACTATCCATCTTTATTCAATTAGACCTGCGACCGTCCTCCTTGCAGCTTATATTAAGACTAAACTCAAAACCATACAACGTTTAATGGCTTTCGTTCACAGAACGAAAGCCTTACCTTCGTTAAGTTATTTACTATATATTTTTATATAAGTTTTATTTACCTTCTATTTATTTCTGGAACCATCGACTGCTGAGGTTGTAAATCTCATGCAGTTCGATACAGTATTTATTTACTATGGTTATTATTTAATTTATTTAGACAAAAGTCTACTTTTCTGTGTTGATTATTAATTGATGTGCTTTTTCTCTTTAAAAGAGAAATTTTAAGCTTGCAGCTTCTGATAACTGATTTGAACTGATAATAGATTTTCATAACACACTTGCTTCCAAAAGGAATTAAAAATGAGTATTTTTGAAGAAGATCATTGGGTCATATGCAAAAAGATGAGTTCAAGCTCTTTACTCACTTTTCTGAAAACTTTCTTAGAGTGGTACCTATGCAAAAAAAAATACAGAGACCGAGATCGATCTCAAGCTGTGAGTTCGAACTCAAAGTGTTTGAGATCGATCTGAGAAAGTTCTAGTTTTGATAATATGCAAAAAGATGAGCAAACGCTCGATTGCATGAGATCGATCTCACAAATTGTTGAGGATGGGTTTTCTTTTACTCAAATGATAAGCAACTATCAAAATGGCCGAGTTTCTGAATAATTTTGTTACAAATCGTGTTTATAAAAATGGAAGAATTGTTGAAGATTTTCGAAAATTGTATAGATTTAGTGAAACAGGTGTCGATTATTGATAGATGAGTTTTTGGGCCCAACCCTGGAAACACGCGGTGGTGCTTTGACTCATCAAGAAAAAAATGAGGATTTTTCTGCGTTATGTAGCATGTAGGCGATCATGGATTTCAAAGCGGTGTTGGTGAAGACATTGGTGTCAATCAATCAACGATATCTAGGGTGGTACAGCAAGTCGCAACAAAAATTGCAAGCTGTGCAACTGATTGGATCATATTCCCACACACTTCTGAAGAAATAGAAGAAGTGCAAAGGTTATGGAGCAGTAAGTATGAGTTTCCTAACGCCATTGGTGCTCTTTATTGTACACATGTGCGTATGAGGAAACCACTCTATCACCACGAGGAGTACATCAACATCAACCGCAAAGGATACTTCTCAATAAATGTACAGGCTACGTGCAACGCGGACGAAAAATGTACAAGCACTAGTGCAAGTGCATACAAAGAGCTTTGAGATCGTTCTCATACCACTGAGTCAGAACTGTAGAGAGCGAACTCGTTTTTTTGCATATGAAACTGAGTCCGAGTCCGAGGCTGCTCGATCGTTTTCACATGAGAGTTCAAGCTCGTCAGCTCTGACTCTGAGAGCTTTATCATCTTTTAGCATATGACCCATTATTTTTATTTATTATTTAATTCCGTTTATTTATTGGGGAAAAAATCAAGTCCTCGAAAATAAAATACACAAATTGACCAAATATTAACCAACGCCATTTCAAGACAATTTAGATTTTTATTTTCTGACTTTATGGGTAAGTTTTTAGTTAAGCTTATTTCCGAAGTTTAATAAAGTGATAAACTACATTAAAAGACATTTAAAATTGGTTGTCTAAGGATCAACTTTCAACTTTCCAAGAGTGCCCTTAAAAACTTGCACTTGATATTTGCTATGTTGCAAGACGGACTATCATTTTGATAACTTGGAAACGTACATTTAAGAATACTGAAGTTGAAATATTTGTCTGTAAAGATATTCGAGATGTTGTTTTTTTAACTTTCCATAGGAAGTTATTGTAATCGATCCGATTTGTCGAATTGAAAATTTTGATATTTCTCTACGTTTCAAGGTCCCTAGAGTCGATACAAAAGATTTTTAGAGAGATGTTTGCGCGTGCATGTGTACGTACGTTCGTACGTATGTGCGTTTACGACGTTTTTCCGTCGTCCATAGCTCAAGAACCAGTAGAGTAATCGACTTTAAATAAATTTTGTTATACAGATAATAATGCAGAAAGATGCAGAAAGGACTCTCAGGAAAATTGCGAGGGTGGTTTTTTTACCATAGCAGTTTAAAAAAAAGGTGAACATTTTGGTTAGCCCAAAATATCGCTAGAACCAATAACGCTAGAGACTTGAATTGAATTTTAAATTATATATTGAAACGTGATACAAACTAGTATATTTTTGGAAAAAAATTCAATTAACGTTTTTTTATAAATCAAAAAAACTGAAACAAAATATTTGTCACCTCGAATATTTTACGAACAAAATGATTTCATCTCCAAAATAATTTTGTGCAACGAAAAATAACGTTTTTGACATCTTTTAAAATTTTGAGAAAAATCAAATTGGAAGTTTTTTTTATAAAAAATAAAAACCTAAAAAAATATTATAAAAATTGATTTTCGACTCAAATATCTTTTCAAAACGTTGAGATATTGGCTTCAAACTAATTTTTTATAATGGATGATTTTTTTGAGGTTAGGATTTTCATGCATTAGTATTTGACAGATCACGCGGGATTTCAGACATGGTGTCAAAGAGAAAGATGCTCAGTATGCTTTGACATTTCATCATGAATAGACTTACTAACGAGCAACGCTTGCAAATCATTGAATTTTATTACCAAAATCAGTGTTCGGTTCGAAATGTGTTTCGCGCTTTACGTCCGATTTATGGTCTACATAATCGACCAAGTGAGCAAACAATTAATGCGATTGTGACCAAGTTTCGCACTCAGTTTACTTTATTGGACATTAAACCAACCACACGAATGCGTACAGTGCGTACAGAAGAGAATATTGCGTCTGTTTCTGAGAATGTTGCTGAAGACCGTGAAATGTCGATTCGTCGCCGTTCGCAGCAATTGGGTTTGTGTTATTCGACCACATGGAAGATTTTACGCAAAGATCTTGGTGTAAAACCGTATAAAATACAGCTCGTGCAAGAACTGAAGCCGAACGATCTGCCACAACGTCGAATTTTCAGTGAATGGGCCCTAGAAAAGTTGGCAGAAAATCCGCTTTTTTATCGACAAATTTTGTTCAGCGATGAGGCTCATTTCTGGTTGAATGGCTACGTAAATAAGCAAAATTGCCGCATTTGGAGTGAAAAGCAACCAGAAGCCGTTCAAGAACTGCCCATGCATCCCGAAAAATGCACTGTTTGGTGTGGTTTGTACGCTGGTGGAATCATTGGACCGTATTTTTTCAAAGATGCTGTTGGACGCAACGTTACGGTGAATGGCGATCGCTATCGTTCAATGCTAACAAACTTTTTGTTGCCAAAAATGGAAGAATTGAACTTGGTTGACATGTGGTTTCAACAAGATGGCGCTACATGCCACACAGCTCGCGATTCTATGGCCATTTTGAGGGAAAACTTTGGAGAACAATTCATCTCAAGGAATGGACCGGTAAGTTGGCCACCAAGATCATGCGATTTGACGCCTTTAGACTATTTTTTGTGGGGCTACGTCAAGTCTAAAGTCTACACAAATAAGCCAGCAACTATTCCAGCTTTGGAAGACAACATTTCCGAAGAAATTCGGGCTATTCCGGCCGAAATGCTCGAAAAAGTTACCCAAAATTGGACTTTCCGAATGGACCACCTAAGACGCAGCCGCGGTCAACATTTAAATGAAATTATCTTCAAAAAGTAAATGTCATGGACCAATCTAACGTTTCAAATAAAGAATCGATGAGATTTTGCAAATTTTATGCGTTTTTCTCAAGCACTTAAAAAATCACCCGATATGTAATATTGTTTTCAAAATTCAGTAAAGTTTTGAGAAAAATCAAATTGACAGTTTTTTGTACAAAAAATAAAAACCTTAAAAAATAATACTTAAACTTGGAAACAATTTACTTTCGACCAAAATATCTTTTCAAAAATTAAAAATATTGGCTTCAAACTAGTTTTATCTCACAGAAAACATTGTTTTCTATATTCAGTAAAATTTTTATAAAAATCCGACACAGTTTTTTCATAAAAATTGAAATCTACAAAAAATTGTATTTAACATTTTTAAAAAATGATCTTCAATTCTCGAAATCTTGATAAATAATGAAGGTATTGACTTCCAAATGATTTCATTCTGTATTAAATTTTGTTGTTTACGTTAGGTTATGGCCTTCGAAAAGTAGTACCCGTGGCATGATGGTTAGTGCGTTGGACTGTCATGCGAGAGGTCTTGGGTTCGATCCCTGCCTGTGCCACCTTAATTAAAAAAAAAAAAAAACGGGTACTGCCTCTTGCGAGGAATTGACAAATTCTCCAAGAGTAATGCTTGTCATGAAAAAGTGCTTTCTCAAATTAGCCGTTCGGATTCGGCATAAAACTGTAGGTCCCCTCCATCCCTGACAACAGTACTCGCACACAGGAATGGTTGAGAGTTGTAAGTCACTAGGCCCTGGTTCTCTACGGACTGTTGCGCCACCTAATTTATTTTATTTTATTTATGGCCTTCGAAAAATCCAATCTGTATTTTTTTATATAAGTACAATTTTTATACAAATTTCGGATTTTTATACAAATTTTACTGAATATCGAAAACAATATTCAATTTAAGAAGACACTAGTTTGAAGGAAATATATTTTTAAGGTTTGAAAAGATATTTAAGTCGAAAATCAATTTTTATCAAGTTTTAGTAATATTTTTCTTAGGTTTTTATTTTTTTGTACGAAAACTGTCAATTCGATTTTTCGCAGATGTCACCAAAAAAGTTATTCTTCGTTACATAAGTCGATAACTCTTCTGGTTCTTGAGATATGGACGACGAAACAAGATTCCCGATCATACGTACACACGCACGCACAGAAAATATCTCTAAAAATCTTGTATTTAGATTATAATGACCTTGAACTGTGGAAAAGATGGAAAAATTTTCAATCCTCTGGCCCGGATTATAACGCAGCTAGTTTTCTAAAGAAGTGTTCTTTAACACTGCAAAACCACTACGTGAGCTTTCCATCATTCCTATTTTACAGGTCTCTTTTCGAGTGTATGTGAAAATAGCCTCTTATTATCGTCCAATTGCACTTAAGTTTCTTCCTTCCATCAAGGTCATGGAAAAGCTGATCAATTTTCAGCTCAAGAAATATCTCGAAGATCGAAAGGTTCTTAATAACCGGCAGAACGGCTTTCACAGCAATAGGTCCACTTTTGATCTCATGGTTCATCTCACTGAACAGTGGAACAAATCTTTAAATAGTTTTAAAAAAAGTAAAATTATTGCAATTGAAATTTCAAAGTCATTTGATAGAGTTTGGCATCAAGCTCTCTTATTGAAAATGCGTGTATTTAGTATTGATGAATCTCTTCTTTGTTGCGTTAGAAATAACATTTTAGAGCGTTCCAATCAAGTAGATTTGGACGGGTTCAAATCTGGCCCTTCAGATGTTGACTACCAATGACAGCATACAATGGGCTTATGAAATTCTGATCTTGACAGCATTGTCCAATGGGGAATCAAAAACGACTTAGAATATGATGCTTTGAAAACCCAGTATTGTCCTCTATCGCAAAAGCGTACCATATTGCCATTATCTATGGATGGCACTTGAATAAAGGAGACTTTCAGTTCTGGGAATGTGCGCGACAAACCATCTCTTGTTAAGTAATCACATATTTCAGTTTTTAGGGTTTTTCCGACGATGCAAGGAGTTTCTTTGCCCTTCTGATCTGGTTTTAATTTACAAAGTCCAACATTTGAGTATAATACTCATATATAGGTTGGTGCCCCTATAACAAAGTTGAGTCTTTTGGATAGAATTGAAAAGAGAGCTCTAAAAATGAAAGGCGATCGTTCTCTTACTGAGACATTTGCTACTCCTGAATACCGACGCAGGGTCTTCTGCAGTCAGTTGCATTCCTTCCCTCAAACAATTCAACCGTAATACTCGTACTTCTGGGAATGTGGATCAGTTTACCCTTGAGCCACATTTCGAACGTACTGTTAAGTACAGCCGCACTACATGAATGTAAGATGCTTTACTAGACTATATATTTACTGATCATTTCAATGTGCAGACATTCAAAACCAATGGGCACCGGAATCTTCTATCTCATCCTATTCTCCTTACCTAATAGCTCCTACAGTGTTAAAACATTATAAGATTCATAACCCCTTGAGTGTGCGCACAAAATAAAAAGGGTCAGGAGTAAGTTCAGTATTTTGAAAAAAAAAACCTAAAATAAATAAGGTTTAAAATATTGGTGTTTTTAGCTAAGTTGATTGTCTCATTGATCCTATTGAATTTAGGATGGGGCAGATATTCCGTTAAATGTATCTACCTTTTTGGTAATTTTGATCTGGAAAGTTTATTTTACCAATCCAATTGGCTGTTAACTATTGTAATGAATAGTGATGTTAGTTTAAAGGATCCTAAAAATCAAAATGTATTTCGGTACAACTGGAAAAACAAATTACAATTACTTTATTTCAATTTTGCACCAGAAACTAAAAAACTGTCAAGTTTTGAAGACCAAAAATAAAGTTCAAAATGTTACATCTTAGTTTTTCTAAAGATCCCAATCAAAATCAAAATTAGTTAAGCAGAAATGAATGACAAGGTATAGGAATAAGTTAAAATAATATAGGACAAAAGTTGGCTTTATAGCAACGGTAGCAAAAATTTTGTCATTAATTTGACTAACCGATGCTAACTAACTTGAAATTGTCTAATGACAAATCATTTTGAGGGAACCGACTCTGTTAATTTTTGTTACTCTATTAGTTTTTTTTTCGTTTTAACTATTAGAATTCACTACGTGATCAACTAAATCCACTAAAGTAAACAACTCGTTAACAATGGAAAAAGTTTCAGAAATACCAATACAAACAAAAAAAACTACGACTTACAGTGTAGACCTTTTTTTCAAAGTTCACATTTCAAAATACATATTTGATTGTTTTTCATTTCTTCTCTTAAGACCCATTTAAAAAGTAAAATGAAGTTTCTAAACATTTCCATGGAATTGTATCCAAATACATAAATTAAGTTCCTTTCACAAACATAAAAGTTATATGTACGTACATAGTTTCTTTCTACTTCCTCTTTATTACAATTTATTTCTTCGGCTATAGTAAGTCTATGAATCAAAGGTTTTTACATTTGAGTTTTCTTTTTCTAAGGTTCAATAAACGTTTTAAATTTCTAAGAGCCAACTCATAAATTCTAAACAAAACAAAAAAAAGGTTCTCCAGTCACATAAAAATTTCCATTAATATCCGATCCATCCATCTCATTTAAACCCCTCTCTGCCATCAGCCATCTGAAGCCGACGACGCTAATGCCGTTAAATAAATTGTCACTCTTTCAGTACAAGTGGCTATAAAAGCCAAACAATTGCTTCAACACCCTCGCACACTACCTAACCTACATACACCATGCCTATGTATAGATATATCTCCAATACCGAACAGTGCGCTGAGCTTCATCAGTTGTTGTTCCTTTGTACCATCATCATCATCATCATCATCAGCAGCAGCATCAGAAGCAACGCTGCTTGCAACATACTTTACCACTATTTTCATTAGCTTACAATCGTCTGCTTTTGAAGGCCGAACTGCAAAAGCCACCATATCAGAACCGCACTCACTCCAACTCTGCATCAACAACAACTCCTCTTCCTCCCACTGAGATCCCAAGGACTTTCCATCATAGCTCAAGTTACAGAGGGTACAATAATAAAAACAAAATAAAAGTAAAAATAAGGGAAAACAACCATCAATAAGCCATCAGCGCTATTGCGCGGAAAATCAACAACATACGCTTCCGCTTCCGTAAACAACTCACCTTCTTCACCTTCTGCATGTTGTTTTGTTCTGTTCGGTTGGGTTCGGGGCTCGGGCTACAAAAGAAATGTAAAGCAGGTGTGTCTTATCCTTTTCGTTTTGCTGTACCTGTAGTGGCACTGCCACATGCTACCAAAACCATCGTAAAAGAGTATACAAGTACTGCGACACCACCACCGAAAGGTAAATTGTTTGTCCCCAGGATCCTGCAGCAGTAGCAGCAGCAGCAGCATCAGCATCAGCAGCATAGCAAAAATAAAAATAAATACAAAAACAATGTTAAAGAACCGAAAAAGGACGACGACGATGACAACAAAGACGAGAAAGAGGATGACGACGGAAGTAAAGAAATTATCCGTCTAAATGCAATTTGTCATTTTAATACCCAAGCATTATTAGGAGCAACTTGTCTTCGCATCATGCAGAACAGGATGGCATGGCGATGCCCTGGCGGTAAAGTAAGGTTTCTGTATCTCCAAGCTGGAGCATGGCCACCCAACAGACACCCATCACTGTGCTATACTGAGCTCTCCTGTGCCGTGCGAGTCCTTCCTCATTTTTTAAGCACAAAGAAAAACAATACAAGGAAATGCAAACCGCATCCCTACCGTTAACGTTATGTATGTCGCGTCACTCCGCTTCGCTTCGCTCCTGCTGTCGTCTTCATCATCATTGCGCTGCAGAGTATTCAACTCTCTCCCTCTCCCTTACCATCGTCATGATGCTTGAAATTCTTCTTGACGCCACTGACTGCCACATCACACATTGGAGTGGGACCATCAAGCTTCAAGTTAAAAAGGATTTCATCCCCATTCCCATCCCCATACCATCTCATTTCATCCTTTCTTTCAAGGAGTAAATGAGGGAAAAAATTAATGACGACACACAAAACAATTTATTGCTCCTTGTGGCAAAAGCGGTTTAGAGGTGCCTGTGAGCGCCAGTGAGTGCCAAACAAAACCGCATCCTGTTGCCTTGTCGCAAAAGGATAGCAATGCGGGTGAATAAGTTATAGACACTCTTAGCGTTTCTTTTACGTTTCTATGTTACCTTTACATAGGCAAAGCACACGATACACCTTACTAAGATATTCTAACTGAGAGGACTACAAATTACATTCACCTTCCTTTGAGGATTCTCTTTATTTTTTTTTCGGGACAGCCAGAATATATACAGGACATTTTTCGTGTGTATGGCCTGTGCCCTATCTTAGGCTTGTAGGCAGAAAGAAATTCTACTCAGGGACGTAGTCGAAATAATAGGAAAGTACCGTTATTGGAACCAATGGTGAGAATAAACTCTAACAATTTTAATCTAATTTTTTTTCTGACTCGCTGATTGCCTCACTCAAATGGTAACTCAACAACGTAGTGGTGCCGATAATACGACTTTCTCATCGCTAAAGACTTTTAAATCACTTTAAGCTTATTTCAGTGACCAAGACACGCAATTTTCCTTTGAGTGTTCCTAAAAAAACAAATATTAAAATTAGCTAACATTATTACTCACTGATTTCCGCTTACTGATTGTCTCTCTTAATATTCTACTCATTAGTTGTTCCTGCGATATGAAATAAACGAAACATTCGATAAGACTGAAACTTTACTGTCTAACTCTCAGTGCCTATCTCATCGTGCCCCTTGAAATAAAAAGGGAAACCACTCCAGTCTCACTCCAGTTTCACTCTAGTCTCACTCTAGTCTCACTCACTCACTCACTCACTCACTCACTCACTCACTCACTCACTCACTCACTCACTCACTCACTCACTCACTCACTCACTCACTCACTCACTCACTCACTCACTCACTCACTCACTCACTCACTCACTCACTCACTCACTCACTCACTCACTCACTCACTCACTCACTCACTCACTCACTCACTCACTCACTCACTCACTCACTCACTCACTCACTCACTCACTCACTCACTCACTCACTCACTCACTCACTCACTCACTCACTCACTCACTCACTCACTCACTCACTCACTCACTCACTCACTCACTCACTCACTCACTCACTCACTCACTCACTCACTCGCTCACTCGCTCACTCACTCACTCACTCACTTCGTTATCATATAACGATTAAATTTGGAAGAAATGTTGGGCCTTTTTTCAAACCAAACACAGCTCTGACCCTACCAAACAAAATCTTTTACATTAAGTATACATACAACCACATAACGCACAAAGCAGGTGTTTCATCCCGCAAAGAGCTACTTATGAACGTTCTTGACTCTTGTTGAGACTCCTTGAGGGAGCTAATAAATAGGGTTGGCTTGTTAAAGCTTTTTTTCGTTTCTTTTTCGAGATACCTACCTTTGTTCGTGAGTTGTGCTTTATTCAGAATATACCCCTCGTCAATTACAGATGAACAGCCCCCCAAAAAAAAGGTGCTGCGTGATCAACAATCCTAACCAGTTTGGTGGAGCCGAACTGGATGGCAATTAATTGGAAGTCTCGACATGTGCTGGCATATGAATTACGAGAATAGTCGAGCAACAATTAATTTAGTCCATGTTACCAAATGTGTGAGTGGAGTGTGTTATATACTCGTAGCATGAGTCGTTTGTTCGTTGTACCCCCAAAGTTACCGTAACGGTAACGAAGCGGAGGAAGTTTCTTTTTGGCATCACCATAGAGGCTGATGAAGCTGAAGCTGAAGCAGAAGCAGAAGCAGAAGCAGATGAGACTCCTCGCTCGTTTTTATATGTCAAATCAATTTTTTCCTTATTTCCTCCAACAAAGAGTTACACAACCAAGTTTGTCAGAGATGTTAATTCAAGATACGTTTGGCACATATTATACCTACCTATGTTCTATAGGACGGCGCGGGCGGTGGTGGCGGCGCGGCGGGCGTTCTACTAAGGAAAACCTATGTTATACTACGTATGTATGTTAAGAGGAGACGAAGCAGGGATTATACGATATTATATTCACTTATTATGTTTGAGGGCGTTTTGGTGGGAAATCCTGAAAAGTGAACGTGAAAGGAATTAATGTGTGTGGTCCTCCTGTATACAAACGAGCGCACGATGAATACGCTACGCATCACTAGGGGTAGGTATGGATTTGTATATCCGATCCGTGAAGTGTAGCAGAGTTATGTAAGGTGTTCTCAATTTGGAAATATACCCAGAACCAGAGTACCATAGCATCAGCAGTCGACATATTTGGTGTGGGAGTTTTGTAGAGCTTCAATCAAGATGCTTTTGGTGCCAATTAGATGCTCGTTTATTTGATAATAAGATGGGTGGCGATGATGAAGGAGTCGGCGGCGGCGGGCGGCGGAGATAGCAGGAAGAACAAATAGAAAATGTTTGGCATGCAGAAAGCACAGAAGCCAATAATTCTGCAGAAGCGATAGATAATTAGTGACTTGAATGTGAATGATGCGTTTGTTAAAATATAGTAGCATAGGTTTAAGGATGATAGACCCGAGAATATTATTGATCAACTGCGCGATGGGTTGACTGAAAGGGCGTGGGCGTATCCGTATCCGTGTGTAGATGGTATTGTAGGTTCATTGGAATTCAACAGAACTCGCTGAGATTGACACGATTCATTTCCCAACTCGGCGCGCGGTAGGGATGGTCAAATCATTCGAAGACGGCATGTTGTCAATTTTGTATTCTGTAGAAAATAATCATGGCCATAATAGGGATATATTCGTACTACTAGTATTGGATGTTAAGTAGGGAATCGATGATGACGCACGCAGATACGAAGATAGATGAAGCTTTTGATAGAAAATCCATAGTTTCGTTGTATTTGAATTTAAACTATAAAAATAAACGTGTTCTTAAATGAAGTCTTTTGAACCGTATTATTCAGTATGGATGTAAAATACAGTCAGTTAAATCAAGAGTAATGTAATCTAAAACAAATTTGGTCATTTGATTTGGAGAAACGGAAAGAAAGAGAAAGAAATACTCCAAGACTAATTCTTGTCATGAAAATTGTTTTCTCAAATTAGCCGTTCAGATTAGACACATAAGCTGTAGGTCCCCTATATGACTGAAATGGAACATAGGAATGGTTGAGAGTTATAAGTCACTAAGTCCTGGTTCTCTACGGACTGTTTTATTTACTTATTTTTTCAACAACACTAATTTATTTTCGGGATTTGAAATTTTTCGGATATTAGGTTTCGGGCTTCTAATTCCAACCCCATAGTATTTTTTGGCAGTCTTTAATTCCTGGAAAAAAATGTCAATTCAATTTTTCTAAAAAAATTACAAAATGTTACAATAGTATTTTTTATAAGACCAAAATGTTCAAAGTCCTTAACTTTTTTGCTATAGATTTTTAGGAAATCTGAGAATTATTTTTTGTAAGTTTTTAGTTTTATTTTTGTAAAAAAGTGAAAGATGGATTTTTCTTGAATTTATGCTAGTTAGTAAACACCATTTCTGTCCTGACATTCTGAAGTTATTATAATTTTTCTTTCGTTAAATATTCAAGCTCAAAATAAGTTTTTGCAATGAGAGCCTTAAGACCTTAGTCTTTAATTAAACATACGCTGTAATATCGTTTGCGAAAACCCTTATTAAAAAGATCATCGAAGAATCGACGAACCTGGCTACGGCAGGCATACTCTCATTTGCGGTGGAAAACTGTGAAATTAAAATTTTAAATACATATATATCAATGGATTTTAAAAATTTCAATGCGTTGTTGAAATGTGTATTGTTCCATTTTGTAGTAATGGCGAAGTTTATACTCGTCAAATGCTAAAAGATGACAGCTTTAAAAATGACACCTGCGCTATTCTTCGAAATTAAACTTCTTGTTAGAAAGCCTTTAATTCTATAGGTATCTCACTAAAATGTTTTTTTTATATAGGGTTATTAAATTGGCGTGGGTAGATTTTGGCTCTCCGTGGCGGCCATTTTGTTTTGGTGACATCTGTCAAATCACGTTCAAATGATGAAACTTTTTTATCAAAGTCAAAGTTCGTTAACGCAAACGTTACGCGCATTGCGCCCATTTTACGGTAGACGTTTGATGGTCAAATTTGAGACGACCGGTTCAGTAAGCAATCAGCCTACACCCTTACGTTCAAGAAACGCAAGATCGGCCGAGAACATCGCCGCGTTCCATGAAAGTGTACAGCAGAACCCGAGGCAGTCTATTCCTCACCCACGGTGCACAAGAACTCGGCCTTTCGCAGACATCAACTTGGCGAATTTTGCTTCGGGTCTTGGGCCTACACCCGTACAAGATCCAACTGACCCAGGAGCTCAAAATGCATGACCATAGACAACGCCGTTTGTTAGCTAACTGGCTTTAGAATTGTTTGGAAGAGGGCCCCAATTTCAGCCGAAAAATCATCTTTAGTGACAAGGTGCATTTTTTGATGAATGGCTGTGTTAACAAGCAGAATTGCCAGGGGCGTCTTTAGACTTTTGGGGGTCCTGGGCCCAATAGGATTTGGGGGCCAACAAAAGTAGGTAGGTATAATATATTTTTTTTAAATCGTTTTAAAATTAATTTGTGTTTTTTTTATATTTTTACTTTTTAAAAAGAACTAAAAAAAAAACATAAAACAGATATTTTTTTATTCTTTTATAATTTTTTTTAATTTACGTTCAATAGTTGAACATTTTTCTTTATAGTTGATTTTTGATAATTTTTATTGTTTTTTTGGTTGATTCTAATGTTTTCATATTTTTTTTTTTAATTTTATGTAAGTTTATTCCTTTATATTTGTTTCGATTTGTTTTTTTTTTAGATATATGTATATGTAAGTTTAAGTATACAATAAAATATTATTGAAGGCATACTTTTCTGACTTTGTCAGTTGCAAAATCCTGAATTAAGTCATCAAATTCAATTTCCTGCAGTAATTCATTTTCAATTGATAAAATTCACAAGCTGTTTGGTCTATCTTGTAGCATTGTGCTTCGAAGTTCATTTTTTATCCGGTTCAATTTCGAAAATTAACGCTCTCCACTGCAGTGTGAAACCATCAAAGATACAAAAATTCTACAGGCAGTTTCTACATTTGCAAATGTGTTCCCAATTTCATCCTCTGTAATTAGACTGTACAATTTTGATATTGTAATAAGATCTTCATTTACATATTTATTGAATTCTTTTAAATACTGTACGAGGTGCAATCATTCAACCTCAAGTTCTTCTGCATTAACATCTCTATGGTTTTTTGAAAACTGTTCGCAAGAATTTTGCAAATTTTTCTGAAGTCAAATATTGCAATCGACAAAAAAAGCCAAACAATGCATTAATTTCTTGATAGCAATTGGATCGTATTTTTAATTGCAAAGTAATAGTGTCAATAATTGGAAAAAAAGTTGATCTATTAAACTTTTCTTCCCCAATTAGCTGGACGGATGGTGCAGGACCTTCAAAATATATGGAACGCGAACTTAGTACTATTTTTCGTTGCAATAAGTCTTTATAATTAGCATCCGGATTCTGAATTTTGGCACACGCTTCAAATTTATCAAAATTCTCCCATATGTCATTTATGAAAGGACAAAGCAAATTTGCAGCAACGTCAATCGTTATTGTTTCTTTTTGAAGGCTCTTGCTGGTTTTATGAATTATTTCTAATATTTGGCTCCAAATTTCTGTTAAAATAAGGAACTCCAGTTTCGACATTTTCTTACACAGGCTTAACGCTTTGCTTTTTGTGTCTGGAGCTTGCTCTGGATCTCTAGAGATAGATGTAAAGGCTTCAGTAATTTACTTATAACCATGACTGAGCGCGTCAACTGCATCAGCTGGTGCAGACCATCTTGTTTCAGAAAGGCTTTTAAGAACTCTATGTGAACCTTAACATACATTCAATTTATCCCAGCGATGAGAAGAAGCAGAAAAAAAGTTGTATATTTTTTGAACCACTTGAAAGAAACTTGTTGCCTCCTGCATACAACCAGCCGCATGAAGGCCTACTAAGTTAAGAGAATGTGCTGCACAAGGTACAAAGGTAGCCAATTCGCACTTCTCCTTTAATCTTGCTTGCAAATCAGAATATTTTCCCGACATATTAGACGGATTATCATAGCTTTGTCCTCTACAATCCTCTATTGAAATATCATGATTTCCAGAAATGTGAAAATTGTGTCAGCCAAATATTCAGATTTATGCTCTTGAATAGGTATAAATTAAAAAAAAACTTTCGATGGGAACACAATTTTTAACATACCGAATTACAAAAGTCAACTGGTCGATATGAGAAAGGTCAGGTGTACTGTCAACACTTGGGGAAAAATATTTTGCCGATCTAATTTCACCTAAAATTTTCATAAGGACTTGTTTTCCCATTATATCAATGAATTTGTTGCAAATATTTGCTGATAAATAGGAAGTGTATCCCATTCCTGAGTTCCCACATTTTTTTAAATGAACTGCGATGATTGAATCATCATGGGACAACTTTGTGTTTGTTTATGTAGTGAGTTGAAAAGTCAACATGTGTGCAGAACTGTAGAGTAGAACCATTGAATAATTACAATAATTACATTTGTAATTATTCAATGGTAGAACGAAAGCAGAGTTGTTAAAATAATGTTGACAGCGTGTGCAGGTGTATGATTAAAGATTCATGTTGCCAGAATTTTAAGATGTTGAGGAGGAGAATTTCAACGGAACAGAGAGTCAAATGAAACTTGTTTTTCTGTTACTGTGTACTAACCTTATTTCGTTTTCTATACAATTCTTGTAAAGTTTCATTCATTTTGAGTTGGTGGATTTGGGGGCCAAATAATTGCGGGGTCCTTGGCCCTGGCCCACCGGGCCCATGCCTAAAGACGCCACTGAGAATTGCCTATATGAGACGACGCGACACCAACCCACACAAGGTTCACAAGGTCATAATGCATCTTCAAAAAGTTACCGTTTGGTGTGGATTTTGGGCCGGCGGCGACGTAATTGGTCCGTACTTTTTTGAAAACGACGTGAGGTAGTCACCGTCAACAGCGAGCGCTACATAACGATGATAACTAATTTCTTATGGCCCAAATTGAACCATATGGACCTAGACGACAGCACGACGACGGTGCTACGTGCCACACAGCTAACGCCACGACATCTACACACAACATCTACCCGCCCTTATTGAAAAACCCTTTATTAGATTATACCATGAGATGTATCTAGAATGTGGAATGCTTTACCGAACTCTGTTTTACCCTCTCATTTTAATATTCAACATTTTAATACCAATGTCTCCTCTTAAATCCTTCCCTATTTTCCTTATACTCGCACTGTGTTTAAAAGTTAACATGTTAAGGGTATTAATTGAGTGCCTGTACATTATAAAAAAAGTATACATATGGTCTACGGAAAATAAAACTATTCTTACTCCATTGGGTTTTGTTAAAGACTTGGAACAATTTTGCTTTCCGTCGAAATGAATTTTCCGTTGAAAAAATTTTTAAAATTTGTTCACATTTAAAAAAAAAACGATTACAATAAAGAAAAACGTAATTTTTTTCAGAATGTTTAAAGTTCAACTTATTTAAAAACCGTTACAAAAAAACACACCCTTTTATTGTTACAGACTCTTTTAATTCTTAATTCATACGACAAATCAAACTCATATTCTAAGAAAATCATTACTTGATAAAAAGGCTATAAGTTTTCTTAGAAATCTTATACTGTTTTAATTTTGTATTTCATCCGGCATAAAATGACTGAACTAACTTAAAATAATGTGTCATAAAGCTTATATTTACCATTATAAATTTTCTAAAATTTGTATACTTATATAGGGTAGGTCCCTAACTCGCATGTTCTTGAAATTTTTGTGGATAGAAAGCCATTACAAATAAGGATTTTCGGGACTTCGATTTCAGTCATAACATTTCTTGAATAAATTATTTAGACCTTAAACTCTATCTTTTCTAGGCTATTTCTGATTATTTCGCATGAACTATGAGTACTGATTTTTAATAAATTTAATTTACCATATTAATTAGTGCTTTATATTCCAAGTAATGAAAACTTTAATTCGATTTTTGTTTATACCAATTTATTCTAGGAATCAGTTAAAACTCATTTTACTCAAACAAAATTATTTAAGCTTAAAATCCTTTCATTATTTTTTTGGCCATCTATCCATCACTTGATGGCAGACTAAAAAATATCCTTAAAAAATAATTTAGTGCCTTTCGCCTCTAAAAGTCTGTCATTGACTGTTTAAATTACTATATCACTCTCTATTATAAAACATATCTATTTTGTACATTTAAAATAAATGTTTGTTTGTTTATTCCTTTAAAATTGTTTTATTATTATGTTTGTGTTTTTGTATGAATTCTCTATTGAATTCATTTCAAAATGTCAATTTATACTAATTTGATTTTATAGCTGATATTATTCGTATAAACAGTGATGGACAAAGCAATAGGAACACTTTTTAGTGTGTTAAGATTTAATAAAAAAAAACAATATTTAAGATCTTATCTGTAATTATTTTGCATTTCATAATTTTTTGAAATGTAGAAAAGATAATGCTAATCAGTAAGTAATCAAGTAATAAAAGTGTCACTTTAAAAAATGTTGGAAATCACTTTAACAGGGTGGCGCATCAATTGTGCTACAATAAGAAATTCAAATAACTTTTTCTTAATCGTTGTATTAAATTTTTTTAAGTGGATTGATAATTAAATTTTCTTTTAAAATAGTTTAATTGTTAATTGTTTTTAAAGATGACAGACCACAAATGACATCCACTCTCACCCACACAGAACTTTATCAAAAGATTGTTCATTTCGGTCTGAAAGGTTGAAGGTGGACTTGTTCAATTCAGTCAAATTCTTGGATTTCGTTTTGTACACCTCCTGCTTGACATAACCCCACACAAAAAGTCTGTTGCAATTAGGTCAGGTGACTTTGGGGGCCATCAAAAATTGGATTTCCTGGAAATAAATTTGTTTGGGAATTTTCGTTGGAGCTCCGCCATAACTGGTCTGGCTATGTGTGCAGTTGATCCATCTTGCTGGAACCAATGGGATACGTCTTTGGAGCAGTTCTGGGTAAAAAAACTCATTTTACATCTTTAAATAACAGTTCCCATTGACAGTTACAGTTACACCGTTTTCTTCAGAAGAAGTATGGCCCGACAATCCACCTTGATGAAACTGCGCATCACACAGTTACTTGTGCTGCGTGCAGTTCAGTTCCGTCTCATGGAGCATTTTTGAAATTGATTCACTCTAAATACGAGAATTTTTCTTGTTTAAATTGCCGTTTAGGTGAAAATGGGCCTCATTAGGCATGAACAAACAATTAATCAATGTGTTGTCTTCTTCGGCCATTGCAATCATTTTTTGGCAAAGTTCCTCTCGAACAGAAAAATCCTAAAGGTTTAACTTGCTTGTAATTTGAACTATGTATGGAAGCAAGTTTAATTCATCTTGAAGTATCCCTTGTAATGACCGTCTGCTAACTCCAATTTGCCCCGACAAGTTTGTAATCGATATGCTTACATTTTCCTGTATTGCCGACGACGCAACAGTGGCGATTGTATCCTGAACACGAACATTGGGATCTCGATGGTACAATCTTTATGCGTTGCTTCCAGATTCGGCAAACATTTTCACCAGCCTAATAATTGTCCATCTACTTGGGGGAATACCGCCAAACTCCCGCCTCAATTCCCTTTGGAGGGAAATGACCCAATGCAAATCATGGTACCGTTGCACTATTCTAAAACACACACAAAAAAACGAGGCGGGATGCAACCCACACTGATAACTTCCCATCCCGTCTGTCGATTTGTCTTGCTTAAAAGTTTGTAGGTTTTGGTGTTGGGTTAAAAAAGTTGTTAGTTGAATTATTCTTAAAAAATTTAAAAGTACCAACAATATTTTTCATATAAAGAAATAGTTTACTTTGAAAATCTAGTTTTATTAAATAGATTTTTGAGCGAAAACAAATTTTTACCAATTTAAGTAACATTTCTTAAATTTTTACAAATTGGATGAATGAAATTAATTAAAGAGATATAAAGAACCGAACATCAATTTTTAGCAAATTTGCGTACTATTTTTTGTAGATTTTATTTTTTTATGAAAAAACGGACTGTTGGATTTTTATAAAAAAATATACTGAATTTCGAAAACTATTTTCTGTGAAATAAAAATTTTTCTCAAAAATTTACTGAAAGTTAAGAACAATATTTTTTAAAAGATAAATGTAGTTTAAAGCCAATATCTCACAGTTTTGAAAAGATATTTGAGCCGAAAATCAATTTTTACCAATTTTTATTAATTTTTTTTTGTTTAGGTTTTTATTTTTTGTAAGAAATCTGTCAGTTCGATTTTTCTCAAAATTTTTCAAATGTTGAAAACAATATTTCTTATAAGTTAAACTTAGTAAACTTAGCCATAATCTCAAATTTTTGAAAAGATATTTGTGTCGAAAATCAATTTTTAGCAACTTTTGTTAAATTTTCTTTTAAGTTTTTATTTTTTGTAAAAAACCTGTCAATTAGATTTTTCTCAAAAATTTACTGAAAGTTAAGAACAATATTTTTTAAAAGATAAAATTAGATTAAAGCCAATATTTCAAAGTTTTGAAAAGATATTAGAGTCGAAAATCAATTTTTACCAACTTTTATTAATTTTTTGGTTTAGGTTTTTATTTTTTGTAAAAAAACCTTTCAATTCGATTTTTTTCAACATTTTTCCGAGTGTTGAAAACAATATTTCTTATAAGTTGAAAAAGGTTGAAAGCAATAATCTCAAATTTTTGAAAATATATTTTAGTCGAAATTCAATTTTTAACAACTTTAAGTAATGTTTTTTTTTAGGTTTTTATTTTTTATAAAAAAACTATCAATTCGATTTTTCTCAAAATTTTACCAGATGTTAAAAACGTTATTTTTCTTTCCACAAAATTGTGTTGGAGATAAAATCATTTTGTATTCGTAAATTTTTCGAGGTGACAAATTTTTTTTTTCAGTTTTTTTTGATTTATAAAAAAACCGTTAACTGGGTTTTTTTAAAAAAATATACTTGTTTGGTATCACGTTACAATATATTATATAAAATTTTATTCAAGTCACTAGCGTTTTTGGTTCGTAAGATATTTAGGGTTAACCAAAATGTTCACCTTTTTTAAATTGCTATGGTAAAAAAACTACCCACGCAATTTTCTTGTGGCCCCTTTCTGCATCTTTCTGCCTTATTATCTGTATAACAAAATTTATTTGAAGTCGATATCGACAACGAAAAAATCGTCGCTAACATACGGACGTACGAAAGTACGTACACACGCACGCACAGACATCTTTCTAAAAATCTTTTATTTCGACTCTAGGGACCTTGAAACGTCGAGAAATGTCAAAATTTTCAATTTGACAAATCGAACCCATTACAATCACTTCCTATGAGAAGTTAAAAAAGTTTTTACGTTTTTTTTTTGTAGCACAATTCGTGCGCCACCCTGTATAATTACTTAATTTATTACTAACCATAATGTTGAAACTTAAGGCGTTCAAGATTTACTATTTAAAATATTTGTACAGGTATTGGCTTAAACAGTCTGTATCGAACTGCATGAGATTTACAACCTCAGCAGTCGATGGTTCCAGAAATAAATAGAAGGTAAATAAAAGTTATATAAAAATATATAGTAAATAACTTAACGAAGGTAAGGCTTTCGTTCTGTGAACGAAAGCCATTGAACGTTATATGGTTTTGAGTTTAGTCTTAATATAAGCTGCAAGGAGGACGGTCGCAGGTCTAATTGAATAAAGATGGATAGTGGTTTTTTATATATTTTTCCACTCTAAAAAGCATTGTGTTTTTACTTTTAATCTCGAAGGTTTCTGTTTATAAAAGGTAAGCTGGGCTACGATACATTTGGTCCTTCGAGCCGGATAAGTACCAGTGCGGGAAGGTATAAAGTTAAAAAGTTAAAAAAGAAAAATCAAAAAAAAAAACGGAAAAAAGCAGCGTGTTGTGCCAATTTACCAAGGAAGGTGCTGGAAGGAAGTTTTGTACAAAGCTACAAAACATAGTAAGGAATTTTATTGGTCACTGAATTTAAATATATTTGTATAACAAAATTTACGTATATTTGTATACCAAATTTGAAGGCATTTTGATTTTATGCGAAAGGTACAGTCCACTAGCATGGAGCGTTATATACATTCACAAAATATATTGGAATGATGGTAACGCTACTTTTTCTCCTTCCTCGGTTTTATCTTAATTAAGCAGCATTGCAAAAACAATGTACGCCTGGAAAGATTTCAGTTTGTTGAAACAACAAACACAAGCTCGAAGGAACCACTGGACTATGTGCCGTGGCTAAGGAGGAAGGAAGATGGCAATAGTCAGAGTGACTACCATCATAAATACATAAAGGGTCATGTGCAAGCGGGTATATGAATTCTGAACTGGAATTTTGTTCAGTCTTCTCTTCAGTTGATGTTTTTTAGTCAGTGCGCGCAGTCGTGTTATTGTTCAAATTATCGCAACTATTTTCAACAAAAAACAAAATATTATTAACATTTACACATACGTTAAATAGCAAAAAGGTATTCATGGTTTAAACATTTTTCTTTTGTGCCGTGCTGTGCTGTGTGTGGTTATTTTTTTCTTCCTTTTGCATCAAATTGTGTTATGCATCAAATTGTGTATCTGCTTGTGCGGCGGGTTGTATTTATTTTTCTTGGTTTCTTCTCTTCTTCTTCGCCAGGCGCCAAGTAGATTGTGTATAGTGTGTATATGGTTAGGTAGGCTGTCGCTGTGTGTGCGCATATGCGAGGGAATGAAAAATACGGTGCATGTACACATTGTTGAGCGTAGTATATACCTAGTGTATATTTTGGAGGGAAAAGCAGGCACTCAGCTGCAGACGTGTGGCTGAGTATAAATGAGGAGAAGGTATATGATAGCCGGAGGAACTCAAAGTACAGTAGTACGAGTTGCCATGAATGCAGGCAGCCGGAGGAACTCAAAGTACAGTAGTACGAGTTGCCATGAATGCAGGCAGCCGGAGGAACTCAAAGTACAGTAGTACGAGTTGCCATAATAAAAGAGCAGGAATTGAAATGAGAGAAGGGGTTAAATAAATTAAAATTTTATTTTGAACCAATTATAGCTGGGGAGGCAAGTGGTAAATGGAAAATGTAACCTGTATCTGTATCTGTATGAACAATTTTTTGGTTAACGTAGGTAGGGGTAAGCGTCAACACAATTGATATTTTATTGCGGGGCAATCACAGAAATCCGTATACTGGGAAATATATTTTTTTTAGTACCTACTGCGGAGTACTTCTGTGATTGCCAATTGTAGGAAGATACAAAATAAATACAGACGAATCTGTATGAACAATTTTTTGGTTTATGTAGGCAGGGGTAATCGTCAATACAACTGATATTTTATTGTAGGGCAATCACAGAAATCCGTATACCGGGAAATATATTTTTCTTTAGTACCTACTGCGGAGTACTTCTGTGATCGCCAGTTTTTTCTATTAGGGGTAACAAAATAAAAGAGAAATAAATAGCAACGGCACCAGCACAGACAGTAGCACGGCATACAGGGTATCTCGGACGAATTGCATAGTGGGAAATATATTGTTTTTGTAATTTCTTTTTTTTGTTAAGTACCTACTGCAATCGGCTTGAGATGATGTTATTCATGTACAATGTAATATACTTTTCATTCTTCTCCTTTTGTCTTTTTTTTCTTTCCTTCTAGAATAAAAAGAAAACAAACATAATGGAAGGAGCAAACCATGAATATTTATTCGAAAAGGGCAGGCACACAGTAAGCAGGATGCTGTCCTATACGAAGATGGAGGGATTCCAGGAATCGTCACAGGAGGAGCTCGAGGTAAGACTCGAGGCGCTTAAGGACGCGTGGCAGCAGATGCAGGCAAGTGAAGGAATGCTCGCTCAGAAGAACGATCTTCTGGTGAGCCTGGAAATCGAGAGAAAGAGCGTGGAATCTGAGATGGAATTCTTCCAAGCATCCACTAATTTGAGGAGCAGGATTGGCCAGCTAATCGCAGCCAAAGCAGCAGCGGGAGATGCGCCCCCTATCGCTGTGCAGGTAAACATGCCGTTTGCCCAGCACGACGTAAAGAATACGTGGGGTGAGTTTGACGGCAGCTATACGAAATGGCAGGGCTTCCGCGATCGGTTTGTCGCTGCTGTGCACGACAACGACAAGATCGCGCCAGCATACAAATTTTCGTATCTGAAGGCATCACTTACTGGCAGAGCGAAGAATGCGCTCGGAGAATGGCAGCTCTCCGACCAAAATTATTGCGAGGCATGGAAGAGGATGGAGGAAGTATACAACAAAAAGTATGCTACATGCAGGGAGCTGTTGAGGCAGTTCTTTCGGCTGCCCATGCTAGAAGGTACCCCGAAGGCAGCGGAGCTTCAGAAAATGTCAAACACCTGTCATGAAACGATGAGGCAGCTAGCAGCGCAGGGTGTCCCAACAGACAATTGGGACATGATCATTGTCCATGTGCTTCATGAAAAGCTGGACCAGGAGACAGCTTGCAAGTGGGAAGAGTCGCGCACAACCGAGTTGCCGACCGCGAAGGAGTTTTGCCTGTTCCTGGACAAGCGAGCTGAAGCACTAGGAAGTGCAATGGATAATAGGAGGAAGGAAACTGTTCAGCAGGTGCCAAGAGTGGACCCTAGCCGACGGGGCAACATGGTCACACCAAGCAGGAAGCAGAGGCAGGCGGAGGTCAAAAAACGCCCGTGCCATCTATGCAGGTCGATGGAACATCCATTGTGGTGTTGTTCGGACTTCAATGCCCTAAATCTAAGGGCCAGGCAGGACTTCGTCCGTGAGAAGCAGTTATGCCCAAACTGCCTGAAGACGGGACACATTGTACGTGACTGCTTCCAGGGGCCTTGTCTGAAATGTCCAAACAGGCCATCACATAATAGCGTATTGTGCCCAATGAAGGTGCTTGGAAAGGTAGAGGCCATGGTCTTAAATGTACAAGATGCCAGGAAGCGCAAGAATGCACCGCAGGTAGACACAAAAAAGAAGGCGGATTGACCAGCACCATGGCCAGCAAAACGGCCGCGCTCGGATGATGCAAAGCAGGGAGCAGGTTGTAGGGATGATTTTTCAGAATCAGACGAAGTCGATTCTTGGAATGACTTTAAAAGAAATAATATTAATAAAAGTAAAATTAAAACTTACTCGAATTCTTTTAATTGCAGTTTAGAGGGAAGGTTCTCTTTGATGCCGACAGCGCAGGTGAGGGTCGAACTAGATGGCGGAAAATATGGCCCTATACGTGCTCTTATAGACACAGGTGCACAGCCCAATCTAATAAGCCATCGGTTACAAAACAGGTTATTGTTAAGTAAAACAGCTGTTACACGCAGGTTGATTGGAGTAGAAGGTGAACCCTTTCACATTAAATATAAAACTACGCTCAAGGTAAGCCCATGGTTTAACTCGCAGGACGCAATAGAGCAAGAATTTTATATACTACCGCAGGATAGTAAATGGCAACCAATTGTGCCTACACACGATTTGGAAATGCCAAAGATGGAGATTGTAGGGCGGCCGTTGGCTGACCCTGAGTTTTGGAAGGCTGGTCCCGTGGACCTGTTGCTAGGTTGCAGGTTTGCGGCGGCATCTTTTCTGTCCATTTTAGACAGACAGGCAAGTAAAGTATTGTGCATTGAAACATTGTTTGGGAAGGTTGTTTTGGGAGAATTTGAAAGAAAAGCAATAGGCAATACAGAGCAGGGGTTGAATATTATAGCAATAGATGATAACCAACTGCATGAATCCCTCAGACGGTTATGGAAGTTGGATGACATTGAATTGTTATCAAACAGATCACAGGAGCAAGAACAGGTAGAACAGAATTTCATCAATACGTATTCACGTGACGATTCTGGTAGATTTATTGTCACAATTCCTTTAAAGGAATCAGCAGGGGAGATTGGTAGCTCAGAACTTATAGCAAAACGAAGATTTTTAGCTTTGGAAAGGAAATTACAGAATGATTTAGAAATAAAACAAAAATATGTTGATTTCATGAGGGAATATGAAAGGATGGGTCACATGACACCAGTGACTGGTGTGACTCACAGCAGAATAATATATCACATACCGCACCACTGTGTTGCGAAGAAGTTTAGAGTCGTATTCGACGCTAGCTGCAGGACAATGAAGGGTATTTCGCTTAACGAAGTGCAAATGTTAGGTGAAAAGTTACAAAAGGATCTACATGAGATTCTGATGCGCTTCAGAAGGCATCGAGTAGCAATAAGTGCAGACATCAAGATGATGTTCCGCATGGTGAAGGTTGCAAGAGAACAATGGGACTTGCAAAGAATTTTTTGGAGGGAAAATCCCAATGACAGGTTGAAGGAATATTGGCTCACAGTAGTCACCTATGGCATGACGTCTTCCGCACATAATGCCGTTCGAGCATTGATACAATGTGCAAAAGATGCAGAACATGAATTTCCCGATGCAGCAAGAGCTATAATTGAGGATTTCTATATGGATGACTGCACTACAGGTGCTGATTCTGAACAGAAAGCGATCGAGTTATCGAAAGAAATCGATCAAGTATTAAAGGGTGCAGGGTTTGAGCTCAGGAAATGGAAGTCGAATTCCAAAGCGTTAGTAAGAGGTATGAATTATGAAGAACAGGAATCAATTTTGTTTAAAGATGATGAGAAATCTTCAATATTAGGCATTAAATGGCTATTAGAAAAGGATCAGTTCACATTTGTGGTAAAAACACCGGTGACTGAGCAGGCAATGACAAAGAGAAAGATAGTAAGTTGCGTGGCTCAGCTTTATGATCCGAATGGATTTATAGCACCCGTAACGATAGTAGGAAAAATTCTTATTCAAGATATATGGCGACTAAACTTCGACTGGGATGAGAGATTACCGAAGGAAATAGAAAACAGATGGGAAGATGTATGGAAGGAAATAAAATTCTTAGAAAAGGTTAGGATTGATAGATGGGTAGGGACAGCGGAAGGTATAAGAAAGGAAATACATGGTTTTTCAGATGCATCCGAAAGAGCATACGGAGCAGTGATTTACGTAAGGACGATAGGTCCGAACGGAAAAATTTCAGCTAGTCTTTTGACAGCAAAAACGCGTGTCGCACCTCTTAAGACAATAACCATTCCAAGATTGGAGCTAGCAGCGGCTGAGCTTCTAGGACGGTTAGTAGTAGAGGTTATGAAATCAATGGAATGGAAAAATGCGGAGTATAATCTCTGGACGGATTCGCTGGTCACATTACATTGGATTAATAAATTGCCATGCGATTTAAAAACATTTGTGGCAAATCGGGTTGCATCCATACAGACCAATACGGAAGTCAAAAGGTGGAGGCATGTTGGTACGAAGGAGAACCCAGCAGATCTTTTGAGCAGGGGCGTTCGACCACATTTGTTGATCGACAACAATTTGTGGCTGCATGGTCCGGAGTGGCATTCAAAGCAGCGATCATCCTGGTCATCTGAAAAGTTTGTGCCAAATGTTTCAGATGGGGGGAGGGATGAAATGAAGGTACACATGATAATGAGGTTTACAGAACCATTATCTATACACGTGAAGGGGTCAGGACAAGGGATTCCAATAATTGAGTATGCATCCTCTTTGGAAAAGGCACTTAATATAATAAGTTTTACATTCCGATTTATCCATGCTACTAGAGCAAAGATAGAGAAACGTAAGCAGGATGAAGGAAAGCCGAGATATTCTCGACGGCAACTAGAAGAGAAGGTAGACAGGAAAGATTGCGCAGGAGTAGTGTATCAACCATCTTCTGAGGAGAAGATTGGGGCAATTGATTATCTGCTAAAGAAGGAACAGGAAAAATATTATGGGAAGGAAATTTCTTGCATAGGAAAAGACAAATGTCTTTCTGATAAAAGCAGGATTCAGTCGTTAAAACCGATTTTGGATGGAAAAAAGATCTTAAGGGTCGGAGGGAGGTTGGAAAGAGCAGAGATGGAATATGAAAGAAGACATCCAGCTATCGTACCGTGTGGTTCACGATTAGCTTGGTTGATTATGGATAGTGCTCATAGAGCGACAAAACATGGCGGGGTGCAAGTTATGATGCAATACTTACGCCAGAGATTCTGGATACCGAAGGTTAGGAGTGAGCTAAGGAACTTCTTGCACAAGTGTGTGGTTTGTGTGAGATACAACCACCGCTTTGAAATGCAATTGATGTCTGACTTACCCTCAGAGAGGGTAACTGCAGGAAAGGCTTTTTTACACACAGGGGTAGATTATGCAGGTCCTTTCGATATAAAAATGATAATTAGGACAGGAGAGCAAATTATAAAGCAGAAATGTTGGGTTTCTGTCTTTGTCTGTCTCAAAACTAGGGCAGTGCATATTGATTTGGTCTCGGACCTTACATCGTATGCCTTCATTGCATGTTACGAAAGGTTCATAGCGCGCAGGGGAAGGTGTCAAAGATTATATAGTGACAATGGCACAGCCTTTGTTGGTGCAGCGAAGGAATTACGGAAGGCTAAAGAGCGTTGGCTCGTGAAGGAAACTTTTGAACATTTATATTTTAAAGGTACAGAATGGAAATTTATGACACCTGCGGCGCCACACCAAGGTGGCATCTATGAAGCTGCGGTGAAGTCAATGAAATATCATTTGACAAGGATCGTAGGCATGAAGGTACTAGCATATGAACAATTTCTAACTCTACTTACAGGTATAGAAGCAATTTTGAATTCAAGGCCGCTACATCCGTTGAGTGACGACCCGAACGACTTGCAGGCGTTAACGCCGGGACACTTTCTGGTAGTGGAACCACTTGTGCTACCATTGCCATTTGCGACCAATGAATTACCAGATACGAAGGGGCTAAGGCTGTGGAGAGAGCGGAAGACGATGCTCGAACATTTTTGGGCTAGATGGAAAGAAGAATATCTTTCTACTCTATATGAAAGGAAGAAATGGCGCAGGGAGAAATATGGTCTCAGGATAGGACAGCTATGCATCATAAAGAGTGAAAACTTCCCACCTTCAGCATGGGCAATGGGTAGGATTTCACAACTTATTCCAAGCAGGGATGGCTTGGTACGAAGCGTTGTTATTCAAACAGCGACCAATCAACTGACAAGGCCGGTGCAAAAGATTTGCATGATTCCGATGGAGGAAGAATAATATGATTACAACAATTTATTATATTTATATGTATATGTATATCTCAGATTATGTAAAATAGGGTATTCACATAGAATAAAAAGAGAGAGGGGTAGGAAAACCGTAGGTTTTCGCCGGGACTGTATCGAACTGCATGAGATTTACAACCTCAGCAGTCGATGGTTCCAGAAATAAATAGAAGGTAAATAAAAGTTATATAAAAATATATAGTAAATAACTTAACGAAGGTAAGGCTTTCGTTCTGTGAACGAAAGCCATTGAACGTTATATGGTTTTGAGTTTAGTCTTAATATAAGCTGCAAGGAGGACGGTCGCAGGTCTAATTGAATAAAGATGGATAGTGGTTTTTTATATATTTTTCCACTCTAAAAAGCATTGTGTTTTTACTTTTAATCTCGAAGGTTTCTGTTTATAAAAGGTAAGCTGGGCTACGATACACAGTCATCGGCAAAAATGTATAGTTCTAGAATACTGAGATGTTGATCTTCTTTGGTCCACAGAATATCCGGTCTTAATTTTTATTAAATATCAAACCTGTATTAGAAAGTCCAAAATCTAAAAGAAATGTATCCAAAATTTAACAACATTACACAGAAAAATCAGTCCGCTTATAAGAAAAGCTTTTGTCAATACCAGAACAATACTTGAAATAACACAATACTAGGGCTTCAGCTTGTCATAATTTTGAAAGTGGTCCTATTGTTTTTTCCGCCACTATATGTACGTATATACCTTTTTATCTATAAATGAAATACGAGTGTAGAGCTGATAGGTGTATGTACATTTGTATGTAACTCATTGAATCGAATTCCTAAATTGACTACTTTTTTGTATAGAGGTGGAGGTCCTTCACACTCTTTTATAAATATCTGGGTATGTATGTATATTGTATAGGTACAACAAAATTGACAATTGTAAATTCATATCTATGTAGTAAAAAATTGTACAGCAGCTAGGTCTACAGCTTTATGAAATATCGCGATGTTTAAATAATCTGAAAAACCCATCTCTACTCCCTACCCCATCTCCAATACATTGTATTATTCACTGGAATCGCGCGAGGACCAATACAATAATCTTTTTAATTAGGCAGCTATTTTGAATTTCAAATTCAAATCATGATTCGAATAGTAAGCTATTTTATAGCTACATAAATACAGATATAGTATTATTATATGGTGTGCGTTACGCCCAATGGTCTGATTCATTTGTAAAATTGGTTAATTGAATGAGGAATTCCTTTCTATTAAACGCGAATAATAATTTTATTGAAAGAATTTACATAGAATCTATAAGTAACAAAATTGATATAATAAATTTATGTTTTCAGTACCATAGAATTAGTCCAGCATGAAATTTGAAAATTATGTCTAGATAGCTAGAAAATATAATATGTATAAGCAAAATGATAAATTATCCTACTTTAATAAATTCAGAAGGAAAAATTCAATTGAAAATTGGATTATTAACATTTATTGATTTTAGCTGAAAGGTCTATAAGTTTAATAATATTTAATGCTAAAGTAGCATGCACTGGGCTTATAAAATATTAATTCTAACAAACAAAACAAAAAAGCAATATTCCTTAACAATCTTTGAAAACAATTTTTTTCTAAGACCTTGTTGATAATTTTAAAAGGTAAAATCACAGCTCCGAAGTGGCCAATCAACATCGCCAAGATAGCTGATAACATGATTTGAGAATTTAGTTTTGGAAATATCGATTGTGACACGGCGGGCGGCGCGGCGCGGCGCTAAGTGCCTCGCAGCCGAAGCTACAATCGATGTTTTTATAGCATTTAAAAAAAAAAAGAAGTTATTTGGCGGACCCTTTAGTAGCCGTGGCATGATGTTTAGTCCGTTGGACTGTCATGTCAGAGGTCTTGGGTTCGATCCCTGCCTATGCCATCTAAAGTTTTTTTTTCACGGGTACAGCCTCTTGCGAGGAATTGACAAATTCTCCAGGAGTAATTCTTGTTCTTAGTCGTTCGGAATCGACTTGAACTGTAGGTCCCCTCCATCCCTGACAACAGTACTCGCACGCAGGAATGGTTGAGAGTTGTAAGTCACTAGTTCCTATAGTTCCTAACGGACTGTTGCGCCACCTACTTCCCATAGAAACTTATTGTAATGGGTCCGATTTGTCAAATTGAAAATGTTTACATTTCTATAAGTTGCAAGGTCCCTAGAGTCGAAATAAAAGATTTTTAGAAAAATGTCTGTGCGTGCGTGTGTACGTACATCCGTACGTTCGCGACGTTTTTTTCGTTGTCCATAGCTCAAGAACCAGAAGAGATATCGACTTCAAATAAATTTTGTTGTACAGATAATAAGGCAAAAAGATGCAGAAAGGGCTCTCAAGAAAATTGCGTGGGTCGTTTTTTTACCATAGCAGTTTAAAAAAAAGGTACAAATTTTGGTTAACCCTAAATATCTCATGAACCAATGACGCTAGAGACTTAAATTAAATTTAATATTATATATTGTAACGTGATACCAAACAAAAATATTTTTGGAAAAAATTCCAATTAACGTTTTTTTTTTATAAATCAAAAAAAACTGAAAAAAAAATTGTCATCTCGAACATTTTCCGACTAAAATATGATTTCAACACCAAAACAATTTTGTGCAACGAAGAATGATGTTTTTGTCATCTGGTAAAATTTTGAGAAAAATCTAATTGACAATTTTTTTTAAATAAAATTAAAAACCTAAACAAAACATTACTCAAAGTTGGTAAAAATTGAATTTCGATTAAAATGTCTTTTCAAAAACTTGAGATTATTGCTTCAAACTTATTTTATCTTATAACAAATATTATTTTCAACATTCGCAAAAATTTTGAGAAAAATCGAATTGAATGTTTTTTTTACAAAAAATAAAAACCTAAAAAAAATTAATAAAACTGGGTAAAAATTGAATTTCGACACAAATATCTTTTCAAAACTTTGAGATATTGGCTTTAAACTATTTTTATCTTTCAAAAAATGTTGTTGTCAACATTCAGCAAAATTTTGAAAAAAATCGAATTGACAGTTTTTTTTTACAGAAAAATAAAAACCTAAACAAAAATTAATAAAACTTGGTAAAAATTGAATTTTGACACAAATATCTTTCCAAAACTTTGAGATGTTGGCTTTTAACTACTTTTATCTTTCAAAAAATATTGTTGTCAACATTCAGTAAAATTTAGAAAAAAATCGAATTGACAGTTTTTGTACAAAAAATTAAAAACCTAAAAAAAATTTAACAAATGTTGGTAAAAATTGATTTTTGACTAAAATATCTTCTCAAAAATTTGAGATAATGGCTTATAACTAATTTTAACTTATTAGAAATATTGTTTTCAACTTTCGACAAAATTTTGAGTAAAATCGAATTGAGAGTTTTTTTTACAAAAAATAAAAACCTAAAAAAAAAACAATACTAAAACTTGGTAAAAATTTACTTTCGACTCAAATAGCTTTTCAAAAATTACAAATATTGGCTTCAAACTTATTTTATTTCACAGAAAATATTGTTTTCGATATTCATATACCTATCATTCGATATAAAAATCCAATAGTCCGTTTTTCCATAAAAAAATAAAATCTACAAAAAATAGTACGCAAATTTGGTGAAAATTGATACATATAGACAAACTTTTAAGCAAGACAAATCGACAGAAAGGATGGGAAGTTATCAGTGTGGGTCGCAACCCAGCCTCTTTTTTATTTTTTCTATTTATTTAATTTAAATAAGTCTTACTTTTCCTTCACCTTATACTACTTATCGCTCTTTAAATTTTTAAACAAAAGGAAAGAAATTCTCCAACTACCACAAAACAAAAAACAAGTGCGTAAATATAATCTTCTCAGAAGTGCTGGAAATGATAATATACCATCAAATTATTATCTCCAACAAACGTTCACGTCCATCTCAGCTTAAGTGAATCGTCAATAGAATCTGATATGGCCAAAACATTTCAAGTTCTCTTATAAGATAACACAAGAATAATTTCATTGCAAATACAAGTACATACACATACATATTATGTACACAATGCATGCTTACATATTTTGGAACACCCCTAAATTCAATGGTCATTTCTGATGATGATGACGACGATGATGATGATGATGATGCATTTTCGAACGTCACATTCTGTGGTTCATCTATCACATTGAGCACAAAATATTAATCCTACACCAACTCCTTCATACGACATTCACACAACAAGATAGAAAGAGAGGATGATAGAAATAGTTCAGAAAATACGACGAATCATGCAACAGTGCAAACCTCAAAAATGGTTTATATGTATATCTCGTGTTTTAACATCGCAGCAAAGGATCTCATCTCATATCGAGTTCACAAAATATGATTTAAGCTATTCATTGCCATATCACACTCACACCGCAATGCAACACCCTCTCAAACTATTTAAAGATGTTGACTCAAACTCATACAAAACGGTATGTGTGCAATAGTGATGATGACGTTAGATGTCCGAAAACTTTAACCGGAAACAAATACGTCATTCAATTGCGTTGGTTGGAAACCATGATGGGAACTTTTTCTCATTTCTTTTTGTCCGTCAGCAGCATTCTAAAACGAGCTGCACAAAAATGCCACAAACATCATGTTGCACAAACAATGCATAGTAAGCTTAACTATAACATCTATAATATGGTAGATGATTGTGATAAGAAACAAAACATGGCGGTTAAAAGAGAAAAATTCGTCAGTATCTAAAAATAACAACTTACTGGTAACGGACATAAAAACCGAGCTCAAAAATTGAAAATAATTTATATCTGCGTTTTGCTTCATGCATCATACGTGTGAAGATGGGTTATGGCTGCACTCATCAAGGTGCGTCAGGGTGCGTGTAAATGCGTCAGGATGTGTGAGAATGCGTCAGAATGCGTCAATATATTGTTTGCAGATCTATCAGAGTTACGTCGGAATAGCTCAAGATGGATACGTCCAGGATGCGTCAAGGTACGTAGGTATAAGGATGCATTAACATTTGTCTTGATTGCGTCAAGATGAGTGTGAAGAATAAGTTAAATTGCGTCAAGCCAATGTGCGAGGATATGCTTAGATACGTCAAAAGGATGCATCAAGTTATACGTAGAGATGGTCTGTGATGCGTCTTGATGGTTTAAAGTTCTTAAACTACATCAAGGTGAATGTGTTGGATGCATTATTATGAGTCAGAATGCATCAGTGTGCTTCAGTTTACATTATTATGCGTGAATTTGTGAGATGATGCGTCAAAGATTTGTCAAATCCATCAAAATACGGTTAAATGTGTCAAGATGTGTCGGGATGAATGCGACGAGTTGATATGCTCGAAATTCATATGAAGTGAAGATGCGTCAAAAAATGCTTGATCAGAACAAGTCAAAGTGCGTCAGGATAAATCAAGATGCATTTAGATTGTTTCAAATTGATTGGTTTTGAATGCTAAGGGATGCGATTTAAAGATTCGTCAGTATAATACTCGAGATGCAACATAATCTATATCTAGATTCTAGACTATTATATAAAAGCGAAACCATTTTAAAGTTTGTAACGCACGATCTCAGAAAGTAGTCAACCGATTTATTTTAAATATATTTTATTATTTTCTATATTGTTATGAGAGTGTTTATGGATTTAATTTTTTTTCATTAATTATTTGTCAAACTTAAATATTATTAATTTTACATTTTTTGTGCATTTTTTTTTTCATAAGTTGACTTATACAACCGCTCATATCTTAAAACCTATACAATAATCGACAAAGATTAGCATTGCTTCATAAAGTCAATATTGTTGCGCAAATTTTAAGCCTAAAATCACTTCTAAGTTAAACATACAACCTGAGAAATAAATAAAAACAAATTTTTTCATTTCATTATCATTCCAACATTTTTAAAATTTTCTTTTCTTCCCATGCTCTTTCTCTCTTAATATGTGTTCCATTTAATAATTAGTTACGTTTTTTCTCTACATATTCATATTCAATTTTTCTGTATTGTATAGTTCATCAACTAACCTACACACACATTATTTTTTTATTTCTCTAATTCTATCGTCACATCATCGCTGAGGTGAGCAGTGTGGGCTCATTTTTTTAAGTTACTATAGACATTTAATTAACTACAGTGCCTTGCACATGAAATGCCGATTTATCTAAAGAAAAATTAGATCTTTTTTATTTTTCTGGTTCGAGGGAGTGAATAGATTATAATTCTTCCAATTTAAAAATAAAAAAAGTTCTATAAATAGCTTGAATTACCAATTTTGTATCACTTCCTCGAACAATAAAACTGAAATTAAGTTCAAATTTTCTTTACAAATAACTCGAAGAAGGTACTTACAATGACGTCGATAAAAAGAGCACACAAATGTGGGTAGGTTAAGTCAGTTGCACTGCACTGAACATGAGCAGATGAATAAAAAAAATGTGTCTATGGATATTTACACACGCATACCTATAGATGTATGCGAACATTAAAAACACAAATTTGTTTTTTTTTACCGCAAACTATATTTTTCGATTGCAAAAAAACGTTTCTAGGTATGAATAAAAGAAAGAAAAAAAGAAAATAGACAAAAATTTAATACTAATATTCAAAAAATGTTCTTGGTTACAATTTGCGAAGCAACGCGAGCACGGGTCGGCTAGTGTATTAATATTTGCCAAGTGACACAAGATGTGTCAAGAATCAAGATACATAAAAATGCTTTAGGCTTGGTCCTGATGCTCCAACAAGAAACAAAATGGGTCCGATGGGAGTCCGTTTACGTTTAGAAAATCTCAACTGAATTTTCTCTTTTGAAATTAAATTTAACGGACAACATTAAATAATACTTCACTTGAAGTGGGTGCATCGAACTTATTCACAATTTAGTTTCTCCTAAGAAAGTTGTGTACAAATAACATTGTACCCTTAATCTACACTCTATATACGGCATTCGATTAAATTGAAAAAAAGTTCAACAATCTCGGTTACTTTGTATTTGCTTTACCTAATATTTTTCGTAATGAAATAAATGTGCTCCAAGTCATTTAAAAAGCATTAATGAAATGAATTTTCATCTCATAAAGCTTTAATCTTATTTCATCAACATCATGTCCCTCATGGCATTAGCAACAGTCAACTGAACTGCAAAGTATTCTGTAAGTCAATTCCCTGAGGTAATTGAACGCACGTCTTTTTTGATCCCTAACCCATATCGCTACCTACTCCCCCCCCCCTCCGCTCAGATCGCAGTAGAAATCTGTACAGTAACAGTATATTCCACTAGTATATATACATACATATATATATCAGTACTCTGATGGGATACTCGAATAAAAGTAACTAAATGATTTCTTTTTCTACTTTATCCACCCTCCAATGTCACTAGAGACATAGCAACAATTATCGCTTTATTTCCAATCGAAAACAACTTACCAATATAATTCTATCACCAAGTCGAGTCGAAGTTGGGAAAAAGGATATCTATTCAATGACGCAGAAGACATCCTCCAGAGATGGAGTTTTAGCAAAAGGACAACGACAATGACAACGACAGCTACAACATAAACGACAACGACAACGCAAAACGAAAACGAAGATTTAAGAAATCAATTTGAGACCAAAGAGAGATGACAACAACAACCGATCTGGCTTAGATGAGGTATATACACAAAAGGACGACGACACGACCAGGACGAGGACAATATGACACAAGATGGCTACACGAGGTGAAGGAGTCGGAGGTGGCTATAGTGGCCACACTCCAAACTTTTTTATTTTGTACTTCCTCGGGAACTCTCCCCATAATGGTCTCGCAAGTTTAAAGCTCTCCAGGGAACACTACTCAACTCCCGTCGTAAATTTTCAATACCACTCGTACAAGATGTGTGTGCGACATAAGTGACACAAGGACACAACATTATTGTTCTGCAGAAAAACTAACACGGTCGAGAAAAATCGTCTCCAATTCAAGTGTACATAACCTGCCATCAATATCCTCTGTTCCCGAGATAACAATAAATAACTAACTAAGGGTAGGGGTTATAACATAGAATGGAGGCTGGTGAATGTTGCAAATGTTAGTTCGTATAGGGACATAGTTTTGGCCTGAAGCTAGGTCATATAAATGGAACCCAAGACCAAGACTTGCTCATATGATGGGCTTGGCTATGTTTGGAATTGAAATGTGATGAGGAATGAGGATGAGAACACCAGCACAAGGCGGTAACAAAAAGCATAGCTAAAATTGATGGCACAAAACGAGGCAGCGAGGCAGCGAGGAGGCGTGACACAGAGGGTTTAACTTAAAGGATTTCCTTAAGGAAATCTTCTAAAATGAAATGAAGAAAAAAAATAAAAACAACCAGAAAAACTCTGTGCACGACCTTCCTTCATAAGAGAATATTTTTTCGTTTGTAGACTTTGGAATAAGAAAAATTCTTTATAGGTTTTTTCGTATTAAGAACAAACTGTGTTTAGGTATAGGTATAGGTTTGCCCACTAAGAATCAGAGGGGAGTTAATATACTTTATTTATATATATGTATGTGTGTGTGTGTAAATTTGGTTGATGCTTTATCATCAAGGATATTACACAAAATTGGAAGCTTATTTTGGGAGCTGTTAACGTGTGTAATGGCCTTACACTTATGATCTTTGGGTCTTGTTAAATGGTTGCCTATTATTTTGTATTTTATTTTTTTTTTTTTCATTTTTATTGATTATTTTTATGAATGTGAAAATTGAGATGAAAAAGCATTAAATAATTGTTTTCAAAGGAAAATACAAATAAATAAGGTTTTAATGTTCAAATCTATAGGTTATGTTTATTTTTCTAAGAAAAGGGCATATAAATTTAAATTTTATTCAAATCAACCAATACAATTTTAAGGACTAAATTAAATTAAGTATTAAATCGAACGTTTTAATAGGAACAAAATTGTTGAACCATTAACCTTGGTTTGAAAAATATCAATATTTTTTTAAAGGGCTTAATAGGTGTTCATTTAATGTGTTATAGGATTGAAGTTTACAACTTACTTAAATTGAAGGCACTGATACTGTTCCAGCTTTGAGTTCAAAGACTTAAGAACTATTTTAAAACACATTGGAACATTATTTATGGGTTAAAAATAAGTGTTCGTTGCTATTTTTAGCTTTCTGTTAGAAGTTATTGTCGAAGAAATATTCATATTTCTCTATATTTCAAGATACCAAAAATCATAGGTCATCATTTTTAAAAAGATGTGAGAGAGAAAGTTATCTTTTTCGTGCCCTGAACCTCAACAAGAGTAAATAGATAGATAGATACAGATTTTATTGAATTAAAGTAAAATTTACATTACACACCAAAAATGTTAACAAAAATCAGGGAGACGGACATAATCCCGAAAATCAAAATCCCGAAAACCCACAATCCCGAAAACCCAAAATCCCGAAAACTCAAAATCCCGAATGGCCAAAATCCAGAAATTTTCTTAAATTTCTGATATTTATTTTTGCAATTCCCGATCTTATATAAAAAACAGTTTGATTTGATGCTATTATGCTTTTGCAAAGCATTTCGAAATCGAAATCCCGAAAAATTATATAAAATGAATAATTTGCGCAAATTTTTCTTTTTATATAATTTTTCGGGATTTCGGGATTTTGGGTTTTCGGGATTTTGGGTTTTCGGGATTGTGGGTTTTCGGGATTTTGGGTTTTCGGGATTTTGGGTTTTCGGGATTTTGGGCTTTTGGGATTTTGATTTTCGGGATTTTGACCCCAACCCCAAAAATCATTATAGCATGGCGATTGCCCTCTGCCAGATTGACAACAAAACACAATGAATGCAAAAAGCCCTCAATATTATTACTTTTCAATATGAAAAAAGGTATTTATAATTATTTTAAAATATACAGTTCATAATAGATTAAAAATAATTTAAAAAACAGTAAATAGAAACACAATCAGAAATTTTCGTTCATTATAGCAGTTCTATATAGTATAAGCGCTGTTTTGCAAAATTCGTAAAGATTGACAACATTCATTTCATTCAATAAATTTATCACTTGATCTTCCGATAAAAAGTCTTTTCTGAATACATTCCTTCTGATTTCTCTAAGAATGGGGCATTTTCCCAAGAAGTGGACAATATCCTCTCTTTCTGATAGGTTGCACATATTAAACTCTAGGGTTAAATCAGGTCTGTGTGGAATGAAATTTAAATCTATTAGTTCACTACGTAGTCTGACCATCATAGAATTCACACGGACATTATTGGAATCCTTAAAAAAGTTGTTCTCTGCAAGGTTATGGTTTAATCTGCTGTAAGTTGTTTTGTACAAGGAATTAGAAGCTTCAGCAATATTTTCAGCTCTACATTTCTCATCAACCTTTGAAATGACTTCATACAAGATGTTTTTAGCGGTTTGGTAAATCCTCGATGGGTAAATTAAAATTAATTTGACATTCCTGAGCAAGATCTTGCCACTCTCGATACCAACTATTTTGATCTTGTATCGCTTTTGTGGCTACTCTTTTCAGGACCCGTGAATCATTCATTTTAAAAAACGTTAAGCAAGAAGTCCGCTTGTAACTTCAATGTTTTTATAAACAAAGGAGAGGTACCCGTTTCCATCATTATAACGTAGTTTGGCGTATTTTTAGGCAAATGAAATATTATTTTTATAAAGTGCGTTAGGAGTATTTCAACCGAATTGTACTTTTTACATCCCCATACCTGCGATCCATATAAAAGTATGCTCTCAGGTACTGCTTCAAATACTTTAAACTTGCTACTATGTGCTATACACTTATTCATATGAAGCATTGTTTCCAGGTCATTTTAATAGCAGTTTTCGCCTTAACCAATTTCTCCTTCAAGTGTTTTTTCATATTTAAATTATTTGTAACAGTAATGCCATGCCAAGGTATTTGTAGTCTCGCACACATTCAATATTTTTGAGATAAAAGCTCCATTTTTCATTTGTTGCATTACGTTCACCACCACTTTTAATAACCATAACCTTCGATTTATCTATATTTACTATTAAATTCCATAGCTGACAATACTGGTAAACCCTGTTAATCATGAGCTGCAGAGTTTCCGGTAAATGTGCACCTCGATCGATTGTATCAAAAGCTGGAATACTATTCGAACCGGCTGCTTTTCCATCTTTAAACGTCTCCAGTATTTCTTCCAACTCGCTAAATGTAAATGCACAATCCAGAGAGTCGACTACGAATCCAGGTGCTGCGAATTGCCACTTTGTCGGCGTTATTACAGGATTTAAAAGATCTTTGAAATGAGAAAGCATTACATTTCAAGACAGTTTTGTTGGGATAGTAAAACGTTTTCCATTCAGCTCCCTAGCCAGTTTCCAAAAATCAGTGGAATTTTTACAAGATGCTTATTGGCCTTTATATAAAAACCCTTAAATAATCCTTGGGTGGAGTTACGGAAAATCCTCAACCACGCAAATGATGATTTACGGGCTTTTAGACATTCTTCGTCAAACCAGGGTTCTTTTTTTGTATTTTCTTTCTTTTGGCTGAGTCCTTCTTGTGTGTATGAGGCTTTCACAATCCGTTCTAAGAGGGAAAAATCCTCGATTTAAAGTGATTGGAGTTGCAAGTCTAGAGATCGTCGATACTCCTGAGCCTTAGCCTCTTTTCATTTGAGTTTGGGCAAGAGCCTCATAAAGGTTATTTCCTCATCATGCTTAGTTTGAATTTGTATTGTCACAACAACAGGAAAGTGGCCTGAATATGATACTTCACTACTTCAAGAGTAGATATATCGATTTCAGATAATTTTTTATTGCATATTATTACATCAAAATGTGCAGAAAGGTCAAACAAACTTTTTATAACAGTCTTTAAATATTTCAGTTGATCTCAAATACCTCAGGAACAAACACTGCTATCGACTTGAACTACATTTTATTCTTTTCATTATTATGTATAGGAGAGATTTTCTATGAATAAAAAATAGAATTGGCGGTTTTTTGTTTCGGCTTCGGCACACAAAACGAGATTTAATGCCGCGTAAAATAATCTTAAGGCCGTGTTAAAACGTTTCTAACGATGCAATTGTGTATTTACAATTTTAAAATTCTCAAAAACTGTCAAATAGTTCGGATGAAGAACTAAGCTTATTAATTTGGTTATGTTGTTATTTCAAACATATTCTACAATTCATTTCATTCTAATTTTGATATTAAGAGAATTTATCTACAAACGCAAAATGCCCTGTGTCAAAGTTGAAATTGTATTTCGTTTCAACACCACGTTAAAAACGTACCCTGGCTGAATAAAATCTTTTAAATGTATAACAACGTATCTTTAGTTTTAAAACGCATTCTGCGTGCCTTAGCCTTTAATCAAAAAACGGAATCAAAATATATTTTTAAATTCAAACATTTTAAGAAAATGATTAAAGATTGAAATCTTATTTTTTTTTAATAAACTTTACTGACTTTATTTCAATCAAAAACATACAAAACTATAAAAATATGAGTATAAATTGTAAGAAATAGCTGTAATACTTAAATACTTTGGAAAAATATAATAACTCTGGTTTCAAACTTAAAGGCCAGAAAAATTAGATCACATCCCAAGAATTCCGAAAAAGCTTAATTTTGGTGGAGAACTTAATTAATACGTTCTCTTGAAACTCCTTTTTATTTTGGACTAAATAAAAAAATGTACAATTTTTTGTAAGGTCTTTTTAAATACATTCAAAATTAAAAAAAAAATACAAAATTGGTTAACTTTTCATATTATACAGGGTTATCCATTTTGCGGTTTCAAAAGCAAACGTGAATAAAACACATATATAAAATATTTTTTGTTCATGATATTTCGTTTTAACTTATCATAGGAAGTTATTGTAATCGGTCCGTTTTGTCGAATTGAAAATTTTGACATTTCTCGACGTTTCAAAGATTTTTAGAAAGATGTCTGTGCGTGCGTGTGTACGTACGTTCGTACGTCCGTACGTTCGCGACCTTTTTTTCGTCGTCCATAGCTCAAGAACCAGAACAGATATCGACTTCAAATAAATTTTGTTATATATGTAGGTAATAAGGCAGAAAGATGCAGAAAGGGCTCTCGAGAAAATTGCGTGGGTGGTTTTTTTTACCATAGCAGTTTAAAAAAAGGCGGAAATTTTGGTTAGCTCTAAATATTTTATGAACCAATGATGCTAGAGACTTGAATTAAATTTTATATTATATATTGTAATGTGATACAAAACAAGTATATTTTTGGAAAAAAACCAATTAACGGTTTTTTTATAAATCAAAAAAACTGAAAAAAAAGTTTTCACCTCGAAAATTTTACGACTCAAATATGATTTCATCTCTAAAACAATTTTGTGCAACGAAGAATAATATTTTTGACATCTAATAAAATTTTGAGAAAAATCTAATTGACAGTTTAAAAAAAAAAACCTAAAAAAAATGAATAAAAGTTGGTAAAAATTTGATTTTCGACTCAAATATCTTTTAAAAATTTTGAGGTAATGGCTTCTTACTAATTTTAACTTATAAGAAATATTGTTTTCAACATTAGGACAAATTTTGAGAAAAATCGAATTGACAGTTTTTTTACAAAAAAATAAAAACCTTAAAAAAAATTTATAAAAGGTGTTAAAAATTGATTTTTGACTCAAATATCTTTTCAAAACTTGGAGATATTATCTTTAAACTACTTTAATCTTTAATGTCAACATTCAGTAAAATTTTGAAGAAAATCGAATTGACAGCTTTTGTACAAAAAATTAAAAAAAAACTAACAAAAGTTGGTAAAAATAGATTTTCGACTTAAATATCTTTTCAAAACTTTGAGATATTGGCTTTTTACTAATTTTATCTTTTAAAAAATGTTGTTTCAAACATTCAGTAAAATTTTGAGAAAAATCGAAATGACAGTTTTTTAACAAAAAATAAAAACCTGAAGAAAAATTAACAAAAGCTGGTAAAAACTGATTTTCGACTCAAATATCTTTCCAAAAATTTGAGATTATGGCTTGAAGCTAATTTTATTTTATAAGAAATATTGTTTTCAACATTCGGTCAAATTTTGAGAAAAATTGAATTGATAGTTTTTTTTAAATAAAAACCTAAAAACTTGGTAAAAATTTACGTTCGACTCAAATATCTTTTTAAAAATTAAAAATATTGGCTTCAAACTTATTTAATCTCACAGAAAACATTGTTGTCGTCATTCAGTAATTTTTTATAAAAATCCAACTGTCAGTTTTAAAATAAAAAATTAAAATCTACAAAACATATGCTACTTAAATTGTTAAAGATTGGTTAACGACTAAAAATCTCGTCAACAAATATAGATTTTTAAATCAAACTATTTCATCGTATGCAAAATATTGTTGGTTATTTTTAAATTTTTTAGAATAATTTAATTAATAACTTTTTTAACAAAACACGACAACCTACAAACCTTTTAAGCAAGACAAATCGACAGACGGGATGGAAATTATCAGTGTGGGTCGCATCCCAGCTTCTTTTTATTTTACATATTGGGCGGTATATCAGCCATGAAACCAAGCTCATCAAAAACTGCAACAACGTCTGTCGGCTCAGCTAGTTATTTCATATAAAAGTTTAAAAATCCAATTTAAAGCTTATTTAACAAATAACTTTTTGAATAATCCTCTACGCTTCCTTAATTCATAGAACACCAAAAATGTCTTAAAGTAATCCATACTCGGTATACACTACCTTTAAAGTACCAAATATCAAACTCTAGAGCGAATAACTTAAAAATATCTTTATTTTCCATCACTATCTATAAAATACCTTCAGATTGACTTTATGTCAACTTCTAGTAGAAATTAATTATTAAATCCTTTTTCCAGGAAGAAAATCGCATCAATCTTAAAATTCTATAATTCTAAGGATGATACGGTGAACTACCGCCATGGCGTCTTCGTCTTCGTCATTGCTGTGCTGTTGCAGTGTGCACCTTTATATCCACACATTGTGTATACCTTTAGGTATATATGTATGTGGAAATGAAAATAGATAGACAATTATTTGGCGGTAAGAAATCCCCACGGTAAAGAAGCAAAATCTTAAACTTTTGCCAAAACACTATAGTCAAAGAGTCTCTGTGATTTGTTGGTCTTATTTTTTGTATGCAAATCATTTGATGCAGACTCCAAGTCATAAAGAAAAACAACTCGGAGCGCGAGTGTTTGTTCCTCGATGCCGCACAAGTTGTTCCGTAATTTAATTTCTTCATCTTCAAGTTGAATGCCTTTGGAATGGTTAATAGAATTGCAGAACGTAGCTTAGCTGATTTGGTGGCTGATGATGAGATGGTATGGCGGCTGATGGTGCGCTCCTCAAACTTAAACTCAAACTCAAACCCAAACCAAAGTCTAGTCCTGGCTGTATAATAAAAGTATACAGACAGAGGTATAGAATAGGTTTGCCTACCTACCTTCCAGCCAACCAACCAACCGACCTACGAAAAGATATAGCTAGAAGTTTAAATTATTTCAGAACTGCGGAAACTTTGTCATACACTTCTGCATTTCCTGGTTCGTTATTATTGTTGTTGCTGTCGCAGCAGCCCGGATAAGAGATGCAGACATGACGCAAAACAGTCGGCTGTAGGGTTCTTCGGTTTCGAGTCCATTATGAGGATGTGGAATGATATATAGCATAGCTAGGCAGTCACAGCAGCTGAGTGTATGTGGTTGTACGAGTAGGTATGTTTTTGTAAAGAGATTTCAAAAATGGTGGTTGGTGCCGTCGTTAGTTTGTTGGCCTGGTAACAGAGATAAATTGGTTTGGTTTCGACTGTGTAAAACAAAACAAACTTTTCCACAAACATAATAACTCGACTACTACATACATACTGTTACCCACTCACAAACACACACATTCAAATTTAATATAAGGGCTGCCTGTAAATTAAAATGTTTAACAATTTTGTTCGGTTACTGGCGATTAAAGGAATTATAACTTTTATCATGTTTTTCAGTATCTGGCTGCTGCCCTTCGTACAATAAAATGTACATTATGTACATTAATAAAGTTAGTAAGTAAATTGTATGTATGCAAAAGTAAATAAACATGGTTTGTTTATAAAAGTTCAGAAAATAAATATGAATTTGAAATGTTGGGGCTAGTAAATTAATTTATGTTACTTTTTTTCTTTATGTTTATTTTATAAAACAAACCGATGGATAATGTGGTGAGATAGAGCATAAAGGACATAGAAAGTTAAAATTATTCTTATGTCAAACATAAATACCAGAAGTCACTTTTTAATTATATCCAATTTTAAATATTAAATCAAAATTACATATGTGTCTTATTTCTGCCAAAGTCATAAATATTAAAAATGGAGGTAATAAAGCGTTAAATTTGTATGAAAATAAAGCGAAAAGATGATTTTAAAATATATCATAAAACCATCAAAAAGAAGATTTGCAACAGTGGTTTTGAGGGTATTGTTATTATTTAAAAGAAAACATAGTATGTAAACTTTCATATGAAGAAAAATGAAAGAGGCTTATAATCTTGATACTTATGTATTATTTCAAACTATCTAGTCTTCGTGACGTTGTTCAGTTCTATGGAAATTTTGCTTTCAAATTCGATTCAATAAAAAAAGGTGCGTATACGCCTCAGTGCATCATATTATTTTATTGAGGTTTAAACCAAATCTTAATAGTGTTGTTCATAGACAATCTGAATACAAATGTGACTCAGGTGTTTTTTAATCTTTATGTTCAAACTTTGTTGGGGTTAAAGGTTAAGAAAATAAAATTTAACTGATATTATTCATAGAAAAAAGGTTACTTATTTTGAAATACATAGTTTCTTTCAATTCATGATTTTTGTTTCATCAATCTAAATCTTACTGCCTAGAATTTTGTATATCAGGTCGGCGAACATCTTGCCCACTTCAGTCCCTTTGCAACCGGAGATAAGTTCTACCTAGTTCCATAGCATTGAGTAAAATACCCTAAGGGTTGGGTGGAGTGTCCAGGTTCATATATGTATAGTATATCCAAAGTAAATGTTTAAGCTCTTGAACATGCAGCTTTTTGAGCATTGATACGTCATTCATTGAGCATTGTAGTTATATGCACTCGATAACTTCACGAATTGCATCATTAAGGTCTGGATTCGATTGTTGAGCATTATCATGGATCTTGTTTTTCACATGGCCAAAAAACAAAAATCTTTTGTCAGATCTGCGAGAAAACTGTGACTGCAAAATGTTCGCAATTTTTGAAGTGAGTTTTTAAAATTTTAATGTTGGTAATAGAGTAATTCTTACTTGTCAAATGTTAGTAAGATTACTGCTTCAAAAGTGACAACTGTCCAGATAGTTGTCTCTTTGAAATAAAACCACTTGTTGAAAACCCCATGATTCGTTAAATTTAATATTCATATAATTTTTAAAGTAAACAGCATTGTCAAATTGTTTAAAAATGCCCACTTCAAGTTCAAAGTTTCAAGATCTGAGCAAGGCTGCTATCGAAAGCATAAATTGTGAGTTGAAGACTTATTTTTTTTTCTTACTTACTGGGGTTTTTGAGACGATGCAAGAATTTTGCTCTTCTACTTATCTGGTTACAATCTTCGAAATCTATATATGTAACGGGGTTTTCAAGAGGGATGCTACAAAGGAAGAGTGACAGGGACAGCAAACGAAGCCATACTTCTTGCCGCTCTTTTGACATTTCTCTTAAGTAAAGGCTTGCCATTTCATGATGGAAACATATACGAACCAACAACGAGTCGAAATTATTAAAATTTACTACCGAAATTCGGTGTCAGTGGCCTTAACGCCGTATGTTCGTGAATTGGGCTGAGCAACAACTTGAAAATGATTCGGATTTTCATCGAAAAATCATCTTCAGCGATGAGGCTCATTTCTGGCTGAATGGCTTCGTCAATAAACAAAATATACGGTTTGGTGTGGTTAATAGGCCGACCGCGGCTGGGCGCGGCGTCATTGGGCCGTACTTCTTTCGTTATGATCAAGACCGGCACGTTACTGTGAATGGGGATCGCTACCGTTCAATGATAACCCAATATTTTTGGCCCCAATTGGACGATAAGAACTTGGAAGACATGTGGCTCCAACAGGACGGTGCCACAAGTCACACAGCGAATGTCACAATCAATTTATTGGAAACCAAGTTTTGAGAACGTTTTATCTTACAAAGCCGTTAGACTATTTCCTGTGGGGTTACGTCAAGTCTATGGTCTAACAAGTCAGCGACGATTGATGAGCTCCGTACGAATATCGAACGTTAAATTGCAGCAGTACTGGCTGATTTATGCTTGGAAACTGTCGAAAATTGGGATCAGCGTCTGGACTTCTGCAAGCGTACCCGTGATAACCATGCAAAAGAAATCGAGTTCCATACATAATGGCGTCAAACTTACTTTCAGAGGAATGAAGAATTTCATTGATATCCAAAACCGTTTTTGTTTTATTTAAAAAAAAAACGTTTGTAGCTCTTTTATTGAAAAACCCTATATATGTTTTTAAAGCTTGATTATTATAACTCCAATATATGGGCTGATTTTGCACTAACTTACTTAAATATCAGTATTGACAGTATTGAAAAATAAATTTTTAAATTGTTCATTAACAATAACATCATTGCCTAATTCAAACTGCATGCTGTAACCCTGAAACAGTTCAACCAGGTAAACATCGACAGTACTGTGAAGCACAAAAATTCCATGTTTGACTGTATTACGTGAATGTCGAATTCCTAAGCTTGATCTTTACCTTTAATGTCAATGTTCAAGAATTCAAAACCAATGTAAGCCAACTTCTCATTTCTGTTCCTATTTTTCCTTAAGTGTGTGCTAATCATTAAAAAGAAGAGGTAATTTTTTGAGTTTTCAAGCTTTTAGGATATCCCCGCATATAATGTATGTAAATATTTTGTGTTCTTTTAGGTTCTGTCCATTTTTCAAACCTTGACAAAAAAGTTCAATTATTTTCTCACTTCTTTTCTAATACTATTCATGTTTCAAAACAAAATCCATGTACAAAAATATTTGTAATTTTTTGTGAAAGTGTCACGTGACATGCCAACTCTCGCCGGTTACTAATTTCTTTGTAAACTTAAAACTTTGTACATAAACTTAAAGAAAATGTATCCGATTAAAAAAAATATAACATGTCTTTATTTCTCACCTTTCGGTGCCCTTCATTTCTTACCTTCAACGCAGTAAATTTTGAAGGTAAATTTAAAATATTGGTACCGTTTTTAATTGAATTTATGTAACTTGGAAAACTTTTTTTGTTCTAAGTAATAAAATATACAACGTTAACAAATCACATCAAAGCCCCTGTCAAAAAAGTTTTTGTCCCTTTTAAATCTCTTACTAATATTTTCAAATTTTCAAACAAGGTATAAACTTGCTACCTTATACCAGCATTGTTCCATGATTAATATTTACACACAAATAAATGTAAAAAAAAAAACAAAAAAGAAAATTCCTTAGAAAAGATTTAAGGATGAAAAACTAAATCCTATAGGATCACAGACCTTCCGTTTCAAAAAATAAAAAAAATAAGAAAATGTCCATGGATAGCTATTAGAGATAGCACAGGTTATTTTCTATGTGCGAAGAAGAGAATTAAAATAGAACGAAAACCTATCCTATGGTCTATTGTCTTCGGTCAGTGACAGAGTTTTCATTTTCTTATTTTGTTTGGACCTATTTTATTCCTGGGTTCTATTTTCTTTTGTCGACGTTTTATGCTAATACTAACGACAAAGTTGATACCGAGCAAGCAAAACTTTAACTAAGCCAGTCCGGTAAGCACCTTAAAGAGACTTCCCAGCTTAGTTATTTCGTCATTTAATCTTTTGCCTTCATTTTATCGACACTCTTAGATGGAATGGGCTTAGATGGGTACCAAGGCCAACCTACTATACCTATGCAAAATTAAAAAAGAAAATCAACAATTTTTTTGTTGAATATAAAATTTGTTTTGATGTTGTGCAGGATGCCAGGATTAAAACTTAATAATTCAAGAATTAGAGATGATAACGTTGTACAATGTACAGGCCATATCTATAAAGGTACATCTAAATAGGTTCATCATATTCTGAATTGGTACATCTACAATCTACATTTTACATAAATAATTATATAGTTAAAGGTAGGTTGTAGGTACAAACCTAGATTATGATTTATAAATTATTTTCTGTTTAACATACCATAAATTTGAAAAACGAATGAAAAATTGATTTTATTGGAGGTAATCACAAAACGTGTCAATGCTTAGAAAAGGTATTTTTGGGTTGGATTACAAAACTATATCATATACCTTAATGTCTATGTTTTTTATTTTGTACCTTACACACACAAGATAAGGGAAGATGGTAAATTAAATGTTGATACAAAAATATTTTTTTGTGTTTTTGTATACATAAATATATGGCTCAAAATCACCAAGGTTGCAAATTTCAAAATTTTTTTATGAAAAAAAAAATTGCGAGCTATAATGATGAATTTTAGTTTATACTGTTGCAAAAATTGTATATAAATAAACTTTGACACGGCAGCGCACAGAATTGTATACTTTCTTAGTAAAATTTTTTAGTACTAAATATCATACAAAAAACCATCAATTCGGGAACGTTTTTCAAAGTTTGATAAAATCAACAAAAACAAAACAAAGTACAAAATTTAAGCTTTGTTTAAGAACATGGGTATATTATGTATGTGTATTAAATAAACAATAATGAAAACAATACATACAAAATCTTCTACAAGCAAAATACGTACAAATCATGTCCGGGAACGTTCCCGAAATGACCGTTCCCGAAATGACGATTTCAAATAAGAGCGCGCTTTAATTATACGGCGGTCATCTTAAATGCGATCTGACTTTGTCAATAGGAAAATATTTGAGGTTACTTTGTTATTTCGTGTCGTAAAAAAGAAATTCATCAATAATTAAATGTAATAAATGCGTTCACGGATTGACGGGCTATTGATGTACGCTCAACGAATAATGAATAAAAAGGTACTTAACATTTAAATACAATTTATTTTACGATAAATACTCTGGCAGCCGGCTTTGTAATTGTTCCCTTCCTCGACTGACGTTTTCCACTGAATGGCTGCATTTACTTAAAATTATTTTTGATCGATTATCGATATGTTCACTGAAATGACTTGTGCGGTATCGGACAAACTGTTTTTGCATTTTTTACAGTTAAAAATAAATAATCTATTAGTACCGTTTCTAAAACTAGATTCTGTATAAAAAATACGGTGTATTAAGTGATGACCGGGGTTGAATACCTTACATCTTTCAATTGTATTTTGGGCTTGAAGTTGAAGATTGTAGATTGGGACGCGTTCCCGAAATGATTTTCTATGCGTGTATATTGATTTCATTTAAAATTTAGTTTATTAATAAATTATATTGTTTGATAGAAACATAAAACAGGTCACTTTTAGTATTTTATTAATTTTTTTTTTTTAATTAAGTCAAGATTTAAGACATTAAATTGCTAGCGAAGCCAATTCTGCACCTTGGTGATTTTGAGCCATATACATGCAAACATTGGTTAATACACCGAGCTAGAGTGAAATTTTAATTTTAAAGTGACCTAACAGACAGTACCTCTGTCAGTTTACAGATTATTTCTTGATAATGATAATAATAATAATAAAAGACTAAGATAAATTTTAAAATAAGATTAGAAACTTTTAAACTGAATTTAATAAAAATGTTTGACTTTGCTCAAAAATTCAGAAAAAATATGATCGATTTGTTTACTGCAATCTTAAATGTCTGTAAAGTTGATTAAAAAAGAACTTTTTCAATTATTATTGTGCTTTGCAAATATCTTTTTAAATTGTAAGTGTGTTTTGTTAAATTCAGAAACTGCTTTTCTTTAATTTTTGGTTCTTAAATACACTCAAAAAAAAAACTGGTACCGGTGACCAGATTTCCCGCTAAATTTATCCAGAAAAAGTGGTTTTTAGATTCCTACCAGGAGATTTTTCGAAGAATTCCTGGTAAAATACACCAGATTACTGGTAGAATATACCAGGAGATTTTTTTTCCTGGTAAAAGTTATACCGGGAATAAACCCAGTATTCTGGTAGAATATACCAGGAATATTGTTTTTTCCTGGTAAAATTTTCCCCAGTATTCCTGGTAAAAATATACCAGAATTCTGGTACAATATACCAGGAAAATTTATTTTACTGGTAAAAATGTACCAGAATTCTGGTAGAATATACCAGGAATATTTTTTTTCCTGGCAAAAATGTACCAGAATTCTGGTAAAATATAACAGGATTCTTTTTTCATGGTAAAAATGTATCAGAATAATTCTGGTAGAATATACCGGAATTTTTGTTTACTCAAAATGTAGCTGAATTCTGGTAGAATATTAAGTTCCTCCCGCCAAATTATGGTAAGTGCCTTATGAAATTATGAATTATGCATAGCATATATTTAATTGTATTCTTCCTACTAAAAAGAACGCATAAGATATAGGTAATATTCCTAAAGAAAACATTCACATCAACATCATCTCTAATATGTCCAAGAAAAAAAGGAATACAGATTTTTCTCTAAACTAAATTATCGGGAGCACCATGTAATTTACGATTATTTGGCGGGAAGGGCTTGATAGGTATACTGTACTAAAATTTGATTTTTATCTAAGAGGAAAATATATACTGGACAATAAAATTCCTGATTTTATTTAATAGAAAAAAGATAATTCTTAAACTCCCATTATTTCTGGTAATAAGTACCAAAAGACTGGTTTTATCTACCAGTACAAAATATACCAGAAAATAAATTTCCTGGTTCTATTTACCAGATTCCAGATAATCTTCATTTTACCAGGAAAAAAAAATACTTTCTACCAGAACGCTGGTAACATTTACCAGAAAATTTTCTGTCAAAAATTTTACCAGGAAACCAGATTTCTGGTAAATAAAACCAGATTTCTTTTTACCAGGAAATCCGGAGTTATTTACCACGAAATCTGGAGTATTTTACCACATTTTTTCCTGTTTTTTTTTCTACCAGGAAATCTGGTTAAAAAAATTTCTCCTGGTACTTCTTAGATTCTACCAGATTTCTGAGTTTTTGATTTTTACCATAAAATCTGAAGTTATTCACTTCGAAATCTGGACTACTGTACCAGTTTTTTGGCTAGTATTTTCTACCAGATTTTGCCTACCAGGAAAATTTTTTGAGTATAGGCTTTGGTACTTCTTTAGAAAGATACTCCCATAAAGAACCGATATTTTATTATTAAAAGTTATTAGGAAAAAATAAACCGATCCAAATTTTTATTTTTTAATACTTCTTTGTCTTCCGCAAACTGTTTTATTTTACAAACCGGAAACGATCTACATGAAATTTTCGGAATAAAATTTTTCTAAAAAGGTAGATCTTAAATTGAGTTTCCCACAGAAGTTTTCCCATCTTAAAAAGTTGGAAACGTTAATCAAAATTTCAGTTGCTTGGGTACTGGGCCATGATTTCCAATTGTTTGACTTAAGTTTACAAAGAAAGTAGACAATCATGTGCATTGTGCATTCCCTAATACCATTGATAGTAAGAATTCCGAGGAACTTTTATTCTCGATAACCCTCACTATCATAGGACACTAACCCACTGGCTCACCCACTTTTACTATTTCTAGATTTCTAGAATATGATGGTACGGGTTTTCAATTTTCTTCTACTTTTTTTTACCAATCAGCAATTGAATTTTTTTTTCAAAGGTAGATATCTTAAATATTAAAGACGAAAAATCATCTGTAAAGAAAAGTTACGGTAATTTCCACCAAATAATTAAATAGTTAAAAAACGAACTTTAAGAAATTATATTAAATTTAAGGACTTTTGTATTCTTTTTTTTTTAATAATTTGTGTGTCAATTTTTTAATTAAAATTACTACCATCATAACAGAAAAAAAAAATTATTTTTGTTTATTCTTGGTAAGGTAATAAAATTGTTTAATTCCAAGAAATATTTTTGTTCCCATGATTATTCTTGGTATTATTTTTAATTTCTCTTGTTGGAAGATAAATTATTCAAACTATTTTTTCTCGGAATTTATTTCAATAAAATGCAACAGAAAAAGAAAATGCCTTCCTTTTTCTTTTTTACCGGTTTCAAAAAAAGACCGTCTGTGTACATTCTTAGCACGCTCAATAAAATATCAACTTTTTAATTAAAAAGTCAGCCTCATTAAGCATCATTTTTTTTTTCCTGAAAAAATTATTAAAAATATAAATTTTACAAAAAAAAAAGAAAATAATAAAAAAATATATGGAAGTCGAATTAAAAAAAAAGGAAAATAAAAAATTAACGAAAAACAATTTTAATTCAATTAAACAGAGAATTAAATTAACACATTCGACTACTGGTTTTTATAGACAAATATAACTACCTTCATACGTAGATCGTATGAACCAGGCTATATATTTTCATAAATGCATGAAATAACTCTATAATTGTTGTATCCATTGGAATATTATCCTTCGTATCCTTATTGGTGATACGGGTTTACAATATACGAACCAAGTTTGTATGTAGCTTCAACTAAGGACGACACTAGGGTTGCCGTGTGAACTAACTAATTTGATAGCCTAATTTAAAAGTATTTGTAGCCTAAAATCAGAGCCCAAATAAAAGCAGTTTTTCAAACCTGTGGTTGCTAACAATTTTTTTTGAAAAACAACAGAAAATTAAATTTACATTTTTATTTCATTAAAATAAATGAGGTACCAATATTAACACAGTTTAAGTTTTAAGTTTTCAAAAAAGAAGTTGGAGTCGCATTCTTAATAATTAATTTAAAAAGCGAGTGAAAACTTGTAACCGTAAAATTGTAATTAACTATGCTGTGGTTGATTGATTAATTGGTTTTGTTTGAACGAAGTTCATATAAGGAAAATGTCCTTTTCGGTAGCGTTGCTAATGAATAAGTTTAATAATTTTATAAAAAATATTCTTCTTTTAATAACTTTTATTGCCCAAAATATAGTCCAATTTAAAGCCCAATTATGATTTAGCTGTCATGACAAATATTTTGTCGGCCATTTTGGAAAAATAAAGCCCAATTTCATATATGTACATATAAATAGTTTAATATGGCAAGCCTAAAGCCTAAAGAGATACATATGTACACATGCCTATAAAAGATATATAAATATGTATATATGTGCATATAGGTTCATATATACATGTACAGACATAATATAGATGGTGTAGGTGGATTGTTATTTTAGTGAGAGAGCCAACAACAATATCTCGTGTGCATAAGGCAACATATCAATTTTTCTCCGGTCCATTAACCATATCGCCGCAACGAAATGCAATTGCAATCCGGTGACCGAAAATTATATTCCACCAGGATACATCCTGAGTTTGGTGTTCAAGTTCGGGTTCGGGAGTCGTAGTCCAGCCAAGTCGGACCGGACCATGTTAAAGTTGACTCTGGGATTTCAACTCGATTGTAGAGTCGATATAGAGTGCTGGCGAGTTTACACACAAAATGCCACAGGCGGAAGAGTAAGCCAAAGCCAGGATACAGGAAGGACAGAAGCTCCGGTGTGAACTAACTGGTAGAGGAAAATGACATCATCACCAAACATTTACCGTTACGATACGACAAATAGTCTCCTCAGTTGTAATAATGCGAAGCAGAAGGAAAAGATAGATATTGGTAAATTCCGTATATGCATTGCATATGCAATGCATACAGACAGAGAGATGATATTAACGGTGATGATTTTAAGTTGACCTCTCTTTAATATCGTCATAGTGATATACCAGTTTTAGGGAACACAAGTTGACGAGGTCTTTTAGTTGTTCTTCTGTGTGTCTTTTGTTTTGTCCTTTAGGTAGGTTCGTTCTTGGAATTGGGTATGTATAAGTAATTTATGCCCCATTTATACCATTAAAGTGAGTTTCAAGGAATTCACAATGTTGTGCTAAGCTAAATTTTGACACTATAGCACTAACATTCATGTTCATTAAATCTACTTACGGGCTCTTAGTCCATTTGGCCAAAAAAACTAATTGATTTTGCTTAAGTTGTTCAAGCCCAATGTAAGGCAAAAGAGTTTTTCATGCATAAGTCGAGGGGACGGAAAATCTGGTCTCAACATAGTTAAAGAATAATTTTTTATAAGTTGAGTTAAGTTTTAGGTAAGAGCTTAAAATGTTAATCTTATCGTAGACAAGAAATAAAGTCAGAAACCTGATTTGTATGTGGGGGGGAATCAAAGTCTTTTCGGGCCGGAGCATTGGTTTCCATGCGCTCTACGTGACCCAGCCATCTTAGTCGTTGGACTTTTACCCTTCTGGCTAAGTCTACGTCACTGTACGACCCGTTCAGATCGTGTCGTTCCATCTTCTCCTCCACTCCCCTTCTATGCATACAGAACCGTAGATCACGCGAAGAACTTTTCTCCCGAAACGACCCAAGGAGCTTTTATCCATTTTCGTCATAGTCCATGCTTCTGCACCGAAAAGCAGGACGGGGATGATGAGGGTCTTATAAAGCGAAACTTTGGTGGCTCGAGAAAGGGCTTTGCTACTCAATTGCTTTCTTAGTCCAAAGAAGCAGCGGCTGATGTTGTTTTCTGCGTTCATAGCGGAGCCTAGGTAGACAAAGTCCTTAACTATCTCAAAGTTAAATCTGTCGATGGTGACGTTTTGACCGAGACTTCGGGGTTGTAGGTCCTTTCTTGATGACAACATGTCCTTTGTTTTGCCATCATTAACCGTTAAACCCATTTTTGCCGCCTCTGCCTCAATACTCACAAAAGCCCCATTGACATCACGCTGAGTTTTTCCGATTATGTCAATGTCATCAGCATATGGTAGTAATTAGACAGACTTTTGAAAGATAGTGCCTCTATAGTGTTGACGTGTGAGCTCTGCACTATTCTCCAGCTGCTTTGAAGTGTTTGGCATTCATACAATCTGCTCCAGCGGCTTTGTAAGACTTCAGCTTAGATTGTTGGCTTTCGTCGTTTATGTTGAATGAATCATCTTGCCTGACATATTAATTCGGTTCGTCGTCGGCTTTATACAGTCTGCAGAAGTGGTCCCTCCATATCCTCAGCATTGAATGCGGTTCTACTATGATATTTCCACTTTAGTCTTTACAGCCTTCTGTTCGAAGTTTTTGTACTTGTGAATTTCGTTTCACCTGCTCATAAAACTTTTGAACTTCATTCCTGCTTCTCATGCTCTCTCTTTTTCCTTCTGAGAAGTCGGTGTTCCTCTCGCCTCTTCTGCTCATAGAGCTCGTGAGCAGCTCTCGTCCTTTTTTTATTATATTGTTTTTAAAAATAATGACAATTTTCTCTAGCCCCAAATTTCTCACTAACAACAATGATATCGACTCAAATTAAATTTTTTTTTACGCAACATAAAATTTATATGATTATTATATCTTAAGAACAAAATTCATATTACACTAAGAATAATTTTAAACTACAAAATATGTAATTTTTTAACATCGGCATAAATTTTCTTAGAAAAATTCAACTGAGTCTTAAAAAGAAAATTAGACCAAATCTTTTTCAAAATTGTACATTGTATAATGAACATCTAAAGTAGAATTTAAAGCTATTTTCTAAATTACTAAACACATTGGTTTATCTGTGTCAATTACATCTCAGCTATTTGTTATTTCGTTTTCAAAAAATATTTCAACTTATCGAAGTTGTATTTTCCCATCACCACTTCTGTGATTATTTTCAAAAGCATTATAGTAATAAAGGGTGATTTTTTAAAAGCTATAGGAAAGTTAAAAAAAACACATACAATTCAGAAAAATGCATGATAGTACGTTCCATATCATTTAATGTTTGAAGATTATTTCATGCAAATGTTGACCTTGACTGCACCTCAAATGGTCCATCCGCTTAGTCCAATTTTGGCATACTCTTTCCAACATTTCGGCCGGTATATGACGAATAAATGCTTCAGTGTTGTCTTCCAATGCGTCAATTGAAGCGGGCTTGTCTGTTTAGACATGAGCTCTAACATATCCCCACAAAAAATAGTCTAAAGGCGTTAAATCGCACGATCTAGGCGGCCAATTGACCGGTCCCGAACGTGAAATAAAATGTTCACTGAACTCGCCTCTCAATAAGTCCATTTGTATCGAACGCACTAAACACATTCAAGTCAATTGTCTTATTCTTTTGTATTAGTAAAGTTATATATTTATTCTTGTCATTGTATGCGAATGCAACTTGGAGAAATAAGTTCACTCATTTTTACTTTGTTAAGTTAGTTGCCTTTTAACTCTCGTTCCGTACAGACCGGCATCAGATGATAACTTACAATATATAAATATACCGTACAGAGGAAATAATTATTATAAAGAAACTACAGTATTCCCCGCTTAATTGCACTGACCATTTTGTCAGATTTTTCGGTCAATTATCTGGGTGGTTCAATTAGCGAAACCCGTATAATTGCACGAGTAGGTCAACTAAAAAATGAAATATTTATCCCAGAAATTTACTCTATAAACATTTCAGTGTCAACTTAATTTCGGCGTCTGTTAGTTCGCCATAACATAATACGTTATGTCATCACATGCCAAATAAGGATTGAAATCTGAATTGTCCTCAAGAACGTTATCTAAAACCACGAGATCATTTTCCGGCTGCTCTTCTTCTTGGATGAAGCCTGCCTTTAAAAATAGAACTTGCAATTGCAAATGTAGGTTTAGTAGTAAAATATTTCCAATATTACCTTTCTAAAACAATTTCTTATAGTAGAAGGTGTTAGAAGCCACAAACAATATTTGCTTATGTGCATTGCTTGCAAAGATGTGATCGACTTCGAAAATTCTTCGATAGTCTTGCCACGTTCGATGGCTGTAATTTGTTTCCCTATTATATTTTGCTGATAGTAAGCTTTGAAACAATGAATAATGCCTTGGTCAAGGGGCTGAATGATGGACGTTGTATTTGTGGGTACAAACTGCACGTTTATATTTTTTAGATCCTCCAACTTCTTATGACAAGCAGCATTTTCGACAAAAAGAATTATTTGTCTGTTCTGCTTTATCATTTCTTCGTCAAATTTATATAAAATTCGGGCCCATAAATGTTGGGTCATCCATGCCTTTTTGTTGGAGAAATATTGCAAAGGTACAACCTTATTTTTAGAACACCTTGGTGTTTTGGTTTTCCCAATCAAAATAATTTTTTTGTCCGTCCAACTATCCGAAAAATTTGCATGTATTTAGTTTTTCTGCTGCATAATTTTAAGATCAATTAAGCGAGTAATTCAAATAAGCGGGGTTAAATTAACCGTATAAAAAGCTTTGCTACTAATACGGGAAATTTTCGAAGCCAATTTGTTCGATCAATTAAGCGGGATGTTCAATTAAGCGAGGTGCAACTAAGCGGGGATTACTGTAGTTTTACAGATAAACTGATTGTACAGAGAAACCTTATTAATAAAAATAATCAATAGTCGGGTTTTTTAAACACTTTTCCCGACTCTAAAGTGCCGTGTTTTATTTTTCCTATGATTTTACAGTCCGCTTTATACACCATTGTTGCGTGTGCTGTGTGGGATATGGCACCGTCTTATTGAAACTACATGTCATGCAAGTCAAGCTCTTGAATTTTGGGCAAAAAAAAAGTTGGATATCATCTCACAGTAGCCATTCACGCCATTCACAGTTACGTTACGATTCGCATCATCTTTGAAGAAGTACGGTCCAATGATGCCACCAGGCCATAAACCGCACCAAATTTTGACTTTTTCTGGATGCATTAGTAGCTCTTGCAATGCTTCTGGCTGATATTCACTCCAAAATCGACAATTCTGCTTATTTACGTAGCCATTGAGACAAAAAATGAGCTTCGCCGGTGAACACAATTTTTCGGTAAAAAAGTGGATCTTCGGCCAATTTTCCAGAGCCCATTCGACAAAAATTGTACGTTGCAGTAGGTCGTTCGACTTCAATTCTTGCACCAGATGTATTTTGAAAGGCATCACACCTAAAACCTTCCGCAAAATTTTCCACGTTGTTGACAAATAGTTGCCCAATTGCGACGAATCGATAATTGATGGTCATCATTAACACTGGCCGATACAGCTCCGATATTTTCTTTAGTTAGCACTCTACGTAAGTGTGTTTGTGGTTTAATGTCCAACAATGTACATTTGGTGCGAAATTAAGCCCGAATAGCCGCTTCAGTGGGTCGATTAAACTGACCATAAAATGGAAGAAGCGCGCAATGAACTTTCTTAACAGAGCACGCATTTTGATAATAAAATTCAATATTTTGCAAGCGTTGTTCGTTTGCAAGACGATTCATGGTTAAATTATAGACCAAACTGAAGATGTTTGATTGTGAAACAAAACATGAAACGTGCGTCAGCTGTTTAAACCAGTGTTGCCAAAAAGATAATAGCTAAAAAATCACCCTTTATATGTACCTAATATTATAAAATGCCAAAATTATTACGGTTGTGTCAATATTGAAAATATTATCTCATAATTTATACAAACAAACTTGCACCTTAAAATTTGATTTTACAAATCAAATCGCTTTGGGAAACACAATCTCCGGATTCGTCAAAAAATCACTCATGTATGCAACACACAATTTCCTCTCTAGTGAATTTCATTTCTGATAATCATCAAAACCTCTAGTGGCAATCTATTGCAATTGGTAAATATTTATTAGGATCCCTCTTCATAATAATATTCGCATTTCAGTATCGCAGTACTAGATGTTGTTTTTGTTGTTATTTATGGTCAGGTCAGACATGCATTATTTAGAATATTATGCTTGATGTTGAACATGGGCCAGCAAACATAATATTCGAATGTGGATTTCATTTCGGTGATAGTGTTGACCCTCCAATATTAAAATCACCTATTCACCTATGTATGTACGAGTAGGTAGATCGGCTTTTAGCATATTTAATTTTTGTTCGCGGAATAGTTTCTACCTCTGAAAAATGAGTCCTTAAAATATTCATAGTTCGGACTAAACAATAATATTTAAGGAAATCAGAGATTTTATGGTACTTTTGCGTTGTGTTTGTGTACTAAAGTTCTTAAATTCTGTGTCATTGAGTTTAAAAAAACATGGCTTTGTTTGAAAAGTATGCATTTTTTTCTATAGCAATATGTGTACAAATCCATTAGCAACCATGGACGATGGACAAAGCCGCCACTTTAACTAAGACCAGAAGGAAGTTGGTATTTTTTTTTTAACCATCATCATGGACAAAAACTATTATCCTCCTGACGGTATTCGCGTCATCGTGCGTCGCCGCCACTTTGCAATGCATTGGTCGGACAGGAAGTTATATATGAAAGTAATGTCATCCTTATAGTTCCAAAGTGTATCCGTATATACATTTGTATATTCAACTATAGTAGTTCATGCAACAAAGGACACTATGCTGCATCATCGAAATATTGAAAAAGGAAAAGAAAGGTCCTTAGTCTCATGACATGGACGCATCTATTAGCTCATGTAATCGTTAAAAAATTGCGTTATTTGGACGTTTTTTTTTTTCATTAGTAAATTTGTTTGTATCGTTCCATTTTAAATGCCAAGACTTTATTAACTTCCCATAGGAAGTTATTGTATTCGGTCTGATGTGTCGAATTGAAAGTGTTGAAATTTCTCGACGTGTCAAGGTCCCTAGAATCTAAATTAAAGATTTTTAGAAAGATGTTTGTGCTTTCGTGTGTATATACGTTCGGGAAGCTTTTTTCGTCGTCCATATCTCAAGAACCAGAATACAGACAATAATGCAGGAATATGCAGAAAGGACTCTCAAATAAATTGAGTGGGTGTTTTTTTTTAACAAAGGAATAAAAAGCAAGAAGTGAAAATTTTTGTTAACCCAAAATATCTCACGAACCGATAACACTAGTGACTTGAATTAAATTTTATATTATATATTTTGACTTGATATCAAATTAATATTGTAATTCGAAAAAAAAATCAAATAACGGCTGTTTTATAAATTAAAAAAAATAATTGTCACCTCTAATACTTTACGAACAAAAACTGATTTTATCTCCAAAATAATTGTATGCAACGAAGAATAACAAAAAAAATAATTAAATTAAAATAGTAGTTGTGGTTTTTTTCAATTTTCTCAAAAACTAAAAGACATAAAATCATCTAGTTTCCAGTTTTTGATCAAAAAAAAAGTAGATAATCCTGAATTATTAAAAAATTACGGCTTAAACCTTTTTTTTAACTTTTTTTACTCAAATTTTGAGTTTAAGATTAAATTTTTCAAAAACTACACATAGTTTTGACTTGATTTAAAAACTGGCTAATAGAACAGAATGTTGGCTTTAAAATGTATAATACTTAATTGTAAGTATTACCGTTATTTTTTAAATATTTTTTTCCATTTTTTGAAATTGCCTTTCCCGCCTAAACGGGGGGAGATAGACCCCCCGCCCATAGTATAAAATGCTTGTTTTTAACTGTTCTTAAAAAATTCGTTATATTATCTTGTCGCCTGAAATATCGTACTCTTGCCCGTGAACAAAATTAATTTCTGGGGAGTAAGTAAATATCGTTATTTTAAAGTTGGTGTCATTTCATTTCCGATATCACTTTAAATTTGATTTCTTAATACAAAATAATACAAATTTGGCCACCAAAGAACATAATTTTACTAATTTTTTTAACTGCTTGTGCTATAATCTAAAGTTTTCAAGCAGACTTATTCGAATCTATCAATGGTACCAAAAAGACTATCGTCATTTTTTCGTGTAAAGTTACATGCTTTAAGGGCATGTCTCCCGCAGAAGCGAACTCAGAACTCATGTAAATGTTTTTGAATGTATTAGTGAAAGAACAATTACTCTCTTCATTATCAAATTCAAAATTCGAATTTCCAATTTGCCTCTTGATCTTTTTTGTCTCTCAGAGCGAGGGATATATTTCCGCACAAGCACTCAAGCAGCCAATCAAAGAAATAAGAAATAGATATCCACATTCACACAACAAGATATATGGATGAACAAGGTTGCATGATAAACCGGTTTTTTTTTGCATTTCTAGTTAGGTAGATTTGTTGTTGTCTTTTGCATATGGTTCGAATTTTATAAAGCAAATGGGTAGGTATTTCTGCTGTCCATGGAAATGTTTTTTCTTGAATTTGTTTGTAAATAGGTTCTTGCTTTCTACCTAGATATTTTGTCGTTGTGTTTTGCGTATGGTTCGAATCTTAGCAAGTGGGTATTTTGTTATCGATGGAGATGTTTTTTTCTTGAATTTCTTTTGTTGGTCGACATTTTCTAATTATTGAAAATACTTATTTTGTTTTAATATTTTTAACTTCCCATAGGAAGTCATTGTAATGGGTCCGATTTGTCAAATTGAAAATTTTGACATTTCTCGACGTTTCAAGGTCCCTAGAGTCGAAATAAAAGATTTTTAGAAAGACGTCTGTGCGTGCGTTCGTACGTCCGTACGTTCGCGACGTTTTTTTCGTCGTCCATAGCTCAAGAACCAGAAGAGATATCGACTTCAAATAAATTTTGTTATATAGATAATAAGGCCAGTAGCGTAGCGTGGGGGGGCAGGGGGAGCAAATGCCCCGGGCGGCACTTGTTTGAGGGGCGGCAAAAAAGGGGCGGCGGCACGAGTACGATAACTTTGGCGCCGAGATATAATAACGGTTTTTGGTAGAGGGGCTTAATACAAGCATTTTTTACTATGGGAGGGGGGGTCTATCTCCCCCCGTTTAGGCGGTAGGGGCAATTTAAAAAAACATGTACTTTAAATGGAAAAAAAATAATTAAAAAATAACGGTAATACTTACAATTAAGTATTATACCTTTTTTTAAAGCCAACACTTTTGTCTAGTAGCTTGTTTTTAAATCAAGTCAAAACTATGCATAGTTTGCGAAAAACACTGTTTTAAACTCAAAATTTGGTAAAAAAAAAAGTTAAAAATATGGTTTAGAGTGAAATATTACAAAACATTTAGATTATCTACAATTTTTTTTTTTAGAATACATTGCCCTTATTTATTTTTGATCGAAAACTGAAAACTAGATGATTTTATGTCTTTTAGTTTTTGAGAAAATTGAAAATAACCACAACTACTATTTTAATTTAATTCTTTTTTTTTGCTTCAAAAATCTTATTTTGATAGTAACATGGTAGGTGCAAGTTTGGTTGTATGCAACAGTGGGATCTGCAACCCCCCTGCTTGGGCTCACTATAGGATTTGGGGTGGGTGCGAGTTGGAGTGGGTGCAAGGTGGAGAGGGTGAAAGGTTCGTTGAGTGCATGCAAAATTTCATATGCATTTAAATAAACTGGATATAAAAAAAGTAATTTAGTTGAAATATTTTGTTTTGGTAATTTTCAATTTTCTCAAAAACTAAAAGACATAGAAACATCTAGTTTTCAGTTTTCGATCAAAAATAAATAAGAGCAATGTATTCTAAAAAAAAAAATTGTAGATAATCTAAAAGTTTTGAAATATTACACTCTAAACCATATTTTTAACTTTTTTTTTTACCAAATTTTGAGTTTAAAACAGTGTTTTTCGCAAACTATGCATAGTTTTGACTTGATTTAAAATCAAGCTACTAGACAAAAGTGTTGGCTTTAAAAAAAGGTATAATACTTAATTGTAAGTATTACCGTTATTTTTTAATTATTTTTTTTCCATTTAAAGTACATGTTTTTTTAAATTGCCCCTACCGCCTAAACGGGGGGAGATAGACCCCCCCCTCCGATAGTAAAAAATGCTTGTATTAAGCCCCTCTACCAAAAACCGTTATTATATCTCGGCGCCAAAGTTATCGTACTCTCCCCGGGGGCGGCGGCAAAAAAAAGGTTACCAAAACAAAAGAACCCTGAAATAATTTCCGGTAAACAGAATTTTGTATGGGGTGGCATCCAATCGACCTGTACCTATACCACCACAAACGAGAACAGATGCAGGAACTTTGCTTATAGCAATACAATCCTTTTCTTTTCTCATGTTAATGGTATTTTTTTCCAAAAATATACGTATTTTGTATCACGTTACAATATATCATATAAAATTTTATTCAAGTCTCTAGCGTTATTGGTTCATGAGATATTTAGGGTTAACCAAAATTGAGTTTCGACTGAAATATCTTTTCAAAACTTGGAGATATTGGCTTAAAACTACTTTTATCTTATAAGAAATATTGTTTTCAACATTCGATAAAATTTTGAGAAAAATCGAATTGACAGTTTTTTTTACAAAAAATAAAAACCTAAAAAAAAACAGTACTACACTACAATGTGCAACAACAAAACTTGCCGAAAGTTGAACCAAAAATCAAATTCTGCTTATACGATTGACTACGTAACACCCAAATCACGATTCCATGACCTTACATCATAGCATATACTAGAAATAAAAAAATATGTCTAAGAAAAGTTTTTTTGATATTTTCTGTTATTGTGTACCGCAAGCCTACAAAACAAAGAATACAAAACTAAATGAGCCATGAGACCAACAACAACAAAAAAAAATCTGAGAGAGAATGGGCGGGCGAAATTCTTTTGCAAAGAATTCTCTTCCTAAGCGCTGTGTATTGCAGCGGCATTCTTGGGAACTGGAAACTTCATTGTGTGCGTTTACAAAGAAATTTGTTGTTAAAAAATGCGAAATAGATCTCTTTTATAAAAATTAAATTAAATAAATAGTGGGCGCAAGAACTTTTTACTTTTTTAAATAGAATAAACAAAATGCCAAAAAAAAATAAAAAAAATATTTTGGAATTATATAAGCTCCCAATCCCTCACAATTGCACCACAAATGTTGTTATTTTGAAATGCATTTTTAATTATGTTGCGACAAATATTTTTTTTTTTTCAAAATCCACACTATGTGTAATATATATGGACCTTTTTTTTAAAAAAAAAGTTAAAACTAAAAAAAAAAAAATCAGTTCGCCCCATGAATTACCAAAAAAAATTGGGAAAAAAAGAAAGCATTTTGGATTTTTTGTCTAAAAAAGTTACTATAACTATTTAAAAAAAAAAAAATTAAAAAGCAAATATCTGCACATATCTTTAGAATTTGAAAAAAAGTTGAATTGACTTAGCTGGCTGTTATACTTTGGAAGTTCTATCAATTATTGCACCTATGCCTCAATGCAAATTTGCCCTATTTTTCATAGTTTTCTAGAATTTTTCTTGGAATAAATAAATAAATTAAAAAAAAAAAAAGATCGATGCTATGTATAGAAATATATTGTTTTTTGGAAAAAAATATAAAAAAAATAAAAAATTATATTTAAAACACTGCCCCATTGATTTTCCCAAGTAACTACCTGAATTTAATGATTTTTTAGTGATTCTAGTGCTGTTAAGGAACAAACAAATTTTTTTAATTTTGGATTCCTTTATAAATATTTAGCCCAATATATTTTCAATCAAAACCCGTTTATTTCGTTTAAATATTTAAAAAAATGTGAACGCTACAAAGCTAAGCGCAAAGCACCAATCAATTTTTTTACATGCCACATGCCCTTAATGTTTTCCCATAGTATCCGTGGGGTGGTGGTTAGTGCGTAGGACTGTAATGCTAGAGGTCCTGGGTTCAATAGCTGGATGTTCTATCTAAAGGGTACTGCCTTTTGCGAGGAAATGACAAATCCTCCAAGGGTAATTCTTCTCGTGAAAAGTACTTTCTCAAATAAGCTGTTCGGATTCGAAATAAAAATTGTAGGTACCATCTATCTCTAAAAAATGACTCTCACACAGGAATGGTTGAGAGTTGTCACTAGGCCCTAGTTCCCGACGGACTGTTGTGACACATAATTTACTTAATCAATGTGTGCCCATAGCGTTTATTTTTTTTTTTTTGAGTAAACTAACTCTTAACATAATAACAGGTTATCCATTTTGCGGTTTCAAAAATATAGGTCCGTAATTCGACATCTGTCAAACTAAGTTGTTAAACCAATTTTTTTTCGTCAGTTGAGAGTTTGACATTTACGTAAATTGATCGTTTAACTATCGCACGTTACATATCGCGCTTTAAGAAGAGATTATGATTTGCATAATCGTCCAACTACGCAAGCAATTGATAAAATTGTGAAGAAATTTGAAGAGACTGGATTGGTAATAGATAACTTAAGGCCTTTGCATCTTCGTTTTGCTTGTACCACTGAAAATATCGCTGCTGTAAGTGAAAGGGTAGTACCCGTGGCATGATGGTTAGTGCGTTGGACTGTCATGCGAAAGGTCTTGGGTTCGATCCCTGCCTGTGCCACCTTAATTTAAAAAAAAACGGGTACTGCCTCTTGCGAGGAATTGAAAAAATTCTCCAAGAGTAATCCTTGTCATGAAAAAGTGCTTTCTCAAATTAGCCGTTCGGATTCGGCATTAAACTGTAGGTCCCCTCCATCCTTGACAACAGTACTCGCACACAGGAATGGTTGAGAGTTGTAAGTCACTAGGCCCTGGTTCTCTACGGACTGTTGCGCCACCTAATTTATTTATTTATAAGTAAAAGGGTTGCCGAAGGCCCGATTGTGTTGATTATAGTCGTTCTCAGGAATATGGACTCTCTTACGGCACAATATGGCGTATTTTGAATATGGATCTACACCTACTTCCATATAAAGTCCAGCTCACACAACAATTGAAGCCAGCTGACCATTCACAACGTCGCGTCGTATGAGTGCTTGAACAACAGGAGGCAGTGGACTGCGATTTTTCGAACAAAATTTTCTTCAGCGACGTAGGGTTTTTAGGGTTCTGAGAATCCTCAATCAATTGAAGAGAAGCCATTACGTCCACAAAAAGTCACTTCTTGGAAAACGAAGATGCAACGAATGTCAACGTCAATTCGGAGCGTTATGGTCATATGATGACCGCTATTGAAAAATACGATTAGAAAATAAGTGGTTTCAGCAAGACGGTGCCACATGCAACAAAACCCGAGTGAATGTGGCTTTATTGCAAGAGAAATTTCCTGGCCACATAATTTCTTGTCGTGGCATTATCAATGGACCACCAAGATCATGCGATTTGACTCTACTGGACTTTTTTTGTGGGGCTACTCGAAGGACCGTGTTTATGCAGAAAAACCTTTAACTCTTGAGCACTTAAAAACCAACAAAGTTATGGTTGTGAGATACACCCCAATATGTGTCAAAAAGTGGTCGAAAATGACCTCAAAAGAGTCGATCCTTCCAACAATTCGCGTTTTGGTCATTTCAATGATGTAGTGTTTCACACATTATGTCAACGTTTGAACTTTATAATAAAAAAGAAATATCATGACAAAAATATTTTATATGTGTTTTGTTTACGTTTACTTTTGAAACCACAAAATGGATAACCGTATAATTTTTATATTCAATCTAAATAATGCAGAATCCAACAATTTAAAATTATAGAGAAATTTTAAGTGTTGGAAAAATCATTTTTTCAAATAATTTTAAATTTTCGAGGTCTACGACAATTTTCATTAAATGATCTACAGCCATAGCTAAAACCTTTAACATTCTATTTCAAAAGCAGTTTTTTGACTGCAAAACTGTATTGGGTTAGTACTTGTACTGCCTTTTAGGGTTGACTAAGACTAGCTTTTTCTCTGGTCCTGATATTGTGGTAGGCCGAACGTGAATGAGTCCTAAACGGAAGGTGTTCACCGTTCACGCTAATCCTATTTATAATATCTGATCTGTGAAAATCTCTTGGAAATATACCTGTAATCAAGTTATATTGTGCACCTATATTTATATGTGTTTTCTTGAATAAGCAGAAATAAGCTTAACTTCAAGAGCAAACTTAAAACATAAATATAGAAAAACACGGAACTGGCAGAATTTTTTTTCCAAGTAGGAATTGTTAGAAATTTAAAAACACAAATTTAGAAACACAAATTTCGTAAAAATAGTTGGAAACAAATGGTATTGAAATGTTTTAAAGACGATTTTAAAATATCTCATTTGTTAATAGTTGAAATTTTGTTTAAATTATTAATTTTTTAAAGAAAGTCAGTAATTTTTTTGTACAGGGAAAATCAACAAATTTTGGAAATAATTTTCAATTTAATACTACTCAAACCATTTCGAATTAATCGCTAAAGTAGAAGAAATTTGGTTGAGGGACACATTAAAAGGATATGTGGTGATACAAAAAAAATTACAAAAATAAGACGATAAACGCACACACCTAAATTACGTGTACCTACGTATACTTACATCTGTACGTATGTACGTATATTAAAGTTATTTGTGTTAATGTGAATTGTTTCGCCAAAAACCTTTTTCTTTATGGTTTCCTTTATTATATCTACTTGGATATGTGGAAACCAATTTTGACGCCAATACAAGGATCCTTAAAACAAATTTAATATCACTGTGCCCGGGACCTTTTTGTGTGTGTAATCAGGACATAAAAGCAATAACAATAATTGCGCGCAATAATCATAGCCATTTCGCTTTATGACACAAATAAATGCATAGAGAGAAAAAGTGGTTAAGGGAGAGACGGAGGGTAGGTAGGTAGGAGGTACAGATGAGGTTTAGGAAAAGAGCGACATCGCCAGGATGCCACAGAGAGAAAGACAATAAACCAGTGACAAAGTGTAAAACCAACATGTTTGCGGTCTGGTCACAAGGACTGATGGGTTGATGGCAGTTAAGTAGGTTTATATGGAGGTGTGTTAAGCGTAGGTGGTGGAGAATATATATAACTCTATGGAATTAGCTGCTTCCACAACACCATTTTCTAAAATGTTGATTTCGTTTGTTTTTCTGGCTTCTGGATTATTTTTTTTTTTCAATTTAATTTTCCACCTAATTCCACCTACATATAATAAGTCGAGGCACAATCATATATGTATGAATTCCCGAAATGTTATGTCGAGACTATTATCTTAAACACCTTACTTCAATCAGTGAAAATACCACCTTAGGTGTTCGATGAAATCTGGCCAAAATGTTAGAGACAAACAAACAAACAAAAATTATCCTCCAGGGCATAGATGTACCTATGAGTATTTGGAAAATTTTTCATTAGATAAAATGTTATTGTGGCTTGGAACTATCTCAGGTACTGCAGACATGTAGAATAATCTAGCCCCTATCATACATATACATATGAAGGTATGCTGAACTTAGTTCCAGGATAAGGTTTGTTTTTTACGGTAATGACTTTTGTTACCTATGTATATGGAGCCAGGTATATACATATAGGCACATATTTGTACAGGGAAACCGACGATAATTGGTAATAGGCTTTTAAGGAGACATTGAACCCTTGCGGCTGATTGCCAAAATATTATTAAACGATGCGACGACGAAATGACAATATGGGCAGTCTTATGAGAATATACCTAGATTTACATTAAATCAGTTTGTCTTTTTGGCTGTGAGCCAGAAACAATTCGTGTACTTATATAGCTTTAGCTATCAGGTGGGCTTCGTTGACTTAATTGTTTGATAAATTTTATGATATGACATAAAATCAGACTTAAGGCTTCAGATTTAAGTAAGGTAGGTACTGTCGGATGTTGAACTAAAATAGTTTTTTTTTTCTACGAATAGAATTACATTTGAAACTATTTCGAAATCCAGATTTATTGAAACTCCACACATTTTAATAAAAAGAAAACCTTACTTTTGTACTCCACATGCGTAACCATACTTTTTTTCTAATTATCTTAAGATTAAGTAAAATATTATCATACAGTAACGTCTGCTCAAAGCTAAAATATTTTAACAAACAAAATAAACTTTGTAATGAAACAATAATTTTTACTTAAAAGTGTTTTTTGTACTTGAATCAAATCAATCAATAAAAATTGAAATAACCTTGGTTAAGAATAACTTCATATAAAGTCTTTTCGAAGTAAATCGTACGGGTTTTATAAATATACCATTGCCTTGTTGGTTTGTCAATGACAAATCCTGAAAATTGTTAGAGAAATAGCATTTTTTAATTCACTGAGATAAGTTATTAAAAATGTTAAGTTTTGAGACTCAATAGGATGAGATGCTCCCCAAACCATTATTATACCATCAAACTTGTTGAATTGGTTCAGTTTTATCCTTTTCTTTTAATTACGAGAATGCCTTTAGCTGAAGTACCCTTTATATGTTTATAAAGGGTTTTTCAATACGGCGCGTAAAAGCCATTAAGTGTGGAATATGATATCATTGAAATGCCCGCCACGGCTTTTTCCGGTGGCACGGATCCGAGTGGTCCAATTTTCAATGACTCTTCCGCATAGATCCGGCTGAATTTGAGCGATGGCCTGTGTTATGTTCACCTTTAGGGCATCGGTCGATTGTGGTTTATTTGCATAGACCTGTGACTTCAAGAAACCCCACAGGAAAAAGTCTAGCGGGGTCAAATCGCATGACCTTGGTGGCCAATTCACATCAACCCCTGTGAGAGATAACCTTACCCTCAAATCGTACATGAAAAATTTCAATCGTGGCGTTTGCTGTGTGGCACGTAGCGCTGTCCTGCTGGAACCACATGTCGTCTAGGTCCATATGGTTGAATTTGGGATATAAGAAATTAGTTGTCATCGTTATGTAGCGTTCGCTGTTGACGGTGACCGCCTCAATATCGTCGTTTTCAAAAAGTACCGACCAATTACGTCGCCGGCCCAAAATCCATACCAAACGGTAACTTTTTAAAGATGCATTATCACCTGGTGAACCTCGTGTGGGTTGGTGTCGCGTCGTCCTAGATACGGCAATGAGCCTCGTCACTAAAGATGATGTTTCGACCAAAATTGAAATTGGGATCCTCTTCCAAATTCGAATTCCAGATTTGAAGCCCAGTCAGCGAACAAACGGCGTTGTCTATGGTCATGAACTTTGAGCTCCTACGTCAGTTGTATCTTGTACGTGTGTAAGCCCAAGTCCCGACGCGAAATTCGCCAAGTTGAAGTCTGCGAAAGGCCAAGTTCTTGTGCACGGCGGGCGAGAAATAGACTGCCTCGGGTTCTGCTGTGAACTTTCACGGACCGTGGTGATGTTCTCGGCCGATCTTGTGTTCCTTCAACGTACGGGTGTTGGCTCATTGTTTACTAAAGAGTCGACTGTGAAGGGCTACCACGTCTACCGTAAGATGGGCGCATTGCGCGCAACGTTTGCTTTAACGAAAACTGTTTTTGATAATAAAGTTTTATCATTTCAACGTACTGTTCAATCGTGTAACTTTGCCATGATGATTTGGCATAAACAACTGAATAATAAACAAAAGATTTGACAGATGTCACCAAAACACAATTGCCGCCACGGGGAGCCAAAATCTAATATAGAGAAGTATTCAAGAAGAAATACCGGTGCAGATTTTTCTTAAAGTTCTAAATATCAAAATGGGATGGAAAAACAGGGTTATCCAAAGCATTCCACATTCTCAATGTGCGGTTGACAGTGCGTAGGAAATTGAGCTCAAGGCTAAATTGATGAGTATTCCTGCGAGCATTACGACTGAATTACTCAAGGGGTGGAATGCAATAGGCTAAGTCGACAGAACATTGTTTGTGAAAATATCGAAAGGCATGAAACATTGCGGCGACGGCGTTCAAGCGATGTAAATGTTTCGGTTATAGCTCTATCGCGCCTTTTGTTGATTCTTTCCAAGAGATTTAAAATTGTTTTTGGGGTGCCTGCACTGATATGCGAGTTTTATTCAAGATTTGGACAAAGGCTTTGTAAATTACAGCCAGAAACGGTGAAACATTTCTTGCAACCTCGGAGAAATCTTAAACAAAATTTTGGTAACGTCGAATATGTGATCATTTCATAAAAGGTTGATTAGTTTCCCGAATACTTTGGTTGTTCTCTTATTGGAGCTCCCAGTGGTTGATGTGGCATGGAAAAATTCACTTTTCCTGTTGGTTCGGCAGCTATAGACGTTCTTAAAAAACAAAACTTTCAAACTAAAACAATGCCTTACTAACTTCCCATAGGAAGAAAATCGGTCCGATTTTTAGAGAGATGTTTTTTTTTTTTTTTTTTTTTTTTTTTTTTTTTTTTATCAAAATCTTAAAGCTATCTTAAAGCTAGACAAAAATTCTTAAAAACTAGCTTAAATTTCAAAAACTTAAAAAAAAAAAACTTAAAAAATATCTTACTGGCCCAATGCGGGTGCTCTAAGTTAATCCATTATCTTATATCTACTGCCTTTCGGCCTAAGAAAAATTTTAATACTAAATAACAAGAACTTAATCTAAAACCAAGAAAATTTAAAAGAAAACTTGGTATCTTTATCATTATTTTTTATTTTATATAAAACTTAAAACTTAAAAAAAAACCGAAACCCATTATAATACTTAAGCTACTTAAAACTAACCAAAACCAATAATACTACTTAAAAATACTTAAAACTACTTAAAACTGCTTAAAACTAGAACAGCCACAGTAGGCTTTTCTTTTTTTTTGTTGTGTTTTTTTTTGTGTGTTTTTTTTTTTATATAATTTTTTTTGGTGCCACCCTGACTGTCCCTAACCTAATCCTTAAACCTATGTAAGCCGGCCAAGACCAAACGCCCTAGACAACTTTAAATGACATTCTCAATTTGAAGCCACCAAAACTGGTTCTCCTGCCTCACCCTATCTCTTCGGTCCCTATCGGAAACAGTCCTACTGAACCGAAGGCCCTCGGCTCCGTCCAGTGCGAGGACGTCTCGACTGTAAAGGAGTCGCCTATCTACAGTTTTACGGCTGACGTGGTAGATTAGCGGAACCGCCTCCCTATCCTGTATAAGCCCTCGATTGCCTAAATAGAGAAAAGCTTCGGGCGGAATGTTGCCACTTAAACGTGCACTTTCGTAGTACTCATTGTTGGGGTAGTAAGCCCCAAAAATTAAGCTGTTAGTCGACGACATCGCTCTCGCAATGTGACCCCTACCAAGCTTCAGCAAGAAATTATCTATTCTGTTTATGTTGGCTCTGTTGTATAGAACCTGGTTGGAATAGTAATGTTTGTACTCCGACTCTGGTGTTCTGTGTAATCCAAGGCAACGTCGCAGACATTGTCTCTCAAACACCCGAATCTTTTCCATTTGAGATGAGGCAACGTTGAACCATACCGGGCACCCATAGGCAATCATCGGCCGGATAAGGGCCATGTAGCAAATCACCTTCACCCTGCTGTCAAGACGGCTGCTAAAAAACAACCGTTTTGTCAGGGCAAAGGCTCCCTTAGCTCTGGCCAGAGCAGCACTCATATGTCTGTCGAAATACAAGTACTGATCCAAAAAGATGCCAAGGTACTTTACTACATTTTTATTCTCCAGTGGCTGTCGATTTGGTCCAACGATCACTAGATTTTTCCAGTTCTTTCTCTTATCCCTTGAGGCTCCATACAGCGGAGTCCTGAACAGAATAGTTTCGCATTTCTGAATGTTGATTTTCAACTTCCAGTCATCGCAATATTGCTGAATCTTGTCGAAGTCACCCTGCAAAAGAGTCTTGATAATCTCAATTTTTGGGGCCGTTCTGTACGCAATTAGGTCGTCGGCGTACGCTATTGCCTGAGTCAGACTTGCTTTCAGATCACTGGTGTAAATGCTGAATAAGATCGGCGAGTTAACCGCTCCCTGTTGAAGACCATTTTTAATATCAAAGATTTTGGTAGATGTTACATTGCCAATTTTGACAATAAACCGTCTACCATTAAGCATGTCATAAAGCATATACAACAGTGGTTTACTTATGCCAAGTCTGTTTTTTAGAGAGATGTCTGTGCGTGCGTGTGTACGTACGTTCGTATGTCCGTACGTTCGCTTTTTTTTCGTCGTCCATAGCTCAAGAACCAGTAGAGATATCGACTTCAAATAAATTTGGTTACACAGATAATAATACAGAAAGATGCAGAAAGGACTCTCACAAAAATTTAATGGGTGGTTTTTTTGACATAGCAATTTAAAAAAAAGGTGAACATTTTGGTTAACCCTAAATATCTCATGAACCAATAACGCCAGCGACTTGAATTAAATTCTATATTATATATTGTAACATGATATCAAACAAATATATTTTTGGAAAAAAATTAAATCAGCGGTTTTTTTTCATAAATCAAAAAAACTGAACAAAAAAATAACTGACACCTCGAAGATTTTTCGAAAAAAAAATGATTTTATCTCCAAAACAATTTTATGCAACGAAGATAAACGTTTAAATAACGTAAAATTTTGAGAAAAATCAAATCGACAGTTTTTTTATAAAAAATAAAAACCTAAAAAAAAACTTTACTAAAAGTTAGTAAAAATTGATTTTCGACTCAAAAATCTTTTCAAAAATTTTAAATATTGGTTTCAAACTAATTTAATCTTATAGGCAGTATTGTTTTTAACATTTTGTTGAATTTTGAGAAAAATCCAATTGAAAGTTTTTTTACAAAGAATAAAAACCCAAAAAAATACAATGCTGTTAGCATTGATAAAATTTACTTTTCAAAAATTAAAAATATTGGCTTCATACTAATTTTATTTCACAGAAAATATTGTTTTCGACATTTGGTAAATTTTTATAAAAATCCAAGTCAGTTTTTTCATACAAAATTAAAATCTACAAAAAATAGTACGCAAATGCTACTAAAATTGGTAAAAAGTGGTTTAGACTAAAAATCTCGTTAACAAAAATAGATTTTGAAATCAAACTACATATATACAAAATATTATTTGTAATTTTTAATTTTTTAGAATAATTCAACTGACAACTTTTTTAACAAAACACGAAAACCTACAAACCTTTTAAGCAAGACAAATTGACAGACGGGATGGGAAGTTATCAGTGTGTGATCACATCCCAGCCTCTTTTTCTAAATTGGTTTGCGTTTATATAGTTCTGATTCTCTAAAATATTACACTATGCCTCTTTCATGTTGACTAAAATTCGGCGTCCTTAACTTTTTAAAATTGCAATTTCTAAAATATGATACTAATAATATTCATTTCCAATAGCAATAAGATGTTGAATGCTTCTTCGTATTACACTGAATTGATATAATAATTAATTATATTTTGGAAACCAACGGTGAAATCAGCTAGGCATATAAGTGATTATTTTATAGTCAAATGTGATTATTATCATTCGGCATTTCGTCGATGTTAGGTTGTTCAACGCAATTTAATTTTATTGAACAATTTCTAAGATAAGAATTGTCAACATAATGGTAGCTTTGTTGAAATTTTCAAATCTCTCCCATTACTATCGAATTACATGTACCAAAATAGCCGATTTATGAAAATATTCCTATTTTTATCTTATTATTTTAATTCCTTAGGTTTTTTAGTCATTATATTGCACCTACACATATTTAGCTAATGTCAGATTTTAAAAACTAACTTGCAATGTTTTTAAGCATTTTCAACATTTTAGATTTCTTTGTCATTAAAAAGATCTATTGAAGTATAAACGAATAACATTTTTGTTTTCAAAAAGTTTCAACAACACCTTATTTTTAAATTTTGACAACACGACTTTTACAAAATCTAGAACAAGCTTTTTTCTATACCAAAATGGCAGTGATAGCTTCCTGATTTAAAAGTGATTGATTATTATTGTAACAATAAAAACTGCCAAAAAGGTTCTAATAATGATCCTCTATTTGCCTGTTTCGGACCCTTTGGTAATCTTTACCATGCAAAATTCGAAATTTGCTTACTGGTATTGTCACGGCTGCCGTAAGCTCAAGTATCCCAACTAGCTTTTAAAATGTCTTTTTTTAAGGCTGACATTTTAAAACTGTCTATAAAGATTTTGAAGAGCTACTGAAGTCATTTAACACTGCAGTTTGCAATTTAAATGCATATTCTGTAACCAGCATCATGGTTGAAAGTTCCACATCAACTAATGATTAAGCTCAGTCCAACATACCTACCCTACTACTTTTTCTTCTGCAGATGAAGATATTCTCGCGCAATTGAGTTCTGGTGTTAATAACGCAGAAAGTGTTCCTGACAAACAAAAGAAAAAATCCAAGAAAAGAAGCCGAGAAAACTCTATGTTTGCAAGAAATTTAGAAATTCTACCCCCCCTCAAAACGAATTAATGTCAACATCACCCCTATACTTACGGATCCCACCGAAACCCCTCATATACCGCAATTTTTTGACAAAAAATTCAGCTTTCAATACCGACTTCCTTACTGGTACAGTCATAAACAATTCCATGCCTATTTAAGTTGTCTTGAAATCCAAAATTATTTTTATATCTCGTCTAGACCGACTTACAATGCCAGATGATATAACTTCTCACTTACTAACTACCAAGAGCATACCTTGTAGCTCATCCATTAGGTGTATCAAGTTCAGTAAACCAAATAGCTTTGTTTCTTCTTTTAAATTAATAACGAATCCCACGTTCTTCGATTCTATTTGCAATACAAATATATGGCCCGCAGAGACTTTAGTCAAAGAATTTACACAAAGTCAAAAACGAGGTGTCTCTTTGAAAACCAAGTCAAAAAAACTCAACAAGCTTGCCCTCTTCTACCAAAATATAAGGGGACTTCGTAGTAAGTCTACTGAAATTTTGTTCCCAATCATTTCCACACGACGTATTCGTTTTGACATAAACTTGGCTTAATTCAAGCTTTTCCGACACTGAACTTTTCAGTCAAGAGTTCGAAGTTTACAGAAACGATCGTCATGTTGGTAATGCAAAGGATTTAGGTGGAGGTGTTCTCATAGCGGTAAAAAATACACATTTCTCTTCTTCTGTATCTTTTCCATTTGAACTATCAATTGAACTGGTCTGTGTAAGGATAATGGTACAGACTAAGACCATTTTCATTTTAAACGTTTACATTCCTTCAAAAAGTTTGGAGTCTGTTTATAGCGAACTCTCCTTGGCATTAGACTTTCTTATCAATTTGTCTTGCCCTGACACCAATATTTTACTTTTAGGTGATTTTAATTTACCACGCATTGACTGGATTCCATCTGAAGATGAATCCTGCCCTGAAGCCTCTCTTTCTTCTTCCCAACTGGAACTATCTTTTCTCGATAAAACCCTTCTTACTGACTTACAGCAAACAAGCTGTATTAAAAAGTCAAAAAATCGAATTCTCGATTTAGTATTTTCTTCTGACGCTATTAGTACTCTTGTTCTAGAATCTAGATCAGGAATTACTAATATTGATAAATATCACCCCCTTTTGGACATGTTTCTTGATTTAAGTAATCACCTTACTGAACACAGTAATTCCTTTGATTGCTTACATATATAGTTTTGATTTCAGAAGATCTAATTTCCAGTTGTTGTCTGAAGATTTAACTATTTCTGGAATTGCTGTTACCTTAGCATTTTCTAATATTGACGAAGCAGTTTCAAATTTTTATAAGGTCCTTAATTATTGCTTGAAAAAAATGTACCTTTAAAGAAATCAAGAAAAAAGAACTTTAACATGCCGTGCATTTTCCGTATTTCTCTTGTCTTATCTCATCTTCGCATTATCTTATTTGAAACACCCTATAAAAACACATTGAAATATGTATTACAAGGAATTCCACTCTTATTAGATGAACTAAACGGATGGAGCCATATTATATTTGCAATGTTTCACATTTATTAGGAATTATAGAGTATTTAATTGGGATAATCTTTGTGGAGCGTAAACTTACGTTTTACCAATGAGAGAATATGTGAAGAATTTATCAAACGGAGATTATAGATCATTATTACTTTAACAAGGATTTAGGTATCTAAAATTTGTTAGATATATCTATATTCAAGTAAAGTACCTAAATATGTATCAATGTAGGTTATGTACGTTATACCGCGCACTTTGACTACACCACCGACGAAAATGAAGACAACGACGACGAGTGACGTCTCTTTGAGGAAGAACGTTAACTAAGTCCTTTACGTGACGAAAGCACAATGTGGTGGAAGAAGTATACGTGTAAGGATATCTACAGTACATACATATGTATGTGTCGAAGATGCGGGTAGATAAGCGAAGCATGAACAACTTCACGAGTGTATAATAATGCCTGTGATTTGAGTAATTTGGAAAATTATTGCATTTCAACGAAATTACTGCCAATATAGCTTTGCTACGACCGATGCGAGGCGACGACGATGATGACGATGTACGAGGTACCGAACCGAATGCGGTGTGATGTTGAAATTTGTTCGACTAAATTAACCATTTATTGGTTATACTCTCTTACTTCTTACGATACGAGTGCCATAGTGTGTGTGCATACAAATGTGAGAAGGAATCGAATCACAAATCAAAGGATATCCTCATTGACTATGTGTAGAGAGCTCTTCGTTAAGGTAGTTATATAGAATTATTATTATTATGGAAATAAGTTCAATCAGGCAATAGTGCGTGTTAAATTGAATATTATTTTAAGATAAATATTTACTATTACTCACTAAGTGTGATAAATATAAATAACAACGCGAAAATTGAATATGTATATGGAAAAATTTAAATTTGTTGAGAACTTTATAAGATATTTGTATCAAAAATTGAGTATAATTTTTAATTTTAGGATATTTACAGGATTTTCAAACAAGAAATTATTGTTAAAATCAATGTTTATGTTTATTTCGTTGTGAGGAGGAACAAAAATGAAAATCGATAATAATTGCCAAATTTCCGCAACGGCTACGGTTTCAGTCAAATAGAACATTTGAAATAAAAACACAAAATCTTGGTATCCAATATTGTAATCTACTTCTTCGAGAAATGATACTGTAAGGAAGTTTTTCTTGCAGAATTGAAAGTCGAACAAAATTCGAAACAGTCAATGTATACAATACTCTATAGTGCCTACTTATTTTTATTTGACAAATTAGTAGCAATGAATTTAGTCTTATTCATTTACTTTTATATACTTTATAATTGAATATTAAATAGATCGAAACATAATTAAGTGTCATTTTTGGTTTTAGGAAATTGGTCTTATTCTAGGTTAACTTTATTAACCCAACATTTTATTTGGGCTACTACACTATTGCACTGAGGCTTTGACAAGATACTGCAAAGTATCGATTTTTTATCATGTCCTTAAATATTTGTTAAACTTTAACAATTCAAAATATGCTTATGGCTACAAGAATAATAATAAACGTCATCGAAAAAATCAATATCTTTTAATTTCGGCAGTAAAACTCCGTTCGAAAGCGCAATTCGTTCATCACAACAGTTTTACTAGCCTCATTTTTGAAAAAAAAAGTTAAAGGCCCTAGCCCCAAATGCAACAAATCTGCTCATTAACTAGCGTCCAAACTTAAAATTGAAGACGATTTTAAGATGAAAAAGAGGCTGGGATGCGACCCACACTGAAAACTTCCGATCACGTATGTCGATTTGTCTTGCTTAAAAGTTTGTCTATATGTATCAATTTTTACCAAATTTGCGTAGGTACTATTTTTTGTAGATTTTATTTTTTTACGAAAAAACGGACTGTTGGATTTTTATAAAAATATAAAAAAAATTACTGAATATCGAAAGGAAAATAAGTTTGAAGCTATTTGAGTCGAAAAAAAATGTTTACCAAGTTTTAGTATTAATTTTGTTTAGGGTTTTATTTTTTGTAAAAAAAAACTGTCAATTCGACTTTTCTCCAAATTTTATCGAATGTTGAAAACAATATTTTTTTATAAGATGAAATTAAATTGAAGCCAATGTCTCAAATTTTTGAAAAGATATTTACGTCGAAACCAATTTTTAACAACTTTTTTAATTTTTGTTTTAGGTTTTTATTTTTTGTAAAAAAACTGTCAATTTGATTTTTTTCAAAATTTTACTGAGTGTTGACAATAATATTTTTTGAAAGAAAAAAAGTAGTTTAAAGCCAATATCTTAAAGTTTTGAAAAGATATTTGAGTCGAAAATCAATTTTTACCAACTTTGAATAATGTTTTTTTTTAGGTTTTTATTTTTTAGAAAAAAAACTGTCAATTTGATTTTTCTCAAAATTTTGTCAGATGTCAAAAACATTATTCTTCGTTGCACAAAATTGTGATGGAGATGAGATCATATTTTATTCGTAAAATTTTCGAGGTGACAAATTTTTTTTCAGTTTTTTTGATTTATAAAACAAACCGTTAATTGGATTTTTCCAAAAAATATACTTGTTCGGTATTACGTTACAATATATAATATAAAATTTAATTCAAGTCTCTAGTGTCATTGGTTCATGAGATATTTAGGGTTAACCACAATTTTCAATTTTTTTTAAACTACTATGGTAAAAAAACCACCCACGCAATTTTCTTGAGAGCCCTTTCTGCATCTTTCTGCATTATTATCTGTATAACAAAATTTATTTCAAGTCGATATCTCTTCTGATTCTTGAGCTTTGGACGACAAAAAAAAACGTCGCAAAAGTACGAACGTACGTACACACGCATGCACAGACATCTTTCTAAAAATCTTTTATTTCGACTCTAGGGACCTTGAAACGTCGAGAAATGTCAAAATTTTCAATTTGACAAATTTGACCCATTACAATTAATTCCTATGGGAAGTTAAAACCATGAGTTCTTAAGTTAACTTTACTTTGAAACGACAAAATTGTGTTTTTCTCAACACTTCAAGGTACGGTAACAATATTGTCAGTTGTTATTCGACGCACATGATTAATATTCTCCACATCATAAACTTGTCCCAAATGCACAAATTTTATTCACGACTTCTACTATATTGCCGATTTAATAGTTCTTCACGACGACACGGCACAAAAGTGCTTAAGTTTTAAAAACTGTGACTCTAAAATGTTCGGTATTTTTGTAGTAAATTTTAATAATTTCAAAGAATAGGGTACCGATTACATTTTTAGTAATTACATTGTTTTGAATAGCCTAATGTTAAAAGATTTAAGCTTAAAATGTCAAAGCTGTCCAAATAACGGTCTATTCAAAATGAAACCTTTTATTGGAAAACCCTTTGAATTAAAATTATATTCTGCTGTTCGTTCTCGTCAAATTTATAATTTTTTTGAGAATTATTTAGTTACGAATACATTTAAAGGAAATATAACAACACTATCTGAGTTCAACTAGGTTTATACAATCTTCTACAATCTTTATACCAGAAATTGAGTAGCAAAGACCTCAATGGTATATAAGAGTCTTTATATATAGGATTTTTCAATAAGGGCGGGAAGATGATGAAAATGTCAATCGTAACGTTTGCTGTGTGGAACGTAGCGCCCCCGTCTTCTAAGTCCATATGGCTCAATTTGGGCTATAAGAAATTGGTTATCATCGTTATGTAGCACTCGGTGTTGACGGTGACAGCCTCACTAACGTTGTTTTCAAAAAGTGAGGACCAATTACGCCGCAGGTCCAAAATCCACACCAAATGGTAACTTTTTGAGGATGCATTATCACCTGGTGCACCTCACCTGGGTTGGTGTCCCGTCATCGCATATACAGCCATTTTTCTTTCTTTTTAACACAACCTTTTACCAAAAGTGCGCCTCGTCACTAAAGATGATTTTTCGGCCAAAATTAGGGTACTCTTCCAAACGATTCGAAGCCCAGTCAGCGAAGAAACGGGGTTTTCTATGGTCATGAAGTTTGAGCGAGGAATAGACTGCCTCGGGTTCGGGTTCTGCTGTACACTTTCACGGACAGCGGCGATGTTCTCGGCCGATCTTGCGGTGCTTGAATTTACGGGTGTTGGCTAATTTTTTACTGAACCGGTCATCTCAAATTTGGCCACCAACCGTTGAAGAGTCGACTGTGAAGGGCCACCACGTCTACCTTTAAATGGGCGCAATGGGCTCAACGTTTGCGTTAACGAACACTCATTTTGATAATAAAGTTTTATCATTTGAACTTGATTTTCAATCGTGTAACTTGCAATGATGGTTTGGCATAAGCAGCTGAATAAATAAAAATAAAATAATAAAATAAATATAATATTTGACAGATGTCACCAAACAAAATGGCCGCCACAGGGCGCCCGCGCCGTTTTATGGTTTTGAGAAATTCGTTTTGGAGTTAATTTTTAATTTCGAATCCGAACTTTTATTTTAACAATGTACATATCTACTTAAATTTTAAAAATCCCGTTTTCAACTTTAGTTTCATATTTTTACAATATACTACTAAAACTTGATGTTGCAGCCTTGTTTAAAAGAAAAGAAAAGAAAAGAAAAGAAATGAAAAGAAAAGAAAAGAAAAGAAAAGAAAAGAAAAGAAAAGAAAAGACCGAATCCTCTTGTTAGTCGAGTCTTTTACTCTTCACCAAAGTTCAACCTTTAAAAAATTATCAACTATTTTTAATTGTTAATTTCACTTCGAAATCCTTGAACAAACTTTCCTTTTACTTTGGAAAACCTTCATAGGTGTCCGCAGGATGGGCCAAATATACAAACCCAGAAAAATTTGCCTCTAATCAAAAATAAAACGTATTTCCAAAAAAAGCGGTACGAAGGCTTCTTTCAATAACATGAAATTCACTTGTTTCCCACGAAAACTTAGATCAGTTTCGTTTCTTCAATCATTTATAAGTGATTCCGTTTTGTTAAGCCATTCTTACAAAAAGAAAAAGAAAAGAAAAACTTTAAACCATGCTAAGAAATAAATTCCTTCAACTCATTAAAATAGCTTACGAACGAATTTCACACTTGGATGAGCTGGATATTCCATCATTTTTCAATTTAGGTATAACTTTTTTACCTAAGCTATAAAATGCTACCTGGTGAAAAATCAGCGTCCATATTATATTGCTCAATTTTTTCATTTAATTTTCTGTTCTCATTTCATATTTCTTTTTATTTTTTATTGCATCGTTTGAATTTATTTTTCTTCTTACATCGAACGAAGAAGGATCACGAATCAGGATGTGATGTATCTTCGGATTTTTGTGTTTTTTTGTACTTATATTTTGTTCGCCTTAAACATTACGCTTGGGGGGGTTTACCTACCCAATCCACAACCTTATCTTTTGGCAGGAAATGTGAGGGCAAAAAGTTGAATTTAAATTTTCCACATCGTCAACACCAGGACCATCATCAGCCAAACAGGAGCACGCTATAGGTGCACGGGTACCGGTATATATTGTATATAGGGGATGGTGATGTATAAGGGATGTTAACTTGAAAATTTAATTTTGAAATAATATTCACACTTCAAATATGGCTGACACTTATAGCACTTTCCGATGCTGATTTTGGATGAGGAAGTTTTAATGGCATGCGATACGGTTTTCCTTTCCGTATTTTGTGTGTTGTGAAAAATTATATTTGTTTGGGTTTAGGAAATCATGCGCTTGGTTAGAGACTCAATTTGTAATGTAAATTCTTATACTAAGCATAATATTATAAAGTCTGTATCTGAAGTTTAGTATTATTCAATTAAAATTATTGAGTACATACATATTTAATTAATAGGTCTCAACGTCAAAGTTCTTAGAAGTCTTCAGATATCATAAATTACGGATTTTTATTTTATTTCTGGGAAATTACAGAAAAAAAAAAAAAATTGTATCAAACTTCATCCTTTCCATCATTTTGATTAAATTTTTAATTTTTGTTTTTACTAAAATCTTATAACTGTCCTTTTTTTATTAGGTTCCCAGACTTTCAAATAAAATTGAATGTTGTGTCTTATTTTCTTGTTTCATGAATTAAAATAATTTTTCTTGTTTCTGACAAAATTAAAGAAATAAATTATAGTTTTCTCATTAAAAATAAATTGAAAGATTATGTTCTGACCAACACAAGTTTCTACTTAACCGTATTTTAACCCCCTTTCCCAACTCGTTGAACATTACGTTACAACAGCACAACCGAGAACATTGGGAGTAAAATAATATTGTAAAATGAATTAATTTAATCTTCTGACATTGAAATGACATTACGAAAGTAGGATTAAGTTGTTTAACTTTTAATTTAATGCCAAAGCTGTATGAAGGATTAAAAAAGAATAATTGTATTGCATTAGTTTTGCTTTTCAGAATGTTTGCAATTTATTTTCATCGTTTTAAAAAGAAAAGATGATTTTTATTTCAAACGTAATTGAAAATTCATTTCACATGAATTTGTTTCATTATAAGGGTTTTTCAATAAGGGCGGGTAGATGTTGAAATCGAATAAAACAAGCTGTGTGTGAGGTATTAACAAAATTATTTTTTTTATTTGAAAGGCGCATGTATGCTATTAAGTGTGGAATATGACATCATTCAAATGCCCGCCTCGGCTTCTTACGGTGGCACGGAACCGAGTGGTCCAATTTTCAATGACTCTTCTGTATAGATCCGGCTAAATTTGAGCGATGGCTTGTGTTATGTTCACCTTTAGGGCATCGGACACTCTAAGTTAAACAATAATACTAAATGCTAATGCCTTTCGGCCCTAAGATCTATTTAACTTCAATTCCATTTTATTTATTTTTTTTATTCATTAGAAAATTTAGAAAAAACTAATATCAATATCCTTTTTTATTTTTACTTAAAAACTACTTAAAATAAGGTCCTTAATATAAAACTTAAAGCTAACTAAAACTACCTATTCTACCTATAAACTACTTAAAACTAGAACAACCACAGCAGCAAATCTAACTATCTAACGTTTCTTATTTTTCATATATTGTTGTATTTTTTTTTTTTTTTATTATTTTTTTTTTATTCCATGTTTTTTTTTATTCTTTATTTTTTGTATTTTTCTTTTTTGTATTTTTTGTAGTTTCTTTTTTTTTTTTTGTATATTTTTTTTTGTGCCACCATGCCTATTCTACTTAAAACTAAATCCTAAAACTATAAGACAAGTATGTAAGCCGGCCAAGGCTTAAAACCCCATCCCGACTACCCACTATCAAGTGCCGATTGAAGCCACCAAAACTGGTTCTCCTGCTTCACCCTATCAGTTCGGTCCCGTTTGGACACAGCCCTACTGAACCGAAGGAGCTCTGCTCCGCCTTGTGCCATGACGTCCCGATTATACAGGAGTCGCCTATCCACGGTTCGTCGTCTGAAGTGGTAGATTAGCGGAACTGCCAATCTATCCTGTATCAGACCGCATCTGTCTAAAAAGAGGAATGCCTCTGGTGGAATGAAGCCGCTCAAGCGTGCACTCTCAAAATACTCGTCGTTCGGATAGAACGCCCCGAAAATTAAATTGTTGGTCGAAGACATAGCTCTTGCAATGTGACCCCGAACGAGTTTTATCACGAAATTGTCAATTCTGTTGATTCGAGCCCCGTTGTATAGGACCTCGTTGGAATAGTAATGCACGTAAGAAGATTCGGCTGTTCGATATAAGCCGGTACAGCGTCGTAAACACTGCCGCTCGAACACCCGAAACTTCTCCATCTGGGAGGGGGCAACGTTGAACCACACAGGACAACCATAAACGATCATCGGCCGTATGAGGGCCATGTAGCAAATTACCTTCACTCTGGGGTCAAGCCGACTGCTAAAAAACAGCCGTTTCGTCAGAGCGAAGGCTCCTCTGGCCCTGGTCAGAGCAGCATTTATATGTCTGTCGAAATATAAATACTGATCTAACCAGATACCGAGGTACTTCACTACACTTTTGTTCGCTAATGGCTGCCCGTGAAGATCAACGATAAACATCTTGCACCAATTCTTGCACGTATCCCTCGTGGCCCCAGCCAACGGAGTCCGGAACAGAATTGTCTCCGACTTCTGGACATTTATTTTCAGTTTCCAGTCGTTGCAATATCGCTGAATCTTGTCGAAATCACGCTGCAAGAGAATTCTAATAGCCTCAACCTTTCGGGCCGTTCTGTACGCAATTAGATCGTCGGCGTACGCAATTGCCTTTGTAAGACTACCTATAAGATCGCTGGTGTAAATGCTGAAGAGAATCGGCGAATTCACCGCTCCCTGTTGAAGACCATTTTTAATTAAGAATGTTGTGGTAGAAGTTACATTGCCACTTTTGACAACAAACTTTCTACCGTTAAGCATATCATAAAGTATATACAACAATGGTTTGCTTATCCAAGCCTGCTCGGTTTTAGGTAAAGACCTTCTAACTATACGGTGTCAAAGGCCTTTTCCAAATCAACCAGAACAGCACCTGTTCATTGTTGTTTTGATTTATTCCATCGGATATCAGAAAAGAGTTTAGACGCAGCATGATTTGTGTTATGACCCGCCTTGAACCCGAACTGTTTATCCGGAATTATTTTGTTGTCCGCAGCCCACTTATTCAGAGCCCTATTGATGATCTTTTCGAAAATTTTGCTGATGCTCGGAAGAAGACTTATCGACCGAAGATTTGACGAGTTGGAGTTGTCCTTTCTCTTTTTTCGGGAGAGGATGAACCACAGCGGTCTTTCAATGCACTGGATAATATGCATTATTCAGTGCATTATTGAAGAGTGTGGTGTAAATGTCAATTGCCTCCATCGGTAAATGTCTTAGTTCAACGTTGGATATACCATTGACACCTGCTGACTTTTTACAGTTCAACGCACTAACCATCATGCCACGGGTACTACTCAAGAAGAAAATACTAACTTGTACTTAAATTGTAATGCCAAATGTCAAACCTGTTAGTATATTTATCAAACAAATAAAGTAACACCTCAAGTAGGTACTTTTGAGTAATAAAAATACCAACAACAAATATTATAAAAATATGAAAACAGACGAACACTCATATACGAAAGAAAGTTTTCTTTAACTTTGGCATTCATTTTTATACTTTAGTTTTAAGAACTCTTAAGGGGCCACTATATGACGAGTAAGTATTATAATGTTACAAGACTGAGACCGGATAACGTAAGAAACTCAGCAGGAATAAAATCAAGTCTATACTATGACTATATATACATATAAACATAAATGCTATAGGTTAGGCATATTGAATAAGGCCAAGGATTATTTTAATGAATGTGTTCAGAATTATTATGTTGAGAAGTATAAGCGTTTATATACTCTATATGTTCGTGAATAGGTTTTGCCTTTTAATGAAGATTTGAATAGGACCTTAGAGTGTGGTTAGTGGTTTTATTGGGAAAAGTTGTAAGCTATAAGTTGATAGATATAAGTAAATAGAATATTATTTTTGTTTTTTCTTGTTTTGTTTTGGTTTTATATATCTTAAAGGGATTAAATTGATTGATAATTAAAATCGTGATTGACTATAGATAAAAGAAAATCAAGTGAGATCAACAAGATATAATATTTGAAATTAAAAATCAATTCTAGGAATGTTTAGTTTCATGAATTACACACACAAAATATGCACTTAAAATGCATTGTTCATGTGATGTAAAGGTATTAAGTTTTTGCACTTATGGACAAAATAACGAAAATTAAAATGAAAGTTTCAAATATTATTTTCCATAATGTTGTAAAAATAATGTAGATAATTTTATTACTTTTCTAAAGAGATTTGGAAGAAATTGATAGCTTATTGTATTAAGTAAATTAGCAGGAGCTGGGATAGTTTCTATACTAATGACTTTAAAAACTTTAATTAATAGTAACAAAAATATTTTGTAACTGGTATTTTCTTAGACGTGTAGTTTTTAATCTGCAATACATTTTTCGGAGTTGATATTTTTGACAGCTGCCACTTCATTTATGCTCAACTTTGGTTTGCCATTTCATAATGAATAGATATATGCCTGAACAATGTTTGCAAATCGTGAAAATGTATTACAAAATAGTGGTTTGGTTCGCGTGACGCAACGAAAACAAACTTTTATTGAACATATTAGGCTCCGTTCGAGGGGACTGGACGTTTTTTTTTTAGATTATTTGAAGTCGGTTTTCTACGCAGATAAGACCTAGACGATTGAGGCATAGAAAATTCAGCACGTTATTCCTGACAGACTGCCCAATTGCTGCAGAAAGTTGTCGAAAATTGAGCTTTTCGGCTGGAATTTATTCTACCCCAACGCTAAATCTAATTACTCTAATTAATTTTTCAAACAGTTCAGCAAACCCCTTACCTTTATAATAAAGCTAAATTCTTGGCTAAAGCAATAAAAATATATCTTAAAAACTACACTTTTAAATAACACCCTTTATAAGATGAAATGAGTCTTCAGTCAATATCAATATTTTTTCTTGCGACATAATTTATAAATAAATTAGGTGGCGCAACAGTCTTTTGAGAACTAAGGCCTAGTGACTTACAACTCTCAACCATTCCTGTGTGCGAGTAATGTTGTCAGGGATGGAGAGGACCTACAGTTTTTAATCCGATTCCAAACGGCTAATTTGAGAAAGCACTTTCCATGACAAGAATTACTTTTGTAGAATTTGTCAATTCCTCGCAAGATGCCTCTTGCACCCGTGAAAAAAAAAAACTTTTTATGGCCCAGGCAGGACAGTCCAACTCACTAACCATCATGCTACGGGTACAACAAGTATTGCATTCCCAAAATTCGAATTCGAGATACTAGCCAAACATGACATTACGATGGTAGAGAAGTCGAAAAAAGTTTGTATCCCGATTCCGTCCGTCCCCTTGTCTGTCTGTCCTCGCTTCTATTGCTCAAACTATTGATTCGATTGAGTTCGAACTTGGAAATTAAGCTCTTAAGCCGATTTAAATTAGGCGTTTTTTTTTAATTTTTTTTAAAGACGCAAAATACCAATAGTCCCCTTACAAAAAAATATGTTTGTTTTGCCCCAGAAGGGTACCCCTTACAGAACTGTTATTTCTCAAGGACTAATCAACCAATTTCAATATTTTTTATCCTACACAAACATTTTTTATTTTAAAAAAAATATTAAACATTTTCTTTTAGAAATTCGATGTCCCGAAAACGGGTCATCATTATTTTACGAAATTGAAAAGTAAAATATATATAAAAAAACTCTAAATAAGTGAAAAGCTCTGAATAAGCAAATTTTTGTTTCGAAAACAAAAGGTGAATGGTGAAGCCCTTATCCTTATCAAGATCTGACAAGGGCCATGGTTTTTAAACAAATGCTTGTTTCTGGAAATTATGAAATGAAAAATAATTGATTAGCATTTAAAAATAATAACCTAAAAGTTTTCTCATAATTCAGAAAAAAATCACTTCAAGAACAAAATCACTTCTTCCTCCAGAATAATTCTTTACTACGAGTGACGTTTTTGACATAACTTGTGAACTTTTTTACAAAACTACAAATTATTCTTGTATAATTATTGAAAATTGTTTTGTTTTTCGACTCCAATATTTTGTGAGAAAAGTAATGATTTTAAATTTAAAAGTTTTTCATTTTATTCAAAGTATTTCTGTTAATGTTTCTAATAAATTTTAAAATGTTATTAAATTATGCTGATCTAAAAAGTCTTAGCTTTTCTCTAAGAACAATAAGCAATCATCATTTAATAGATGTGTCCAATTCTATCCATTTTCTGACTTTTTAATTTTTGGAAAACTAATTGTAAAACTATGTTTTTTATTAAAATTAGTAAACGCCAATTTTTTATTTAAGAAGCTTTAATAACAGTTTTTTCAATTTATAAAAACGTATATTCATACAAAAAGATTGTCACTATCAACAAACTTAATATATTTTGTGCTATGCATGCATATCTATATCAATAATCATTCTTTACTCAAATACCATACAGATATCTGCCACTTCAATCTTCAAATGAGAAATAACCACTACAATAATAGGATTTCCTAATCTGAAATCGAATGTGAGTTGGTGAACCGATGATAATCCAAATCGAATTTTCCAACAAAAGTCTTATTGCCAACCATAGAAATACACTGTTAAAAAAAGGATTAATGTAATAACATATTAGCTTTTTTTCAATTAAATTGTTAGAAGACTGTTCATAAGTTAATTATATGGAGGTCTTTTGGAAAGGACTATTTTTGTATGTTTAATATTACAGTTAAATTAGTAACATTTACACGTATTATTAAAAACAAAATATTTGATATAATTCTTTAATCGAAGTTGAAAGAAATTTAAGGATTTTTTTTCTTAACTTTCCATTGGAATTTCTTTTTTCCACAATACGTCCAAAATTTGGCTCAAGGGTAAACTGATGAGCATTCCTAGAAGTACGGTACGGGTATTATGGTTGAATTTTGTGATGAATGCAACTGGCTTTTTAAGGTTTTTGCGAAATCAAATATGCGCTCACTCCACAAGAGATAATTTAATTTCTAACACAACGAAGGAGGTATTCATGAATACCAATTATTACTTACTTTCTCCAAAACGATGTAAAGATTTGTTTCCCTGTTGGGCAAGTTAAACCATGAGATCACCAGTGGACCTATTACTATAAAAGCCATACTGCGGTCATTAAGAAGCTTTCGTTCTTCAAGATATTTCTTGAGCTCAAAATTGATCAGCGTTTCTATGCTTGGAAAGAAGAGACGTAAATGCAATTGGACAATAGTTAGATGATGAGGAGGATTCACCTTTTTTAGGTACAGGCTGGACATCCATCCACTCGGAAAAAGACCAGTAGAATAGAACAGATGGAAAATCTTACGCAGTGGTTTTGCCAGCGAAGAAGAACACCTCTTTAAAACAATAGCAGGGATACTATCCGGGCCATTGGATTTGTGAATGTGGAGGTCTTTAAGTACTCTAGCAACTGAAAAAGTTCGAAAGATGATTCGTCCCACAGAATCGAATACACTCTCAAATATAGGATTAGCCATGTGACTAAGTGAGTTAACAGTAAACTGTCCTGCAAGCAAATTGGCTTTATCAATCGAGCTAACAAAAGGACTGTTATTGGAACCGACGATTACGTTGTGTTATGCATACTTTTTACAAATGACCAGAAATGTGTACTACATTAAGGATGTTGTATAGTATTTTTTCACGTAATTTCTGGTTATTCAAACATTTAATGAGTAAAAATGTCCGTTATAGATCTTTCTAGCTTGTTTGAAATTATTCCGATTTCCGTCAGTGGGATTGGCTTTGTACTTCTGGAAACTTACATTTTTGATCTTAATAACCTCTTTACAGCTCCAATCAAACCATGAGTTTTCTTTGGGTTTATTAGATTTTAAAATATTCGGGATACGATTTTTCATTACTCATTTCTCAGTTTAAGTTCCTGAAGAAGTCATTGAGACCTTCCCAGTTGGCTTTCTCATATTACCAAACGGTTCTCGTAGGGATTTTTACTTTAACTGGGGTTTTTTTGGTATGAGAAATGTACTAAAATTGAAAATATGGATCTTAACTTTTCTGGTTCATACATGATGGCGCTCTATCCCACACAGCCTGAGCCATAATCAAATTTCAAAACCATATTATAAGCTGTTTTGGCGAAGTCAATTATGTACTCCGAAGCTGGGATTTGACACATTTGGACTTATTTTTGTAGGGAAAACGATGCTCTGGCTAACAATCTGAAACCGATTTAAGCAGAAGAATATTATCCGTAAGCTACAGCTCGATACCATCAATATGGTCTTGGATAATTATATTAACAGAATATCCGACTGTTCATTTGATTGTATATTTTTATCATCCAAATTGTTTTTTGATTTTTCCAAAGCAAGATCACACATTTTTCAATGGATCAAGGATATAATTTCAAACATATAACAGAATTATTTAAATCTGTCATACATTTCCCAGAGAATATGTTAAAAACTTAAAGCTGATCAACTTTAAAACTCTAAGAGTCCGGCCACGCAATGAGCGACGAGCGACTGAGCGACGAGTCGCTGAGCGACGCGAAAAAAATTAAAACACATGAGATCGTATGGAGGTGGCCACATAAACCCTAAGCGACTATGAGCGATTTTTTAAGCGACAGAGCGACGTGTCGCTCTGTAATCAAATCTGTTTTAATTTTTCAGTCGATCGCTGAGCGACGTAGAAAAAAGATATGTACTGAAAGTTTAATTTCAGCTGTCCAAAGCCGCCCAGTGCTATGGCAGGACACCAAGAAAGATTACAAAAATAAAACAGAGGCTGGAAAGCGACCGACACTGATAACTTCCCATCCAGTCTGTCGATTTGTCTTCCTAAAAAGGTTTGTAGGTTTCGTGTTTTGTCGAAAGTAAATTTTTAGTATTGTTTTTTTTTTCAAAAGTTTTTCACAAAATTTTACTGAATGTTGACAACAATATTTTTTTAAAAGATAAAATTAATTCAAAGCCAATATCTCAAAGTTTTAAAAAAATATTTGAGCCGAAAACTAATTTTTACCAACTTTCATTCATTTTTTTAGGTTTTTATTTTTTTGTAAACAAAACCGTCAATTCGATTTTTCTCAAAATTTAACCAGATGTTGAAAACGTTATTCTTCGTTGTACAAAATTGTTTTGGAGATAAAATCATTTTTTGTTCGTAAAATTTTTTGTGATTAAAATATGGTAAAAAAAAACCACAAACGCAATTTTTTTGAGAGTCCTTTCTGCATCTTTCTGCATTATTATCTGTATACCAAAATTTATTTGAAGTCGATATCTCTACTATTTCTTGAGCTAGGGACGACGAAAAAAACGTCGCGAACGTACGGACGTACACGCACACAAAGACATCTCTCTAAAAAATCTTTTATTTCGACTCTAGGGACCTTGAAACGTCGAGAAATGTCAACATTCTCAATTCGACAAATCGGACTTTCAACTAGTAAGCTATGACGAACCGCACTTAACAATGGCATTTTTACAAGTTCCAACTAATCGTTTAGCGACGTGATTAGTCGCTCAGTGACTCGTCGTTCAGTCGCTCATTGCGTGGCCGGACCCTAAGGCGCCAGTTATAGCTATCATTGAAATCGATCCGGAAAAATTTTTGAATCGATATTTGACGGTGTTTCCCTTTCATTATTATTATATAATGAAAATTATATACTGATCGATCGGTAATCACACAAAGAATTTTTTTTTTGACAACAAAAAATGTATTTACGTATTTATTTTTCTCTAAAAATGTATTTTTCTATTTTCCAGACGGAAATTCATTTTCCTGAACACCTGATACTTTTATGTTCAAAAGTGAAACGAATCGTTCCACTGATTTGTGTTCCAATTTCACACAATTCCAATGACAGATTTCTTTCAGTAAAAATTTGTCGGTGGATTTCAATCAGGAAATTTTGTTCAATGACAGAAATTTCTAATGATAGCTATAAACGACCTGCCAAAAAAATTCCAATGTTTGTTTTCAATGATGAAAACCAATGATAGCTATAACTGGCGCCTAACACATGTGAGTTGACAGTAAGGGAATTGAAGAAAAACGATCCTCCTTTCAACTTTAAGTTTTATATCAACTCAGCAAGTTTAGACAAGTTGAAAAGTGTGAAGAAAAGGGCTCTTAATATTCTATTTGAGTTTAAGACCAAAGTATACCTGTCATTGGAAGTATTCTAAATAATTTTGGAATCTCGCTTGAACTAAAAAATATAGATAACTTTTAATTTCATTTTCTACCATTAGGAAATATTTTAGTTGTTACCAGTTACCAGTTGAAGAAGTTCTTATTAACAGTGTTTTTCAGAAATTTATATAAAAAGTATGAAATTACTTTTTATTTAAGTTTTCTCAAGTCAGTTCGGCGCAACTGACAGTTTTTCTTATGTGTCTTAGCCTAAAGCAATTTATACCAATTAAAACAATATTTTAAAATGGTGTTTTAATTCTAAAAGCTTCATCTTGTGGTTATTAATAATTTCGAAAATCTTATTTAAGGTAGATCTAAGACTATAGAGATTTAAAAATGCTTTTATTTTGGACTGATCCTTAATTATTTCTTTATAGAAGTCAAAGCATTATGAGGCTGAATAAAAATTGTATCTAGAATAATTAATTTACAAACTAAAATTAATATGTTTTTACATCTCATCTATAACAAATAATATAAGATTACAGAATTTCTGTGTCTTATACAATTTTATTTGTTGCAAAACAACAATTGCAAATTGGTATAAAATGACATAAAGTGACAATATTTTTTTAACAAAATTTTCAACTATGTATTCTAATGAATCATTCTGGTTTTGTACATAATTGGTTCAGAAATCAATTATGTTTTTGAAAAAATTGAATTTCTTTTTACCAGTGCACCATAGTGAGTGACCGAATAATCGATTGCCATCAGAGCTCTCCTATATATCTCGTTCTCCCTGTGATGTGGTGTAGATGGAAAAGCTGCAGTTGGTGCAATCGTTCAACATCGCTATATAGGTTAGGTATTTTTGTATGAATGAATGTATAGGTAGGTACCATCACTGGCTGCCAACTACTATTCAGTGTGCTTTAATGGTAAATGCATTTGGTATTGGCTTATGCAAATTTAAATTCGTCTCTATGCTATAGAGCATGACCCGCACACAAGTTGTCATCGTGTCATTTCATTGCAATTGAAAACCACAAACGCATTTCTTTTTGCCAAAGCATCAAGCAATGTCCTTTATTAATTGACAGAAGAACTCTGTACTTAAAGTTGACCTTAATTAATGGACGATGATGATGATGATGATGACGATGACGACGAGAATGAGAACGAGAACAAAACGAGGACGACGAACGACGAACGTTAAACCGCACTCACAGAGAATAGGAATGAATAATATATAGTTTGATGCGCTTCAAAGTTTCCCCTCCCAACCTTTATATCCTTTTTCCTTTGTCACTTTGCATTTGATGGTAAGTATATCAAATACACTACTTATTTCATTAAGTAAAACCGCAAATTTGACATTTGCAATCATTAAATCAACTTAAGTTACTGACTCTCTGATATAGCGACTTGTGTGTGGTTGAAATAAACATGTTTAGCTCTGATGACAAAAACAAGAAGAACTGTCAAGAACAAGGATACCACAGGATTGATTATCATATTAACAAAACCAATGATTGGTTATAAATCACATTCACTATCAACCTCATCTGACAAACCCCAGGATAATACTTTATTTTTTTGTATTTTTGTCTTTTCAACAGTACAAGTCTATAATTAATTATTAAGTAAAAGCTTTGACATTTTTGTGTGTTTTGTTTTTCTGTCACACAAACGAAACAATATTCGTTTAAAATAATGGTGTCCTGAATACGAATCTCACCTCAAAATTTTTCACTTGCGAAATATAGGAACTATATGGCAAGTTTTGCATTCGTGCAAAATTTTGAACTCGAGATTTTAATCAAATATGATATTACAAAGGTAGAGAAGTCGAAAAAAGTAGGTCCCGCGATTCCGTCCGGTCAATTTTGTCTGCCTGTCCACGCTCTTACAGCCTAAGCCATTGGGTCGGTTGAGTTCAAACTTGGAAGTTAAGGTTTTGAGCAGATTCGCGTTAGGAGTTTTTTAATTTTTTTTTTAAGATCAAAATTAACAGTGGCCCCCATATAATTTTATTGGTCAAAAAACGAAAATTTGAAGTTTCTCAAAAACAAACCGATAGATTTTTTTTAAATTTTCTCTAAAATTTTATTTTTTAACTTGGCTTCTTTTAATAAGAAAAACATATTTTTGTATTGCTCAACAAACCGCTCATAGAACCGTTATTTTGTTTTTTAATTTTCTCAGCAACTTATGAACTGATTTCAATAATTTTTTTTTTTTGAATAAACTCTTATATTGTCTTAACAATATTTGATTATCAAAAGTGCATTTTTATTTTGTTTGGCTTTTTAAAAAAATATTGAATTTTTTTTTCAAAATTCTATATCTCAAAAACGGGTCAACATTTTTTTACGAAATTCAAATGTAGAGCGTATATTTACAATCACTAAACAACTAAACAACAACCAACAATATTTTTAGAACAAAATTGAAAAATTTTTGTATATAAAAAATTTATTTAAAAAAAAAACAGCTCTAACGATTTTCAAAAAAAAATAATTTTTAAATCAAGAGTTTTTTTTATTTATAAAATGGCATTTAAATTTTTGAAGACAAACTTATTTTTCAGGTAAAATTTTGAATCTTAAAATATTTTTTTTTAAATTATTTTAACTGTGCATGAGCCCGAACGAGCCTATTATTTTGACAACATTGTAATAACATTCCTATCGTTTATCCAAATTAATGCATTTGGTATATATATTTATGTATTTTTATAACTATAACAATTTTCTTTGAAAAATAAAAGTAGTTAAAAGCCAATATCTCAAAATTTTGAAAAGATATTTGAGTCGAAAAATAATTTTTACCATTTTTTATTAATTTTTTATTTTTTGTAAAAAAAAACTGTCAATTCGATTTTTCTCAAAATTTGTCCTAATGTTGAAAAAAATATTTCTTATAACAAGATAAAATAAGTTTGAAGCCTGAATCTCAAGTTTTTGAAAAGATATTTTAGTCGAAATTCAATTTTTACCAACTTTAAGTAATGTTTTTATTTAGGTTTTTATTTAAAAAAAAAAAAAAAAACTGTGAATTAGATTTTTCTATAAATTTTATCAGATGTCAAAAATATTATTCTTCGTTGCACAAAATTTGTTTGGAGTTGAAATCATATTTTAGTCGTAAAATTTTCGAGGTGAGACATGTTTCAATTTTTACCAACTTAAAGTAATGTTTTTTTTAGGTTTTTATTTTTTATAAAAAAAAACGTTTGTTAGATTTTTTTCCAAAAATATAATTGTTTTGTATTACGTTACAATATATAATATAAAATTTAATTCAAGTCTCTAGGGTCACTGCTATGGTAAAAAAACCACCCACGCAATTTTCTTGAGAGCCCTTTCTGCATTTTTTTGACTTATTATCTGTATAACAAAATTTATTTGAAATTAATATCTCTTCTGGTTCTTGAGCTATGGACGACGAAAAAAACGTAGCGAACGGACAGACGTGCGGACGTACGAACGTACGTAAACACGCACGCACAAACATCTTTCTAAAAATCTTTTATTTCGACTCTAGGGACCTTGAAACGTCGAGAAATGTCAAAATTTTCAATTTGACAAATCGGACCCATTACAATAACTTCCCATGGGAAGTTAAAAATTAATCAAAAATAATATAAATCGTCTACCATTTTTGTAAAGCATTGCCTAAATGTTTTATGAGTTTTGATTTTTAATTTTATATCGAAATAAAATTTAAGTGCCTATATATGCACCTAAACGGTTTTTTGTAACTGCCTTGCTTATAAACGGGGCATTGAAGGTGAGTCACTTATTTGGGTTTTAATAATAAATAAATAAATAAATTAGGTGGCGCAACAGTCCATTGAGAACTAGGGCCTAGTGACTTACAACTCTCAATCATTCCTGTGTGCGAGTAATGTTTTCAGGTATGGAGGGAACCTACAGTTTTAAGCCGAATCCGAATGGCTTATTTGAAAAAGCACTTTTCATGACAAGAATTACTTTTGGAGAATTTGTCAATTCCTCGCAAGACGCAATACCCGTAAAAAAACTTTAGATGGCACAGGCAGGGTTTTTACCCAAGACCTCTGGCATGACAGTCCAACGCACTAACCATCATGCCACGGGTTGTTCTATACTTTAAAAAATAAATACTTCAGTTTCGTTTAAGGAAATATAAGCCTAAGTCACAAGCAGAAAACTTGCCAAGTAAACCTGTTACAATCTTCTTTATGAAGGGTCTTCCAATAAGAATTTCCGAGCTTTTGCAGTTGATCTGACAAATTTATTGTCATTTATCCAATGTTTCAGGGCCAGAAACACCAATGATATAATTAGTGCAGCAATGCAGCTCACGCCATGGTCAAGTTTTCTCAAGTACAAGTGATGCGAATTGGCCACCAAGATAGAGGGATTGGATTACATTCTGGGTATGGTTTAGCTTCTTTTTCCAAAGAATGAAAGGTTTCAAGTTTACAATTTTTTCATTTGCTTAAACCACAACTAATTTCAAGAATTAACAAGAATCTGATGAGTTTTTCTTATAAATTAAAACAATCACCAAAAAACTTGGGAGAATTCCCCTCCCCCTTTGTTTAAAATCTTTAGTTTTTAATTCTATCCTCAAAGACGGTAACCCATTTTTGTACCACTGTACCTCATTCCACAATTCTAAAAGAATTTGAATAGTTCTTCCTAATTGATAACTTTAATGAGAAAGATGACAAATAACACACCCCTATAGATCCACACATGGAGTTCAAATTTAGAAATATGCTTGCTAGAGCTTAACAGAAAATGTTGCAATGTTGTTCTAAATTTGGATTGAAATTGTCTGAATTTATTTTTGTTAGAAAGTTGTTACAAGTCAAAACTTCCTTGAGCATTTTCATGCTTCTTCATTTGAAATAACATTTTGTTGGTTTTTAAAAGCCAAAATTATCCTTTTTTCCACCGTCATCCTCCCCATATGCTTGATGCATTTGCTCTTTTCCCGGCTGTCAAAGAAAAGAAACCCTGTATTTGTGTCCTTTTCACATATATGTAATACAAGCGTACATCATCTTCCCGTCAATCACAGGACTCTCATCTTTATTGATAAGGATAAAAATATACCAAATATTAAAAGAAAACATACCTACACCAATGGTATGTTCGTTTCGGAGAAGAACCTCCAAAATGGCACCTATCCTATATCTGGAAATGCCATTTTCAACAAACACGTCAGTGAATGTACATACATATTAATGTGGAAATGGATTATAAAATATATTTTCACTTCAAAATATTTACTCCTTCGTCTTTATCCTTTCCATATATCCGACCGCAATTATATAGTATATCTACCAACATGTACATATACTTATGACTTCAACTTTTCAACTGATTTCACCTACAGCTGCCTCCGCCACCTTCGCCACCATAGCCAACGGCATCACCGCATCCAGATAGGTGTATAAGATTTAACCTTTTACAGCATTTAAGCCATTCCATTCTTCTAACATCACCATCACCATCAGCATCATCATCAGCATCAACATCAGCACAACAAAACACTTTAAATCCTTCATATCAATCCAAACACTCGTGCCCTTTCCATTATGTACATTATTTTCCATCGAATATTCCCCAGTTGAGTGTGAGAAGCTATATCTACCTGCTTCTGCTTCTGTTTCTGTTTCATATGTAAGGATAATGTATAGAGACTTGCAGCTTGTGAGACTTAACTGCCATCTGCAGACAGGTGCCAAAAAAATGTAAAACCTCCTCGTGAACTGTAACCTCTGTTTGACGATGCGATGGGGGGAGGGTTCCTTTGTGGGGTTTGGGGTCATCAGGCAGATTGATATTCAAACCATCAACGAAATCATGCCAACTTAGTTCAGTTGAAAGAATGTTATAAGTCAGCAAGAGTGAACTGCGATGGTATATATGTATATAGAGCACAAAGATTGAAGTGATTTAGATTGAGGGGTGTTGGGGGACACTTTGGGGTAAGTGCTTTGTGGTGTGGCAAAAGGTTTTTCGGTGCCAAATGAAAGGGTTTCGGTTTTTGCTTTGGCAAATATTTGAAACCCTAAAAAAAAACGTCTCTCATTCTCTGATGCTCATTGATGAAGCCTAACAACAAATCTGTTCCACCTTTAGGTAACCCTTTCTCATATTAAAAAGCTCCATAAGGTTCACTCACGTGGAAGCAATGTTTTCATCTTTTTTTTTATTCGTTTTTTTCTTCTTTTGGTTGAAGTCAGAAAGCTAAAGCAGAGAATCTCAAGCATATTTCTTGTCAAATTTTCAAACCATGCACGATTGACTTGCTTTATGCCTTGACTTTGGTGTATAAGCCTAAATCTACAATGGAATAGGTATATAGGCATACGATACCGATACATATACCTTTGTGAATATCATTTCAACAAAATTAAGACATGGCAGAGACATTTTACCGCAACCCACCCTTTCATGGTTTTATATTAAGTTGCGGAAGTGAAATGATGTCGATTCGTCTTGATTAAGATTCTTTCAGCTTTGATGACTTAACTGGGGATATAAGACGTTTTTGCTTTTGTGAATTAAGCTGGTTAAGTTAATTCATGTGTAGAAGGGGGTAAGATTCCGGAATTAATCTAGATAAATAAAATGCGATTAATTTTTTGATGAAACGTACGGTAACGGTAAGGCGGGTGATATTTGTGATTCTCCTCGAAATAAGTTTATTAGGTTTTTTAGGTATTCAAAGCGAATACCTAAGTATACTTTGCAAGTTAAGAATAATGTAATCATAAGATCCCGTGGACAGGAATATTAAACTGGTGATCTTAGTAACTTTAAGGATTCGCTTTGGAAGCTGTTTTAAAAACATTTTTTCAATCTCCCTGGAGCAAAGTTTTGGATTAATGCTCTCAAACATACACAGGTTTTTTAATAAGATGTTCAATTTTAATATTAAAAGCAACGACTATTTTTTAAGAATTTTGTATTAACAATTGAAAACGATATCAGCCAAATGGCCGCCACGGCTACAGTTGTTGCAACATATCATTTTGTATAATACTTTTGCACTTGTGTGTACTGACCAGCTTGACGAATTACATTTGTAAGGTCTAGAACTGATTATACAGCATTGTTATAGACCTTATCTATCATTTGACCTCAAAGAAAAAAGTCTGCTTGTGAGGAACGTAGTGCCGTTGAAAATAGAAAATGCCGTCCATAGCAAGATCTTTCGATTTCTGTCACAAAAATCAATAATCATAGCTCATTTCTACCGAGAAATTCATTCAAATAAGGATTATTCATTCCAATAGCACCAAGCTGTGACACCTTGAGGATTTGTGGATTTTCCTAGTCTCAAGTGTAATACTTTTGCTTGTAAAATTTCTTTCAGCTCATATATTCCATCAGCCGAGAGATTTTAGATTTGAGAATTGTGGCTGAAAAATAATGTTCATCATTTCTAAAGGGAATTTTAGGTCATGCGATTTGACCCCGCTAGACTTTTTTCTTGTGAGTTTTCTTGAACTTGCAGGCCTATGCAAATAAACCACAATCAACCGATGCCCTAAAGGTGAACATAAAACAGGCCAATGCTCGAATTCAGCTGGATCTATGCGGAAGAGTTATTGAAAATTGAGCCACTCAGATCCGTGCCACCGTAAGAAGCCGAGGCGGGCATTTGAATGATGTCATACTCCAAACTTAATGGCATACATGCACCTTTCAAATAAAAAATAATTTTGTTAATACCTCACACACGGCTTGTTTTATTCCATTTCAACATCTACGTGCACTTATAGAAAAGCCCTTTATACTGGCGCATTTGTAACGTATCAGACGATAACTTCCTTAAAATTAAGAGTTGCCTAAAAAGCGGGTTATTCAAAATGAAACCTCTTATTGGAAACACTCGTATCAACAAACGACTCTTAATTAACTATAAAAGTTTGTGTCCTCTTTAGTCACCATCTTCAACTTGAAGACTTAAACTTATTCAGAATTGGAATAAAAATTTAAAGTTTAACTTTTTTGTCATAAGAATAAAATGTACGACTGGATCGCACGATGTTCATGTATCCGAAGAATCTGTTTAAAAACTGTGTTTGTTTTTTAAAAATTTAAATGCCATTAATTTGAATTAATTTTTCAAAATTTTCATACGCAAATCGTTGAGCGGTTTTTTTCTTTTTAATTTATTTTTTATAAATACAATTTTTTAATTCAAATTCAAAAATTTTTTTAGCATGCAGTTATTCAAATCTTATTTATATACTTTTAACATTTCAATTTTTTAAACAAATGGAGAAAATTTCGATTCAATTTGAAAAAAGAGGCTGGGATGCGACCCACACTGATAACTTCCCATCCCATCTGTAGATTTGCCTTGCTTAAAAGTTTGTCTATATGTATCAATTTTTACCAAATTTGCGTACTATTTTTTGTAGATTTTATTTTTTTAATAAAAAAATGGACTGTTGGATTTTTATAAAAAAATTACTGAATATTAAAAACAATATTTTCTGTGAAATAAGATAAGTTTGAAGCCAATATTTGTAATTTTTGAAAAAATATTTGAGTCGAAAGTAAATTTTTACCATTTTTAGTATTGTTTTTTTTAGGTTTTTATTTTTTGTAAAAAAAACTGTCAATAAGATTTTTATTCAAAATTTTACTAAATGTTGAAAACAATATTTCTTATAAGATAAAATAAGTTTGAAGCCTTAGTCTCAAGTTTTTGAAAGATATTTGAGTCGAAATTCAATTTTTTCCAACTTTGAGTAATGTTTTTTTTAGGTTTTTATTTTTTTATAAAAAAAAAACTATCAATTAGATTTTTTTCAAAATTTTATCAGATGTTAAAAACATTTTTCTTCATTGCACAAAATTGTTTTGGAGATGAAATCATATTTTGGTCGTAAAATTTTCGAGGTGACAAATTTTTTTTTTCAGTTTTTTTGATTTATAAAAAAAACCGTTAATTGATTTTTTTTTCCAAAAATATACTTGTTTTGTATTACGTTACAATATATAATATAAAATTTAATTCAAGTCTCTAGCGTCATTGGTTCCTGAGATATTTAGGGTTAACCAAAATGTTCACCTTTTTTTTTAAATGCTATGGTAAAAAAAACCACCCACGCAATTGTCTTGAGAGCCCTTTCTGCATCTTTCTGCCTTATTATCTGTATAACAAAATTTATTTGAAGTCGATATCTCTTCTGGTTCTTGAGCTATGGACGACGAAAAAACGTCGCGAACGTACGGACGTACGAACGTACGTACTCGTACACACGCACGCACAGACATCTTTCTAAAAATCTTTTATTTCGGCTCTAGGGACCTTGAAACGTCGAGAAATGTCAAAATTTTCAATTTGTCAAATCGGACCCATTACAATAACTTCCTATGGGAAGTTAAAAAAGAATGTTAATATGATTTTAAGAATGAAAACAAGGACATTTTTGATCATAGAATATTATTGAGACAGTATATTTTTTTTAATGAAAGATGCCAATTCAAGAAAAGAAAGTTTAGAGAAAATTTTAAAAAATATGTCATTTTGTTTTAAAAAAATTTTGATTTTCAATTTTTGACCCAAAACTTTGTATGGGGACTGTTAACGCCATCTATGAGTCAGGCACAATTGTAGCTCACTACAGTTTTGCCTCACTCTACGAACAAACCCCCTCCTTTTTCGAAATAAAATTATTACGAAATTAAAATGTCTGCCCTTCCGGCCTCATGAAAATGTGCAGAATCTTTTTATCCTCTCTGACGGACAGACGTCTCAAAGAAAAAAACTTGGCCCTTTTGGCAATTAATAAATTTTAGTAACAGAAAAAAAAAAACCATAAAATAAACTTTTGTATCAACTGAACATTAAATAAAGTCAAAATAAAAAAAATAAAAGGAAAAGTAAAGGTGTGCTGTTGTTGCTGCTGCTGCGGCATATTTTCTAAAAGGAAAAAAAGAAGAATCCATGTGTGCTGTTGTTGCTGCTGCTGCGGCATAGTTTCGGGAACATCGTTGGTTTCTTATGTGGCCAAATAAAAGGCCCACACATTGGTCCATACGAGCCGGATACCAAAACCACTCCATCAAACGATCCATGCTCCAAGTAGTATCAACAACTTAGCCAACAAGGACATACATAGGCACATTGTACATGCGCACATTTTGTGCATTCAATTTGATGCCCGTCTTCGTCATCGTCGTTCGATGTACATACTTATATGTACGTGCGTCGTACCATAGCAACGTGGTTCTATATATATAAACGCCACCACGCTGCTCTCACGTATACCTACATACAACATACGCCATCATCGTCGCTACGTCCACCATTTTCTTGGACATACGTGCATTGTACATGCAAATACATATGTGTACCAATGCACATATTTTGTGCATTCTGATTCTCGTCTACGTCGCCGTCGGCATTGTCGTTATTGAATGTACATATATATGTACTAGCCACGTGCGTCGCATCTAGCAACGTGGTTACATATCTATACACGCCACCACGCTGCTCTCACACATATATATACGCCGTCATCGTCGCTACATCCACCATTTTCTTGCCAACACGCCATTACGCAATTCGCAACATCTACGTCACCAAAAGTACATACGATATCGTCGTCGTCTTCAACAAGCCATCGACATCACCTTAAATCTACTCATGCATAGTGATGCCTACGTCATAGTTCAACTTTCAACCACAACTTTAATCGTCATCATCATCTAAAAGAAGAGCGATAATTCCTCTACGTTATCAGTTGAACCATCACACCTTCAATCACACCATCAGACGAATCATCATCACACCAGCTCGAACTCAACAGTAGCAGTCGTAGGAGTAGAACCAGGTAATCATAAGTTCAGTGCATATCAAAAATATCTTCTTAACATATGTATAAACAAAATAAAAATTCTTATTGAAAAATAATTCATATAATCAAGCATATTATTTAAAATATTTTAATTTTTGCGGTCTGGTCGCTAACTGTTCTGGTGGGTGGTACTTTTAAAAAAAAAAAAAAAATTACTTTTATTTATATTGGTGATACCGTTTCTCGGGTCTTTGGGTGAATTTTATGCACTCGTAATAACAAAATGCGAAAAAATCTGATTTTGTATTTGTGTGATTAGTCAGTGAGGTGCCATTTGTGATCTTAAAGGTGATTAAACAAATATACTTCTTAGTTTTTTTTGAGTTTCTTGAAGTAAATATAATATATACATTTTGAAATCATTTTCTTAAATAGTGTTTATTGTATCTTTTTGAAGTTGAATTTGGTTAAACGCAAAAAGGGTTGCCGTCCTACATTTCTTTGATCTAATTAAAAGTTTTCTGAAAATATTTTATAGAATATTCTTGAATATTTTCTTGTAGCCTTTCTCATTCTTATAGTGCGTTGGGTTACCATCTGAACTCTTGGTTTTACAACTTTTTTTTTATAAGTTAAATTTTTCTATAGAATTTTCTTAAATATTTTCTTATAGCCTTTTCTCATTCTTTATAGTGCGTTGCAGGTTACAATCTGAACTTTTGCTTAAAAGTTTTTACAAGTTTTTTGAAAATATTTTTCTATAGAATTTTCTTAAATATTTCCTTGTAGCCTTTTCTCATTCTTATAGTGCGTTGAGTTACAATCTGAACTTTTGCTTAAAAGTTTTTTTATAAGTTTTTTGAAAATATTTTTCTATAGAATTTTCTTAAATATTTCCTTGTAGCCTTTTCTCATTCTTATAGTGCGTTGAGTTACAATCTGAACTTTTGCTTAAAAGTTTTTTTATAAGTTTTTTGAAAATATTTTTCTATAGAATTTTCTTAAATATTTCCTTGTAGCCTTTTCTCATTCTTATAGTGCGTTGAGTTACAATCTGAACTTTTGCTTAAAAGTTTTTATAAGTTTTTTGAAAATATTTTTCTATAGAATTTTCTTAAATATTTCCTTGTAGCCTTTTCTCATTCTTATAGTGCGTTGAGTTACAATCTGAACTTTTGCTTAAAAGTTTTTATAAGTTTTTTGAAAATATTTTTCTATAGAATTTTCTTTAATATTTCCTTGTAGCCTTTTCTCATTTTTATAGTGCGTTGGGTTACAATCTGAACATTTGCTTAAAAGTTTTTATAAGTTTGTGAAGATATTTATAGAATTTTCTTAAATGTTCTATTGTAGCCTTTTCTCATTCTTATAGTGCGTTGGGTTACCATCTGAAAATTTGGTTTAAAAAAAAAAAAATTATTTTTGTGGGATTTTCTCAAATATATTTTGCAGTTATATATTGCGCGTCCGTCTGTGAGTCATACTCTTCTGTAGAATCATGAGTTTCCTAACTGATTTTATTCATTCAGCTGATCAGCTGGTGAAATATAATTCAACTTTTAGTCAACTGCCTGAAGCAAAGCATTCTTTGCTCGCCTTGAGGGCACGAAAAATGGAATTAAAAGAGTTATGGGCTGAAGTGAAGTCCCATTATATGATATGCATTCGTGAGGGAGTAGGGACTGATGATTTTGACACTGCGACCATAGAGGAGAAATATACCTCCTCCAACGAAACTTTTATTAGCTGTTTTGCGTTGATGTTAGAATGGGAAGAAAAGCTTACTAAAGCAATTGCTTCGAATTCTACTTCTACCGTTTCTGAAAATACAACTAATTCGAAATCATATGGTGTCAAACTACCAGTTTGCGATACTGAAACATTCAGCGGTGACTACCTTAAATGGCCAGCTTTTCGAGATATGTTCGAAGCAATTTATATAAAGCATCCTAGATTGGGGGAAGTAGAAAAGCTTTTCCATCTCAGATCTAAGACTACTGGAGATGCCTTCAGTATTGTTGAAAAATTTCCTTTGATTAATACCAGCTTTGTGCAAGCTTGGGAATCTTTGCGTTCCACTTATGAGAACAAGCGAATCATTGTCAATAATCAAATCAAAACGTTACTTAATTTACCCTCATGTCCTACAGAATCAGGAAAAACTATTAAAAATCTTCAACGTCATATAAATGATTGTTTAGCGGCGCTCACAGCCCATGGCATCAACATTTTAGGTTGGGACCCGATTCTTGTTTACACTTGTTCCAACCGTTTGCCCCCGTACACTCTTTCTCTGTGGGAGCAATCTTTAGCTGATCCTACAACCATACCTTCGTGGAACCAAATGGATAAGTTCCTCAATGCTCGCTTTCAAGTCCTTGAAACCATCGCCGATGTCACCTCTCCTGCCGCTTCGACCTCTGAGAAATTTGCTAAGACTCAAAAAAATGCTTCGCAACCAAGGCAACGAGTGAAAACTTTTCACTCTAAATCCCAAACTTTTTCTTGCAAGCTTTGTTCAGGGAATCATCTAATTAACAAATGTTCTCAGTTTTTAACTATGACTCCTTCATCTAGATATGAAATCATAAGGAAAAACCATATGTGTGTTAATTGTTTATCAGAAAAGCATAGTTCCAATGCTTGTCAAAGTCATTATTCGTGTTCCACATGTAACAAGCGACATAATTCGTTGTTACATTTCCCAACCAAAGCAGGATCACCGGTATCGGATGACGTGCAAAACAATTCATCGTCAAGTCAACCGCCTTCCATATTACAGTCCACTGCACAACCATTTGTACCACCGATTACCGGTCAAACTCATTTCGCTTCATCACACAAAAACATTTTGCTTGCAACAGCGTTGGTTAATATCATTGGACAAGAATCATGTCATTTAGTTCGTGCCCTAATAGATCCTGGGTCTGAGGTATCCTTTATATTAGAATCAGTACAACGACGATTTAATTTACCGACATTCCCTATCAATATCTCCATTTCAAGTGTTAATGCAACACATGCGGCTTCTTCTAAGAAACTTTGCACCTTTTCGATTTATAACGGAGAGACTCCCGCTGTTCCTATTGCAGCACAAGCTATAGTGTTGAAGCAGCTAACCAATGCATTGCCAAGTACGTCTTTTTCGAATATTGATCCTTCCGAAATGAAAGGTCTTAATCTTGCTGATCCCGCCTTTAATTCATCTGCCCAAATCGACTTGCTAATTGGTGCGGATTTATATCCGGCCATTGTCCGCAATGGACTGCAACGTGTTTGTGAAACTCTCGTCGCTCAGAACACTGTTTTCGGGTGGATTCTTTCGGGCCCCCTTCCACAAACTATAAATACGTTTAGTACTTTTGTGACTGATCAAGGAACTGACTCATTAGATGATCAGATAAGACGTTTCTGGGAATTGGAGGAGGTACATGATGGTCAACGAATTTTATCGGCTGAAGATCAATATTGTGAAAACTTCTATGCAAAAACAACATTTCAAAGGCCAAATGGACAATATGTTGTGCGCTTACCATTCAAGCCAACCTTGTCATCTACACCGCTTGGTGCATCTAGGGGCATTGCCCTGAAACAATTTCTACGTACTGAATTAAATCTCACACGTAAACCCGATTTGCAACTTCAATATTCCAATGTAATCTCTGAATATCTAAACCTTGGGCACATGCGAAAGGTAAACAGTATTGAAAAGGTAAAGGATGGAACTATTTCCTCCTTCTATCTACCACACCATGCCGTTTTGAAGCCAGAAAGTGCTTCCACCAAGGTTCGTGTGGTGTTTAATGCATCTAGTGCATCCACTAGCGGTATCAGTTTAAATGACCTTCTATATACAGGTCCAGTACTTCAACGAGATCTTTCCTCTTTAATCATCCGTTGGAGATTTTTCAAATTTGTATTCAATGCCGACATTGAAAAAATGTATCGGCAAATTGCCATACATCCAGATGATACTGCCTTTCAACGAATTCTTTTTAGATTTCCTTCCTCGTCTACAGTGACTGATTATGAATTATTAACAGTGACATTCGGTGTGAATTGTGCACCATACCTAGCTATCAGAACTTTGTTGCAGCTAGCCAAAGATAGATGCAAGGATTACCCTCTCGCAGCACAAATTATCTCGTCGGAATGTTATGTCGATGATATTCTTTCAGGTGCCCATGACCTCCGAACAGCTCAAAAAGCTCAACGAGAACTGATCGAACTTCTCGATTCTGGTGGGTTCCCTCTACGCAAATGGACATCCAATACGACATCTCTTTTGGATCATTTGCCTCCAACCCATGTGTTAAGCGAAAATTTCCTTAAATTGGATAAAGACAGTACAACAAAGACACTCGGCATACGCTGGAATGCCAAGGAAGACTATTTCTATTTTACAACTCCTTCATTTAAACTTTCGACCACTCCAAGCAAAAGAGAAGTTTTTTTCTCAGATCGCTCAACTGTTCGATCCCGCGGGTTGGTTGGCACCTATCATAGTAAAAGCCAAAATGCTTATGCAACGAATTTGGGTAGAAGCTACACAATGGGATAACGTTATCCAAAGTGACACTTACACCATCTGGGAATCCTTTGTTAAAACCCTCTCCGATATCCGGGAAATTCAGATTCCACGCTGGTTAGAATATTCTCCAACGTCTCTGTTACAAATTCATGGTTTCTGTGACTCTTCAGAGAAAGCCTATGCAGCAGCGTTGTATGTACGAATTGAAAACCCTGACGGAGTGATTAGCTCGCACTTGATTTGTGCCAAATCTAAGGTAGCCCCTATAAAGCCAGTGTCACTGCCGCGTCTGGAACTCTGCGGGGCAGTCCTTCTCTCAAAACTTGTAAAAGCTCATCTTCCTAACTTTCCGGTGTCTTCGTACCAAACATACTTTTGGACTGATTCCTCTATAGTGCTCGCGTGGCTTAGCAAGCATCCGAGCACATGGAAGACATTTGTTGCCAATAGGACAAGCGAAATAATTGATAACATTGGGAATACTAACTGGAAGCACGTGAGGTCAGGGGAAAACCCCGCTGATCTTGCTACCCGAGGACTTAATCCGAAGGAATTGCAGTTTAACAGCCTCTGGTGGAACGGACCTTATTGGTTACGAGAACCGCAGCAACTTTGGCCAAGTACTCCTCCAGGGCCACTGCTTCATGACCAGTTAGAACATAAAACTGTTTCTTGTTCTGTAGCACAAATCCATTCCAGTGACATCCTAGAACGTTTTTCTTCTCTTCCACGCGCATTGCGTGTTTTAACTTACATGTTCCGTTTCCGCAAAAAAAGAATCCCTATTTTTCGCCAAAAAACTACAAATATCACACAGCAAGAAATGAATTTCGTTAGAACTCGCATAATTTTGTTGAGCCAAAAATCTCATTATCCCCGAGAATATGAATCCTTATTGAATTGTAAACCCTTGTCTCCTAAGAGCAGTATTTTGTCCCTCAATCCTTGTATGGATTCCGATAAAATTCTTCGCGTCAACGGTAGACTAATAAATTCCGATCTCACGTATGGGGAAAAACATCCTATTATTATTCCTTATTCCTCTCATTTTGCAAAACTTCTTATCGATTTCATCCATAATTTGACTCTACACGGCGGAAACTCACTCATGATTTCTGTCACAAGACGAATGTTTTGGATTCCAAAACTTAATAACTTAATAAAGTTTATCATTCGACGATGTAAAACCTGTGTCATTCACAAAAAGCAACTTAGAACTCAGATTATGGCAGCCCTTCCCACTGAAAGGTGTACGTTTTCACCACCCTTCACTTATACGGGTGTTGATTTTGCAGGACCATTCCTAATAAAAAGTTACCTAGGTCGAAGTTTTCGTATAACAAAGGGCTATGCATGCCTATTTGTATGCCTTGCGACTAAAGCCATTCATCTTGAGGCAGCTTCCGACCTATCCTCTCAAGTGTTCCTAGCGGCATTTGCCAGATTTGTTGCTCGACGGGGGCTCCCAAAGGAGATGTTTTCAGATCATGGCACAAATTTTACGGGAGCAAATGTAATGCTCCAACGTGAATTTAAGAAATTTTTATCCTTATCATCGAATGAGACTCGTCTAAAATATGGGGTTCAGGGCTTAGAGTGGAATTTTATTCCACCGGGGGCTCCTCATATGGGTGGCCTTTGGGAGGCTGGGGTAAAGAGCCTAAAAACTCATCTTCGAAAACTTGGCGATACCAGTAAATTTACCTTCGAAGAATTTTCGACTGTCCTCGCTCGTATTGAAGCATGTCTTAATTCGCGCCCAATTTCGCCTATGTCTCATGACCCGTTAGATCCTTTAGCTTTGACTCCTGGACATTTTCTCCGCGGCAGCCCTTTATTGACGTTTCCCGAACCTAACTGTAATGAAAATCCGCTTTCTCTTGTGAATCGATGGGAAAGGCTTAAATGCATTCAACAGAACTTTTGTCAGCGTTGGAAAGAGGAATATTTGAAAGAATTACATAAACGTTTCAAATGGCAATTTCCTGAAGAAAATGTAAAAGTTAATGATCTTGTTGTCGTGAAACAAGAGAATTTGCCTTGTAATGAGTGGCGGATCGGTCGAGTTATTAAGGTGTGCCCGGGGACAGACGGAATGGTAAGAGTTGCGATAGTGAAAACTCAGCAGGGTGAAATCACTCGACCTATAGTCAAACTGTGCGTCTTGCCAAATACTTAATCAATTTAAAGCCATATTTTTGTATCGTACCACCAGAATAAACTGCTTCCTTTATTAACTACCGCTTTTAATTTACAAACAAAACCTAGTTGCACAAAATTTTGTATATATAAACTCGTTGCTTGAGTATATGATATATGTGATAATATCTATCTTAACTTCTAACTAAATACATTGAATTTTATTTAAAGCACTGCATTTATGGTTCCTGTAGATATAAGTTATCTTAAGTAATTATAGTTCTTTTTTTTGTTGGCGCAATGCGTCAAGGGGGCCGGTAATGTTAACGCCATCTATGAGTCAGGCACAATTGTAGCTCACTACAGTTTTGCCTCACTCTACGAACAAACCCCCTCCTTTTTCGAAATAAAATTATTACGAAATTAAAATGTCTGCCCTTCCGGCCTCATGAAAATGTGCAGAATCTTTTTATCCTCTCTGACGGACAGACGTCTCAAAGAAAAAAACTTGGCCCTTTTGGCAATTAATAAATTTTAGTAACAGAAAAAAAAAAAACCATAAAATAAACTTTTGTATCAACTGAACATTAAATAAAGTCAAAATAAAAAAAATAAAAGGAAAAGTAAAGGTGTGCTGTTGTTGCTGCTGCTGCGGCATATTTTCTAAAAGGAAAAAAAGAAGAATCCATGTGTGCTGTTGTTGCTGCTGCTGCGGCATAGTTTCGGGAACATCGTTGGTTTCTTATGTGGCCAAATAAAAGGCCCACACAGGGACTATTGTTATTTTTAGACTTAAATGATATACTAAAAACGCCAATCAACTTAAAACCTTAATTTCCAAATTAGAGTCAATCGATCCAATGGTTTGGGTTGTAGGGTCCATGACAGACAAAAAGACTGATGGACTCACTTTTTTCGACTTCTCTACCATCGTAATGTTCCGCTTGATTAAAGTCTCGAGTTAAAATTTGTTTACGAATGCAAAACTTGCCATATAGTTCCTGTATGTCTTGTATTTACTTGCTTAAAAAACTTGATGTATTTGATTGATTGTGGTGACCTCCCATCCTTAAGCTGGTACTTATAATCTAAGTTTTAGTTTAAGTTTAAAAAAGATTAAATATTTTCAACTTAAATGTCTTTCTCTTTTGAAGGTCTATGGCTGCAAAACTCAACTCGTCTATTACCCTGGGGATTCCATTGGACGGATTGTTTTGCTATATTGTCGTCAGGTTCCCTCAGTGTATGGCCTATCCCTCGCCATTTCCGTTGCATGATGTCTACGTCCAATTTTGTCTGCCCGATCCTATTCCACAGCTCAACGTTAGATATGGTTTGCGGCCACCGGATCTTCAGAATAGAGCGCAGACAACGGTAAACGAAAGCTTGTAGTCTGCTCGAGATGTTGGCAGAGCATTTCCATGTTTCAGAAGCATATAACAGCACTGATTTGACGTTGGATTCGAAGAGTTTCAACTTGGTGCGTAGCGATATTTTGCTAGAGTTCCACACAGGAGAAAGGATTCCAAATGCACTACGGGCTTTGTTTATTCTACTGTTAACATCCAGGTCCGTTCCGCCATCGAGAGCTATAAAAATTCCAAGATAATTAAACTGCTCGACCTCCTCTATGGTCCCCTGCCTTAGAATAACTTGTGTGCTTTGGCCCGTGGTCATTACTTTGGCCTTATTTGTGTTAATCCTTAAACCTTCACCTCTCCATTCAATTGCAGCAAATGACACATCTGATTTAAGCTTGCCGTGTTATTTGCCATGAGACATTATACCGTCAGCATAATCTATGTGGCTAAGCTTGTCAAACAGACTCCATTGGATACCATGTCTTTCATTTGTACCCACCGTGGCAGTCATCACATCGTCAATCGCCAGCAAAAACAAAATTGGTGACAAGACATCTCCTTGTCTCACTCCTTGACGCACATCGAAGGAGTCGGAAAACTGTCCATTGTGCAACACAAAACACCTTGCGTTGTTGTACGATTCTTTAATAACGGCGACAATTTTCTCAGGGATTCCTCGCGCAATAAACGATCTCCAGATGCATTCACGATTGACCAGATCAAACGCCTTCTCAAAATCTACAAACATTAGGTACAGCGGTGATTGGTACTCAGATGATTGTTCGAGTATGATTTGCAAGGTGTTGATGTGGTCGACTCAAGATCGGCCACTGCGAAACCCCGCTTGGTGCCTATTGAGGGTAGACTCGATCCTGGACTTAATCCTCTCGAGAATAGTAGTTGCCATTAACTTCGGAAAAACGGACAGAACTGTGATACCACGCCAGTTATTACAGTTTTCGAGGTTTCTTTTCTTTGGTTACATTACAATAACTGCATCCTTCCAGTCCCTTGGGTAAGTTTCACTCTCCCAGACGAGTTTAAGCAAAATACGGGAAGCTGCCTCAGGGTCTGCTTTTAGGAATTCTGCGGGAATACCATCAAGTCCAGCTGCTTTGTTTTTCTTTAGAAAATTACTTATCTCTGCACTTGTTGGGGGACTGGTGTCAATACCTCTAGAAGATCTGCGCATGTTATTCAATTGTGGATTCAATTCTGCATTGTGGTCATCATTTAGCAGCGCACAAAAGTGCTCCTTCCATCTTTGTATCTGATCTTCTATCGTCACTAAAAGGTTGCCGTTCAAATCTAACAAGGGATGGTTAGTGTTAGTGCTACTACGCTGTCCGACAATGTTTTTAGTGATTTTATACAGCTGCCTTGCGCCCCCTCTTCCTGCAGCATGTTCCGCATTTTCTGCAAGTTTGTCCACCCTTGCCCTCACGTAGCACACACAACGCTGCACTGTCTTATGAGATGTTCTATACTCGTTTCGTAGAATCAATTTCCGCTGAGCATTCATTTCTGAATTGATTCTAATTTTAAGTGTTCTTCGATATGTGATTTTGTCCCAGGTGTCTTGGGATATCCAGAATCTCTATAGCTCTTGTCTGTCTGGGTATAGTTTCAGTTCCAGCTTCCATGTTAGCGCTCTTAATTTGGCCCCACAAAGCATCTACCGATAAGTCACCACCGAGTGTGGTGACTTATCGGTAGAATTAGGGTCATTTAGAACGCTTGTGTTGAATCTTGGTCTCCTTGCTATACCCTCTGAGCGACGCTGTACAGCAGCTGTTCGTAAGCGAAGCAAACCCAGTAGCAAGTGATGGTCACTACCTGCATCAACCTTTCTTTCGTTACGAACATCGCACAGTGACTTCCTATATTTCTCCTGTATAATGAAATGATCGATTTGATTTTTGGTTCGACCATCAGGAGATTCCCAGGTGATTTTGCGGTAGGTCTTGTGCGAAATAAATAACCCCCAATCACAAGTTGGCGAGCGTTGCAGAAGTCGACAAGCGTATCACCATTTTCGTTACGTTGGCCTAAGCCATGCTTACCCATAACTCGTTCGAGGCCTACGTTATCAGAACCAATTTTGGCATTAAAGTCCACCATGATGATAATGATATCGCCCCCTGGAACACCGTTGTACACCGAATTCAGATGAGTATAAAAAGAGGTCTTTTCTTCCTCTGAAGCCTCATTCGTTGGAGCGTAGCATTGAATAATGGAGACTTTTCTGATTTTTGAGCTAAACCTCGCCGTCATAAGCCTAGCCGAAATCGGTTTCCAAGATAAAAGACTTTTGGAAGCTTCTTTAGTCAGCATGATGCCCACGCGCCGTTGAGTCTTGGACCTCTGTCTGCCTCCTCTTCGCCAGAGTACAACATTCTCGTTTGGCCCGATTCTGCAGTATATTCAGCTTTTCCTCTCCATTTGGTTTCACTCACTCCCAGAATGCTGATGTTATGCTGAAGCATTTTACACTCTACCTGCTCGTACCTACCTGGTGCGTACAGGGAACAAACGTTCCATGCTCCAATCTTCGGTCGTATTTTGTAGCCAAAGGTCTGTATTAATACCCAAAAGAATTAAAGAGTGAAACGGCCATATCTTAAGAACGTGCCGAAGGATTTTCAACAAATTTTTAAAAATGTTTGCTTAATGATAAAAAAGTGACCATTTGGTTGAAAATGACGTATCTTTTTAGGCATATACGCTTTTGCAACTACCACTGTATACGCTTTGAAAAGTTCTAGATGCAGAATATATGGTAAATATTTTTGGTAAAAAACTACGTGATTGTTTTTATGCCTTGATTTCAAACTAACATGAAGCGAACATATATGTAGATGGTTTGGTACAAATAGATTATTGTATGCCTTGAGAATTATACACAAGTCAATAATTTTCTATCATTCCATCAATTCGATAGTTGCTTTAGTTCCTTTAGGGGTAATTCATTCGACCAAATTTTCACCCCCAATGACGAATTCTATTTCAAAATGACCCAAGTACTTGAAACTCGACTATTTCAAAGACCATGTTTATGGTATTGAGTGAACGTATCGAATCGAATCAATAAACAATTTCTTGTTCCGCGGGATATCGCGTCAACTTTATTGAATCTCTCTGAAATGTCCATATAAATGCCAAAGTCAGTCAAAATATCGTTTCACTGGAAATTCCAAAGCAAAGTCCTTAATTTCATCGGGGAAATAATTTCCGTTTTATCTGATGGCTCCAGCTCTGCTTGCCTAATGCCTATGCTTGACCCCTTCGTGATGTTATTGGTATAGGTAAAGCCCCATTTATGCACATACAATTAACCAATGCAAAGTTTATGTCTATACCACAGGCTCCACATGGGGTGGATTCATATGTGGGTAAAGGATAGGCACATGACTATGATAAACAATCCGTTGGGTATTCAGATATACGGCAGAGCAGTTAGATAGGGAGGAAATTGCCTTGAAGTGTGTCGCGTTGCGTCGTTGGTCGGTCGGTCGTTGGTCGTCCGTTGACGTCGTTGAAGCATCACATAATATACAAAAGCGAGTATCACATTGTGTTTGCGGTCCACTTAACTGCTTCTACCAACCGGCGGCAGCAGCGTTGGTGGTGGTGGTGAGGATGGTGACACAACATCCATCCGTCAGGTAGTGAGTTTTGGCCATTGGAATCGCATCTGCTGATGTATGTATGCATAGCCGTGCAAATATTATTGCTCTTCTAAAATAATTGCTTAAATTGAAACCAGGTAAATACAAATAAACTGCGATGCAGTGTGAACGATATGCAGATTTAGCTAAACATTATTATCGAATAAATTCGCGTTGACCATTTTGAAAATTAGATTTCCAAACATTTTTTTTAATACTTTATTTCATTTAAGCACAATATTCAAAGTTTGTAGTTTAAGTATAGGGGTCTTTCTTTTATTCCATACATAATTTATTTAACAGAATTAGTTTAAAGCCATGCATGTAAATCTTTTAAACTAATTCTGTTAAATAAATTATGTATGGAATAAAAGAAGAAGTATAGGGGTCTTTAATGAGACTGCATAACTTCGAATTTTCAATGTGAGTTTAACATTTTACCAATTGCTGGATAGATTCAAAAAGTTTAGCAAAATTAACGTTTTCAAAAGTTTAAGATCGAAGAAGGACTTCATAAAAAAATCGAATTATTTATATTTTATAGTACATACAGGGTGTTTTTTTTAGAGGTATAAAACAAACATAATTAATTTAAATTGACATGAAATTTACTATGTATATTTAAAAGATATTCTTTTGGCATTTTAATATTGTTTATGACATATGACCGCCACAGCTACTTCGGGCGAAATCCAATCTGATAGTGATAACATTTTTAATTACTTTTTCCCAACATTTTTGGCCGTATATACTGTCAATCAAGTAGTAAACGTTGTTCTCCAAGTGGTGAATTGTTTCAGGCTTATTGGCATTGACTAGCGACTTTACTTCAGTCAAGTGGCGACTAGGGGTTTTGATCACCCTTAATATCGTAGTTTTGTTTTTTGACGTACCATTCAACTAAAAATGAGCTTAATCGCGAAACAAAATTCACATATTTTGTATTTCGAACAGAACAATGATTTTTAAAATAAATCTGCACAATTTGCAAGCTTCTCCTTGCTTGACAATATTACTCGCACACAGGAGTGTGCTCACTAGGCCCTAGTTCTCAATGACTGTTGCGCCACTTAATTTATTTATATGAAAGCGTTATTCAAGCGGCACTCTATTCATGTGAATTGTAAATAGTGTTGCCAATTTAAAGTTTTATAGGGTAATTTCGGGAGAAATACTGCACTCAACCGAATTCCTACTTTTGGTCATACAGACAAAAACCTTTTATTCGTTAAGTATTCAACCAAAAAGGATGTCCAGAAAATTGGATATATCGGATAATGAACGTTATTTTGTTCCTATTTATTTTGTTTTTAGCTTTCTATCGAATTATGGAAGTTTTGAGATCACCAGTGCTTGTTTAGAATTTTAAAGAAAATAAAATTAACTCCAAAAACGAGAAAATAGGATCCGATGTACAAAATCGCAACATATTCAAATTAAAAACGGTTTAACAACTAAGGGAGCATCCCTTTGCACAGACTGTAGAGATGTTCAAGAACGGCTTCAAAATATTTAACAGAAAAATTAGTCATTTCAATCCAATGCATTTAATATGTGGCGTCTCTACCACATATTGAGAGATGACACACTTCATATACAGGGTTATCCATTTTGCGGCTTCAAAAGTAAACGTAAATAAAACAAATATGTGTAAAATATTTTTGTTTATGATAGTGAAACACTACATCATTTAAATGACTACCACACGAATTGTTGCAAGCTTCGATTCTTTTGAGGTAATTTTCGACCACATTTTGACACATTGGGCGGTATCTCACAGCCATAACTTGACGAATGTTGGTTTTTAAGTGCTCAAGAGTTAAAAGTTTATCTGCATAAATATGATCTTTCGCGTAGACCCCAAACAAAAGTCCAGCAGATTCAAATCACACAATCTTGGTAGCCAGTTGATATCGCCACGACGAGAAATTACGCGGCCATTAAATGTCTCTTGCAATAAAGCCATATTCGCTCGGGTGGTGTCGCATTTGGCGCCGTCTTGCTGAAACCACATATTTTCTAAGTCGTATTCTTCAATAGCAGGCCAAAACAAGTCGGTTATCGAATGCCATAAGGCTGCGAAATGACGGTGACAGTCGTTCCATCGTGTCGTTTTCGAAGAATAAATATCCAATAACACCTCCGGACCAAATAGTGCGCCAAACATTGACTTTTTGTGGATGTAATGGCCTCTCTTTAATTTTGTTTATTAACATACCCACCGAGTGAGAAATGTGCTTCGTCGCTGAAGAAAATGTTGTTTGAAAAACGCCTACCACCGCCTGTTGTTCAAGCACCTATCTATACGACATTGTGAATGTTCAGCTGACTTCAGTTGTTGTGTGAGCTGGACTTTACATATATGGATGTATGTAGGTGTAGTGTAGATCCAAATGCAAAATATGCCATAATGTGCCTTAAGACTGTTCTAATTCGGGTCTTCGGCAACACTTTCACTTACAGCAGCTATATTTTCAGTGGTAAGAGTGAAACGATGATGCACATGCTTAAAGATATCTGCAACCAATCCAGTCTCTTCAAATTTCTTCACAATTTTGCCATTTGCGTGCGCAGTTGGACGATTATGTATCCATAGATGACCCATCAAATATAAAAAATTCTCCTGTCACAGTGTTAGTTGCCAGACTCCTCCAAAACGGCCTTACCAATTTCAATGAAATTTTGCATATACATTCTGTAGATCTGAGAATAGGTTTGTAGCTATTTTTTATATTCCTAAGTGCTATGGTTTAATTGCATCAACATCGTACACGGTGCAACGATCTTACGATAGTATTCAGTGACGCTATGTAACAATGAAGCATTGATTGCTATTGAGGATCTTTGCATTATCATTGCCAACTTACCACTCAGTCATTTCGGTATGCATTCACTAAATCGAAAAGCATCTGATTTAATAGACATTGAATTGAATCGTGAACTACAATATAATACTGTAGAAATGGCAGCGATCAGTGCTCGCAATGTCTCACTAATATTGATTAGTGAACAAAGAACCATTTATGACCACATCATGCTCGCAGTTTCGGCAGGACAAGGTGAATTTTTTTTTTTGATGCACCATAGGTGGAACTGGCAAAACATTCCCTATTCCGCTAATTCTTGCTAAAATATGATCAAATAATGGTATCGCATTGGCTGTTGTATCTTCTGGCTTTGCGGCAACTTTATTGGATGGAGACAGAACAGCTCATTCAGAATTTTAACTGCCACTAAATATTCAAAATAACCCAATAAAATATGCAATATAAAAAACAATCATCCATGGCCACAGTGCTGAAACAGTGTAAAATTATCATCTGGGATGAATGGCACACAAAAATTCGCTGGAGGCGTTGAACATGACATTGAAAGATATAAAAAAAAACGACAGACTATTTGGTGGCACTCTTCTCAGATGATTTCAGACAAACACTTCCCGTTATTCCGCTGATGAGATCAACGCGTAATGTTGAAAAAGTCCAACTGAAAGTAAATATGCGTATTCAAATACTTCAAGATCCATCCGCTGAAACATTCTCAAAACAACTGTTTGATATAGGCGACGGAAAAGTTACTACAGATGAAACTGGATGCATAAAATTACCGGTCGACTTTTGCACGATTATTGATTCACAAGATGCTCTCATTGAGCAGATATTTCTCGATGTACACAAACAATATAGAAATCATGACTGGCTGACAGAAAGAGCAATTTTAGCAGCAAAAAATTTTTATGTCAACGAATTAAATCTCAAGATACAACATTATGTTACCAGGAGACTTGGTGTCATACAAATCTATTGTTACAGTTTGTGATGCTACCGAAGCTGTAAATTATCCAACTGAGTTTTTGAACTCATTCGCTATACCAGGCATGCCATCGCATAATTAAAAACTGAAGGTTGGATCTCCGGTAATTTTATTTTGAAATTTGAACCCACCACGGTTGTGCAACGGCACGCGATTAGTTATTAAAAAATTGATGAAAAATGTTATCGAAGCCATAATTCTAAATGGCAAATTCCGAGGTAAAAATATGTTATTACCGCGAATCCCTATTATACCCACATATGTGCCAATTCAATTCAAACGCCTTCAATTTCCAATTAGAAAATGACTATCAATCAAGTCTCAAGGCCAAACGATATCTGTCTACGGCTTAGATTTGAGCACTTCATGTCTTTCACACGGACAATTATACGTGGTGTGCTCTCGATAATGTGGTATACATCCTTACACACTTACAATAAGATATTTATTTCTATCAAAATATTCTCTAGAGATTATTTATATGACAAAACAACGTTTGTCGGGTCATCTAGTTGTATTATAATAATATCTCTTATTAGATAACCTTATATATTTTAGTAGATAGTGTTAATTTATATTTTTCAGAATTTTAGTTCAAAGCTTACAGACTATTTCCAGGAACTCGTTCCAGATTTGTACCACAAAAGCAAACCACAACAACTTTTAACTTTTCATGTTTTCGAATTCCAATGGCTAATTGGAGGATTATTTTTATCATGGAAAAAGATTTTCCACTTTTATTTGTGCTAAATCAAAACTGACCTTAACCAAAAATATAAAAGTATTACCATATAACTACAACGGTTGAGGTTTAAAAATAAAATATTTCATTTTGTTCGCTTTCAACCACATAATACCGATAAATTATATAACCTAGCTCATAGATAAATCTTTTCTTGAAAAACCAAATCCACACCGGAGATTTTGTTATAGTCTTTATAATCCATAAAAGGGAGAGAGCGACACACAAATTCCTTTTTACCAAATATTTTCACTTAACCAAAATCTCTTTAAATAAAGGCAGTAAATCTGAGGGCAACCTATATGTACCTAGTATATACGTTACTTATGTAAGTAAAGTATAGTAGTGACCATTTAGGTATAGATATATCTTCATGCAAACGATTTTGAGGTTTAGACCCCGTTAGCAAACCAACTAAATGTCCATTTTGTCGAGCTCTATAGCATGTAACAATCACAATGCAAAAGAAATTATTTGAATTCCCTTTATATACCCCTAATTAACATCTATGTACAGTCTATAGATATATGTACTGTACATATGGGTATCTGTATGACAATTAGCAAGTACACTAGTTCTGGCACGTTACCAATAACTACAAGTAACGGTATATTATGTCCTTGCTATCTTTAGCTCTATATACCTATATGCATATAGCAGAAATGTATATACATATATAAAGCATATGAATGTGAAATAGAAAAAGGACAAGTTATACAGAATGTAAGAAACTATAGTAAAATCTATATATGTACGTACATATGGTAGGTGGCCATCATCAGACAGTGGATCAAAGGGATTCCTAAAGTTATGCAAGTTCCAATATGCAACGAACATTGGGCACATACATAACCTCTTATACTATTCAACAGGGTGTCATACTTTCTCACCCGTTTCTAAGTTTAGTTCAGTTTAGTTCAAATGGTATCTATAGGTATGGGTAGAGTATTGTGTTCCTTTTTGTTTAATTCTTATTGGTTCTCCTTGAAAAAGGATTATGCGGCAAAATCCAGAATTTCAAACAATATAAAGAGATGTGATGGTATTTTGTTCGACTGGTTGCATGATGAACACGAACTTGTGACCATGAGTGGATTTTAAATTTTAAAAAAGCTATGTAGAGATCATAGTTCCTGAACTTTACCAAATAGTTTTAGGAACATTTTCAGAATAACTCTACAAATTCCTTGTTTCATAGAATTACAAATTTAAATGTTTCATATAAAAATAATTTATTCAGAGCAAAGGCAATTTGAAATAAAAAAAAGAGGCTGGGATGCGACCCACACTGATAACTTCCCATCCCGTCTGTCGATTTGTCTTGCTTAAAAGTTTGTCTATATGTATCAATTTTTACCAAATTTGCATACTATTTTTTGTAGATTTTATTTTATTGAATATCAAAAATAATATTTTCTGTGAAATAAAATAAGTTTGAAGCCAATATTTGTAATTTTTGAAAAGCTATTTGAGTCGAAAGTAAATTTTTACCAAGTTTTAGTATTGTTTTTTCTTAGGTTTTTATTTTTTGTAAGAAAAACTCTCAATTCGATTTTTCTCAAAATTTTATCGACTTTCAACATATTATGTTTTCATTCAATATTTCTTATAAGCTAAAATTAGTTAGAAGCAATTATCTCAAATTTTTGAAAATATATTTGAGTCCAAAATCAATTTTTAAAAACTTTTGTAAAATTTTTTTGTAAAAAAACTGTCAATTCGATTTTTCTCAAAATTTTACTGAATATTGACAACAATATTTTTTGAAAGATAAAAGTAGTTTAAAGCCAATATCTCAAAGTTTTGAAAAGATATTTGGGTCAAAAATCAATTTTTACCAACTTTTAATAATTTTTTTTAGGTTTTTATTTTTTGTAAAAAAACTGTCCATTCGATTTTTTTTTTCAAAATTTGTCCGAATGTTGAAAACAATATTTCTTAAAAGTTAAAATTAGTTTGAGGCCATAATCTCAAATTTTTGAAAAGATATTTGAGTCGAAAATCAATTTTTACCAACTTTTGTTAAATTTTTTTTCGGTTTTTAATTTTTTGTAAAAAAACTGTCAATTCGACTTTTTTCAAAATTTTACTGAATGTTGAAAACTATATATTTTCAAAGATAAAATTTATTTAAAGCCAATATCTCAAAGTTTTGAAAAGATATTTGAGTCGAAAATCAATTTATACAAACTTTTGTTAATTTTTTTTCGGTTTTTAATTTTTTGTAAGAAAACTGTCAATTCGATTTTTTTCAAAATTTGACTGAATGTTGGAAACAATATTTCTTATAAGATAAAATAAGTTTGAAGCCTTAGTCTCAAGTTTTTGAAAAGATATTTGAGTCGAAATTCAGTTTTTACCAACTTTGAGTATAATGTTCTTTTTTTAGGTTTTTATTTTTTATAAAAAAAACTGTCAATTAGATTTTTCTCAAAATTTTATCAGATGTCAAAAACATTATTCTTCGTAGCACAAAATTGTTTTGGAAATGAAATCATATTTTGGTCGTAAAATTTTCGAGGTGACAAATTTTTTTTTCAGTTTTTTTGATTTATAAAAAAAAAACGTTAATTGGATTTTTTTTTTTTAAATATACTTGTTTTGTATTAGGTTACAATATATAATATAAAATTTAATTCAAGTTTCTAACGTCATTGGTTCATGAGATATTTATTGTTAACCAAAATTGTCACCTTTTTTTAAACTGCTATGGTAAAAAAGCCACCCACGCAATTTTCTTAAGAGCCCTTTCAGCATCTTTCTGCCTTATTATCTGTATAACAAAATTTATTTGAAGTCGACATCTCTTCTGGTTCTTGAGCTATGGACGATGAAAAAAACGTCGCGAACGTACGGACATACGGACGTACAGACGTACAGACGTACGGACTTACGAACGTACGTACACACGCACGCACAGACATCTTTCTAAAAATCATTTATTTCGACCCTAGGAACCTTGAAACGTCGAGAAATGTCAAAATTTCCAATTTGACAAATCGGACCCATTACAATAACTTCCTATGGGAAGTTAATAATGAAATAAAACCACAAAATCAAGCCCTTTTTGGGTTTGTAATATTTTGAAAGTTTTTATCAGTTTTTTTTTTCCACATCATCGATATTTTTGTTTTTAAAACAATCAAAGAAAACCTAAAAACCTTATTAACAACTTCGAACCTTTTTTTAAAAACATGCTTAAAATTATTTTAACAAACACATATGAAGATAGTTTGGAAATATGCAACAATCTTGAAAAGAGTAAGTTTTGGCATTTCAAATTTTCAAAAGAAAACTTGACCAGCATAAAGCATTTTTACATGGTTTTGCACAATTGTTTTTTATTCAAAAACTATCGATAACTACTAAATTTTACTACAGTTTATGTCATAATAATGTATTTTTTTTTTATTTTATAGTGTTTTCCAAGAAGAGGTCTTATTTTGGATAGACTGCATTTTGGTCATTTTTGAAGCTGTAATCTTTTGAAACTTGTCAATAAAGAATCGAAGCCAGTACTAAAAATTGACCGATAGACGCCTTATCAACACATTGAAATTGTTTAATTTCACTTCAAAAATGCACTACGTGTCACACCAGCACCGAATGAATTTTCTGGACGTGTTATTTCTCAAAGAGTTAATTACATTGGTCAAAGCGATCTTTTGATTTAACCACCTCTAGAAATTTTTCCTTTGAATCGATTCAAGACCTAATAGACGGAATTTCGGAAGATATAGCTGAAAATGGATATGTTACTTTAACCGTACTCGTATTAATATTTATATTTATGTTTATATTTATATTTATATTTATATTTATATTTATATTTATATTTATATTTATATTTATATTTATATTTATATTTATATTTATATTTATATTTATATTTATATTTAAATTTATATTTATATAACTATTAATATTTTTATTTATATTTATATTTATATTTATATTTATATTTAAATTTATATTTATATAACTATTAATATTTTTATTTATATTTATATTTATAAATTTAAAACACATTTTAAGTAAGAAATTCTAATTGATTTAAAAATTAGATATGAATCACCTAAAACTTATTTTATTTGAATATATTGTTGTTGATTTTAATGTGAAAACTAATAACTTTTATTTGTTATAAAATTTACATTTTAACATTTATATAATAATAATGTTTTATACCAAAAAATTATTAGTTAGAGAAATAGAAATATTTATATAATATTGTACACATAATATGTTTCAGCAGTTACGCCTTACAAATATTTTAAATAAGTCTTATTGATATTAGTTAAATTGATCAAAATTCAATTTAAATAAGTAAAATATATTTTTTAATTTATAAATTTTATAAAAGTTAGTGGGGCTTAAAACAAGGGTGAAACAAACTTTTATTATATTGCAACTAAATTTATATCAGTAATGTTAGTTATAACCATAATAATATTATATTATTTAATTTTAAAGAAAATTAAATCAAGATTAAGTTTTTTTAATTTTTAGATATAAGTTACAACAAAATATGTTATTATGAATTTGTATCTGAAAAATATAAAAAAAATTGATTTTACCTACAACATATGAACGTATACAAATTATCTGTCTTTGTTTATAAATAAAATAAGATGAGTTTTAAAATAGTAAATGTACTTGAAATTTATCAAGAATCATTTTAAACCTTATTGCGAAAAAAAATTGTATTTACATTAAAAAGAATGTACTGCAAAAAAAAATCAATTGAATAATTAATATTAACACAATTTTTAAATTTTTAAACATATAAAGTTTTTATTAAAAATAATCATAAAATTGTAAAGTTTAAGTGTATCGCAATGTATAAATAAATTCAAATAAAATATAAAAACATGAAACATTTAAAATTGAGAGAAGGTCAAAAGAAAATTGATGTATTTACTGTACCTTTCAGTCGTTTTCTTAAATGGTTTAAAGGTTTTAGTGAACCCGACAACAAGGGACGTTGAGAGATTTTTATGAGTTTGCTAAACAATTTTTTGATCTTTATTCAGACGTAAAAATCTATTCTTATATTTTGTTTAAATAACATACCAATAGATAAATGTTAATTTTTAAAATATGTTCCAAACATTTTTCAACGGAATTATAATTTTAATTTAAAGAAATCAATAAAATACGTCCCTGTAGATTGCAGCAGCAGTTGGCAGTCACTATTTATCTCCCAAGGATATGTCCGTTTAAATTGGGAAGAATCAACTGCCATTTCCTCTCTGAATGTAAATATTACACAGATAAAAAACATACAAGAAAAGCAAATAACTTACATTCATATTAAAGATATGCGACAGAAGCAAAGCTGCTCCTTGCTATGAATATAGTGGCAGATTTATAGACAAGAACTACGAGCTTATTTGTTAGCACACATTTTTACGAGTGGGGGTACTATTATTATTAAAGTGCCTATTACATATAACTCCAAGCTATATCCATAAGGATATATAGAAATATAGATGACGACACAATAGACATAGTGGAAAAGCTGAAATTAATTTTCGGGTTTTTAATGGAATGGCAGCAAGTATAATGCAAGAGTGTGGAAATAATTCCATCCTTTTTTTGAAATGTGTTTTTGTTCAAAATCCTTTAGTTTTACTTTTTCATTTTAAACTTTTTACTTTCACAAAAGGAAATGGTGCAATGGATTCAGCCAGTTGTTGTCACCACCAAGGATATTATTCGCACTCCATGGTTCTTGAAGTCTTTAGCGAATGCTATGTGAGCACTCTTTAATCAAGGCATTTGAAAGACTCAAATGGGGCTTTAAGAGGAAAAAAGTTAAGTGCAGATCTTTTTATTTGCCTTCGAATGCTTTAATAATAAAGTACAAGAATAATTTTTCTCAATTTTAATTTTGAAACTGTGATACAGACACACGTAAGAGACGTATTAAAAATAAGAAATTTAATAATTCGAAACTGAGAAACTTCATTTTATCAAGAATATTTTACGAAAGAAGCTTTCAGAAACGTAAGGTTATAAACTATGGGTACTACTTGACAAAACTTTCTTTTGGTGCAAATTAAGTTTTATACATACATCAAAAGAAAGGTCTTATCAAGCTCTATCCACAATTGCAACACAAAAGTTTCTGCAAGCTCCAATTACTGAAATATTTGTGAAAAAGTGTATTTACAGAATTTGGCATCAGCCCGGGTCAAAGTATCTTTCAGTAGTGATACCTCCGCAACCAAGCCTTGAAAAAACGTGCGGCTGCCAGCTCTTGATAGAGAAGGAGCTTACCTTTGAACCCATGCAGATATCCGCTCAAGACTTGACAATTTTAATTTTTTGTTTTTTCAAAAAAATCGTGGGCTAACCCCTTGCCTAAAAAAAACATTTTTTTAAAAATTGTTTCCGAAGTTAACGATACATACATCAAAAGAAAGGTATTTTCAAGCTCTATCCACAATTGCAACACAAAAGTTTCTGCAAGCTCCAATTACTGAAATATTTGTGAAAAAGTGTATTTACAGAATTTATCATCAGCCCGGGTCAAAGTATCTTTCAGTAGTGATACCTCCGCAACCAAGCCTTGAAAAAACGTGCGGCTGCCAGCTCTTGATAGAGAATGAGCTTACCTTTGAACCCATGCAGATATCCGCTCAAGACTCGACAACTTTTATTGTTTGGTTTTTCAAAAAAATCGTGGGCTAACCCCTTGCCTAAAAAAAACATTTTTTTAAAAATACTTTGAACGATACATACATCAAAAGAAAGGTATTTTCAAGCTCTATCCACAATTGCAACACAAAAGTTTCTGCAAGCTCCAATTACTGAAATATTTGTGAAAAAGTGAATTTACAGAATTTGGCATCAGCCCGGGTCAAAGTATCTTTCAGTAGTGATACCTCCGCAACCAAGCCTTGAAAAAACGTGCGGCTGCCAGCTCTTGATAGAGAAGGAGCTTACCTTTGAACCCATGCAGATATCCGCTCAAGACTTGACAATTTTAATTTTTTGTTTTTTCAAAAAAATCGTGGGCTAACCCCTTGCCTAAAAAAAACATTTTTTTAAAAATTGTTTCCGAAGTTAACGATACATACATCAAAAGAAAGGTATTTTCAAGCTCTATCCACAATTGCAACACAAAAGTTTCTGCAAGCTCCAATTACTGAAATATTTGTGAAAAAGTGAATTTACAGAATTTGGCATCAGCCCGGGTCAAAGTATCTTTCAGTAGTGATACCTCCGCAACCAAGCCTTGAAAAAACGTGCGGCTGCCAGCTCTTGATAGAGAATGAGCTTACCTTTGAACCCATGCAGATATCCGCTCAAGACTCGACAACTTTTATTGTTTGGTTTTTCAAAAAAATCGTGGGCTAACCCCTTGCCTAAAAAAAACATTTTTTTAAAAATTGTTTCCGAAGTTAACGATACATACATCAAAAGAAAGGTATTTTCAAGCTCTATCCACAATTGCAACACAAAAGTTTCTGCAAGCTCCAATTACTGAAATATTTGTGAAAAAGTGAATTTACAGAATTTGGCATCAGCCCGGGTCAAAGTATCTTTCAGTAGTGATACCTCCGCAACCAAGCCTTGAAAAAACGTGCGGCTGCCAGCTCTTGATAGAGAAGGAGCTTACCTTTGAACCCATGCAGATATCCTCTCAAGACTCGACAACTTTTATTTTTTCGGTTTTTCAAAAAAATCGTGGGCTAACCCCTTGCCTAAAAAAAACATTTTTTTAAAAATTGTTTCCGAAGTTAACGATACATACATCAAAAGAAAGGCATTTTCAAGCTCTATCCACAATTGCAACACAAAAGTTTCTGCAAGCTCCAATTACTGAAATATTTGTGAAAAAGTGAATTTACAGAATTTGGCATCAGCCCGGGTCAAAGTATCTTTCAGTAGTGATACCTCCGCAACCAAGCCTTGAAAAAACGTGCGGCTGCCAGCTCTTGATAGAGAATGAGTTTACCTTTGAACCCATGCAGATATCCGCTCAAGACTTGACAATTTTAATTTTTTGTTTTTTCAAAAAAATCGTGGGCTAACCCCTTGCCTAAAAAAACCATTTTTTTTTTAATTGTTTCCGAAGTTAACGATACATACATCAAAAGAAAGGTATTTTCAAGCTCTATCCACAATTGCAACACAAAAGTTTCTGCAAGCTCCTATTACTGAAATATTTGTGAAAAAGTGAATTTACAGAATTTGGCATCAGCCCGGCTCAAAGTATCTTTCAGTAGTGATACCTCCGCAACCAAGCCTTGAAAAAACGTGCGGCTGCCAGCTCTTGATAGAGAATGAGCTTACCTTTGAACCCATGCAGATATCCGCTCAAGACTCGACAACTTTTATTGTTTGGTTTTTCAAAAAAATCGTGGGCTAACCCCTTGCCTAAAAAAAACATTTTTTTAAAAATTGTTTCCGAAGTTAACGATACATACATCAAAAGAAAGGTATTTTCAAGCTCTATCCACAATTGAAACACAAAAGTTTCTGCAAGCTCCAATTACTGAAATATTTGTGAAAAAGTGAATTTACAGAATTTGGCATCAGCCCGGGTCAAAGTATCTTTCAGTAGTGATACCTCCGCAACCAAGCCTTGAAAAAACGTGCGGCTGCCAGCTCTTGATAGAGAATGAGCTTACCTTTGAACCCATGCAGATATCCGCTCAAGACTCGACACTTTTTATTTTTTGTTTTTTCAAAAAAATCGTGGGCTAACCCCTTGCCTAAAAAAAACATTTTTTTAAAAATTGTTTCCGAAGTTAACGATACATACATCAAAAGAAAGGTATTTTCAAGCTCTATCCACAATTGCAACACAAAAGTTTCTGCAAGCTCCAATTACTGAAATATTTGTGAAAAAGTGAATTTACAGAATTTGGCATCAGCCCGGGTCAAAGTATCTTTCAGTAGTGATACCTCCGCAACCAAGCCTTGAAAAAACGTGCGGCTGCCAGCTCTTGATAGAGAAGGAGCTTACCTTTGAACCCATGCAGATATCTTCTCAAGACTCGACAACTTTTATTTTTTTCGGTTTTTCAAAAAAATCGTGGGCTAACCCCTTGCCTAAAAAAAACATTTTTTTAAAAATTGTTTCCGAAGTTAACGATACATACATCAAAAGAAAGGTATTTTCAAGCTCTATCCACAATTGCAACACAAAAGTTTCTGCAAGCTCCAATTACTGAAATATTTGTGAAAAAGTGAATTTACAGAATTTGGCATCAGCCCGGCTCAAAGTATCTTTCAGAAGTGATACCTCCGCAACCAAGCCTTGAAAAAACGTGCGGCTGCCAGCTCTTGATAGAGAATGAGCTTACCTTTGAACCCATGCAGATATCCGCTCAAGACTCGACAATTTTTATTTTTTGTTTTTTCAAAAAAATCGTGGGCTAACCCCTTGCCTAAAAAAAACATTTTTTTTAAAAATTGTTTCCGAAGTTAACGATACATACATCAAAAGAAAGGTATTTTCAAGCTCTATCCACAGTTGCAACACAAAAGTTTCTGCAAGCTCCAATTACTGCAATATTTGTGAAAATGTGAATTTACAGAATTTGGCATCAGCCCGGGTCAAAGTATCTTTCAGTAGTGATACCTCCGCAACCAAGCCTTGAAAAAACGTGCGGCTGCCAGCTCTTGATAGAGAATGAGCTTACCTTTGAACCCATGCAAATATCCGCTCAAGACTCGACACTTTTTATTTTTTGTTTTTTCAAAAAAATCGTGGGCTAACCCCTTGCCTAAAAAAACATTTTTTTAAAAATTGTTTCCGAAGTTAACGATACATCAAAAGAAAGGTATTTTCAAGCTCTATCCACAATTGCAACACAAAAGTTTCTGCAAGCTCCAATTACTGAAATATTTGTGAAAAAGTGAATTTACAGAATTTGGCATCAGCCCGGGTCAAAGTATCTTTCAGTAGTGATACCTCCGCAACCAAGCCTTGAAAAAACGTGCGGCTGCTAGCTCTTGATAGAGAATGAGCTTACCTTTGAACCCATGCAGATATCCGCTCAAGACTTGACAATTTTTATTTTTTGTTTTTTTCAAAAAAATCGTGGGTTAACCCCTTGCCTAAAAAAAACATTTTTTTAAAAATTGTTTCCGAAGTTAACGATACATACATCAAAAGAAAGGTATTTTCAAGCTCTATCCACAATTGCAACACAAAAGTTTCTGCAAGCTCCAATTACTGAAATATTTGTGAAAAAGTGAATTTACAGAATTTGGCATCAGCCCGGCTCAAAGTATCTTTCAGAAGTGATACCTCCGCAACCAAGCCTTGAAAAAACGTGCGGCTGCCAGCTCTTGATAGAGAATGAGCTTACCTTTGAACCCATGCAGATATCCGCTCAAGACTCGACAATTTTTATTTTTTGTTTTTTCAAAAAAATCGTGGGCTAACCCCTTGCCTAAAAAAAACGAAGTTAACGATACATACATCAAAAGAAAGGTATTTTCAAGCTCTATCCACAATTGCAACACAAAAGTTTCTGCAAGCTCCAATTACTGAAATATTTGTGAAAAAGTGAATTTACAGAATTTGGCATCAGCCCGGGTCAAAGTATCTTTCAGTAGTGATACCTCCGCAACCAAGCCTTGAAAAAACGTGCGGCTGCCAGCTCTTGATAGAGAATGAGCTTACCTTTGAACCCATGCAGATATCCGCTCAAGACTCGACAACTTTTATTGTTTGGTTTTTCAAAAAAATCGTGGGCTAACCCCTTGCCTAAAAAAAACATTTTTTTAAAAATTGTTTCCGAAGTTAACGATACATACATCAAAAGAAAGGTATTTTCAAGCTCTATCCACAATTGCAACACAAAAGTTTCTGCAAGCTCCAATTACTGAAATATTTGTGAAAAAGTGAATTTACAGAATTTGGCATCAGCCCGGGTCAAAGTATCTTTCAGTAGTGATACCTCCGCAACCAAGCCTTGAAAAAACGTGCGGCTGCCAGCTCTTGATAGAGAATGAGCTTACCTTTGAACCCATGCAGATATCCGCTCAAGACTCGACACTTTTTATTTTTTGTTTTTTCAAAAAAATCGTGGGCTAACCCCTTGCCTAAAAAAAACATTTTTTTAAAAATTGTTTCCGAAGTTAACGATACATACATCAAAAGAAAGGTATTTTCAAGCTCTATCCACAATTGCAACACAAAAGTTTCTGCAAGCTCCAATTACTGAAATATTTGTGAAAAAGTGAATTTACAGAATTTGGCATCAGCCCGGCTCAAAGTATCTTTCAGTAGTGATACCTCCGCAACCAAGCCTTGAAAAAACGTGCGGCTGCCAGCTCTTGATAGAGAATGAGCTTACCTTTGAACCCATGCAGATATCCGCTCAAGACTTGACAATTTTTATTTTTTGTTTTTTCAAAAAAATCGTGGGCTAACCCCTTGCCTAAAAAAAACATTTTTTTAAAAATTGTTTCCGAAGTTAACGATACATACATCAAAAGAAAGGTATTTTCAAGCTCTATCCACAATTGCAACACAAAAGTTTCTGCAAGCTCCAATTACTGAAATATTTGTGAAAAAGTGAATTTACAGAATTTGGCATCAGCCCGGGTCAAAGTATCTTTCAGAACTGATACCTCCGCAACCAAGCCTTGAAAAAACGTGCGGCTGCCAGCTCTTGATAGAGAATGAGCTTACCTTTGAACCCATGCAGATATCCGCTCAAGACTCGACAATTTTTATTTTTTGTTTTTTCAAAAAAATCGTGGGCTAACCCCTTGCCTAAAAAAAACATTTTTTTAAAAATTGTTTCCGAAGTTAACGATACATACATCAAAAGAAAGGTATTTTCAAGCTCTATCCACAGTTGCAACACAAAAGTTTCTGCAAGCTCCAATTACTGCAATATTTGTGAAAATGTGAATTTACAGAATTTGGCATCAGCCCGGGTCAAAGTATCTTTCAGTAGTGATACCTCCGCAACCAAGCCTTGAAAAAACGTGCGGCTGCCAGCTCTTGATAGAGAATGAGCTTACCTTTGAACCCATGCAGATATCCGCTCAAGACTTGACAATTTTAATTTTTTGTTTTTTCAAAAAAATCGTGGGCTAACCCCTTGCCTAAAAAAAACATTTTTTTTTAAATTGTTTCCGAAGTTAACGATACATACATCAAAAGAAAGGTATTTTTAAGCTCTATCCACAATTGCAACACAAAAGTTTCTGCAAGCTCCAATTACTGAAATATTTGTGAAAAAGTGAATTTACAGAATTTGGCATCAGCCCGGGTCAAAGTATCTTTCAGTAGTGATACCTCCGCAACCAAGCCTTGAAAAAACGTGCGGCTGCCAGCTCTTGATAGAGAATGAGCTTACCTTTGAACCCATGCAGATATCCGCTCAAGACTCGACACTTTTTATTTTTTGTTTTTTCAAAAAAATCGTGGGCTAACCCCTTGCCTAAAAAAAACATTTTTTTAAAAATTGTTTCCGAAGTTAACGATACATCAAAAGAAAGGTATTTTCAAGCTCTATCCACAATTGCAACACAAAAGTTTCTGCAAGCTTCAATTACTGAAATATTTGTGAAAAAGTGAATTTACAGAATTTGGCATCAGCCCGGGTCAAAGTATCTTTCAGTAGTGATACCTCCGCAACCAAGCCTTGAAAAAACGTGCGGCTGCTAGCTCTTGATAGAGAATGAGCTTACCTTTGAACCCATGCAGATATCCGCTTAAGACTCGACAATTTTTATTTTTTGTTTTTTCAAAAAAATCGTGGGCTAACCCCTTGCCTAAAAAAAACATTTTTTAAAAAATTGTTTCCGAAGTTAACGATACATACATCAAAAGAAAGGTATTTTCAAGCTCTATCCACAATTGCAACACAAAAGTTTCTGCAAGCTCCAATTACTGAAATATTTGTGAAAAAGTGAATTTACAGAATTTGGCATCAGCCCGGGTCAAAGTATCTTTCAGTAGTGATACCTCCGCAACTAAGCCTTGAAAAAACGTGCGGCTGCCAGCTCTTGATAGAGAATGAGCTTACCTTTGAACCCATGCAGATATCCGCTCAAGACTCGACAACTTTTATTTTTTGGTTTTTCAAAAAAATCGTGGGCTAACAACCCCTTGCCTAAAAAAAACATTTTTTTAAAAATTGTTTCCGAAGTTAACGAAAGTGAATTTACAGAATTTGGCATCAGCCCGGGTCAAAGTATCTTTCAGTAGTGATACCTCCGCAACCAAGCCTTGAAAAAACGTGCGGCTGCCAGCTCTTGATAGAGAATGAGCTTACCTTTGAACCCATGCAGATATCCGCTCAAGACTCGACAACTTTTATTGTTTGGTTTTTCAAAAAAGTCGTGAGCTAACCCCTTGTTTCCGAAGTTAACGATACATACATCAAAAGAAAGGTATTTTCAAGCTCTATCCACAATTGCAACACAAAAGTTTCTGCAAGCTCCAATTACTGAAATATTTGTGAAAAAGTGAATTTACAGAATTTGGCTTCAGCCCGGGTCAAAGTATCTTTCAGTAGTGATACCTCCGCAACCAAGCCTTGAAAAAACGTGCGGCTGCCAGCTCTTGATAGAGAATGAGCTTACCTTTGAACCCATGCAGATATCCGCTCAAGACTTGACAATTTTTATTTTTTGTTTTTTCAAAAAAATCGTGGGCTAACCCCTTGCCTAAAAAAAACATTTTTTTAAAAATTGTTTCCGAAGTTAACGATACATACATCAAAAGAAAGGTATTTTCAAGCTCTATCCACAATTGCAACACAAAAGTTTCTGCAAGCTCCAATTACTGAAATATTTGTGAAAAAGTGAATTTACAGAATTTGGCATCAGCCCGGGTCAAAGTATCTTTCAGAAGTGATACCTCCGCAACCAAGCCTTGAAAAAACGTGCGGCTGCCAGCTCTTGATAGAGAATGAGCTTACCTTTGAACCCATGCAGATATCCGCTCAAGACTCGACAACTTTTATTTTTTGGTTTTTCAAAAAAATCGTGGGCTAACAACCCCTTGCCTAAAAAAAACATTTTTTTAAAAATTGTTTCCGAAGTTAACGATACATACATCAAAAGAAAGGTATTTTCAAGCTCTATCCACAATTGCAACACAAAAGTTTCTGCAAGCTCCAATTACTGAAATATTTGTGAAAAAGTGAATTTACAGAATTTGGCATCAGCCCGGGTCAAAGTATCTTTCAGTAGTGATACCTCCGCAACCAAGCCTTGAAAAAACGTGCGGCTGCCAGCTCTTGATAGAGAATGAGCTTACCTTTGAACCCATGCAGATATCCGCTCAAGACTCGACAACTTTTATTTTTTGGTTTTTCAAAAAAGTCGTGAGCTAACCCCTTGTTTCCGAAGTTAACGATACATACATCAAAAGAAAGGTATTTTCAAGCTCTATCCACAATTGCAACACAAAAGTTTCTGCAAGCTCCAATTACTGAAATATTTGTGAAAAAGTGAATTTACAGAATTTGGCATCAGCCCGGGTCAAAGTATCTTTCAGTAGTGATACCTCCGCAACCAAGCCTTGAAAAAACGTGCGGCTGCCAGCTCTTGATAGAGAATGAGCTTACCTTTGAACCCATGCAGATATCCGCTCAAAACTCGACAACTTTTATTTTTTGGTTTTTCAAAAAAATTGTGGGCTAACCCCTTGCCTAAAAAAAACTTTTTTTTAAAAATTGTTTCCGAAGTTAACGATACATACATCAAAAGAAAGGTATTTTCAAGCTCTATCCACAATTGCAACACAAAAGTTTCTGCAAGCTCCAATTACTGAAATATTTGTGAAAAAGTGAATTTACAGAATTTGGCATCAGCCCGGGTCAAAGTATCTTTCAGAAGTGATACCTCCGCAACCAAGCCTTGAAAAAACGTGCGGCTGCCAGCTCTTGATAGAGAATGAGCTTACCTTTGAACCCATGCAGATATCCGCTCAAGACTCGACAATTTTTATTTTTTGTTTTTTTCAAAAAAATCGTGGGCTAACCCCTTGCCTAAAAAAAACATTTTTTTTAAAAATTGTTTCCGAAGTTAACGATACATACATCAAAAGAAAGGTATTTTCAAGCTCTATCCACAATTGCAACACAAAAGTTTCTGCAAGCTCCAATTACTGAAATATTTGTGAAAAAGTGAATTTACAGAATTTGGCATCAGCCCGGGTCAAAGTATCTTTCAGTAGTGATACCTCCGCAACCAAGCCTTGAAAAAACGTGCGGCTGCCAGCTCTTGATAGAGAAGGAGCTTACCTTTGAACCCATGCAGATATCTTCTCAAGACTCGACAACTTTTATTTTTTTCGGTTTTTCAAAAAAATCGTGGGCTAACCCCTTGCCTAAAAAAAACATTTTTTTAAAAATTGTTTCCGAAGTTAACGATACATACATCAAAAGAAAGGTATTTTCAAGCTCTATCCACAATTGCAACACAAAAGTTTCTGCAAGCTCCAATTACTGAAATATTTGTGAAAAAGTGAATTTACAGAATTTGGCATCAGCCCGGCTCAAAGTATCTTTCAGTAGTGATACCTCCGCAACTAAGCCTTGAAAAAACGTGCGGCTGCCAGCTCTTGATAGAGAATGAGCTTACCTTTGAACCCATGCAGATATCCGCTCAAGACTCGACAACTTTTATTTTTTGGTTTTTCAAAAAAATCGTGGGCTAACAACCCCTTGCCTAAAAAAAACATTTTTTTAAAAATTGTTTCCGAAGTTAACGAAAGTGAATTTACAGAATTTGGCATCAGCCCGGGTCAAAGTATCTTTCAGTAGTGATACCTCCGCAACCAAGCCTTGAAAAAACGTGCGGCTGCCAGCTCTTGATAGAGAATGAGCTTACCTTTGAACCCATGCAGATATCCGCTCAAGACTCGACAACTTTTATTGTTTGGTTTTTCAAAAAAGTCGTGAGCTAACCCCTTGTTTCCGAAGTTAACGATACATACATCAAAAGAAAGGTATTTTCAAGCTCTATCCACAATTGCAACACAAAAGTTTCTGCAAGCTCCAATTACTGAAATATTTGTGAAAAAGTGAATTTACAGAATTTGGCTTCAGCCCGGGCCAAAGTATCTTTCAGTAGTGATACCTCCGCAACCAAGCCTTGAAAAAACGTGCGGCTGCCAGCTCTTGATAGAGAATGAGCTTACCTTTGAACCCATGCAGATATCCGCTCAAGACTTGACAATTTTTATTTTTTGTTTTTTCAAAAAAATCGTGGGCTAACCCCTTGCCTAAAAAAAACATTTTTTTAAAAATTGTTTCCGAAGTTAACGATACATACATCAAAAGAAAGGTATTTTCAAGCTCTATCCACAATTGCAACACAAAAGTTTCTGCAAGCTCCAATTACTGAAATATTTGTGAAAAAGTGAATTTACAGAATTTGGCATCAGCCCGGGTCAAAGTATCTTTCAGAAGTGATACCTCCGCAACCAAGCCTTGAAAAAACGTGCGGCTGCCAGCTCTTGATAGAGAATGAGCTTACCTTTGAACCCATGCAGATATCCGCTCAAGACTCGACAACTTTTATTTTTTGGTTTTTCAAAAAAATCGTGGGCTAACAACCCCTTGCCTAAAAAAAACATTTTTTTAAAAATTGTTTCCGAAGTTAACGATACATACATCAAAAGAAAGGTATTTTCAAGCTCTATCCACAATTGCAACACAAAAGTTTCTGCAAGCTCCAATTACTGAAATATTTGTGAAAAAGTGAATTTACAGAATTTGGCATCAGCCCGGGTCAAAGTATCTTTCAGTAGTGATACCTCCGCAACCAAGCCTTGAAAAAACGTGCGGCTGCCAGCTCTTGATAGAGAATGAGCTTACCTTTGAACCCATGCAGATATCCGCTCAAGACTCGACAACTTTTATTTTTTGGTTTTTCAAAAAAGTCGTGAGCTAACCCCTTGTTTCCGAAGTTAACGATACATACATCAAAAGAAAGGTATTTTCAAGCTCTATCCACAATTGCAACACAAAAGTTTCTGCAAGCTCCAATTACTGAAATATTTGTGAAAAAGTGAATTTACAGAATTTGGCATCAGCCCGGGTCAAAGTATCTTTCAGTAGTGATACCTCCGCAACCAAGCCTTGAAAAAACGTGCGGCTGCCAGCTCTTGATAGAGAAGGAGCTTACCTTTGAACCCATGCAGATATCTTCTCAAGACTCGACAACTTTTATTTTTTTCGGTTTTTCAAAAAAATCGTGGGCTAACCCCTTGCCTAAAAAAAACATTTTTTTAAAAATTGTTTCCGAAGTTAACGATACATGCATCAAAAGAAAGGTATTTTCAAGCTCTATCCACAATTGCAACACAAAAGTTTCTGCAAGCTCCAATTACTGAAATATTTGTGAAAAAGTGAATTTACAGAATTTGGCATCAGCCCGGCTCAAAGTATCTTTCAGAAGTGATACCTCCGCAACCAAGCCTTGAAAAAACGTGCGGCTGCCAGCTCTTGATAGAGAATGAGCTTACCTTTGAACCCATGCAGATATCCGCTCAAGACTCGACAATTTTTATTTTTTGTTTTTTCAAAAAAATCGTGGGCTAACCCCTTGCCTAAAAAAAACATTTTTTTAAAAATTGTTTCCGAAGTTAACGATACATACATCAAAAGAAAGGTATTTTCAAGCTCTATCCACAATTGCAACACAAAAGTTTCTGCAAGCTCCAATTACTGAAATATTTGTGAAAAAGTGAATTTACAGAATTTGGCATCAGCCCGGGTCAAAGTATCTTTCAGTAGTGATACCTCCGCAACCAAGCCTTGAAAAAACGTGCGGCTGCCAGCTCTTGATAGAGAATGAGCTTACCTTTGAACCCATGCAGATATCCGCTCAAGACTCGACAACTTTTATTTTTTGGTTTTTCAAAAAAGTCGTGAGCTAACCCCTTGTTTCCGAAGTTAACGATACATACATCAAAAGAAAGGTATTTTCAAGCTCTATCCACAATTGCAACACAAAAGTTTCTGCAAGCTCCAATTACTGAAATATTTGTGAAAAAGTGAATTTACAGAATTTGGCATCAGCCCGGCTCAAAGTATCTTTCAGAAGTGATACCTCCGCAACCAAGCCTTGAAAAAACGTGCGGCTGCCAGCTCTTGATAGAGAATGAGCTTACCTTTGAACCCATGCAGATATCCGCTCAAGACTCGACAATTTTTATTTTTTGTTTTTTCAAAAAAATCGTGGGCTAACCCCTTGCCTAAAAAAAACATTTTTTTAAAAATTGTTTCCGAAGTTAACGATACATACATCAAAAGAAAGGTATTTTCAAGCTCTATCCACAATTGCAACACAAAAGTTTCTGCAAGCTCCAATTACTGAAATATTTGTGAAAAAGTGAATTTACAGAATTTGGCATCAGCCCGGGTCAAAGTATCTTTCAGTAGTGATACCTCCGCAACCAAGCCTTGAAAAAACGTGCGGCTGCCAGCTCTTGATAGAGAATGAGCTTACCTTTGAACCCATGCAGATATCCGCTCAAGACTCGACAACTTTTATTTTTTGGTTTTTCAAAAAAGTCGTGGGCTAACCCCTTGTTTCCGAAGTTAACGATACATACATCAAAAGAAAGGTATTTTCAAGCTCTATCCACAATTGCAACACAAAAGTTTCTGCAAGCTCCAATTACTGAAATATTTGTGAAAAAGTGAATTTACAGAATTTGGCATCAGCCCGGGTCAAAGTATCTTTCAGTAGTGATACCTCCGCAACCAAGCCTTGAAAAAACGTGCGGCTGCCAGCTCTTGATAGAGAATGAGCTTACCTTTGAACCCATGCAGATATCCGCTCAAAACTCGACAACTTTTATTTTTTGGTTTTTCAAAAAAATTGTGGGCTAACCCCTTGCCTAAAAAAAACTTTTTTTTAAAAATTGTTTCCGAAGTTAACGATACATACATCAAAAGAAAGGTATTTTCAAGCTCTATCCACAATTGCAACACAAAAGTTTCTGCAAGCTCCAATTACTGAAATATTTGTGAAAAAGTGAATTTACAGAATTTGGCATCAGCCCGGGTCAAAGTATCTTTCAGAAGTGATACCTCCGCAACCAAGCCTTGAAAAAACGTGCGGCTGCCAGCTCTTGATAGAGAATGAGCTTACCTTTGAACCCATGCAGATATCCGCTCAAGACTCGACAATTTTTATTTTTTGTTTTTTTCAAAAAAATCGTGGGCTAACCCCTTGCCTAAAAAAAACATTTTTTTTAAAAATTGTTTCCGAAGTTAACGATACATACATCAAAAGAAAGGTATTTTCAAGCTCTATCCACAATTGCAACACAAAAGTTTCTGCAAGCTCCAATTACTGAAATATTTGTGAAAAAGTGAATTTACAGAATTTGGCATCAGCCCGGGTCAAAGTATCTTTCAGTAGTGATACCTCCGCAACCAAGCCTTGAAAAAACGTGCGGCTGCCAGCTCTTGATAGAGAAGGAGCTTACCTTTGAACCCATGCAGATATCTTCTCAAGACTCGACAACTTTTATTTTTTTCGGTTTTTCAAAAAAATCGTGGGCTAACCCCTTGCCTAAAAAAAACATTTTTTTAAAAATTGTTTCCGAAGTTAACGATACATACATCAAAAGAAAGGTATTTTCAAGCTCTATCCACAATTGCAACACAAAAGTTTCTGCAAGCTCCAATTACTGAAATATTTGTGAAAAAGTGAATTTACAGAATTTGGCATCAGCCCGGGTCAAAGTATCTTTCAGAAGTGATACCTCCGCAACCAAGCCTTGAAAAAACGTGCGGCTGCCAGCTCTTGATAGAGAATGAGCTTACCTTTGAACCCATGCAGATATCCGCTCAAGACTCGACAACTTTTATTTTTTGGTTTTTCAAAAAAATCGTGGGCTAACAACCCCTTGCCTAAAAAAAACATTTTTTTAAAAATTGTTTCCGAAGTTAACGAAAGTGAATTTACAGAATTTGGCATCAGCCCGGGTCAAAGTATCTTTCAGTAGTGATACCTCCGCAACCAAGCCTTGAAAAAACGTGCGGCTGCCAGCTCTTGATAGAGAATGAGCTTACCTTTGAACCCATGCAGATATCCGCTCAAGACTTGACAATTTTTATTTTTTGTTTTTTCCAAAAAATCGTGGGCTAACCCCTTGCCTAAAAAAAACATTTTTTTAAAAATTGTTTCCGAAGTTAACGATACATACATCAAAAGAAAGGTATTTTCAAGCTCTATCCACAATTGCAACACAAAAGTTTCTGCAAGCTCCAATTACTGAAATATTTGTGAAAAAGTGAATTTACAGAATTTGGCATCAGCCCGGGTCAAAGTATCTTTCAGAACTGATACCTCCGCAACCAAGCCTTGAAAAAACGTGCGGCTGCCAGCTCTTGATAGAGAATGAGCTTACCTTTGAACCCATGCAGATATCCGCTCAAGACTCGACAATTTTTATTTTTTGTTTTTTCAAAAAAATCGTGGGCTAACCCCTTGCCTAAAAAAAACATTTTTTTAAAAATTGTTTCCGAAGTTAACGATACATACATCAAAAGAAAGGTATTTTCAAGCTCTATCCACAGTTGCAACACAAAAGTTTCTGCAAGCTCCAATTACTGCAATATTTGTGAAAATGTGAATTTACAGAATTTGGCATCAGCCCGGGTCAAAGTATCTTTCAGTAGTGATACCTCCGCAACCAAGCCTTGAAAAAACGTGCGGCTGCCAGCTCTTGATAGAGAATGAGCTTACCTTTGAACCCATGCAGATATCCGCTCAAGACTTGACAATTTTAATTTTTTGTTTTTTCAAAAAAATCGTGGGCTAACCCCTTGCCTAAAAAAAACATTTTTTTTAAAATTGTTTCCGAAGTTAACGATACATACATCAAAAGAAAGGTATTTTTAAGCTCTATCCACAATTGCAACACAAAAGTTTCTGCAAGCTCCAATTACTGAAATATTTGTGAAAAAGTGAATTTACAGAATTTGGCATCAGCCCGGGTCAAAGTATCTTTCAGTAGTGATACCTCCGCAACCAAGCCTTGAAAAAACGTGCGGCTGCCAGCTCTTGATAGAGAATGAGCTTACCTTTGAACCCATGCAGATATCCGCTCAAGACTCGACACTTTTTATTTTTTGTTTTTTCAAAAAAATCGTGGGCTAACCCCTTGCCTAAAAAAAACATTTTTTTAAAAATTGTTTCCGAAGTTAACGATACATCAAAAGAAAGGTATTTTCAAGCTCTATCCACAATTGCAACACAAAAGTTTCTGCAAGCTTCAATTACTGAAATATTTGTGAAAAAGTGAATTTACAGAATTTGGCATCAGCCCGGGTCAAAGTATCTTTCAGTAGTGATACCTCCGCAACCAAGCCTTGAAAAAACGTGCGGCTGCTAGCTCTTGATAGAGAATGAGCTTACCTTTGAACCCATGCAGATATCCGCTTAAGACTCGACAATTTTTATTTTTTGTTTTTTCAAAAAAATCGTGGGCTAACCCCTTGCCTAAAAAAAACATTTTTTAAAAAATTGTTTCCGAAGTTAACGATACATACATCAAAAGAAAGGTATTTTCAAGCTCTATCCACAATTGCAACACAAAAGTTTCTGCAAGCTCCAATTACTGAAATATTTGTGAAAAAGTGAATTTACAGAATTTGGCATCAGCCCGGGTCAAAGTATCTTTCAGTAGTGATACCTCCGCAACTAAGCCTTGAAAAAACGTGCGGCTGCCAGCTCTTGATAGAGAATGAGCTTACCTTTGAACCCATGCAGATATCCGCTCAAGACTCGACAACTTTTATTTTTTGGTTTTTCAAAAAAATCGTGGGCTAACAACCCCTTGCCTAAAAAAAACATTTTTTTAAAAATTGTTTCCGAAGTTAACGAAAGTGAATTTACAGAATTTGGCATCAGCCCGGGTCAAAGTATCTTTCAGTAGTGATACCTCCGCAACCAAGCCTTGAAAAAACGTGCGGCTGCCAGCTCTTGATAGAGAATGAGCTTACCTTTGAACCCATGCAGATATCCGCTCAAGACTCGACAACTTTTATTGTTTGGTTTTTCAAAAAAGTCGTGAGCTAACCCCTTGTTTCCGAAGTTAAAGATACATACATCAAAAGAAAGGTATTTTCAAGCTCTATCCACAATTGCAACACAAAAGTTTCTGCAAGCTCCAATTACTGAAATATTTGTGAAAAAGTGAATTTACAGAATTTGGCTTCAGCCCGGGTCAAAGTATCTTTCAGTAGTGATACCTCCGCAACCAAGCCTTGAAAAAACGTGCGGCTGCCAGCTCTTGATAGAGAATGAGCTTACCTTTGAACCCATGCAGATATCCGCTCAAGACTTGACAATTTTTATTTTTTGTTTTTTCAAAAAAATCGTGGGCTAACCCCTTGCCTAAAAAAAACATTTTTTTAAAAATTGTTTCCGAAGTTAACGATACATACATCAAAAGAAAGGTATTTTCAAGCTCTATCCACAATTGCAACACAAAAGTTTCTGCAAGCTCCAATTACTGAAATATTTGTGAAAAAGTGAATTTACAGAATTTGGCATCAGCCCGGGTCAAAGTATCTTTCAGAAGTGATACCTCCGCAACCAAGCCTTGAAAAAACGTGCGGCTGCCAGCTCTTGATAGAGAATGAGCTTACCTTTGAACCCATGCAGATATCCGCTCAAGACTCGACAACTTTTATTTTTTGGTTTTTCAAAAAAATCGTGGGCTAACAACCCCTTGCCTAAAAAAAACATTTTTTTAAAAATTGTTTCCGAAGTTAACGATACATACATCAAAAGAAAGGTATTTTCAAGCTCTATCCACAATTGCAACACAAAAGTTTCTGCAAGCTCCAATTACTGAAATATTTGTGAAAAAGTGAATTTACAGAATTTGGCATCAGCCCGGGTCAAAGTATCTTTCAGTAGTGATACCTCCGCAACCAAGCCTTGAAAAAACGTGCGGCTGCCAGCTCTTGATAGAGAATGAGCTTACCTTTGAACCCATGCAGATATCCGCTCAAGACTCGACAACTTTTATTTTTTGGTTTTTCAAAAAAGTCGTGAGCTAACCCCTTGTTTCCGAAGTTAACGATACATACATCAAAAGAAAGGTATTTTCAAGCTCTATCCACAATTGCAACACAAAAGTTTCTGCAAGCTCCAATTACTGAAATATTTGTGAAAAAGTGAATTTACAGAATTTGGCATCAGCCCGGGTCAAAGTATCTTTCAGTAGTGATACCTCCGCAACCAAGCCTTGAAAAAACGTGCGGCTGCCAGCTCTTGATAGAGAAGGAGCTTACCTTTGAACCCATGCAGATATCTTCTCAAGACTCGACAACTTTTATTTTTTTCGGTTTTTCAAAAAAATCGTGGGCTAACCCCTTGCCTAAAAAAAACATTTTTTTAAAAATTGTTTCCGAAGTTAACGATACATGCATCAAAAGAAAGGTATTTTCAAGCTCTATCCACAATTGCAACACAAAAGTTTCTGCAAGCTCCAATTACTGAAATATTTGTGAAAAAGTGAATTTACAGAATTTGGCATCAGCCCGGCTCAAAGTATCTTTCAGAAGTGATACCTCCGCAACCAAGCCTTGAAAAAACGTGCGGCTGCCAGCTCTTGATAGAGAATGAGCTTACCTTTGAACCCATGCAGATATCCGCTCAAGACTCGACAATTTTTATTTTTTGTTTTTTCAAAAAAATCGTGGGCTAACCCCTTGCCTAAAAAAAACATTTTTTTAAAAATTGTTTCCGAAGTTAACGATACATACATCAAAAGAAAGGTATTTTCAAGCTCTATCCACAGTTGCAACACAAAAGTTTCTGCAAGCTCCAATTACTGCAATATTTGTGAAAATGTGAATTTACAGAATTTGGCATCAGCCCGGGTCAAAGTATCTTTCAGTAGTGATACCTCCGCAACCAAGCCTTGAAAAAACGTGCGGCTGCCAGCTCTTGATAGAGAATGAGCTTACCTTTGAACTCATGCAGATATCCGCTCAAGACTTGACAATTTTTATTTTTTGTTTTTTTCAAAAAAATCGTGGGTTAACCCCTTGCCTAAAAAAAACATTTTTTTAAAAATTGTTTCCGAAGTTAACGATACATACATCAAAAGAAAGGTATTTTCAAGCTCTATCCACAATTGCAACACAAAAGTTTCTGCAAGCTCCAATTACTGCAATATTTGTGAAAATGTGAATTTACAGAATTTGGCATCAGCCCGGGTCAAAGTATCTTTCAGTAGTGATACCTCCGCAACCAAGCCTTGAAAAAACGTGCGGCTGCCAGCTCTTGATAGAGAATGAGCTTACCTTTGAACCCATGCAGATATCCGCTCAAGACTTGACAATTTTAATTTTTTGTTTTTTCAAAAAAATCGTGGGCTAACCCCTTGCCTAAAAAAAACATTTTTTTTTAAATTGTTTCCGAAGTTAACGATACATCAAAAGAAAGGTATTTTCAAGCTCTATCCACAATTGCAACACAAAAGTTTCTGCAAGCTCCAATTACTGAAATATTTGTGAAAAAGTGAATTTACAGAATTTGGCATCAGCCCGGCTCAAAGTATCTTTCAGTAGTGATACCTCCGCAACCAAGCCTTGAAAAAACGTGCGGCTGCCAGCTCTTGATAGAGAATGAGCTTACCTTTGAACCCATGCAGATATCCGCTCAAGACTTGACAATTTTTATTTTTTGTTTTTTCAAAAAAATCGTGGGCTAACCCCTTGCCTAAAAAAAACATTTTTTTAAAAATTGTTTCCGAAGTTAACGATACATACATCAAAAGAAAGGTATTTTCAAGCTCTATCCACAATTGCAACACAAAAGTTTCTGCAAGCTCCAATTACTGAAATATTTGTGAAAAAGTGAATTTACAGAATTTGGCATCAGCCCGGGTCAAAGTATCTTTCAGAAGTGATACCTCCGCAACCAAGCCTTGAAAAAACGTGCGGCTGCCAGCTCTTGATAGAGAATGAGCTTACCTTTGAACCCATGCAGATATCCGCTCAAGACTCTACAATTTTTATTTTTTGTTTTTTTCAAAAAAATCGTGGGCTAACCCCTTGCCTAAAAAAAACATTTTTTTAAAAATTGTTTCCGAAGTTAACGATACATACATCAAAAGAAAGGTGTTTTCAAGCTCTATCCACAATTGCAACACAAAAGTTTCTGCAAGCTCCAATTACTGAAATATTTGTGAAAAAGTGAATTTACAGAATTTGGCATCAGCCCGGGTCAAAGTATCTTTCAGTAGTGATACCTCCGCAACCAAGCCTTGAAAAAACGTGCGGCTGCTAGCTCTTGATAGAAAATGAGCTTACCTTTGAACCCATGCAGATATCCGCTTAAGACTCGACAATTTTTATTTTTTGTTTTTTAAAAAAAATCGTGGGCTAACCCCTTGCCTAAAAAAAACATTTTTTTAAAAATTGTTTCCGAAGTTAACGATACATACATCAAAAGAAAGGTATTTTCAAGCTCTATCCACAGTTGCAACACAAAAGTTTCTGCAAGCTCCAATTACTGCAATATTTGTGAAAATGTGAATTTACAGAATTTGGCATCAGCCCGGGTCAAAGTATCTTTCAGTAGTGATACCTCCGCAACCAAGCCTTGAAAAAACGTGCGGCTGCCAGCTCTTGATAGAGAATGAGCTTACCTTTGAACCCATGCAGATATCCGCTCAAGACTTGACAATTTTTATTTTTTGTTTTTTCAAAAAAATCGTGGGTTAACCCCTTGCCTAAAAAAAACATTTTTTTAAAAATTGTTTCCGAAGTTAACGATACATACATCAAAAGAAAGGTATTTTCAAGCTCTATCCACAATTGCAACACAAAAGTTTCTGCAAGCTCCAATTACTGAAATATTTGTGAAAAAGTGAATTTACAGAATTTGGCATCAGCCCGGGTCAAAGTATCTTTCAGTAGTGATACCTCCGCAACCAAGCCTTGAAAAAACGTGTGGCTGCCAGCTCTTGATAGAGAATGAGCTTACCTTTGAACCCATGCAGATATCCGCTCAAGACTCGACACTTTTTATTTTTTGTTTTTTCAAAAAAATCGTGGGCTAACCCCTTGCCTAAAAAAAACATTTTTTCAAAAATTGTTTCCGAAGTTAACGATACATCAAAAGAAAGGTATTTTCAAGCTCTATCCACAATTGCAACACAAAAGTTTCTGCAAGCTCCAATTACTGAAATATTTGTGAAAAAGTGAATTTACAGAATTTGGCATCAGCCCGGCTCAAAGTATCTTTCAGTAGTGATACCTCCGCAACCAAGCCTTGAAAAAACGTGCGGCTGCCAGCTCTTGATAGAGAATGAGCTTACCTTTGAACCCATGCAGATATCCGCTCAAGACTTGACAATTTTTATTTTTTGTTTTTTCAAAAAAATCGTGGGCTAACCCCTTGCCTAAAAAAAACATTTTTTTAAAAATTGTTTCCGAAGTTAACGATACATACATCAAAAGAAAGGTATTTTCAAGCTCTATCCACAATTGCAACACAAAAGTTTCTGCAAGCTCCAATTACTGAAATATTTGTGAAAAAGTGAATTTACAGAATTTGGCATCAGCCCGGGTCAAAGTATCTTTCAGAAGTGATACCTCCGCAACCAAGCCTTGAAAAAACGTGCGGCTGCCAGCTCTTGATAGAGAATGAGCTTACCTTTGAACCCATGCAGATATCCGCTCAAGACTCGACACTTTTTATTTTTTGTTTTTTCAAAAAAATCGTGGGCTAACCCCTTGCCTAAAAAAAACATTTTTTCAAAAATTGTTTCCGAAGTTAACGATACATCAAAAGAAAGGTATTTTCAAGCTCTATCCACAATTGCAACACAAAAGTTTCTGCAAGCTCCAATTACTGAAATATTTGTGAAAAAGTGAATTTACAGAATTTGGCATCAGCCCGGCTCAAAGTATCTTTCAGTAGTGATACCTCCGCAACCAAGCCTTGAAAAAACGTGCGGCTGCCAGCTCTTGATAGAGAATGAGCTTACCTTTGAACCCATGCAGATATCCGCTCAAGACTTGACAATTTTAATTTTTTGTTTTTTCAAAAAAATCGTGGGCTAACCCCTTGCCTTAAAAAAAACATTTTTTTTTAAATTGTTTCCGAAGTTAACGATACATACATCAAAAGAAAGGTATTTTTAAGCTCTATCCACAATTGCAACACAAAAGTTTCTGCAAGCTCCAATTACTGAAATATTTGTGAAAAAGTGAATTTACAGAATTTGGCATCAGCCCGGGTCAAAGTATCTTTCAGTAGTGATACCTCCGCAACCAAGCCTTGAAAAAACGTGTGGCTGCCAGCTCTTGATAGAGAATGAGCTTACCTTTGAACCCATGCAGATATCCGCTCAAGACTCGACACTTTTTATTTTTTGTTTTTTCAAAAAAATCGTGGGCTAACCCCTTGCCTAAAAAAAACATTTTTTCAAAAATTGTTTCCGAAGTTAACGATACATCAAAAGAAAGGTATTTTCAAGCTCTATCCACAATTGCAACACAAAAGTTTCTGCAAGCTCCAATTACTGAAATATTTGTGAAAAAGTGAATTTACAGAATTTGGCATCAGCCCGGCTCAAAGTATCTTTCAGTAGTGATACCTCCGCAACCAAGCCTTGAAAAAACGTGCGGCTGCCAGCTCTTGATAGAGAATGAGCTTACCTTTGAACCCATGCAGATATCCGCTCAAGACTTGACAATTTTTATTTTTTGTTTTTTCAAAAAAATCGTGGGCTAACCCCTTGCCTAAAAAAAACATTTTTTTAAAAATTGTTTCCGAAGTTAACGATACATACATCAAAAGAAAGGTGTTTTCAAGCTCTATCCACAATTGCAACACAAAAGTTTCTGCAAGCTCCAATTACTGAAATATTTGTGAAAAAGTGAATTTACAGAATTTGGCATCAGCCCGGGTCAAAGTATCTTTCAGTAGTGATACCTCCGCAACCAAGCCTTGAAAAAACGTGCGGCTGCCAGCTCTTGATAGAGAATGAGCTTACCTTTGAACCCATGCAGATATCCGCTCAAGACTCGACACTTTTTATTTTTTGTTTTTTAAAAAAAATCGTGGGCTAACCCCTTGCCTAAAAAAAACATTTTTTTAAAAATTGTTTCCGAAGTTAACGATACATCAAAAGAAAGGTATTTTCAAGCTCTATCCACAATTGCAACACAAAAGTTTCTGCAAGCTCCAATTACTGAAATATTTGTGAAAAAGTGAATTTACAGAATTTGGCATCAGCCCGGCTCAAAGTATCTTTCAGTAGTGATACCTCCGCAACCAAGCCTTGAAAAAACGTGCGGCTGCCAGCTCTTGATAGAGAATGAGCTTACCTTTGAACCCATGCAGATATCCGCTCAAGACTCGACACTTTTTATTTTTTGTTTTTTCAAAAAAATCGTGGGCTAACCCCTTGCCTAAAAAAAACATTTTTTTAAAAATTGTTTCCGAAGTTAACGATACATACATCAAAAGAAAGGTGTTTTCAAGCTCTATCCACAATTGCAACACAAAAGTTTCTGCAAGCTCCAATTACTGAAATATTTGTGAAAAAGTGAATTTACAGAATTTGGCATCAGCCCGGGTCAAAGTATCTTTCAGTAGTGATACCTCCGCAACCAAGCCTTGAAAAAACGTGCGGCTGCTAGCTCTTGATAGAAAATGAGCTTACCTTTGAACCCATGCAGATATCCGCTTAAGACTCGACAATTTTTATTTTTTGTTTTTTCAAAAAAATCGTGGGCTAACCCCTTGCCTAAAAAAAACATTTTTTTAAAAATTGTTTCCGAAGTTAACGATACATACATCAAAAGAAAGGTATTTTCAAGCTCTATCCACAATTGCAACACAAAAGTTTCTGCAAGCTCCAATTACTGAAATATTTGTGAAAAAGTGAATTTACAGAATTTGGCATCAGCCCGGGTCAAAGTATCTTTCAGTAGTGATACCTCCGCAACTAAGCCTTGAAAAAACGTGCGGCTGCCAGCTCTTGATAGAGAATGAGCTTACCTTTGAACCCATGCAGATATCCGCTCAAGACTCGACAACTTTTATTTTTTGGTTTTTCAAAAAAATCGTGGGCTAACAACCCCTTGCCTAAAAAAAACATTTATTTAAAAATTGTTTCCCAAGTTAACGATACATACATCAAAAGAAAGGTATTTTCAAGCTCTATCCACAATTGCAACACAAAAGTTTCTGCAAGCTCCAATTACTGAAATATTTGTGAAAAAGTGAATTTACAGAATTTAGCATCAGCCCGGGTCAAAGTATCTTTCAGTAGTGATACTTCCGCAACCAAGCCTTGAAAAAACGTGCGGCTGCCAGCTCTTGATAGAGAATGAGCTTACCTTTGAACCCATGCAGATATCCGCTCAAGACTCGACAACTTTTATTTTTTGGTTTTTCAAAAAAGTCGTGAGCTAACCCCTTGTTTCCGAAGTTAACGATACATACATCAAAAGAAAGGTATTTTCAAGCTCTATCCACAATTGCAACACAAAAGTTTCTGCAAGCTCCAATTACTGAAATATTTGTGAAAAAGTGAATTTACAGAATTTGGCATCAGCCCGGGTCAAAGTATCTTTCAGTAGTGATACCTCCGCAACCAAGCCTTGAAAAAACGTGCGGCTGCCAGCTCTTGATAGAGAAGGAGCTTACCTTTGAACCCATGCAGATATCTTCTCAAGACTCGACAACTTTTATTTTTTTCGGTTTTTCAAAAAAATCGTGGGCTAACCCCTTGCCTAAAAAAAACATTTTTTTAAAAATTGTTTCCGAAGTTAACGATACATACATCAAAAGAAAGGTATTTTCAAGCTCTATCCACAATTGCAACACAAAAGTTTCTGCAAGCTCCAATTACTGCAATATTTGTGAAAATGTGAATTTACAGAATTTGGCATCAGCCCGGGTCAAAGTATCTTTCAGTAGTGATACCCCCGCAACCAAGCCTTGAAAAAACGTGCGGCTGCCAGCTCTTGATAGAGAAGGAGCTTACCTTTAAACCCATGCAGATATCTTCTCAAGACTCGACAACTTTTATTTTTTTCGGTTTTTCAAAAAAATCGTGGGCTAACCCCTTGCCTAAAAAAAACATTTTTTTAAAAATTGTTTCCGAAGTTAACGATACATACATCAAAAGAAAGGCATTTTCAAGCTCTATCCACAATTGCAACACAAAAGTTTCTGCAAGCTCCAATTACTGAAATATTTGTGAAAAAGTGAATTTACAGAATTTGGCATCAGCCCGGGTCAAAGTATCTTTCAGAAGTGATACCTCCGCAACCAAGCCTTGAAAAAACGTGCGGCTGCCAGCTCTTGATAGAGAATGAGCTTACCTTTGAACCCATGCAGATATCCGCTCAAGACTCGACAATTTTTATTTTTTGTTTTTTCAAAAAAATCGTGGGCTAACCCCTTGCCTAAAAAAAACATTTTTTTAAAAATTGTTTCCGAAGTTAACGATACATACATCAAAAGAAAGGTATTTTCAAGCTCTATCCACAATTGCAACACAAAAGTTTCTGCAAGCTCCAATTACTGAAATATTTGTGAAAAAGTGAATTTACAGAATTTGGCATCAGCCCGGCTCAAAGTATCTTTCAGTAGTGATACCTCCGCAACCAAGCCTTGTAAAAACTTGCGGCCCCAGCTCTTGATAGAGAATGAGCTTACCTTTGAACCCATGCAGATATCCGCTCAAGACTCGACAACTTTTGTTTTTTGGTTTTTCAAAAAAATCGTGGGCTAACCCCTTGCCTAAAAAAAACATTTTTTTAAAAATTGTTTCCGAAGTTAACGATACATACATCAAAAGAAAGGTATTTTCAAGCTCTATCCACAATTGCAACACAAAAGTTTCTGCAAGCTCCAATTACTGCAATATTTGTGAAAATGTGAATTTACAGAATTTGGCATCAGCCCGGGTCAAAGTATCTTTCAGTAGTGATACCTCCGCAACCAAGCCTTGAAAAAACGTGCGGCTGCCAGCTCTTGATAGAGAAGGAGCTTACCTTTGAACCCATGCAGATATCCGCTCAAGACTCGACAATTTTTATTTTTTGTTTTTTCAAAAAAATCGTGGGCTAACCCCTTGCCTAAAAAAAACATTTTTTTAAAAATTGTTTCCGAAGTTAACGATACATACATCAAAAGAAAGGTATTTTCAAGCTCTATCCACAATTGCAACACAAAAGTTTCTGCAAGCTCCAATTACTGAAATATTTGTGAAAAAGTGAATTTACAGAATTTGGCATCAGCCCGGCTCAAAGTATCTTTCAGTAGTGATACCTCCGCAACCAAGCCTTGTAAAAACTTGCGGCCCCCAGCTCTTGATAGAGAATGAGCTTACCTTTGAACCCATGCAGATATCCGCTCAAGACTCGACAATTTTTATTTTTTGTTTTTTCAAAAAAATCGTGGGCTAACCCCTTGCCTAAAAAAAACATTTTTTTAAAAATTGTTTCCGAAGTTAACGATACATACATCAAAAGAAAGGTATTTTCAAGCTCTATCCACAATTGCAACACAAAAGTTTCTGCAAGCTCCAATTACTGAAATATTTGTGAAAAAGTGAATTTACAGAATTTGGCATCAGCCCGGCTCAAAGTATCTTTCAGTAGTGATACCTCCGCAACCAAGCCTTGTAAAAACTTGCGGCCCCCAGCTCTTGATAGAGAAGGAGCTTACCTTTGAACCCATGCAGATATCCGCTCAAGACTCGACAATTTTTATTTTTTGTTTTTTCAAAAAAATCGTGGGCTAACCCCTTGCCTAAAAAAAACATTTTTTTAAAAATTGTTTCCGAAGTTAACGATACATACATCAAAAGAAAGGTATTTTCAAGCTCTATCCACAATTGCAACACAAAAGTTTCTGCAAGCTCCAATTACTGAAATATTTGTGAAAAAGTGAATTTACAGAATTTGGCATCAGCCCGGGTCAAAGTATCTTTCAGAAGTGATACCTCCGCAACCAAGCCTTGAAAAAACGTGCGGCTGCCAGCTCTTGATAGAGAATGAGCTTACCTTTGAACCCATGCAGATATCCGCTCAAGACTCGACACTTTTTATTTTTTGTTTTTTAAAAAAAATCGTGGGCTAACCCCTTGCCTAAAAAAAACATTTTTTTAAAAATTGTTTCCGAAGTTAACGATACATCAAAAGAAAGGTATTTTCAAGCTCTATCCACAATTGCAACACAAAAGTTTCTGCAAGCTCCAATTACTGAAATATTTGTGAAAAAGTGAATTTACAGAATTTGGCATCAGCCCGGCTCAAAGTATCTTTCAGTAGTGATACCTCCGCAACCAAGCCTTGAAAAAACGTGCGGCTGCCAGCTCTTGATAGAGAATGAGCTTACCTTTGAACCCATGCAGATATCCGCTCAAGACTCGACACTTTTTATTTTTTGTTTTTTCAAAAAAATCGTGGGCTAACCCCTTGCCTAAAAAAAACATTTTTTTAAAAATTGTTTCCGAAGTTAACGATACATACATCAAAAGAAAGGTGTTTTCAAGCTCTATCCACAATTGCAACACAAAAGTTTCTGCAAGCTCCAATTACTGAAATATTTGTGAAAAAGTGAATTTACAGAATTTGGCATCAGCCCGGGTCAAAGTATCTTTCAGTAGTGATACCTCCGCAACCAAGCCTTGAAAAAACGTGCGGCTGCCAGCTCTTGATAGAGAATGAGCTTACCTTTGAACCCATGCAGATATCCGCTCAAGACTCGACACTTTTTATTTTTTGTTTTTTAAAAAAAATCGTGGGCTAACCCCTTGCCTAAAAAAAACATTTTTTTAAAAATTGTTTCCGAAGTTAACGATACATCAAAAGAAAGGTATTTTCAAGCTCTATCCACAATTGCAACACAAAAGTTTCTGCAAGCTCCAATTACTGAAATATTTGTGAAAAAGTGAATTTACAGAATTTGGCATCAGCCCGGCTCAAAGTATCTTTCAGTAGTGATACCTCCGCAACCAAGCCTTGAAAAAACGTGCGGCTGCCAGCTCTTGATAGAGAATGAGCTTACCTTTGAACCCATGCAGATATCCGCTCAAGACTCGACACTTTTTATTTTTTGTTTTTTCAAAAAAATCGTGGGCTAACCCCTTGCCTAAAAAAAACATTTTTTTAAAAATTGTTTCCGAAGTTAACGATACATACATCAAAAGAAAGGTGTTTTCAAGCTCTATCCACAATTGCAACACAAAAGTTTCTGCAAGCTCCAATTACTGAAATATTTGTGAAAAAGTGAATTTACAGAATTTGGCATCAGCCCGGGTCAAAGTATCTTTCAGTAGTGATACCTCCGCAACCAAGCCTTGAAAAAACGTGCGGCTGCTAGCTCTTGATAGAAAATGAGCTTACCTTTGAACCCATGCAGATATCCGCTTAAGACTCGACAATTTTTATTTTTTGTTTTTTCAAAAAAATCGTGGGCTAACCCCTTGCCTAAAAAAAACATTTTTTTAAAAATTGTTTCCGAAGTTAACGATACATACATCAAAAGAAAGGTATTTTCAAGCTCTATCCACAATTGCAACACAAAAGTTTCTGCAAGCTCCAATTACTGAAATATTTGTGAAAAAGTGAATTTACAGAATTTGGCATCAGCCCGGGTCAAAGTATCTTTCAGTAGTGATACCTCCGCAACTAAGCCTTGAAAAAACGTGCGGCTGCCAGCTCTTGATAGAGAATGAGCTTACCTTTGAACCCATGCAGATATCCGCTCAAGACTCGACAACTTTTATTTTTTGGTTTTTCAAAAAAATCGTGGGCTAACAACCCCTTGCCTAAAAAAAACATTTATTTAAAAATTGTTTCCCAAGTTAACGATACATACATCAAAAGAAAGGTATTTTCAAGCTCTATCCACAATTGCAACACAAAAGTTTCTGCAAGCTCCAATTACTGAAATATTTGTGAAAAAGTGAATTTACAGAATTTAGCATCAGCCCGGGTCAAAGTATCTTTCAGTAGTGATACTTCCGCAACCAAGCCTTGAAAAAACGTGCGGCTGCCAGCTCTTGATAGAGAATGAGCTTACCTTTGAACCCATGCAGATATCCGCTCAAGACTCGACAACTTTTATTTTTTGGTTTTTCAAAAAAGTCGTGAGCTAACCCCTTGTTTCCGAAGTTAACGATACATACATCAAAAGAAAGGTATTTTCAAGCTCTATCCACAATTGCAACACAAAAGTTTCTGCAAGCTCCAATTACTGAAATATTTGTGAAAAAGTGAATTTACAGAATTTGGCATCAGCCCGGGTCAAAGTATCTTTCAGTAGTGATACCTCCGCAACCAAGCCTTGAAAAAACGTGCGGCTGCCAGCTCTTGATAGAGAAGGAGCTTACCTTTGAACCCATGCAGATATCTTCTCAAGACTCGACAACTTTTATTTTTTTCGGTTTTTCAAAAAAATCGTGGGCTAACCCCTTGCCTAAAAAAAACATTTTTTTAAAAATTGTTTCCGAAGTTAACGATACATACATCAAAAGAAAGGTATTTTCAAGCTCTATCCACAATTGCAACACAAAAGTTTCTGCAAGCTCCAATTACTGCAATATTTGTGAAAATGTGAATTTACAGAATTTGGCATCAGCCCGGGTCAAAGTATCTTTCAGTAGTGATACCCCCGCAACCAAGCCTTGAAAAAACGTGCGGCTGCCAGCTCTTGATAGAGAAGGAGCTTACCTTTAAACCCATGCAGATATCTTCTCAAGACTCGACAACTTTTATTTTTTTCGGTTTTTCAAAAAAATCGTGGGCTAACCCCTTGCCTAAAAAAAACATTTTTTTAAAAATTGTTTCCGAAGTTAACGATACATACATCAAAAGAAAGGCATTTTCAAGCTCTATCCACAATTGCAACACAAAAGTTTCTGCAAGCTCCAATTACTGAAATATTTGTGAAAAAGTGAATTTACAGAATTTGGCATCAGCCCGGGTCAAAGTATCTTTCAGAAGTGATACCTCCGCAACCAAGCCTTGAAAAAACGTGCGGCTGCCAGCTCTTGATAGAGAATGAGCTTACCTTTGAACCCATGCAGATATCCGCTCAAGACTCGACAATTTTTATTTTTTGTTTTTTCAAAAAAATCGTGGGCTAACCCCTTGCCTAAAAAAAACATTTTTTTAAAAATTGTTTCCGAAGTTAACGATACATACATCAAAAGAAAGGTATTTTCAAGCTCTATCCACAATTGCAACACAAAAGTTTCTGCAAGCTCCAATTACTGAAATATTTGTGAAAAAGTGAATTTACAGAATTTGGCATCAGCCCGGCTCAAAGTATCTTTCAGTAGTGATACCTCCGCAACCAAGCCTTGTAAAAACTTGCGGCCCCAGCTCTTGATAGAGAATGAGCTTACCTTTGAACCCATGCAGATATCCGCTCAAGACTCGACAACTTTTGTTTTTTGGTTTTTCAAAAAAATCGTGGGCTAACCCCTTGCCTAAAAAAAACATTTTTTTAAAAATTGTTTCCGAAGTTAACGATACATACATCAAAAGAAAGGTATTTTCAAGCTCTATCCACAATTGCAACACAAAAGTTTCTGCAAGCTCCAATTACTGCAATATTTGTGAAAATGTGAATTTACAGAATTTGGCATCAGCCCGGGTCAAAGTATCTTTCAGTAGTGATACCTCCGCAACCAAGCCTTGAAAAAACGTGCGGCTGCCAGCTCTTGATAGAGAAGGAGCTTACCTTTGAACCCATGCAGATATCCGCTCAAGACTCGACAATTTTTATTTTTTGTTTTTTCAAAAAAATCGTGGGCTAACCCCTTGCCTAAAAAAAACATTTTTTTAAAAATTGTTTCCGAAGTTAACGATACATACATCAAAAGAAAGGTATTTTCAAGCTCTATCCACAATTGCAACACAAAAGTTTCTGCAAGCTCCAATTACTGAAATATTTGTGAAAAAGTGAATTTACAGAATTTGGCATCAGCCCGGCTCAAAGTATCTTTCAGTAGTGATACCTCCGCAACCAAGCCTTGTAAAAACTTGCGGCCCCCAGCTCTTGATAGAGAATGAGCTTACCTTTGAACCCATGCAGATATCCGCTCAAGACTCGACAATTTTTATTTTTTGTTTTTTCAAAAAAATCGTGGGCTAACCCCTTGCCTAAAAAAAACATTTTTTTAAAAATTGTTTCCGAAGTTAACGATACATACATCAAAAGAAAGGTATTTTCAAGCTCTATCCACAATTGCAACACAAAAGTTTCTGCAAGCTCCAATTACTGAAATATTTGTGAAAAAGTGAATTTACAGAATTTGGCATCAGCCCGGCTCAAAGTATCTTTCAGTAGTGATACCTCCGCAACCAAGCCTTGTAAAAACTTGCGGCCCCCAGCTCTTGATAGAGAAGGAGCTTACCTTTGAACCCATGCAGATATCCGCTCAAGACTCGACAATTTTTATTTTTTGTTTTTTCAAAAAAATCGTGGGCTAACCCCTTGCCTAAAAAAAACATTTTTTTAAAAATTGTTTCCGAAGTTAACGATACATACATCAAAAGAAAGGTATTTTCAAGCTCTATCCACAATTGCAACACAAAAGTTTCTGCAAGCTCCAATTACTGAAATATTTGTGAAAAAGTGAATTTACAGAATTTGGCATCAGCCCGGCTCAAAGTATCTTTCAGTAGTGATACCTCCGCAACCAAGCCTTGTAAAAACTTGCGGCCCCCAGCTCTTGATAGAGAATGAGCTTACCTTTGAACCCATGCAGATATCCGCTCAAGACTCGACAACTTTTATTTTTTTCGGTTTTTCAAAAAAATCGTGGGCTAACCCCTTGCCTAAAAAAAACATTTTTTTAAAAATTGTTTCCGAAGTTAACGATACATACATCAAAAGAAAGGTATTTTCAAGCTATCCACAATTGCAACACAAAAGTTTCTGCAAGCTCCAATTACTGCAATATTTGTGAAAATGTGAATTTACAGAATTTGGCATCAGCCCGGGTCAAAGTATCTTTCAGTAGTGATAGCTCCGCAACCAAGCCTTGAAAAAACGTGCGGCTGCCAGCTCTTGATAGAGAATGAGCTTACCTTTGAACCCATGCAGATATCTTCTCAAGACTCGACAACTTTTATTTTTTTCGGTTTTTCAAAAAAATCGTGGGCTAACCCCTTGCCTAAAAAAAACATTTTTTTAAAAATTGTTTCCGAAGTTAACGATACATACATCAAAAGAAAGGCATTTTCAAGCTCTATCCACAATTGCAACACAAAAGTTTCTGCAAGCTCCAATTACTGAAATATTTGTGAAAAAGTGAATTTACAGAATTTGGCATCAGCCCGGGTCAAAGTATCTTTCAGTAGTGATACCTCCGCAACCAAGCCTTGAAAAAACGTGCGGCTGCCAGCTCTTGATAGAGAAGGAGCTTACCTTTGAACCCATGCAGATATCTTCTCAAGACTCGACAACTTTTATTTTTTTCGGTTTTTCAAAAAAATCGTGGGCTAACCCCTTGCCTAAAAAAAACATTTTTTTAAAAATTGTTTCCGAAGTTAACGATACATACATCAAAAGAAAGGCATTGTCAAGCTCTATCCACAATTGCAACACAAAAGTTTCTGCAAGCTCCAATTACTGAAATATTTGTGAAAAAGTGAATTTACAGAATTTGGCATCAGCCCGGGTCAAAGTATCTTTCAGAAGTGATACCTCCGCAACCAAGCCTTGAAAAAACGTGCGGCTGCCAGCTCTTGATAGAGAATGAGCTTACCTTTGAACCCATGCAGATATCCGCTCAAGACTCGACAATTTTTATTTTTTGTTTTTTCAAAAAAATCGTGGGCTAACCCCTTGCCTAAAAAAAACATTTTTTTAAAAATTGTTTCCGAAGTTAACGATACATACATCAAAAGAAAGGCATTTTCAAGCTCTATCCACAATTGCAACACAAAAGTTTCTGCAAGCTCCAATTACTGAAATATTTGTGAAAAAGTGAATTTACAGAATTTGGCATCAGCCTGGGTCAAAGTATCTTTCAGTAGTGATACCTCCGCAACCAAGCCTTGAAAAAACGTGCGGCTGCCAGCTCTTGATAGAGAAGGAGCTTACCTTTGAACCCATGCAGATATCTTCTCAAGACTCGACAACTTTTATTTTTTTCGGTTTTTCAAAAAAATCGTGGGCTAACCCCTTGCCTAAAAAAAACATTTTTTTAAAAATTGTTTCCGAAGTTAACGATACATACATCAAAAAAAAGGCATTGTCAAGCTCTATCCACAATTGCAACACAAAAGTTTCTGCAAGCTCCAATTACTGAAATATTTGTGAAAAAGTGAATTTACAGAATTTGGCATCAGCCCGGGTCAAAGTATCTTTCAGAAGTGATACCTCCGCAACCAAGCCTTGAAAAAACGTGCGGCTGCCAGCTCTTGATAGAGAATGAGCTTACCTTTGATCCCATGCAGATATCCGCTCAAGACTCGACAATTTTTATTTTTTGTTTTTTCAAAAAAATCGTGGGCTAACCCCTTGCCTAAAAAAAACATTTTTTTAAAAATTGTTTCCGAAGTTAACGATACATACATCAAAAGAAAGGTATTTTCAAGCTCTATCCACAATTGCAACACAAAAGTTTCTGCAAGCTCCAATTACTGCAATATTTGTGAAAATGTGAATTTACAGAATTTGGCATCAGCCCGGGTCAAAGTATCTTTCAGTAGTGATACCTCCGCAACCAAGCCTTGAAAAAACGTGCGGCTGTCAGCTCTTGATAGAGAATGAGCTTACCTTTGAACCCATGCAGATATCCGCTCAAGACTTGACAATTTTAATTTTTTGTTTTTTCAAAAAAATCGTGGGCTAACCCCTTGCCTAAAAAAAACATTTTTTTAAAAATTGTTTCCGAAGTTAACGATACATACATCAAAAGAAAGGCATTTTCAAGCTCTATCCACAATTGCAACACAAAAGTTTCTGCAAGCTCCAATTACTGAAATATTTGTGAAAAAGTGAATTTACAGAATTTGGCATCAGCCCGGGTCAAAGTATCTTTCAGAAGTGATACCTCCGCAACCAAGCCTTGAAAAAACGTGCGGCTGCCAGCTCTTGATAGAGAATGAGCTTACCTTTGATCCCATGCAGATATCCGCTCAAGACTCGACAATTTTTATTTTTTGTTTTTTCAAAAAAATCGTGGGCTAACCCCTTGCCTAAAAAAACATTTTTTTAAAAATTGTTTCCGAAGTTAACGATACATACATCAAAAGAAAGGTATTTTCAAGCTCTATCCACAATTGCAACACAAAAGTTTCTGCAAGCTCCAATTACTGCAATATTTGTGAAAATGTGAATTTACAGAATTTGGCATCAGCCCGGGTCAAAGTATCTTTCAGTAGTGATACCTCCGCAACCAAGCCTTGAAAAAACGTGCGGCTGCCAGCTCTTGATAGAGAATGAGCTTACCTTTGAACCCATGCAGATATCCGCTCAAGACTTGACAATTTTAATTTTTTGTTTTTTCAAAAAAATCGTGGGCTAACCCCTTGCCTAAAAAAAACATTTTTTTTTAAATTGTTTCCGAAGTTAACGATACATACATCAAAAGAAAGGTATTTTCAAGCTCTATCCACAATTGCAACACAAAAGTTTCTGCAAGCTCCAATTACTGAAATATTTGTGAAAAAGTGAATTTACAGAATTTGGCATCAGCCCGGGTCAAAGTATCTTTCAGTAGTGATACCTCCGCAACCAAGCCTTGAAAAAACGTGCGGCTGCCAGCTCTTGATAGAGAAGGAGCTTACCTTTGAACCCATGCAGATATCTTCTCAAGACTCGACAACTTTTATTTTTTTCGGTTTTTCAAAAAAATCGTGGGCTAACCCCTTGCCTAAAAAAAACATTTTTTTAAAAATTGTTTCCGAAGTTAACGATACATACATCAAAAGAAAGGCATTTTCAAGCTCTATCCACAATTGCAACACAAAAGTTTCTGCAAGCTCCAATTACTGAAATATTTGTGAAAAAGCGAATTTACAGAATTTGGCATCAGCCCGGGTCAAAGTATCTTTCAGAAGTGATACCTCCGCAACCAAGCCTTGAAAAAACGTGCGGCTGCCAGCTCTTGATAGAGAATGAGCTTACCTTTGAACCCATGCAGATATCCGCTCAAGACTCGACAATTTTTATTTTTTGTTTTTTCAAAAAAATCGTGGGCTAACCCCTTGCCTAAAAAAAACATTTTTTTAAAAATTGTTTCCGAAGTTAACGATACATACATCAAAAGAAAGGTATTGTAACACGAATCCGCATTGGCAACACCCGCCAGTGACAAAGAGCTGTCATAGAACTGTCAGGAATGACAGAGAACCACGAGGGGGATATAAAAGAGGAGAGCCGCCAATTCTTCTTTTTTTTTCGATTCAGTCTTTCAATAAAGAGGTTATTTTATTTAAAAGGTTGCCAGTTTTTCACTCAATTTTATTTCCAGGTTTTGGATAGTCCCTAATTTTGTAATATTGGTGTCAGAAGTGGGATCCATTCTTGGTTTTGACAAAATGGCAACAGATCCCTCGCAGCTAGATGAGATTCTTAATAAAATAACCTTACTCACAGAAGCCGTGGTGAAACAAAGTTCTGAATTGACTGAGCTTAAGAGTGAACAGCAAAAGCAGCTATCCGAAATGAGAACTCTAGGAGCAACGACTTTCGTAGATAGAGTTTTTCAAAGTTCAACCCCAGGCGAACAGACTCCACAGAATAAAAAAAGCCAAAGCCATTCCAAAGAAGACGCAGCTGACAATATATCAGCGTTTGCTCAAAGTCCCTGCAAAATTAAAGCTCAGCCTTTCGACAGCACTGCTGGCAACTGGCGTGATTACCGCATCCAGTTTGAAATTGTCGCTGCAGCTAATAACTGGAGCAACCAGCAAAAAGCCCAAGTTTTAGCTTCCATGCTTCGAGGAGAAGCTGTGTCTATTCTGTCCAATATGAGCGCCAGTGATCGTAACAATTATGAAAAACTTACCTCTGCTTTGGAGCTTAGATTTTTGTCTCAGCAGGGGTTTATCACCCATTCAACCTTTAGGAGCAGACGTCAACGTTACAAGGAAGACCTTTGTGCATTCGGTTGCGATATACAACGACTGACGCAAACTGTTTTCAACGATTGCCCCCCTGAGGCTCAGGATAGAATTTCCTTGATGCAGTTTCTTGATGGAATTGCCGACCGCTCTGTACAAGATGCTGTCCGAGTAGCCAACCCGACAACTTTAGCTGATGCAATTCATAAAGCTATCTCTATTGAATCAGCTCATATATCTACGCAAACGAGTCACTTAGCTCGCACAGCAGCAGCTGAAAGTGGAAGATCTCATCCATCACCCCTCCAGCAACGCAGGGAGAATGTTCGCAACGCTAGTGAAGAAGTTTCAAATGATTTTCGACCAGCTTCGGAAAACTTCGAGAGGTCAGCGTCGCGAGGCAGCCGCTGATTCCAACAAATCGTCCTCAAATTTCTCGAATTTCTTTCAATGGGAATTCCGGTGGATTTCTTGTGCCTGTTTGTATAGGTAATGTCACTTGTAAGTTGTTGATTGATACCGGCTCGTCGACAACTATTATTTGTCGGGACGTCATTCCAAAAAGTACACACTTACAACCCAGCAATAAAATCATCAAGACGTTATGTGGGAATACACTTCCAGTGTCACGTGAGTGGCGGACTATTTTGCAACTGGGTAAATTTAAACGCCGTGTCAAGATTAATGTTGTTGATTTTCCCCTCTCTGCGAACAGCCAAGGAATTCTTGGCACTGATGTTTTGAGACCCGCCAAAGGCATTGTAGATTTTTCGTCAAATGTGTTGAGCGTCAGAGGCGAGAAAATCCCTCTTGTCAATGAAAGCAGTGAATCTTCCTCTTCCCAAACTGGTGATCACGTGGAAGAAAACGTTCGCGTCATATCCCTCATGACATCTGATTGTGTAGATTTAGCTCCACGAAGTGAATCATTTGTCTGTACTCGAACCTCTGGTGATGCTCCAGCTGAAGGTGTAGTCAATCCAATTTATCATGAAGTACCAAAAGGTGTTTTGATTGCAAAATCTATAAATCGCAACCATAAAGGGTTCATTTATGTTCGACTTGCGAACGTGGTTGATCACGTTGTCACACTTCCATCTCAAACGAGAATTGCTACATTTGAGGAGGCAACCTGCTTGGATTCTACATATACGGACGATAAGGCCATACCTCCGCATCTTATTCAACTTTTTGAGGAATCAAATACCGATCTTTCGCCGTCACAGTCAGAAGATCTTAAGGCTTTGTTATTTGAATTCTGTGACATCTTCTCAGCTGGCCCTGAAGATCTGGGGCGGACAAAACTTGTACAACACACAATCAATGTCGGTTCTGCCCAGCCAATTAAACAACCACCCCGCCGGCTACCGATAGCAAAGCACGAAGAATCGCAGCGAATTATAGAAGACATGCTTCAGAGAAATATTATCGAACCATCGTCCAGTCCATGGGCATCCCCGATAGTCATGGTGAAAAAGAAGGATGGATCTACCCGGTTCTGCGTTGATTACCGCAGACTTAACGAAGTCACCGTTAAAGACTCATTTCCACTACCAAGAATAGACGACACTTTAGATGCTGTGTCAGGATCTTCTTGGTTCAGTACCGTTGATTGTCAGTCCGGTTATTGGCAGATAGAAGTGCATCCCAACGATGTGGAAAAGACGGCGTTCGTTACTCGTGATGGGTTGTGGCAGTTTAAGGTTATGAGTTTTGGGCTAACGAATGCTCCAGCGACGTTTGAACGCTTGATGTCTCAGGTGTTACGAGGTCTTCCCATGGAACAGTGCCTGGTGTACCTAGATGATGTGTTTATTCATGGTAAAAGCTTTGAGATAATGTTTGCTAATTTAAAAGTTGTTTTCAGCCGTCTGCGAGCTGCGGGACTGAAGGTAAACCCATCCAAATGTCATCTGTGTCGTCGAGAGGTCCGTTTTCTGGGACACATCATTAACGAAAGGGGCGTCTTACCCGATCCATCGAAAATGGAAGCAATCGACAGCTGGCCGAAGCCTACTAATATTTCGGAAGTCAAAAGCTTCGTGGGTCTATGCACCTACTATCGTCAGTTTGTGCGGAATTTTGCCGATATAGCGCGTCCTTTGCACAAGCTTACACAGAAAAACACCCCTTTCATCTGGTCCACCGAGTGTGAGGAAGCTTTCTTTCACCTGAAAACCTGCCTAACAACACCACCGATTTTAGTCCACGTTCGTGTTGACTGCAAATTTATATTGGATACCGACGCTAGTGATCGGGGAATTGGTTCCGTCCTGTCACAAGTTCAAGACGACAAGGAAGTTGTTGCAGGTTATTTTAGTAAGGCACTCAGTAAGTCCGAAACAAATTATTGCACGACACGGAAAGAGCTGCTCGCAATGATCAAGTCAATAGAACATTTTCATACTTACCTCTACGGTCGTGAATTTTTGATTCGGACCGACCACGCAGCCCTGCAATGGCTTTTATCATTCAAAAACCCAGAGGGACAACTTGCGCGCTGGCTTGAAAGGCTTCAGCAGTATAATTATAGAGTTCAACATCGACAAGGTGTAAAACATGCCAATGCTGATGCACTGTCTCGAAGGCCATGCGATGAGCACTGCAGCCACTGCACTAATAAAGAATTTAGATGTGAAGGCGGGCTAGAGGTTTCTGTCAAAACATTATTGGTCATTGACAGTGAGTTGAACTCTGATCAGTTAAGGTTAGCACAAACCAACGATGACGTTTTATCACATGTTCGAAGATGGATAGCCGAAGGACAAAGACCAGTATGGAATCTTGTATCTGGTGAAAATAACCTTCTTAAAGCCTATTGGGCACAATTTAAAGCTTTATTGATAAGAGATGGCATTCTATGCCGAAAATGGGTATCAAATTCGAGCCGGGAGACCGAACACATACTGGCGATTGTACCCAAGAGCCTAATAAATGCTGCTATAAAGATGTTCCATAACACACCCTTTGGGGGACATTTTGGATCCAAGAAAACCTTAGAGAAAGTTCGTAAGCTCTTTTACTGGGTGGGCTCAGGTCAGGACGTGGCCTTTTATTGCAAAGCCTGTGACACATGTGCCTCTAAACAAGGCCCTAGAAGTAAAACAAAGGCTGAGTTAAAGCTCTATTTATCTGGCGAGCCCTTTCAAAGAGTAGCGGTTGACATTCTGGGACCATTGCCATCGACGAAAAACGGAAACAAATATGTTCTTGTTTTAATGGATTACTTCACCAAGTGGGTTGAGGTGTTTCCCCTAGCTGATCAGACCGCCGAAACTGTAGCCCGAAAATTGGTGGATGAAGTTTTCACTCGTTTTGGTGTGCCACGGGAGCTGCATTCTGATCAAGGACGGAATTTTGAGGCGGGTCTATTTCAAGAAGTTATGCGAATAATGGGAATTCATAAAACACGAACGACACCTTTGCATCCGCAGTCTGATGGTCTTGTGGAAAGGATGAACCGAACGATCTTACAATTTTTATCAAAATTTGTCAACGAAAAGCAAGATAACTGGGATGAATGGTTACCACTGTTTGCCATGGCTTACCGTGCAGCGGAACAAGACACCATCAAACAATCTCCACACTCAATGCTTTTCGGACGAGAGATGAGGCTACCTTCTGACCTTCTTTTTGGAACAAGACCTGAGGACAGCTTTTCTGTAAGCGAATACGCTAAGACACTTCGAGAACGCTTAGGAGAAATTCACGAAAAAGCGAGACATCAGATGAACACAGCTGCAGCAAAAATGAAGTCCAGGTATGACTTATCTTCAAATTCTGTTTGCTTTCAGGTTGGGCACTTTGTGTGGTTTCATAACCCTAAACGCAAAGTGCGTGTTAGTCCTAAATTGCAGTCGGATTGGGAAGGACCATACAGGGTGATGGATTTAATTACAGACGTTACCGCAAAAATCCAGAAGCTGCCAAGAAGTAAGCCCAAAATAGTCCACATCGATCGCTTGGCCGTATACCAAGGAACAAACATAGGTCCATGGGAGCTTTGGAGACCATCATCTGCTTCTGTCCAAGAAGGGGAGAGTGTAACACGAATCCGCATTGGCAACACCCGCCAGTGACAAAGAGCTGTCATAGAACTGTCAGGAATGACAGAGAACCACGAGGGGGATATAAAAGAGGAGAGCCGCCAATTCTTCTTTTTTTTTCGATTCAGTCTTTCAATAAAGAGGTTATTTTATTTAAAAGGTTGCCAGTTTTTCACTCAATTTTATTTCCAGGTTTTGGATAGTCCCTAATTTTGTAATAGTATTTTCAAGCTCTATCCACAATTGCAACACAAAAGTTTCTGCAAGCTCCAATTACTGAAATATTTGTGAAAAAGTGAATTTACAGAATTTGGCATCAGCCCGGGTCAAAGTATTTTCAGTAGTGATACCTCCGCAACCAAGCCTTGAAAAAACGTGCGGCTGCCAGCTCTTGATAGAGAAGGAGCTTACCTTTGAACCCATGCAGATATCTTCTCAAGACTCGACAACTTTTATTTTTTTCGGTTTTTCAAAAAAATCGTGGGCTAACCCCTTGCCTAAAAAAAACATTTTTTTAAAAATTGTTTCCGAAGTTAACGATACATACATCAAAAGAAAGGTATTTTCAAGCTCTATCCACAATTGCAACACAAAAGTTTCTGCAAGCTCCAATTACTGAAATATTTGTGAAAAAGTGAATTTACAGAATTTGGCATCAGCCCGGCTCAAAGTATCTTTCAGTAGTGATACCTCCGCAACCAAGCCTTGAAAAAACGTGCGGCTGCCAGCTCTTGATAGAGAATGAGCTTACCTTTGAACCCATGCAGATATCCGCTCAAGACTTGACAATTTTTATTTTTTGTTTTTTCAAAAAAATCGTGGGCTAACCCCTTGCCTAAAAAAAACATTTTTTTAAAAATTGTTTCCGAAGTTAACGATACATACATCAAAAGAAAGGTATTTTCAAGCTCTATCCACAGTTGCAACACAAAAGTTTCTGCAAGCTCCAATTACTGCAATATTTGTGAAAATGTGAATTTACAGAATTTGGCATCAGCCCGGGTCAAAGTATCTTTCAGTAGTGATACCTCCGCAACCAAGCCTTGAAAAAACGTGCGGCTGCCAGCTCTTGATAGAGAATGAGCTTACCTTTGAACCCATGCAGATATCCGCTCAAGACTCGACAACTTTTATTGTTTGGTTTTTCAAAAAAATCGTGGGCTAACCCCTTGCCTAAAAAAAACATTTTTTTAAAAATTGTTTCCGAAGTTAACGATACATACATCAAAAGAAAGGCATTTTCAAGCTCTATCCACAATTGCAACACAAAAGTTTCTGCAAGCTCCAATTACTGAAATATTTGTGAAAAAGTGAATTTACAGAATTTGGCATCAGCCCGGGTCAAAGTATCTTTCAGTAGTGATACCTCCGCAACCAAGCCTTGAAAAAACGTGCGGCTGCCAGCTCTTGATAGAGAATGAGCTTACCTTTGAACCCATGCAGATATCCGCTCAAGACTCGACAACTTTTATTGTTTGGTTTTTCAAAAAAATCGTGGGCTAACCCCTTGCCTAAAAAAAACATTTTTTTAAAAATTGTTTCCGAAGTTAACGATACATACATCAAAAGAAAGGCATTTTCAAGCTCTATCCACAATTGCAACACAAAAGTTTCTGCAAGCTCCAATTAATGAAATATTTGTGAAAAAGTGAATTTACAGAATTTGGCATCAGCCCGGGTCAAAGTATTTTTCAGTAGTGATACCTCCGCAACCAAGCCTTGAAAAAACGTGCGGCTGCCAGCTCTTGATAGAGAATGAGCTTACCTTTGAACCCATGCAGATATCCGCTCAAGACTCGACAATTTTTATTTTTTGTTTTTTCAAAAAAATCGTGGGCTGCCTAAAAAAACATTTTTTTAAAAATTGTTTCCGAAGTTAACGATACATACATCAAAAGAAAGGTATTTTCAAGCTCTATCCACAATTGCAACACAAAAGTTTCTGCAAGCTCCAATTACTGAAATATTTGTGAAAAAGTGAATTTACAGAATTTGGCATCAGCCCGGGTCAAAGTATCTTTCAGTAGTGATACCTCCGCAACCAAGCCTTGAAAAAACGTGCGGCTGCCAGCTCTTGATAGAGAATGAGCTTGGTCAAAGTATCTTTCAGTAGTGATACCTCCGCAACCAAGCCTTGAAAAAACGTGCGGCTGCCAGCTCTTGATAGAGAATGAGCTTACCTTTGAACCCATGCAGATATCCGCTCAAGACTCGACAACTTTTATTGTTTGGTTTTTCAAAAAAATCGTGGGCTAACCCCTTGCCTAAAAAAAACATTTTTTTAAAAATTGTTTCCGAAGTTAACGATACATACATCAAAAGAAAGGCATTTTCAAGCTCTATCCACAATTGCAACACAAAAGTTTCTGCAAGCTCCAATTAATGAAATATTTGTGAAAAAGTGAATTTACAGAATTTGGCATCAGCCCGGGTCAAAGTATCTTTCAGTAGTGATACCTCCGCAACCAAGCCTTGAAAAAACGTGCGGCTGCCAGCTCTTGATAGAGAATGAGCTTACCTTTGAACCCATGCAGATATCCGCTCAAGACTCGACAATTTTTATTTTTTGTTTTTTCAAAAAAATCGTGGGCTGCCTAAAAAAACATTTTTTTAAAAATTGTTTCCGAAGTTAACGATACATACATCAAAAGAAAGGTATTTTCAAGCTCTATCCACAATTGCAACACAAAAGTTTCTGCAAGCTCCAATTACTGAAATATTTGTGAAAAAGTGAATTTACAGAATTTGGCATCAGCCCGGGTCAAAGTATCTTTCAGTAGTGATACCTCCGCAACCAAGCCTTGAAAAAACGTGCGGCTGCCAGCTCTTGATAGAGAATGAGCTTGGTCAAAGTATCTTTCAGTAGTGATACCTCCGCAACCAAGCCTTGAAAAAACGTGCGGCTGCCAGCTCTTGATAGAGAATGAGCTTACCTTTGAACCCATGCAGATATCCGCTCAAGACTCGACAACTTTTATTGTTTGGTTTTTCAAAAAAATCGTGGGCTAACCCCTTGCCTAAAAAAAACATTTTTTTAAAAATTGTTTCCGAAGTTAACGATACATACATCAAAAGAAAGGTATTTTCAAGCTCTATCCACAATTGCAACACAAAAGTTTCTGCAAGCTCCAGTTACTGAAATATTTGTGAAAAAGTGAATTTACAGAATTTGGCATCAGCCCGGGTCAAAGTATCTTTCAGTAGTGATACCTCCGCAACCAAGCCTTGAAAAAACGTGCGGCTGCCAGCTCTTGATAGAGAATGAGCTTACCTTTGAACCCATGCAGATATCCGCTCAAGACTTGACAATTTTAATTTTTTGTTTTTTCAAAAAAATCGTGGGCTAACCCCTTGCCTAAAAAAAACATTTTTTTAAAATTTGTTTCCGAAGTTAACGATACATACATCAAAAGAAAGGTATTTTCAAGCTCTATCCACAATTGCAACACAAAAGTTTCTGCAAGCTCCAATTACTGAAATATTTGTGAAAAAGTGAATTTACAGAATTTGGCATCAGCCCGGGTCAAAGTATCTTTCAGTAGTGATACCTCCGCAACCAAGCCTTGAAAAAACGTGCGGCTGCCAGCTCTTGATAGAGAATGAGCTTACCTTTGAACCCATGCAGATATCCGCTCAAGACTTGACAATTTTAATTTTTTTTTTTTTCAAAAAAATCGTGGGCTAACCCCTTGCCTAAAAAAACATTTTTTTAAAATTTGTTTCCGAAGTTAACGATACATACATCAAAAGAAAGGTATTTTCAAGCTCTATCCACAATTGCAACACAAAAGTTTCTGCAAGCTCCAATTACTGAAATATTTGTGAAAAAGTGAATTTACAGAATTTGGCATCAGCCCGGGTCAAAGTATCTTTCAGTAGTGATACCTCCGCAACCAAGCCTTGAAAAAACGTGCGGCTGCCAGCTCTTGATAGAGAATGAGCTTACCTTTGAACCCATGCAGATATCCGCTCAAGACTCGACACTTTTTATTTTTTGTTTTTTCAAAAAAATCGTGGGCTAACCCCTTGCCTAAAAAAAACATTTTTTTAAAAATTGTTTCCGAAGTTAACGATACATACATCAAAAGAAAGGTATTTTCAAGCTCTATCCACAATTGCAACACAAAAGTTTCTGCAAGCTCCAATTACTGAAATATTTGTGAAAAAGTGAATTTACAGAATTTGGCATCAGCCCGGGTCAAAGTATCTTTCAGTAGTGATACCTCCGCAACCAAGCCTTGAAAAAACGTGCGGCTGCCAGCTCTTGATAGAGAATGAGCTTACCTTTGAACCCATGCAGATATCCGCTCAAGACTCGACACTTTTTATTTTTTGTTTTTTCAAAAAAATCGTGGGCTAACCCCTTGCCTAAAAAAAACATTTTTTTAAACATTGTTTCCGAAGTTAACGATACATACATCAAAAGAAAGGTATTTTCAAGCTCTATCCACAATTGCAACACAAAAGTTTCTGCAAGCTCCAATTACTGAAATATTTGTGAAAAAGTGAATTTACAGAATTTGGCATCAGCCCGGGTCAAAGTATCTTTCAGTAGTGATACCTCCGCAACCAAGCCTTGAAAAAACGTGCGGCTGCCAGCTCTTGATAGAGAATGAGCTTACCTTTGAACCCATGCAGATATCCGCTCAAGACTCGACAATTTTTATTTTTTGTTTTTTCAAAAAAATCGTGGGCTGCCTAAAAAAACATTTTTTTAAAAATTGTTTCCGAAGTTAACGATACATACATCAAAAGAAAGGTATTTTCAAGCTCTATCCACAATTGCAACACAAAAGTTTCTGCAAGCTCCAATTACTGAAATATTTGTGAAAAAGTGAATTTACAGAATTTGGCATCAGCCCGGGTCAAAGTATCTTTCAGTAGTGATACCTCCGCAACCAAGCCTTGAAAAAACGTGCGGCTGCCAGCTCTTGATAGAGAATGAGCTTGGTCAAAGTATCTTTCAGTAGTGATACCTCCGCAACCAAGCCTTGAAAAAACGTGCGGCTGCCAGCTCTTGATAGAGAATGAGCTTACCTTTGAACCCATGCAGATATCCGCTCAAGACTCGACAACTTTTATTGTTTGGTTTTTCAAAAAAATCGTGGGCTAACCCCTTGCCTAAAAAAAACATTTTTTTAAAAATTGTTTCCGAAGTTAACGATACATACATCAAAAGAAAGGTATTTTCAAGCTCTATCCACAATTGCAACACAAAAGTTTCTGCAAGCTCCAGTTACTGAAATATTTGTGAAAAAGTGAATTTAAAGAATTTGGCATCAGCCCGGGTCAAAGTATCTTTCAGTAGTGATACCTCCGCAACCAAGCCTTGAAAAAACGTGCGGCTGCCAGCTCTTGATAGAGAATGAGCTTACCTTTGAACCCATGCAGATATCCGCTCAAGACTTGACAATTTTAATTTTTTGTTTTTTCAAAAAAATCGTGGGCTAACCCCTTGCCTAAAAAAAACATTTTTTTAAAATTTGTTTCCGAAGTTAACGATACATACATCAAAAGAAAGGTATTTTCAAGCTCTATCCACAATTGCAACACAAAAGTTTCTGCAAGCTCCAATTACTGAAATATTTGTGAAAAAGTGAATTTACAGAATTTGGCATCAGCCCGGGTCAAAGTATCTTTCAGTAGTGATACCTCCGCAACCAAGCCTTGAAAAACGTGCGGCTGCCAGCTCTTGATAGAGAATGAGCTTACCTTTGAACCCATGCAGATATCCGCTCAAGACTTGACAATTTTAATTTTTTGTTTTTTCAAAAAAATCGTGGGCTAACCCCTTGCCTAAAAAAACATTTTTTTAAAATTTGTTTCCGAAGTTAACGATACATACATCAAAAGAAAGGTATTTTCAAGCTCTATCCACAATTGCAACCCAAAAGTTTCTGCAAGCTCCAATTACTGAAATATTTGTGAAAAAGTGAATTTACAGAATTTGGCATCAGCCCGGGTCAAAGTATCTTTCAGTAGTGATACCTCCGCAACCAAGCCTTGAAAAAACGTGCGGCTGCCAGCTCTTGATAGAGAATGAGCTTACCTTTGAACCCATGCAGATATCCGCTCAAGACTCGACACTTTTTATTTTTTGTTTTTTCAAAAAAATCGTGGGCTAACCCCTTGCCTAAAAAAAACATTTTTTTAAAAATTGTTTCCGAAGTTAACGATACATACATCAAAAGAAAGGTATTTTCAAGCTCTATCCACAATTGCAACACAAAAGTTTCTGCAAGCTCCAATTACTGAAATATTTGTGAAAAAGTGAATTTACAGAATTTGGCATCAGCCCGGGTCAAAGTATCTTTCAGTAGTGATACCTCCGCAACCAAGCCTTGAAAAAACGTGCGGCTGCCAGCTCTTGATAGAGAATGAGCTTACCTTTGAACCCATGCAGATATCCGCTCAAGACTCGACAACTTTTATTGTTTGGTTTTTCAAAAAAGTCGTGAGCTAACCCCTTGTTTCCGAAGTTAACGATACATACATCAAAAGAAAGGTATTTTCAAGCTCTATCCACAATTGCAACACAAATTGCAACCAATTACTGAAATATTTGTGAAAAAGTGAATTTACAGAATTTGGCATCAGCCCGGGTCAAAGTATCTTTCAGAAGTGATACCTCCGCAACCAAGCCTTGAAAAAACGTGCGGCTGCCAGCTCTTGATAGAGAATGAGCTTACCTTTGAACCCATGCAGATATCCGCTCAAAACTCGACAACTTTTATTTTTTGTTTTTTCAAAAAAATCGTGGGCTAACAACCCCTTGCCTAAAAAAAACATTTTTTTTAAAATTGTTTCCGAAGTTAACGATACATACATCAAAAGAAAGGTATTTTCAAGCTCTATCCACAATTGCAACACAAAAGTTTCTGCAAGCTCCAATTACTGAAATATTTGTGAAAAAGTGAATTTACAGAATTTGGCATCAGCCCGGGTCAAAGTATCTTTCAGTAGTGATACCTCCGCAACCAAGCCTTGAAAAAACGTGCGGCTGCCAGCTCTTGATAGAGAATGAGCTTGGTCAAAGTATCTTTCAGTAGTGATACCTCCGCAACCAAGCCTTGTAAAAACTTGCGGCCCCCAGCTCTTGATAGAGAATGAGCTTACCTTTGAACCCATGCAGATATTCGCTCAAGACTCGACAATTTTTATTTTTTGGTTTTTCAAAAAAATCGTGGGCTAACCCCTTGCCTAAAAAAAACATTTTTTTAAAAATTGTTTCCGAAGTTAACGATACATACATCAAAAGAAAGGTATTTTCAAGCTCTATCCACAATTGCAACACAAAAGTTTCTGCAAGCTCCAATTACTGAAATATTTGTGAAAATGTGAATTTACAGAATTTGGCATCAGCCCGGGTCAAAGTATCTTTCAGTAGTGATACCTCCGCAACCAAGCCTTGAAAAAACGTGCGGCTGCCAGCTCTTGATAGAGAATGAGCTTACCTTTGAACCCATGCAGATATCCGCTCAAGACTTGACAATTTTAATTTTTTGTTTTTTCAAAAAAATCGTGGGCTAACCCCTTGCCTAAAAAAAACATTTTTTTAAAAATTGTTTCCGAAGTTAACGATACATACATCAAAAGAAAGGCATTTTCAAGCTCTATCCACAATTGCAACACAAAAGTTTCTGCAAGCTCCAATTACTGAAATATTTGTGAAAAAGTGAATTTACAGAATTTGGCATCAGCCCGGGTCAAAGTATCTTTCAGTAGTGATACCTCCGCAACCAAGCCTTGAAAAAACGTGCGGCTGCCAGCTCTTGATAGAGAATGAGCTTACCTTTGAACCCATGCAGATATCCGCTCAAGACTCGACAACTTTTATTTTTTGGTTTTTCAAAAAAATCGTGGGCTAACCCCTTGCCTAAAAAAAACATTTTTTTAAAAATTGTTTCCGAAGTTAACGATACATACATCAAAAGAAAGGTATTTTCAAGCTCTATCCACAATTGCAACACAAAAGTTTCTGCAAGCTCCAATTACTGAAATATTTGTGAAAAAGTGAATTTACAGAATTTGGCATCAGCCCGGGTCAAAGTATCTTTCAGTAGTGATACCTCCGCAACCAAGCCTTGAAAAAACGTGCGGCTGCCAGCTCTTGATAGAGAATGAGCTTACCTTTGAACCCATGCAGATATCCGCTCAAGACTCGACAACTTTTATTGTTTGGTTTTTCAAAAAAATCGTGGGCTAACCCCTTGCCTAAAAAAAACATTTTTTTAAAAATTGTTTCCGAAGTTAACGATACATACATCAAAAGAAAGGTATTTTCAAGCTCTATCCACAATTGCAACACAAAAGTTTCTGCAAGCTCCAATTACTGAAATATTTGTGAAAAAGTGAATTTACAGAATTTGGCATCAGCCCGGGTCAAAGTATCTTTCAGTAGTGATACCTCCGCAACCAAGCCTTGAAAAAACGTGCGACTGCCAGCTCTTAATAGAGAATGAGCTTACCTTTTAACCCATGTAACCAGCCAAATGAAATCCAGAAAGTCGGTTCTTACTTATATCATCTCAGTATTTTTAAGGTTTCAATAGAAACAGAACTTTGCAGTTTTTCATAAGAAATGTATTTGAAGTTATTAAGTGAAATTAAAATAATTCTGCGTCAAAGTTTTTGGCTAAGTAATTTCAATTTCTATAAACCGTGTATTTTAGTTTAGTTAAATTTTTAACTTTGCGTGTCACATGAGCGTATATATTTGTTTGCAAACTAATTACATATATTTACTAATTTTCCGTATTTATTTGCGTGCGTTTTTTTTTTAAATATGTTTTGCATCACTTTGCACTTTTTAGAAACAAAACTTTTCTAGTCTGATTTACACACTCAACATCGTCGTTCTATAAAATGTTCATAGAACACCTTACTCAAATTCAATCTGACAAAATAAAAATGAAGTAAAATTAAAAAATAAATAAATTATATGAGAAAAAAAAAAACAAACAATTTTTAACTGCAAAAATAGGACGAAAGTTTTTCCCTCTAACGAGGCTAAATCCAATTAAAATTTACCCCACGTCACTTTGAAAAATTGTGCATATACACTCTATTCATTGCACTTATTCATTCAGTCGTGGGATTAAAGGACGCGAGTGCTGCTAATATGAAACTCATCCTTTAGTCATTCATTTTATATCCTGTCATGTAGTTTTACTTTGAGGGTATAAATCAGGCAATGCTGGGTGCTGGTCTGGTGGCTGGTGTACGTACAGATGCAGATGCAGTTAGCTCGGGCTCAGCAGCAAAATTGTGTACCTACCTTCTTTTTTTTGTATGTTTGTCGTCCTTTTTTTCTTCTCCTTTTTTGCTTTCATCATAGCGTGTATTTGGACCTAAACCGCGAGCGACCACCTTTCTGAAACGACCAATGGCATCAGTTGTTGCTCTTTCAAAAAATTCTATACATAGGTAGAAATATTGTGGTGACCATCTATCTTGGATTAGGAACATTTTTAGGGAGTTATCATCTAAATAGTTGAAAGTTTAACCCTTGAGAAATGTCTTTATTAATAAACACCCAATTTAAAAAAAAAAAACAAATGTCCTTAATCTTACCAAACCAAGTTTTGCTATTTGTGGAGATGTTAAAGTAGTCCTTTATTAATTATTATATTAACGCCAGTAAATTAAAACAAACCAAATCTATAATTTTCAACTGTGCAATGCAGGACTCAGTCACGGAGTCACTTCTCTTCCTAAATAAAAAAGTTCTCAACAGTTTTTGATAGAGTCCTTATATGAATTTGATTAGGGGTTAAGTTAAGTTATTGGCGTTTAAATGTCAGAAAAAAAAGTCCTTCTAAATCCTGGTCAAACATTAATTAGCCCTTTTCTTATTCAGTTTAGCCTGAGGATACCTTCAAATGGTCACCACACTTAATAAAACCCAGGTTAAGGTATACTGATGTTGATAGTTGATGGGATATTCATCATTCAGGGAGAATGTGATTTAGTAGGACAGTCATCCAGTTCCAGTTCTAGTTGCTACTCATCTCGTGTTCTATAGGTAGGCATACAATCTCTACAGTTCCTATGCATATATGTTGTACATATAGGTGAGGTAAGCTTGGAATGCCTATCCTCATATACATCCAGGACAAATTATTGTAGGTACGTTCAACGGTTATACATGTTAAAGGACCTTCCTTTTTACCTTTACCCACGTCCAAATCAACATCCTTACTCTCATTGATAACGATATAACCCTATAACTGTACACATACCATCAGAAATACGCAACAGTGACATTAGTCATCAATTATTCTCATCTACTATGCTTGAGGTGTTTTTAATTTAAACTGTTATTTTTTTAACCTCTCCATCGTCCCCACTCCGTTCCGGCTCTGTGTTTTATTTAAGTTTTTTTATTTGCGCAAAAGTTGAAATAGGGTTGACCTGGAGTTTTCGAATTAATTTGAATAATTTAAATGAATTGCAAAGTCAGAATGTTTTTTCAATGAAATAAATCAAACTATATACAATAAAAAAGAAACACTTTAATTTCCATCCCATACATACTAGGATTCTATAGGTTTATACAAAAGTTAAAATAAGGACTCGTAGGCAGGTATAGGATTGGTATCTACAACATTTATCTTTTATGAGAAAATTATAAACAAAAACTTATCGCATGTGGGTGGGTTTCTTGAGATTTCTTTTTTTTTTTTTTTAACACACAAAATGTTCAGTCAAAATATTATAAATTCATCTTTTGGGAATTCCCCGAAAGCATTAAGGATCATCAGAAAAAAAACCTTGAGAAAATATTAAAATACTTATTTGGATTATAAATTAAACGTGATGTTCAAATTTTCGTAATGAGTAGGATCTGGGAGGAGGATGAAGTATGAACTTTATAAAAAGAAAAATAAACTTTTAAAAATATATATGATAAAGTAAAAGAGGGATAAGGTCTTAAGGGATGTAGTTCAAATGAGTACTGAAGGACCTAAGAATATTTTTTTTTATAGTCGGCCTAAAGAAAAGAGAGACAAAAAATAATAATAAGGATTTAGATTTTCTTATGTTATAGATAAAAACTAGTTTAACTATCAATTACCTTTGTTAAGCTAGTTTAAAGTGGCACATACGCACTTCTTTCATTGAGGGTTTCCAAAAAGAGGTTACATTTTGAATAGCACGATTTTTGAGCAATTGTAATTTTTGAAAAGTCCATCTTGGAAATTTGAAAAATCAAAATACACAGTTACTAAGACTGAAACGATAAACGCTTTAAAACAAATTGAAATAAAATATATAATTGGTAAAAAATTAACAAACAAAGTTCGCAAAAATAAATCACTTTAAGGCGCCAGTTATAGCTATCATTAGTTTTCATCATTGAAAACAAACATTGGAATTTTTTTGGCAGGTCGTTTATAGCTTTCATTACAAATTTCTGTCATTGAAAAAAATTTCCTGATTGAAAGCCACCGAAAAATTTTTACTGACAGAAATCTATCATTGGAATTGTGTGAAATTGGAGCACAAATCAGTGGAACGATTCGTTTCACTTTTGAACATAAAATTATCAGCTGTTCAGGAAAATGAATTTCCGTCCGGAAAATAGAAAAATACATTTTTAGAGAAAAATAAATGCGTATAATTACACTTTTTTTTCTCAAAAAAAAATTCTTTGTGTGTTTTCCGATCGATCAGTATATAATTCTCATTTCTAATCAAGGGGAAACACCGTCAAATATCGATTCAAAAATTTTGCCGGATCGATTTCAATGATAGCTATAACTGGCGCCTAAGGGTGCCCGTGGCATGATGGTTAGTGCGTTAGACTGTCATGCTAAAGGTCTTGGGTTCGATCTCTGCCTGTGCCATCTTAGGTTTATTTCACGTGTACTGCCTCTTGTGAGGAATTGGCAAATTCTCCAAGAGTATTTTTTGTCATGAAAAGTGCTTTCTCAAATTAGCCGTTCGGATTCGGCTTAAAACTGTAGGTCCCCTTCATTCCTGACAACATTACTCGCACACAGGAATGGTTGAGAGTTGTAAGTCACTAGGTCCTAGTTCTCAACGGACTGTTGCACCACCTAATTTATTTTTTTTTTAAATCCCTTTTAGGTCGCATCGTCGTGAAGCTCTTTCACGGCCGCCATTAATTACCCATCTATGCGAACATCCCAGTTGCTCGTTTTGGACCACGCCCCTTGTGCCCAAGAGCTAATAGCAATAGTGAGAATGGTCAAAAACTTAATCTATTGTGACAAGTTAGTGATGTTTAAAGATTTGAAACCGTACGCCTCACTCAAAAATAGCTTAGACTAGGTCTGCTATAGTCAGTAGTGTTGATGAATACCCAATTTTAACACTATATTATACATACTAATATCTTGAAGGTTTTCAAAAGTTAAGTTAACTCTCAAACTATTAACTACGTATCAATCTTGAAATGCATCAAAATGATCCGGATTTTCATAAACAAAGAAGAATTTTGGGCCTCGGAAAATTTAAGAATGTTTGATAAAAAGCTTCTTCCTCATCAACATGTCACTATTAAGCGTGATTTTTACGCAGAGCGTTGTTATTGGACCGTACATATTAAAGGCTGGTGCAACCGCTACAGGGAATGGATTGCTCTGCTGACCTATTAGATTAATAATTGTTAATGTCCAGAATTGGAAGATACTCGTATTTATGTGGACACAAAAAACAATGTTGCTACAATAGTTTATTGACCGAGTTATTTCTCAAAATGTTGATCACATTTGACCACCGATATCTTATGATCTAACAAAGACTTTTGTGCTTGAGGTTATGTTAATTGAGGTCAATGCTTATGATTCAATTGATTCAAGACTTTAAAGATGGAATTCATGAAGTTATTGGATGCTTTAGTGAAATGCATTAAACTTTTCTATTTTACTGGTTTGGCCTTAGACAAGAAATGTATACAATTTAAACCTGAACCTTCTGGTACAGTAATCCAAAGTTGCTATACAATAGACTCATAATTTTAATTCATTGCACACGATAGAAGTGATTTTATTTTTTCAGGCGAACTAAACATTAGGTCGAAGGAATTTTTCTACAATACCGTATACAATATATGTCCTTAAACAATAACAGGTTAAGGTCCTTTATTTCCAATTGAGTTATTTTTAAGAACTTCATTGTTCAAGGTATGACAGAAAAAACATAATAGTGGATTAATTTACCCTGCTTACTAAAAACTATTCTGCAGCTTTGCAAAATTGTTATATATATTAAATATTCAAAATACTTTCCTATATTTCCGATATCCTTAATAATCTAAGGATATTATATACGGCATTGGATATCTTCTATCGTTTTATTTTATTTTAATCCTTATAGTCTTTCTTAAGGAAACGAAAGAAAATGAAGAAATTCTGCATACATAGACATACAACACAATCCTTTTTATTCAAAATGAAAATTTAATTCCCAAGTGTTTGTTGGTAGATGTATGCTAATTTCTTTTCTGGTTTGATTTGGTTGCCAAAACAGAACTTGGATCTACATTCGTCTGTCTATGTAAGTACGTCGTTGGTTGCTCCTTTCCATATATGATGAGCAATATATGTACATATGAGTGTATACAGAGAAGAAGTTACCTATATGGAATATTTTTCAGCCTTCCTTTTCTATATTATACTGATGTGGAAATAATTTCTTACAAGATTTTAGAATATTGATTCGATTGGAATTTTTGATGAAGTCATATAATTAAATTCAGGATGAAATCTTTTTGAATAAGAAAATATTCTCACTAAAATAAGAAATCTTTATTCCTGCAATTGTTTGAGAAAGTTTATGATAAGGTAGAGTTCTTTTGAAGTTTAATATTTTTGCATACGAATTATGTAAAACTTGAGACATCAGTTATGTACTTGGGATTAGTAAAACATAAAAAAGTCTTTCCCCTTGATTCTGTTTACCTTCCTATAGTTGACTTATGTTACAACGATTTTCGTCGGACTTAAAACATAAAGTATTATTAAGGCGCAGTTCCGTTTCTAAAATAGAGCATTTTTGTTCAATTTAAAAATTATCATGAAAATATAATAAAAGATGTATGATACAACCTTTATTAGTTATAAATTGCACACGCAAAAAAATAAATAAATGGATTGTTGAAAGTGTACGAATTTTTGATACATCAAACGTATTAGAGTAGGAAATTTGAAGTTGGAAATTTGAAGTTTCTGGAATTGGAAATTTGAAGTTTCTGACTAAATTGGTCCTGAAGTTAGACTGAAATTAAAAATCGGATAAGGGTCCGGCCACGCAATGAGCGACGAGCGACTGAGCGACCGAGCGACGAGTCGCTGAGCGACCAATCTGAGCGATGGGTGGCCATTTACTAAACGACACGTCGCTGAGCGATTAGTTGGAAAAAATAGATCTGTAATAAGATCGAGGTTCCGTAGATTTGGTGTACACCCCATAAATGGTGAAAGGGAAAATTATGGTGAATTTCATCATTTATTTCTGAATCTTCGCAGATTTCCAGATCGATTTTGCAATATTGTCGTATGTCAGTACCATCTTTTGAACAAAAAACACTATTTGTAATTAAAGATTAAATAAATGAAAACTTAACAAAAAAATAACAAATTTGTCCAACTTTTTCCCACTCTTTATCGGTGACATTTTTATATTCCCATAGAAAGTTATTGTAATCGGTCCGATTTGTCGAATTAAAAATTTTGACATTTCTCGATGTTTCAAGGTCCCTAGAGTCAAAATAAAAGATTTTAAGAGAGATGTCTGTGTGTGTACGTCCGTACGTTCGCAACGTTTTTTTCGTCGTCCATAGCTCAAGAAATAGTAGAGATATCGACTTCAAATAAATTTTGTTATACAGATAATAATGCAGAAAGGGCTCTCAAGAAAATTGCGTGGGTGGTTTTCTTACCATAGCAATTTAAAAAAAGGTGAACATTTTATTTATTGCGTGGCCGGACCCTAAGGGTTCCTGTAAAAACTATGCAAATGATACAAGAATTGTGACAAAACTAACATTTCTATAAAGCTTTATCTTAAAGTCCTTATTAAAGAGTATTAAACCAAAAAAATTACCTTGACAAGAGAAAGTTATAAAATTTTCCGAAAATTTGAAAAGAAAATTTTAGTAAAACATGTAAAGAGATTTCAAATAAAAACTTGATAACTTTTTTTTTAAATAAAAAGCAAATTTTTATAGATATTTCAGAAATATTACTTTCGCGATATTTTCGACACTTTCACCAAATCGTAGTCTCATTGACACAACATCATCCCATAACGAATGTGTATACCCATATTTTGGGCTTGTAAGGGGGGCTAGAATTTTGACGGAAAATTTAAGTTAACGCTCTTAAGGGTGCTGTCAACGAATCCAAATTTCGGTATAATATTTTTATATTTTGCAGACGTTTCTCATTTGTGTACCACAATATCATAATAAAAATATTGATATTACTGAATAAATTGACATTGATAATTCAAAGATTACTGAAAAGGTGCGTTCAGAAATTATATTCAAAGTTGTCAAGCCCCTATTAAAAACGTCGATTTTTGATGTAATTCTACAATTTTCTTATTTGAAAAATATTAAAGTTTCGTACATTTAGTCAAAAACATTTAATGAAATTATTTTGTTCAGTGGAGCAGTCAATCTTTTGAAAACTTTTGTTTGGGCATCATTTTTTAATACGAAAACAAAATTATTTTAAAATATCTTATAGAGACTATAAGGATTTAAAAATATTACGTTTAAATGATCTCAATGTCTGTTCTATTAGTTCTTATATTTTATCTATCTAAAACAATTTTTTAGTCAGAAACCATATTGGAAGATTTTAACTTTGTGAATATTGTAACCCATAAATGATCCCAAATTGTTAGACAAAATATCACTATTTCTTTTTAATTATTAAACCTCCAAAAATTTGGTGTCACTTAGAAGATTTCGAATTTCGCGCGGTATTTATGTATCTTAAATTTTGTTACGTAGAGTACAAAAAGTCTACGAGCATTTTTCAAAAAAAAACCACAGATTTTGTATATGTACATATATTTTGAATTGATTTTTTAAGTTTTTTAATTTGATGTATTTCGGACAGAGTTTCTGAAAAAAAAACATCCTATTGATAATATTTTGACCCCTGTTTCTGTTAACACTTTAAGCATAATGAAAACTTTCCAAAATGATCATATTAATACATTTTATAATTATTAATTTTCAAAGTTGAGGCGAAAAGGCTTTTTTGCAATATGAAAAAATAATTTTTTTGATTTTTAAAACAGTGAAAAATACATACAAATATTCTTCTAATTCGACATTTCTCTCATATAGGGGATTCTGTTTGTTGTCAGTATTGTCTAATGATGTACTATTTTGTAAAAATTGTTGTTTTTGAATTCTCTTCAACTGAAATAAATTATATTTAACATTAGATTCATTAAATCCGAAAAGTATGTGCAAACCAGTAAAACATCACCAACGAATATTAAAGTGTTTCTACGACTTACAATTACTACATATTAATTTTCAAACCAACCCCTTGCTCCCCAACATATCTCTCTGACGAATTGCAAAAAAATAAAATATTTTTCCATTTTTTCATTATAACCTCCCCTTATTTTTCGTAATTGATGAGAAATGAAATTGTTTTGAAAATTAAAGAAACAAAAAAAAAACAAATAAGGACAAAAATGAATAACGAACATAACATACATATGTACTCATAGAGATCCTGTCATCACAACACACACACATCATATTACGCAATGTAATTTCGTGACATGAAATCTGACTTGTGAATTGCTATAAACAATTGCGCACAGCCGCAATCCCAGAAACATAAATAACAATTTTGAATTTATTTCATCCGAACATAAAAACATATCACCCCGCAGGTCTTTCTCATCCACCCCTACTTTTTTTTCCCAAAATCACCACCCCATATAACCATCTTTTTTTTTTTTGTTTTTTAAAGAATGCCAGATTTTTGTGAGTTTAAATCCATTTACCGCAATTTTGAGCAACAATAATATAAAACAAAACAAAAAAATCCCATTTGTAACATTTTGAAGCCCAAACGTGCTCTACATGAAAATTCTGAATTTTTGTTGTTCTCACATTTTAAGAAAAAAGCTTTCTATTATTCGTCCTTGTTGGTTTTTATTTTTATTTTTATTTCTGTTTGTTTTGTTTTATTTTAATAAATCCTTGTGTTATATTTTTTTATTATCTCCCCCATTTAAATCTGAAATCCCAGCACGAAGAGAGCTGTATAGCTATTTATTTGGTGTACCGACACACCATTATTTCGCATTTGAATATCTAAGTGCGGACACAAGTATAGAGTTTGATAGGGGCGTGGGGTGCGGGGGTCTAATAATAATTCGACTCGTCTAAGTTAGCTGTTTTTTCACACATGAAACCACACAGGCAGATTTTTATTTTGTTTTTTAACAGCTTCCTTCTTTGCCTCTGATCCGAATTTTGCAACATCAGCAGCTAAGTTTTGTACTCGAGTTCAAAAAAAAAGAACGTAAATCGGAAGTAACTCTCAACTGCTGCTGTCGACGGCTGCTGGAACGGTGACGCTGAAGATGGCGGTATAGCGGTTGCGAGTATTAACCAACCTATAAGCTGACATTTTATACTACTACACAAAAACAAAAGTTTGTCAAAAGTTCTTCTTTTTTCTTCTTCAATCTTCTTCATCTTCAGTTTTGTCGAAAGAAGCTTAGTTAAGAGATTTTGTTTTTACTTTTAAATGCAAATTTGCTGTCACTCTAAATACATCATCAGAGCAACACGAAAAAAAGGAATAAAAGAAACACACTCTAGAAAAAGTTTATTTTTGTTTCCTGCTAAGGACCTCTCCAAAGGGATGAAAAAACAAAGTTTCACTTTTGCTTAACTTTAAACACCCTTGAGGAAAGAGAAGCCAGAAACAGTGGTTGGGCTTTTGCCTTTTTGAGTGTGACTTCGGCTGTGGATCATTATGGTAATACGAGCGATATATTATACGACCTAAGTTGTATAGATTCTTTTTGTTGTTTTTGTTTATTTTTTAGGCCTAAATCACGTGCCTATATCTAATAACCTAAACGTTGGGCAATCGTAAGATGTGATTCATATTTGGTAAATATTTTAGAATAGGTATAATGGTAACAAAGGTTGTTATCATGAAGGTGCCAAATACGGGATGGGGACATTTAAGGTATTGTGATAGACTATTGTGTAGATAGTATTACCATATATCAACTAAAACAAAGATTTTTTGGCCAATATTACGTTAAAGTGGAATGGTCTAGCTATGCTTCAGAACTTATCAGTTTTAAAAAAGTTAAACTTCCAATAATTATGAGTGTCAAGGAAAATTATTTAATTTTTGCCCTGAAAATTTTTTGAATTTTACAATAATTTTTTACTTAACATACGTGCATATGTGTATGTAGCTGAGGCGAACAAATTTTACAAAATTAACAGCTTTCGAAAAATGACAAATTGAAATATTGTTATGGCCTTTTCAGAATTAAAGATCAATATAAGAAATATTAGTTGTTTTTATTTGATCTCTTAGTTTTCGAATGAATCTTAAAATTAAAATTATATATGACAAACTCAGCTCATAATATATAAAAAAATAAAAAGTATTATTGAATCAAAGTAAATTTAAAACAGGTACTCTTACAACTCGGCCATCCTGACCATTTTGATCGACTCGATCAAGTTGTAAATGTTAGAATTTTACAATCAAATTTAAAAATTATTTTAAAAAATTAAATAAAAAACAAAAAAATAAAATTATTTTAAAAGAATGTGATATACCTAATCTAAATGTATTACCTTTCTGAACTAGAATTCAAACTATGTGAATCCCTCCAATCAACCCAGGAACGTATACGTGAGGCTTCAATTACACCGTCATAAGGAATTTGAGTTAACTGACAATTTTCAATATCTCTGATTACGTATCGATCATTTGGGAGAGCTTTATGCACTTTGTATGGACCGCGGAATTTAGGGATAAATTTCTTGTTACTACCAGCTGTTGTATCAATGTTTCGAATCATTACAAAATCTCCTTCTGAAAATGTTACGTGTGGTTTATGCACATTTGCATAGTATTCAGACATTTTTTGTTGATGCAACTCTATACTATCGCAAGCTTTCTTTCGTAATGCAGCTAAGTCATGTTCAGAAGTCAAAAATAGTTTTTCGTCTAAATATTCAGAAAGTGTGTCAACATCACGTCCACGTTGGTTTACACCATATAATAATTGACAAGGGGAAACACTAGTAGTAGAATGAATAGAGTTATTAAGAGCGTATTCAACTCTTATCAAAAGTTTTGACCAATCGGAATGTTGAATTGGTTCAGTTATTTTAGCTAACATCGACTTAAGAATGCGGTTGACACGCTCAACCTGACCATTAGCTTGGGGTGAGGCTGTGGCTATTTTAACATGTTCAATATTGTTTTGAAGTAAATATGAACCAAATTCAATTGACGAAAAACATGAACCACGATCACTAATAACTCGACGAGGTCGACTATAATATTCGAAATACTTATCTAGGCAAGCACATACTTCTTTAGTACTTGTTGAATTTACTGAATATAATTTTACATGTTTTGTAAAAGCATCTACAATGACAAAAATGTGTTTTCTTTTAGAAATAATTGACGGGAGAGGTCCAAAATGATCAACATGAATGGTATCGAATGGTATAGGCTTTTTTGGAATTTGGTGAAGAGTGCGATTGGAAGAATGTGTTGGCACAGAAAACGTTATACACTGAACACAATTTTTTACATACTTTTCAATTTTTTCTTTCATTTTTGGAAACCAGTAGTGTAATTTAATTTGATCTAGACATTTCGAAACACCCATATGACAAAGTTTTTCATGAGACAACCTTATAATTTGTGATTCCATTTCTTTCGGGACATATAACAATAAACTTCCATTATCCAACTTTCGGTAAACTAAGCCATCATCAAGAACAAATTTTGGAACTTCTTCTTTTTCTAACCGATCCCGTATTCGAACAATATCATCATCTCTGTTTTGAGTTATTTGCAATTGCATGTCTATATCATCCGGATTAATTACTGAAATAACTTGTTTAAGTTTTTTGGAAGTTTGAACACAAGCTGAAGGATAGCGACTCAAAGCATCAACATGACCCATTAAAAGGCCACTTCTGTGTTGAATACTGTAATCATAGTTCTCAAGTTCAAGTGCCCAACGAGCTATTCGAGCATTAACACTTTTACGGTTCAATGTCATTGTAAGAGAGTTACAGTCCGTTACAATCTTAAATGGAATACCCTCTAAATACACACGAAACTTTCGTAACGAATATATTATTGCTAGGGTTTCCAATTCGAAACTATGAAATCGAGACTCAGAAGCAGTTGTACGTTGTGAAAAATATGCAACTGGATGAAATTTGTTATCATCTTGTTTTTGCATAAGTATTCCCCCAAAACCATCAGCACTTGCATCACAATGCAATTCTGTATCGCGTTTTGGGTTATACAATGCCAAAACCGGTGACGTTATTAACTTATCCCTTAAATTAGAAAATGCTGAAAGGCATAAATCATCGAAAACAAATTTAACACCTGGTTTTAAAAGATTCCGTAATGGCATAGCGATATGTGAAAACGACGGGACAAACCGGCGGAAATATGAAAATAAACCTAAACATTTTTGGACTTGATCTAAATTTTTCGGAATGGGAAGATGCTTTATATTTTCAATATGTCTATTATTGGGACGAACACCCTTTTCATTGATGGAGAATCCCAAAAAATCTATTTCATTATAGCCGAATTGGCACTTTTTGAATTTAAGTTCAAGTCGAAATTCAGCAAGTCGTCGTAATAATCTTTGAAGTACATCTAAATGTTCCGAAATAGTTTTGGTAGCAATTGTTATATCATCCATATATACAACAACAGTCCCTTCATTAATAAATGGACGTAAAATATTATTAATGAATCGTTGAAATACTGCAGGTGCATTTTTTAAACCAAAAGGCATTTGCAAATATTCAAATTGTCCATCTGGGGTTACAAATGCTGTATATTTAATTGAATTTTCTGAGACTTTTACTTGGTGAAACCCATTTTTTAGATCCAAAGTTGTAAAATATGCCATGCCTTCCAATTTCTCTAGACAGTCATCAATAAGAGGTAATGGATAACTATCCCTTACCATAATTTTATTCAGAGGTCGATAGTCAACACACATTCGTTTCTCGCCACATTTTTTTGAAACTAGAACAATTGGAAATGCATAGGGAGAATTACTAGGTCGTATTTGTTTATTTTTCAAAAGGTCGCTAATCATATCCCTGACAATACGCCGATCTTCATAAGAAAGTCTTCTAGGTGCTGAGCTTATTGGAATATCGGAAGTCAAATGAATTTTCATTTCATATTTCTCTTCATTAGAGGTTGGAATATTTGAAAGGTCAAGGTAATTAGTCTCAATAATTGTCTGAATCTCTTTCCGATAAAATTGATTCAAATTAACATTTATATCTATACGTTCTGAAAACATTTTATCTACTTCAATTGCAAAAATGTGCGGAACAAAATGATCGATACCTAACAAAGTATTGGTCGATGCAACATGATTTGTATCATTCATGTTCGAAGGTTGACATAGATCACAAGTAGTTAAAAGATTTGAATTCTCATTTTCAGTGGAACTATACACACAATGCAACACTTTATTTGATATTTTAATTTTATTTTTATTCGAATCATCCAAAATTTCAACATTTGTTTTGGGAATTTTATTAAAAGTTAAATCAATTATCATAAATTTTATATTAAAAATATTTAAAAAGTCCCGACCCAACAAAAGTGGATATGGAATAACTGAATCAGGAACAACAAAGATATTAATTAAGTTAGTTAACTTGCGAAACGAAATTTTAATTTGAATTTTTCCAAATGTACATAATTTTAAATTTCCCAATCCTTTATAACCAGAATATTGAGTCCATTGGTTAACTAAATCATTTGGAACAGCAGATTTTCTCATTAAACTAATCGGACTACCAGAATCAAATAAAGAAACGAAAGTATTGCATCTATGCATAGAACCATTAATCAAAAAGGTAACACTTACATCATTTATTTCGGAAATATGATTGTTAGCTTCTCTATTTGTATTTTCGATATTCTTCAACTGGAAATCATCTACTAGGGCCACTCGTTTAGTAAGTTTTTTTGGACAGTCCTTTAAAATATGTTCTTTAGAACCACAACGAAAACATGAACCTTTTTCTCGTTTGGGATGAGGACATGAACTTGCAAAATGCCCAACATTTGAGCAATTGTAACACAGTATCTTGGAATTATCAAAGCTCGGTTTCAAAACTGGTGCTTTTGTCTTAGTTGCGTTTGTTGTAGACGGGGTCTTAATTGATGCTTCATTTGATTCTCGTTGACTACGTAATTGGCTATAGCGATGTGATAGTTGTTTGAGATGTTGTATATTAGAAGCCGGATACAACACAGCAATGTTCACAGAATTATCTTGAAACCCCTCTATTATAAATTGAATGACTTGCAATTCATCAATATTCGCACGTGCTGCCAACTCTTGCATTTTGAGAATATATCCCATAACAGAGAGTTTCGAAGAACGGAAAGTGGTTTTTCGTAATTTGTCAATCACTTCTGAAACAGTATACGCATGACCAAAATTTGACAAAAAATTGTTACGGAATTGAAGATAATTAGTAGAATTATCCACACGAAGAAACAATTCAGCAGCAGAATCCGTTTTCATCAAACGTCGGATTGATTTAAGGCGGTAAACATCGTCACCATTTACCGAATCACAAGCTCGTTCGAAATTTTCTAGCCATTTACGGGCATCATAAGCTTCATCACCAGCAAATGGAGTAATATAATGTTGGATATCTTCGAACTTTGCGTTAGCCAAAACATTCGGAGTGGAAGCCAGTTCTTGTTGCAATTGTTTCAACCGACGTCGTTTTTCCAAAACTCTAAGCTGTGCATCAATATCAGCTTCTTCTTCTTCTAAAGATGCAAACTGGATTGCACGATCAAATACATCTTCTTCATTATTTCCGGAATTATCTGAATTGTCATTTTCGACGGAATTGTTATCCCTTTGATTTAACTCCCTGAATTTTTCATTGTACAGCTTCCGCAATTGCGTCAATGTAGCTGTTGTTGAAAAATCAACGTTTTGCTCCTTGAGCCAATCTTGGATTTCAGATTTGTTCATTATCAGAATTCTTTATAATATAGGTAAATATTAATAAACAATTTTCGGAACTATCCCACTTCTGAAGTTGTTATGGCCTTTTCAGAATTAAAGATCAATATAAGAAATATTAGTTGTTTTTATTTGATCTCTTAGTTTTCGAATGAATCTTAAAATTAAAATTATATATGACAAACTCAGCTCATAATATATAAAAAAATAAAAAGTATTATTGAATCAAAGTAAATTTAAAACAGGTACTCTTACAATATGTATATATAATATATAGTTTTGACTTTGTTTGTCAAGCAGCACCTTGACCTTCATTTTGATATTTTCAAAAAAAAAGGCAGTAGAAAATAAATTTATATTTAGAAAAAAGACTAAACTTTATAAAAATTAAAATTAAAAACGTGATTTTTGTAATTACTTTGCAGAATTTTTGAAGCATACTTTTTTCTTCACCAAATATGTTATGATCATAAAATATAAGAAGCAACATTAAGTTTTTAAGGAAAAAGACTAGGTTTAAAATAAAATTATTTAAGTTTTTTTCAAATTTAAGTTTAACTACTTTGTCAAAAATGTTCCTTTACAATCTTTTTGTATTAAGATTTGTATTCAATGACACTGATTCAAGTCACATAATCAGGATGCTGAAACATTGTAAATAAATTGAAAATTTTGTCCCATGTTTAAAATTTATAAATAAATTTATACAAAATCAAGCCGAAAAAATTGAACTTCGTAAAACAAATAATTTTTACATATATGTTGGTCGAAAAGAATAATTAATATGGAATAAAACTTGAAATTCTATTTTTTAGGTACATCTAAACAGCAAAAATAAATGGACGAGCTTTGTCTTTCACTTAAACGGAGTTAGGTTAGGTTGGTTAGGTTGGAGTGGCTGTCCAGATGTCATTGACTCACCTAGACCTCAAGGGTCCGTTGTGATACCACTAATAAGGTTACTAATGGGAGAGTAATGAACTTAAACAAACCATTTTGTACTTTTAATAAAGTTAGAGAGACACTTTGTGTCAATAGTTGCCAGTTCACTGGTATTATCAAAGAAGGGATTACCGAGGAAGTTATTCCTTCTAATGGAGAGTTCTGGACATGTACATAGAAGGTGTTGGACTGTTTCCTCTTCCTCCTCGTCCATGCAGCTTCTACAGAAGTCATTTGTGTAGACCCCTAGCCTCAGAGCATGTCTTCCTATGAGACAGTGTCCTGTTATTACTCCAATTGTAGAGCTTATATTTTGTCTGCTCAGGGATATCAAGCCATTTGACCGATTTAAGTCTATGCTTGGCCATATTTGTTTGGTTGCTAGGTAGGTGGTACTCTGTGACCATCTAGCATTTGTTGGTTCTAGAGCATATTGTTTTAGAAGATATTTGCATGTAGCAAGTGGTGTTCCTATGTTATGTTTTTGTCTAACATTAGGCAGAAGTGTTCCGTTTTTGGCGATCTCATCGGCTTTGCAATTTCCCGGAATGTCTCTGTGGCCCGGAGGTGAATATTAAACTGTTCCGTCATCTCATTCAGAGATGATTGACAGTCGTGGACTATTAGAGAGTTTGTGGAGACAGACGCGAGAGATTTAAGAGCGGCTTGGCTGTCCGAGAAGATTCGTATATCCTTGCAAGATATAACGTTTTCTTTGAGCCATGAAAACGCCTCTTTAATCGCCATTACTTCTGCCTGGAATACACTACATTCATTGGGGAGTCTGTATGATAGACTGAGATTCAGTTGTTGCGAATAGGTACCACTTCCAACTCCGTAATCGGTCTTTGAACCGTCTGTATAGAAGTGTACCGCATTGTCTTCCAGGGGTCTCTCTTCTTCCCAGGGGGATCTTGAAGGGATGGACACATGGAAGCCTTAACCGAATACCATTTTTGGGGTGGTATAGTCTAAGCGATCTGGGATAGATCTGAAATTGTCTAGAACAGTAGTATGTCCATTGTCCAGTATTGTTCCTGTTCCATTGAGAGCTGGTTTTAAGCCTCACACATGAGTTGGCTGCCACCATATTGGAGAAGATGTCAAGAGGTGTTAGGTTCGTGTTGAGCGAAGTGCTCCTGTGATGCACATACCTGCTGACCGCTGGACTTTGATGAGCTTATTTAGATTTACCATCTTGTCCAGTGCGGTCCACCATACGACAACTCCATAGATGATTATCGGTCTGATTACCGAAGTGTAAATCAGTGGGTTATTTTTGGGGAGAAAAACCATTTTGATCCTATGGCCTTTTAACAAGTAAAAAGCGCTACAGTAGCCTCTTTTACTCTTTCATCAATATTTGCCTTCCAATTTAGTTTTTTGTCTAAAATGAGTCCCAAATATTAAGCTTGGTCGGAAAAGCTTAATGGTATTCCTTTAATCTTGGGTGGGCTAATCTGAGGAATTTTGTACCTTCTCGAAAAGAGTACTAGTTCAGTTTTATGTGGATTGAAGTCAGAGAGAAAAGAACTAATAGAGAGAACCAACTTCGACGGTTGCTCTCTTTTTGCCTACAAGCTGTGATTTGGCCACCAACTTGCATATGTATTAACTCCATATAAAAAAAATGTGGGGAACAAATACTTATGCAAGTTTGTGTGCATACTCACCACGAGAGAGAATAAACTTTTCTCTCTTTTCTCTCTGCTCACCACCTTTAAAAAATGGCGACCACCTTTGAAACATAAGACTCTGAAAGCACTACAACTATTATTTTTATTATTAGCTTCGTTTATGCGTTTAATTTTCGCTCAGACTGTTGAAAGATGCAAAAAAAACTCAGATTTGTTTCAATTTCCAGACTTTATTGACTTAATTTTGTCGATGCGAGAGTTTAAGGAACATTGAAAACGAGAGTTACAGAATGTAAACATGGAACATTGAAAACATTTTTATATACTCATCTCTTTTTTCCATTCCTATTTTATTTGTGTGTACTCGTTGTTTATTTTCTTTACATTACTCACGACATTTCCAAAATGCTGAAAATAAGTGATTTAAGTAGAGACTAAATAAAAAGACCGTCAACTTGTTACTTCTGTTGCCAATTTTCATTGCATAAGATTTGTGAATAGGTGATAAGCTATTCTTACTGCTTTCAACTAAAGCACTTTTCACATGAGCACGACCAACGACCAACGAATGAACGAATATTCGTCGATTTTGACATTTCTCTCACATGAGAGTTTTTAATTCGTCGCGAATGAAGTTTGACATTCACCACCGAAACCAAAACAAGAATGATTTTTTTAGGTTAAGTACGCCCGATTTTTTTATTCGTTGCGAGTGTGGATGATGTGGAACGCCAATAAAGTTTGACTGTTCGTATCAACTAAAATTTTTTTCGCGACGAATAAATTTGTTTTCTTAAATTTATTAATATATGATATTGAAAAGTAAAAGTATGCATCATAAATCAAATAGAAACTATATTGCTATCGTTTTGTTAAGATTTTGTGTTGGAATATGTCTTTAAACGTACATAAACTCACATTTTGTAATTCATTCGTCGTTCGTTGGTCGCGCTCATGTGAATGCTGCTTAACTTAGAGAAAAAGAAGAGAAAAACAAATTCACCACAAACTACCGGTATAACTTCTCCCGTTATTTTTTGACAAACAAAAATGTTCTGCTAAAATTAATTTGAATTATAGGAGTATTTTTGTAGATATAAAAACGACAAGATGTTAGTAAAATTAAAGAAAGAAAATCATGAGAATTACAAATATAATAATGAGACTTTAAAAAACATAGCCTTCTTGCCTATCAATAAACAAAAATGAGAAATGTCGCATTTCCCGGAACTGATGTTTTTTTGTGTACTCTTCTCCGAGGTGAAAACATTTATACACCGATACGAATTCAACACGCTATAAAAAATGAGAGTAAGAGGTTTCGAAGAGACGGAGACGAGGAAATTTGGCTCTCTCATTTAGTTTTTTCTCTCTGATTGAAGTCCAAGCCACATTGCTTAGCCCATTTTGTAAGCCTATTTAAGGCATTTTGTAGGAGTTCCGAGAGAACTTGGGGGTGTTTCCCAGATACAGATATTGCAACGTCGTCAGCATAGGCAATCACCCTGAAACCCTCTGCTTCCAACGATGTTAGTAGGTCGTTTACTACCATGTTCCATAAAAGAGGCGAAAGGACCCCACCTTGGGGGGTACCTCGATTCACCGATCTGGTGGTAGTAAAACTTCTCATGCTAGAAGTTATTGTCCTGCTTTTGAGCATGAGACTTATAAGACTTATAAGATCTAAACGGAGTTACTATATAAAATAAAATATTTATTGGGAGTGGAAGAAATTATATCAATAAAAGTGAGTTTTCAAATAAGCGCAGGCAGACTTTCATACTAATTTATACCAAAAAAATTATATATATAGTTTTGATCCGGGTAAAAAAAGTTTCATTTGAACAGGTTTTGATTGTTTTGACTATACATGAATGAAAAGTCAAAATTCCATTTAAATAAAGAAAAAAAGGAATTCTGTGGTGCAATAGCTCGTAGAGAACCAGAGCTAAGTGACTTACAACTGTAGACCATTCCTGTGTGCAAGTAATATTAGGAATAGAGGGAATCGGCAGTTTTTTTGCAAAATCCAAACGGATAATTTGAGAAAGCACTTTGCATGACAAGAATTACACTTGGAGGGTTTGGCAATTTCTCGCAACACAGGGATTGAACCTACGCACGCACTAATCATAACGCAACGGGTACGGGTAATACTTCCTTTTACAAAATTCACTTTAAACTATTTAAAAAAAAACCCTATACTAAAAATGTAATCAAGATGTTCAAGACTTAAAATGATGATCATCAGATCATGAATCTATAAACAAGTTATGATTTTCTACGGGAATTCGAGGTACATAATGTATAATATACCCACTTATAATATTTTTTGGAACTCAACTAATTTTGTAAAGAATGTAACTAAACTAAAAAAAATATGGTGTCAAACTTATTTTAAACTCCAAAACACCCATCACCAGTTTTGGTTGGAAAAAAATTTAAAAAAAAAATGTTTCACATACGCAACAGTGTACCTTTAAAAACATTAATTCTCTATTGAAAAAAAAAGCCGTTTATGACTTTCGCTGGGCTTCGGGAAAGAAATTAGTTTAGAAGAAAAACTTTCTTATTTAATTCCATACATAAGAACTTCCTTCACTTAACTAGGTACTAACTACACAATGTTTAGATCAAAATGGGTTCTAATAGAAACTGATAAAATTCTGTAATAATTTTACATAGAAACCATTTGGTATTCTTGGCTTTCCAGAAGTGCACCTTATATTCAGTCATGTTTAGTTTCTACATAGTTTTAGATAATTTTAATCTAGAGCTCTAACACCATTTTGTTTGTTGCCTTTATAAAGCTTCTAAGAAATCTGAAAGTAACTCAAACTTTTTTTCCACTCGTGCTCATGTGAAACGTTGAATTTCTTATGGTTCCCAAAACACAAATAAACAATTCGTTAGGGACCTCAAATAGTGACTATTGAGCCCAGGTGCTGTACTGAATAACACCTCTCAGTGAAAGGAAAATATTTCTGTAAAATATGAGGTCTAATTAAATTCTGTTCTTTGCAACTGAAAAACCCTCATATGTATATATACTTATAAGCTGCTGTTGCTAAAACTTAGTTTTGTTTAACCTTTAAAAAAAAATCGAACGTATTTTTTTATAAATAATTTTCCCTTATACTTTTTTCATGCATCCACAACTATTTCTTACTTTAACTGATGTCGAAAAGTCTTTTCGTCTAAATTCATTTTCTTCAAACTAGATTTATTCGCAAGCAACCATCCATTGAATGTTTTATTAAACCCCAGAAACACCTTTAAATTTTAGTCTTTTTTCACATTTAGCTTATGTTTAACCCCTTTGTGGAAAAAAAATTAAATTTCAAGTAAATCGGACAATACTTTTGTATTTTAGATCGAATTACAGAAAACGCAGAGAAGCATATCAGAGACTTCTGCAGGGCATTTAAAAAAACAGAATTTTAAATTCCTTTGTTAATTTAGATTAAAATATTTTTTTTTTCATACTAAACAAATGATTTTCTAAAAAAGGAAATACGTACAGAAAAGAAGTGATATAAAAATGATTATTATCGTCACCATCGTCACTGATGTTACTGATAAATTTATTTAATTCCTCATATTTTTTAAATTATTCACAGCTTTCCATCATACATGAATTTTGCATTTTTTTGTTACGTTCTATGAATAATTATAGTTTATTTTAATGTTTTTATGATTTTAAATTCTGTTTGCATAGTTTTTTTTTTCAAAGTATACAATTCTGAATAATTAATGCTTATTTGGGTATAAGAAAAAAAAAGAGTTCATGCCTTAAAAAAATGACATTAAATATGTGATGATATTATGAAAAAATATTCATAATTTAATATTTATTTATGAAAACGTGTGACATGACAAAATTTAATTAGAAAAATATTTTCTTCCTTTTTTTTTTGATACGCGGCATGTTGCCTCGTGTCCAACCAAAAAATTATAATTGTATTTATTAACAGATACATCACACAAATTCACATACATACCTTCTAAAGGGTCTTCCAATATAGGGTAGGGACTCATAAGACTTAAGCACTTGATAGCGGCCATATTGTTGATTGTAAATCCTTCAAATTAGGTGTCATTTGTTCCACAAGGACAACTATAGCATTCATTACCTCGATTAGATGAAGTAACTGTTCTATCATAATGGATGTTTTGTACACACTGCACACTTTAGCTACGCTAGGGCCGGAAAAAAATGTCATTGTATGGGAAGGATTTTGGGTAAGCGATGTCACCAAGGTTGTTCAATCTTTAGTGGAGGTGATGTTAAATGACCAACGAGATCGTACGATTAAATAAAGTTAGACTTTTTCTTGTGAGGTTTTTAAAGTAGAAATTCTATGCGAATGTAAAAATTACAGTTTCCTTCAAGTCCAACCCATGCCCTCCGACCAGTCAATTAAAGCTTTATTTATGGGATATGAATAATTTAGTATAAGACATTTCAGATGGACGCCATTCACACAGAGAAGCGACATTTGTACCATATAATTTTTATAGTTAATCAGAGTTGGGAAATAATGAATACTTTTCGTAATTTATTTCAACTCTAATTTCCATTACAAAAATACTAATTGAACTTGTTTTCATTGCAATAATTACAAGTTATTGTAATTGCTGTGTTACAAGTAATTGTAATTGCTGTGTTACAAGTAATTGTAATTCAACAAATATAATTTATAATTCCTTGTTATTGAAATTTACTAATTACACCGAAAGCCTAGTACGCTGCTGATGCGAAACGAAAATTCCCATACAAAAATGACATGACGAAATCATAAACGAAAAATTTCGCTGTGCTTTTCGTTTTTCAGTACGCTGCTGAACGACGAAATGTGTCATTTTAGTGGATAGCTGTACTAGATTTCTTAGTACAATTCTCCACTCTTTTCGTTCTCAATTTAATTGCCCAGCATATTAATTGCTTGCGAAATTTTGACGTTTAATTTTTTTTATTAAAAAAAAATAGTTTACTCGTGACTTTCGATTATATATATATATATTGACTTTGATTTATATTTGATTTAAAATTTAAAATAAAATGGATTTGTCTAATGTGTTCCAACATTGCATTTCTGAATCGGAAACTCAGGATGTTATTGGTGATGTGCAAGAAGTGATGAAGACAAGCAGTGAAATTCAACTTCCAGACAGAACTCTCCACAAATATTTTTCCGCTGTTGTTTTCGTTTTCATTTCGCTCTGCACTTGGAGACCGCCGAAAAATTTCGTTTCACTTCTGCTGCGTACTAGAGGAAAATTGTAATGGGATTCATCAATTTCTTGAAAAAAAGCACTTTGAAATTAAAGTCAAGGTAATTGAGTAGTACCCGTCAACCCGTGGCATGATGGTTAGTGCGTTGGACTGTCATGCCAGAGGTCTTGGGTTCGATCCCTGCCTATGCCACCTAAAGTTTTTTTCAGGGGTACTGCCTCTTGCGATGAATTGACAAATTCTCCTAGAGTAATATTCTTGTCATGAAAAGTGCTTTCTCAGATTCGGTTTAAAACTGTAGGTCCCCTTCATCCCTGACAACAGTACTCGCACAAGGGAATGGTTAAGAGTTGTCAGTCACTAGGCCCTAGTTCTCAAACGGACTGTTGCGCCACCCAATTTATTTATTTATTTTAATTGAGTTCAATATGTATTTACAGTGATGTTTGAAAAATGTTGGTCAAACATTTCACTACCCTTTTCGAGATTAATTCTTGGAATTTAGGAAAGCTATTTTTTTTTTGCACTAGGTGTCAACATGCCATTCAAACACAGTATAAAAGTTGATGTTATTATCAATAAGAGCTGCATATGGCTCCTGATAGTAGTCCAATACCAACCGAAGTGATTTTGTGGAAAAAAGTGGGAAAAATCAGTTCGGAACATAAAGCCAATATTTTGTGTCTGTCACAATTTCTCAGAGACAGAATATTGCTCAACAAACTGTGGCATGGAAGTTGGAAAAATATAGTGAGACTGGGACTACTATCAGGAAAAAAGACTCAGGGAGGCCAAAATGACGACTCCAGTGGAAGATCGTTTTTTTGGTGTTGTACTGTCGTCGGCAACGATGGGCAGGACTCCGGTGGACCTTAAAAACGATCTGTGTCGAGCTACATGCAAAGTAATTTCGTCAAGCTCAGTGAGAAAAAGGCTCGCGAAAGCTGGACTTAGAGCACTCAAGCCGGTACTGAAGCCGAATTTTCCAAAAAGAGTCAAGGTAAAACGATTGCTCTGGGCTCAGGAGCACCTAAATCGGACTCAAGATATGTGGAACAATGTCATCTTTTCGGACGAATCAAAATTCAAGCTCCGAAGAGAACCGAAAGAAATACTTAGCTCTGATTGCGTTTTGCCGATGTCCCCCAAAACTGAAGGTGTGACTGACTAATACTAAGCTTTAAAAAAGGCTAAAACTTTTATGACTAAAAATAATATTTGGATTTTTTTTATTTCTAAGGTTAAAAAGTTCTTCGTAGAAAATAATATCGATGTACTAAGTTGGCCTCCCTACAATCCAGATCGTAATCCAATTGAGAATATTTGGTCTATAATGAAACTTGAGGTTGCGAAGAAGCGCCGAGAGTCAGTTGATGAATTAAAAAAACTACTTACCCTCACCTGGAACACTATAACTACATCCGCATGAAGAAACCTATCACATTCAATGTCTCACCGATGTACAGCCGTAATAAAAGCAAGAGGAGGTCCAACCATGTTCTTATTAGATACAACATGTTTTTGAGAAGCAATAAAATAAAAAAAAAAACTGCACCAATAAAGTATTTTTCTTTAATCCTCAAAAATTAGGCAGGTACCTAAGAAACTCATTTTTCGGTATAATCAATTTTTGCTCCCTTGTGACCATTTTAGAAAAATCCCAACATTTTTATTGTATCATAAAACGATTTGAACCGCATTATAAAACAAAACCTCATTAAAAAAAATTGTATTATTTCAACACATTTGAGAAAATTCGAAAAAAAAGTTTGGCCAAAATTTTTTTGAACGGCACTGTATTATTTAAAGCCACACATAAAAGAACTTAGGAAATCATATTGTAATATTGCGTAAAATGTAATTGATGAACATAATATTTTATTACATTTTTGTGTAATAATTACTGGAAAATTTTATCATAACTGCTTTTTTTGTTCATTACCTTTGTTTTCAATTAAATGTATGGAAATTAATTGCCCGTATTTGACGCTTTTTAATTATATAAAATTGGTAATTGAAATTCTCAAATTACATTTTAAAGTACCTAATGGAAAAAATGTATGGAAATTTCAATTACAAGTAATTGTTATTGAATTTGTTTGGAATAATAATTGTAAACGGCATTGTGATAAGCATTTTAAATGAATACAAAAATATGAATGAATACCCGTGGCATGATGGTTAGTGCGTTGGACTGTCATGCGAGAGGTCTTGGGTTCGATCTCTGCCTGTGCCACCTTAATTTAAAAAAAAAAAAAAAAAACGGGTACTGCCTCTTGCGAGGAATTGACAAATTCTCCAAGAGTAATGCTTGCCATGAAAAAGTGCTTTCTCAAATTAGCCGTTCGGATTCGGCATTAAACTGTAGGTCCCCTCCATCCCTGACAACAGTACTCGCACACAGGAATGGTTGAGAGTTGTAAGTCACTAGGCCCTGGTACTCAACGGACTGTTGCGCCACCTAATTTATTTTATTTTTTACTTACCCACATTTACTTCTTTAAGTTTAAGGAAAAACCGTTTTATGAAAGGACCTTTAGCCATAAATTAAATTTGGAATTTTTTCTTACACATTAAAAAATATGGTTTAAATTAAGTATTTTAAATTGTTAATATTTATAAATGAGTTCAAAGTTGTGTTTCAATTATACTAAGTGGAATAATTTATGTAGTAGTTAACTTGAGGTGTTACTGGATTGTTGGTTGGCAATCAAAGGGAGTTTGGTCTTATTTTCTTCTATTTACATACATCATTTTCAAAAATCGATGCTATCTCCTCTTTATAATCCAAGTAATACATTTAAAGGAAATCAAGGAATGTCTTTATGTCTTACCATTTGTTTAAGCAGCCTCAATAAAAACATCATATTGTATTTTTAAATCATTTTTCATTTATTGAACATAATAATAATTCATTATTCACCATATCAATATTTATAATAATTATTTTTCATTTTGTATTTTAAAATTTAAGTTATCTGCATATATTTTTCTCTTTATTTTTATTTTTGTTTTTATCTTTTTTTTTGTTTGCTTTTTATTTTCATTTCTATTTTATTTAAGTAAATTAGCTTTTATTTCATTTTTGTATTTATTTTAAACATCATTGACAAAATATAATAAATATTATAATTGTATCAATAAAATTACTAAATTTCACTTTTTTGTTTTTGTTTTTCTTGTTTAATTTAAATTTAGCCACGCGTAATTATGATTTTATGTTTTTCTTTTTTATTTTTATTTTTTTTTTTTTTTTTGAGACTAAAAAATTTATAATTTTAGTGTGAATGTGTGTGTTTTTTGTGTAAAATTTAATTTTAATTAATTTTTTTTTTCAATATTATATCGTGCAAATGCAATAAAGAATTTAATATTTTTTTTTCTCTTAAATAAAAAAATTAATTTTGTTTCGGACACTATGTATGTAAGTATAATTATGTTTTGTGTTCAATATTTAAAAATGTTTTTGTGTCTTATTTATTCCTTTTTGTTTTTTTTTGTTTGATTTTAATTTACTATATTTATATTAATGATGCATACAAAAATTGTGTTTTCTAATTTAAAATTTATTTTCTCATTTTAGATATTTTATAAATGACTGCAAAATAAAATAAAAAATCTTGCTGGCTTTTTGAATAAACTACAGCTATGCTTTTGAAAGGTTTACTTTTTATTTCTCATGTATTTTTATTTGGCATTTATTTAAAATTTATTTACTCTATATTTACATTTATCATAATTGCAAACATAAATAAGAAAATGACAAGAAAAATAAAAAAATATATGAGTGTTAATTTAAAAACAAAAAACAAATGTATTAAAAAAAATATATAAACAAAAACCCACCACCATTTTGTATTCTTTGTTTTTTTTTTTGAATAATTAACAAAATTGTTTTATAAAGGAAAAAAATAATATAACAGATCTACACCATTTTGTTTAAATATTTACACTTGTTTTCTTTGTTTTAACATGTTCACATTTATGTTTTACTTTAAAATCTAAAGTTAACATTACAAATGATTTTTTTCTCCATGTTTTTTAATGGTATTTTCTTTTTTGTTTTAATAATTTTGGACAGAATAGCGAAAACGTATTTTTAAAATACGTCAATATTATTTTCTAGAAAAAAAAAAACAAAAATTAAAAAATTGCGCCATATTTTATTTAATTAATTATATTTTTAATATTTTTTATTTCCTTAAATAGTATTAGATTTATTTCGTGTTTAAAACTTACATTATTTATATTTAGTTATTAGCTAAGCGTTAATTTTTTTTTAATATTTTTAATAATATTGGATGGCGGAATGTTAACATTTTCACAAAAATAGTGTAGGTATTTATTACTTTCACATTTTTTTATATTTATTAAATATATTATTTATTTTTATGTATGTATATAAATATTGATTTATTTCAGTTAGGTTTTGTTTTTTTTTGTTTGTCTTTTATTTATTATTTTTCAATGATTGTTGTTGAGCCTAACATAAAAAATGGCTAAATAATATTTTAAGCAAATTTTTTGTTTGGCTTTAATATTAATACAACAAAATAAGATAGGAATTGAAATGCAGATTTAAGTTTGAAAATAAAAATAATCATGCTCTGCAGTTGTTGTAAATTATGATAAAAAGATTTTTTTTTTTTTTAAATTGAATAAAAGGACGTTAGTTTGATATTGGACTAAAAGTGAAGGAAAATTTATTAAAAATAGTTAAAAATATCAAAATAAGTACAAATAGTTAAGGAGGGTTTATTTAACAAGAACTTTCTTCAAAAATACTTAATTTCAAACTTACTTACCCGACTGTTTACACAGTCTTGAAGATTACGGAGTAATTTATTTTTATATTTGCGAATAAAATTCGAAAATGGAATTTTGGAACTTATGAATAATTTCATAGTTTATATATTTTATTTTTGCCGAACGATTTAAAAAATTATTAGCAAAGTGCAGTTATGATTTTTAAAATCATCATAATTTTTGTTTAACTAGAGAAAAACAAAAAAAAAACTGAAAAATGAAAATTATTATTTTTTAGCACAATATTTACATCATAAGTAAGTTTACATTGTTTTCGGCAGTTTTTACTAAAAAAAAAACATGTTTTATTTCTGCACTCTCACTTCGTCTTTTTCTTTTTCTTTTTTATAAGCTTTCGATTTGTTTTGTTATTTTTAATAATATATTATTTATTTCTTATGAAAAATATTTTCTAATTTTTTTACTTTTTTGTTTAGTTTCTGAATGAAATCTATTTAAACGCACTTAAGCAATACTTTATTCCTCTTAAGAGAGAAAGCACTAAGTTATTTACTTTTCTGTTTTGTTTTCTTTATTTTAACCAAGCGTCTATTTTTTCAAAAACAAAAATCATTATTTTCGAACGAACTTTTTTTTACTAATTAAGTTATTTTTTTTTTTTTATTATGGTTAATTTTTGTTTGTTTCTAAGTAACGAACTTTTTTTTTTGTTTAATTTTACAATCTCCGTCTTCCTTTTATTTTTATTTTTATTTAAGTATTTTGGCCACTGTTTTGTATAGGGAATTAAAAATTAGTAGGTATGCAATTTGTTTTAATTAAAATCATTAAGTTTAAATTAAAACTTTGTATAGATAGTTTATTTTTTCTCTACCTTTCTCTATGCTATATACGATTTCTCAAAGAGGAGGAAGGGAATGTAATTAAATTAATTTCTAGAGAATTGCAATAACGTATTTTTTGTATGTAAGTACTTCGGTGATAAGTTTAGTTTTGGCTTCATTATGGAGATGTATATCATAATGTAGAATTTGCTTAATTTATTTTTAATTAATTTCGTGTTTGGTGTAAAAATTACTTTTTCTTACGTCGACTTTTCGAACTGTCTTGTTTTTGTATTTTAGTTATATCGATATCTTGGATGTTTGTGATATATTCCATACATACATTAGTAACGCTGTTGGTATTCATGGTGCCATCGATTGAAGTCAATGTGGAATACAATAATTGATCCTGTTGATAGACCCGCAAGGAGATATCTAAAAAGATAAGATGGAGGAATATTTTATTTGTTAGTATACATCTTGAAATATATTTGTTTTTTTTTTTATAGTTTTAAATTTGGAGAGCAGTAAAATACAAATTTACTACATTATTGTATGTTTTTGTTTTCCAACTGTTCTGTACATTTTAAAAAAAAAGAAAATCTGTCACAAAAATTCTCTTAGGGATTTTAATATAACAAAGGTTTGGGAAAAATCGCCGTGAAGAATATTCTCTTTGAGCTTCTGAAAATTTTAATTTTAAGAAAAAAATGTATTCGTAAAGTTATTCAAACCAAAGATTTTAATCAAACATGACTACGATAAAAAATTCTAAAAAAAAAGAGGCAATTCAGTCGGTCTGTAGCCAAAACTATTGGGTCGATAAAGTTCAAAATCAATATTAAGATTTCAGCAATAATAAGCGTTAGGTTCTCTTTTAATTTGTTAAGACCAAAAATAACACTTGTCACGATACAAAGTTTTTGGTCAAAAATCGAAAGTTAGAATATTTATCAACAAATTTTGAAATGTTTTCTAATGATGTTTTTTAATGAAGTGTCCTTCTTTCAATAATAAAAAGCATATTTTTCTTTTGTTCCATTTATACGAGCCTCGAATGGATCTTATGTGATTTCGTTCTCAAATGTTGGTACGATTGTATTGCATTTGTATCTCGATGGCTGTGTTCGTTGAGTAGTTGTGCATTTGGAATCATGTGTGTTTTCCATTGGGGGAAAAAACCAATCTATTACTGTTGGTATTATTTAGTTTTGAAAATGGACTAACTGGGCTTATTTTGCAAGAGAAAACAATAGAAAAGATATTTATGTTTTGCAATGTTTCCACCAAAGGTTTATTCCAGTTTCTTTTGGTGTTTCCAATGCACAAGAAGATTTAAAAATGATTAAGTTTGACAGCACTTTCTAAAATGCAAATATTGTTTCGATGTTTCTTATGAAGTGGAAGTGAGATAGTTTGATTCGTGTTAAACAATGAATGAACTGAATAGTTCAGCACCATATAGGAATATGCTACCTACTCCATATGCAATTTTTTTTTAATTTGATTAAAACAAAACTTTTAATTCTTCATAATTTAAAAATGGTGCATCGTAGAGCTTAGGAAGTTTTGAGAAAATATAAATTCTGTCATTTGCATGAACTTGGTGTATTTATTTCATTTTTGCGGAAAATGGACTTAGGAATGCGAACAATAAACGCACTTATTTTTACAAATCAAAGGAGACTTGAGTTAGAGGTATTCACGTTTTCAGTATTTAACTTAAAAAGAATTCTCATCATTTACAGTACCTAACACATTTTCAGAATCCTTAAAAAAAGCCTTTTCCCGGTTTAAATTGTTTTATAAATATAGGGTCATTCATTTCGTGGTTTGATACCTTTCAAATTAAGATCCCATAGCATTAGTTGTGTGTTTGCCATTCGCGCAAACGAATCGCTTAACGGGTCAAACAACTAGTTAAAACTCTTAAAGTTTGCTACAAAATTGGTGGTTCAAACTTAGACACCTTTCGCACATCGTTGAAATTACAAATTTTGAATTTTGAAAATTGGTGAAAATGACTTGGAAAATATGTGACTGCTTCAAAATCATTCCATTTTATTCTTTGGCATAACGCAAAAGGCCATGTTTACGCAAATAATCTTGAATTTCTCTATAGACTTATCAAAATCCAACGTTACATGTTATGATCGAGATTTCCTTCTAAATTTGCGAAAAAGTGGTTAAAAAATACTTAAATATACAAAGCTGTCAATCTTTTGAATAACACTGTTTTTTGTGTATCGCCGCGCGCCGCTTTTATTTAATTTGCTTTACTTTTGAAACCGAAAAATGAATGAACCTTATAGAAAACAATACATTTTATAGCGTAAATTCTTATATAAAATCGTATTTACTAAAATATGAACAAAAGTTAAATTTAGAAATAGGTATAGTTTTTGGAGCCAAAAAAAAAAATATTATAATAGAAAAGTGTGACCATGTACACTTTTGTGGTCTTACAAGAAATATAAACGAGTTAAGATAAAATTATTTATTAAAATTTCAATGAACTTACTTTTGATCGTGTGTCAGTGCCAATGATCGAATTCCGGCATTACACGCTGGGAATGCATACAATGGTGCCAAATTGAAAGTTCTCCACACTTCAACAATACCACGATCACCTGCTGTCATTAGATACTCACCATCCCGTGACAAAAGCATGCACTATTTTAAAGAGATATTAAATAAATAAACGTCAAAAATTATTAGTACGTTTTAAAATATGGCTTGAATAAAATTTTCTATAAATTGTTTTTTATTTTCTATAAAATTAAATTACCTGCAAATTGTCATTATGTGATTCATGACGAAGCATTTTTCCATTGATTGTGAACGCAGCAACATTACCCTTATCATAATTGACCACAATAAAACCTTCACGGGACATTGCAATCAATTCTGGTGAATAAAAGTCCGAAGGAGGATCTAGTGATCGCAAAAGATCACCAAATGTAGTGTGAATGAGAACCGGACCGTCTTAAATAAAGTAACAAAATGGAGAAAAACTTATTTAAATAAAAATTTCAAACTTAAAGAATTCAATTTCATACTTGTGGATCCAGAAACTACAAGTCCCAATTCAGCACTAATCACAACCGAAGTAACAGCTTGTTCGTGTCCCGTCAAGGTAGCCCTTGGCGTCGGAACATCACCCTCTCCAACGATGCTTTGTGTTCTGGCATTCCAATGCCACAAGAGCACTGTACAGTCCGATGATCCTGAAGCAATATAACAATCCGAGGTAATATTGCATTCTGATCGTGAAAGGCAGGTGACAACACCAAAGTGGCCAAATACGATTTGAACGATTTTCGCTAAGAGACAAGAATGTTAGTCGAGAGCTATGACAGGCAACTTTTCAAAACTACCTGCTTCTGTGGAGAAAACCCTGAAACTGTTGTCCCAGAAGCCGCAGGCAATAAGGAATCTACTATCCACAGTTGTGACAAAGCAATTCGATCGGATCTTCAACATTTGACTGAAATTGTCTCCCAAATGGCGCCGAATCATCGGATTATTGTGTCCAGTATTTTGTGTTGCTAAAGAAGAAAATGAAGTTACCAGAAAAACCAAACCCAAACTTGACGGCTGCTAGAGACTTACACAATACAGGATCCATAGTGAGTGGTAGGTTTGAGCCAGCCGATTGCGTCGATTCCGCATAACTCGGGCTCTGGACGGATGCAGTGTAGTTGCAGTTCCATCGGTTCACTGCGAACTGGTGACCGGCTGTGACTGTCACCACTGAAGGCAGCGACAACTGCGGATAGGTATTCGCTGAAATGTGTATTATGGGCGAGTTGAGATGGAATTTCATTGACATGCAAACGTCATCGGGCATCGCACTGAACATCATCGGTGAGAGATGCATGGCCGAGCTTCGTGGAGGATGGGGTTCCATCAGCAGCTGTGAAGGGGTTTGGCCGAAGTTGCGAATTTGATTCTCAACAGCCTCGCGCATCACGGGGTCTGCGATTGCGTCAAGTTCCACACTTCCCTCATAGGTGAGGTAGTAGAAGACGTTTGTTGCTCGCACAGCTTCGGGCCCTCGCTGCTTGTAGCCAAAGATCAGATCAATCCATTGATGTAGTTGGCACGATACAAACTCTGACTCCAATGCCATCCGATTGATGCGCACAAACTCTTCGGGGCTCTTCGACCATGGTGGCAACTCGACGTCGGAGACCAATGCTCCATCTTCTCGATGACCCAACCGATAGCCCGACGAGTTGTAGAACATTTCAGGAAGGAAATACCATTCTGGAATCAGTTCCTTCACGTCCGAAGTATCACGCTGAGCGTTTTTCCAGGACAGTGACACCGACGAGAACAACCGATCGGGATAGTCAAATTTGCCGCCTTGCAGGGCTAAGAACATTGTGGTGAAAGGCTCCACACGCACCAACCAATTCAGAGTGAAGCTGGACGTCGAATAGTGGGTGCCATAGTGGAAAGGTGGAATTGTGTCGTTCTCCCAGCTCTCATAGCGTTCCTCGAAATAAGCTCGACGGCTGGGATTCAGTGCACCAATTGGCTTAGATAGATCTCTGTAGTTCGAAGGTTGGCTCAAGTCCAGGTCTTTCGAATCGTAATTAGTTAGAACCCATGGGAAAATGGGGTATTGATTGAGGTCGTTGTAGGTACGTCCGGCAATCGTATTGAGGAACATTAGGTATTCAAAGTTGGATATCTCACGTCTCTGCCATTTTTGGGTCATATTTGAGTTACGCATTAGCTGACGTGGAGACATCATGGATGCACGCCTCGTCTGTGGGATGCCATATTTTATGCCCACTCCTACTCTGGGCAAAGCTTTGATGACTTTCTTGACCGTGTGCTGGTCGGGGAAAGCGAACAAGATCGACGTCCGACTTGCTAGGAATATTTCCAATGCAACATTTTGCAAGAGGTATCTCCTCGAGAATATTGCTCGAACTTCAGAGAAATACCATTTCCCATGCAAATGATCGCAATACTTCAGGACTTCTTGCTCGATCTTTTGGAACTCGGGATGATCCTCATCGACTTCGAAGAACATCTCGGTGCTGGTGATTGATACTGTTCCGGGAGCTACTAGCCCTGGAGCGATCAACTTTGCCTTGGTGCTAATGTTGACCGGCCCAGTCAGATCTAAATCAAGTTCGCGATCCTCGATCAGCAGCTCGGCGTCATCTAGCAAATCTGTAGAGTGTTGGGATGACTGATGAGATCTTGTGACGGCGATCTGTGTGTGGAACTCATCTCGAGTCTGCATAATTGCATCTTCGGGTCCTCCATTTTCCAGAGCGGCCTTCAAAGTTGCCTGTGGATGGCTCGATCCTCGGGGGTTTTGAACCATTCGTTTGCGTCGACGGGCATCATCTTCCCACGCATCGAGTTTCCAGTATGCTGGTTTCACAACACTTCCGCTGGACTCACCCCAGGCTCCGTGGCGATTGCACATGATATTACGGACTTTCTCCAGCAGTCTGCTGGCAATCACATTGTCTCTTCGTCGAGCAGCAGTGATCAGGTGATCACACATGCGTTCTTCTTCTCTTCGTTCGAGCAGAGTCTGGGCACACTGTGACTCAAAGTCAGCGTGTTTCAGAACATCATCGGCACGCATCCTATTCAAGATGAACTCAGCTTCGTTTGCCACTCGCACAATATGATCTTTCATCGCATGCGACAACAGACGGCCCTCATTGATCAGCTCAATAAAAGCTAGGCCAGCGTGTTTCTGAAGGCTGTTCTGCCATTCCTGCGAGCACAACAACATTACAAGTTCCACAACTGACTGGCTATTCTTGAACGTTGTCAAACCCTTGCCTTCCATCAGTAATTCCTGTCCATGCGAACCGACAAGAGTCTTCGAAAGGAACGGAGCAAAGTCAACCATGATCTCTCGCAACAATGGACATACTGGTCCGAGAGCAATTTCAAGCTTTTGTGTTAGACTAGCTTCGCGGGATGGTGTAGTCATTGGTAGTTGACCAACTAGTGGTGGTTTAATTGGCAACTCTTCGGGCCTTGATCTCTGTCCAGCAGATGCCGAACCTCCTCCAAAACTGTCCTGGGGAACACGTACAACCGAAATCTCCGAATCAGGTTTATCACCACGTTCGGCACTAATTGGCACTAGATGATGAATATTGCCTTCCATATCACGCATCTTATCGTTACCGTCCTCATTCAAATTGACATCGGTCCAACTTTCGTCATTCGAATTGCTAGGTTTGTTATCATCGACCATAATTTCACTCGAAGACTCAACTTCTTGGACTTCGTTTTCTGTTGAATTCATATTCAACGAAGCTGCATCAGAATCGACGCTCTACAAAACAAAAACAAAAAAAAACAAAAATATAGCAATATAGAATAATTAAGGGTCAGTTCACACTTGTGAAGATGGAAATCGCAGTGTTTCTTTCTCTATCTATAAATACTCGGGTGTTGTTATAAGAGTGAGTGTGTGTGAGTTCAAAGGACAAACAGTTGTATAATTATTGCAATTAAACAGAACACGATTTATATTATAGCACGCAGTGATCGGCAGTTAAGAGAGCTTAGGTTACTATAGTTTGCTGTTTAGTGTTTAGGTCAGACCTGGAAATAAATCTCGCTTTTTGTAACTTGGAAATATTAAGGAAGTAGTTTTTAACTTTAACATGGCCATGAGAATTAGCAAATTTCAGGTTTTAAGCCGAATGTAGTATGCCAAAGTAACAGGAAACAAAGTCTAAAGGTGAGATGGCAAATTATCCAAGGACATTATTTCCACACAACAAGCATAATGTCCATAGTTATTTTTGTTGAGAAATAACATCCAATCCTAATTTTTCACAGGTAAATGGATATTATTAAATCGATTTTACTATATTCGTTTGGAAATCAAAGTTATTTAGAAGAGAAATAATGTCCATTTGGATATAATTTCCATTTAAAGATTATTTTAATTTTAAAAGAGCTCAATGGAATGCTCGAGAATTGACATAAAATTGGAATATTTAATATGTGTATGAAATTTACCTAACTCAAACTTTATTTTATCAAATAAATTGCAAAATATTGGATCATTTAAGGAATAAATTCAATAAAATTATAAAATTAAGAAAATGCATTCTTTTTTTTCTGTCAAACTTTAATTTGACGTCTTACGAAAAGAAGCGTGTGTCAAGTAAAAAATTTCCAGGTCCGACCTCTGTTACCTCTCTCTTTCTATACATTTCTGCATCTCTTTCTTTATTAGTGTATTTTTTTAAAGTGAATATTTATCTTATATATTAAGCTAATTAATGGCAATTACCTTTTTGAAGTATTATTAGTAGTGGGGTTTATGCGGGTGATTATTCTATTAAACAAAAATTTGTTTTCTTTTTGTATTACACCAACAAAGGCATAATATTTGTGAAAAGTGCATGAGCATTATATTGGGTGTCACAAAAACAAAACAAAACAATAAAGCAAATATACTCGTACAAAACAGAAAACTGAACCATACATCATAATACACTCTTATGGAACATAAAGCACACACAAAACAACTCCATACACACCCACACACACATTATTGAACACAAAAACGAAACGAAATTGAGAATCAAAATTATAAAGGATCATTAATTAGTTTGAATAGAGAGAACGAGAACCATAAAGGGTGTCTTTTTTTCTGTTTTTCTTTTTTGTTTTTCTCCTTGTGATGTGCGTTTCAAGGAAGAATTTGACTTTTATGCCATGCATGTGTTGTATTGTGGTATATACTGTATATAGGTCGGTATGGCATGGTATAGAGTAAGGTATATCAAGCCAAACAAAACTAATGAATAGAATGAGAAACCAGAATGAAACGAAACGGAACAAAAGCAATGAATAAAGTTTGTGTGTTTGTGTGTGCAGTGGTTTGGATTATCCAATTCATTCAAGCGTATCCATTTGTTATCCTTCGTTCAACACCGCCACAAAACAACACCATCATGGACTTTGGCAAAATTTATATATCTTTTGTTTTTTGGCCATACAAAAGCTATCTCAAATACCTATAGCGAAAGGCCAGATATTGTACAATGCACAGCACATACATATCCGGAAAAGGTACCTACATAGATACAAGTATAAATCCAAAAAAAGCAGAATCGTTCCCTAGAGACGCACTTTGAACGGGCTGGGTTGGATATATAGCTTAAAGATAGGTGTCTGTTGTATAGGTTTCTTTGTTTATGTATTTTGTGATTTATTTGTGTACATTGTTAGACTGTATGGAATGCTATTTTGGAAGGAGGATATCCTTGGAGCTGATTTACAGTGGATTCATTTGGAAATATTGCTTGCGAATAGTTAGAGTAATTATATATATAATTATTAAGTCGGATTATCCTTGACCTAATTAGATGACATTACGACTTTAGAATTTCTCAAATGATTGTTTTGTTTTCAAACGATTGTTTTGTTTTAAAGCAGAGATTTAAGAATTATAAAACAAAAAGAAGAAGTTGACAGTAGCAACAAAATGATTAAAAAAGTCCAAGAGAGTATTTTCATTTTGAACTTCAAGTACAGGGTGTATTTTTTCAATAGCTTAATGCAGATTTGATAAACAGGTGACTTTTGATGTTTTCAAAATCTAAAGTATGTATACATACGCATCAGTGCAGGTTTTTAACTCTATTTTTAATTTTATTTAGTTTTATGCTGCTTTTTTAGGAATAACTTGGTCGAATTAATCAAAAATTTATGAAAATGGAAACAAAATTGATTGATATTAATTTTTCGTTGTCAGCTGTCATTGTAATAATTTTGAAAATTTTAACGATTTTGACAATCTTAATATGTAAGGACAACTATTTTCGACACTTAAATGTTTATTTATAATTTCTAAAGGTTGTTTTGACATCAAATCACTAAGAGGAAAATACAAATGTGCTTAACACGGAACATCTGCCATAAAAGGTCATCCAATAAGAGGTTTTCTTATAAGTAGCCCTCATAAGCAGCTTTCATCTTTTGACATTTGACAAGTTAAACTGTTAAACACACTTTAAAAATGCAATTAAATTCGAAAAAATTCAATACAAAATATTCTTAACATTTTGCAATTATCAACACTAAAGTAATTTTTGGTGGTCGTGAAGCATCTTATTGGCCGGCAATAGTGAATTCGTGGATAAAGAGCTGTTGGGACATGTAATTTCTGTTAACGATCGAAACCTTTGGCTTCGCTTAAGAACAACAAAAAATATTGCGGATACAACCGTAGTGTGATAATCCAGATCTTACGGATTCCTTGTAATAAGGCATTCCACAAAGAATATTACATCGTATTTAGCATAAATACTTAAGTCTTAGGACTATTAATCTTCAGTTAAGAGAAGGGCTTAGGCAGCCGATCGAGCACCAGCGTAATCGTATTTTAACTGATAAGGAAAAATCATCTTCAGAATTGTCGCATTTGGGCCTAGGTTACTTCAATCTTCACTATCCTCAACTTGCTACTGGTTGGTGCTATTTTGAAGCTGGAATTTCCAATGCTTTTTTTGAAATTAAAGCTGGTCAACTAATACCGTAAATATATTCTTCAACCGAGCTGTTATACATTCCTTTTTTATGGCCAAGTTCAGAAAATATTGATGCGTACGAGTCAACGAAACGATCTCCACAACACATTCCCACACAAGCAACGAAACAATAGGAATTCAGCAAGAAAAGGTTCCTCACATTTGGCCACCGAGATCTTGTTATTTAACAGCTTTAGACTTTTGTCTTTGATGACACGTACAAATTTAGGTCTATTCCAGTGCCCCACAATCGATTCAAGGCCTTTGGAATTTGTTATTTTATGGAGGACATACAACCGAAAATATGCAAATTGGCCGTGGAAAGTTTTTTCTTCTAGCATCTATTGAGTTTTCTTATATATACTAGTTTACTTGTACGTCTAAATGAAACCTCTAAAAGAAAGACCCTGCATCAAAATATTACTAATAGAACACAATTTAGTTTTTAAATAAAGTAAATTTAATTTAATGTAACTTTTTTAAGATTTTAAATGTATTAAATAAAATGGCAAAAGATCAAATTCCTACCAAAAAATTGCTCAAAAACTGTCATACTCAATTTTAATATATTATTATCATTATACCAAAGGTGACTGCTTGCATATTTTTAAAAAGATATTTGAAGAAAAGAATTGAGAAATTCAGCTAGCGAAAAAATTCAATAGATCCACTGTGTTCTGTCTTCATACTCATTGTTCTGTGAGGACTAATTAAAACGATAAATAGAAAGGGGTTCTATGTTTATGGCTTAAATTCCCGAAATAGGCGGCGTTCCATGTGATTGATTTTCCAAGCAACCATTTTCAAATTAATCCTTTTACCTATTATAAAAGCTTTTCTAAGGGGTGGAAAATATAACGTTACGTATTATGATTTGGGTGCAACGCCAACACCGTGCGTCGTTGGCTATAGGCAAGGCATATTTGTGTGTAGGTATTTGGTGTACGATTTATTTATTCTGTGTACTTATATGAATTTCCCTTGAGGTGAGCTTTGTTAGATAAAGTATCTAGCATCAGCATCATGGATGAAATTTATTTAAAAGGTTTATTTTTTATTTGGTTTTTGTTTATGTTAGTGTTTCTAGTGTTTATTTGATGATGGAATACAAACAAAAATAAATACCTACACAAATACAACACTAAGCTTAAGCTGTATCAACAATTCAACATACTCGTACACAAAAAATAGTATTTATTTTAGTTTTAGTAAAAACGAAAAATAAAATAATTAAGCGCACTCGAACCGAAAAAATCAACAAAACTTTTTTTTTTAGTTTTTAGTATTTTTAAAAATAATGAATGCACTCGACGTGTTTGTTTTATGGAAGGATTTTGTTGTTGTTTTTATTTTATTTTAGATTTATATGCTTTGAATGTAATTCAGCATAACGCTGCGGGTGATGTGACATTGTGGTGTCGTTAATTTTCCATTTAGAATATTAAAAAATACACAAACAGAAACATGGTACGGACATGAAGGATGCAATGACAACTTTTTTGACGTTTGGCGCTGAATAGAAACGATGCAAAGTAAATAGTTTTATTCACTCTATAAAATTATGTTGGTATGAGAACATATGCAATCGTGTTTTTGCCAATTTTGTTTGATTCTATTTTTTGGCTGTGGAAAGTACAGTACGTACCTACATTACGCTTTTTAAAAACTAAACAAAGTATACCCGGATTTTTTAGTAGTTTCGTATATTTTTGGGATACATTTTTAAATTGTGACGTTACTGACACAATATTTTTAAATCTCATAGAAAGTTTATGTATGCGGTTAGATTTGACGAATTGAAAATTTTGACGACGTTCAAGGTCTTTTGAATCTAAATGTATCGTGTGAAAAAGGTGTCTGAGTAAATTGTGTTTTTTTAAACGTGCGATTTTCTAGAAGAAATAAAACGAAAAAAAGAGGTTGGGATGCGGCCACAATGATAAATTCCAATCCCGTCTGTCGATTTATTTTTGCTAACGAGATTTTTAGTAGAAAATCAATTTTTACCAATTTTAGTAGCATTTCTTAAAAGTTTTTATTTCTTATATAAACAAATACAAATTATGGATGAATGAAAATAATTTTGAATGTCTTCTATTATTCTCGAGATATCGAGAACCGAACATCAGTTTTTACCAAATTTGCGTACTATTTTGTCTACATTTTATTTTTTTATGAAAAAACGGACTGTTGGATTTTTAAAACAAATTTACTGAATGCCAAAAACAATATTTTCTGCGAGATAAAATTATTTTGAATAGAATGTTTTTAATTTTTAAAAAGATATTTCGGTCGAAAGTACATTTTTACCAAGTTTTAGTACTGTTTTATTTAGGTTTTTATTTTTTGTAAGAAACATTTTTTTTTCAAAATTTTACCGAATGTTAACAACAATATTTTTTAAAAGAAAGATAAATGTAGTTTAAAGCCAATATCTCAAAGTTTTGAAAAGATATTTGAGCCGAAAATCAATTTTTACAATTTTTTTTGTTTAGGTTTTTATTTTTTGTAAGATTTTTTCAAAATTTTTCCAAATGTTGAAAACAATATTTCTTATAACTTATAAGTTAAACTTAGTTGGAAGCCATAATCTCAAATTTTTGAAAAGATATTTGTGTCGAAAATCAATTTTTAGCAACTTTTGTTAAATTTTTTGTTTAGGTTTTTATTTTTTGTAAAAAAAACTTTCAATTCGATTTTTCTCAAGATTTCACTGAATGTTGCAAACAATATTTTTTATAAAGTAAAATTAATTTGAAGCCAATATCTCAAATTTTTGAAAAGATATTTGAGTCGAAAATCAATTTTTAGCAACTTTTAGAAATCTTTTTTTTAAGGTTTTTATTTTTTGTAAAAAAAACTATCAATTAGATTTTTCTCAAAACTTTACCGAATGTTGACAACAATATTTCTAATAAGATAAAATTTGTTTGAAGCCATAATCTTAAATTTTTGAAAAGATATTTGAGTGGTGATCAATTTTTACCAACTTTTAGTATTGTGTTTTTTTTTAGGTTTTTATTTTTTATAAAAAAAACTGTTAATTCGATTTTCTCAAAATTTTATTAAAAACGTTATTTTTCGTTGCACAAAATTATTTTGGACAAAAAATCATTTTTTGTTCTTAAAATATTCGTGGTGATAAATATTTTTTTTTCATATTTTTTGATTTATAGAAAAACAGTTGATTTGATTTTTTTCAAAAAATATATATGTTTGGTATCATGTTTCGATATGTAAAAATCTATTTCAAGTCTCTAGAGTTATTGGTTCGTGAGATATTTTGGGTTAACTAAAATTTTCACCTTTTTTTAAATTGCTATTTGCTCAATTTTTTTGAGAGTCCTTTCTGCATCTTTCTGCATTATTATCTGTATAACAAAATTTAATTGAAGTCGATATCTCCACTGAGCTATGGACGACAAAAAAACTTCCCGAACGTACGGACGTACGAAAGTACGTATACTCGCACGCAAATATCTCTAAAAATCTTTTATTTCGAATGTAGGGACCTTGAAACGTCGAGAAATGACAAAATGTTCAATTCGATAAATCTGACCGATTACAATAACTTAATACGGGAAGTTAAGGATCCAATGCTATGGACAAAAGCTTTATTATAAACCTTAGGGTTTGCAATAGTGTTTTTAAAATTAAGTGGCTACAGCGGCTGGCTTTAGTAATTCAATCCTAGAGGTGCAATTTTTGACCATTTTTTGAAGCGTTTGGGGCCGTAGGTATGTTAGCAATAACGCGATTTATATTATCTTCCAAGGCGTCAATCATCTAAGGCTTATCTGCGTGGACCAGCGACTTCACATAACTGTACAATAATATTACAGCTGTGTTAAATCGCAAGATTTTGGAGGCCAAAAGTTTCCTTTCATACAAGTGGCAAACGATTTTCAAACGCTGTCGAGTGGTAAGTCAATTTATTATAAAATGTCAAACCAAAATGAGCATAAATTGATTGACAGATGTCAAAGGGACCAAATCTATTTTTCGGAGTGAGATTGAAAACAACACGTCTAGTTCCGTACAAAAATAAGAACAAAGCGTTCAAGTTGCAGCTTCGAAGCAGCCTGTTCACATTGCCAGCTGATAACACGATTTTGAATTTTGTTAGCTTCTAAATCTGTTGCAACATCTTTAGTGAACTCAAGGTCGTAAAATTCCGAAACGACCGAAACACTGTTTCCAGTCTCAATTTGTAGGGTCCAATGAAGTCCACTTCACGTTTCACATTAAACTGACACTCTCTGTAAATGCATTTTTTCCAAAGTACGGGTTTTCCAAGCCAATGGTGTTTAGTATTTTCCTCAGGCTAGTGGGTGCAATGTTAAGCGGTCTAGCCTTGCACTCTCGGCCACAGCAGACACTCATTCTCGTATCTGCACACAGTCCGATGACGACGGGGATAAGGCTTGTTTCACACTATTCGGTTTTGACCGTACTGCAAAAAAACCTAAGCCTAAGGCGTACAAATTTGGCTACACAGCGCTCACTTCGAAAATCAGTTTTCAATATTTCTCAACAGTATGGAATGATTTTTGTTTCTAAATTTTTGTGTTTTCTTTTTGTAATATTTCTATTCAAGATTTTCGTTTTCGAAATTTTTGTATTGTAGGTTTTTGATTTCATGACTATGGTTCTCGAGATTTTGTGGCAAAACCCTTTTTTTTGAAAACTAGTTGGATTTAAGTTGTATGAATCTCTAAATGTTAATTTTTCCAATACATATAGAATACATTTTTTTTTGGAAGTCTGTTCTGAAAATTTGAATGATGAAATTTCTTTGAAGTCAATATTTGTCTATTCGTGTTCTTAAGATCCCAAGAAATGTATTCATGTACATAGGTTAGGTACAACATTACATACGGGCATTAGACATAGACATCTCTCTTAGCATGCAAATTTTAAGGACCTTGAAACTTCGAAAAATGTCACAAATTTCAATTTCAGAAATCGTACAGATTACTATATATGTAACTTTCAATGAGAATTTAAAAAACTTCACATCACACTTCAATTTTTGATAGCTAAAAGTATGAAAGGAAACCAAGCAACTACATACGTAGGAAGAGCACTCTTCATCCAATTATCATATTCATTATCCTTCTATTTTGTATAGAATATCATCATGACTTGGATATGTTGGGTAGGTATATTACGAAATAATACTGAGAGCTAAGTTTTTTTTAACAACTTCATCACTACATTTCTGGATTCCATAACAACCTCGTTATTTGCATGAATTCCTTCAACTACTTACAAACATTCATACGAGTACCTAACCTACCTGTGTAGTGTGTATGCCAACATTTTTGAATATATATGTATGTATAAACAAAAATCCTGTCAAGTTTGAAAATATGTATGTAATATAAAAAAAGAATTTCAAACTTTTGTTTAGCCTTTATCCATTTTCTTTTTTTTTTTCCTAGAACAGAAAAGAGGTAATCTTTTGATAACAAGTTTTTTCTGAGTCGTTAGCTTTGCAGTGGGTGGGAAGTGGCTAACTTCTTTTTTATTTAAATAAGGTAAAAACATATATAAATGAAAAAAAAAAGTGATTACATATAGCTAAGTATGCCAAAAGTGGGTGCCTAGCCTACTTTGACACGTTTTTCATGGTTGCTTTATGTAAGTTTTCAAACTGACTTTGGAAACATAAAAAACATTAATTTTATATTAAAACAGTTTAGATGGTTCATTTAGAAGATAATAGCAAGACTACAAGGAGAATTTTGTTTTCATTTTTAATTGATTTCGATTGGGGTTTGAAATCTCCTAACTATTGCAAACTAAAAGGTTAAATAGTATTTTTGAAAAAAGTAAACACTGAAAACCTGTTGCAAGTGAAGCTGTCATCATTTCATAAGTAAAAAAGAGGCTGAGATGCGACCCACACTTATACCTTCCCATCCCATAAAAGTTTGTCTATATGTATCAATTTTAACCAAATTTGCGTACTATTTTTTGTAGATTTTATTTTTTTATGAAAAAACGGACTGTTGGATTTTAATATTGAATGATATATGAATATCGAAAACAATATTTTCTGTGAAATAAAATAAGTTTGAAGCCAATATTTGTAATTTTTGAAAAGCTATTTGAGTCGAAAGTAAATTTTTACCAAGTTTTAGTATTGTTTTTTTTTTAGGTTTTTATTTTTTTGTAAAAAAAACTGTCAATTTGATCTTTAACTTTTAAGTTAAAATTAGTTAGAAGCCATTCTCTCAAATTTTTGAAAAGATATTTGAGTCGAAAATCAATTTTTACCAACTTTTATTAATTTTTTTTAGGTTTTTTTTTTTATTTTTTTTTTTTAAACTTCTATTCGATTTTTCTCAACATTTTTCAGAATGTTGCAGACAATATTTCTTATAAGATAAAAAAAGTTTGAAGCCTAGATCTCAAGTTTTTGAAAAGATATTTAAGTCGAAAATCAATGTTTACCAACTATGACTAATGTTTTTTAGTATTTTATTTTTTATAAAAAAAACTGTCAATTAGATTTTTTTCAAAATTTTATCAGATGTCAAAAACACTATTCTTCGTTGCACAAAATTGTTTTGAGATGAAATCGTCATTGGTTCATGAGATATTTAGGTTTAAATAAAATGTTCACCTTTTTTTAAACTGCTATGGTAAAAAAAACCACAGACTAAATTTTATTGAGAGCCCTTTCTGCATCTTTCTGCCTTATTATCTGTATAACAAAATTTATTTGAAGTCGATATCTCTTCTGGTTCTTGAGCTATGAACGACGAAAAAAACGTCGCAAACGTACAGACGTACGGACGTACGTCCTATAACAAATGTTATAGTTTTGAGATTCTAAATTGGGATTCTAAAAAATAAAATTTTCAAAACCTTATTCTGTTAACGCCAAGCTTATTTAGTTGCTAAAATCAACATTTTATTTCTTTTGGGACCTGCACTGTCACATATTTTGGGTCTTTTTGTACAAATTTTAAACTATGTACTTCCTTAAGAATATTTGTATTAGTTTCGTGGATAAGATTAATTCTGCTAACCAACGATTAAATATTTATTCAAATTTTACAAAAAGCACAGTAAAAGTCTTGCATTACAAAAACAAAAATGGGAATTTTAAGTATTTTCAAGAAGATATAAAGCTTTTATAACAATAACACTCGATAATTAGTATTAAGCCATTTTTGGAATTTTGAGGATCGGACTCTTGTTTTTAGAGCGACATAATATTATACTTTAAGCAACAGTCAAGTTTTGTGTTCCTTGTTCTTAAAAAAGTGTTAAACCAAATGTTATGACCTTTATTTGCTTGAGCAAAATTTTAAAAATTAAGCAAACGTATTTATGTATATATTTTATTTGTTTTAAATATTTAACATACGAATTCTTAATAAGGTGTGGTTAAGTGCATTGTGTGTGCTTTTGGAAATCTAAACACGCAAAAAGTTATTTTATACAATTTACACAAATTCTAAACAAAAACTAAGCAATTAAAATAAAAATAAATAAAATAAACAAATTTTATTTTATTCTTTCAAAACACAAACAAAAAATAATACTTTAATCCTTTTTCTTATTTTTATTTGTTTACCTTTGGTAGTTTTTTTGGCATTACAGGTTTTGGTGGTGAAAGTGGCTGCTGCTGTAGTGGCTTGCCACTGGACGCCGCTGCCGCCGTTACACCCATATTACTCTAACATGCAATTTTATTAGTTTTATTTTAGTTTTCCATATTTTAGTAAAAATTAAAATTAAAAAAAAAATATTAAGTTTAAAAATCATTTTAACAAAAACATTTAAAAATAACCTCCTTCTTATTTAAAATCCGCATATCAGGCCCATATTACATGCATAGAAGTTCAAACAAAAACTGTCTAAATGATTTCCTTATTTTAAATCCCACATTTTATTTTATTTTTATTATTATAATGTTTCAAGTTTTCGTTGTTTGTTTTTTTATTTTACAAAAAAAAAATATGAAGGTTAAAATGGTATAATTCAATACTTGACTCACCTTAATTGAAGGAGGTCCACTTGAATGTGAATCGTTATCAGCCAACACTGAAGGATTATTCTCATCAACAACAATGATTTCATAGTCACCATCCTGGATTGTTCGAGAGCCTACAAAGAATTGTGTGGGCATTGCAAAGAAAAAGAAAAAATAAAAAAAATAAAAAATACATTTATAAGTAAAATTGAATATAAATATTTTATTTCGTATAGGTTTGTATGTATCTATATTTTCGAATATAAATAAAGCAAAACATAAAACAAAACGGAACACAAAAGGATCCTTGTCCTTCCGAACACTAATTGGAGTAACAAATGCTTGCAGTCAATTATAAGAAAGAAACACAATAAAAACTAAAAATGAAACTCTCTCTAGAAAAGGATTTCTGTTATTGTCCTTTGATTTTTCATATTTTTCTTATATAAATATATATATTAAGTGTTCCAGTGTGTAGACATTTATAGTTGTTTTTTATTGATTTTTATTTTAAATTCAAAATATATAAAAAATATATGAAAAATGAAAAAAATAATAATGTTGATTAATAAAAAAAAATATAAATGAACTTAATCGAAGCAACGGATATTGTATAAATAGGCCGACAGTTTTTCTATTTTAATTTTTAGAGAAAAAAGTGTTTCACACAAAAATAATTCAAATATAAATTTGAAACACACCCATTTGTGTTTTTTGTTTTTTTTTTTTTTTGTGGTGAAGGGAAAATTTGTTAACGTTTTATTTAACTATAGATTTCAAAAAAAAAAAACATTAAAACCAAAACATCTAAAATGGCAGGAAATAAAATTCAAAACAAAAATTAAAACAAAAAATATAAAATATAAACATTTTTAGCTTGTGCAAGAAAGCAATGCATAATTTAAATATGAAAACAATACAAAATTTTCACTATGAATAAATTTGTACAAAATACAATTCATATCAACATTCCAATTACAAGATTTTAAAATGTGTGAAAATGGAAATGAAAGTAAAATGTCATACTGAAAAAATGATTTATTTAAATAAAAAAAAAATATTATAAAAAGTAAAACACCTTCAGCCGAAGTATTCAAATTTTTGTAAAAGGGGTTTCAATTGGCGCGGGTAGATTTTGACGCAACGTGGCGGCCATTTTATTTTGGTGACATCTGTCAAATCTTTTGTTTATCATCGTGGCAAGTTACACTCTTGAACAGCACGTTCAAATGATAAAACTTTATTATCAAAATGAGTGTTCGTTAACGCAAACGTTGCTCGCATTGCACCCATTTTACGGTAGACGTGGTGGCCCTTCACAGTCGACTTTTCAACGTTTGGTTGCCAAATTTGAGACGACCGATTCAGTGAATAATCAGCCTACAACCGTACGTTCAAGGAACGCAAGATGGGCCGAGAACATCGCCACGGTCAGTGAAAGTGTAAAGCAAAACCCAAGGCAGTCTTTTCCTCACCGTGCAGAAGAACTCGGCCTTTTGCAGATTTCAACTTGGCGAATTTTGCTACGGAACTTGGGCCTACACCCGTACAAGATCCAACTGACCCAGGAGCTCAAAGTTCATGATAATAGACAACGCCGTTTGTTCGCTGACTGGGTTTCGAAACTGGGTTTGAAAACGACGTTAGAGAGGCTGTCACCGTCAACAGTGAGCGCTACATAACGATGATAACTAATTTCATATGGCCCAAATTGAACCATATGGACCTAGACGACATGTGGTTCCAGCAGGACGGCGCGCGCAGCGGCGCGCGTGCTGTGCCACACAGCATACGCCACGATTGACATTTTGCATGAACGATTTGAGGGTAAGGTTATCTCTCGCAGGGGTTTATGTGAATTGGCCACTAAGGTCATGCGATTTGACAACGCTAGACTTTTTCTTGTGGGGTTTCTTGAAGTCGCAGGTCTATGTAAATAAACCACAATCTACCGATGCCCTAAAAGTGAGCATAACACAGGCCATCGCTCAAATTCAGCCGGATCTATGCGAAAGAGTCATTGAAAATTGGACCACTTGGATCCGTGCCACTGTAAGAAGCCGAGGCGGGCATTTGAATGATGTCATATTCCACACTTAATGGCATACATACATGCGCCTTTCAAATAAAAAAATAATTTTGTTAATACCTCACACACAGCTTGTTTTATTCCATTTCAACATCTACCCGCCCTTATTGAAAAACTCTTTATATCACCATGATTTTATATTAAATGTCTAAGCATTCAGTTTTATGGTAATTAAAAAAAAATGTTGCTCTATGATTTATTAGTTACTTAGAAGGATTGTACAACATAATTATCACTTCGATCATAATTCCAATTATGAGATTCATATAGAAAATGCATTTATCTTGTCCTATTGTTTTAGATTCAATCAGTTCCAATTCAATTTTAATCGAATTTATGTTCAATTCAATTCTACGGCTAAGGACACATATTCAAAAATTGTTAAGCAATGTGGTATAGTTTCTCGAAAATAACTCAAGATATGAGAGTAAAATGAACCGAATTTGTAAATTATAGGGTTATCCAATAAGAGGTTTCATTTGAAATAGCACGCTATTTGGATAGCTGTCAGTTTTGAAAATGTCGTTTTTTGATATTTGACAATTAAGGACTATTAAAATGAAACGAAACACGATTTGACAATGCATTGAAATCGTTATAATTCACTAAAGAATGTGTTAGGAAATTTTCTGTAACAGTTTTCAGTTCGCAATATTTTAGGATAGAGTTTGTGAAGTTATTGAGGACATAAGACCTTACATGTGAGAATTGGTCATTGAAAAATTTCATGAACAGTATATTAGTAGTGGTAGACTTTTTCCTAATATTGCTGTACGTAATTAATATTGCACCTTTCACTTTTCAGTGAAATAACCGTTTATTGATTTTTTCAAACCAAAAACACTCGTTTTTTCAATACATATTTATCAAAATGGACCTTTTCTTGGAAAATCGTTATTGTTACTCTCTAAGACAGGACATTGTTATAAAATTCTCAGAAATTGTCAAATCTGTATATAGGTAATCAAAACTATAACTAAAACAAACAAAAATATAAATGACAAATACAAATTGGTATACCTTACCTATGCTACTTTATTATACCAAAAGTATGAGTTCAATCGAATCTTTGATAGCCAATCTCTTACATTAATTAAGCATGTCAATTGCAAACTTTCAGTTAATTAACAAAAAATAATTCAAACAAAAAGAAAATATATACATACATACAATACTACTTGTAGTATTTAGTTTATGAGTTTTCAACGAGAAAAGAATTATATTGGAATCTAACTGAAGAATTCATTTCATCAAAGAAAATATTTCGATTGCAGGGTTCTTGGAAAATGTATTATTTTTATGTTCGAAAGAAATAATATTACGTTGGTGATGGTTTCTACAGAACTACTTGTATGTACATCAAGCTTATTCAATTAATGATTGTATGGCCAAGTGTCGGTGACATAAAAAAATAAACTAGTTAGTATAACAAATTAGGTATACTTTCACAGGTTTATATCGTATTTTATTTTAAAATAATAATTGATATTACTTTCAACTAATTGCTATTTCCTAAAAATTTCATGTCATAAACGTAAGTAAGCTTTTGGAAATACATAAGTTCAAAACTTGATCGATAAATTGAAGAAGTACATAATTTTAATTTAATCCTTGCAGTTGCATTTATTTATAAATATATATTTCAGTGTTTGAAAAGCAAATTGGCATTAAATTAAAAATGTTAATTTTTTATATAAACGAATGTGTAACGAAGAAAATATTTCAAATTAAATGTCCATATTGTATATCTCTCAAAGACAATAAACCAATTTTTGGTATCCTATCCAATTGCAGATTTTGAATATAATATAAAATTACTGAAATTTTACACTGGAAAACAAGGTAATGTGTTTAAAGGCTATAGTTCAAATTTGACTTTAAAAATAATCTATTTAATCAGGGTATCTTAAAGATACAACCTTAAATAATAGCTCAAACAAAAACCTTATATCAGGCTTTTTGAGGCTATGTAAATTCATGAAGTAGTATTTTTTTGTTTCAATACAATTCGTGATGTTTTTTTAAGTGTACTTCAATATTCCCTTTTAACATTTTCAGTATCTTACTTATTTTTCAAAAAATTATATCATTAGTTGTAAGTCTTCACCTGCCATACATTAACCTTAAAAGAACACTGAAGCATTTATGCTAAAACAGTTCTTAATAGAAAAAAGTAAAACGATAAAATCAATGTTTGATCTCATTACGAAGTTATTTCATAAAGTTTTTGAACATTGTACGTACATATATTACAAAAAGAGGTTGGGATTCGACCCACACTGATAACTTCCCATCCTGTCTTTCGATTTGTCTTGCTTAAAAGTTTGTCTATATGTATCTATTTTTACCAAATTTTGCATACTATTTTTTGTAGATTTTATTTTTTTATGAAAAAACGGACTGTTGGATTTTTATAAAAAAAATTACTTAATATCGAAAACAATATTTTATGTGAAATAAAATAAGTTTGAAGCCAATATTTGTAATTTTTGAAAAGCTACTTGAGTAGAAAGTAAATTTTTACGAAGTTTTGTGTTGTTTTTTTTTTAGGTTTTTATTTTTTGTAAAAAAAACTGTCAATTCGATTTTTCTCAAAATTTTATCGAATTTTAAAAACAATATTTCTTATAAGTAAAAAATTAGTTAGAAGCCATTATCTCAAATTTTTGAAAAGATATTTGAGTCGAAAATCAATTTTTACCAACTTTTGTTAATTTTTTTTCGGTTTTTAAGTTTTTGTAAAAAAAACTGTCAATCCGATTTTTTTCAAAATTTTACTCAATGTTGACAACAATATTTTTTGAAAGATAAAAGTAGTTTAAAGCCAATATCTCAAAGTTTTGAAAAGATTTGAGTCGAAAATCAATTTTTACCACCTTTTATACATTTTCATGTCAATTCGATTTTTCTCAAAATTTTTCAGATGTCGAAAACATTATTCTTCGTTTTTTCATTTTTTTTAATTTATAAAAAAACCGTTAATTCGGTTTTTTCCAAAAATATACTTGTTTGGTATCACGTTACAATATATAATATAAAATTTAATTCAAGTCTCTAGTGTCATTGGTTCATGAGATATTTAGGGTTAACCAAAATGTCCACCTTTTTTTTAAACTGCTAAAGTAAAAAAACCACCAACGCAATTTTCTTGAGAGCCCTTTCTGCATCTTTTTGCCTTATTATCTGTATAACAAAATTTATTTGAAGTCGATATCTCTTCTGGTTCCTGAGCTATGGACAACGAAAAAAACGTCGCGAACGTACAGACGTACGGACGTACGGACGTACAAACGTACGTACACACGCACGCACATACATCTTTCTAAAACTCTTTTATTTCGACTCTAGGTACCTTGTAACGTCGAGAAATGTCAAAATTTTCAATTCGACAAATCGGACCAAGTACAATAACTTCCTATGGGAAGTTAAAAAATAACGTTGAAAACGGTAATTTTTGATTGTTAGCACGTATAACTAAAATCGGAGTTATTATTCGTAATCAGCACTTAAATTTAATGCTAAAAAGAATTATTCAAAAACATTAAAGAAATACATTGAAGTTTTTTCAAAACTTAAGATAGAGTCAAACGATGAACTTTATGATGAAGAACTAATGAGAAATTGCGAAAGCTAAATGAGATACTAAAATGATTTTAACTGTATCTAGAACATAAAGATCATCATACAATTTATTGCCTTAAAAACAACCTTTTTTGGTTGTCTTTAGTATTTTTAAATTGAAATATTTTAAAAACCTGATATGATAAACTATTTAAAGGACAGATTCGAATTCAGGACATCTTAATTCTTTAATTAAGTATTCTTTTGTTTGTCCAACAGAAAAAAGTTTGGTCCTCACAATTTAACCATGAATCGTTTTACAAACGAACAACATCAGCAAATTATTAAATTTTATTCACAAAATGGATGCTCTGTTAAGAAAGTTCCTAGCGCTCTTCTTCCATCTTATGGTCAGATTAATCGATCTATAGATGCGGATTTTCGAGCCATTGTGACCAATTTAGCATTAAGCGAGGTGGGAAAAATACCGGAGCTGTATGGACCAGTATCAGTGATTTATGATTTGGTGCCACGCGCCGCGCCGTTTTCAGCAATTGGGCCTCTGTAACTCCACTACGTGGAAATTTTGCTGAAGGATTTAAGAGTAAAGCCTTTCAAAATACAGGCGGGTGAAATTTTTGGCCGTTTGAATTTTTGGTAAAGGATGTGTGATCAACCAAAACTGCCGTATTTAGAGTTAAGAGCAGTTAGAAGAATTACAAAAGCAGCCAATGCATCCAGAAATAGTCAATGTTTTTGGAATTATTCAACCGTATTTCTTCAAAGATAATGTGATTCGCATCGTTACTGTTACTGTTAATGGTAAATGATAGAGTAAAGATTTTTGTAAAATTTGCAAACAAAATTTTGAAAATATTTTAAAAATATGCAAATATTATAAAACTACTGATTTCAAATATTTAATAAATTAACCAGAAGGTGTACATCACGTTCTTTTCTGATCATTTACGTTAAATGTTTTTAAATTCTTAAACTGATTGATAAGAGCATACAAAAATGCTGAACCTTACATTTTTTAAGAATTCTATTTAAATTTTGGCAGTAGGTACTGATTGAAGTAAAAGTTTATCAGTGATATTAAATACGTGTCTTCAATTTTAAAAGTGAAAGGAGGAATTTACCAAAAAATTGATAAAATTCTCTGATACTTTTGAAAAATTTTGAAATTGATAAAACAAGCATTTTCAAAGTCATCGTTATTTATAATCGATTATGAAAACATATTAAATTATTATGAACAAGCTATGATGACAACATAATTTATATACATATTAAAAAATATAAAGTCTCTAATAACGCACTTTGAAATATGATTTATTGAAAAACTAACAAGTTTAAAATACTCTCTTCTCTGCACTGATAGGTGGGTCTACCTATATATTATTATACAGTCAAAATTAAATTATTATCATCTCCATCCATATCTACCTTTTGCATAATCATGGCACAGGTATTTAAAACAAAAATCATTACCGTATATTCCTGTAATCTATTTATTCATCGTCATCCCATTCGATATCCTTGTGATAATTATAATGTCTATCGATCCTAAATAAATTGTCGTTGTCGTTGCTCGTTGTTGTACAAACACACAATACCTATATACATATAATTATATGCAGGTGAATAAAATACAAAATTTAATGATATAACATTCATAATCATCGTCCCTTGAAAAACAAACAAAAATAAATCATCCCCTAAAATTTAAAATAACAAAAACAAACATATACTCGTACACAGAGCGACACAGGACACTCCATAGACAAAAAGGACACCAAGACCTAACGGCATGACATGATGGTATAGGTATAGCTATCCCAGAAATGTGTGCGCTTTTGATGAGGACGATAATAATAATTATAATAATTAATCCTAACACCACCCCTGGCTTTATCCACAAAGTGTCAAATAACATCACATCGCATTAATTTAAACATCAATTTTGCATGCATAAATAATTTCATTATACGTAATCAAGGATGACTATTGACAATAATCCGACTTCCCATAGTCGACAAAATATCCTGTACCCAAACAAAACCTTTAGGCTTGTGTTATGTGATTGTGAGCTTGTCTTGTGACTCTATGTCTCTGTCAACAAGTTGAAGGCAAAATTGAATAATTTTCAAAATTTAATATAATTTTTTTTTTCTTAAATAACAACAAATTAATTTAAATAAAAAGATACAAAACAATATAAATAAATAATTTACACAAGTGTTGTGTTTGTTTTACGGTAGGTGGTGGTGGGTATGGTAATGGTAAGTATGGTGAGTAGAGTGTGATGTGAGACGGAGTGCTTCAAATGAATTTCGACTTTTGAGCGTGCAATTTGTGAACAAAATTTATCTACACACAAATAAATTACAAATTACAACACAAATATAAAATTATTTTGAAATGAAAAATCGTTCCAAAAATGCTTTTGCTGGCTGCATCTCTACCTGTGTTATTGCGATAACGGTAATTATTGTTTATCCCGTTGGTTGTTTTATAGCTAATCTGTCCGCCACCAGTGATGTTGGGCCCCATGCCATTGCGATTACGCATTGAGTTAACGATGCCTCCGGAAGGTGGCGCATTAAGTTGGCCGCCATTGTGCAAGTGATGACTGTCACCGTTCACCATGCAGCCGCTTCCACCGCCACCGCCTCCGCCTACTCCTCCCCCTCCACCTCCGCCTCCACCACGGAGATAATAATTATTTGTATTTTGAATGTCATTTGAATATTTATTGGTGCTACTGTGATTGTTGTGCATAATGTGATGGCTGCCGCTATTACTGTTTATTGACGCCATTTTTGTTGATGAACCATTCATCATGAAATGTTGCGATGATGGCGGTTGCTGTTGTTTCATGCTATGATGATGTGTGTGGTGTTGATGCTGGTGCTGGGGCTGAGATGCAACACTAGATAGGGACGATGATGAAGCAGGCTGTGAGGATGAGGAAAGCGACGATGAGCCCCCTCCGCCAGATGGCGGTGACGAGGGATCAACTTGGCCCACGCCATATGTCACCGGATGGTAATGCTGATGTGTGTGGTGGCCGCCGATGGAGGGCGCACCAACTGGACACCCGGGCGCCACTTGTTGCTGCTGCTGATAGTAATGCTGATGATTATGTTGCTGATGTTGCATTTGAGGGGGATTGCTATTAATGGAGGAAGATTGCTGTTGTTGCTGCTGCTGCTGTTGTTGTTGCTGGCCAGATTGTTGATTCGAGCCGGGCAAGAACTGGGGGTACACATGGTGTGACCATTGGGGAAATAATGGCCTTGATGTTGGTTCTAGCGATGATGATGATTATTATATGATGGAAACGCGCGCATAGCAAAATGATGTACATTAAAGGTGCATTTAAGGTGGGTGGCAATATTATAATAATTTAAAAAAAAAATTGTGGTTTGATATTTATAGATAATATATTAAATGATTTTGTGCGTTTTGTGAGAGAGACAAAAACGAATTTGAAAAAATAAAATAAACAAAAATATGGGGAAAAACACAAATAACGGAACATACATCGCGCGCCAAATATATACAATTTTGTATTTATATTTACAAAATATACAAAAAACAAAAAGAAGATGGTTGACAATATATTATATTGGATTGATATGGTTTTAATGTTTTTTTTTTTTTTTTTTAGTTAATTTTAATTTTTGGAAAATAATTAATGTGTTGTTGTTATAGTTTTAGTACGATTTGAATTTTTGTTCATATTAAAAAATTATTTTTATAGATCCGAACAAAGCAGCGTGAAAATAAATAAAAGAAACAAATAGGGAAAAAATACTCTCATTAGCGATACGGGAGGTTTATATTTTGTATGATTTAAAATAATTTTGTTTGTTGTTGTTTCTTTAATTTTATTTGGATTGTTTTAAAAAATTAAATACAAAATAATAATTTATTCTACTAAAGAATAAAATATTTTTTCACGATTCATATAAAACTTAAAAAATTAAATTCTTCAGGTACATATATGGGTATTGTTTATTTGTTAAAATAAATATAATATTATTTTTTTTATTTGTGAGTGTGTGTATTTTTTTTCTAAGTTTTTGTTTTTTTTTTTTTAGTAAAACAAAAATTAAACAAAAATAATAAAATTGTTCTTATTTATTATAATTTTGAATGTAAACTTACCGGCAGCAGCTCCTCGTTGCATAATTGGTGATTGACGAGTTACTTGTGGCTCAGCGGGTGGTTCAAGAATGTCTCTGTATTTGGAGACCATTAGAACGGATATAAAGTATACAATGGCTAGAGACAAGAATTGAGCTTGTTTGGTTTCTTCCTGGAAATTACAAAAAAAACGAAACATTTTGGGGGGAAATTAAGGATCTGTCTGCTTAAATCGTTTTTAAATTATGTTAAAGATTTATTAAGGTGTATTTTTGGTATGAGAATGTAATAACTAATTGTTATTAAAAATATTTTGTCAATAATTCACTGTTACTTTTCGTTTATTTTTATATGTTTTGTGTGAATTTTTTGTTAGCGTTTAATATGACTCAAAAGTTTATAAGTTTTTATATGTAATTGGATCTCAATTTTCAAGTCTCCAAAATTGAATACAAAAACATCAATTAACCTCATTTTTTTCTTTTATGTTGATATACATCATAAATTGCATACTTAAGCACAACGATGTAGGTACATGATTTATGATATTTAATTTTTTGTCTTGATGATTTAAAATGACAGAACTTTATCCTAGCAAAAAAAAATCTTTTAACTTACCGATGAAGCATAGGCAATATTGGATCCTAGCTTTTTTTTCATAAGCTATTTTAGAAAATAAACGAAGAAAATTATAAAAAAAAAACAAAAATACAAAAAAAAAAAAATAGAACAGAAAAATATGAATTAAAATTTATGAGAAAACGACAATTAGATGGTATTTTTAACTTCATCAAAAATTAAGAAGAATCTAAAAACATTAACATATTATTTTAATGCTATTGCGTGTTGAAGTTAAAATGCAGAATTTACAAATTAGATGATTAACATTGATGGAAAGCATGATTTTATTTCCTATACAAAGGTTAAAGCTTTTAAAATGTAAAAATGTGAGAATGCCAGATTAATTTATGAAAACAAACAGATCTTTTATGACAATTAAGTAAAAGAAAATTACGTGGCGCAACAGTCCGTAGAGAACTAATATCTATTAACCTACAACTCTCAACTCAAAGGCGGATCCAGACTTTTAATCAGGGGGGTCACACACTTAGATACATTTTTACTCACCGCTTAAAAATGGTCTTTAATATTTTGTAAAGGAGGTTAACAAAACTTAAATAACATAATGTGTATATCTTAACCTTACATTTACAGATTTCAATTGCTAAGGTGGCAACTTAAGTTATCAAATTATTTTAGAACACTCTTGTCCAGCAAGGTATGGTCTAACTATTTAATTTAGATGACTCCCTACATATGAAAGCATTCCAAGATTCCAACAGTTTTCTATAAGTATGCCATATTTAAGAGCTAAACACAATATTTAAGAGGGTTTTTGGTGCATTTCACGCAGAAATGTAAGAAATTGTTTTGAAACATAGCTTTTTTTCGAAAAATAAAATATACTTTTCTTGATTCCATTTCTATTAATGCGAAGAACGCTACAAAAATTTAAAAGAGACGATCTGATATGAAGAACTGTCGGGCTTTTTTGACGTAGTTTTTTCGGACTCAATTTTCGGTAGTCTATTATTACTATCGCTATCAGTCTGCTTTTAAGATCTTTTAAGATCTTTAGTGTTCAACAGAAAATCAATTTTGAAAGAAATAAAATCCACGACTGGGTCGCTAGAACTTGCTGATGTCTTCCAAAAAGTCAGTTTAAAAATATTTCTTATATTTTAAGATTTAAAAATGTAACTTGTTTTTTTTTCGAAAATCATTTTAAATTTTGTTTTAAAATATTTTTGGTAAGCACTAAATTAAGTGCTAAGATATACTTTTTACATTTAAATTTCGTTATCGAGTTTTGTAAAAAAAATTCATATTTTTTTAAAAATAAAAAAAAATACATTTTTGATCATCAAAAATCATCATCAATTTGATCATTTGATCATCGACAAGAGCTTGCAATGAAAGAGAAGATTATTGAAATCGGTACATTAGTTCTTGAGAAAAATGAAGGTTTTATGAGGGGTACCCTTCTGGAGCAATACCAAAATATGTTTATCTTGTAGAAAGAAGCCAAATTAAGAATACAAAATCACATATTTTTAAATTGACGATTTATTATTCAAGGTTTCTTATTAAGAACCTGAATATTTACTCTTTTTCTTAGAAACAAATTTTATGAAAAGAGGCTAGGATGCGACCCACACTGATAACTTCCCATCCTTTCTGTCGATTTGTCTTGCTTAAAAGTTTGTCTATATGTATCAATTTTTACCAAATTTGCGTACTATTTTTTGTAGATTTTATTTTTTTATGAAAAAACGAACTGTTGGATTTTTATAAAAAAATTACTAAATATCGAAAACAATATTTTCTGTCAAATAAAATAAGTTTGAAGCCAATATTTTTAATTTTTGAAAAGCTTTTTGAGTCGAAAGTAAATTTTTACCAAGTTTTAGTATTGTTTTTTTTTTAGGTTTTTATTTTTTGTAAAAAAAACTGTTAAATCGATTTTTCTCAAAATTTTATCGAATGTTGAAAACAATATTTCTTATAAGTAAAAATTAGTTAGAAGCCATTATCTCAAATTTTTGAAAAGATATTTTTGTCAAAAATCAATTTTTACCAACTTCTGTTAATTTTTTTTAGGTTTTTAATTGTTTGTACAAACAACAACATTTTTTGAAAGATTACAGTAGTTTAAAGCCAATACCTCAAATTTTGAAAAGATATTTGAGTCGAAAATCCATTTTTACCAACTTTTATAATTATTTTTTTAGGTTTTTAGTTTTTGTAAAAAAAAACTGTCAATTCGATTTTTCTCAAAATTTTTCCTAATGTTGAAAACAATATTTCTTATAAGTTAAAATTAGTTGAAAGCCATAATCTCAAATTTTTGAAAAGATATTTGAGTCGAAAATCAATGTTTACCAACTTTGAGTTATGTTTTTTTTAGGTTCTTATTTTTTATAAAAAAAAACTGTCAAGTAGATTTTTCTCAAAATTTTCAATTTGATAAATCGGACCCATTACAATAACTTCCTATATGAAGTTAAAAATAATTTAAAGCATGACTAAAGTTTTTTCAAATTCTTAATTGAGTGAAAATAAAAATTTGATTTGTTTTTGACAGCAAACCGCTTTTTGGTGAATGTCGTCAAATTACTAATAAATCTTTAAATATACAACATGACTGTATAAGCTTTATGGCTCATATGACCCCCCCCTGGATCTTCCATTGGTGAAAAGTTGTTGAATTTGTTCTGTGTTTTTTGGGAATAGGGCTGAATATCCAATTCATAATATCATGTTCTTGGTCCAGTCTTCAGTTAAAAGTAGTACTTTTAGCAACAAAGTTTAAGGAAGTAAAATACAAATTTTGTTTTCATATACACAAAATTAATAATTCAAAATATAATGGGGGTCATGTCCATGAACGCAATACGATTAGTTTTGAATTAAAGGGAATTCCTTCGAAAAACACAAACAAATTATCTCCCAGGGGGGGGGGTGTTGGTCTGCCACTGTCTCAACTATTTGTGTTTGTGTCATATCACGGATGGAGGCGACCTACAATTTTTATGCTGAATACGAAAGCCTTTTTCATGACAAGAATTACTCTTGAAGGATTTGTCAAGAGGCAGTAGTAGTGAAAAAAAAACTTTAGGTCGCTCAGGCAGGGATTGAATTCAATACCTCTAGAATGACAGCCCTCCGCATTAAACATCATGCCACGGGTATTACATGACGATAAAGTATACTTCTCTTACTGTGTTTACTAACAACTGCAAATTGCTGCAAGTTTCTTGTTTATTTTTTAAGTAGATGAACTTTTCTGAACCATGAACATTTCAAAACCTACAACTTAACGTTCCTGAAAGACTGTCTGACCAAAAATTGAATCTTTGATTTAAAAAATCTTCAAAAGTAGTATACAAATGTTTAAAGATGTGTTTTTGATTTCTACTTTTTTGCATAAAATTGATCATAATTTTTAAAAATGAATAAAGCCTTTGTTTTTTTTTTTTCAATATCACTATTTTTATAGAACAATGGTATCTTAAAAATGGTTTTGAAGAAATTAATTAATAATCAACAATTTGCAGTTTAAATGTGATTAAATTAAATATTTTGTAAAAAGAAAAAATCACTAACGACTGTATCTGATTTCAGCAAAAAATTCAAAGTGATAATGTGATTGGTGTGATTTTAACGGAATTTTACATAAAACTTTCTTTAAGTGAAATGCTTTTTAAATATGTATATATACGTATAATAAATGGTGTGTTTAGTGTTTTAATTTATAACTATAAATGCTTGGGTTACATAAAGATTTTTTGTGACGTTCGATAATATGATTCCCGGCAGTAAATTAATGAAAATAGAGTGATTTTATTTCTTAGAATTATATTATTGATGTTGTGCTAAAACAAATTTTAATTACAAATCCACACATACTACCTTATATAAGATGGTTATATGTATATATCTACACGTATTCACTTACCACATCTCTATATATAACAGCTCTCAACCGATTGACATCCATGTCTTGTAACAGCTTCTCTGGATCCTTGACTGGTGATAATTGACCTGTTATCGACTCAACAATATTCTGTAAGAAGATGAGAGAAGGACACATCACAAACAAAAATCCAATAACGAAAATTTTCACAATAGTTTCATTGGTTATCCTTCAATATAGGAAGCTTTAATACACAAACGTACACGTGCACACATATGTATGTACATATATATTTATCTACATGTGTGTGCTATACATTGTATTTAAGATTGACACATAACTATGTCACATTGAAGTTGCACATGTGGGGGAAGGGATAGTAAACTTTATCCTTCTTTCTCAAATTTTCAAACTATCAATTTTCGAAATATTGTCAACCAACACCCACTATGTACATATATACGACTATACATTATATTCAAACTCAACTTACCTTTGGTGATGCTTGCGCGCCTCGAATAAGTGCTTGCAAGTGTGCAGCTCCAGGTACATCCCTTGCAATGCCACCAGCATTATATCTCGTTCGTTCTTTACATTCAAGACAATTGCGCACAGCACATGTACAAACCAAACGCAGGCACTGCCTCAGGATACCACCACTTGACATATTCTTCTCTGCTTCCAATTCACCAAAATTCAATGATGTGGCAAATATTAACACATCAGCCATGCTGACTAAACGTTGTAGAAAGGACACAGCCACCTCTAGTGGCATACCTTGTGTTGGCTCGAGGACATCTAACTCCGACTGTATATATGTAGGTATGTGTATTTAATTTATGTAAGTAGAATGTGTGATGGAAATATAAAACGGTAATATGTATGACGTTAGTTATATCCATATACATAATATTTTCAGAACAAGATTTTAAACTAAGATATCGTCCTTTAAGTTTCAACTGGACTTAATTAACGTACGTATATATACGAGTATAAACAGGGTATTAAGATATATTTGAAAAGTATACAAAATATAAAAATTCTGTGTTACGGCAGTCTTATACTTAATATTTCAAGGAATAACAAAGGGCATTATATTTGTTTCCTTTAAAAATAGTTAAAAAACTGTACTAATGTCAACAATATTATCTCGAATGAAATATGAGGTTACAATACTTTTGCTCTGAAGCCTTCGTTTAAAAATTAATTTTTGCTGCTAAGCTTTTGTGGGTGAAATTGCCGTATTTACGCCAGCAATTCATAGAATCCATCAAACGCCTTCAAACTAATCCTTTGACAGATGAGACGGATAATTTAGATGGCTTGAATGCTTAATATTGACGGATTGTCTTTTATATTTAGTTTTTATAACGTTAATATTTTAAGACTATTGCCAGGACTAAAGTTTAAAATCAAAGCAAAAGCAAAAGCAAACGAGTTTCACGGAAGGTTGCATCCGTTGGGGGATCCTTCAAAAAAAAAGAGGCTGGGATGCGACCCACACTGATAACTTCCCATCCCGTCTGTCGATTTGTCTTGCTTAAAAGTTTGTCTATATGTATCAATTTTTACCAAATTTGCGAACTATTTTTTGTAGATTTTATTTATTTATGAAAAAACGGACTGTTCGATTTTTATATTGAATGATATATGAATATCGAAAACAATATTTTCTGTGAAGTTTGAAGCCAATATTTTTAATTTTTGAAAAGCTATTTTAGTCGAAAGTAAATTGTTACCAAGTTTTAGTATGGTTTTTTTTTTAGGTTTTTATTTTTTGTAAAAAAAACTGTCAATTTGATCTTTAACTTATAAGTTAAAATTAGATAGAAGCCAATATCTCAAAGTTTTGAGAAGATATTTGAGTCGAAAATCAATTTTTACCAACTTTTATTAATTTTTTTTAGGTTTTTATTTTTTTTTTTAAAAACGTCGATTCGATTTTTCTCAACATTTTTCCTAATGTTGAAAACAATATTTCTTATAAGAAAAAAAAAAGTTTGAAGCCTAAATCTCAAGTTTTTGAAAAGATATTTGAGTCGAAATTCAATATTTACCAACTATGGGTAATGTTTTTTTTAGGATTTTGTTTTTTATAAAAAAAACTGTCAATTGGATTTTTCAGATGTCAAAAACATTATTCTTCGTTGCACAAAATTGTTTTGGAGATGAAATCATATTTTAGTCGTAAAATTTTCGAGGTGACAATTTTTTTTTCAGTTTTTTTGATTTATAAAAAAAAACCGTTAATTGGATTTTTTTCTTTTAAATATAATTGTTTCGTATCACGTTACAATATATAATATAAAATTTAATTCAAGTCTCTAGCGTCATTGCTTCATGAGATATTTAGGTTTAACCAAAATGTTCACCTGTTTTTAAACTGCTATGGTAAAAAAACCACAAACGCAATTTTCTTGAGAGCCCTTTCTGCATCTTTCTGCATTATTATCTGTATAACAAAATTTATTTGAAGTCGATATCTCTTCTGGTTCTTGAGCTATGGAGGACGAAAAAAACGTCGCGAACGTACAGACGTACGAACGTACGTACACACGCACGCACAAACATCTTTCTAAAAATCTTTTATTTCGACTCTAGGGACCTTGAAACATCGAGAAATGTCAAAATTTTCAATTTGACAAATCGGACCCATTACAATAACTTCCTATGGGAAGTTAATAAAGCTTCTTTTGATTTTCTTTTCTTTTCATTGAAACGTGAATACTACAATGAGTTGCTTACAACTACAAAAGTCTACTCATCTCAAGACTGCAATATTCATTTTGGTAATTATAATTCACATCCAGTTCCAACAAAATTTACCTCTATGAAGTACTGAAGTCGAAATTTTATTCTAACCATTTTAAGGATACGTCCCGAATTTCAGTTTTTATTTTTATTTCTACCCCACAAAAACATTTTATTTCAAACAAAATTTATTATTACTCAAATTTCCTTAACACCCTGTTTATAGATATAAAATTATGATAGACATTATACTTACATTAGGCGATGTTGCACTTGCCAATAATGGCAAAAGTCCACCGCAGGCGATTATAAGATTATCAGCTAATTGAGATATCAGATGGACAGTATTTACGACGAATATTGCATTTTCACTGGAATTAACAAAGTCCAAAACGCTCTTGGTCGAATGGCTACGCCATACTTGAATGTCGGTTTCCAGTGAGAAAAGCACATCAGATAACAATCGTTGATGAATGTAAGACCATTTGAATTCAGGTATTCGAAATGGCGGACGTGTTGGTCCTGGGCTAAACATTGGACGTGTCGAACCGGATTTCGTCCTTTTATTGTCTATTTATTTGTTGTTGTTGTTGTTTTTTTTTTTTTTTTTTTTTTGGTTTGAAAGAAAAAGAGAGAAATAAAAACAAAAGAGATATTAAGTTAAGGTTATTTTCTTCGTTTGCTGTGTTTTTGGGGGTGAACTCAAAATTTATGTATTTTTGATTGTCTTGCAGCTGCCGAAATTAATCTAGAGAGCGTGTTCTATATCACTTTTGACCATAAAATCTCAGCGAATGTCGTAAATGTTTGCGAGCTTTGAATAATCTTGGGTTTTTCTTTTTTTTTTGTTCGTTCGTTTGTTTATTCGTCATTCAAGCTAACATTGTGTTTTATGACCTTTCGTTTTATCTATGAGCAAATGCTTCGTAGGGAAAAAGGAAATTCTTATATTTTGGTTTAATTTTTATATGCGGTAGTAAACATTTTTGGGGTACTTTTGCACGCTTCACGATTTAATTATATCTATCACTTCTTGAGTTTAAGTCTTGGGAAGTAGGTAAAAGGTATAGAAGCTTTAGGTTGGTATATGGCAGAAAGCAAAATAATGTTTTTGGAACAATTGAATGATCCATTTCGGACAGGAATTCCGCTGTTGGATTTTGTGGTAATGAGAATGAACGGATGCGTGAAGTGATTTGGCTATACCTATAGAAGATTTTTTATTTGACACAAATTTTATTGCAACAACAGACATTGGTAGACACCATTTTATTTGTTCTTTTTGATGTCGTTGTGAAAAATCTAGACGACGACCGACGTTTAGGGAAGAAGAAGTTTCCACCGCAACCATTAGAATTCGTCCATTTGACTTTATTTAATGAATACTTCAAGCCTGTCTACTTTTGGAAGTACCTGAGGAATTACTTATACTAACATTTTTTTAAGGTCCTCCATCAAATAATCTGGTCATACAAAGTAAAGGGAATTGAAGCAAATCATACATATTTCTGGTTTATAGTATTTCATAAACTTTCATTAAGCTTTTTCTTGCAACCAAAAATTCAATGATTCTTGAACAGCAATTGTATAAATTTTGATTCAGTAAATTATTACAAATGTTCAATTTTTAAACGCTGCAATTTAGGTCCAAGTTAATTTTTGAACCTTTTCATATTGTTGGGTCTTAAATAAAGAAATTAAGCTGCACAGCTGCTCGTGAAGAATCAGGGCCATGTGAATTAAAACTCTCAATTATTTCTGTGTGCGAGTTATGCCAGGGATGGTGAAAGCACTTTTCATGGAAAGAATTATTCTTGGAGGATTTGTCAACTCCTCAAAAAAGGCAGTACCCGTGAAAAAACCTTAGATGGCACAGAAAGGCATCAAATTCAAGACCTCTGTCGTGACAAACCTGTGAACTAACCATTACGCCACGGGTACTAAATTGGGTCTTAGGTGAATAAATTACTAAACACAACAGATAATTTTCTTCATGTTGACTTTATAATTGAAAGTGTTACTACTTTTCATTATTTAAACAGCAAAATAATTTTCATATGAGACTTACCCAGTTCTGTGAAAAGTTCTTAATAAAAATCATTTAAAATATTCTGAAATTTGAGCAGTTATCACTTTTGAAGCTGTTATTTGACATTTAATATTTTACAAGTAAAAACTAAGACATTATTAAAAACTGAAACATCACACTGCAACAACGCATTCAAATTGTTAAAATTCACAACTAATATGACGCAAATTTTAAAGTGACTGTTCGCAATTCGCATTTTTGAAAGATCACCGCGTTTTTTCTCAGGTCTTCACAATTGGTCAACTAGATCTTGTGATTTAACACCTTTGGACTAATTTCTTTGGGGCCATGTGGAAGATAAGGTTTCTTTCGATGCTCCACAAACAATTTAAGACCTTCAAAATATAATTTATGAACATTTCATGTAAAGGATATGGTGCTGCAAATAAAGCTGTGGTGGCTGTTTGGCTAATATCTTTCTTCATTACTAATGGCTGATCTTCTCCTTTAAAATGAAGTAATCATCATTGATTTTAATTAAAAATAATCGTTTATTTTTTGGTATTAGAATGACACCTCTTGTTGAAAAACTCTATAACAACATTTTGATAATTTTGATGTGTGTTTTAAAGGTATGATTAATATGTTAATGTATTGGGAACAAATATTAAGGAGACAGTTTAGTAAAATGATCCAAGAATTGGTATTTACGAAATTACCACCCCTTAATGTTATGAAGTGAGGAATTCACAAGAATATAGCTATCTGTCACATTTCAAAAATCTAATTACTCACCCTTTATCCAGTTCCTACAATCAGGAGTAAGGTGACGATATATGAAACAAATCAAAGAAAATTAATCAAAAATGAGGAAAAAACATTTCTGAAAAACTCTCGTCTAGAGCTTCTTTTCAACCAAGCATTCTCTGCGACGTTACTCATCGACCTTATACCTAAAAACATCATCATCAACACTCCATATTGGGTTTGTATACAAAACCCATTCAATGGAAGCAGGTACATAAGAGCTAAAACTGTCAAAAATATCCATTGAATTTGAAAATAGAACAAGACTCCATTAGAAATAATTAAATCTCCCTAAAATAGGTATCCAAACCTTACCCCATGGCTATGTAACTTCACTCACAACAAAAAATCTAGATTTCACACTTCCCTGCTCTCCTGCTTATAGCTCTACATTATTTTTACCGAAGCTTTTTATACCCCCAACAAGCGGCGGCGGCACGATGGAACCATACCATTTGTCTTAAAAGGACAACATAGCTTTAAGTTACCACGATGCCAAAGAACAACCTTAATTCTATTACTCAGGGAGTAGTGCAGCAGCAGCTTTAGCTTTATAGAGAAATGAAGAAAAATGAATGAAAATTTTAACAAAGTGCAACTCACCGAAATGATTGTTTTCCACTTGTGTACTCGTACTGTGTTGTGACCGCCTCTGTGGCTGTCCTTGTGGTTGTTCTCGTCCTTCATCTTGTTGTTGTTGCTGCTGCTGCTGTTGTTGTTGTTGCTGTTGTTGTTGCTGATGCTGTTGCTGATGTTGATGCAGCTGCTGTTGTTGTTGCAGTTGGTCTGCTTCATCATTTATTATACCGCCATCAGCACTAGTTCGACTGTTTTGTGCCAATGGTGATGTTTGCGTTTGTGAATCTACCTCTGAAACGGGACTAACGACCACATTGTTTGGTTTCGCACTATCTACTAGCGATGGTTCCGATATTTCCGCCACCACTGCTTCCTCGTGTTCTTCTTCAACTAAACTTCCTTCTTCTTCTTCCTCTAGTTCCTCCTCGAGGACATCCTCGTTATTTACTCCTGCATCAGCATTTGTTGGATCAGGGATTTGTTTAAATGGCGACGATTGGGTAGAAGTGGAGACTGTGGTGACCATTGCTGCTGGCGCTGGCGATGGTGCTTTTTCTGGTTCTGATTCTGTTGCTGTTGTTTCTATTGCTGTTGCATCCGCAATTGTTTGTGGTTTGTCTTCCACTTCAGAGACCTTTGTTGGACTTTCTGGTGGTGTAGGTGTTTTGTCATCTACTTTTGTGGTCGAAGACGGTTCATCTTCGATTTTTGGCATCGATGTAATGACGGGTTCTTCCTCTGTTACTGCAACTTCATCATTGGAATTTGAATCAGTAGTTGAATCCTTAGTTTCACCCTCAGTTTCAATAATTGTAGTCGTCGAATTAGCTGCCTCAGCAGCTGAGTGCAGGACTTCATCGATGACTTCTCGAGCTTGGTCTTCAAGTTCCTCCGCAGTCTTTTCGTTCTTAATTTCGTTATTATTCTTTTCTCCGGTAGTTGTTGTTGCTGTTGTAGTCGTATCTATGGTTTCAGCTGTTTTATTCACATCAACATCCAGGCAATCCGTGATCACTTCATCGACTATGTCCTGAACCAATTCTTCAACTTGGGCTTCCTCCTGTTTCGCTGGACTTTCACACGATTCTGATATTGTTACGGTGGTGCTGGGATTAGTTGCTAGAATACTGCTGGTACTCTCTTCACTGCTAAAGCTATTGCAAGTACTATCGCTTGTTATTGTTGTATTAGTATCAGTGGTACTGCTACTTTGAGTAACATCGGTTTCAACATTGTTGTTATTATTATTGTTATTACTAACATTATTATTTGTAATAAGTATTGCACTTGATAACGATAAATCAGTCTTTTGATTATCAATGGTATCCTCTAGGGTTGTTGTTGTTGTTGTTTTTGTGGATGTGTCTATTGTGGCAGATGCAATAGTCATGGTAGTTGTGGTGGTGTCGTTTGTTTCTATCATGGACTCGGATTCATTATTATTATTGCTAAGATTTTTCGAGTTCAGAAGGCTAACTTTGTCAGCTTCTTCATCGGTGGTAGGGGTGGTAGTAGTTTCTGGTGCTGTGGAGTTTTGTTGTTTCTTCTCAATATTCAGAACACCCTGTACAACTTCATTTACGGCCAATTCAATCTCTTCATCCTTAATAACAGACGAAGCTGCTTCTTCAGCGTTTTTCAATAGAATTTCATCTGAAACCTCCTTACAGTGATTGAGGAGTTTTTCTGAATTGTCCAATACCTCGGTGACAATTTTCTCTTCGTCTAACTTAGGTTCTCCCGATGCTAGAGTTACTTCTTCCAAGTCTTCAGGTTCAAGATCGAGAACTTTCTTAAGAGCCTCCTGCCCACCTCCAGAACTAGGAGCCTCGGGAGCTTCTTCACATTCTTCCGTATTGTCTTCTTTTGTAGTGTTGCCATTACAAATAGGCTCGTTCTTCAGCTGAGCATTGTAAACATCGGTGATATTTGACACTGTTGAGGATTGAACTGGTTTTTCGGGTTCTCTATTGGCATTCTGGTCTGTTGATTCAGCCTTGCCATCTGACTTTGGTTCCTCATCTTCTTCACAGGCACATTTAACATTCTCTAGTTGAACATCTCCTTCCGAAGCTTGTTCGTCATTGCTGATCATTGGCTCAATGGCAATAGCTACCGGAGTCACAGGTTTTTCGTTCTCATCGACTTCAGTATTGGTTTCAATGCTCTCCGAACTTACTGCATGCTGTTGCTGGTGCTGTTGTTCCTCCCGATCCCAACCGCTAATCGTGCTTATCGGACGTGCTTGTCTCAGAGCAGGATCTGTGATATTATCAGTTCTTTGTCGTTCGTAATGCTCATACATCTGAGCGAATTGCAGCTTGAATTCTTCATAGGACACTTTTGAATGGACAATGGCAAGTGTGTCTACCCACACCCTCCATCCGCCGTATTCATGTTTAATAGCGTGATGTAGCAGCATTCGAAACAGTGAATAAACCATATCGGAGATCTTCTGTTCTTCACTATTCTTAGGATGAATATAGGCCATGGCAATAAGCCATTCTTGCCACACGGACATTTGTAGGACTGTGCGACGATTCTCACGATTACTGTTACACAACAAAGTCATATCGGACAAGAAGAGTTTCTTCACTTCGATAAGGGATTCCGTTTGTTTAGACTGGCGGATAAGGGTTGCAACAACTTTGAGAATCACTATTTATGGAAGAAAAGAAAATGTAAATCAATTTCGAGCGGTGAAAGAATAATCAAAACATTTAGGTAAAAATTGAGATTTTGAATAAAGGTTTTATCTGATTTTACATTTCCATCAATTCTTCACAATCCCCTCTTATTTGTGTGGATATCGTAACAATAAAATTGATAATCATGTCAATTGTTTACACAATAGTTTTGTATCCGTTTATAAGGAAAATCTAGAATAGAAACTTCAAAAATTCAATTTTCCTAGAAGCCATTACTTTTCTTTTTATTTTTACCAAAACGCATACGAGTAATGTTAAGTGAAGCAATTTTTTAATATGACACACCTAGGTATAGTATGTGTGTACCTAGGGTCGTATGTATGGCATAAAAACATTTCATTTTTCTAAGTGCTCATAATTCACCCGACAACGACATATTCCAAGTTGAAAATTAGAAAACCAAAAACGTGTAAAAGAAAAAAAAACACAACCGCAATCCCTTACAAAAATAACCTCTTTTCATTTACTGAAAGCAATTTTTCTTCATTTACCCACACTTTTGTGGCTTGAAACTTTTAAGAACTCATATTTTCATTTTTCTTATATACTTGTAACTATATAGGTAGGTAGGTAGCTTACCTAGATTTATAAAATACTGATACTCTCATAACTCACACAAAAATATAAAAAAGGGGAAAATATAAATTCATTATAAAATAGAAAATATCCTTTTTACTGATGATTTCTCAAAACAAACAAAAACAACAACAAAAAAACTAAGAAAATCGTTAGAAAATAAAACTTACTTGGATTCTCCAGTCGATAATGGCTCTCTGGCTCGGGATGCCTTGTGTATAGGATTTGCTGTGATATATGTTCGGTCATAATTTCATAAAGGACATTATATGTTGGTAGGGACAATGACTCCTCATAAAGTAATAAGCGTTCAGCTAATAGCGTATATAAATTGTGCGGTGACATAACATCGTACTTTCGTCTGAAAAATGAAACGATGATGATGGGGAAGAAGAAAAAATATATATATATTTTAAATTTAATATCCATAGAAAAAATTTAATAGGATGTGAAATATTTTTAAAATTCCATTTTTTATAACGAATACGAGAAAATTGTGATCATAGGTGACCTAGAAAGATTGTTGAATTCTTTTTCTCTTTGAATTTCAGATTTTTATTTTGTCTTGCAAAAATATTAAAAAATGTGGAAAATGAAGTGAGGTGGATGATAATTTAAATAGTTTTGTTCAGTTTAAATGGCGCCCAATACTTTAAATACTTCTCTTCTTACAATCTAGTAAATTATTTGAAAATAAATTGAATAACAATAGCAATTGTAAAGTGGCGCCCAACGTTAGTATTTTTTTAAATTAAACCAACGGAACCTTATGTATTGATCTTACATTTATCAACATTTAAGAAAGGAAGTGCTTAACATTTCTTATTTATGTTGTCTACGTTAAGTTAAATAGAGAACAAAGAATTTAAGTTTAAGATTAAATATATAAAATGGCGCCCAACGTTCGAATTTTTTAAATAGAACAGCTTTTCCTCTTTCTATTTTTTATTTCATATTGTAAAAAAGACAATTCTTCATACTTTCTAGATCACCCGATCCATATCAACATACATAATGGGTACATACTTGTGTGTGCTACGCGATAAAAAGAATCCTAGTAACTTTAACGCTTGTAGTCTTATCAATTGACTTTCTGCAGCCATTAATTTAAATATAGATCTAACACCATGTTTAACATCAAAAGCAGGTACCATTGAGCTTGGATGCTCGGACATAAGAGATATTAACATTTGCAGGACATCATGTAGATTTTCGTCCTAGATTTTGTTGTCAATTCATCATGTGTTAAATTTTTTGACAGGGTTAAACATTTTACACGAAAACTCTTACCTCATGCATGGTCGTCAGGTAATTTAATATGCTTTGTAGTTCATCTTCCTTCACACCATTTCCTATCATAATCAGCTGTTTTAGAAACAAAAGAATATAAGCACGTATCGCTAGAATATCCTTTTGGGCTGGTCGTGGTCCATCTAAAGAATTCCTCATTGTATTTTCACTCTTTTCATTCAATTTCAAGCAGCGCCAATGTAACTTACCTAATCCTTTAGGAATTATACCACTCTTAGCTCGAGGATTCACAACCCAGTAATAATATTTTAATGTGTGCACTGTTTGTAAAACAGTACTGACGCGTCGAACATTGCTATAGATTTGAGTATCACTCAAAAATTCTGTAGCTAAATACGAATAGAGTCGTGCTTGAACATTTGCTGGTGTATAGATCCATAGTGATGGATTAAAGAGAACATGGTCTAGCAGCTGCCACGTTAAAAATGAGAAACAGAAGAGCTATCCATTAGTTTTGTAACACCTCTGTCCTGCCACAAGCCGATTTTGTATATTTTTTTTTCTTTTATATGTTGTTTTGTTTTCATTTTTGTTTAAAAAAATGAAAATAATAATAATTGGCATGCAGCAAGCGGACATCAAAAGTTTTTTCTTATATGAACAATAACATTTATTAAAAAAAAAATAATATCAATAATGCACAAAAAATTTCACACTGAATATTATATATAACATATTTATTTTTTGATGTGAAATGTAAATTTAACTTAATTTCATACGTAACCAAATTTATGTAGGTTTATAATCTAATTTTTAAAATGCATGACACTTTGAAATGAATTTAATTAAACTTAAAAAATAGTGTTTTTTTTTAGGAGTAAGTAAAATCTAGACAGAAAGTTATAGATTAAAATAGAAAAGTACTCCCAAATAGAGATATTTCGAAATCTAGAAGAGGATCTTTTTTGCTTCTAAATAGAATGTGTGCTTCAGGGAAAGGCTTTTGTTGTTTGTGCAGCAAGGGTAATCGTATCTGAGAAAAATTGTCTTAAGTGGCGCCCAACGTGAGAATACCATAATGTTGTGACAATTATTGCAATGCTAATTTTTTTGAAAATCTATAGTAATTAGCAAATAATAACGTTATTGTTCCAAAAATAGTGTCTGAAGGGTATAACGAGTGAATTATGCTCAATTGGCGCCCAACGTGAGACTATCAAAAATATTCAAAGCATTGAAAATTCTTTTTAAAAGAAAGAAGCAAATGTTCTGAAGGGTAAAAGATAAAAAATCAATCTGTATAAATTGGAGTGAAATAAAAGAATGTTACAAAGAGTGGAAAAATTCAATGTCTTGTTTTTCAAAAAAGATTACTTTAAGTTTAATAAATTTATTTTTTCCAAACAAATGTGTATTCAAGGAATTAGGTTTTGTAGTCACTCGATGTACGAGTATAATAAATGTTAATAACAACTTCATAACGAAAAATAGTATACGAATCAAAAAGGAAATTGACCTATTATTTAGTGCCCAAAGTGAAAATATCACGAAATTGGACAATTTTGATATTTGTGTGCAAATTTTTATAAAAATCAACTTTTTTTAACACTAAAAATAATTGTTAAGCAGATAAAAAAAAAGTGTTATTGGCTTAATTGGCGCCCAACGTAAGGATACCATAAATATGGAAATATTCAAGTTTGTTGCTTAGAACATTTTTTCATACAGAATGATTCCTATTTTAGGATTGTGTTATCGGGGAATTAGAATAAGAATGAACAACTTTTATTTGACAAAAAATTGTGATGAATTCATGAAGTTGTGAAATTTTCAATATTTTGTTTTTCGACAGCAAATGATATCGTCAAACTATTTTGTAAGGAACAATCCGTTAAGCTGATATAAACTGTACTTGTTTTTGTTGGTACCCAATGTGAGAATACCACAAATATGTAAATACATAATCAATTCTTATATTTATTTTAAAAATTCTTTAAAAACAGTCATTCTTGTCTTAGGAAAAATAGTGTTTAGGAGATACAAAGTGATTTTGGCTTATTTGGCGTCAATAGATCAATAGCATTTCCAAAAAGTTAATATATTAAATCAATCAATGAACTTGGTGCTGAGATAAATATATAGTCAACAAATATAATATTTAGGGAAATAGGGGGCAAACATAAAATTTGACTTAATTGGCGCCCGACGTGGGATTATCAAGAAGGAGACAATATATATATTTTTTTTTTTTTTTTTTATCATGAATAATTTCTCATTAAAGTTCAAATCAAGATAATATATAGGTAGGAAAAACTTGTGTAATATGAAGAAAACAAAACCCAAATATGTATAGAAAACGCACACAACTATTTTGTAAGAAACATACCCTTGAACAATATTGCTTCCACTACAAATTCATACCCCTTAGTAGGTACCTACTCTAGCAAAATTGCCTACTTAGTTATATATATGTATATGGTTATATTTAAATTAATTAATTAGCTAAGTGGAACAATTAATCTTTTCTTATATCTCAACCACTAAAATAATATTGATTCAAAAACAATAACTTTTTTGCAGTTTGAAAATCAACGAATGTCACTCTATACACAATCTTAACATTTCCACTTCATCCGTAATGTAAATATTTACATTTCAACAACAAAAACACCACTTTAATAAAAGCTCTTTTTTTCATTATCATAAATTGTGTGTGATGTGTTTACCAGACTTGAACCACTTTTTGAAAGAAATGGCTCTTATAGATTGTATCCAATATAAGTTGTCTTATAAAAAGTGAACTTATCGATATCGATTTAGTCTGGGTCTGGTAGCTTGGGTTTATTTATTTTTATTTTTAATCAATATTAAGAACAACTAATCCCCTAAAGGTCTGAATAGAAAAAATGATGTTAAGAGACATCGGTTTATAGATTCTTAAAGCGCCTTAATCACAATACTTGAGGAATGTCCCTTATAAATTTTCTGATAACATCGTTCCGTGTGTTACAGTAAGAAGCATGTAGTTTGAACATTCCACATATGCACATACAAGCTCTTTAAAGGGGGAATATCTTGTCAGATCTTAAAAATAATCACTGAGAACCTTCTAAGATTTGAAGTACTTATCTTCTTCTTCAAGTAATAGTAGAAAAAAAATAAAACCCCTTGATCCTAAAGTCTACTGTAAGTCTCAAAGTGCTTTGGTTTAAGTACGAACATGAGTTAAATTATAGGGACAAAGTGATCTTTTTCTAATTGCTTTTTTTTCTTGAAGAGGTTCTATACATTCTTTTTCTCCTGTCTTGTCTTGGCACTTCTTAATTAAAAAAGAAAATAGTTCATATTAAAATATAATTTGCCACAATATTGATGATTGTTACATAATTATCGCACAAGCCTTACTCCTCTCACTAAGTAGAGGTAGGTATAGATATCAGTAATCTATATGTACGTATGAATTTGTATATTTATTATCATCAACATCTCATAATCAACGATACATAAATACGTTGTCGCCGTTGTCCTCGTCAGTCCTTTAAGCAATAAAGCTGTCAATGATAATGATAACTATGATGATGAGATACCACACTCATGGAAGAGGGTGGTGCGTTGCGTTGTGTTGACGCTAATGGTAAAATTATTAGTCCGAAGAATATAAGAGACAAGGGAAGCATTTTTATTATTACGGACAAAAAAAAATATAATTAAATGTTTTATAAAATGTAAAAAAAGCAAATAAATCCTTACAACCATAATAAATGATCCAGAAAGATAGGGGGCGCTCGCGATGACATTATTATTGGTATGGTGTGCCGACATTTTTACTTTATTTATACCAACAAATTTCAATACGTTTGGAAAATTTCATTGTAATGAGTTTTCATTTATTCGTATTGATTGTTTTAATTTATAAATTATACAACAGAAAAATAAAATAAATTTTAATGTGCATATGTATGTATGTATACGTATGTACAGAACATTATGTATGCAATGCATGTTATGTAAGAATAAATTGAAGCGTATATAATGGTGAGCTTAATAAAACGCCAGATGATGATGATGATGCTTGCAAATTAAATTTCCAAGAAAAAAAAAATGATTTTTTCGTGATAGTATAGTTAATGAAGGATGTTGGCATTTATTGTATCTATAAACAATACATATATGAGAGTATATGATATGAATGATTTTATGTAAACAAGAGATGATCTACTTAAAGTAGGTGTATATGTGTTTATCTGATGTGTGCGGATCCATCCTTTTTTTTACATACAGTATATATTTTTTGTATCCAGATTAAAATAATTACGATGATGAATTAAGCTGAATTAAATAAGAACACACGCACACACGCAACAAAAATTAAACTGTGTTTTTGGGCTGATCTCTTTTCAATGTAACTATAACATAACAAACATTACTAAAGTAATTTTATTTTTAAATTTAAATTTTAACAAAATCAACTCTTTAAAGAGACAATTTTTAATCATTAAAATTAAATGTGTTCATATCTCTGATAACTAAGGGTTTATTTAAAGATTGTAAAAATGTCTACTGAAAATATTTACTCCTAGAATAATAAAACTTAATTTGTGTAGTATTTCTATTTACTGCTTTTAGTTTAATTTTTAAAATCTTTATCTTTCTATTCAATGAAGATTCATAATATCAAAGTGTTGTTCAGCCAAATTCCGACACCCGGAAAAAAACTGTTCACTTTCGAAGAATTATTTAAGAAAATAAATCGTTGACTTCTTTTACTTACAAAAAATCTCAAAGTTTGAAATTGACGACATATTCAAAAGTAAAGTGTTTTAAAATAAACATTTTCATTTTAATATTAAAAACAACATTCTTTTGTAATTGTAAAGATGATTTTTTTTTAATTTGATTCTTGTGAAACCACATAAAACTCTATATCTTCCAATTGAGTGAAGACATTTTTGACAGTTTAGATCCTTGAGCAATTAAACTTCTCTATAATGATATCTCAGTGTTACGGTCTAAATTAAAGCATTTTTATACATATATTTCGACATTTAGAAAATAAAGTTTTGAAATTTTGTTGAACATTGTCCAAAACCGTAAAACACCACACGAATTACCATCGCACTAAGCAGGGACATTATCTTCAGCTAAAAAGTTACAGTCCTCCAAAAAATATTCATAACTAAATAATTGAAATTTTTTCAAAAATGCAAATTACAAGCGCTCAGGCAATGACCAGTTCTGTGGTAAAGAGCTTATTTGTTTTTCAAAATGTAAAAATATATCTAATTTAGCTCGAAAAACAATTACAAATCATTAATAAATTATTATTTTTAGAATATGTGAATTCACAACTCTTTCAATTTCTAGAACACACATATTTTCTGCGCCCATATAATTCAGTTTTTGTTCAAAAATATTGTCACGGCCAAAATAGTTTTGACGGTGTTTTGAGTTTTACAATTTTCAGAAATTTTATTTATGTAGATGCCAATAAAATTATTATTGTAATTTAAGCACAATTTTTTGATTTCATTGAGATTTAAATCAAATTATTGTATCAAACTTAAAACACTCGAACGCTTTAAAAAGTTTTGATTTTGAAGAAGTTCTATAAAACGGGCGTTACGAAACTGATTTGTTTAAAATTTCGTTAAAGCACAAAAAACAAAGCTTTTAGCTTTTAAAATTCAAAACCTTTAAAATAAAACAAAAGTGGCTATTAATTAAAAATGTATCTATAGCCAAAGAAATAATATTTCACAAAAATTAGTTGACATGAGATCAGCCCATTTAAATCATTAAATATATAGAAGAAAAGCTAAATTTTCTGTAATAATTATTATTTTTAATAATAATGAAAAATAAAATAGAACTAAGTATAACATAGACACAATAATCATAACAGGGGGAGTTTATTCACCTGGTAGAACTTTTTTTTAGTGAAAAAGGAGAAGAAGAAAGTTTAAAAGAGGAAAGAAACGATTATTTTTTTTTTTGAAATTCAAAACCAAGAAAAAATAAAATCTAAAGATAATTCTGATTGATAAACACTCACACTCAAAAAAAAAAGAAGACACAAAACACAGAAAACAACACATTTAAATGCAATATCGAGTAAAAATGAAAAATGAAAAAATAATTTTAAAATCATTCCATTTTGATCGTTTCTACTTCACATGTATTTGTATAAGCTTTTAAATAAACCGAAAACAAAGTTTTGGGACAAGATTTCTTCCATAATATTTGTATTTCAATTCTTGTAAATTTTATGCATTTATGTCAATAAATCAGATAGAACATCCTATAAAGGTATAGCAGTGCTGTCAAATGCACAATTAGATAGTAGTAAAGTGCTTCTAAATTTGTACCATCAATTATCAACTTATGTGATTTGAAATTTAAAAAATTTTAAGAAGTTTTTGAATTTTCAAAACTCAAATTTACTTTTGTAATTAGGGAACATTGCGAATTTATTGGAAAATTTCTTCTTGTTATTTTTTACTTGTTAGGAGTACATTGATAGAATTTAATAATAACAACTTTTCTCTTCAATGTTTTAAACAAGAGGTTCAAAAATAAGAACAAGTAGAGAGAAACCGTTTCAAACAGATTTTTGTATTTTTCATTATCATTTCATATTCTTAAAAACGGAACTAATTTCATTTGAAAAATATTATTCAAATTAATACAGAATTAAGAATTCAATCCTATTAGAACTTCATCTTTTTTATTTTTTTTTACCAGATCAAAAATATTATGAACTTAAATGAGAAAAATAAAAGATTGATTTTTCAACACACTCTTCATAAAAACATATCGCAATAATTTTATATTTTGTATCAAACAAATTTGACAAACTAAAAAAATTGGTTAAACCTTTACTCGTTTATATTTCAAGCGAAAGCCCAAGTTTAACTGTAAAAATACAATAAAATAAAAGAAAAAAAAAAATACAAAATAATAGATACACATATAGATTTGACATTCTTTTGTAAAAAAAGAAAAAAAAAAGTATTAAAATAAGTAGGTCTATAGAATACAATCATTTCATTAAATTTTAACAATAACTGTCATGCATTTCAATATTTTTTTTTTCTGAATTTAATTATCAAAATATTTTATTTAACATTAACATTTAACAAATAAGTTATTTTTATTTAAATATATTTATTTTGTAAATAATTTTATTTAATTATGTTTTAACATAATTAACATGCATATATTTTAATTTTTAATTATGTGGAATTTTTTGTATTTAATTATTATTATTTAAGTGATTGCAAGAAAACGAGGAGTAATGTGAGAATTTCTTATTTGATTTACTTCTAATAGTTATCAGAGATATTTCCAATACTTTCGAAATACATGATTACTATTTTTTTTAAGTAGCCATGTTATGTTTCACTAAAGACTCATAACATTTTTTTTATCAAAGGCACTATTAAGTTTCTATAGGAACATAAAACTTAATCAATATTCTTTTCTTATCTAGAAAAATTCAAACTAAAAAGTTCAGTTCCGAAAGCACTCCCTTGTGGTACGCCAATTTTTTTGTTTCTTTATTTTCTTGCAACCACACAATAACTTTGATAGTAAAATAACTATTTTATATATTTTTTCAAATGTCAACGATATTCTGAATGCACTTACCTGCTTAAGAAGCAAATCACTATTCGCTGACAAACACGTCACTAGATATTTTGTCAAATTCAAAAATGAACCCAACACCTCTAGCGTCAAATGTTCCCTCGACGATCGCTGCAACATAAACGAAATCACCAGAAAACCACGATTTTGTATCATATGTTGTTGTACAGTTTGTGATGTTTCCACCAATTCACATATAAAACCCAATAGTTTTGAACTGTTCAAAAATAAAAAGACGCAAGCATATAAAAAATGAATTGGAAAAGTAGCATAAAGAACAATGTGTAGTTTGGGAGTATAGTTTCTTTTCTAGAAAGACTTACCATAACGTGGGATCACGCTTCACATCGCTGCATCCTTCATGTGCCATATCAAGTTGTGAGAATAATGGAAACAGTACTTGAATACCCCCAATGGAATTCAACGTACAGTGTATTGAGTGTGTTACAACAGCCTTAACATCCTGCTCCGTCCGTGTTATATTTTTAAGAGCACAGCAAAAGAATTCATTCCAAACATACACAAAGGTATAAATGATAGACCATCGTATACAGGATCATGGATAAGACGAGAAATGAGATATAAGAAAAAGAAATAAAAAAGAAACATGTTATTAGAATTACTGCATTGCTGCTACTGCACCAGAGTGTGCAAAAGTGTCATAAATTTGATGTTGTTCGTTCATGTTCTGGTGCAGTAAAGAATATTATACTGCATTCGTGTATCAATAAATAAAATGGGAGAATGCATCCTTATTCTTGACTCTTTTAAGTTTATTTTTATGCTTTTTTTGTTGGTCCTTTCGACAGGATAACGAGAGCAATATTTTATGATATTTCAACCAGGTTTCTGAGAAAGGTGAATTTCACCAATTGGATTGTTGTTAAATTTAAATTTAAATTTGTTAAATTTTTTTTTGATACAGGGTGTTTAGAGCAGTTTGCTAAGAACATTGAAAATTCAAGAGAAACTTAACTTCTTATCTGCAACATTTTTACAGTAGTGATATTTTTATTTTAGATTAAAATATTTCAGATCAATTTATACCAATCAATAGAAGTACGAGATCTCAATGTTTTATGAAGCCCTACTTTTCTAATAACGCCACGACTTAAAAATAACATTAAAAAAAGGAAATTCACTTTGCATAGTTTTTTATACCAGTTGGTAAAACAATTTTACCTATTAAAAACACTTTTGGATTTCTTTTCGCTTAGTGAAGAGAAATATCAAAGAAAACGGTATTAATATTTTCAAATTCTACACATTCACTGACAAACTGGTCAAAAAAAAATTGTTTATTTAAGTTCTTAGTTAGTCTCAAAATTATAACCTATTTAAACAAGGTTTGCAAGCAAAGTCAAATGTGTGTGATTGACTGGTATAAAATTATATTTATTTGCAAAGAAAAATCTTCATGGAATTGGTAAAATACATTTTTGCATTTGTAAAATATAAACCGGTTTAGTGCATATTTTTACTACTAGAAAACTGTTTCAATTGCAATTGAAATTGTTGAAAAAATATAAACGCGTATTTTAGCAATAAGCGTGACTAGTATAAATTTTAAAAATTGCCAAAAAAAAAAACAAAATGTCTTCAAGCTTTTCCAACTTCATTTGTCTTGACATAACAATTTATGACTTGACGAAACAAGAAATTTGGTTCTGAATTTTTGTTTGATAAGCGTAATATCTTTCGACTTATTAACTGGTATACAAACTGATTTAATGTCAAATAAAATTTATAAATAAGTTATATTTTTGTTAAGCTTATATATACTTCTTTAATATAAATGCAATCAAAAGATATGTCAATAAGATTTTCTTTTGAATGGTATAAACTTATCAAATACAGGGAACATGAGCACATCAGATTAATGGATTTCTTGAATGGTATAAAACATATTGTAGAAAAATTATTAAATTATGTATTAAAGCTAATCATAAATTGGTAAACCAAATACGTTCACCGGTTGGAACGGGTTATTCACCTTGCGGCTTTAAAAGTATTCGGCTGGAATTCGACATCTGTCAAACTAAGTTGTTAAACCAATTTTTTTTTCAGTTCAAAGTCTGAATTTTACGAAAATGGATCGCTTAACTATCGCACAATGCATACAAATTGTTAAAACTTACTAAAAAAATGGTGATTCTGCCACAGCCACATATCGTGATGTAAGAGGAGATTATGGTTTATGTAATCGTCCAACTACGAAGAAATTTGAATAGAATGGATTGCTTACAGTTATTGTAAGGCCTGTGCATCATCGTTTTGATCGTACCACTGAAAATATTGCCGAAGACCCGAATTAGGGCTGTCTTACGGCACATTATGGCATATTTCGAATTTGGAACAACACCTACATCCATAAAGCCCCGCTCTTACAACACTGAAGCCAGCTGACCATTCACAACGTCGGTCGGTCGCAGATACGTCAAATGGATGCATGAACCACAGGTGGTGGACGGCTATTTTTCGAACAAAATTTTCTTCAGCGTCGAAGCACATTTCTCACTCGGTAGGTATGTTAATAAACAAAATTTTCGTATTTGTGTTTCTGAGAATTCTCAATTAATTGGAGTGAGGCCATTACATCCACAAAAATTCATTGTTTAATGTGTTCTTTGGTTCGGAGGTGTTATTGGACCTTTCTTCTTCGAAAACGACGATGGATCGACTGTCACCGTCAATTCGGAGCGTTATGGTCATATGATAACCGACTTTTTTTTGCTGCACACACATGCCACACAATTCGAGCGAATATGGCTTTATTGCAAGAGACATTTTCTGACCTTATCGTGTTTATGCAGATAAACCTTTTACTCTTGAGCACTTAAAATCCAACATTCGTAAAGTTACAGCTGAGATAACGCCCAATATGTGTCAAAAAGTGGTCGAAAATTACCTAAAAAAATCGATGCTTACAACAATTTGCGTGGTGGTCATTTAAATGATTTAGTATTTCACACATAACGTCAACGTTCAAACTTTATAATTGAAAAGAAATATCATCAAAACTAATATTTTATATGTGTTTTTTTTTTAGGTTTACTTTTCAAACCGCAAAATGCATAACCCTGTATAAATGGAAGATTGTCTATTGAATGTTATAAACCAATCAAATACAAGGAACATTAACAGACCAGTTTCTTGAACATTTAGAGCCGCCGCAGACTGCAGACTTTTTATCGGCCGATAGTTTGGTAGGCTTCTTAATCAGTATGGAGAGGAATGCATATGCGCACACTACAGCGATTCAGTATCGGCCGATAAAAAAGTTTGATGGGCTACCCGATTACATTCAAACTAATCTGTCGGCCAACTATCGGCCGACTGTTTAATCAGTATTGGTGCATCATACACGCCTGCGCATACATGACGATTGTTTAGTCGGCCGATAGTTCAGTTCTCTCTGTGATTTGGCGTTGTGTGCGTGTATTTTAAATATGGCGTCGCCCAAATCACAATAGAATAGTCGGCCGACTGTTGGATAGTCTGCGCCCTGTTCACCAACCAAACTGTTTAGTTGGCTCGGTGTGCGTACTTTCAGCCCAACCCGACCAAACTATTGGCCGATAAAAAGTCTGCAGTCTGCGGGGGCTCTTAAGGTACACAGATATATAATTTTTGCACAAAATTTTGTTGTTGGTACTTTTAATAATTAATAGATAAATAACTGTCTTAAATGGTATAAAACTTATATTAACAAAATAATTTGATTTTGCATTGCTCTAACATCTAACTCATAAATTGATAAACCAAATCCGTTCATTAGTTGTGTATAAGATTGACAATTGATTGGTATAAACTGGTCTAATATAAAAAAAACGCATTAATCATTTTCAGAAATTCCATATTCAACCACTTTTATTAAAGTAACTGGTATAAATTTTTCAAAATTTAATGGCGTTTTTAAACAGCATGTTTCTTTTTGACATAAAGGATATTCTCAAGAAGAACTGATAGAATTTTCCTCTCCTTTCGAATTGATTCGGATTTATTTTTAAAACAAAATTTAATACGAGTAGTAAAGCTTAACTTTATGTTCTCCCATTATTCATCTTATTTCCCATGGTTTTGGTCAGGTCGTTTCGTTTGTAGAATTTTGTTTTTGGTTTATTTTTTTTTTTTAAATATAAAATAAAACTCACCTGCAACATAAGAGCATGCGGTGTATGTACAAAATATGAAACATTTCCCTTTGGGGATGATTGTAAACACAGTTGACCATCCGTGGCTACTGGGTTGTACATAAAGACGATGGCATTCGATAGTTTACCATCGTAAAGAACCTGTAAAATAAACAAAACAAAACAAACAAACATAAAAACATTAATATTTGTTTATTAAGATTGAAAGTCAGTATTTGCAATGAAATTTTTGAAAAAATTGCTCCTTTTATTTTTGTCATTTGATTTGCTGTTGGTTGTTGATGTTGAATGATTGCACTAAATAAATGGGAAGTGAAGAAGAGAAAACAGTGAAATGTAATGTTTATATAGCTTTTCCTTATTTTATATGGAACAATAGAAGTTCTGGTTGAATTGCAAAAGGACACACAGGACAAAATATTGAAAATTTATTTGTTCTTTTTGTTTTATATTTATAGTTACTTTTTTAAAACATCTAGAAAAAAACTCGTGATTTATTTTGAATTATGAAACCAGGAGTTATGTCAGTTTTGCACTTATCATTAAAGTAATCAACTGACGAAAAATTAACTTGTTTCGTATAAGACATATCGAATGTCATTTAAATAATAAAAAACAATTTATTTGATATCGTCACTAAAATGACAACATTTTAAAAGTTGTATTTTTCAATAACAATAATTTATGATAGAATTCAATAAACTTTACTTGTGAGATTCATGACGTCAATTGATGATGGAGGAATAAGCAAAATTGTTTTACGATATCTCGATATATTTTTAAGTACATATTTCTTAAATGCAAAAGTTGTCATTTTAATGGCACTTATGCAGTGCAAAAATGGTAAGTTTAATTATTTTTTACATTTTTCTTTTTAATGACACGTGCAAAAACGTGACTCAATTTAATGTTGATGAAATGTGAATACGTATTACGTAACGTAAGTCCTGGAAAACTATTTATTATGTATGTAGGTGCATTTTATAGCAATAAGTTTATAAAGGAATAATCGATAAATGTTTAAAATTAAACAAACACACAGTGGTGTGAAATAGAAAACAGTGAGTTAGTTTTTATTTTTGAAATGGACGTAACATGATTTGGTTCTTTTTGTAGCTAAACAACAAAAACACGCACACAAACAATAACTTTAAGACGTTTGCGCTGATTTAGATATTTGTTTACTGTTTTTTTTTTTGTTGCTCTGAATGCAATTAAATAAAAGAAATAAAAATACTAAATAAATAAGAAGACAAACAAAAACACAAAATTTGCAAATAAAAATTAAAGCAAAATTATTTGCAAAGGACAAAAATTTAAAATTTTACTGTGATGATTCTAAAAGAGCAGTGAATTTATGATTTACATTTTTATAGTGATGCGACTTTTTGCAAAATAAAATAATTCTTTAAAAAACTATTTTAGGTAATTAAACTTATTTCACTTAACTTACTGAAGTTTTTGATTTGTGTTTTAGTGTGAATACAAAATTTGGTAAGAAGTTGACAAAATTAAACATTGACTTTTTCACGCTCATGCTCTATTGAAAATGGAAAAAAGAAAGATCGAACCTAACCCTAAGTAATTCATATAACGCCTTAATTTATCTTATGAAATATCTCACCACAAGAAACAAAAAATTACTTCCTTATAATTTAAATACCATACAAAATTTAATAGTACGTAATCATTAATAAAATTGAAAATTCATCAAGTGTCTGCGTAACTATCTGATACAAAAATAAAAAAAATAAAAATCTATTAATTAACCCTACCTAATATTTTAATTTCACGACTTGAAACTTTCAAATTTATTTGTATTCTGTCCCAAAAAAAAATGCAAGGCCAATTTTTATTTAAAAACTAAAAATCAAAAATAAAATCAAAGGTTAACAAGAAACTAAATCGAAAATGCATTGATCTGTGAATGATCAATTATTAGCACTTAAAAAATCAATCGATTGAAAATTTCCACGCTTCAATAATTATTGCAATCATGAATTTCACTCGAAAACTTTGCCATGTTGTACATTTATAATAAGTCTGATGGATGGATGCTACAATCTAGGCATCATCATTGTTGTACAAAATAAACATACCTATCTCTATCCATACCTTTTAATAAAGCAAAACATCTGAGCTATTAAAGCATCCATCATTATTTCCTGAAAGTAATTTTTTTCTCTTTTTTTTCTAAATTTGTTTGATGAAGAAGTTTTTATTTCTTCTTGTCTATTTTTTGGTTTTCAAGTGCTGCTTATAAAATGGATTAACTTCAAGTTGTTTGAATTGCAATCTTTAAAGTTCGTTTAAAGTCAGGAAGAAACTTTAAAATGTTAAAAAAACTAATTTGGAAACATATTTAAATATTAAAGAAAACTTATTTAAAACAAATATTTAAAAATCTCTCCTACAATAAGGTAAGTTAAATGATTTGGAACAAAATAAGGTATAATTAAGAAAAACAAATACAATAAAAGTATTGAGAATAAAATAAAATAAAATAAAATAAAATAAAATAAAATAAAATAAAATAAAATAAAATAAAACAGAATGAAATCAAATCTAATACAGTTTTTTAATAAAATCAATCAAATACAACAGAATTATTAATAAAGGCAATCAAATTAATATTAATTTAAATAAATAAATACGATTCTGAAAAAAGGAGACCCTCTAAACTGCACCGTCTATAGATGCATCAGTCTTCTTAACATTGCTTGCAAAATCTTCTCTGCCGTAAAAGGTGAATGTCTAAATCATCAACAACCTGATAGGTGCTTATCAGTGTGGTTTAATACCAGCAATGTCCACAGTCGATCAAATATTCACATTACAGCAGATCCTGAAAAAAACCCAAGAACATCAAATCGATACCCACCATCTTTTCATCGATTTCAAGGCCGCATATGACAGTATCTACACCTACAGGGACGAGCTGTATAGAGCCATGTCTCGTTTTGGCATCCCTGCCAAACTTGTCCGTTTGTGTAGGATGACGATGGAGAATTCACGCTGCTCCATAAAGGTTGGAAACAACTTAATCGAACAAGACAAGGTGCTGAGATGTCGTGCGATTTCTTTGACATCGTCCTTGTAAGAATAGTGCAGAGCTCTTGTAAAGCTCTGTCTAATTACTAGCATATGCTGATGACATTGACATAGTCGGAAGAATTCAGCGTGGTGTCAATGGGACTTTTGTGAGTATTGAGGCTAAGGCGGCAAAAATCGATTTAATGGTTAATGAGGACAAAATAAAGTATATACTGTCATCAAGAAAAAACCTACAACACCGGCCGACGACGTCTCGGTCAAAAAGTCACCATCGACAGACGTAACTTTGAGTTAGTTAAGGACTTCGTCTACCTAGGCTTCGTTATGAACGCAGAAAACACACCAGCGTTGAGATCAAAAGAAGAATTACTCTTGCTAACCGCAGTTTTTTTAGGGCTAAGAAAGCAATTGATTAGCAAAGCCTTCTCTCGAGGGACCAAAGTGTCACTATATAAGACCCTCATCATCCCCGTTCTTAGATACGGTGCAAAAGCATGGACTATGACAAAAGCGCATAAAAGCAATTTGGGTCGTTTCGAGAGAAAAGTTCTTCGTGTGATCTTCGTATGTATGCATAGAAGGGGAGTAGAGGAGAAGATGGAAGGACGAACTGTACGGTCTGTACAGCGGCGTAGACTTAGCCAGAAGGGTAAAAGTCCAACGACTAAGATGGCTGGTTTATGTAGAGCGCATGGAAACCAATTCTCCGGCTTCGAATACACACCCACAGGACAGCGCAGTAGAGGAAGAGGCGGATCAGGTGGCGCACACAAGTGGAAAGTGAAATCACCAACCTTGGAGCGCTAAACTATGGAGAAATCTAGCTGGGGACCGAGTTAGATGGAGAAGTTTGTTGGGTGATGCCCTAGTTCACACATGACTGTAGCGCCACCTTGAGTAAGAGGTAAGAAATAAATACGAAAAAGGATATACAAAATAACAAACATATTAAACTAATCTTAAATAAAATGAACGAAAAAGTTTAAAAATTCCTAAGTCTTTTTTAAAAATCTCCCCAAGTTAAGTGAAATTTAGATCACAAGAAAATTTAAAATTTTAAAAACAGTAATTCAAAACTTTTCTATAAATACTCAAACAAAAACTGTATAAGAAATGTGTGTTTTTTGAAATCTTAAGACGAAGAAAATTTTGAAAAGCAAAATAATTCAAAGAGACGATGAATATAAAGAAATCTATCGTTATTATAAACATTTAGAAATTAGCACAAACAATGTTAAAAACGAATATAAAACAAACACGAAATTAATATAAAACAAAACAAATGATTAAAAAAAAAAAAAAAAACAAAAATAAACCACAACGCATGCTTACAGTTTTCAAATTAAGTAATTCTTCGGCAGCATCACCGAAAGCTCCACCAACAGCTGCTAGAGATCCAGGACCGTCTGCATTTGATATTTTTCGTAGCTTGGACAATGCTCGAGAGTCTTCGGAAATTTAATAGTTTTTTTTTTAATTAAAAAATAAAAAAAAACAAACAAATATAAGAAAAATAAATTATTAATAAAAAAAATCTAAAATTAAATTAAGTTTAAAATAAAATAAAACAAATAAACAAATAAAAATTGCATTCATTTATCGCAAAACAAAAAAGTATCTACCAGTTGAAGCAGAATAAAGGCTTCCCGAAGGATATGCCAAAGTTGAAGAATCAATTTCGTTCTTATTGATGTTGCCAGAAGAGGTTAGTGTTGTCAATGTTGTTGTTGTTGTGGTATTAGTTGTTGCAATTGTTGTTGACGTTATTGCTGACGATGATGAAGTTGTTGTTGAAGAATTTGGTAATGTATGATGGGCTGCTGTTGCCCTAGCTTCAGATTGTAAACGTGCATTTACTAACGCATATGCTTCGGCAACAGCTACATTCAAATCAATTTCACCTGTGGAATCATCGTCGTCGGAGCCACCATTATTTGTGGCATGTAAACTCACCCGTTTATGATTGTCCGGCAGATTTAGATAGCATTCGTTGTCAAAACGAAACTGTGACTGTTTTTTTTATTTTTATGGATTTAAAAAAAAAAATAACATTTAAAAAAATGTGATACAAAAATAAAAATAAATTGTGATAGATTTTGTGTTTTAGCCATAAAGGGTGTTTTTTTTTAACAAGGGCACAGATGATGTTTTTGTTTGTTTAATTTAGTGCAGCGTGAAAAGAGAGAAGAAAGAAATAAAGAGAAATAGTTAATATATATATATTTTTTTATAATATTAAGGTACACATAAATATTAGCATAAATGAAATGCCTACAATGTTGATACTGAAGTGAAATGTTTAACATTAACTTATTATAAGAAAAGTGTATTCTATATTAGCAAATATGGAAGGAATTGTAATTTTATCCTTCAGATTGTCACTTTAGTTCATTAAATGATATTTGAAGGACGTGTACTTAAACACTAATTAATTTAATATTTGTTTGTGTATCCACTTTATCTGATGAACCCGTAGCATGATTATTAGTGCGTTGAACTGTCATGCCAGAGGTCTTGGGTTCGATCCCTGCCTATGCCATCAAGTTTTTTTCACGGGTACCTACTGCCTCTTGCGAGGAATGGACAAATTCTCCTAGAGTAATTCTTGTCATGAAAAGTGCTTTCTCAAATAAGCCGTTCGGATTCGGCTTAAAACTGTAGGTCCCATCCATCAATGACAACATTACCCGAACACAGGAATGGCTGAGAGTTGTAAGTCACTAGACCCTAGTTTGTAATAAATAAACTATTTATCTATCTGATAAAATATCATTCCGGATTCGGTGCGGTGGAAAACAGTTAAGTGAAATAAGGCCAAATTTCAAGAAATGGCCTTATTTCGCTTTTGTAAAGCGTAAAAGAGTCAATTTCCAAATAGTTGGCCTTAAACAAAGTGAAATAAGGCCAAATTGGTTTTATTTTACTTTCAACAATACAAATGGCTTGTATACACTCAACCTCACACTTACTCCAATTTCTTGTAGTGTGCCCAAGCAGGGTTGCATACTTCACCGTAAAAATAAATTGACTTATTTCTCAAAATAATTTGGCCTTATTTCACTTTGTCAAAGTGCAATATGACAAACTATTGAAAATTGGCCTTATTTTACTTTTGTAAATGTGCAAAAAGGCCAATTTTTGAAAGATGGTTTAATTTTCCTTGGTCTCATTTTATGGCACTTCCGGATTTCAAATGACATCTGCATTTATATAACTGATGTGACTTTTAAAGGAATTAAAGGAATTTTCTATATAAAATATGTAGTATATTGAAGTCATTGCATTTTTTGTATTCGATTTTAGACCATTTAATTTACACAATTGGAGGCATGATTCAGGTCATCCTGCAGCACGGGTACAACCTGTAGTAGTTATATTATTTATAAAAATATTAAAAAGACAAGGCCCTAAATGGCTTCCTTGAGGAACACCTGAGCTCTATTGTATAGATCTAGGAAAAGAGTAATTTACTATGACATTTTGAGATCCTCTCATTATATTATAAGGTGAAAGATAACCAAAAAGTTATAAATTTTATATTAAAGTGGAATAATGCACATAATCATAAGCTTTACTCAAATCGGAATCTAATTGATGCTTTATTTCAAACGAATTTTACACATAATTTGAAAAAATAACTAAGTTAGTTGTTGTTAGGGAAACAAAGCCATAATGTCAGTATTGAAGTAAGTTCAAAGCTTAAGAGTAGATTTATTCAATTTTAGGGTCTTGGAGGATTGAAATTGTGGAATAGCTATTAAATTGCTAATATTTCGATTTAGAGTTTACAGTTTAAAAAAAAAACAATATTTTGCAGTTGTAAAGCAAGTAAAAGCTGTAGCCTACAGTTTTGACTGAAACCCAAGTTTGTCGATTCAGTTTTGCAATTAGTCTAGTTTTGCAATTAAACATTCCACAAAGAAATTGCACCGTATTTAAAGAGAGGACTAAGCTTGTTTCACACTATAAGGTTCTGACCGTACGGCAAAAAAACCGGACGGTGACATTTTGTTAGCGGCGCGAAGAAGAGCATATACGCTTCCATATTATACGGTCTCGGTCTCTAGCAAAATTCATTTTGTTACAGGAGCGAAGAAGAGCATATACGCTTTCATATTATACGGTCACGGTCTCTAGCAAAATGTCGCCGTTCGGTTTTTTGTCGTACGGTCAAAACCGTATAGTGTGAAACAAGTCTTAGGTCTTTAGACTTTTAAAGTTTAGTTAACACAAAAAATCAAGCCGTTCTAAGAATGCTTCGAAATGAAGGAGATTTATAACGAATATAATGACGGTAATTCCAATTTTGGAAGAACAGTTTTCCGACTATGTTACTTCTCGAAGACGTGATCTTAATTATTGGCAACCAAAAACTTGTGATGTATCACCTTTAAACTATTTTCTTTAATGCAAGGCTTATACCAATGCTCCACATTCGATTCAAGTTTTTAAAGTTTGAGTTCCTGAGCTTATCGACAACAAACAGCAGAAAATGTACGATTTGGTCATGAAAAATTTTGTAAAAAAGTATTTGTTACTAAGACCGTAGCCATGGCCACCAATTTCCTAAATTGTTTTAAAAATAAAATCCTATCTATAATAAATAAACGTCTCATTGGAAAAGCCTTCATTTAAAAAAGCATGAATTAATAATAAGAACTAATTGTTAAGCCCTTTGTGCGCAGTTGTTTTAAGTTAAAAAAAATTAATTTATTGCTTCTGCAATGATTTTTAACATGAGAATTTTGTTTTAAATTAAATTTTTAAATAAGCAATGATGTCCTGCAAATTTTCAATGAAATTTATCTTTTTAATGTTAAAAAATATTCCAATAATATTTTTGTGTTTTTTTTTGTTATAATTTTAGTTGCTTTAAATTGTTTTTAAAAAAAAAACTAAATGCACTTTTCTCGCCATTAAGCTTTTTTCACTTCAGTATTTCAAAAGTGAAATTAAACAATAATTATATTTAATTAAAGGAAAAAAAAAATATAATTTACCTTATATCCAGGACCTAAACGGTGCATCGCACATATTTGTTGCGTTGTCAAGGCTTCACTGAAAAGATAAATAGCTGACATTTGGCCACAAAATACTCGTTCTTCATCAAGTTCCGGCGTTGCTCCAATATAACATTTATCAAAAGGCTTTTGTTTAAAAGAATGAAATAAAAAATAAAATAAAATATATAAAATGCATTTTATGTTCTTTTTTAAAATAGAAACAACAAAAGAAAAAAAACTTACATCATTTGTTGAAACAAACCACGCCATTTCCGTACTAGACGCTAATTGTCCATTAACTAGGCACTTTATTTCGCTTTTAGTCCAACGATTATATATATACACAATGGCAATCATGTACCACTAAATAAAACAAAACAAACATATATAGAGAAAGAGCGATGATAATATAAAACAAAAGATTTAAAAGGACATATAATTTATTATTATGTTAAAACGGATGCCATACAAAGTATCTTTAGATATACCTACATAATATATAGAACTTACCTTTCTTGGTTGGAATTCATATTTGACACAATGCTGGAAGCCTTTTCCTTTGACTTTCATCGATGTCAAGACAAGGCAATTACCAACAAAATGTGCTGTATATCCAACCCCTTTCGATGTTTTAAAACTAAAATTAAAGTAACAGAGAAAGAAAGAGATAAAAAACGGATCCAGGATATAGTCATCATAATAATAATCACCATATAAGAATAAAACAACAAAAACAAGAAGAACATTAACCTTTTTTTGTTGTTGTTTGTATTCTAAGGCAAAAAAAAAACACAACAATAATAAACATAAATTATTAAGACTTACCAATAGAGGTAGGGTTTCTCACGTTCTATATTTACAGAATTTATGGGATCTAAACGGAACCACGTCGTAAATGTGAAACCATTTTCGTATGGCCATTTAGCTAGGGGTGGTAGGACCATTGCCTATTGGAATAAAGATAAAGAAAGATTAAAAGGATTAAATGTTAAGTTCAAAGGATTCTTTTTTTTTGTTGTTGGGGTGGTTTTTTGTTTGGTTGCTCTCTTCTTTGAAGAGGGAACCTATTATATGTTAACAATTTATATCCTGATGCTTAAATCAAGTGGTGAACAAAAGGAGGCTTTAATACTATAAAATTTTATTACATTTACTCTAATATATACTTTTTTTGGTACGTAATGACTAAAAGCTTAAAGGCAAATATGTTTGTAGAAAGGATAGAAAATGAAAGAAAAGATATGTGTAACAATATGTATTCCCTTTTTATCCTTCAAGTTCACTCATATGTGGAATGTTGGTAGGTAATTTAATCATCCAACACTGAGATTTGTAATATACGAGTAGGACTTCTCTTCTGGTCAGGGAAACATTATATTTAATTTTATTGTATCCTCTTCTGGCTGGTTGGCTGGCTGGGTGGCTGGCTATACACAGGCTGTTACGAACATTTACTGACATTTATTTTCTCCCTTAAGTGAGTCAAAATTGGACTACAACTGTTGTCATATATAGAGCGTACATTTATGTAGTTCCGTATCCTTGCCAATGCCAAAAGGAGGAAAATCAATAAAGAAACTTTCTCCGTTACAAGGACAAACGAACAAAACGAAGACAAAAAAAAATAACACAATTTCTTCATCTTCCTCAATTATTCACACATCAAAAAACAAGAAATTAATAATTATGATTCTCCCATACTACCCCCTCCCTTGATCATCATCGTCGTCATCATCACCAACTAGCACCATCCAACGTTGAAATTGCCAAAAAGTTTTGCCTTTGACACATCTCCTTGCACTTATAAATATAGCACTTGGTTCTTGGAAATGATGTCCTTACCAGGCCCATCATATTTACGTATCGTTTCGTTAGTCGTAACACATGACGTGTGTTATGTTATACTGGGAGTATAGGGTGGGAGGTATAAGTAGCGTGCAATTCTCAAGATAAACTATAATTTGACAACATGTCACAAACTTAACGCTCCAAGTCCTAAACGAAACATGACCTCTCTCTGTGAAAAATTAAGTGGTCCAGAAAGGGAGCATGAATACCTTCCTTCCTTTTTACATACACATACAATTTAGTTATATTTATATGTGTGTAGGTAGTTAGTGATTCTAAGTTCGGAGTACAAATGTCAGGTTGTTTGGAAAATTCTGTGTGACTCTCTATCAAACTTAACTGTCACTGTCACAAAGTATCCTAGGAAATTAATCAAAAAGGACATGAAAGAGTGTGTCCTTTTTTTTTGTTTGTTTTTTTTCCCTCTTCTTTGCTATTACTGTTGTCTTCTTTTCATATTCTTTCTTCCGTTTAAATAAATAGGGAGGATGATACAAATGAATGTCCTTAATTGTTACAAAGTAGTAGAGATATGGAAGAGCAAAGAGCAAATGGCACAGCCCTGAAACTGACACAGATTGAAAGCAAGGGGCCGGAAAAAAAAATCTGTACGCAAGATATTTGCCCTGCCAAAGGAAAGGAGATTCTTGTCCCATAAAAGCCCAGGAAATAACAATATTCTTATATTGCTATGTGTGTATGTGTGGTGTGTTCTATGTGGCTTGGACTTCGGTTTATTTATGTACAGGGCTGGATTGATGATGGAAACAAAGTGTTTTAAGTCTATAGAGCTCGAAAACTCTTCGATAAAGTTTCGGTTTGATTTGGAAATTTAAAATTTCCTGAAACTATTTTTCATTCATAGTTTTCACTGATGATAATAGTAAATAGAAAATCATGAAAATTCACATATAAGAAAATTAAAAGATATAAGCATTTGGTCGTACTAAAAATAAGGTAAATTGATTCGAACTTCGGTTTTTAATAGTCTCCTAAAAGTGTGACTTGATGTCAGAGTTAGATTATTTTTATTGATTATTGGAACGATGAAGAAAAAAATTAAAGCTTTAAGTTGATAGGAAAGTGACATTTCAGATATTTTGAATCAAACATCTCGACGCAAGAAAAGGTTTATTTTGGTACCAAATGACAATGTATGGACACTTTTTTTAAATTAAAAAAGAAATAATGACGAAGGTAACTTTTTTAAATCAGATTTATTTAAAATCTTTTTTTAATTGCGACGGAGGTGTGATCATACAAGTAGATCTTAAACGTTTTTCAAAACAAGCTTCTAAGAAACCTTGGGTTAAAGGAAAAAATATGAGTTTGCTCGATGAAATTAGTTTGATTAGGGGTGTATTTAAAATACTGTATCTCAAAATAATGTATTTCAAAATACTGTATGTACAAAATACTGTATGATCAAAATACTGCATCTCCAAATTCTGTATTTCAAGATTTTTATTTTTAAGCCTTATTAACAGCATTTTAAAATACAGAATTTTGAGAACAGAATACTTTTTTTTAAGAAAACGTCATAATAATTTTTAATTAGCATAATGTTCTAATATACACAGTAACATTGTCAAAAAGTAAAATTATAGAATTTCGACCCAGCCCAACACAAATTATCTTTCGGTTGGTCTATTTCCTCAACCAAGCCTCAAAACAAGATGCGCTTTTCACTATAATACACAACATCGACCCACCTACCAACTGCACCAGACTAATTGATCTGTCAAAACTTCCGGTATTATACAGTATTTTGAGATACAGTATTTTGACAATACACCATTTTGAGACACAGTATTTTAAATTTACAGTATTTTGAAATACAGAATATTAACCAAACAGTATTATGACCATACACTATCGTACAGTATCATACAGAATTTTGAACATACAGTATTTCAAAATACAGCATTTCGACCCGCTCCCGTTTGATTCCGAAAATCTGACTTTTTGCAGAATTTCAGATCTTTCTTGAGATTTAAATCTAAAGTTTAATTATAGATGAATTTTTGCGTATTTACATATATTTACGTGGCAAAGTATCTTAAGTCAATTTAATATGGTTAACACAATTTTCAATTTTTTGATTTGATTAAAGATAAGGATATTATGTATCTTAAGTACCCATATTAATGTATATAAATAATCTTAAGATAGTTTGCAATGAGAAGTCCTTAACTTCAATTTAAAAGGCAGACGTGATAATCTCAAGTAATCAATATTTGCCATTAAAAGTTGCTAATGTTTTTTAATCAGTTAGTTAGTTAAGTTTATTGACTACACTTTAAATACAAACTCTGCCCATATTCGGCTGCCCCGTCAATTTCAATTTAATTTATTTAACAAAGACTTAAGGGGTTCTGAGTACCCTTCAAATATTTATGTTTTTTTTTGGTTTTTTAGGTTTAAAAATTCATTTATTTCTTATAATAAGTTTAGATACAGGAAATACAAATGACTACAATGTAAATAAAATTTTTAGAAATAAGTAGTGGCATTATTGTTAGAAAATAAAACAGTATTAAGTGCCACTTCGATATTTAACAAAAAATCAAATATATAAATTGGGTGGGGTGACCCTTAATTTTAAACTTCAAGTATAAATATAAATATGTACAATTTGAAAATAAAGCAAAGAGAATCACAATTAAAAAATTAATAAGCAAGGTGCCAGAAAATATTAAATAAGGTATAACAAAGAGAACGACCAGATACAGAAATTTCAACAAATTAGAAAACCAATTCCCAAAAACTCCCAAAAATTCACCAGAAATTAAAAGGAAAAACATAAAGTTTATGAAAACACAATTTCTTCCAAATCATCGAAATCAGATTCAAACAACCAACTCTTAAGATGTTTCATAAAAAGATTGGGTAAAATAAGTGACCTTAACATACAAGGTAGTTTATTAAATAATCTAGAAGAAGCAACTGTGTAAAAATTTCGAAAAGTAGTCGTCCGGAAGGTAGGTATAGGTACAAGATATTGCAAGTTGTTTCGCAGGTTATGGCTGTCTAAAACTCTAAAATTTAGATTTCCTGAACGCAAAAAGAAAGTTTTTAGGACTTTGAAACAATAAAGGTGACGAATTGGAAGAATTTTTAGTCTCACAAATAATGGAAAACTGTGAGGCAGTCGTCGTTTTCTGCTTATTATTCTAATAACATATTTTTGGACAGTAGGAATTGGTTTAACTTTGCAAAAGTGCGTTCCGCCCCAACAAGCAATTCCATATTGTAGTTTAGAGTCGAAAATCCCATAGTAAATTTTTTAAAGAAGGTCAAGTGTAGTACGAAAATATTTTTGTAAATTCTCAGTTTGATTACTAAAGGTCATCTTTGAGTCGATAAGCAATCCTAGATATTGAAAAACATCCACTTTTTCAATTTGAAAACAAAGATCACTACAGAATAGGTGGTCACAGAAAGTGATCGTGCTTGTTTCAGAAGAGCAAGAGCAACTATGTAGTTTAAACTTTTTGCACTCAGGCTCATGAAAAAAGATTTCCGGTTCGAAAAAATTCTGAGAAGAAAGGCTGAAGAACATAATTTTCGTCTTAGAGCTTGTTAATAATTTATGTTCGGCAAACCACGACCTAAAAAGATTCAAATCCCATTTTTTATCTGCAACAAGATCAAGGGGACTATCAGCACCATAGGCACAACCAACATCATCTGCAAAAGCGGTAATTTTCGACTTGAATTGCAATTTAAATAAGGAGTTAATGTAAATTAAGAACAATATTGGACCAAGTACAGAGCCTTGTGGTACTCCTATATTAAGAAATTTGAAGCCACTTCTTGTATTGTTAATTTTTACTCGTAGTGATCTATTAAAAAGGTAGGATCTAAACCAATCTCTCATAAAGCTTCGAATACTAGCATTTTCCAATTTAGACAACATGATTTCGTGATCCACCATGTCAAAAGCTTTAGTGATATCGACAAACAGGCCAGCTGAACACTTTTTACTATCTAGGTTAATGAAAATATCGGAGCAAAATTTTAGAAGAGCGTCTTCCGTGGATTTACCTTTCTGAAACCCAAATCGTAGGGAACTAAAGAAGTTATTTTTATTTATGAAATCAATTAATCTGTTCTTGATACTTTTTTCAAAAATCTTACTTACAGAAGATAGTATTACAGTGCGAATGTAAGGAAAATAGAAAGGATTCAAGACGAGATACTAAGTAAACATTGGTCTTAAAATTTTGAGTTTCAAAAGGGGGGGAGTATTTCACATTCTTGATGTGCAATTGAAAAGGGAATCTTTTTACTTGAAAGTACGACCTATATTGAGAAAAAGAGTAAGCTGATGGGAATTATTTAGACAAGTGAATATTAACAAACATTGGTACGACAACAAAAGAAATGCCTTGTCGGGTTTAAGTACAAAAATGTTAATAGCACAAGATTTTCAAAATTCTCGAAAATCGTAACTACCGTCTAATTTATGACAAATAAAGCATAAGGACTTTTTGTATATTACTTATCAATTTGTGCAAAAGTTGACATCTTTTAACCTCTTTCACACTGATGTACGTCTTTTTTCAAAAAATAAATGAATCTTCTGATAAAATTATGACTTTAATTAATTGACGATTTAAACTCTTCCCCTTCCTTTCAAAAGACACAAAATTGGTAGTTTTTCGTTGAGAAATTTTTGAATACATTTGTATGCTATGTCTATCATTTTAAGTAAAGCCTAAATAGTTGATTTAGTTGGTCAAAAAAAAAACAAACATATCCTCAAAAGGGAAAATCTTTCGAAAGAAGGTTGAGGGTATTACTTAAGACTGGAAAATATCTATACGTAAAAAAATATCCTTTTTTCAGAAAAAAAACATCGAAATGCGTTTTTTTTTAAATTGTCAAATCCGGCCCTTCTAACACTGTCGTTACTCTTTTGCTACTGATGAGTTCATCCTCAGATTTTTTTTTTCTATTATTAAAGCTTCAGAGGGTCATTAATTAAAGGATGTTGATTAAGTATTTTCTATTTAATTTTATTTTCTTCCACCAGTGCAATGAAAATAACAAAAAAGAATTCCATATAACCAAACAAATCTTTATTCTTGTCTTACAAAGAAAAAAAAAACGGAAGTCTTGAAAAGATAGTAGAAAATTAGTTTTACTGATGCCTCCGGTGAAGCATAAGCATCGAGCTAAAATACATCCCCCATCTCTGATTAAAGGGATGGAAGAGCTTAATATATGAATATACATTCTGCGATGTATATTCATTACTAAGGTCGTTTTGGTCAAATTTTTTATTCGATTCAACGAAAATTATTATCGTCCTTAATTTTTTTGTTTTTGACGTAGTAAACCACGATTGACACTCAAAATGGTGGAATTAAAATTGTCTAACCACAAGAAAAAAAAAGAAGAAAAGTTAATTAGCGTTTCAAAAAATCGATTTATCAAATATCACACCGCATGGGTATACTTGAGAATCAAAAAGGACGAAAATACCATCTTGAAGATGATATTATTATTTTCAGGATTTAGGTTTCAGGTAGGTGAGGGTATACGTATACGTATCTTTAGTTAAAATGAAACTTGAGAGTACATTATTTGAGGTATGCCTGTGTGCGATCTCAAGAGAAATTCACGTCGTGCTTTAGAAATTACGGACTGATGATAATAATTTTAGAATTGGATGGCAGCCTTATGAGAGCTTGATTGGAATTTTGTAAGTAGCATAAGGAACTCTATATTAAAGCTACCAATAAATTCAATATAAAACAGTGGTAGGTATTTCACGCCTCTCCCCATTACACCCACAAAAACTTGAGGGATATTGTTTTTGTTTTTAATGAAAGAGTGAGTTTATTTTAAAATTGGATTGTTATGATGTCTACATCGAAATGATTTTGTTTTGTGTTCTTGATTGACTTGATTTTAAGTTGAAAATTATTATTAATTCAATGAATTTTTAATTCAATTTTTAATGAACTTATGAATAATAAAAAATAATTTTGAAGTTTATTGGTTATAAATGTATACCCACACTTATACGCATAATATTTGGTTTAGTTAATTAGATAGAGTTTGACGCTACAAATATTATGCTAAGGGGAATTGGGAGTAGGTAATTTTGGTAAATTGCTGCAATTTGAACTTTGTACAATGAGGGTTCTTTTCATCAAAGGTTAAAACAGCAATTTAGTGTAAGTACTTTGGGGGCAGGCTAATTTTGGAATTAATTTACTTAAAAAAGGGATTTGTTTGAATGGAATTTTGTCATTTTGCGTTTGTATTTTGTTGGTTATCTTATAGATTATTTTTAAATACTCTTATAAGAGTTTGGTGGTTCAAAACTAACCCAATATTAATAAAAAAGTTTTAAAGGGCAATAAATTCCAAAGGGACATTGGAGACGTTAAAACGCAAGTCAGTGAAAAACAAAAGCTTTAGCCGAATATTTCCAGCAAATGGTAGTGAAAAATTTAAATCATGAATAATGCAATTTTAGAGGAAATAGACAACACAATAACTACATCTGATACAGCTATCTAACCATTTTAAGCAATGGTATGATTCTGCTAACTACCTTGAGGTCATAACCTGAAGTTTCGTCAACTCTGGAAAAGTAGGTGCATTTTTCTATAGCAGACGACTGACAGATTCTATGCTGATCCTGTTCACTGCCCTTTTCTGTGTCTGCAAAATTACTATTTTGTTTCATATTCGTGAAGTACGGTCAAAGAATGAGAGAACTGAGTTTGTTTTAGAGTATACTGCATTTCGGTTGAATTGCTTAAGGGGAGGAATACAACTAGATACAAATTGTTGAGGCACAAGCAGTTCATCAACCTATTATTGAATTTTATTAAACTCACGTAAAATCTATATTTAAATTAACTTTTAACTTAAAACTAAATTTCTTTTCAATTTGATATTTTGAATACTTAAACTTTAATTTATATGTAAAACTTAAAGTCTAAACTTGAATTAAAACTTAAAACCTAAATTTGAATTAAAATTCTAAAATGTAAATAAAAAATCATTGCGATTATAGCTTAAAATGTCAAGATCCTAAACTCGTACTAAAATTCTTAAATTTTCAAATTTTCCGCCACTAAAAATCATCGGCCATCTTTTATTGTAACAAAAATGTACTAAAATTAAAAAACAAGAAAGAGAAAGAAGAAAATGAAAGAAGGATCTGGCATTCAATCACAGACCACCGTACGATAAAGTTTAAATTTGTTTTGCGTTTTTCTTTACTCCGCTCTACCGAGCGTCGTCGTCGCTCTTTTTTTGGTCGAATTTTTCGAAGACTTTTAGATTGAAGTAAGTAAGTAAAAATAATAGAAATATCTATTTGAACAATTATCTGTGAAGATTTGCTAATCAGATAAACATTCGCGATTAAAATCTAAGCAGAGCAAGTAAAAAAAGCTTTGCTCGAACACAAATTGTTAAACAAAAGAAATTAAAACGGTGTTAAAGATACATAAATGAATAAACGATGATATTGTCATCAATTATTTTGAAAGTTTTCTTTGAAAACTGAAGAAGATACTCAAGTAGCTGATTCAATTCTTAGAATTCCCTTAATTTATACAACTGCTTACTTTTTGACAGTTCAAATTAATAGGCCCGTTCCGCAAATTTTGTTCCTTTTTCACTAACTTTTACTGTTTTTAATAAAAGAATAGTTAACTAATTGCTTAATATTTTTAAGTAGTAAATTATAATAAAGCGCGAATTTGTTTATAATGTTTCCATAGATCTAAGGGTTTATTTTTGGTGTGTTCAAGCGATTGATATAAACGTTTCTGATAGGTTTAGTAAAGATATCTTGGAAGCACGTACTGGCAGCTATTCTGAGAAGAAAAGAAGAAACCAACTCAAAAGTATTGCTTTTTGACGCCCTTAACTCACTGTTTTCAAATAAGATTACTTTAAGGGAGACGGACATAATCCCGAAAATCAAAATCCCGAAAACCCAAAATCCCGAAAACCCAAAATTCCGAAAACCCTAAATCCCGAAAACCCAAAATCCAGAAAACCCAAAATTAAGAAAACCCAAAATCCAGAAATTTTCTTAAATTTCTGTTTTCGGGATTTCGGGATTTTGGGTTTTCGGGATTTTGAGCCCAACCCTTACTTAAAGCGTTTATTTACTAACAGGAAACAACTGACAAACGAATTTAAAATCGCCGTTTTCCAGACACATTATATTTTTCTATAACAGATTTATCTTACGAAAATGTATCGCAATCGAAATCCCCAAGAAATGTCCTGAATTTTTATGGAAGTTAATCTTTTTGTACCTTTTTTTAAATTTAAAATTCTTTAAAAGTTTTTGGTTAAATACACCATATCTTTACCTTTTAACGTTTTTACTTATAACATATATCTTGGAACTGTATGTTTATGGCAAGTTTTGTATTATTAAAAAAATTTGAACTCGAGCCATGACATTACGATGATAGAGAAGTCGACAAAAGTGGATCCCACGAATCCGTCCGTGCGTCTTTTTTCTGCACAAGCTTTTATACTGCCTTAATAATATTTGTTGATCAAAAATGCCAGTTTTTATTTTTGATTTTTTAAAAAACATTAGAACATTTTTTTTTTCGAAATTCGATATCTTAAAAATGGGTAAGTATTTTTTTACGAAATTGAAATGTAATACGTAAGCTCTAAATAAATGCATAACAAAAATATTTTTACGATTTTTAAATAAAAATTTTGAAAAACTAAGATTTTTTTGAGAAATCAAATGGTGTTTGAATTTTTAAAAACAAACTTTTTTTGCAGGTACATTTCAAAAATGTAATATACAGGACATATTTTTAACCAGACTTCTTGGATACATGAGCAAGTTCGAACCCAGTCGTGCATTTTATTTTTCTTAACTACTCCAGTATATATTAATATTATACAATGGGGTTTTTTTGCACTGGTAGATTTAGGCGGCCCGTGGCGGCCATTTTGTTTTGGTGAAATTTGTCAAATCTTTTGTTTATTGTATGGTTGCTTATGTCAAATCATCATGGTAAGTAACACGGTTGAACAGAACGTTCAAATTATAAAACTTTATTATCAAAATGAGTGTTCGTTAACGTAAACGTTGCGCGCATTGCGCCCATTTTACGGTAGACGTGGTGGCTCTCACAGTCGGCTCTTTGGTGGCCAAATTTGAGACGACCGATTCAGTAAACAATCAGCCAACACCCGTACGTTTAAGGAACGCAAGATCGGTCGAGAACATCGGCGCGGTCCGTGAAAGTTTACTGCAGAACCCGAGAATTGGCGAATTTTGCGTCGGGACTTGGGCCCACACCCGTACAAGGTCCAACTGACCCAGGAGCTCAAAGTTCATGACCATAGACAGCTCCGTTTCTTCACTGACTGGGATTCGAATTGTTTGGAAGAGGACCCCAATTTCAATTTTTGCCGAAAAATCATCTTTAGTGACGAGGCGCATTTTTGGATGAATGGCTATGTTAACAAGCAAAATTTCCGTATATGGGACGACGCGACACCAACCCACGCGAGGTTCACCATGTTATAATGAATCCTCAAAAAGTTACCATTTGGTGTGGATTTTGGGCCGGCGCGGCGGCGGCGTAATTGGTCCGTATACTTTTTTTAAAACGACCTTAGTTAGGTCACCGGTCACTGTCAACAACGTGCGCTACATAACGATGATAACTAATTTTGTATGGCCAAAATTGAACCATATGGACCTAGACGACATATGGTTCCAGCAGGACAGCGCTACGTGCCACACAGCAAACGCCACGACATCTACACTTATTGAAAAACCCAAATTAGCAAAAAAACTAAGGAATCTTTAACTTAATGAAGACATTCCCAAGGCAATTTTTTTGCATATGACAAAATCGAAGAGTTTCGTTTAAGCCAAATATTTTTAGAAATAAATATTTTTCCTCTAAATAACTTTTAAAAATTAAATTGGAACTTTTTATGGTTACCCGAAGAAAACATTAATCTTATCAATCTTATAAAATATTAATAATACTTAATACTAACTGATTAAACAAACTATAAATAAGTTATGAATTTAATGGTATAAAAGTAATGATTTATCTCTTAACTACCAATATTCAAAAAAAAAATTGATACGAAACTAAATATTTCTGTGCAATAAAAAAAAGTTTTACTATAAAATAGATGATGTTAGGATTCAAGACACTATCTAAAATAAAAACAATATTACTTTATTGATTCATTTGAATTCCCGCAAAATAAAGCAAAAGCATTTTTCATTCTATTATAAATTGTTTACATAAATGGTGTTTTATTTGCTGAATCAACTTTTCATATCCATAAAATCATTTCAAACCCGAAAATATTTTTTTCTTTTGAAAAATCTATACAAACATAAATCTACATAATATTTACTATTCCTGTCACATTTCTCTAATTTCGCTTTTATTCCCCCCCCCCCCAGAGCCATATAATTTGTATGTAGATATTTACATTTTCCAATATCAAAAATTTTATTGTTCAAATATTTGTCCTTTTACGATGCAATATTTTAACCATTCAAAAGTCCAAAAATGAATCCTTCTCTTTCAAGTCACTTTAAATCTCCACAATTTACAACCAACACAAATCACTGATTTCCGCGTAAACACATACCTACATAGATATACAAACACATACATATATGTATGTGACTATTGCATCATAGTAGATTTAGATTGGGATTTTTGAAAAATAAACACAATCCTTCCGCGCTCCATGAGGAATGCAATAACGAAGCATGCAGGCCGCATCCTTATATTTTAACATCCACAACCAATTTTTGTTCGCTTGTTTTTTGTTGTTGTTGTTTTTTTTTTCTTCAAACGAACAACATGTTTCCTTGGCAATAAAGTTTTCAATATTTGCATATTTATTTTGGTTTCAGTGAAAAAGTTTCGAATCCTGTTGTGTCGCTCGTATCGCGATCTACAATTTAGCCGCGTATATATGTACCATCAGGGACAGAGGGAGAAGAAGTCCCTTTTTCGATATCCCATATCCTGGTTACGGATTAAAACAAATTTACCAACCATCAGGATACTCATAGTATTCGCATTTTTTGTTCCCTATACCCTATATATCTAGGTAGTACACATAAATATATGTATGTATGTTTTTGTGCAAAATGGATAACGCTGATTGTATTCGGACAACATACATCCCCCATTTCTCTCGATGAAATGAAATGAAATGGTACCACTGCACTGAGTTGTGTAAGGATACAAAAATAAATCCTGGACCTATCCTAGAATTGCATGAATGTTTTCTCATTGCGATTTTATTTTTTAACTTTGTCGTTTTTTCGATGTTTTTTAAGGGATTTATGGGTAAACAACACATAAAAAAAAAACATTATTTTTGGGTTTCATTGAATATCAAAAAGTCAAGGAAAAATATGTTGTGCAATATTATATGTATGTATGTGCTGTGCGTAGAGCTGCATTTGTCGGTTGGTACATCGTGTGCACCAATCTTTATGATATCACTGACAAGCTAGATGAAAAAATTTCTTTCACCGAGGTTTTAAATTCAGCATATTGAAATTGAAGAGGTTTGTATTTTTTTGTTTTTGAAATATTGTATGTATACTTACGGATCCTTTTCGGCCGGGAAAACTAAAGAACACATCAGGACCGTTCCGGTGAGGCATTTGACGGAGAACATTTAACAACTTCGCTGAATGTCGAGGCTGAAATGATGATGAATATAAATTTTAATAAAACTCTGCACGTGAGTGTGTATTTTGTATTTCTTTCTTTTAAAAATTTGTTTTTATGAACGAAAAAATTAACTCTTACCCATTTGCCATTGACAGCTTTCATCGTACCAAACAGGAGTTTTAACTCTTTTACTGTGATACTATAACTCGCTAGGACACCGAGCATTTCGATGAGAAGGTCTGCGAAAATATAAATAGGAAAACAAAAAATATTAAAGTGAAATTGAATTTATTTTATTCGTTTGATAACAACGGAGCAATCAGGCAATAATTAAGACCTCTGTGCGAGAGATAAAGAACGTCCAAAAATAATATTGGCCCTTTTGTGGTAATTCAAATGTTTATTAAAGGAAGAGAGCGTTGCTATCAATATTTCATTTGTGCTTCAGTTTTTATTATACAATTTTTATCGAGATTTTAATAGAATATATCTACTCTTAAAATGATATACATAATCTTGAATTGATTCAAAGTCTACATTCAGTGTTGTTTAGTTTTTGAATTTTAATAAAAAAGTATCTTTGTTAATTAAGGGGTGTCTGTAACTTTTGACATTTGAAAAGCAACGTTATTACTTAAAATGGAACTAAAGACGTTTCAAAAGTCGCAGAAAATCACGGTCGTCGTCGCGAAGCTCATTCTTAGCGAGAAATAGTGAATCTGGTGAAATAATTTTGGGCAACTGGGACAGGTTAGTTATGTGAAGAATTAAAAATGTTTGCATCGCTCAACAACAACTGAGAATATTGCTCAAACTCAGGTTTGTCGATTTCTCATCGGTCTTTTTAAATAGGAATTCCACAAACGACAATACACCGTATTTTGCATACAGACTTAGGTATCAAGAATAAATAAATAAGAACTAAAGCCTGACAATAAACAACGCTTAATTACGTAGCAGAAGTGTCGCATTTGGGGCTTGGGAAATCCAAAAATAATTTTTAAAAGGTCTATTATATCCTTAACGTATTCTTTATTGTTGCGGGTTTCAACTGGCAATTGATAATATGGTAGGTTTGAACTTATTTTTGAAAAATGAGACTGGTATTTTGATGTGTATGACGTTTAATCTCATATCACCGTACAGTGGAAAAAATCTTACATCGTTTTGGAGAAAGTAAGATTATTGCACTTGATATTTCAAAGTCATTTGATAAGGTCTGGAATCTTGCTCTCTTATCGAAAATGTGTGCTTTTGGTATTGATGAATCTTTATTTGTTTGGATTAGAAAGTTTCTTTTGAACCGTTCAATACAAGTTGTTTTGGACGTATTCAATTCTGAAACAAATAATATAAGTTCTGGTATGCCCCAGGCCTCATTTTTGTCTCCCAACCTTTTCTTTATTTTTATATACGTAAATGATCTCCTGTCATAATAAGAAATTGTGTGGAATTTAATGCTTTGAAAACTCAATGCTGTCTTGTATTATGGTAAAACGAAATATACCCTTCTTGTCATTAAATATCGATATCGTCAGAATGTGCATCACCAACCACCTCTTGTATAACGCTCACATACGCGATGTCGCCAAAAATTGTTGTCTAGGTTTTTTGAGACGATGCAAGAAATGTTTCTCTCCGTCTGATCTGGCTGCAATCTACAAAACTTGAATATAAAACTTGAATATAACTACCATCTCTGGGCTGGTGCTCCAGTAACTTATTTAAGCATTTTGGACAGTATTCAATGAAGATCTTTTAAAATGATTGGTGACATTAACATCATCAACTCGATTACATCACTCGAAAATCGTCCTTAAGTTTCTTGTCTTACCATTTTTTAACGTTTTTTTAACGGACTATGCTCTATTGAAATAGCCAATTGCATTCATCCCATTAAATAATTTAATCGTAATACCCACGCTTTTTCGAATGCCTATCAGTTTACCCTTGAGTCCAACTTCGGCCGTACTATGAAGTACAGAGATTCGTTTTTTAGCCGTACTACTCGGGAAGAGTGCCTTGTCACGCTCTATCTCTCCCTGTAATTGCAATGTTCAGGAATTCAAAATCAATGTACACAGATTTTCTTCCCTCTTTTCCTCATGCTCACACTATGTCTTTGTCATATAAAAGGTATACAAAACCGTTTTAGTGTGAGCTACTTAAAAAAAAAGAGGCTGGGATGCGACCCACACTGATAACTTCCCATCCCGTTTGTCGATTTGTCTTGCTTAAAAGTTTGTGTATATGTATCAATTTTTACCAAATTTGCGTACTATTTTTTGTAGATTTTATTTTATTGAATATCGAAAATAATATTTTCTGTGAAATAAAATAAGTTTGAAGCCAATATTTTTAATTTTTGAAAAGCTAATATATATATATGGATATTTGAGTCGAAAATCAATTTTTACCAAGTTTTAGTATTGTTGTTTTTTTTTAGGTTTTTATTTTTGTAAAAAAAACTGTCGATTTTTTTCAAAATTTTACTGAATGTTGAAAACAATATATTTTCAAATATAAAAGTAGTTTAAAGCCAATATCTCAAAGTTTTGAAAAGATATTTGAGTCGAAAATCAATTGTTACCAACTTAAATACATTTTTTTTAGGTTTTTATTTTTTGTAAAAAAACTGTCAATTCGATTTTTCTCAAAATTTGTTCTTATGTTAAAAACAATATTTCTTATAAGATAAAATAAGTTTCAAGCCATAATCTCAAGTTTTTGAAAAGATATTTGACTCGAAATTCAATTTTTATCAACTTCGAGTAATGTTTTTTTTAGGTTTTTATTTTTTATAAAAAAAACTGTCAATTAGATTTTTTTCAAAATTGTATCAGATGACAAAAACATCATTTTTCGTTACACAAAATTGTTTTGGAGATGAAATCATATTTTAGTCGTAAAATTTTCGAGGTGACAAAATTTTTTTTCAGTGCTATGGTAAAAAAACCACCGACGCAATTTTCTTGAGAGCCCTTTCTGCATCTTTCTGCCTTATTATCTGTATACAAAATTTATTTGAAGTCGATATCTCTTCTGGTTCAGCTATAGAAGACGGAAAAAACGTCGCGAACGTACGGACATACGGACGTACGAACGTACGTACACACGCACGCACGGACATCTTTCTAAAAATCTTTTATTTCGACTCTAGGGGCCTTGAAACGTCGAGAAATTTCAAAATTTTCAATTTGACAAATCGGACCCATTACAATAACTTCCTATGGGAAGTTAAAAATTAATATTGCAGGAAAAGTTTCCTATCCGTTTTGTTGGCCTAGAGATCTTGTGATTTATAACCTTCAGACTTTTTTCCTTGGGCCACGTCTATGCTTAATTTTACCAGGCCCTATTATAGAAAATCCGTGCCTTCAGCTTAAAAGGATAAGAAAATACCTTCCGGACCGATCGATACAAGTATAGTTTTGCATAAAGTTCAACTCTGGAAAGTACAAAATAAATTGTGGTGGGCTCCGTGTTGTCCTTGATCCTTTTCTTCAATTCATTGTTTTGCTGACGATAGTACTTTAAACTTTTCATGTTCTCTTCCAGACTCACATCCCTTCAAAATTTCATAAGCTCTTTAAAGTCCGACCTACACAGTTGGGAATAAGACACTACGTGGAATTTATTGCTTCGAAAATATAATGGAACACTCACATCTACTATGTCACCAAAATTCCACAGGATGTTTGGGTTTTTGGAGACGATGAAAGAAATTTGTATTCAATCATTCGCTTCTTTAAATGTTTAGCTCTGTATCTTTGAGATATGCTTCGGCCGTATACTGTTTAGGACAGAGATTCGTTTTTTAACCGTACTACGCGAATGTAAAATTTCTTTTTGAAACGATGAAAGAAATTTGTGTTCAATCATTCGCTTCTTTAAATGTTTAGCTCTATATATTTTAAACCCTATTTCGGCCGTATACTGTTAAGGACAGAGATTCGTTCTTTAACCGTACTACGCGAATGTAAAATTTCTTTTTGAAACGATGAAAGAAATTTCTATTCAATCATTCACTTCTTTAAATGTTTAGCTCTGTATCTTTGAGACATGTTTCGGCCGTATACTGTTTAGGACAGAGATTCGTTCTTTAACCGTACTACGCGAATGTAAAATTTCTCAATACTCACTGTTTTTCCTAAGCATTGCAATTTTCAAGAGTTCAAGACCAATGTACACCACTACCTCCTTTCAAACCTCTCAATTAATTTTAATGCTCATACTGTGTCTATGGCATATTTTAAGTATTCAAAGCCATTTGAGTGTGTACTAAGCTTTTGAATGCTCATAAAAATACTCATTTTTTTAAACTGAAAATGAAACCTTTTAATGGAAAAACCATTAAAATAAATTAATCATTTGACAAAACAGATCGAATCAATGACAGATAATTTGACAGATGTAACTTCAATGTATGGTTGCCATCGACTGTCAAATTTTGTAAGTCTCTATCGGAATACCCTTTACAACCTAAAAGTTTAATTCAAACAATTTCTGCAGAAAACTTAAGTCACTAAAATAAATATTTTCTTTTTCCTATATAAGATTTAAATCATAACTTTTAATTTTTATATACTATGTAGTATGTCGAACTTTACTCTGTCAGTATTTTCACAACATACACATCCATACACTGAATATAACTTAATTCTCTGCACACACAAGTCGAACGATGCAACATTATAGGGCTTATCTTGATCAAATTTCTAAACGAATCATCCGAGCGCACACAATTTTTATTCCTCTCTCCCTTGAAAAATAGAAATAAAATAATAATAATAATAAAAACTTCTTAAATATTCACTTCAGTTAACAGAGGATTACATTTTATCGTTTTGAAATATCTTAAGGACCTTTTATATAATAGGTATATGTTTGTATAAGATTTGGGCTCTCTCCTTCAATCGTTCGGAATTGAGTATAGTCTTTGGTCCTTCAGAGAATATATAAGATCGAGAATTTTATCTTGTCTAGTCTTTTTGTTTGCCTTAAAGCGGTGCGTTAGAGTTGGGCCGGCGCTGGCGTTCGTGATAGAAGGAAGGATAAAGTTTTGTCGTCGCTCATACATTTGTAATGATATTGAAAGGATGTATGTGCATTTGTATTAAAATATATAAATGTTCATGTTTGTTAGTAGGTTCTATTTAAGTTTTGTTTTTTTCTTTTTGATTCTCATTCTTATTTTAACCTCAACAATTTTGCGGACGTGACTGGAAATCCCAATGCTGGAACTTACTCTGACAGTCAGAATGAAACTTGTGTAATGAAGGCACACTCGGAATAAGCAAGAACTGATAAAATTTTATTTTACAAGGTCTTCTTCACCAATGGTCTGTTTTCTGTAGTCTCTGCATGCAATTCCATCACCCCCAAAAGACTATATAGCAACATTTTTAAGGGTGAAAATGAAATAAAACTTTAATATGAGTCAAGGAATAGGAGAGTTTCTCTATGTATACAATACACGCAGGACATTGTTCGTGCAAGGGTGATGTTTGTGTGGATTTAGTTACATCTCGAGAAAACTTTCAACTAGAAAACTAGTTAGCTCCAAAATTCTTCTTCTTTTTTCATATTATTGTCAGGTAGACGATGAAGTTCGAGCAACAGAAATATCCAATGAACCTTTAAAATAGTTTTTAGTTGACATAGAAGGATTTATAGGAAAAACAAAATGAAGTAAGATATAGGAAACGATGGTATATGGCTATATCGCGCTATACCGCTATACGGATAGGTACATAAATGTCGAATTGTTAAACTCAGCAAAAAGTGACATTTTTCGTATACCTACATACTTCGTTTACCCTACAGCATAAGGAATAAGATTGAAAAGAGAGAAAAAGAGAATATGGATCACATTTAATTCGTAAGGGATTTTTGTAGGTTAATTGTAATTCAGGCAGTCGTTCGTGTGACAAGTTTGGAAAAACTTTGATGAAAACTTTATTTTCAAACTCAACTGAAAATTAAGTTTAACTTGGATTAAAATATGTGTCTAGGTAGTATGAAGACTTAGGTAGGTATAGGTATGTATATTTCAGTGTGAATTATTTAATCAAGCTAATGTCACGAGACCCTAAGGGCAAAAGCTATGGCACTTAGAGATATTCGCAGATTAGTAACCCCCAGTAAAATTTTAACATCAGGTTGAAACACGTTCAAGATTTAAATACTTTAATTAGTCTCAAGGGTATTGAGAAACACTGTTGTATATTCTTCTTACAAGCGTAAAGAATATTAAGGTAGAACGAACTTTTTAGAAAAGGTCTCGCATAAGAGAATTCTAAACTTTGATAAGCGCCATATTGTTAAAGCTAAATCTGTCAAATTGATTGTTACTTATTAAGAAGGATTTTTCAAATCATAAATAGAATTAATAAATTATTTTATTAAAGTTTGTGTTCTGTTCGTACAATTTTCCATACGGTGAGCCCATTTCCACGGTTGATATCGATCCACGTGAAATTCAAGAGCTTCCAATACACCCCGAAAAAGACAATGTTTGGACTAAATTTTGGATCAACGTTCCATATTTCTTTGAGGACGCCGTTGGCCAGGTAATTTATATTCAAAAATCTAAACGATTTTTAATCATTTTTTTCGAAAATCGTTACAGCGGTTTTTTTAAACATTAATTTTGTATATTTAAAATTTTTCAATTTTAGTTTAAAAATATTTTTAGAATGCAGTTTTTCAGAACTTATTAATATACGTTTAACATTTAATTTGTGTTAAAAAATATTGACTATCTAATTTTTGAGACGTCGAATTTTGAACACAAAATAATATTTTCTTAAAAATCAACCAAAAAATTAATATTTTTGATCATCAAATATAAAAAGAAATCGCAATTTTTTCGCTGATTTAATCCTCGAAAAGCATAAAAATGATTCAGATGCTTTTGGGACATCATCTTTGTAGATAAAACCCATTTTCAACTCAGGGGCTACGTTATTAATCGAAATTGTAGCAGAATCGAAGAAAGATAGCTAAAAAGCCTCTTTTTAACGTTATTGTGTCCCTGTTTGATGTAATTTTGGGCTGGTTTGGACTTCATTTATTCAAAAATGTATACAGTGCAACTGAAAAATTGAATGTATGGCGCTAACAAGTTATGATTAATAATCCTTGTGCCTAGAATTGGAAGATAATGATGAATTTTATTTTCAACAAGAAGGCCGGCGCTGCAGCGCTATGTTCCATAAAACGAAACAGTATCAATGGTTTAAGAAAAGTACACTAATACTCTATAATCGATTCAAGATTTTGAGGATATAAATTGTGAAATTATCGATATCGAAGACATTCAGTGGAAAACTTGCGAATTGATCAAAGAAAATTTCATAAAAAGAATAAAGTGCTGCAACGGCATTTTTTTACAATGAAATAAACATAGATTGATTTTTTTCAAAAAATACTATTTTTTGTTAATATCAAACCGAAACCTCTTATTGGAATACCCAGTGATCTATATTTTGAATTAGACTCTCTTCTGTTTTCATATATTCTTCAACTGCCGTGATAGTTTCCTATATAAATGTCAAGATTAACGCCTTCAGAACAAGATTACCAAAACATATTTGAAATCTTGAGTTTTCTATTTAAATATGCTTCAATTCACGTAAAACCGCTTTTTAAGATTTTTAAGTAAAAGTTTGTTTACTAGAATATTTGGATTGCCCATATAATAGTTACTACTCCATCGAACCACTATCTTTAAATTTTTTAAAGATGCCAAGTTTGACATCTGACTCTATAGATTCTATAACTAACATAGTTTCTTCAGTGATTAGACAGTCTGCAGAACTTTCTTCCCAACGTAGAAATACCTTTCAGTCTGTATATGGTACGACGAAGAATGCAAAAAAAGTAGGAGAAAATCTTTTGCTTTCTTAAAACTATATAGAAAAACAAATAGCGCAGTTTTTAAATCACTGTATTTACAATCAAACAAAGAATACAAAAGGTTATGCAATCTCAAAAAAGAACTTTAATTAAAAAACACGGCTTCTAAGCTCGTTGAATACAAGGACTCGAAATCTTTTTGGAAGACAGTACAAATGTTGAGTGGGCGGAATAGGAGGGTATTGTTCACAATTGATGAAAATCTACTTGCAAATTATTTCGAAACACTACTTCTGCTTGACCCTAATCTACACACAATGAGCTTTGCATTCCCCAATGTAATTGTTCCTGAACTGGATTCCAATCTCACAATGGTTGAACTAGTAGCTGTTTTAAAAACAATTAAAAATAACAAAACATCTGAATCTGATGGGATCCCAGTAGAGTTTTATAAACATGCTACTCCTGAGTTTTTGGGATATCTGTTAGAACTTTTAAATAGAATATTCATTGGAGAGATAGTGCCTGAAAATGTTCGTCTGTCTCGAATTACAGTCATTTTTAAAAAAGGTAACCGTGATTTGCCAGAGAACTAGGTATAGAGGAATTGCTGTGCTTAACTCATTAAGAAAAGTGTTTACACAAATACTCTATACTAGACTTACGACCTGGGTAGAAGATAATAATATGATTAGTTGCTTTCAAGGTGGTTTTCGAGCCAACCTTTCAGCTATTGATCAAATTTTTGTACTCAGCACCACTGCTAGGTGTTTTATTGATAAAAAAAGAACTTATATGCCTTTTTCGTTGATTTAAAAGCGGCTTTTGACACTATTAATAGGAGGTCCTTACTTTATAAGCTCTCAGCAATTGGCCTATCTACTAAATTTATCAGAGTCTACGAAAAAATTCTCGAAAACATGATGGCATCTGTTCAGAATGGTAGAAAAGTATCTAGAGAATTTAGTTGTGAAGCAGGTGTCCCTCAAGGATGTGTTTTAAACCCTATCATGTTTGCACTGTATATGAACGATGTCGAAAACAGTATACCTGGGGGAGTTCAGTTCGGGGATATTACTCCTAAAGTCTTGCTTTATGCTGACGATCTAGTGATTTTATCAGACAGTCCGCTTACTCTACAGCTCCAGATTAACAAGCTAAAACATTTTTGTGATCTATGGGATCTTAGAATAAATACCACCAAATCCAAATTGGCTATGGGCGGAATTGGACTTTAGATGGTGAGATAATTGAGGTCGTAAATGAATTTAAGTATCTTGGGTATACAATGACATATAATCTTAACATTCAAACCTTTATAAAAGAAAAAACAACCGCTGCAAAAATTGCAATAAACACAATGTGGTCCCAGTTCTTCGGTAATAAACTCGTAGATCCAATTTCAAAATTCAAAGTTTTCAATGCCACCGTGAATACTTGTTTTTGCTATGGTAATGAAGTATATGGTTTCGAACAGTTGGAGGAAATGGAAAATATACAGAGGTATTTTTTCAAGCGAATTTTTAGGTTACCTATCAACACTCCTAATTATGCTATCCACCTAGTCAGGCTTACCTCAAATTTTCTTGAAAAACTTAAAGGCTAACGCCGATTTTATGATCAAAGTTATGAAGCGGTCCGACCAAAACTTGCAAAAATGACTCCTTAAAATTTGTTTCAGTTGTGGATATAGTCCGGTCAAAAACTGGTATGATCTTGCTGTAGCACATAACCTTTCAATATCATTGCCAGTGGACAATGTGGAAGCATTAAAAAATGCTTTATATGAATGTATCTCTGTTATAGATGACTCGATGTATAGGCTTTGTATTGCGCGAGGGATTGCATCAACATCCAGGAATATATACAGACAACTTAATCTGAAACTTGGTGAAGGAAACTATTTTTCAGAAGAGTTTACAGTTTCTGAAATGAGCTTGATCTTCAAGATCAGAACGGAAATGCTCGATTTGAATTATAGACCACTTAGAAAAGACTTAAAACCTGTGTGTTCTCTTTGCAACCTTGGTCAAAACGAAGATGTTTTGCATTTTTTAGCACTTTGTCCAATATTACAGGAAATCCGAAGGCTCTACTTTTATTCTAGTTTTCTTTCCCAAAAGGAATGTGTCGGTGTACTAAACGGAGATCGTAGCTGGAAGCCTCTTATACGCTATGTCTCACATGCAAGAAAATATCGAAACGAGTATTTGAATTTGTTTTGAGTTGTAACAAGATGTTAAAGTGATTGTATCTTCTCCTTTTTTTTCGTTTTAACCAAACTAAAAGCCCTTAAAATAAAAAAAAAAAAAAAAAAACTTGAGTAATATGCGGTTCTTCTTCCTATTTTTCTTACTTACAAATCATTATCTGTTTTAGCTAAACTAAAAGCCTATTACCAATATTTCTCTTTTTTCTTTAATTTTTTGTTTTGACTAAACTAAAAGTCACACTTTTTATTGAACATATAACTACCTGTTATTGCTTTTTTATACTATATATATATCAAAATATACTTTAGTGATGAACATTATTCCATATGGTTCAAAGATTCTTTTTTTTTGTTTTTGACTAAACTAAAAGTCACATTATGAAAATAATAATTTAAAACAATTTTTTTTTTCTTTAATATTTATATTTACATATTTTTAACTATTAAACTTATTTTGTGAAATATTCTCTATTTTTACTCAAATATTATATTTTTTTTTTGTTTTTTTATTTAATTAGTTTTTTTTGTCCGGCAGACGACGGCTTATAAAGCCATGCTTTGTATAATCTTTTATTATGAAATATTGTACTTATAAGAAAATTGAAAAAATAAAGAACTTATCTATCCATCTATCTAAATTATTTAAAGTTTATGCTCTGAAAATGTATCTTATCCCAGTTAGCATACAAAACTAAATCAACTCAAATGTTGTAAATGATGAATAAATAAGAACATTTTAAGGTTGAAAATATTTTTCAACATAATTGGCACCAAATTACAATCAAGCATGAATTTGCAACTTCAGTAAAATTTAAATAATGCGCATACAATGAGCTTAAGAAAATTATTCCCCATTGTTTTTTCATTATTAATGTATATGCTAATTTTGTCCTTGTTCATCCCGATAACTTGTTTCTTTTTAAACATCAATTAAAAAAAAAAATAAATAAAACATTAAATCCTAATTAACGTCTTACATAATTTGTATCCATTAAAAAATTTGAAAAATTATGTTCACTTGACATAGGTTAATTTGAGTCAATTTAACTTTTTTTATATACCTACAAAATCCATCTATTAAGAAGATATAATATATATGTATGTATCTTTCGTTCGTTGATTACCAAAGAAGATTATAAATTGGAATATCCTGTAATTACACCTCAAATACCACCCCACCCCACCACAATGACTATGTTTATTTGTTTAATTCCTGTTGCTTCCGACAGATACGAATAGATAGAGAGAGATAAAGCTTAATCAAGTGCTGATGATGATGAAGCAGATCGAATCATTCTACCATAATGCTTTACCGGGGAAACAGTTAATTATAGACACGAACACTGTTAACATCGCAGGAGTTTCAATTCGAATGAAGTATAAAATGGTGTGGGGAAGATTTTTTTTTTTTTTTTTTATATTTTCATCATCTTCATCATATTTTCCCAAAAGGAACTTTTATAATTTCCTTTTCCTTTCTCTAACAGATGGAGAAGTTATATACACTCGAATTTACACACACACACAAACACATCAGCATTACATCTGTGTATCTAGAGTAATATTTTATTCATTAAGGCAAGGAGATTGAAAACAGTAGTTGCAGAATTCGAAATGAATCTTCTATGCGTTTTCTACCCGCCCCAAAACATAACGAGTATACCTTAACTCATATATGTTCGTATTTCTTGTATGTGGAATAATAAAAGTCATACACCAGAGCATCATGGCAGAGCATCGTTAATGTATGTGTATTTTTGTCTTACTTTTGGGTACCTGGGCCAGGATCCACATCAATTTCAACGCCACCGCGCCGGAATAAATCAATTTTATTGCATGCGCCCGGATGAAAATGAAGAGGATGTTGAGAATCGGAAGCGATTCAACTTCACCTTTACATCAGAAATATTAGAGTTCGCTATAGAATCTACTATGCAAGGATACACGCTCTCTATACTATTTGCCGAAAATGCCTTTAGCAGGATATGATATACAAGACCAAGAAGAAGTCGAAGTAACAAAACGAAAATACACATGTACAGTACATATGTATGTAGGTAATGTATAACTATTATAATAATAAAACGTACCTGCGACAACGGTTTCCGAACGCTGGAGTCTGACGAGAACGTGCTCGATTAAGCCAACATCCGTGCATGCTTGAAGATTTCGCACACTTTTTCGCAGGATTGCAATGAATACACTCCAGATTTCAGCCTGCAAAGAAAAGGAAAAAACAATGTTGAATAAATAAGTTCAATACCCATAGGGTCGTCCTTTGGGAACATCATACACTATCTACATATATTTGAATACGTCAAAAATACATCCAAAATGTTATGTTTTATTAAAAAGAAAATCAAAATGGATCGATACGAGTATGAAAACTTCTGTGTTTTCTTTTCTGAGAAGAAGATTGAATAATAAAAAAAAAAAAACTAAAATAAAATAAAATAAAATAAAATAAAAAATTGTTGTTTTATCCGAAGTGACAACAATAAATTGAAAAGTTTGTTAAGTCTGATGTCAGTATTTTGTAGTTAACCTAATTTCAATGATCTTCTCAAAAATCTACGAATTAACATTTTTTATTCAAAGGGATCTTATTCATAACGAATTCTCCATCGGATAACTCGTTCTTATTTATGTTATGTTTAAATGCAAGGCAAAACTTGTTGTTTTTTTTTAAAAAACAATACTTATTTTTATAATGTTTTCCATTTGTAATATAAGTTTACTTTAATTTTCACTTGAAACAAATAAAATCCAATTGGTACCCTTTGGCGTATACGCACATTTATTAACTTCCCATAGGAAGTTATTGTAATTTTGACATTTCTCGACGTTTCAAGGTCCCTAGAGTCGAAATAAAAGATTTTTAGAGAGATGTCTGTGCGTGCGTGTGAACGTACGTTCGTACGTTCGTACGTTCGTACGTTCGTACGTTCGTACGTTCGTACGTTCGTACGTTCGTACGTCCGTACGTCTCCGTACGTCCGTACGTTCGCGACGTTTTTTCGTCCTCCATAGCTCAAGAACCAGAAGAGATATTGACTTAAAATAAATGTTGTTATACAGATAATAGAGCAAAAGGATGCAGAAAGGGCTCTCAACAAAATTGCGTGGGTGGTTTTTTTTACCACAGCAGTTTAAAAAAAAAGGTGAACATTTTGGTTAACCCTAAATATCTCATGAACCAATGACTCTAGAGACTTGAATTAAATTTTATATTATATATTGTAACGTGATACAAAACAATTATATTTTTGGAAAAATCCAATGAACGTTTTTTTTTATAAACCAAAAAAACTGAAAAAAAAAATTTGACACCTCGACAATTTTACGACTAAAATATGATTTCATCTCCAAAACAATTTTGTGCAACAATGAATAATGTTTTTGACATCTGATAAAATTTTGAGAAAAATCTAATTGACAGTTTTTTTTATAAAAAATAAAATCCTAAAAAAAACATTACTCATAGTTTGTAAAAATTGAATTTCGACTCAAATATCTTTTCAATAACTTGAGATTAAGGCTTCAACCTTTTTTTATCTTATAAGAAATATTGTTTTCGACATTCTGAAAAATGTTGAGAAAAATCGAATTGACAGTTAAAAAAAAAAAAAGTCCGTTTTTTCATAAAAAAATAAAATCTACAAAAAATAGTACGCACGTTTGGTAAAAATTGATACATATAGACAAACTTTTAAGCAAGACAAATCGATAGACGGGATGGGAAGTTATCAGTGTGGGTCGCATCCCAGCCTCTTTTTTAATTTTGTTTTCGATATAAAAAATGAATGAAAATGAATTCATTTTTGTTTTTGGAAGTTTTCTAACCAATATAATTTTTAATATTACTATGATAACGAACTGAAAAGAATGGATCCGTATCGGCTCTTAGATTTTGAGTCTGAACCGATTTCCTTTTAACTTGCGATATATAACTTTAGAGCTTAATTAAACTTCTTTAATTGAAATTGAACTTGTTAAAGTTATAATGCATCATAACAAAAATGTTAGCATAGAAACTTTTTGAAACAAATTATTTGTCTAAAAAAGAAGACTTAAATAATTTTGAAAAAGAAAACAAATGTATTTTCTGTTGAATTTGACAGAACAAAATTTTAATAAGGTCGATTATCCTGAGATAAATCGTTGAAATGTCAAGAAAGTCTTATATTAACATTCATAAAAATCAATAATAGTAACGCCAGAACCAATTTGCTTTAAAATTACTTATTGATGTTGAAAATATTTATTTTCAGGTATTTCTTAAAAATTAGAACAATATTTAAAAAAAATGTTTCAAAAATAATAAAGTTTCAAAAATCAATATCTTGGAAGTGAGTAGACATTTTCAAATTTTTGTATACCTACTCGATTTTTTTCGGGAATAAGAAATCAGAAGGAGAAATTCCGTTGTTCAATTACTCAACATTTTTGACATGAATTTGTATGAAAGTTAACTTTTATTATTTGAATAGATAGATAGATAGATAGATAGATACAGATTTTATTGAATTAAAGTAAAATTTACATTACACACAAAAAATTTTTACAAAAATCATTATAGCATGGCAATTGCCGTCTGCCAGATTGACAACAAAACACAATGAATGTAAAAAGCCCTCAATATAATTACTTTTAAATATTAAAAAAGGTATTTATAATTATAATTTTTTAACTATAAACAGTTCATGATAGATTACAAATAATTTAAAAAAAAAAAACAGTGAATAGAAACACAATCAAAAATTTTCGTTCATTATAGCACTTCTATATCTAAGCGCAGTTTTGCAAAATTCGTAAAGATTGACAACATTCATTTCATTCAATAGACTTATCACTTCATCTTCCGATAGAAAGTCTTTTCTGAATACATTCCTTCTGATTTCTCTAAGAATGGGGCATTTTCCCAAGAAGTGGACAATATCCTCTCTTTCTGATAGGTTGCACATATTACACTCTAGGGGTAAATCAGGTCTGTGTGGAATGAAATTTAAATCTATTAGTTCACTACGTAGTCTGACCATCATAGAAATCACACGGACATTATTGGAGTCCTTAAAAAAGTTGTTCTCTGCAAGGTTATGATTTAATCTGCTATATGTTGTTCTGTACAAGGAATTAGACGCTTCAGCAATATATTCAGCTCTACATTTCTCATCAACCTTTAAAATGACTTCATACAAGATGTTTTTAGCTGTTGTTAAATCCTCGATGGGTAAATTAAAATTAATTTGACATTCCTCAGCAAGATCTTTCCACTCTCGATACCAACTGTTTTGATCTTGTATGGCTTTTATGGCCACTTTTTTCACGACCCGTGAATCATTCATTTTAAAAACGTTAAGCAAGAAGTCCGCTTGCAACTTCAATGTTTTTATAAACAAAGGAGAGAGACCCGTTTCCAGCATTATTACGTAGTTTGGCGTATTTTTCGGCAAATGAAATATTCTTTTTATAAAGTGCGTTAGGAGTTTTTCAACCGAATTGTACTTTTTACATCCCCATACCTGCGATCCATATAAAAGTATGCTCTCAGCTACTGCTTCAAATACTTTAAACTTGCTACTATGTGCTATACACTTATTCATGAAGCATTGTTTCCAGGTCATATTAATAGCAGTTTTCGCCTTAACCAATTTCTCCTTCAAGTGTTTATCCATATTTAAATTATTTGTAACAGTAATGCCAAGGTATTTGTATTCTCGCACACATTCAATATTTTCGCGATTATAGCTCCATTTTTCATTTGATGCATTTCGTCCACCACCACTTTTAACAACCATAACCTTGGATTTATCTATATTTACTATTAAATTCCATAGCTGACAATACTGGTAAACCCTGTTAATCATGAGCTGCAGAGTTTCCGGTGATTGCGCAAACATGACTATATCATCTGCGAACAGAAGTGCCTTAATCCGCATCCCTGCGAAATCCACTCCACCCGGCAGGTAGTCCAAAAGGTCATCAATGAATAATGCAAACAAGGTAGGGCTTAATGTACAACCTTGTCTCACTCCCGATGAGGTTTCAAACCAGTCTGAGAGTTCTTCACCTGTCCATACAGCCGCCCTTGTTCCTCTATATAGATGCTCAAGAACGCGACCAAACTTGAATGATATCCCAAGACTATACAGCTTATAGAATAGTGCACCTCTATCGATTGTATCGAAAGCTGCTTTAAAATCGATGAAAAATACATACAGCTTTTTCCTTTGTTTCAAGAAATTCTCTGCCAAGCTCCTGAATATAAAAACATTATCTATTGCTGAATATCCTGGTCTAAATCCAGCCTGGAACTCCCTCAGCAAGTTTCCGGTCTCAATCCAACTAACAAGACGCTTATGCATCATCGTTGTAAATATCTTGTAAGATGCATTTAAAAAGGATATGCCTCTGTAGTTAGCTGCATCAAATAACGATCCTTTTTTGTGGATTGGAAATATAATAGCATCTCGAAATTCATCTGGCGTCAATTCTCCCTCCAAAACTGTATTGAAAAGTTTTATAAGGTGCTCTTTGAGCATGACAGTCCCATATTTAAGAAATTCCACCGGTATACCATTCGATCCGGCTGCTTTTCCATCTTTAAGCGTCTTCAGCGTTTCTTCCAACTCGCTAAATGTAAATGCACAGTCCAGAGAGTCGACTACGAATCTAGGTGCTGCGAATTGCCACTTTGTCGGCGTTATTACAGGATTTAAAAGATCCTTGAAATGGGAAAGCATTACATTAGAAGACAGTTTTGTGGGGATGGTAAAACGTTTTCCATTCAGCTCCCTAGCCAGTTTCCAAAAATCAGCGGAGCTTTTACAAGATGCTAATCGGCCTGCTTGTTTTTCAGCGTATAACTTTTTTTTAGTCTTACAAAGCTCTTTAAACTTCTTATTGGCCTCTATATAAAAACCCTTAAATAATCCTTGGGTGGAGTTACGGAAGATCCTCAACCACGCAAATGATGTTTTACGAGCTTTTAGACATTCTTCGTCAAACCAGGGTTCTTTTTTTGTATTTTCTTTCTTTTGGTTGAGTCCTTCCTGTGGGTATGAGGCTTTCACAATCCGTTCTAAGAGCGAAAAGTCCTCGACTTGATGTGATTGGAGTTGCAAGTCTAGAGATCGTCGATACTCCTGAGCCTTAGCCTCTTTCCATTTCAGTTTAGGCAGGAGCCGCATAAAGGTTATTTCCTCATCATGCTTAGTTTGAAGTTGTATTGTCACAACAACAGGAAGGTGGTCTGAATATGATACTTCACTTATCTCAAAATCTTTCACGAACGGTTCCCAATCTTCTCCTATGATAGAATAATCGACCACTGATGTCCCTTGGCCGCCCACAAAAGTTAAATGTCCTGAGGAGTCACCGGCACTGGTTCCATTTAGTATGCGCAGACCAAACGTATTACAAAGCTCTAATAGTTTCTTTCCTCGTGCGTTAGAGCAAGGATCTTTTGATTGTCTGCGGCAACCTCTTAACTCATTCATCACTCCTGCCTGCGTTCCAACTCTCGCATTCAAATCTCCAATTAGCATCACGTTTGAGGCATTTATACCATTGAATGTATATGCCAATTTTTCGAAGTCGTCTTCCCAGTTGTTACAATTCAAATACATCGGTAGTATCGTAAGACGGATGTTGTAAGTTTTGAATTCTAGAAAAGAAATATCGTTGTATGTTTTGAAGGCGCAGCGTGCATTTAGTTTTTTCTTAAATCCTAGGAAACATCCTCCACTTGCTCTTCCTCGTGTGTGATTCCTCGTTGCTGGTATCCACTTAAACGTAAAATCTAATATTTTATTTTCAATTCTTGCGAAGTTATCCTCGGTAATGAAAGTTTCATATAGAAAAATTAAGTCATAATTATTGATGAAATTATAAAAGTCATTATACAGAGATTTATTACTAAGACCTGACACATTATAAGATAAAATTTTTAAATATTCATTTTTTAAGACTAAGCTATTTTGTACTTTATTACTAGTTTTATTTTGGCAGACGGCTTTAATACTAAACATTATAATTTCTACTACTAACGACACCACTGAACCCAGGGACTTGCACTGCATTATCGACGTTTATGGTTTGTAAGCTTGCTGTCATCTGAGCCTTGTCACTGCACTCCGTCAAAATATTGTTGATCATGCTTAAGCCATCAGCATCGTCACACGTCAAGCTGTTGTTATTATTCAGATAAAAAGTCTTGTTTTCAATTAAAAGTGTTTGACCACGAAGTACGACTTTAATGTTATGGTTCTTAGCATTAATTTTTGTTTTTATCTGCATCAGTTGTTTACGTTTCTCCCTCGTCGCTTTGGTGTAATCACGATGAATAGAGATTCCGGTATCGCGCAATTTGAAAGCAGACTTTAAAATGCGTGGTATAGAATCACTGTTCTGCATTTCCACAATGACATTTGCCATTCTATTGTCTCTCGACCGAATCAATTTCGTTTTTGTTATAGAGGCTGGATTATTTTCTTGCAATAGTTCCAAGCAGACGTTTCTAGCTTTGTCTATAACATATTGATCGTCTCCTTGAGATGGAATGTGCAGCACCAGGTTGTTTTCTTTGGATCTTTTTTCGAGAAAATCAATTTGCCTCTCAAGTACAATACATTTGCTTTCCACTTGCTGCAGCTTAGACTTAAGCAATTCATTGCTACGTTCAAGTGACTCCATTTTTGTTTTGACTTCAAGCAAGTCAGATTTCGTTGGAAAATTTTTCAGTCGATCATCAAGCAATGTTGCTAGAGAGGTTTCAATGGTTTTTAAATCAACTAATTGCACATTTCCGATGTTCGTATTTGCTTCGATGGCGGCTGGATTAACCTCGGGGGAGAGTGCAGAACACGGTCTTTTTAACACCGGCCGTTGGGGGTGGGTGCATTTATTATTATTATCACTATGCAGCTGGGTGTTATTGCTGCCTTTGTTCTCAGAACTAGTGTTGTTGTTTACATTGATTTTCCTTGGTGGAGTTCTTTGTATGCTCTTCATTTTTTTGAGTGGTGGTTTTCACTAATATACAATGCTTAATAACTGCTCACCTTTGAAAATATGAAATCCTTGTTGTTTATTAGATATTTAAAAATTATTTGCACAACAAAACAAACTTTTTTAACAATAAATAAACGAATATTTTCTGGAGCTTAAATACAATGTCAACCAAACTTTAAGAGCCAGCGTTGCCCAATTATTTGAATATAAATTCACAAAAAGTATCTCGATACACTTTTCCCAGCAATGTTCAATAACTTCGATGCCCAATTTATAGTGAGATCCGCCGAACTCTTTAAAATAGCCATCAACCGCAGACTCCACATTTTCATTGTTGGCAAATCTTTTACCACCGAGCCATTTTTTCAAGTTTGGAAACAGAAAATAATATGAGGGGCCAAATGTGGTGTTGTGCGTGATTAAACAATTCGAACTATAACTCATTGATTTTATCCATCGCTATAATGGATGTGTGAACTGGTGAATTGTCTTGATGAAACAAATATTTCTTTTTAGCGGATGTTTTTTCTTGATTTCGTCAAGCCAAAACGCTGCAATAAGTTTGCATAATACTTGCCGTTCATTGTTTTTCCATTCTGAAAGAAATCAATGAAAATTATCGCACGCGCATCCCAAAAACGTGACGCCAATGAGCTTGCCCGCAGATGGAACTATTTTCGCCTTCTTTGGAACCGATTCACCACTATCAGATGTGAAGTGATGGACCCATATGTTACATCCATGGTTACGAATCGCCGCTAAAACTCTGCTTTACTTCCATGTCTGCTAGCTTGTGCACTTTCAGTCGACGCACGGTCACCCAATACCATTTTTTCTTCACCATTTCTGGCGTTGTCACTTCATTTCATCGACAACTTCGATGTTTGTCTTGGCAGCTCCTACGATGTTGCTTAAACTCTGCCATCCAGTATTTTATTGTTGTAAACAAAGGAGCAGAATCCCCCGGAGTAGAATCTAGTTCTGCTTTGATATTGGTTAGACTGAGGGCTTTCAAATGAAAGTATTGTATCACATAACGATGACCAAATTTTTCCATGATTGCAAAGCCACTGAGAGCGTTCTTTATCGAAACCTGACAAACAAATACTGAACAATGTAGCTTCGTCAAACTTCAAACTTAAGCTCTAAAAAGTAAGTACTTTTTACCATAATCATTCTTACAAACAACAATCGCCATCTATACGTCAGGTATTGTACTTCTGCGACTACCCTCGTATAGTATATCCAAAGACCTAAAGAATATGCCAGTGACTTTACTTCCAATTTTGATTAAAATATTATGATATTTTGCTCATCAATAGTATTTCTCTAGAAAAGTCAAAAAAGTATTTACTGTATTTCAAACAAATCGTTTGATTTTTGGTCAATTTTTATTTTATTTGTTACGATTTTTCTTTTATTATTTCAATTTTTTCCGCCAAAAAGTTTTGCCTCAAAATTTTAGCGCATACTTAGTTATAAAGGGTTTTTCAATAAGGACGTGTAGATGTTGAAATAGAATAAAACAAGCTGTGTGTGAGGTATTAACAAAATTATTTTTCATTTGAAAGGCGCATTTATGTGTGATATATGACATCATTCAAATGCCCGCCTCGGCTTCTTACGGTGGCATGGATCCGAGTTGCCCCATTTTCAATGTCTCTTCCGTATAGACCCGGCTGAATTTGAGCGATGGCCTGTGTTATCTTCACCTTAAGGGCATCGGTCACAGCGATGGCCTCTGTTATCTTCACCTTAAGGGCATCGGTCAGTTGTGGTTTATTTGAATAGACCTGCGACTTCAAGAAACCTCCTAGCGTGGTTAAATCGCATGACCTTGGTGGCAATTCACATCACCCCTACGAGAGATAACCTTATCCTCAAACCGTTCATGCAAAATGTCAATCGTGGTGTTTGTTGTGTGGCACGTAGCGCCGCCGCCGACCCTGATGGAACCACATATCGTCTAGGTCTGTATAGTTCAATTTGGGCCATAAGAAATTAGTTATCATCGTTATGTAGCGCTCACTGTTGACGGTGACCGCCTCACTAACGACGTTTTCAAAAAAGTACGGACCAATTACACCGCCGCGCCGCGCCGCCGGCCCACAATCCACACCACACGGGTGTTGGCTGATTGTTTACTGAACCGGTCGGCTGTGAAGGGCCATGACGATTTGGCATAAACAACTGAATAATAAACAAAAGATTTGAAAGATGTCACCAAAACAAAATGGCCACCACGGGGCGCCAAAATCTACTTCCACCAGTAGGAAAACCCTTTGCAATAAAAGTCCGAACATTCAAAATAAAATGCAAAAACTATGTATGTAAATATACTCAATAATTAAAAGAGTTATCTCCAATAATTTGTATATAGTTTCTTTCAAACCCTTAATCGAAAAAAGAAGCAAATGTCAAAAAATACCCAAAATTGGATCAAAACAAAAAAATAAAAACAGCTATAGACACAACATAAATATTTTGTTCTCAGATTTACTTAACTTCAAACATCCACTTATCTGCTCTTACATATATATAACATAATTATAATTGTCATAAATGTATGGATTTTGACACATTTCAATGTACCAAAATCTAGTATTACGCGTTCTATAATCAGCTTAGCGCACCTATATAAGAACTTAATACCTATATCACCCTTAACATGTCTAGGATGTAACTTTCCTTTTTAGAGTACATAAGTGAGAACATACTCATGAAATAGGGAGTGACTTACCCACCTATGTACATATCAGGAAGACGATGCAAAATAATTTGCCTGTTTCTTTTGACACCCTTATTCACAGTCATGCCATAAAGTTATCCCACTCGTTTATGTACTCCATATTACCACACATGATACACACTACACAGGAAGGTACGCATGAAGGAGCTGAGCCACAATCTCAACTTAACCTGCATCTAATGCATTGCATATATGTATATGTATGCAGAACAAGTTGCACTCTATTTGCAGTATATTTTTGCTTCTTCTAGGTGCGTCATCATTCAGTCTCAAACTCTTCTCGACTTCGACTTCAAGTGCTTAAACCTATATCCTTCATATGGAATTTACCTCAATAAATTTGTACTAAAAAAGGAGAAAAATACCAGGAAAAAGTATGACAGTGTACTTCCAGTGTAACACTTCAGACATACGTGTACACAAAAAATGTCTTTGTTTCGTTGAGTGCCTCTATTAGTTCAGAGTCCTTTTCTGGTTAATGTCCTCCTAAACTTTCATTCTATGCAAAAATACCTTCCTGTTTCCTGTCAAAATTTTGCACACTTACGCATTTTTTCTGTGAATAGAAAAAATTACTACACAAGAGCAAGGGACATTGAGCAACCCTTTTTATGATGTTTTTAAATCTTACGGGTCGACCTGCCGTGTCGCATAAGCCATGTCCTAAGTTGTGACCTTAAAGGAAGTTGCAAAACGTTGAGAAGGTTGTTATTCTGGCCCAGTTGGTGCGTCATTCTGTATTTTTGTAGTTTTAAAAATACGTAGGATTAATATGAATATTTCGAACTTTTTTTCTTGACACTTTTTTAAGAGAGATTTCTGTGATTCTCGGTCAGCTTTTGTGGTTGTTGTTGTTTATCATGTGCTAGGACAAAACGATGGTATGTTTAGTTAGTTTGGTTTGGTGTGCTCATCGAGATGCGACACCTCAATGCTTTTAGGGGTGAATTAAAGGAATATCCCGTTGAAATTTATTTTTATTTATCTCAAAACCATAGGAAAGAAATGTCAAGACAAGCGACTTGCAGTACCTACAAAAAAGGACTCTCTTATTTTTTGTGTGTTTATACCCTAAAAGTAACCGTAATGCTTATATGGTTGATAGAATATGAATTGGAATTATTTTATTAGACCATCAGCAAGGCACAGGAAGAGAATGCGGGTTTCCTTCCTGTTGAGACTGGATCTCTTCCTGTTCGTCGTCGTTTCTCATTTGGTTGGTTTCACAAAATTCCCTGTCAATGCACACAAAATCTATTAGAAGGTTTGAAGGTACCTATATAATGGAATTTGTAGTAGGTATGGAATAAAGTGGTGATGACATTCCAGGTGTGAAATGAAAGATGAATTTTCACAAAAAGGATTTGATTTAATTTTAACGAATGAAAATTGATTTATTTTAGCTTTGAAAGCAAATTAAATTGAAATTGAGTTCAATTACTTTAGCTGTTGGTGTGAAAGGTATTATTTTTGTTTATTAACTTCTAGAAATGTCTTTTGGAAAAAAGAAGACATTTTGACGGAAAAAAATATTTTTTTTTATATTTTGAGAAAATCTTAGATATGATGTTAAGATAATTAATTTTAAAGAAAATTCTGTAGACTTTTTTTTTTGTATAATTAGCAAACACTAAAAGGGTTGTATATACCTTTAATATTATTATTATTATTATTTATTTATTTAATCCGTTAATTATCTAACGTTAATATAAACTTATAGCTATGAATTTTTAATTTGAAATTTTAAATTAACATAGAAATAAATAAATACTATAACATATTAAAAAAGCTTTCTTTAAATTGTTTACTTTTAACATTGTCATTAACAGATGAAATTAAATTATAAAATTTATTGAAGACTGAAATCAATTGATTTAAAGGGCTATTCATACCATAGTTAGTTCTGCTAAAGATCGGACATAAAGGTATCTGTCTTCTTATGCTAGTTTGACTATAGCTAAAATTTAGACGATTCAGAGCTGTTGCGGATATAATAGAACCATTAATTAATTTTAAAATAAAACAAAATTGGAGATATTGTCTATGTTGTGAAAGTGTAGGGAGGTTTATTAGCAAAAGTCTCTGAGAATAAGGAGGTGGTGTGAATATTTGGGAAAACGGAAAAAAACGAAGACAAAAACGCATAAATCTTTTTTGGATACTTTCAAGTCTGTCAATATGGACTGAATAGTATGGTGCCCATATAATACAGCCGTATTCAAGTATTGGCCTGACAAATGATACATAAAGAAGTTTTAAGACGTAGGGGTCACGAAAGTCACGAGAAAAACGTTTAATAAAACCTAGAATCTTGTTAGCTTTTTTAACTATAAAGTTATAATGGTCACAGAACGTTAATTTACTGTCAAGAATAACACCTAAATCAGAGAAAACGGAAAGCTTACAAAGGGAGGAAGAATCTAATAAATAGTTATAATCTATAATTGTTTTTTTGCGTGTAAAACACATAGTTTTACGTTTGTCAATATTCAATAAAAGTCGGTTTGTATTGCACCATTCCCTAAATCTATGAAGATCTTCTTGAAGCTGTGAGCAGTCATTAATTGAACTAATAGATTTGAAAATTTTAATGTCATCAGCGTATATTAAAACGGAGGAGTTTTTTATAATGGATGTTATGTCATTTATATATAAGATAAATAATAAAGGACCTAAATGGCTACCCTGTGGAACACCAGTGTTGACGTAAAATTGGTCGGAGAGTTCATTTCTGAATATAACGCTATAACTTCTGTTCTTAAGATAAGACGAGATCCACGTCAAGAATTTGTCGTTAAACCCTAAGGCCTTAAGTTTATGGACTAAAGTCTTGTGACACAATTTGTCAAAGGCTTTACTGAAATCTGTGAATACGCAATCTACTTGCTTACGATCTTCGAAGGAGTCAAGGCAGAAAGAAGTGAAGTGAAGTAGGTTTGTAATTGTTGATTTATTCTGGACGAAACCATGTTGATTTTCACATACAATTGATTTACAATTAAAGGATAACATCTTACAGATAATGGACTCAAATAGTTTGGGAATAACGGAAAGTTTGGCAATCGGCCGGTAATTCGTTATTTCATTCTTAGACCCTTTTTTATGAATCGGAGTTATAAATGCACTTTTCCATAATAGTGGGAAAATTGAGCTTCTAAGAAATTCATTAAACAAAACAAACAGAGGGTACGATAAATGAGACACACATTTTTTTAAAACACATGATGGTACTCCATCAGGGCCAGGGTGAAAACAGTCATCAAGTTCTGAGACACAACGAACAATTGAATCCTCACATATTGTCAAGTCGAGTGAGTTAAGGTGTGGATAATTTTGGGCTGGAAAGAACAAATCGGGAATTTGAAAAGAAGGAGGCACGTCAAAAGCATCTTTGAAGAAATTAGCAAACATATTTGAAATTATTTGGGAGTCATGACTTGTTGTGTTATTAAAAGACATAGAGTTTGGGTAACCGTCAGTTTTTCTTTTACTTTTCACGAAATCCCAGAAGTTTTTTGGGGTCTGTTTCAATTCATTTTCAATTTTTATAATATAGTCAGAGTATAGAATATTGGAGTAGTCAATGAAAATATTTTTAAGTTCGGAGTAAATCCTGAAGTCTTCTTCTGCTCTAGTTTTACTAAATTTTAGCCATGCCTTATTTCTTTTATTTTTTAAGTTTTTTAATTGAGTGTCAAACCATGGTGGAGTTTTAGATTTATAGCAAGACTTCCGTAATGGCGTAGTTTCATAAAAACAGTTAAAAAGAATACTATAAAAATTTAGACACATGTCATCAATATTACAATTTAGGAGCAGTTGATTCCAGTCAACATTACACAATAAGTTAGTTAGTTCATTAAAGTTACATTTTTTAAAATTGAATTCAAGTTTTTCATTTGATGTATTAGGGATATTGCACACGTTTATATTCAGTGATATATTTAAATATAAATATATATAATATATATATAAATATAATATGCCAAAGACACAGTGTGAGCATTAGTAAAAGAGTGAAGAGTTTCGGTGTACATTGATTTTGAATTCCTGAACATTGAAATGACATGGAAAGATAGAGCGTGGCAAGGCATTCCACATTCGCGTAGTACGGCTAAAAAATGAATCTCTTTACTTCATAGTACGGCCGAAGTTGGGCTCAAGGATAAACTGATGGGCATTCCTAGAAGAATTGTTTGAGGGGAGGAATGCAACTGGCTATTTCAATAGGGCATAGTCCATTAAAATAACGGTTAAAAAAGGGTGAGACAGTAAACTTTTCGTCGATGTTCAAGTGACGTAAACGAGTTGATGATGTTAATGTCACCAATCATTTTAAAAGCTCTTCTTTGAATACTGTCCAAGAGGCTCAAATAAGTTACTGGAGCACCAGCCCAGAGATGAGAGTTATATTCAAGTTTCGGACGTACATAGGTTTTGTAGATTGTAGCCAGATCAGACGGGGATACAAATTTCTTGCATCTTCTCAAAAAACCTAGACATCTTGCTGCATTTTTGGCAACATCGCGTATGTGATCGCTCCACAAAAGGTGGTTGCTGATGCACATTCCGAGGATGTCGAGATTTTCAGTTTCGTTGATGCAAGTGCCACTCATGGATAGTGACAAAGAGGGTATATCTCGCTTTAACGATACAAGACAGCATTGGGTTTTCGAAGCATTAAATTCTTACCAAACGAAATTGTTGAGAAAGAGTACAAAAACGTTACAGAATTTTATAACGGCTAAAACTTTGTTACCAAAATTGTATTCCTTCATTGTACTACGCTGAAAGGACTCATCCTATTTCTCTTGTCAAGGGCTCATAAAAGTGCCATCCTTCATGTGTTTTGGTTAATAAGAATCTATAGCTAATGTATCTTACTTCAACTCTTGTTTTCTTGTACCTTAGTCAAACTTTTGCTTTAATTAGTAATAATTTATTAAAGACACAAATACACCTTCATCAGACTACCTTAAACAGAACACACATGTTTTGCCAGTAAAATAATTAGCTACTATAAATTAAGGGTCGTTGAGAGAAAGGATGTGCATATACAACAAACAGCATTCAACGAGAGAATTTGGTAATATGATATCAAAGTTTTGTATGTAATTTTTTAATCATAATGTGTTTTTATTAGACAACAAAAAAAAAAGTTATCAAGTTCTATATTAATCGTTCTTCTAAAGTAGACACTCTAATTGGTATAGAAAAGTTATAATTACTTATAGGTAATAGGTACTCGTATATCTATGTATAGGTAACTTCTTCACTAATGATTAAATAATTATAATGAAATTCAATACAATAAACATAACACGTAGCTGTAGAATTAATTAAATACAAATTAATAAGTAGAAAGCTGTATTCGTTTTCACAGAAATACTTATTTAGTAATATATATAATTTTGGAACTATACATGGGATAGGTTGACACAAGCTATTGTACTTTTAATTTAAGTAAAATTTAACAAAATGTAAATGCAAAATGTTTCAAATACAATAAGTTGAATGTATTAAATTTTTTCCAATAAAAACATGTGATATATTTTTAATGAAAGACAAAACAAAAATTTATAAGAATTTGAAAAACTGTTCGTTTGGAACTTAAAAATAGTTAAAACTTCCATTACAATTTTTTAAATGGACAAAAGTTTTTTATTTAAATTAAATTTGAGTTAATGCAAGAATTTTTGATTTGCGATATACAAGAACTACAGCCAAATCTCTCTTAGTCAGCTATGAAGGGTTTCTGTCTGTCATCATCTTTACAGCCTTAATTTCATAAATTTTTTGTTTCAACTTGGATTTTTGTATTGCTCCAGGAAGGTACCCCCCGAAGAACCGTAATTTTGTTTTTAAATTTTCTCATAAGCTAATCAACCGATTTAAATATTTTTTCTTGAATAGGAATAACATAGGCTACAAAAAAAATAATATTGGTCATAATCATAATCATCTAGAAATAACTTGGGTGAAAAATAACCTATGTTTCAAAATAACTTGAGTTACGAATCTGGGTTATACAATAACCAAGGTCAAACATAACCAAAGTTTTAAAATAATCTGGGTATGAAAAACAAATTCAGTGCTATAAATATAAAACAAGCTGGGTTTAAATAACTCGGATTAAAAATAACCTGGGTTATAAAAGTAATTTAATTATTAGATATTAAATTGGTTCAAGAAATAACCCAAGTTTGAAAAAAACCTGAAATACCCGGGTTTAACCTAGGAGAAAAATAACAAGAGTTTTAAAACAACATGGGTTACAAATAATGTAGGTAGCAAAATAACCTGTGTTTCGAAGTAACCTGGGTTATAAAAAAACATGGTTACAAAAAAACCTGGATTATATAAAAACCTGGGTTAAAAAAACAACGTGGTGCAAGGAACCTAAGCTATATAATAACCAGGGTTCAAAATTACCTGGTCTTCGAAATAATATTGGTCACAGATTGGGTGCAAAATAACCAGTTTTTTATAATAAACCTGAGTTATAAAATAACCTTGTTTAAAAAATGACCTTAGTCATCAAATAGCCTGGGATACAAATTGACCTTGGTTATAAAAATCTAGGTTTGAAAATAACATGGGTTTAAAAATAAACTGGGTAATAAAATAACCCGAATTATAAAATAAACTGGGTTACAAAATAACCAAACTAACCGGGCTTAAAAAAAAAATAAGGCTCTTTTTAGTTACTCTTATAATTTATTGTTATTAGCATAAAAAGTCCCGATTGGTAGGTTTTTTTGTCAATATAATTTTGTTTAAAGTTAGAGTTAAGTTTAAAGTTAAATATTTTACAAATGTTAATTTAACTTATAAGACGCCAATAAGACTTATAAGACGCCAATAACAATTATGAGTCATTTGAATCAAATACGCTAAACGATAAACATGGAGTGGGGCAACTAAGAGAACCGTGTCGATATTATTGCACTGCACAAATGCAGTTTAACTCCCACTGAGATTTTCGAATTTCTGAAACCACTCAAAATATCGACAAAAATCGGGTTGGTGATAATTTCCCCCAAGATATAATCCCCAAAGGAAAATCCCCAAATCCATAATCCCCAAAACGAAATCCCCAGCAGCAAAATTCCCAGAGAGAGAATACCCAGGGCGAAAATCCCCAAGTGAATATCCCCAAAACAATTATGTTCAAGTAGTGAATCATGAGATTAAATCGCGCGCGCGATCACTACTTGAGCATAACTGTTTTGGGGATATTCACTTGGGGATTTTCGCACTGGGTATTCTCTCTTTGCGATTTTCACTGCTGGGGATTTCGTTTTGGGGATTATGGATTTGGGGATTTTAATTTGGGGATTACATCTTAGGGGAAATTATCACCAACCCTTCTATAAGACGGTACAATGATATCTCCTCTGTTGATGATAGAGTAAGAAGTGGGCTACCCCGTCATAGGAGGACGGTGAAAAATCCGAAGAAATCCTCTCCGAAAACAGAAAATTATGGCTCGAGAAACGAAAATACCTACAAGAACGATATCACGCCTTATAAAACAACAAGATTTATGTCTTGGCGCTTACCGAAGTAGTACTGGACAATGCCAGACTGGGGCTCTGAGCAAGATCAAAGGTGTTGCTTCAAAGACACGCAAACGGAGGAAAAATATTATTTCCACGCATGAATTAATTTTCACGGTGGAACAGATATTTAACCGATAAAATTACAGGATTTACGCCTTTATTTCCGGATTCAATAATGGTTTGGTGGGAAGTGTTGTATGACGGTGCTACAAATTTTACATGTTTGTGAGGGCGTGAAAACACGTGCTTTCAACTATCAAAGTGATGCCCCTAACACCTTAATTTCGTGCAAGGGCTGGATTTTTCAGCAAGACTCTGCGCCAGCTCACAAGGTAAAAAGCACCGAATTTTGGCGTAAGGTCAATTTACCGGGGTTTTATAGCCTCTGAAGATTGACCCTCTGGCAGCCTGGATCTGAATCCGCTGGACTACCGTCTATAGAATGTCTTGAAGGAGAAGGTTACTCTTAGCCTCACCAAAATATAGAGTCTCTTAAAGCTGATTAAGACAGCAGCTTCACTATCCCTGGAAGTCTTGAGTGCAGCGATGGATGAATTGCCGGATCGTTTAAGGAAGTGTTTCAAGCTAGGAGTGGGCACTTTGAATAATTTCCTACAAATTTATAATGTCAATTTAATACAAAATAAATATCGTGAAAAGAATTTCGATAACTGGTTCATTATTAACTAATTTGTGCGAAGAATCACTTATAGAAGGACTACGTACAAGTTACTCCCTTGCCTATTTTATATAGATAAGAATCAAACATACATAAAAGTTTTAAATTCGTTATTTTTTATTATGCATACCTTAAAAAAAACTCGTATGCATTGTTTTAAAATTATCTTTAAACAAGTCCTGTTTTTCAAGTCCCTGAAAACTTTCTGATATCAATATGAAATCAAATCATACCTCAATTATATTCAAATAATGTTTTATTTTTCAAAAATATAAAATAAATTTTGAGAACCGTCCCAAATTGATCGTAAAATATATGTTTATTTCTCCTTGGCGTTTTTCCAATTTGAAAATTTTGAAATGCATATTTTATCCCGCCCCAAGTCATAGCCGAATGTGTTTCGCAAATGCAACTGATGTACAGTTGCAATAATATTCAAATTGCGCGTTTCATCAAATTCATTTTCCTAATATCTCTCCCCGGGGTCAAAATAATACAGGTACACGTTACATACGACGACAAAATGTTATAAAAATATGAAAAGGAATAAAATATGAAAACTAAGAACATATAAACGTATAGCTAAACATTCCAAGAAAATATAAACGAAAGAAATAAATCTGCCCGTCACTTTTATACCGTCTTGCGTTGCTTCAAGTCACATTTGATATTGCAAAAGGCTTGTCTTTTATTTTTCCAACAAATTGAAGTTTTGGCATTAAATTTGGCTTGCTTCTGCTTTTGCTCCTGCTGTTGTGCCATGCCATAAGAATCTTCCCTAAACTATGCAAGATGAATATAATGGAGGACGTAAACTAGGGACCTATAGCTATGTATGATGGTTGCAGAATTTTATTTCGTTTTCTGGTTAGCATTGCATGCACCGCACCTTTACTCAGAGGACTCTCAGAATACACAGGTGAAATATATGCAAATTATGACACGAGGTGTTGTACAGTGTACACCATCTGGCATAACTAATGTCAGATTGTCAGCTAGAATTTGCCTGGTCTTTTTGTGTTTGGCTCTTTATAGGGTTTTTGTAGGGCTTGAAGGTTTGACAGGATGTCTATGTCAAAGTTTTCTGTTAGTATAGATACTTTTGTTGTTGGGAAGGGAGTACCTATATCTTTTTTATTATTCTTTTTTTGTTGTTTTTGTTTTGTCTTCTATGACAGACAAAATAGGAAAATAAGGGAGGGTGTTGAGATATTGTTGTATACGAAAAATCTAAAATTCAATGCAATGCATTCATAGTTTGTTGTATTTTTTGTTGTTGTTGTTTTCGCTCACTATATACGACTGACACTATCCCACACAAACACTCGAACACCTAAACTTACAGTGCAACTAACAGGAAGTCCTTTTTTCTCTTTTACTTTATAAAGGTTAGGTATGTGGGAATAGGGAACACTTGGGTAAAAAGTTAGAGGCACTATGACATTCAATGAATTCGTTTGCTGCATGAAAGTGACACATGTCACAGCCACTATATAACACGTGTGTTGTATGTATGTATAGAATATTGTCGTTCGTTTTATATCCTCATCCTCATCCGCTTCGCACAGTTAAAGTTCCCAATTGTAATTTGAAATTGTGTCACCAGATGTAATCAAAAAGTTGTTTGCTTTGTGGCGAGATTCACAGGAAAATGTTGTGTGTGTGTATATATTGGAAGTGTCGTCTCTGTTAGTTTTCGACGCTAGAAGAATTTTGTAAATTGAGTGGATATATCTAGTTTTATTTTTTGTCTTCTTAATTTCTAAATTAATGTTATTTTACTTTCTAAGGCAGATTGAGATTTTATAAAGGTTGTCATTTGTTAACTCGAATATAAAGCGGAACGTAATTATCTGTTTCAAAGATTTTACTGTCCAGAATTTAAAAAAGTTCTTAAAATAAATTCATTATCTGAAGTTTTTTAGATTGAAAATCAGCTGACTTGTAAGTTATGATTTTTTCTCGAAGAAGTTTTTTTTAAAGACCTCGAAAAATTTAACCTGGCTGTTTGATCACTTTTTAAAATGCATACATTCCAAGAGTTTTTTTTTATAAGTTTTTCCAAGGATACGAATGTTAAAATTTGAATAAATTTAAGATATCAAAGGCATATTATTCAAGATAAAATAAGATGAGTTCAAATATTTATTTATGCACTCGACTTTTTGTTAATTGAAATCTTAACTACTCAAATGGAATTTTCTTCTTATAAAGTAAGTTCTCAATTTTTGCTTTGAACATTCCAATTCTATAGATTTATGTGTTTCCTTACATGTGTAATGGTACAAACATAAACATAAATATAATGTTCAATTCATTTGAGAATATAATTTATTTCTGTGTAGGTATAGAACTTTTAATATATAACATATAAAACAAAAATATTATGTATCTACAAAGAGATGAAATAGGAACAATGAAATCTCTTGTGAATCACGTCGTATACCATGAAAACCCTCAGGGTTTCATGTAAATGGAATTTAAGTATGAAATCTACCTTAATATAAAAGCCAAGTACAGGTTAAAGGTGATATTGATTATTTCCCATTGGTAGATAAATAATTTTCCTAGGTATTTTGTTTGAGTCAAAGGTGAACAATAGAAAAGTTTTAGATACCTATAGGATTTTTTCAATGTTTGGAATGTCAAGTTTCAATTCATACGTAGAGATTAATATTTCTATAATTTGTAAAGATATAACAAAATAAGAGTAATATTGGAAATTATTGAATTTATTTTTTTCATCAAAAAAACGATATCATATTTAAAAATTTAAAAAAGAGGCTGGGATGGGACCCATACTGATAATTTCCCATCCGTTCCTGACTGTAAACTTTTCAAAAAGTTTAACAAAATATTAATACCAACATGGAAGTTAAACACAAAATTTTAAGTCAATATATTTCTTTGTTCTTTGTTCTTTTTTCCGTTTTTAAGTTTTTTTTTGTAGGTTTTCGTGTTTTTTAAAAAAAGTTATCAAGTTATTTTTTTGTTTTAATTAACTAAAAGTTAGCAACAACATTTTGCATATGATAAAATAAGCTTATTTCCAATATCTGTTTTTATTTAAGAGATATTTAGTTGAAAACCAGTTTTTATCAATTTATAACATTTTTAAAAGTTGTTATTTCTTATAAAATGAATATCGAATATATTTTTCTAAGAACATTCGTTAACAGCAAAATATTTATTTATTTATTTATTTATCAACTTCTCATAGGAAGTTATTGTAATGGGTCCGATTTATCAAATTGAAAATTTTGACATTTCTCGACGTTTCAAGGTCCCTAGAGTCGAAATAAAAGATTTTTAGAAAGATGTCTGTGCGTGCGTGTGTACGTACGTTCGTACGTCTGTACGTTCGTGACGTTTTTTTCGTCGTCCATAGCTCAAGAACCAGAAGAGATATCGACTTTAAATAAATTTGTTATACAGATAATAAGGCAGAAAGATGCAGAAAGGGCTCTCAAGAAAATTCCGTTGGTGGTTTTATTACCATAGCAGTTTAACAAAAAATCAAGTCAAAACTATGCATAGTTTTTGAAAAAAATATTTTAAAGTAAAAATTTGTGCAAAAAAAAGTTAAAAATAAGGTTTAAAGTGTAATTTTTCAAAACTTTCAGATTATCTACTATTTTTTTTTTAGAATTCATTTTTCTTATTTGTTTTTGATCAAAAACTGAAAACTAGATGACTTTATGTCTTCTAGTTCTCGAGAAAATTGAAAATTACCAAAACAAAATATTTTAATTAAATTACTTTTTCCTTGCTTTTTTTAAATTGCTGTGTTAAAAAACCACCAACTCAAATTTGTTAAAAGTCCTTTCTGCATTTGTTGGAGTTATTGTCTGTCAAATTATAATCATTTGAAATCTATATCTCAGACGGTCTTTGAGATATGAGCGATGTTTCCAAGTTTCCAAACGTACATCGCTCTAAAAGTATTGTATTTAGGTTCTAGGTACCTTAAAACATAAATAAATTCACAAAAAAAAATGTTGAAAAATTAACTACAATGTCGATTTTGAGTAAAATGCAAATATTTGAGCAAATTAAAAAAAAACATCAAGAACTATTTCATACCCAAAGTATTTGATTAATTTTTTTTTCCAAAAAATTAGTGAAGTCGTTTTTTGTAACTCTTAGAAATGTTAAAAGTCAAATTGTCATTTAAAGATCTTCGAACATAATGCAATTAAAATCTTTTTTTTTTTTAAATACTTACAATTGGATTTTTTTTTTAAACTTCAGAAAATGTTGAAAATAGTATTTTGAATACGGTAGAGAAAAGTTTGAAGTCAATATCCTTCTTTGCTCTCAATATACATAATATGAGTCGAAAATCATCAATTTGTATCAATTTTTCAGTTTTTTGTAGGTTCTAGCTGGATATAATTAACAACATTTTGTATTTTCTCAAAAAATACAAAACTGTAGGTTAAAAATCACTACAAATCTTAAAAAGCCCTTCACAAACAAATTTGAATTTATACTAATTTTTTAAAGAAACTTAAGGAACAGAAAGGCAAGCCCAATAAACTTCAATACTGCTAATTGTTCCACACAACGGTCATCTAAAGTCAAGTTGTAAAAAAGTTCTCAACTACTTTTCATAAAAGTTGCAAAACAAAGGGTTCGTATTTACAATTTATACCTAAAGCAGTCAGGCAGTCAAGAATAAGCCACAGTGGGATGTTTTAAGAAGGTCTTAAGGGACAAGTTAAAATTAACCCTTTATAAGATAAAGAATAAAAACCGTTGCGTCGTCCTTTCGCTGGCATTTAATACTGTAGCGCTGTTGATTATATCTATAATAATAACGAGTTTTGCAAAAGATTATCTTGAAAACCATTATTTATCATGAAGGTTTCTCTTCAAGTTTAAATTTGTATAGCCGACATAATTATGGCATTATAGACTTTTTTTTCATCATTTTTTTTTTTCATAAAATAAGGTGTTTCCTTATCAAAGATGAATAATCTTAATCTAGGTATTCTATCAAAAGGCAGCTTCTTTATCATAATCCATAATAATCCCCGTGATTTTACCGTCTAGCACATAATACACCCAGAACTCTACTTATCTTCAGATAGGACAATCTATAATGTTCTCAGAGATTATTAAAACTCTAGTCTGTATGGGGTATACACAGATGCATATTACTAAATTTTAAAAATTGTATACTCCTATCATTATTAGACCTGCATCCTTTCGAGCAAACAATGTCCTCAACATTTCTCTATCCACAACTTTTGTTGTCCTCCTTCTACATATAAATATATGTTTGTATCTATAGATAGCTTTAGCTTTTCAAGTTGAATCCGATTTTCCTATTCAAAAGCACAGCAAGTATTTATTATAATATCAACAATCGATAATAATAATAAAAATAAGGAATAAAAAGAAGAAAAATTATAAAAGAATTCACTTCATTTTCCTATGCTGCCACCATTTACCATACTTTGAATAACTCTGAAGGATTGGGATGGGAAAACCTTTTTATCCTCTGTTTTCTATGTGATTTTTACCTTCTTTTTTTTCCTATGTATAAATAGAAGAATTTATGGAGCCACACTGCATTCTGCACAATTCCATTTTCTTTTGAAAGAATTTTAATATTCCTCACACTTTCTAGGTTTTCTCTGTTTCTCTTTTATAATATTGAATATGAATACTATCGATATTTTCCAACATCACACGACGACAAAACAAAGTAAAAGAATTTCCTTTTGATTAAAAATTGAATAAATTATCCCCTTTGCTATATGAGTACATTTATGCATGCACAAGGAAGAGATGAAGGGGAGGGGGGTAGAGGTGATTTTTTTCTGTTGTTTTTGTTAATTTTATTCTTATCTGAATATAGTATAGTTTATGATTTATTCAACATAACGACTCTTTGCATATAAACTCAATTCGAACTTCAATTATGCTCCATATTATTACATTCTATAGTTCCAGACGTCAGAGCTGTCAAATTTAGAACTAAAGGAGGGTATGAGTAGGAGTACTATAGTATTGAAGTTTTAAAAATTTTTGTAATCCTTTCTTGAATATTTAATAATGTTTATTAGTTAAATTAAAATAAAATAAAAAAAATATTTCTTGCATAAGTTAAATTGTCATTTCAAACTTCAAAATTATTCTCTCAATGAATGATGTTTAAAAAGTATAAATCGGGACATTCAGTACATTACCATAATAAATTGGTATTTTGTATTTTGTGTTCGGTATACAAAACTGTCAATTAAATTTGTCTAAACAAAATAACTAAATGCATAAACGAAGTTATTAAAAAATGTACGTAGAAAAACATTTTTAAAAAGAGGCTGGGATGCGACCCACACTGATAACTTCCCAACCCTTCTGTCGATTTGTCTTGCTTAAAAGTTTGTCTATATGTATATCAATTTTTACAAAATTTGCGTACTATTTTTTGTAGAATTTATTTTTTTATGAAAAAACGGACTGTTGGATTTTTATAAAAAAATTACTGAATATCGAAAACAATATTTTCTGTGAAATAAAAAAAAGTTTGAAGCCAATATTTTTAATTTTTGAAAAGCTTTTTGAGTCGAATGTAAATTTTTACTAAGTTTTAATATTGTTTTTTTTTAGGTTTTTATTTTTTGTAAACAAAACTGTCAATTCGATTTTTCTCAAAATTTTATCGAATGTTGAAAACAATATTTCTTATAAGTAAAAATTAGTTAGAGGCTATTATCTCAAATTTTTGAAAAGATATTTGAGTCAAAAATCAATTTTTACCAACTTTTGTTAAATTTTTTTTAGGTTTTTAATTTTTTGTACAAAAACTGTATATTAGATTTTTTTCAAAATTTTACTGAATGTTGACAACTATATTTTTTTAAAAGATTAAAGTAGTTTAAAGCCAATATCTCAAAGTTTTTAAAAGATATTTGAGTCGAAAATCAATTTTTACCAACTTTTATAATTTCTATTTTTCAGGTTTTTATTTTTTGTAAAAAAAACTGTCAATTCGATTTTTTTCAAAACTTTACTGAATGTTGAAAACAATATTTTTTTAAAGGTTTAAGTAGCTTAACGCCAATATCTCAAAGTTTTGAAAAGATATTTGAGTCGAACATCAATTTTTACCACCTTTTATACATTTTTTTTTTAGGTTTTTATTTTTTGTACAAAAACTGTCAATTCGATTTTTTTCAAAATTTTACTGAATGTTGAAAACAATATTTCTTATAAGATAAAATAAGTTTGAAGCCTTAGTCTCAAGTTTTTGAAAAGATATTTGAGTCGAAATTCAATTTTTCCCAACTTTGAGTAATGTGTTTTTTAGGTTTTTTTTTTATAAAAAAAAACTGTCAACTAGATTTTTCTCAAAATTTTATTAGATGTCAAAAACATTATTCTTCGTTCCACAAAATTTGTTTTGGAGATGAAATCATATTTTGGTCGTAAGATTTTCGAGGTGACAAATTTTGTTTTCAGTTTTTTTGATTTATAAAAAAACCGTTAATTGTTGTTTTTTTTCCAAAAATATACTTGTTTTGTATTACGTTACAATAATAATATAAAATTTAATTCAAGTCTCTAGCGTCATTGGTTCATGAGATATTTAGGGTTAACCAACATTTTCACCTTTTTTTTAAACTGCTATGGTAAAAAAACCATTTGAAAAATCAAACCCAATACAATAACTTCCTATGGGAAGTTAAAAATTCTCTTCGTAATTTATAATATTAAAACGACATCCCTGTTTGATATTTTGAATTTTCCTTTCAAAGGAGATGCAAATTCAATAAGTGAAAATATTAAGCGGGGTATAATGCGGAAGTATTGATAATAAGGAAATACACTATTGAAACAATCCTTTACTTTTTTTTTTCTCTTCGTCCTTCGAAATGCGGTTATAGTTTGTATAATGAAAGAGATAGGGAGACAGAGCACAACTGCAACGAGAAAATCCATTAGATTATGCAGACTCCAAAAGGATACTCAAAAAAAAATCCAAAGAAAGGATAAAATATTCAATGTTTTGCAAAAACCTTTTTTTTTTTTTAAGTTGTACTCAGAATTTGTAAGGATTAAGTACAGAGATTTTCTTGAGAGAATATTTTATTGCCACATTTTATAAAGAAGACTTTTATTATAAATCCGATTAAAATCTACTTTTTTTTTCTCATAAGGACTTTTACAACACAGACAGAAATGGTTTTGGTTAGTTCATAAATATTAATTTTTTTTTCTTTGAAAATACTACATTGTAAAAAACAAATTAAAATAATACAAGTTAAAGGGAATTATATGTACATCTATTTTAGTCAGAAAATAAAAATGTTTTCGTTTTGTATAAGTGTGTATAATATTGTCTACTAATTTTATCCTTCGTTGATTTAATTAAATATGTCTGGATTTTCTTCTACAAGCAGAATACTTAAATAAAGCTAAAAGAATATAATGTATTATGCAGCTAATGAGAAGACATAATATATCAGACATGATGCTATATTACAGACAGGAGGAGAAGGATCAGAATACGTATATCCTTTTAGTCAGTACACGTGAGTCCTAATGAATAACATAGAGAACATCTTTATAAGGATTGCTAGTTTGTAATTGTCATTTTGAAACAAAATGCAAGAAAGGTTTGTGTCCTTACTTCGATGGGCAGAACTTGAAATCTATTTGAAGAAAGTCTCATTTGAATTCAAAAATTGATCTTTTAAAGAGCATGTAGCAGCCTGTGCCAGACAGATCACAATTATTGCGACAAAAGCATAGTAGAGATAATTTTAATCAAGGTCATATAAGTATTGTATTATTTTAAAATAAAACAATTTCCAAAATTTGTTTAAAAAAACAAAAATGAAATTTATTTCTCCAGAAGAGTAATAGATTTATCCAAAAAGAGGTTTTATTTTGAATAGCCTTGTATAAAGACATATATCACTTTGAAGCTGTTATATTTTGACATTTGACAAGTAAAATCTACGTTATTATTAAAAGTGGAACAATTCACTCTTTAAAATCACAATTAAATTGGTTACATTCATTACAAAAACGGTGAATATTTCGCAGATGCTGTTTGAAAAGCAGCTGGTTGAAGTGAAGCAACTTTTCATCAGGAAATATTGAAAATTATCAGACAAATTAAGCTACTGAAAAAGTGGAAAACATAAACTGATAAACTGTACTTTGCTCATGAACAACTGAGAAAGTAATGTAGCTCCTGCAGCCCGTAGTGTTCCACAAACGTCATATCAACGTATTTTCCTTTAAAACTTTTAAAGTTCTATTCATACAAGAACTAATGTGCTTCTGAAATTAAATCCAACAAATGATTCAAATTTTCATCGAAAAACCATCTTCAGTCATGAGGTCTATTTTGACCTTGGAGAATGCGTTAAAAAAAAAAACAGATTGACTGTCCGTGTTATTTCTTGAAGATGTGTCCATTTAATAACCTTAAATTCATTTTTGAGACCACGTGAAAGGTAAACTCTATGCCAAGGCAATGCAATGGTTCAAGATATAGAGAAAAAAATTTGTGAAGTTTTCGAAATGGCAAATATGCGAATTGGTCATGGAATTTTTTATGGAATATATTTGATGCTGTAACCATAGCAGTGGCATATTCTTTGGCTCGATTATTTGTCACTTTATTTATTTGGAATTTTTTTAACAAAAACATTACAAAGCAAAGTTTAAGTTAAAATAAAGTAACGCAGTTTCATTCACTTATTAATTCTTAAATGTTGAAAAAAGTTTTTCTAAATGAAATTGTATGAAAGCTAAAAATTAAATAATGTTTTCACTGTATAAATCTCACAACGGGAAGAGAAGTTGCTATTGGTTCTACAGAGCATATTTTTCTTTTTTGTCTATAAAGCAAACGTTTTTTACAAGTGTTCTGCATAAATCCTTGAAATTTAATACACTTCAATATGAAATGTAGGTAGAGATTAAAATGATTTAAATTTTTCGTACAATTTTGATTGTTTATACAAAAAAATGTGTATAAGTAAACCGAAATCTCAATTTATTTTACCCACTTTAGAGCCTTTTCAGCATATTTCTACTCAAGTATACTAACCTATATACAAAAAACATTTAATACGGTATGCGGTATGCTACACGTGTGTCGAATATACATATATTTATCCAGATACCAACCTGACATATGTAAGTACCTACTCGAAAATTATTTCGACCTTTATTAAGAATGACAGTCGTTTTAATGGAAAATCTCAGCAAGACAAAGAAATGAAAACAAGGATACCTACTTTTTACCTATACACATAAACGAAACATCAAATGTATGGAAAATATTTTCGTGTTTTCTTTGCCTCTGTGTAATACTTAAACTTCTCTCTGATCCCTAATCGCTGGTCAATTCAATACATATGAACCGAACTGTCCTAGTCAGGTCTACAAGACCATCAACAATAATACATATTTGTGTTAACCATAAAGGCCACCTCCCAAAAAGCTTAATCCCATATTAAAAAACACAAAACATACATATGTACAATACATACATATATACCTTACCTAAAGTCCTTCATATTATTATGTATGCGGGTGCCTACACATAGACTAAAACGAAATAAAAAAAAAAAAATAAGGACGAAAAATCCTTGGAAAGGTTAACATGTTTGTTCTGTGTGGTAGGGATGTAGATATGGACTTGGACTATAACCAAAGTCCTTTTGTTGTGTGTTGTGTCAATTTGTCATTTACCCTCATACAACCAGCCTCTTTGATGTTTTTTTTTTTCGTCCTTCATAAGAAATTTTCCCAAAATCCAGTGGCAGATTAATAAATAGACATAATCAGCACTTGAATGGGGTCATTTTCGTTTAGGTCCTTTTTTTTGTTCACGTATTCAAATAATGGTTTTATCATATTTATGCATATTTTTAATTTAATTTTTGATTACAGTTTTGGGATAGTCTTAAAAAAAAACTCGCTTTTGGAGCTTAAATATGATTGGGTAATAACTCATGTTATTATAAAGAATGTAAAAGTACAAAATTCAAAAACTCTCGTTAACATGGAAAATGTTAACCTCGGTTCTTTGAATTAATAAGATATTCTTTGAAATACAAAATGTTGACAACAGAATTAAAAACATGATTTTCAAAAATTTAATATTGTTGGTCTTAAAAATGCTTAACTTATGTTAACTGTTAAGTATATATTTTTATAATAAAAAATAAAAAGTAAAAGTTTCATCAAAATTTATCCCGGAATTTTTGAGAAAAATGAAGATCTAATAAATTAAAGGACTCTTAAAGAATGTGTAACTATTATTATTTAAGTAAGATTAGGCAGTTCTTCAGATTTTAAGTTCAATAAACTCTTTAATTGCCAGGCTCATCACATTCACATACGAACAACTTTGATGCCACACGTGACGAATGTCAAAGCAAAACGAAACAATTATTTTTCACCCTGTCCTCCACGTCATTGTTTAAATATTTTAAGTTATTCATAGAGCATTTTATTATGATATTTTTTATTCTTTCATCAAGCGCCTCCAAAAGATTCAATCTACCTCTGACGTGTCCTGACGCCATACATCATATAATTCACGCACCAATCAAAAGAACATTGCAAACATTATTCTTTTCATCGATGTTGTATATTATGCTTTATTCGAATATAAACAAGAAATAAAGCTGTCAGTCAGAGTAGAGTGAAGCTTCAAAAAGTCACATCCTACCATGACAGGATTTTTATCTCTCTTGGCCAGGATCAAATATTTTTGTTGTATGTGAATATAAATCAAAAAATAATAATGATCTCCACTGGAATAACATTTCTGTAAATGACATATTTCATTGTTCAACTATATTGGTGTTGATATTATATATGCATATGTACTGTAGATGCATCCTTTTAAATGGATATGAGATGTGGATGTTGACTTTTGTGTGTGTGTGTGTGTGTGTTAACCCTTGATGGCTTTTAATGATATTGCGATTAATTACTGAAAGACAACGTGATTTTCATCCAATAAATTGGATTGTCAATATTTTGAATGACATTTTGGACAACAGAAAAAGAAGAAAAATAAAGTATAGGAGGTACTTAAATATAACGGTACTTGAAAATGCTAATATCAGATTATTGTTTTTCTTGTTAAAAGGACATATAGGCCAAAAAAATGTTGGTTCTTACATAACATAATGTACATACCTCCTACATACAAATCATCAATTAGTTTCTTAATAAACTCAAAAAGATCATCAGTTATAATTTTCAACAAAAATGTTGTTTATTTATTAAAATTCAAAGACAAGCTAGTTTGTCAACAAAACTTATTTCAATATTTTTAACTTAACTTCATTAACGAAAACAACGAAAAATTTTCTGTGCTAGAATTTAAAAATAAATAAATTACGTATACGCCCTAGAATACCATTTATGTATTATCGTATTCAAAGAGCTTAAATTAAATCTTTAAAGTGATTAATATAATATGCAAGTTTTTTAACACGTATTTGCTCTGTAAATTAAAGTCATCTAGTGTTTTAAGAAATATTTCATATAAAAATTCTGCACACGAAAATTGATCAAAATCAATGAAATCGTTTAAGAAAATTGAAAAATAAAAAAATTCTTTAATCAAGATTCATTATGAACGGTATCTCATAATGAATCTTGATTAAATTTGTTCTTAAAGCAAAAGTGTATGCTAATCTGTTCTTTTAGAAGCCATTAGAAAGCCCAACACTCATAACATCCTCATCCTTGACTTTTCCACTCAATGACTTCTGATGCTTGTTTTCCAGCACAAAAAAAAGAAACTTGAAAGAAGCTTCATAGATTGTGGTGTTTTTTTTTTGTGTTTGTATATGAAAACCCAAAAGCCACTACCTTGTTGAAAACCCCTATTAGTGCAGAGGCAAATACACAAATTATCTCTCAAAATATCATTATATTTGAGGTGTTTCTTATTTCCTTCCTACTTAATTTCTATGAACATCAAACCGAAAAAAAGATAAGACCGTGTTTTTTATTTCATGTTGGTATTCAGGTTCTCATCGTCACTGTTGTCATGGAGTTTATATGTCTCAAGGACTTCTCTAGACAAAATCTTAAAAAAGAAACAAACATTAAACCACATCCAACCAAGGATACTCTCTGAGTTTTATAAAAAAAAAACCTAAAAAAGCCTCAATTCACAGTGTAGATGATTTCATTAAATACTTTAACAATATTCGCACACAAGCTCAAGTCTCATTTTCTAGAAGCTTGTGAAGCGGTGATGTATTCAAATCTACATAGAATAAGTATACCCTTCTCAACTTATCTCAATGATTATACAAATTTATTCCATTAACCTTCGTTGAGAGGAGTTGGATTTGGGACTTGTGATATAGGCAGGATATAATGCAGACCGCCTGCTTGCCACCTGACTGACGTCTCATAATCAAAAGGACTCCAACGTGTGTCATCCATGATTGTAGTGACAACTCCCTGAAAGTATCGTTCTCACTCTATCCCAAAACAAAAACAAAAAAAACATCCTAAGCCCAATCTATTCTAACATCATAATCTCATCAAGGATAATATGTGACAAGGATCCCATTGCACAGCAGTGACGAAGTTTTTGTTGTCTTTGCTCAAACATAGAATTAAATCATTCCCCTCTGACACACACAATTTACAATTAGTTTACTCTCAGCTCCCTCTTTTTTTGTTTATACACAATCCTTGTGGTTAAAGGTAATTTGTAGTGCGTATCCTTTGATTTTTATTATAGGAAGCTATGCCTGATGCTACACTAAAAGGTTAAGGTATGGCAACATTATAAAGATAAAAGGTGAAAACCATAATAAGTAAATTTAACTTCGAGAGTTTGTATGGACTCAGTATGGATCTTGAATAATGTAGAAGTTGGGGTTTCTTAAATAAATTTCGTGTTGAAAGGGGATAATAGTCGAATTCAAAATGATGATAGTCGTAGTCAAGGCCTTTTCTGCTGTGTCGTAAGTCTTAAGTTATTGAGGCCAAGGGTTAAAAAAATGCTTTTCCTTGTAATGAATTTTATGGAAATTGCTATGCGGAAACATTTAAATATTTTATGCGCTCTGACCCTAACTCATTTTATGTCGATTTATAGCGGTAAGTGCATGAATCCGTTTCAAAAAAAAAATATATGCATATAAAATAAGTGATCCTTGTAGGTCCTTAAAAAGAAAACAACAACAAAAAAAGAAATAAAAAGTTTGATGTTTCGCATGTTTCATGGTTCAGAGGGTATGTGTGTTTTATTTTGTCGTCTCAAAGGAAAAAAGGAGAGCCTCCTTTTTTTTTTGGGAAGCTTGTACTTTACTCTAACGCTGCTGTTCAGAATGTTTAATGAAGTGAAACCTTACAGAGTCGTTTTTCTTATCGTATTTTGGTGTTTTTATTTTTGTTTTCTTAGCTGTTGAGAGCCCATAAAGCATTTAGTATCTACCTTTACGTGACGTAAGGTTTGTGCTTTTTTTTTCTTTCAAATAAGAAAAAAGGAACTCAACAAAATAAGAGAGGGATCTGTTAAATGTTTATCTTCAAAAGCTCATGTGAAATAAAATTGAAAAGTGTGGGAAAATCGCTTTATTGCCTGAAAAACAGGCGGATTTATAGGTGTGTAACTTGATGAGGAAATATAATTAAGATGCATAAAAGATGAAGACATATATATGTAGTAAACATTCTACCTTACCTATAATTTGGAACCTTTTTTTTATTTTTTAAAGTAAAACCATAAATTTGGGAAGATAGGTACTTGTATGTTTAATAGATAGGCGTATCTATACCCTGTTAACATAAGTAGAAATTTGTAAAGAAACGTTTCAATTTACACCGAATAAAAGTAGAATTTTAAATTTGTGATTTGAAATATGTATAGAGACTCTAGTTACTTATTTATTTGAGCTTAATTGAATTAAATACGTAAGAGGCAGGTTAAATCATGACTAACCCAAGAGATAACCCAAATCCAAATTGTTGAAGCATTTTACATTTTATTATTTCGTAGGAAGGTGATACATGTATGTTCATTGTAATGTAATTCAATTTTAAACATTAAGTTTTAAACATTTTGTCTCTATATAAAATGTTGCTAAAAAAAAGAGGCTGGGATGCGACCCACACTGATAACTTTCCAGCCCGTCTGTCGATTTGTCTTGCTTAAAAGTTTGTCTATATGTATCAATTTTTACCAAATTTGCGTACTATTTTTTGTAGATTTTACTTTTTTATGAAAAAACGGACTGTTGGATTTTTATAAAAAAAATTACTGAATATCGAAAACAATATTTTCTGTGAAATAAAATAAGTTTGAAGCCAATATTTTTAATTTTTGAAAAGCTATTTTACAAGTTTTAGTATTGTTTTTTTTTAGGTTTTTATTTTTTGTCAAAAAACTGTCAATTCGATTTTTCTCAAAATTTTAATTAATATTAACAACAATATTTTTTAAAAGATAAAAGTAGTTTAAAGCCAATATCTCAAAGTTTTGAAAATATATTTGAGTCGAAAATCAATTTTTACCACCTTTTATTAATTTTTTTGTTTAGGTTTTTATTTTTTATAAAAAAAAATGTCAATCCGATTGTTCCCAAAATGTTTCCGAATTGTGAAAACAATATTTCTTATAAGTTAAAATTAGTTGGAAGCCATTATCTCAAATTTTTGAAAAGATATTTGAGTCGAAAATTAATTTTTACCAACTTTTATTAATTTTTTTGTTTAGGTTTTTATTTTTTATAAAAAAAACTGTCAATCCGATTGTTCCCAAAATGTTTTCGAATTGTGAAAACAATATTTCTTATAAGTTAAAATTAGTTGGAAGCCATTATCTCAAAGTTTTGAAAAGATATTTGAGTCGAAAATCAATTTTTACCAACTTTTGTTAAATTTTGTTTAGGTTTTTAATTTTTTGTACAAAAAGTGTCAATTCGATTTTTTCAAAATTTTACTGAATGTTGACAACAATATTTTTAGAAAGATAAAAGTAGTTTAAAGCCAATATCTTAAAGTTTTGAAAAGATATTTGAGTCGAAATTCTTTTTTTTTAGGTTTTTATTTTTTTTTTTTAAACTGTTAATTCGATTTTTCTCAAAATGTTTCCTAATGTTAAAAACAATATTTCTTAGAAGTTTAAAGTAGTAAGAAGCTATTATCTCAAATTTTTGAAAAGATATTTGAATCGAAAATCAATTTTTATCACCTTTTGTTAATTTTTTTTTCGGTTGTTAATTTTTTGTAAAAAAATTGTAAATTGAAAAAAAAATTGAAAACAATATTTCTTATAAGATATAAAAATTTTGAAAAGTTTTTGAAAAGATATTTTAGTCGAAATTCTATTTTTACCAACTTTGAGTAATATTTTTTTTTAGGTTTATTTTTTTTATAAAAAAATCTGTCAAAATCTTATCAGATGTCAAAAACATTATTCTTCGTTGCATAAAATTGTTTTGGAAATGAAATCATATTTTAGTCGTAAAAAAAAAACCCTTGATTGGAATTTTTTCCAAAAATATACTTGTTTTATATCACGTTACAATATATAATATAAAATTTAATTCAGGTCTCTAGCATCGTTGGTTCATGAGATGTTTAGGGTTAACCAAAATTGTCACCTTTTTTAAACTGATATGGTAAAACAACCACCCACGCAATTTTCTCTAGGGCCCTTTCTGCATCTTTCTGCCTTATTACCTGTATAACAAAATTTATTTGAAGTCGAAGACGACGAAAAAAACGTCGCGAACGTACGTATACACGCACGCACAGACATCTTTCTAAAAATCTTTTATTCGACGACAAGAAATGTCAAAATTTTCAATTTGACAAATCGAACCCATTTCAATAACTTGCTTTGGGAAGTTAACTGTGTGAACCAATTTTTGTTTACTTTGGACCTGCAACTTAAAAGTATCTTTAAAATCACTAAAAATAACAAAACTGATTAATTTTTATTTTTAATTGGAAGATGTAATTGGTCAGATATTTCAATTTGAAAATGTTTACATTTCTGGACATTTTAGGGTCCTAGAATCTAAAACAAAGGGTTTTAGGGAAATGTATGTTTGGACCATATCTGCAAAAAGGAATTTTGAGACAAATTGATTGTGTGGTTATTTAACTATAGCATAATTAAAGATGTTTACTTAAAACTGATTTTTGGCTCATATACTCGTATCAAGAGAAAAAATTAAGGTATTGACTTTGAAATGATTACATATTCTTTTTAACATAATGTTTTTTTTAGAAAAACTCGATTAGCATTTCTTATAAAAAATAAAACCTTCAAAAAATCCTACTTAAAATTGGTTTTCTACTAAAGTATCTAGGGAAAAAAACACAGTTATTGAACTTATTTTTATCATGTTTATAATATTGTTCTTGTGTAATTTTTGTTGACTTGACAAAATAAATTTTACAAAAACTACTAAAAAGATAGATAGTAAGATAAAATATTATTTTTCGATTCAAGTGTCATTGTAAAAAAGGAAGATATTGACTTTAAACTTTTTCATCTTATGTCTGTTTTTTAATTTTCATTTTCTTTTTTTATTCTTACTTATTTTTAGTACTTTAGTTTAATAAAAAAATGTGTGCATGCATGAGGTATAAATTGATTGGAAACTAAACAGTCTATCAAATACTTTTTTTCTATAGGGTCCGCCATCTAACGTTATTTTTTTTTTCAACTAGTGCTTATTTCGTGAATGGTAACACTTAGCTCATGTCTGATTTTACAGATAATTAGTTTTATCCTTCCGCTGAACGAATATGGTTGTGTATACGCTTGAACAACGCTGGGAACAACGCTTTGAGAAGATGCCGATTTTGCCAAAAAAAACATGTTTTCAGATGAAGCTCAAGCAAAATTGTCGCATTTGGGGCACAGAAAACCCGCACGCATACATTAAAAAGCCAATACACCAAAATGAGTCACTGTTTTGTGCGGATTTTGGTACAGAGGCATAATTGGGCTATTTTCTTTGAAAATGAGCAGGGATTGGCCGTTACAGTCAATGGCGATCGTTATCAGGCCATGTTGAACGAATTTTTATTCACAAAAGGAGGATGAGGATATTGGCAACATTTGGTTTCAACAGGACGGCGCGGCGCTACGTGCCACACAGTCGAAGCTACACTCGATGTTTTTATAGCATTAAAAAAAAAAAAGAAGTTATTTGGCGGACCCTATATTTCAAAAAGATTCAAAAGGATTGATGTCAAAGCTTTTCACGCTTTGATTATACTAATTTCCTCCTATGAAAGCCTTTGAAGTTCTGACTAACATTTGTCAATTTTTCCTTTCCTTTTACATTCTTAAAAAATACATTTATTGTTTTTCACCCTCTTAAAATCTAAGTTTTCCTTGGAGCTAATACATATAACAAAAAAGAAAATAATCCAATTGAGAAAAATGACTTCCCCATCAGTCATGACATAAATACTCATAGTATCACTTATCATTCTTAAAATATAATATATATGTAAGACAAATGACGTTAACAAAAAATCAGAAACTTTCTATCGTATTTTTATATAAAATAAATATCCCCATAAGCAAAAGAAAGAGAGGTGAAGGACTATAACGAAAATTCTATCTATGTTTTCAAAGACCTTGGTGGAAATTCCATTACTAATGTTATTTTCACCATGAGTGTCTTATTTCATTATTTCGGCAGGAAGTGGAAGGGAACAAACAAAAAAAAAACTTAAACACAATTTATTACAAAAATGAACATGGGTGTAATAAAATTTAGAACTTAAGGAAGCTGTTAGTGTCTTAATGTTGCAGACAAAATGACTACAATATCCTTTATTGAAAAATTTAATAAATTATGGTTTTTATTTACTGTTAAATCTATATTTTTTGAAAGACGATTACATTTTTGAAAAATATATTTTTTTTTTTTTGAACTGAAACATTAAATTTTAAAATTTGCCTCATTTGCCAATTTTTATTCTTGTTACATAGCAGTGGTGAAGCGTCCATATAAGTCGATTATTTAATAAATTTATTTAAATTTATGATGTTTTTTTTCAAGTAAACTTTTGAAAATTAGATTGTTGATAACAAACTTTTCTTCGACTTACCATTTAAAATTATTCACGCCTCGCCACTGTTAAATAGCATTATTAAAAGGGTTCAAAATTGTGTAAAAATGCTAGCATAAGAAGTACACTTTCCATCCACCACCACGCCCACATCAATAGTAATCATTAAAACTTAGAAAATTAAGTTCTCTATAAAAAAAAAAGCTTGAAAAATACTGAAACGTCATTGGAAGCAAATCAACAAAGGACTCATCTTATATAACACCCAAACTTTTATAGACACTTATAGAAACAATCTTGCACAACAAAAAGTTAATACAAATGATTACTCCATAAGAAATGAATTAAAGCCAAATTTCTTAATGAACACGTTAACTTTATGCCTTCACAATATTATTTTCATTCAAATAAACTTCATTAGAATTTAAATTAATTCTAAATCACATAATTATAAAAAATTTCCAAAGATTTGTATGTTTTTTTATCGTTAGCAATTATAGTAAACCGATCAATCATAAATCTTCCAATTTTCAATTATTTCTTCAATTTCAATTAGACACACTTCTTAAATTTTCTCATAACATTCTATGCTTACATAGAAAGTACGATGAAAAATAAACTTCTTCTACAAGTTTACTAAAATAAAATAAAAAAAAAATAAAGAAGAAAAATAAACTTTAAGCCATCCTCAAAAAATAATCATGGTACGAAGGTTTCAATAAAGTTCTACGAAAACTTATTCTTCTCAGTTTAATTATTTTAAGAAAAGAACAAAATTAAAAATAAAAGAACGCCGATGAAAAAACTACCAACAACAAAATGAAAATAACTTAAAAAAAAAAGTTTCTCTATAAATGTAGAGGCATTAGTCTGGGTTCTTGAGATGACAGTTTACTTTACAAAGAAAGGAAAAATATTTACTCAATGATGGTCCTTCCATAAAATGTGAGCAGAAATGTAGGCAAGTAAGTAAAGTTTGAACTTTTTTTGGAAATTATTTTTGTAGAAAAATTCATCAAAAACATGTTATTTTCCAAAATACACAAAAAAACTTTAGTAGGTGTAATAACAAACATTCTCTGTGAATTCAAAAAATTTACTGAACTCCCAGGTTTGAAGGAGAATGCAATCACTTATGAATGCAATCATTTCGAATCAGTCATTGAATTAATTTGAAATATTTAAATCATTTGCTTGATTTTTATTTTTTGAAGTCAAAATTATGCAATCATTATTTTATATTCTTTAAAAACAAATAATAAAATATTTTCTTTGAATTCTATTCTATCCTGTTTGTAGGTACATATTTTCATTTTATTTACAATTTGTTTAAATTATTTAAATCCTTAAAAAAAAAACATTGAAATTTCCTTTGATTATTTTCAATACTCTTTACAAAATAAATTTCTATAGTCATTCAAGTCCTATACAATAGAGAACAAGGACCAAAGATTCATAAGTTTCAAAACAAGTCCTTCTGCATAGTCACACATACCATAACAAACACCCAAAACTATGTGATGCAATGTACAAAACACAAATTTCATATAAGCAAAGCATCAAGCATACCAATCTCATTCACATTAGAAATGAGACATGAAGCTTGTTATTTCGTTGCCACTCAATTCTCCTGATGGAGCACCAGGACACTAGGATGAATCTATAGGGAGCCGTATTTTTATGTAGGAGTATGGGTGAATCGAAATACACATGTAGGTATGCACAAAACATATACACATATCTCTATCTACGAATATAAATCGAAAACAAAAAAAAACACAATGCTCCGAAACAAGGACTCTTGCTGTCTATGGTTTGTTGTGGTGTGGTATGTCATGACATGGGATTTGTATTTTTCCTTATCTATGTCCTTTGGTGAGTAATTCAAAACAACCAAAAACAAAAATAAAGGAAAAAAAAAAAGATTGAAATGGAAAATTGGTATTTCCACTATAAATGATAATTCAAGAGGGGATATATGGTATAGCCGTATCTGTATGATGATGAGTTTGATGATGATGAGTAGTGGGTAGATGTGCGATGATGACATGAATTCATTCAAGTCTGGGACTTAGAGTGACAACAAGACTGACACTCAGGCTTTGTGGCAGGGACAAGTGCGCGACAACATCAACAACACCAACAACACATAACTACATTTGTATATTATGCTGTTTTTTTTTTTATTTTTTGATTTTTCAAAAATAAATTGAGTCGTTGAATGTTAATGCTGAAAATAAGTACTAAATTAGGTTCATAAGTAGAAACGGTTAGGGGGTAAATAGAATATACAAAAACATATGTTTCTATATATAAAATTATATAGAAAAAAATGATGAATGCGACGAATGGGAATCGTTTCAATTTGAATGGAAATTAGTAAGCAATATATGCAAATGTTTTTATGTTATTTTCTTTTGCGTTCTTTGATGGTTATTTATTTATTTTTTTCAAAAATGAATAACGTGTCTACTTATGGAGAAATCATACTGAGGACATGGGTTCGCTTTTTTCAAGGATGTCAAAAATAAAAGAGGTATTCAGACTAAAGTTTATTTGAATCGTCGTAGATATATGTTTTAAAAAAAAATGAACAAATCCCCTTTTTATGTGAGTTGAATGATATTTAAATTTTTAATAAAATTATGAATTCAGAAAAAAATTAAAGTTTGTGGAAGGATGTGATTTATAATTAGGACAACTAAGATTACGACCTAGTTGTCATCACAACGGGAACTAACTGAATAAAATCTGCTTTGAGAATTTTAAACCTCTTTAAATTAAGCGAGCTTAAATGAAAATTTAACAAATCAAATAATCGAATAGCAAAGTTTAAAATTTTGACCAAAAAATTTCAATAAACAAACTAACAATTTTGTGAAATTATCATAATATTTATGCTACAAAACTCCATTAAAATGTTTTTTTTTTTTTAGTTTCTTCTTTAATTACTTAGTTTAGCAACATTGCTTAGTTTCAAAACTAATTCTGAAGGAAAACATGTACAAACATTATGTCTATTATCATAAGAAACTTGTACCCATTTTTAAGTTTCTGAAGTTTTTGCGTTCGTTTAACTTCAAATTTACGAATTTTTCATATGCTTGAAAAATGTTAAGCGTTAAGAATTCAAATATCTTGAAAATTCTTTATTAAACCCTAAAAAAAATAAAGATTTTGATTATTTTTTAAGCTGTAGTTGTGACAGACACAAAACTAATATGTCAAAAAGGCATAAGTATTCTAAGCTAAGCTGTTTTACAAACAAAATTTTGAGAAGAAAAAAATATTTTTTTTAAAAAACAAAACTAAAAAGAGCCTGAGGTGCGATCCACACTGATAACTTACCATCCCGTCTGTCTTTTTTTTAACTTAAAACTTTAACGAAATTTTCATATATTCAATATTTTGTGTCAGAAAAATAATTTGAAGTCAATATATTTCTTTATTCTCCTAATAATTGAGTCGAAAACCCATTCTTATCAGTTTTTGGTAGGTTTTCCTGTTTTGTTTTTATAAAAGTTGTCAGTTGAATTTTTCTAAAAAAATAATTTGTGACTGTTGGATTTTTATTAAAAAATTACTGAATATCAAAAACCATAGTTTTTATAAGATGAAATTAGTTTGAAGTCAATATCTTTAATTTTTAAAAAGACACTTAAATCGAAAATCAATTTTTACCAACTTTTTTTTTCAAAATTTTAGCAAATGTGACAAACGTTGTTCTTCGTTCGTAATATTTTGGACACAAAATAGTTTTTGTTTCATAAAATATTCGAGCTGACAAATATTTTTTTTTAGTTGTTTTGATATATAAAAGAACCGTTAGTTTATTTTTTTTATTTGTTTTGTTTAGTATCACGTTACAATTTATATTATAAAATTTAATTCAAGTCGCTAGCGGTATTGGTTCGTGAGATATTTTGGGTAAACCAAAATTTTAACAAATTCAATTTTTGAGAGTCCCTTCTGCATTATTATTTGTAGAACAAAATTTATTTGAAGTCGATATCTCCACTGGTTCTTAAGATATGAACGCTTCTCGAACGTACGGACGTACGAAAGCACAGACATCTCTCTAAAAATCTTTTATTTAGACTTAGACTCTTGAGACCTTGAAACATCGAGAAATGTCAAAATTTTCAATTGGACCAATTACAATAACTTCCTATGGGAAGTTGAACAAATTTTGAAAAAAAACTTCTAAAATAATACCAATTGCAATGCGTAGGTACTTCTTAAAATATACAGGGTGTCCCGTAAAAGACACAGAATATAACTTTTGGTTTGAGCTTATGTGTGGTAAAATTTATAGTTTTTTTAAACAGTTTGAGAAATGGTAACGCCTGTCAAATTTATTTTATTAAAAATTGATTGTCCTAATATTTGGTTGCTTTAAAGTGCCAGGAGTATTAAAAACAAAAATCATTCGTGGATAGGTTGAGTGAAAAACCGATTGAAAATAGGTGCTTTTAAAAATGTCCATAAAACATCCGTTATCAAATTCTGAAAGGTCATGACGCGGCCTATCATCATAATCAGTTTGGACCATATTTTACGGCACACTCCGTGTATTCAACAAAAAATTAAATACAATTAAAAAAAGAACATCTAATATATAAAATTCTTCTGTCACAGTGTAAGTTTATCTTATTTATCTTATGTATATATAAATGACAAAACATCCGTTATAAAAAAACTCCTCCGTTTTAATATACGCTGATGACATTAAAATTTTCAAATCTATTAGTTCAATTAATGACTGCTCACAGCTTCAAGAAGATGTTCATAGTTTTAGGGAATGGTGCAATACAAACCGACTTTTATTGAATATAGACAAATGTAAAACTATGTGTTTTACACGCAAAAAAACAATTATAGATTATAACTATTTATTAGATTCTTCCTGCCTTTGTAAGCTTTCCGTTTTTTCTGATTTAGATGTTATTCTTGACAGTAAATTAACGTTCTGTGACCATTATAACTTTATAGTTAAAAAAGCTAACAAGATTCTAGGTTTTATTAAACGTTTTTCTCGTGACTTGCGTGGCCCCTACGTCTTAAAACTTCTTTATGTATCATTTGTCAGGCCAATACTTGAATACGGCTGTATTATATAGGTACCATACTATTCAGTTCATATAGACAGACTTGAAAGTATCCAAAAAAGATTTATGCGTTTTTGTCTCCGTTTTCTTCCGTTTTCCCAAATATTCACACCACCTCCTTATTCTCAGAGACTTTTGCTAATAAACCTCCCTACACTTTTACAACATAGACAATATCTCCAATTTTGATTATTTTAAAATTAAATAAATGGTTCTATTATATCCGCAACAGCTCTGAATCGTTTAAATTTTAGCTATAGTCAAACTAGCATAAGAAGACAGATACCTTTATGTCCGATCTTTAGCAGAACTAACTATGGTATGAATAGCCCTTTAAATCAATTGATTTCAGTCTTCAATAAATTTTATAATTTAATTTCATCTGTTAATGACAATGTTAAAAGTAAACAATTTAAAGAAAGCTTTTTTAATATGTTATAGTATTTATTTATTTCTATGTTAATTTAAAATTTCAAATTAAAAATTATGTAAATAGCTATAAGTTTATATTAACGTTAGATAATTAACGGATTAAATAAATAAATAAGTTGCCATACTCCTCCGAAACGGCTTAACCAATTTCAATGAAATTTTGCATATACATTCGGTAGGTCTGAGAATAGGTTTTTATCTATTTTTTATATTTCTAAGTGCTATTGTTTTCTGTCGTCAAGAAAGGACTTACAACACCGACGTCTCCGTCAAAACGTCACCATCGACAGACGTAACTTTGAGGTAGTCAAGGACTTCGTCTACTAGGCTCCGCTGTAAACGCAGAAAACAACACCAGCGCTGAGATCAAACGAAGAATAACTTTTGCTAACCGCTGTTTCTTTGGGCTAAGAAACAGCTCACAAGCGGAAAGTGAAATCACCCAACTTGGAGCTCGAAGCTGGAGACATCTAGCTAGTGACCGAGCTATATGGAGAAGTTTGTTGGGTGATGCCCTAGTTCACACAGGACTATGTAGAGCCACCTTAAGTAAGTAAGTATTGATTCCTCTAAAAATTTAATTTTTTTAATATAAAAATGAACCTTTTATTGGAAAACCCTACCAAAACAAATCTTAATTGCGGTTTTCATTTTATTCTGATTGAAAACCAGGAATTCTATTTTGGTAAACAAGTCCACAATTCAATGCAAAAAACATACCATAACTTCAGAGTTTTAGGCTGTCGGTCAAGGTTTTGATACAGACAGCATACGAGCAGAAAAACAGACAGGCAGACAGACAGAACTGCGAACGCAATTTCAATCTAAATGGGGTTTCATTAGGAAAATATTTCGTATTTTACGCACGTCATGTCAGTCAAGTCATGCCAACAAAATGACGTTGCTATATGAAAAGTCTCAAACATACACGCAAACCTCTTATTATGCCATCAATTTTGTGTATTGACCTAAAAGAGAATTATTCAACTTTAACAACACACACACACACAGCAGCAGTTTTGTCTGAATTGAATATATAGGGCATTAGAACCACAGTTATTTAGCTCATGAAAATTCTATTTTATATACATACTATTTTCAATGAAAGACTTTTCATATTTACTTCAAATATGACCATTTTCCATCAATGTATGTATGTTTGGCTTATACCAAATCCATATAATATTACCTTTTAAACAAATATCTTTCACACACACACAAATGCAATGAAAGTTGTGGTTGAGGATGATCATTTTGACTGCAACTTTGTTGGGGTTTTGTTTTATCTTTTCAATAAATATAATATTGTAAGTTTAGTCATAAACCAAATTCAAAATGATAAAATTAACTTCTGCCATTCAATCGGACTAAAATTGTGGTTTTGCAATACTATAAAGGCAAAAACTTCTCTTCAACATTAGATACAACACATACCGACTCCATATTTTGAAATACATTCCATATTCAATGAGAATATAAACCAAAGAAGAATAAGAAACACAAATAAAAAAAAAATTTACAAAACTTTCTCAAACAACATTTACGAAATTTATCAGAGCCCAAAGTTCAACTAACCATCATCATCATCATCATCGTCTTCGTGGCCTTTATTAACTTTGTATACAAGAGATTTGTATTTTATGTTCCTATCCTTGATATAGGGAGTTGTTGTGTTTTTGGGGGTTTTTTGAATTGAGATAAGACGAAGATAACAAGATACACATTTTAGATACTCTTGGTTTAATTTAATGATAATGGACCTAGAACTATGTTTGTATAAATTATTCAACAAGAAACATCAGAATAAGAATAAGACATCGTATCTGACCGGATGTCATCCTCAGAGTGAGACAGTATATGTACAAAACTAAACACACTCTCATACTGACTTAACAGATAAAAATAAAAGAACAACAAAACTTTGGAATTTGGATTCAGTTTTCTGAACAGTAGGTAAAGCTTAAATATTCTTACCCTTACCCATTAGAATATTTTTTGGAAGTTATTTTAGATAAATTGATATGGCTTAATATGTAATGTCGTGCCTTGGCATTTGCTAAAAAGTTTGTATTGCTTTTGCTAAGAAGTGTCATTACTACAAATAGGTGTACTTTGTATGATAAATTTTCTTATAAAAGAAGGTTAATGGACAAAGTTGATCTGGCTATATTATAGTGGAGAATGGAGATGTGGAGCAGCAGCCATTTTGAAATAAGATGTCATGATGTTCATGTTCATAATATGTTGTTGTTGTGTTTGTGGGTGATTTTCCCAAAAATACATTTAAAATAAAAACAATTTAATACATTATGATGCTTTGAGAGATAACATAAAACTAAATGCAAATGACAGCCTTCGTATACATACTTGCTTATATTTCCTGAGTTTTCAGTGAGACTTAAGTAAAAAGTCGCATCTGAATAAGATTGTTTTTGTTCTTCTTTGCGATACTTAAAAAGTTAAATACATACGTTTGTGGTTTGTGGTGAAAACTGTTTGTTTTCAATCAAATCTTAACTTATTGAATTTAAGCTATTCAAAAAGTTGTAGTTTTTTAAAATCCAATTTATGACGTGATTGCGCACTAAAATGAAAGAAATATTGAAGAATTGGGTGGGAACTTACTTTTAACATTCGAAGTTTAAGACATCATGATCTATTGCTTACAATTTAGTAATAAAAACTTTTTGATACATTAGTCATTTTTTTGTTGGCCTCTTATAAAGCATTTTCCAATAAGAGGTTTTATTTTATATACCCCGCTTTTAGGAAGCTGTTAAATTTGAAGCTGTCATCTTTTGAATTTTGACAGGTGAACACTATGTCATTACTATTGGAAGAGCAACATTAATGGTATATTGTTAAAATTCATGAAAAATGATACAATTCTTGTAGTAATAGTTAATATTGTGAAGCATCTTCTCGGGGCAGACAATACTGTTTGAGCTTAAAGGACAATATAGTAATGTGAAACAACGTTTAAACAACAGACAAGAATGCCACATAGACAATATCTTAAGGCTTTTAAAGTTAATTAAACACAAAAACTCAATCTGGGCTATCACCATCAACGTCTGCTTTGGTCCTTGACAATTTATTAAACAATCCTGATTTTCATCGTATAATCATCTTCAGAGATAAGAATCAATTACTACCTCCGAGGCTAAGTCAATAAGCAGAATTGTGATACGAGTACTTGAGGTTTGGAAAATCGAGGAATGATTGTTAAAAGGATTCTTGATTATCAACTTGTCATTGTATGCTGCGGTTTTTGTGATTGGGGTGTGATTGGACCTAACTTTTTCGAAAATGAGGCTCGTGTAATTGTTATGGTAAATGTATTGTAGTATTGAGGTACGATTTATAATTTGTATTCCCTGAATTAGAAGATATTGACGAAAATGAAGTTTACCTTCAATAAGACTGCATTACGTTCCACAAAAGAAACAAAAAAAGAGGCTCGGATGCGACCAACACTGATAACTTCCCATCCCGTCTGTCGATTTGTCTTGCTTAAAAGTTTGTCTATATGTATCAATTTTTACCAAAATGCCGTAATATTTTTGTAGATTTTATTTTTTATGAAAAAACGGACTGTTGGATTTTTATATCGAATGATATATGAATATCGAAAACAATATTTTCTGTGAAATAAAATAAGCTTGAAGCCAATATTTGTAATTTTTGAAAAGCTATTTGAGTCGAAAGTAAATTTTTACCAAGTATTTAGTATTGTTTTTTTTTAGGTTTTTATTTTTTGTAAAAAAAACTGTTCATTTGATCTTTAACTTATAAGTTAAAATTAGTAAGAAGCCATTATATCAAATTTTTGAAAAGATATTTGAGTCGAAAATCAATTTTTACCAACTTTTGTTAAATTTTTTTTAGGTTTTTAATTTTTGGTACAAATGCTGTCAATTCGATTTTTTTCAAAATTTTACTGAATGTTGACAACAATATTTTTTGAAAGATTAAAGTAGTTAAAAGCCAATATCTCCAAGTATTGAAAAGATATTTGAGTCGAAAATCAATTTTTACCAAGTTTTAGTATTGTTTTTTTTTTAGGTTTTTATTTTTTGTAAAAAAAACTGTAAATTCGATTTTTATCAAAATTTTATTGAATGTTGAAAACAATATTTCTTATAAGTTAAAATTAGTAAGAAGCCATTATCTCAAATTTTTGAAAAGATATTTTAGTCAAAAATCAATTTTTACCAACTTTTATTAATATTTTTTTAGGTTTTTATTTTTTTTTTAAAACAATATTTCTTCTAAGATAAAAAAGTTTGAAGCCTAAATCTCAAGTTTTTGAAAAGATATTTGAGTCGAAATTCAATTTTTACCAATTATGAGTAATGTTTTTTTTACGTTTTTTTTTATAAAAAAACTGTCAATTGGATTTTTCTCAAAATTTTATCAGATGTCAAAAACATTATTCTTCGTTGCACAAAATTGTTTTGGAGATGAAATCATATTTTAGTCGTAAAATTTTCGAAGTGACAATTTTTTTTCAGTTTTTTTGATTTATACAAAAATAAAATGCACGACTGGGTCGCACGAACTTGCTCCTGTATTCAAAGAGTCTGTTTAAAAAAGTATCTATGTATATAAGATTTAAAAATATACCTGTAAAATAAGTTTGTCTTCAAAGATATAAATGCCATTTGATTCGTCGAAAAAACCTCCATTTTTCAATTTTTTGGGAGGGGGTTACATTCAATACAGTTAAAATAATTTAAAAAAAAAACTATTTAAGATTCAAAATTTTACCTGAAAAATAAGTTTGTCTTCAAAAATTTAAATGCGATTTTATAAATAAAAAAGCCCTTGATTTTTCAAAATTTTTTTTCGAAAATCGTTAGAGCGGTTTTTTTTTAAATTAATTTTTTATATATAAAATTTTTCAATTTTGTTCTAAAAATATTTTTGGTATGCAGTTGTTTAGTGATTGTAAATATACGCTCTACATTTGAATTTCGAAAAAAAATATTAACCCGTTTTTGAGATATAGAATTTTGAAAAAAAAAAATTCAATATTTTTTTAAAAATCCAAACAAAAAAAAATTGCACTTTTGATAATCAAATATTGTTAAAGCAATATAAGAGCTTATTCACAAAAAAAATTATTGAAATCAGTACATAAGTTGCTGAGAAAATTAAAAAACAAAATAACGGTTCTATGAGTGGTACCTTTCCTGAGCAATACAAAAATATGTTTTTCTTATTAAAAGAAGCCAAGTTAAAAAATAAAATTTTAGAGAAAATTAAAAAAAAATCTATCGGTTTGTTTTTGAGAAAATTCGAATTATCGTTTTTTGACCAAAAAAATTGTATGGGGGCCACTGTTAGTTTTGATCTTAAAAAAAAATGAAAAAAACGCCTAACGCGAATCTGCTCAAAACCTTAACTTCCAAGTTTGAACTCAATCGACCCAATGGTATAGGCTGTAGGAGCGTGGACAGACAGACAAAATTCTGCACGAATGCAAAACTTGCCATATAGTTTCTATATGTCGCAAGTAAAAACCGTTGATTGGATTTTTTTCCAAAAATATAATTGTTTTGTATCACGTTACAATATATAATATAAAATTTAATTCAAGTCTCTAGCGTCATTGCTTCATGAGATATTTAGGTTTAACCAAAATGTTCAGCTTTTTTTTAAACTGCTATGGTAAAAAAACCAACCAAGCAATTTTCTTGGGAGCCCTTTCTGCATCTTTCTGCCTTATTATCTGTATAACAAAATTTATTTGAAGTCGATATCTCTTCTGGTTCTTGAGCTATGAAGGACGAAAAAACGTCGCGAACGTACAGACGTACGGACGTACGGACGTACGAACGTACGTACACACGCACGCACAGACATCTTTCTAAAAATCTTTTATTTCGACTCTAGGGACCTTGAAACGTCGAGAAATGTCAAAATTTTTAATTTGACAAATCGTACCCATTACAATAACTTCCTATGGGAAGTTAATAATAGCAATTTTGAGGGTGAAAAGTTTCTTGGCCGTGTTTCTTTCTCGGAGAGCTGATTACTTACAGAAGTTTTGTTATAACACTTTTAAACTTTTTTATTTGGAACTACATGATGTGTTCGTCCATGCCATTGCTTTACAATTAATTTAAGACCTTTTAAATGACATACGTGAAGTTATCGAAGACATTTAGTGGTAGAAATAAAGCCCATACTAAGTTCAAAAATACACTGAGTCCACCTGACTATATTATGCTTCCTCGATAGTAACGTGGATTCCAGCGCAGATATGGTTACAAACTTAATTCTTTGTGGAATGAGAAATTTTATACCGAATAGGGTTATATCTATCAAACCCAAAGAAAAACCTCATGGTTTGATTCGAGGTAAAGAGGTTATTAGGATCAAAGAAGTAATATTCCGGATATACAAAGCCTACCCCATCGAGCTAGAAAGGTCTGTAACGGACATTTTCGACGCATTAAATGTTTTAATAACCAGAAGTTACAGCAAAAAATACTACGATTTCCTAAATATAGTAAAAATTTCTTGTCATTTGTAAAAAATGTGCGCGTTGGTTCCTACGCTTGTCTTTAATGACACTCCTTTTGTAAGCTTGATTGATAAAGCCAACTTGCTTGCAGTAAAGTTTGCTATTAATTCGATGCTGCCAATGAGTGACATGACTCCTCCTGTACTTGAGAGAGTAAACGATTCTATGGGACGAATCTTCTTTCGCACTCGTACAGTTGCAAGAGTACTAAAAGATTTTGACATTCACACATCCACTGGTCCCCGCTATTGTTCCGAAGAGGTGTTCTTCAACGCAGGCCCAATATTGCACTTACGTCCCTTCTTTCTAAGATCATGGAAACGCTAGTTTCCAGCTTAAGAAATATCTTGAAGAACGAAAGCTTCTTAATAACCGACAGTATGGCTTTCGTTGCAATAGATCCACTGGTGATATTTCTAAGGCATTTGATAGAGTTTGGCATCAAGCTCTCTTATTGAAAATGCGTGCTTTTGGTAAAGATCGATCGACCATTCAATTCAAGTAATATTGGGCGGGTTCAAATCTGATATCCACAAAATAAATGCTGGTGTGCCCCCAGGGCTCCGTTTTGTCTCCGATGCTCGTCCTTATTTTTATAAAGTAATGTAATGCAATGTAATGTATAAATAATCTTTTGTCTGAAACTTCTAAACCACTAAATTGTTTCGCTGATGATATCTTCAGCTTTTCATATTCGTTTTTAGATTCTCATAATAAATTATCAAGCGTACCCCAGGGCAGTCATCTGGTCCCACTTTTATTAATAATTTTAATTGACAACATAGTAACCAGAATTAAATTTTGTAAATGCTTGATGATCTAAAACTTTTTCTCAATATAAATAATCATATTTATTGCCTTAATGTACAGCATGACTTAAGCATCCTTTCCAACTGCTGTGATGAAAACTAATTAAAACTAAATATACAAAAATGCAATGTCCTAACACTTTCTAGGAATTTTTTGGATTCTTAAGCCATCTTGAAAACAATAAATTGTGAAATACCAGAAGTTCAAACCAGAAATAATTGTAGAACAACGTCTGTACAATCAGCTAGTGATTGATAAAATGCAATTTATATTCAACAAAACATTGATTGTTTATTAGAAATAATCAAACATTTATACAAATTGAAATAAATAAAATAGTTTTGTTCTAATGCATATACTGCCTTAAATATAAAATACATTTTGTTTGATTTAAATGTGAGGTCGAAGTGCAAATTGGAAAATTTTCTAGTTCTCTATAATTTTCTTTCATACATATTTTCTCCTTTTCTCCTGAGATAAATACCAGAAACTCAAAATATAGATAAACGTAAAGAGTGTCCTTTGAATAAGGTTTAAAAAATGTTTTAGGAATTTAATATCAAACCATTTTGTAGATATTGAAATATTTTTGAAGACAGAAAAATATATTAAAAAATACTATGTATCTTACCTGAAGATTGGGCGGACAATGGTCCAATAGTTCTAACATGTGTTTGATATTTTGTGCGTCTTGTATCACAAAATTTAATTCCATATCAAATTCACCACCAACCAGCTGAAAAGAGAAGATATAAAATCTATGTTATTTTTTAGGTTTAATTGTATATTTCAATAGATATTCATTTTATCATATGAAATGAAATATTGTTAAGTAAACCTTGAGGCAATAAATATTTAGTTTTAATTGAAATTTCGTAGAACAATTTAATTTGGTTTTTGGTAAATATCAAGAATCTTTGAAGGCATATTATTCATATTATATGTGTGTGTGTAAGAAATTGGTTACTATGGTTTTATTGAAAACAAAGTGAATCAATTTTATCGTACAAAGGAATAAAACCATATAATATAACATGTAGTGAAAATGGCTTAGGGCCAAATTAATTTAAATGAACATCATATGAGAAGAATTTGTAAAGATCCCAATTTCGTAAAGTTAATTCCAAATTTCATATAAATAGATAATAATTGTATTGTTTACTTTAAACTCAATTAGTGAATATGCCAGGCAATAAAATTTTCTTGTGTTTCATCAAAACCGCCAATCAGCTTCACAGATTTTTGATATTGAAGGATACATGAAATGTGTTTTATAAATTTTGAAATGTATTTCAACATATATCCGCTACAAAGCTGCTATATTTCTTAAGCTTCATCTGTCAAATTGACTGCCAATTTGTGTTCTCTTATGTGTTGGGGCAAAAGAAAAAGTTTATTGGGTGACTTGTCCTCTTGCACAACACATTCCACGAATTTGTCAAGTCTGTTTGCCGAAGGTAAAAGTTATCTTCAGAAAGTCGTAAAACGTTTAAACGTTTATCTCTCGAAAAAAGTTTTTCTATTTTACCAGACAATATTCCACCAATTCTTTTAAAAATTATAATATTTAAACTTTCTTTAAGTAATGGTGAGTTCTTAGATGAATGGAAATACTCTATAATAACTCCCCTTCATAAATCAGGTACTAAAATTTCGATTGAAAATTACAGACCAATTGCAAGACTGCAGTTAATTCCTAAGGTTTTCGAAGCTGTAGTAAAAAACAAATTATGTAATCTTATTCACAATAACATTTCAGTTTACCAACATGGTTTCTTAAAAGGTAGATATCCACTACTACAAATTTATCAATATTTTCAAATTTTTGTCTATCACAGATGGAAATGCGTTGCTTGACAACGACACTATTTACACTGATTTTTCAAAGGCTTTCTACCGCGTTCAACATAGTGTTCTCTTAAAAAAAACAGGAGATATATGGATTTCACTCTCAGCTCCTAATGTGGATAAGAAGCTATTTAGTAGGTAGAAAACAGGTGGTAAAAATTGATAATGCCTTGTCTAAGGAAATTATACATTTTTGGGTGTTCCTCAAGGTAGTCACCTTGGGCCACTTCTTTTTATCATTTTTATTAACGACTTACCATTACATCTTACTTTTTCTAAATGTCTTCTATTTGCTGACGATTTGAAAATATTCAGTTCCATAAATTCACTTAACGATGCAATAAAAGTTCTAATTGATTTAAATAATTAAATTAAATGGTGTAATATCAATGGGCTATATTATAACAATAAGAAATGTAGCGTTGTAACATTTTCTATAAATCACAGTCCATTATATTATAATTATAAACTTGAAAACGGCATTTTACAAAGACTTCATAGCCATAAGGATCTAGGCGTAATCTTCGATTCTAAAATGAATTTCTCAAATCACTTAGACCATGCGATCTCAAAAGCAAAATCTATGCTAGGGTTTGTTTTTCTACATTCAAAAGATTTCGAAGACCCCTATACATTAAAAGCTCTTTATTCTAGTCCCGTCCGACTACATTTAGAATTTTGTACTGTTATATGGAGTCCCTTTACCGCGTGTAGCATTTGTCGTATAGAAGAAGTTCAAAAAAGGTTCTCGGCTCTGTAGAGCTCATACAAACAGTAACAAACTTAAGCAATGACATCCTTGAGAAGGGTAATATGCCTCGAGATTTCAAGAAAGCTTTGATATTCCCAATTAATAAAAAGGGCTCCAAATCCGATCCAAATAACTATAGGGGAATATAATTTTTAAACGTATCGTACAAATTTTTTACGACTATTTTACAACGGCGCCTTACATCTTGGATCAACTACAACAATATGCTCAAAGAATACCAAGCGGGATTTAGAGCGGGATACTCAACTGTCGACCACATTTTTGTACTTCGCAATGTAGCTGAATCTTTTGCAGCGCAGGCAAAGAAATTATACGCGTTCTTTGTGGATTTCAAGGCTGCATTCGACACAGTCGATAGAAGATCGTTGATGTACAAATTGTACTGCAAGGGAATGTCTCAAGAAATTGGAAGAGTCATAGAAAATCTGCTGGAAGATACATGGGCTGCTGTCTGGGATGGTGAATTAGTATTAGAATGGTTTGAAACGAAAATTGGAGTGAGGCAAGGTTGTACTCTTAGCCCTTTGCTGTTTGCACTATTTATCAACTATGTTATGGGCATCCTGCCTGGTGGAATTGAAGTCAGCAGTATTACTATCAAAGCACTTCTATTTGCAGATGATAAAGTGATTCTAGTTCATTCACCGGAAACTACAAAGCTACAACTGATGATCAACCGATTATGCGAATACTGCGCCAAATGGAACCTAGTGGTCGAGAAGTCGAAGATCATGATCTTTAATAGAGGGAGAGGCAGACTACGAACAAATGAGAAGTGGCACTACAACAACGAATGACTTGAAGTTGTCAGCGAATACAAGAACCTTGAAGTGATCTTCACCTGCAATTTAAAAATGGCAAAGCACTTGAAAGATAAGCTTGCAATGGCAAAAACTGCAATAAACTCAACTTGGAAGATGTGTTTCTTCAACAAATATCTAAACCATAGCACGAAATTTAAAGTTTTTCAATCTGTTGCAGAATCAATCATGCTTTACGCAGCGCAAGTATGGGAAGGTCAGCAATATGATGAAGTTGAAAAACTTTTACGATTCTACTTAAAACGCATGTTCAGACTACCATCGAACACACCAAACTATGCGTTGAACCTGGAAACTGGATTATCACCGTTATATATAAAAACACTAAAATTACAGTCTGATTACATTATAAAGGTCTTAAATATAGACGAAGGTCGACTTCCAAAGAAGATCATGATGATAACAGTGAGCAGAAAAGTTACAAAAAAGTAACAGAAAAGTATGATGAGTGGCTGGATCATGCTCGTTTGTGTAATTTCGATCTAAGCCTAGACCAAGAACCTTCCAATAACTGGAAACAAAGACTCTACGAGATCATTTACAACACAGACATAAACTGCAGGAATGAGTATGAAAGTGAAGATCCCTTTACAGATCGCGGTGTACAGTACACTCAACTATAACCTTCAACATGCAAACTACTTCAGAGACGAACTAGGCGTAGAATCCATCTCAATGATGTTAAGGGCGAGGGTAGAACTTCTTCCGCTTAATTATAGGCCACACCGAGATGACCTTCCAATATTGTGCAATATATGTAACAAACAGTAGAAAGAGAAGACATATTTCATTTTATGGGTAGATGTCCGACTCTTCGTGAAACAAGGCGATATTTCTTCGGTAAAGATACGCTTTCAACGGAACAAGTTCGGAATATATTGAACGAATTGTCCGAAAAGCTATTACTTTTATGTAAAACAGCTATAAGTTATAGAGATAGAATATTAAATGCTAGCTTCTAATGTTTCAAGTAAATCATTAGTGATTCATTTTATTTTTCTTTAAAAATATTTCTTATTTAAATTTAAAAATTGTTTGTTAATTTCATAAACCGTATACCAATCGGCAGACGGCAAAGCCACACCATAAAGATTTTGTAAATGTAAATTGTTATATTCTTATGTTGTTAATAAATACAATCATTTTAATCTAATCTAAAAAAATCTATTCTTCCCTTATACCGATAAACAGTTTTTTTTGGTACACCAGGGCGTATGCTTAATTAATTTCACATATTTTATTTTTCAGATTTTCTTTTAAATACAAACAAGGTAGAATAATATTTGACTATCTAAATAACTGTTTTTCTCAATTAAAAAAAAAAGATTTTGGCTTTCCGAATTATATGACCAAAACATTACTTAAAGCCTTAAAAACGAAAGAATAACAATTCAAAAATTTAAATTCAAGAAAAAGTTAAATTTAAAACATTTTATTCAAGGTCTAGACAATCAGGGTTGAGGACATAAAAATAAACATTTATTCAAAAAATAAAGTAAACATTAAGTTAGGTAGGCTGGTCACGTAATTAAACTAGATGTTTGCATTTTACATTGTTGGTGCGTAATAAAATATTCTCAACCGCATCCAGGACTAGAAAATTCCATTCTTATGTATAACTTCATGAGCCGCTCTCATAACCATTACAATAAAAAATGAAAACGCAAAAACCATAAAAACCACAATTATTTGTTTTGTTTGTTATGATGATTTTCTTGTTCAAGTAAACAAAACATTTTCGTATTATATATCCTTTTGAAATGCCTATAATTATAACTGGGTGCGAAAAGGAGTAAGATTTTACCAAAGAAACGAAGAAAAACAATTTAATTCAATTTCTATTTTTATTTCAAAAATTATTCAATGGAAAGTTTAACGATCCTTATACTTTTACTTCACTTAAATGTCTTTTTTTTTTGCACTGATGTTGTCGTTGTTGTAAAAGTTTAATGGTATAGGTTCATCAGTTAGATTTGACATCTTATCCAATTCAATGTTCAAGATTTGTGTGAACAATTTTATGGATTTATTGAAAAAAAAGGGTTAAACTAAGGAAAAAAGGTTTATTTATTGTTCTTGCTTTGAGAGTGAAAACTTTTTTATTTCTGAACTTAAAGATGTATTTTATAAATTTAAAATAAAACAACTTTTTCAATTGCACCCTTTATAATTTTAACGACGATTTTAAAATGAAAACATCCTAAGTTCTATTTTGCATAAAACCTTTAAATTACTTCCCAAAAGAACATCCCTTAAACTTCAGTCAATATAGACCACACCAGTAGTATCTAAAGGATGATCTTCTCTTTGAAATGAGTCTTAACTTCTCACTAAACAAAGAACTATTCTTTTCAACTCAACTTTATACCTTAATGCTTTTAAATTAATTATATAAACATTCTTATGTGTCAGATTTCTCTTCAAAAGCTGTAAGACTTCAGATTCAAGAAAATCGTTTAAACTTTTCTTGATCCTTAAAATTTATATAGATAGATACAAATGATGTATAAAAAACAACAACAAAAAATATTATGAATCTCGACTTAAGTGCACAAGAAGTTGGTATATTATATACTTGTACTTCCTTTCAAATCGAAAAATGCAATCCACTTGAGTTGGTCGAAGACTAAAGGTATCTTAAGAGACAAATCAAGTATAAATTTTGTTTTTTGTTATTGTTGTTTTTTTTTTTCAGTTCACCAAAAGAAAAATAAATAAAGATATCATCTTAACTTTGTTTGCAGAAAATATACCAACATAACTCCAGAGAGAGACTTTAGATAAAAACAAAACACTAGAAGCAAAAAAAAAGACCCACGAAACAATATAATGTCCAGTCCATGGAGATGGAATGGAGACAATCTATATAAGTATATGGTTCCTCGAAGTAACATCAGTGAGATGAAAAGAACACAATAACTATACATCGCATCATGGCACGTTTCAATTTGTCTAAGTTTAATTTTTGAAAAAGGCACTTTTTAAAAATGAACAAATAAAAAAGGCGCGCATTTCACCCAGACGAGAAAAAGTAAAATAACTTCAGTAAAACTTTTCTCGAGAAGAAAATACTTAAGGAAACAACTCTGTTTTGTGGAAAAGTTTTTGAAGTTCGTTTCCTTTTTTTTTTTTTCAAAAACGACGATACCCAACTATAAACTCGCTTCCCTATCTTTGAGTGTTTTAAAAAGAACACAAAATAAGATAACTATTTTGTGCATCGAGCTAAATACGACATGAAATGTCTTAGATCATAACTTTATTTTACTTCTATATTTATACACATATACTAACAAAGTCCTTTAACACAGAGTTATGTACAACAATTTTGAGGAAACAAATTATTTCAAGAACATAGCAAAGGATTTAAGTCAAAATAAATTTATTTGCAAGACACTGGCTAAGAATAGGATGGTCGAAAAAAAAGAAAAAAATAAAACAAAACAAAGTTGGGTAGACATAGACATGGAAAAGCAATATAGACAAGTATTAAGACTTAAAATGTTAAGGGGTACGTATATTGAGTAGGTACTAGATAGTTTACTCTTGAAAGTAGTATATAAGTGATGGTACAAAACAAAATGGTTGAACGAAACATTTTGAACGAAAATAAATTTGACAGAATTGACTTTGTACTTTTTAGTCTAAATATAAGAAACGAAAAAAGAAATCTTAGATGGGGGTCAATAGAAAAGTAATTGAAGTACATAAGTCAAAGTTTTGGAGAACTTATATTAAATTGAAAAATATACAAATTATGACATTATACTTTCAAAAACAGTGACTGCCTTTAATATTTTATTTCCTAAACCAAAAAGTGTTTAACTTCAAGTTGAGTCACATTGAACTTTATATGAAGTCTTATTATGTTATCAGAATCAAAGGTGAAATAAAGCTATACAGTGGTTTTGAAACATTAAAATGAGAGGGTCAAGCATTTAACATTCTTTATGTGCGGTTAAAAAATAAATATCTTTTTTTCTATTATTTCCAAATAATTTTTTTTTTTGAAAACATGTGTTCTTCTTTTTTAATAGGTTTGCCAGATATGTCTTACACGAATGAAAATATTAACAAATATTTAAAAGATTTTGAAATGCAACTTCCCATAGTTGCCCTTAAAAAAACTTTCACAAAGTTTTAAGTTATGTTTTAGTATTTTTTGGAAAAAACTTCACTGAAGGTCAATATATTACTTATGCGGAACGAAGCGAGTAATTCGAAGCTTAAAAAACGTTGAGAAAAGTTTTGGCCATCATAAGAAACTGCAACACTTATGGTTTTCTCATCGTAGTATGGTACAGACGAGAATGTAGATGGTGCAGTCGAGAGTGTGAAAATCTGAAAATCAATTCAAGAACATCAATTTGCCAATCATCAATCATCACCAGCTAATGAAAACTGAAGATGTGCAAAACCCAGCACGTTATAGTTATAGAACTAATGCGTCCAAACAGTTTTTTTTTTCTTCGACAATGAGTTAAGGTCTGGGATCAAAGCCTAGGGGTAAGGTAGGCGTTACAGAGCCATGTTAATCGCCTTCTTAAAAACTGAAAATCATCACATACATTTGGACTATATCGGATCAGTGTCATATATTAAAACTAATTTATTTTATTCCCTTAATTCGATTTTGAATTTTTATTAACTTCCCATAGGAAGTTATTGTAATGGGTCCGAATTGTCAAATTGAAAATTTTGACATTTCTCGACGTTTCGAGGTCCCTAGAGTCGAAATAAAAGATTTTTAGAAAGATGTCTGTGCGTGCGTGTGTACGTACGTTCGTACGTGTGTACGTTCGCGACGTCTTTTTCGTCTTCCATAGCTCAAGAACCAGAAGAGATATCGACTTCAAATAAATTTTGTTATACAGATAATAAGGCAGAAAGATGCAGAAAGGGCTCTCAAGAAAATTGCGTGGGTGGTTTTTTTACCATAGCAGTCTTAAAAAAGGTAAACATTTTGGTTAAACCTAAATAACTCATGAACCAATGACGCTAGAGACTTGAATTAAATTTAATATTATATATTGTAACGTGATACAAAAATTGATTTTCTCAAATATCTTTTCAAAAATTTGAGATAATGGCTTCTAACTAATTTTTACTTATAAGAAATATTGTTTTCAACATTCGACAAAATTTTGAGAAAAATCGAATTGACAGTTTTTTTTACAGGAAATAAAAACCTAAAAAAAAACAATACTAAAACTTGGTAAAAATTTACTTTCGACTTAAAAAACTTTTCAATAATTAAAAATATTGGCTTCAAACTTATTTTATTTCACAGAAAATATTGTTTTCGATATTCAGTAATTTTGTTTATAAAAATCCAAAAGTCCGTTTTTTCATACAAAAATAAAATCTGCAAAAATAGTACGCAAATTTGGTAAAAATTGATACATATAGACAAACTTTTAAGCAAGACAAATCGACAGAAGGGATGGGAAGTTATCAGTATGGGTCGCATCCCAGCCTCTTTTTTTCTTAATTACTTTTACATCGCCTCTCCAATTGGTTATTTTTTGGTATAACGTGGTAGACGTCAATAACAGATTTTTTCTGAAGATGTAAGACTGAAATAGCCCAAGTATATCCTACTCCATCAATTTCAGATACTTTAACCTAACCTAACCTAGACTGGAATAAAAATTGTTACTAATTTTTATAAATATTTATTTCTTGTAGCTTTTCATTTTTTTGTAAAAATTGTATTTTTCTCAAAAAACTACCAAGTGTCAAAAACGTCACATTTAGAAGTATTTAATTGTCTTTGATATTGTCTTTTTGTTTAAGTTTCAAGGTGAAAAATATTTATTTTAAATTTTTTTGATCTTCATATTTGAGGAATTGTCAATGGATATTTTTAATTTATAATAATTTCTTACAAGTGATTATAATGGATTATGTTTTTTTTTTTTGTTCATGAAAATGACAAACGCAATATCCTTGAAAATCAACCTTTTCTAAGGACAAATTGCGTGCATTCCTGTTTTTGTACAAACACTCAAAACTGTTTTCTAAATAAGAATCGTTGAAATACATTTTTTATATAATTTTCTTTACTCCAGTAATCATATTCCTATTTAACTATTACAATATTCTGAAAAGTATAACAATGACATAAGAAAATCTTTCAAGAGATTTTTGAAAGTAGTTTTTAAAAATGTCAATGCGTTGTGTTGCGAATAAAATTTGTTTTAAGTTTTAAAATAAGCATTTTAAGTCGCTCATAGTACATTTAACATACAGGTTAAGTTAGACAATTTTCAAAGATCTTCATTTCTTGCACACTGTCAACTCAATGAACATACCCCAAGCTTATTTTATAAAGAAAACAACAGTTAAATTTGGGTCACCTCATAACATTAAACTACACAAAAAAATAAAAATGACAAAAAACTTTTAAAATATAAAGACTCAACAAAACAGAAGAAAAAACCAAGCACTTTCTACAATTGCTAACAATTTTTCTGAAGTAGCATGGTACCTTTGCGATGTGTATTGTTTATACATACTTATCTGTAGCCGCATGGAAGGCTATCTAGACTATATTGTTACACATCAAAGTAGGTACCAAACATAGAGTCGTTGGATTAGTGTCAAGGTCCACATCACCAAGTGAAATCCCCTTTTCTCCAAATGCCTTACCCTAAATTCCAGTTTTCACACTCTGTTAAACTTTTCGTTGTCCTTACAAGTCATTTACTACTAGCAACGACAACGACAACGAAGCTGCACATCTAAATAATATACGCAAAGCTTTGCAACAATGTAAGAAAAACAAAGTCCATTGTTTTTACTCATTCTAGATTCCTCCTACCTCTATCTTCTCCTCCCTTCAAAGTGCTTTCTCTAGGTTATTTAAAACTGGGTTAGTTAGTTTTTTGTTCGTCCTTAGGTATATTGTTGTCTTTTAATATATTCGCCATTTTCTTTAAATTTTGCATCAAAATATAAATTCTCATTACTTTTAATACTATCCGCAAGAGCAAATTACAATATAAAATAAATAAATACAACAAGAAGAAAATAGAAAATGGAAAATGAAAAACCCTGTATAAGAATATTCCGCATAAAGTCTAACCAAGTGAGATATTACAACAAGTAGTGTGAGTACCTCGAAAGAGACAAGTGCCCTTGTGATTTTATTATTGCTCTATTTCATCTCTCATTCATTCAACTCATTAAGAAATTGCACTTTAAATTTTAAAGGAGCATGGTCGGGTTATTTACCCCATCACTACTACCCAAAACCCACCCTCTATTATACCCAACAGCAACAACCAACGACCGTTAACCATAAATCGTATATTATATGGATAAGCAAAGACGTCTGTCTTTTATTCAAAAAACTATTCATCTTTGGTCTCGATTCAACCCTCTAAGCACAGTTATAAAGGGGGTCGTCGAATACCGACGGAGAAGACGACACCAACAATGACAACGACGACGACGACGAATGGTTGGTTTGTCGGTCGTCTCGGTCGTCTATTCCATTAAAATATGGAAAAATTGAAAAGCAATGGGGGTAACGCTAAGAAATTATGTGACGCCAGTCATCCTGGCGGTATTTCTCATTTAAGAAAAGACTAAGAAGAAGAAAACAACTCATCTTTTCATTTCCCCGAAGATCTTTACCCTATAAACAGCTCTCTTCCCTGCATCGTCGTCATCATCACAAGTTACATAGATAGAGTAAGAGGCTTTCTTAAAAATAGAAAAGGAAAATTTTCTAAAGGCAAACGACATAAAGAATTTGTAGGTTAGGTGTAGGGTAGGTAGGTATATGCATCACGAAGACATTTTTGTTAAGGACGAACTCTCTGTGATTGTGTAAGAGAAACTAAGAACCCTTAAAATATTATTATTTTATTTAATTTTACTGAAGCTCTTTATTTGTATAAACATTTATGAACTCAAGCATAAAATTGAAGAAAAGTTAAATATTTAAAATGTACGTCAAATTGTGTCGTCATAAGATTTAAAAAAAAAAAACGTTAACCAATTTACCTTATAAGCCTACTTATATAATGAAATCAAGAATAAATTGCAAGGTAGGAAATTCTTGATTGATGACAATTGATGATGATTAGATTAAAATTTATTTTGTGTATCCCAGAACGTAATGACTATTTTAGTTTTAATTAAAATCTCATATCATTAATATGAAATTCGTCACAGCAGTGCCATGGAAGCCGGGGTAAGGATTTTCAATAAACGTGTACCTAAATTCTTCAATACAACGAAATGTGACACATTTTTGCTAAACAATCTCAAGAAAGTTGTCCCAATAATTTTTAACAATATTTTGTAAGCAAACCCTTCAAAAAATATAAAATACCATTCTCGTAACACTTTTAATAAAGATGTTACACCGAGGCGTATACGCACTTTTTTAGTTGTTTAATGTTTTTATTTTTGCTTAACATCTTCTTGAAAGTTGTCTAATTTTTAGAAATAGTTTTTATACAAAGCCTTCCATAAATATAAAATACCATGCTCGTAACTTTTTTAATAAAGATAGTACACTGTGGCGTATACGCTTTTTTTTTCATTATTTAATGTTTTTAACAAAAATTATAATTAATTTTTTTCAAACTTTAAATTTGTTCATGGGCCAAATCTAGGTGAGCAACGAATACCAATTCAGATAGAATAATATAAAGGGTCGTTCGAACTTTGGCATATTTGAATAGTGGCCATATTCTTGAAGCTTTATCTGTTCAATTGGTTGTTAAATGTGAAGTTATATCTATTTAGCTAAATTACTTATGAAGGATATAGTGTTCAATAACACGTGAAAAAAAATTGACCGGGAGAGATTGGTTTAGTACTGTTATACATAAGATCTGCTTAAGTCATCGAGATACCGATGGCCGTCAGGTTGTACAGGAGTATTCGAGGCAAGTCAAATTTTGTGTCCCTCCCATGAACTCGATCCTTAACATACTACTGGGGTCTGAAAATGTACAAAATGCGATTAGAGTACTAGCGAAAGAGGCTGGGATGCGACCTACACTGATAACTTCCCATCCTGTCTGTTAATTTGTCTTCCTTAAAAGTTTGTAGGTTTTTGTGTTTTGTTAAAAAAGTTCTCAGTTGAATTATTCTTAAAAATTTAAAAATTACTAATAATATTTTGCATATAATGTAATAGTTCGATTTCGAAATTATTTTTTGCTAACGAAATTTTTAGTCGAAAACCAATTTTTACCAATTTAAGTAGAATTTCTTAAAAAAAATTATTTCTTATATAAACAAATACAAATTGGATGAATTAAAATAATTTGAAGTCAATATCCTCTATTGTTCACGAGATATCGAAAACATCAATTTTTACCAATTTTGCGTACTATTTTTTGTAGATTTAAATTTCTTATGAAAAAACTGACTGTATGACTTTTATAAAAAATGTACTGAACAATATTTTCTGTGAGATAAAATAAGTTTGAAGCCAATATTTTTAATTTTTGAGTAAATTTTTACTAAGTTTTAATACTGTTTTTTTTGTAGGTTTTTAGTTTTTGTAAAAAAAACTGTTAATTCGATTTTTCTCAAAATTTTACTGAATGTTGACAACGATATTTTTTAAAAGTTAAAATAAGTTTAAAGCATATACATATCTTAAAGGCTTGAAAAGATATTTAAGTTGAAAGTCAATTTTTACCAACTTTTAGTAATGTGTTTTTAGGTTTTTATTTTTGGGTAAAAAACTGTCAAATCGATTTTTCTCAAAATTTTACCGAATGTTGAAAACAATATTTTTTGAAAGATTAAAGTAGTTTGAAGCCAATATCTCAAAGTTTAAAAAAGATATTTGAGTCGAAAATCAATTTTTACCAAATTTTATAAATTTTTTTTTAGGTTGTTATTTTTTTGTCAAAAAACTGTCAATTCGATTTTTCTCAAAATTTTTCCTAATGTTGAAAACAATAATTTTTATAAGTTAAAATTAGTTAGATGATATTATTTCAAATTTTTTGAAAAGATATTTGAGTTGAAAATCAATTTTTACCAACTTTTGTTAATTTTTTTTTTAAGGTTTTCAATTTTTTGTAAAAAAGACTGTCAATTCGATTTTTTTCAAAATTTTACTGAATGTTGCCAACAATATTTTTTGAAAGATAAAGTAGTTTAAAGCCAATATCTTAAAGTTTTGAAGAGATATTTGAGTCGAAAATCAATTTATACCAACTTTTATTAATTTTCTTTTAGGTTTTTATTTTTTGTAAAAAAAACTGTCAATTCGTTTTTTCTCAACATTTTTCAGAATGTTGACAACAATAAAATAAAATAAGTTTGAAGCCTTAATCTCAAGTTTTTGAAAAGATATTTGAGTAGAAATTAAATATTTACCAGCTTTAGGTGATGTTTTTTTTAGGTTTTTATTTTTTATAAAAAAAAAACTTTCAATTCGATTTTTATCAACATTTTTTGTTTTGGAGATGAAATCATATTTTAGTCGTAAAATTTTCAAGGTGACACATTTTTTTTTCAGTTTTTTTGATTTATAAAAAAAAACAGTTAATTGGATTTTTTTTTTTCAAAAATATACTTGCTTGGTATCACGTTACAATATATAATATAAAATTTAATTCAAGTGTCTAGCGTTATTGGTTCATGAGATATTTAGGGTTAACCAAAATTTTCACCTTTTTTTTTAAACTGCTATGGTAAAAAAAAACACCCACGCAATTTTCTTTAAAGCCCTTTCTACATTTTTCTGCCTAATTATCTGTATAACAAAATTTATTTGAAGTCGTTATCTCTTCTGGTTCTTGAGCTATGGACGATGAAAAAAAACGTCGCGAACGTACGGACATACGGACAATGACATACGGACATACGGACGTACGAACGTATGTACACACGCACGCACAGACATCTTTCTAAAAATCATTTATTTCGACTCTAGGGACCTTGAAACGTTGAGAAATGTCAAAGTTTTCAATTTGACAATTCGGACCCATTACAATAACTTCCTATGGGAAGTTAAAAATATTACGTATACGCCACAGGACACCATTGTATTATTATTATAATTAGAGCGTCTGATCAAATTTTTACAAGTTTTTATACAATTATTGGATTTCAGACATTCCTATTTAAATAACGTACTTTAATTTCAACCAAATTGTTGACAAATACGTACATTTAAAGTACAAAAATGAAACATGTGTATTTTTCCGCTTTAAGGATATTTCTTATGATTTCTTCCACTTAACTCAAGGAAATGCAAAATACTTGCCTAAGTTATTTCATTAGAAAAGAAAAAAAAAAAAAACTTCAAAACATAATAAATTTCATAAGAATCTTCTTTGTAACACTTCAATGAGGCAACTTATACTTTTTTTTTCCTCCGCCCAACAGAAGCAACGCACTTACAAGACACTATTATGATAGTCGTAGATCTAGAACTACTATAACAAAATATAGAGATATATCCTATAGATCCTTACGCAACATGACACAGTAACAGAACCCAACCTATACCTATCTGCATACATACATAAAAAAGTTTGTGAATAATAAAGAAAACTATATTCTACCTTAGGACTGTTGTAAGTTTGAGGCAGGTAGATAGAATACCTGTTTATCTAGTTAAGGTAGTTTTTTTTTTTGAAAATTTCTCATTAAGATACTTCTGTTACAAACTTATACTCAACAACTACAAGGAAAAGAAAAATAATGTTAACCACGTATCCAGGTCATGATAAAAAAACATGGTTTTATTCCTTCTGCTTTTTTATCATCAACATCATCATCCACACTCCTTATATATTATAGTTCCATTCTCCAGTAATGGAACTGATATACCTATTCTTCTTTGACTCTCTTTGGTCTCTCTCTCTCGTTCTTTCTATCTTGAGGATATAATGTACCTACTGTTAAAAAGACAGTTCTTCACACAGTAAGTAATCTAAAGACAAAGTTTTAAATGAAAACTTAAAGAAGAGCAACGCAGAGTAACCATCAGTTCTAAGGATACTTCCTTATTTTATATTTTTTTGTTTTCATAACTAATTATCATACGAGCCAAAGACGTGACCACAATTTTGTTTTTTTCTTGTTTTTTATTTTGTTTTGTTAACCTAAAGCTCTCTTGTCATGAAGTTTAAATACAAAAATGAATTTGTAAAGTGTTTACAAGGAAATATTTACATTGTCCAACACAGGACACAACACAAGACATATACAAAGTAACGGAACAACGTCCATAGCACAGATAAAAAGTTTCAAAAGCGCTAAGGACATCAGAACACTTTGCATAGAAATTTAGTTCGGATGGTTGTGGTGTGGTGTGGTGTGTGTTTATATTTTTCTTGTAGCGGTTTTTCTTCTCGTCGAAAAGAAAAATTGGGTCGAAGGTTAGTAAGGAAGAATGTAATTAACATAAAGTAATTATGAAACTACATCAAAATACAGCTCGGGAAATTCTTGACAATGGCAAATTGGATTTTACCCTACAGTGAAAGAAAAAAAAACGAGTGAATTAAGCATAAAAAAATATGTAATTCAAACGATTACTCATGAAATACGTTGATGAAATTCATACATCGTAAGTTACAAGTCCTACCAACTGAGTAATGAAACGGATGATAAAGTGAATCGTTGATTTTAAAACAGAAATTCATTCTTAATCTATGCTCTTGGGAGTTCAAACTTTTAATATGGATTTGAAATTAAAATGAAAAATGTCATGAACACGATCATAATGAAATTAATTCTCAGAACTATCATGAAAAAACCTTCAAAGAAAATATTAAATGATATTTTCGTATGAAACTGTTATTAAATCTAAAATTGAACATTTTACGAGTAGTTTTGGAAGTTTTTACTTTTTAAAGGAATTTTATTTCAATTTCAAGTAATGTTTTAACTTGAATTTTATTTCAGTGTACATTTTACAGGATAAGTGCGCTACAAACGTGGTACTTTTTGCAAATTTAAAAAATTCAAAACTTAATTACCTATCTCTTGTTTGATGATGAAGTTTTCATGTTTTTGTTGTTATTTTCAAACAAGGCAGTATTTTTTTTTGTTTTTGTTTAGGAAATGAGTAAAGAATAAATTTATAAAACAAATTTAGATAAATAAGCAGAATTTTAAATTTATTTAAGCCAGCTAGTAATATAATTAGGTACTTACTTAACATGAACTTAAATTAAAAAAAAAAAATTAAAAAAAAAGAAATTAAATTAAGAATAATATTTAATTGTTTGTTTTTTCGTTTTGTTTGTTAAACCTATTTTTGTGGGCTTGTCTCCAAGACCACAGAATTCACAAAAGTATAAATAAAGAATGTGTGTAATTTTAGTAAAAAAAAAAAATCTTTACTCGAAAAAATTAAAAATAGAACATGTTACAAACCTAACCCAAAAACGAAATATTTAATATTTCTTAAACTACAGTATTTTTATTTGCGACATATTGGGAACTATAGTGCAAGTTTTTGCATTTCGTAAATATATTTCCAGCTCAAGATTTTAATCAAACATGACATATAGATGGTAGACAAGTCGTAAAAGTTGGTCCCCCGATTCCGCCCGTCTCTCTCTCTCTCTCTCTCTGTCGATCCATCTGTAATCGCTCTTACAGCCCAAACCAATCGGTCGATTCCTTGAAATTCAAAAATTAAGGTTTCAAGGCCATTAACGTTAGCCGTTTTTCTATTTTTTTTTTAAACTAAACATATAAGGAGTCCCCATACAATTTTTTTGGTCTAAAATCGAAAATTCGACTTTTCTCAAAAACGAACCGATAGATTTTGTAAAAATTTTCTCCAAAATTTGTTTTCTTAATTTGACTTCATTTAATGAAAATGCAAAAATATTTTTGTATTTCTCCAGAAGGGTACCCCTTATAGAACCGTTATTTTGTTTTTAAGTTTTCTCAAAACTAATCAACCGCTTTCAATATTTTTTTTTAAGGAACATTTTTAAATGGATACATGATACATGATGGATACACATACAAGTTTGTGCATTTTATTTTTAATAGATTTGAAATAAAAAAAAAAGCCTTCCGCCGATTTATCTTTCGTTTGCGTTCTATTTTTTGCTGATTTTTATTTTTAATGAAAAAAAAAACCCACTGTTGAATGTCGAAAACAATATTTTCTGTGAGATAAAATTAATTTGAAGCCAATTCTCCAATTTTTGCAAAGATATTTGAGTCGATTTATCTTTCTTCATTTTTAACAATTTTAGTAGCGTTTGCGTACTATTTTTTGTTGATTTTTATTTTTAATGAAAAAAAAAACTCACTGTTGTATTTTTATAAAAAAACGTATGGAATGTCGAAAGCAATACTTTCTGTGAGATAAAATTAGTTTGAAGCCAATATCTCCATTTTTTGCAAAGATATTTGAGTCGAAAGTAAATTTTTAGCAAGTTTTAGAATTTTTTTTTAGGTTTTTATTTTTTGTAAAATAAACTGTCAATTTAATTTTTTTCAAAATTTTACTGGATATTGACAACAATTCTTAAATGTTTGAAAAGATATTTAAGTCGAAAATTATATTTTAAAACTTTTAATAAATTTTTTAGGGTTTTTATTAAAAAAAAAGTCAATTTGATTTTTCTCAAAAGCGTTTTTCTTCGTTGCACACAATTATTTTGGAGATAAAATCAGTTTTTGGTTGTAAAATATTGGAGGTGAAAATTACTTTTTTTCAGTGTTTTGGATTTATAAAAAAAGACGTTAATTGGATTTTTTCTCAAAGCTGTACTTCGTTGGTATCATGTTACAGTATATAATATAAAATTTAATTCAAGTTTCTAGCGTTATCGGTTCGTGAGATATTTAAGGTTAACTAAAATGTTCACCTTTTTTTTAAACTGCTATGGTAAAAAAAACCAGCCACTCGATTTTTTTGAGAGCCTTTTCTGCATCTTTCTACATTATCTTTGAAGTCGATATCTCTACTGGTTCTTGAGCTATGGACGATGAAAAAAACTTCTCGAACATAAGAACGTACGTAGACACGTACGCACAGACATCTCTCTAAAAATATTTTATTTAGACTCTAGGGACTTTGAAACGTCGAGAAATGTCAAAATTTTCAATTGGACAAATCGGACCGATTGCAATAACTTGCTATCGGAAGCTAAAAATAAAACAAACTTTTAGAAAACTAAACAATGCTAAAATAAAAACGTCCAAAATAACTTTCATTGAAGTCGAAGAAGAACTATTTTTACTTTTCAAGCTTTAACTATATTTTATTTAAAGACTCACATAATCATTTCATTAAAATATGAAATTTTTCTGTTTTTTGTTTTAAATATTTTTGAACTCAAAGAACTCAATAAAGTGCTTTAAAAAATAATTTTAATAATTAAATAATAATACAAAGTAAGGAGACGAACACGATCATGAAAACCAAAATCCCAAAAATTCAAAACCCAAAATCCCGAAATTCCAAAATACCGAAAAGCAAATTTGCCATTTTATATAATATCTATGGATTTTATTTTCGGGATTTTATGAAAATGGATTTTGGGGATTTTTGACTTCCAGGATTTTTGATTTTCGCGATTTTTGACTTTTCGGGATTTTGGGTTTTCAACATTTCCGTTTGGATTCTGTTTCCAACCCTGATAAATAAATTTAAAATTTTATGCGGTTTCAACTATGTATATTATAAGTTCGACCAAACTAGTTTTGAATTTTATATTTTCAAATTAATTTATTTTTCGAAGGATCTACCCTCAGTAGGGATTCAATTTTCTAATACCAAATAGCACACAAATAGCCAATGTTTAGTGAAACTGTGTTTATATAACGTATTATTATAGTCTCCAGAAAGCAAAATTGGTTTAGCTCTATAGGATTTGTTAAGGACTCAAAACAATTTTGCTTTTCGCTAACGATATGTTTTTTTTGTATTTTATTTTTAATTAGGATTTAACACAAACTTTTAAGCTTTTAATGAACTCTCCAATCCTTGTGGGTTGGATAAAGTTTGCGGTTCCAACATTTTACGCGTCATTGAAACAAATTTTACGTTGGTTTGAGTTTTATTCTTCTTTTATTTTCTCTTATTAACTTTCGTAATAATTCACAGTAAAATAAGAGAAACTTTATAGATACCAATTAAACCCAATTTAAATTAAATCAAATTCTATAAATTTGAAAATTTATAATAATTGAAAACCAAAAAGAATCTATCAATGTATTCTACTGAAGGTAAACCTACTAATAATTATGTCAAAGCATGAACTTAATTCAATAATAATATCAAATAAATTGAATTTCAAACTCTAAAATATTTTCAAAATACCAACATTTTCATCTCTTTTTGATTTCAAGAAATAATAGTCTATTGTTTTTTTTTATTTTTGTGTCTCCATCAGTTGAGAATTTAAAACTTTTGTAAAAACACACAAAGTGCTCTAATGAATATTCATATAAAATAGATTTTCCAAAAGGGATCTATAAGGAACGTAATATAAGAAACGTCAAAAAGGACCCCAGAGGTTATAATTATACACGTACATACATAGGTATAGAGTTTGTATAAATGCTGTCATGAATAGTTTGTTGGACCAATTTTAATTAATAAAATTAAAGTAGTGATGAAAAACAACCCCACAAGGGGTTGGATGTAATGCAATTTTCTGGACCACATTTGTATGCATGTACATTGTACATATGTATGATATGCTAAATGTGAAAGCAAGTTAGTTTTAGGTGTGTCTAGGAGTGTGTATTCGGATGTGGTAAAAGGAGGAAATTCAAGTGTAGACAAATTTAATTAAATCATAATTCATGCAAAATGAAATGATGTGCATAGATTTTTTTTTTAAATTAAAGGATCCAAACAATTTAGTACGGAAGAAAGTTTTAGGAAAAATAAAAATGTTGGTGAACACTGAAGAGAGGACTAATTAAGTGAGAACAAAAAAGTGCGAACTAAGAGAGTATTTCTAAATTATATAGATAAATTATTATAAGTTACAAAAAAAAGGAATAAAAGACATCAGATTCCAAAACGTCTTCACTGCCTATAAAGCTACAAATTCTAAAAATTTCTCAAAACACCCGTATTCAAAAGACCTACTTCGTTTTTATATTAATATTTTCTTGTATTTTGCAGGTCAAATTTGATTAAAACCTAAAAACTTCAGTTAATTTTTTTTATTGTCAATACAAAAATAAACTTGTCCAATTATAGAACCCTATTCATATATCTGCTCGTAAAATTTATTACTTTACGATGATGAAAAAATAAAAATCCCATACAAACCTAAGTCGATACCCTGCTGCCACCTATTGGCATCTAATAATAATTTTATTCCTTTTTGTCGCTATAGAATGTTTTCCTTTTTTATTTTCTCTTGCACAATTTCCATAATCTTCAATTCCACGACAAATAGCACGAATTCCCAATAAATCTGGCATAGTATAAATAAATAATCCTGGTGGGACAGAATTATTTATCCCTCTTAGAAGTAGGTATAGATTGCATTCGTCTCTACGACACGATGGGCTGAATCAGATTTTGGGTCGAAGATTGTAAGTAATCCTTATACAAAAAAAAAAAAAACACAATTCAAAGTTGATTTGGTGTTTTAATATTTTCAAAGATTTTTTTGTAAGGATTCATTTTTTTGTATGTCTCGATGGGAATACGAGAATATGTACAAAAATAAAACGAATCCTTACTCACACACACACACACTTAAAGGATCAACAAAGAAAAAACTGAAAGAAGAAAATGTGTTTCCTGTTCTCGAATCAGAAAAAATCCTCAACTTTGTGTGCCTAGTCTATACACAAAGTTGATACTTAAGGAAATAGCATTTGCTTCTTTTTGATTATGCGAAGGATCTACGCCTTAATAGTCATGTCCTGTTCCTAGATTTAAGCATTTCGTAATAGCCTCAGTTTATATGAACGGTAGTCCGTCGTCATCGTTGTAGTCGTTGTAGTTGTAGTCGTTGGTTAAGAAAGTATGTGGGTCAGGGATTCACAACCAACAACCACCACCAGCAACAACAACAACTAACAACAAAATACACCAAAGCCTGTCATCATTAAAATAAAGTAACCATCAAATTTAATGAGAATCACATATAAACATTCACAGGATGCACGTATCATCCACATCCACTTCTCCACAGCGACCATCATCAGGACATGCTCCATCTTAATCAGCAGAAAAAAAAAACCTTAACAAATCCCTCTTTTTCGAATACACCAACGATGATTACCTCGGATAAAAATGGGTTTGATTATTGATGTCGATACGTATTGGAATCTCTGGATCCAATTCCATGCATCTCATAAACAGTCCTGAATTATTTTTTGTTTTTTTTTTTTTTTTGGTTTTGGTTTTGGTTTTGTGGTGACCACTCCCTCTCATACAGCGTCACCAGCAGCGGTAGTAGGGAGTGGCGATGGCCTTATTTGAAAATTCATTTTTGTGTCCTAACCTCAACTCTGTCTATTCTATATATGTACTTGTTTGGAGTACGTAATTTTATCCTGATGGAATGAATATTTTAGATACGCAATTTTAAAACGAGGGAGGATAAAAAAAACCTCTAGGAGACAGGCCTCACATTATGGAGATGGTTATATTATGTCATAACGTCCGTCTCGCTCGTCGTCGTTGGGTTTTATTGACATTTTAAAATACCAAGAGGTTGATGAGTTTTTGTTGTTGTTGTTGTTGTTATTGTTGGGTTTGTATAGTTGTGCGCTTCTGTAAATTGAACCTTTTTTTAATAATAACAACAACAAAAAAAGAAATCATAGCATCAACGAGCGACAATGACGTCAACGAGGGACGGTTAGAATAGGTTTGTCAGTCCGGTAAGTAGGTATACATACGTTGTACATAAATACATTTATATACATATATATTATATAATGGGGTGAAATTTCATTAGATGACCCATTTTATTGAATAGGGTCGCATATGTGTAAAGCACAGCATGAATATGACATTTTCGAAACAAAATTGAAAACGGCCACTGATTAAACATTGATCAAGTGATTTTCCCCCTAAAATGTCGTTATATTAAATCCATATCGTCTCATATTTTTTCTTTCTTTTCATTTTTAAAAGGTACCTACGTATTCTAACCTCCATAAAAATAACGTAGCATGGAAATTGAATTTTTTTGTATAAAATTGAACTGTTTTTATTAATAATTAAATTTTTGATCCTAAACTAAAGATGAAAATGAAGTTGAAAATATCATTTCATAAAAATATCGAAAAAAACGGCAAGGGTCATATTGTAAAGGTTATAAGTTGCCTGAGTGTTAGTAAGGATCTATTTAAAAGGCACATACGTTCAAGTTAATATCAACATTTTGAAATTATATGAGAATTGAAAGAATTTAGTGTTTGCTACGGATTTCCAATAAATTAACCTTTTCCTATCATAGACGAGTATTTGTAAAAAATTAATTTTTCCAATATTTTTTTAACAAGTTTATTAGCAAGAATTTAGTGCATAAGTAATTTCAAAAAAATATTCAGCTTTTCTCTTAACATTAAGGGACATTTTGCTTCATAAGTGGCTTTTTACAAAGCAATTTAAAAAAGGGTGAACATTTTGGTTTAACCAAAAAATCTCACGAAACAATAACGCTAGCGACTTGAATTAAATTGTGTGTTATATTATATTGTAACGTGAATACCAAACAAATATAGGCATATCCACAGTGTTTTAACTTTCATGTTACCACAGTATATTAAGCCTTAGAAATGAAATTGGCACTTTCTAAGTGGATAGATTTTCGTATCATGACTTATTTCAATTATGTAACCTACTTGTGACTTGATTGGATACAATTTTTTAATTAAAATTAATAAAAAATAGGCTTAAATATTGCAAATTTCAAGCGTACCAGATGCAAATTTATTAAGTTTTATAAACAAAAAACATTTCAACGACTTTTGAAACAACTTAATATCATTAATATATAATTAATTATAATAAACACTGATAGAAAAACCTCAAAAGAAAGGTGTGCTACCATTTAAAAAAAAAAGTACAAAGCAATTAAATTAGAGTACCTGCGTTTTTACAAACATTAAAATCTGATCTTTTCTCTTTTAAACTTTCTCAACGATCGATTCTGGTAATATTTTATAGGCTTAAATTATTCTCTATTAATCAATAAATCAATTAAAATTTAATTGGATCATGTGCCTTTATTTAAAAATAAATAATTTCATTTTAAAGTTTAAAATTGAAAACGTGATTGGTATAAAATGTGGTGTAATATGTGATTTTTTAGCGGCACACCTATCGATAAGATCTTACAGCAAAATAAATTATTGTGAAAAAGCTGTTAATCTAAATTTTGAAATTTCAAAGTTTGTACGACAGCACAAAATCAAAATTTATTATGAAATGAGGGTTTTTCATTGAATGCTTTTCATTGATCTAACGTACCGGATATTACGTGACGGATATTCTCTTAACACTTAAACTTATTAACAATGTTTCAAAATGAATCACGCAAGTATTTTCTTGTTATTTAGATGATAAACAATCAAGAAAATGTTTGTTTATAGATGTGCCTCAAAATAAAAAAAAAGAGGCTGGGATGCGACCCACACTGATAACTTCCCATCCCTTCTGTCGATTTGTCTTGCTTAAAAGTTTGTCTATATGTATCAATTTTTACAAAATTTGCGTACTATTTTTTGTAGATTTTATTTTTTTTATAAAAATACGGACTGTTGGATTTTTATAAAAAAAATTACTGATTGTCGAAAACAATGTTTTCTGTGAAATAAAATAAGTTTGAAGCCAATATTTTTAAATTTTGAAAAGCTTTTTGAGTCGAAAGTAAATTTTTACCAAGTTTTAGTATTGTTTTTTTTTAGGTTTTTATTTTTTGTAAAAAAACTGTCAATTCGATTTTTCTCAAAATTTTATCGAATGTTGAAAACAATATTTTTATAAGTAAAAATTAGTTAGAAGCCATTATCTCAAATTTTTGAAAGGATATTTGAGTCAAAAATCCATTTTTACCACCTTTTATACATTTTTTTTTTAGGTTTTTATTTTTTGTAAAAAAAAAACTGTCAATTCGATTTTTTTTAAAAATTTTACTGAATGTTGACAACAATATTTTTCGAAAGATTAAAGTAGTTTAAAGCCAATATCTCAAAGTTTTGAAAAGATATTTGAGTCGAAATTCAATTTTTCCTATCTTTTGTCAATTGGATTCAAAATTTCATCAGATGTCAAAAACATTATTCTTCGTTGCACAAAATTGTTTTGGAGATGAAGTCATATTTTGGCCGTAAAATTTTCGAGGTGACAAATTTTTTTTTCAGTTTTTTTGATTTATAAAAAAAACCGTTAATTGGATTTTTTCCAAAAATATTATTGTTTTGTATTACCTTACAATATATAATAATATATATATATAAAATATAATTCAAGTCTCTAGCGTGATTGGTTCATGAGATATTTAGGGTTAACCAAAATTTTCACCATTTTTACTTGCGACATATAGGAACTATATGGCAAGTTTTGCATTCGTGCAAAATTTCGAACTCGAGATTTTAATCAAACATGATATTACGATGGTAGAGAAGTCGAAAAAAGTGGGTCCCGCGATTCCGTCCGGTCAATTTTGTCTGTCTGTCCACGCTCCTACAGCCTAAACCATTGGGTCGATTGAGTTCAAACTTGGAAGTTAAGGTTTTGAGCAGATTTGCGTTAAGCGTTTTTTTCATTTTTTTTTTAAGATCAAAACTAACAGTGGCCCCCATACAATTTTTTTGGTCAAAAAACGATAGTTCGAATTTTTTCAAAAACAAACCGATAGATTTTTTTTAAATTTTCTCTAAAATTTTATTTTTTAACTTGGTTTCTTTTAATAAGAAAAACATATTTTTGTATTGCTCAGGAAAGGTACCGCTCATAGAACCGTTTTTTTGTTTTTTAATTTTCTCAGCAACTTTTTAACCGATTTCAATAATTTTTTTTATGATCGAGCTCTTATATTGCCTTAACAATATTTAATTATCAAAAGTGCAATTTTTTATTGTTTGGATTTTTAAAAATATATTGAAATTTTTTTTTTCAAAATTCTATATCTCAAAAACGGGTGAACATTTTTTTACGAAATTGAAATATAGAGCGTATATTTATAATCACTAAACAACTGCATACCAAAAATATTTTTAGAACAAAATTGAAAAATTTTATATATAAAAAATTAATTTAAAAAAAAACCGCTCTAACGATTTTCAAAAAAAAAATTTGGAAAATCAAGGGTTTTTTGATTTATAAAATGGCATTCAAATTTTTAAAGAAAAACTTATTTTCAGGTAAAATTTTGAATCTTAAATTTTTTTTTAAGTTATTTTAATTATTCTATTTTATTCTTAATTATTTATTTTTTAATAATTTTAAATATTTTTAACTAGTTGAATGCACAAACAATTGTCTTCGTTTAGTATGCTTACAAGTATTTTTCATTTTCGGGATGAGTTGTCCTAGGATGAGTTGTGTCTTGGAATGAATCACAAGTCTTTTGACAAATTAAATGGCATTTATATCTTTGAAGACGAACTTATTTTACAGGTATATTTTTAAATATTATATAGATACTTTTTTAAACAGACTCTTTGCATATAGGAGCAAGTTCGTGCGACCCAGTCGTGCACTTTATTTAAACTGCTATGGTAAAAAAAACCACCCACGCAATTTTCTTGAGAGCCTTTCTGCCTTATTATCTGTATAACAAAAAATTATTTGAAGTCGATATCTCTTCTTGTTCTTGAGCTATGGAAGAAGAAAAAAACGTTGCAAACGTTGCAAACGTACGGACGTACGAACGTACGTACACACGCACGCACAGACATCTTTCTAAAAATCTTTTATTTCGACTCTAGGGACCTTGAAACGTCGAGAAATGTCAAAATTTTCAATTTGACAAATCGGACCCATTACAATAACTTCCTATGGGAAGTTAAAAATTTCATTTGTTGAAAATGAAAGATTCTGTGGATATGCCTATATATTTTTGGAAAAAAATAATAATAATTGTCACCTCGAATATTTTACAAACAAAAGATGGTTCACTCTCCAAATAATTTAATGCAACGAAAAATAACGTTTTTAACATCTGGTAAAATTTTGAGAAAAATCGAATATACAGTTTTTTTTACGAAAAGTAAAAACCTAAAAAAACATTACTAAAAGTTGGTAAAAATTGATTTTCGACTCAAATACCTTTTCAAAAACTAAAAAAATATTGGCTTCTTAATAATTTGATCTCACAGAAAATATTGTTTTCAACATTGAGTTTTTCCATAAAAAATTAAAATCTACACAAAATTGTACGTAAAATTGGTAAAAAATTGATGTTTGGTTCTCGATATCTCGTGAATAATAGAACAATATTTAACTTCAAATTAATTTCATTCATCCAATTCGTATTTGTTTCTATGAGAAATACAAGCTTTTAAGAAAAATGTTACTAAAATTTGTAAAAATTGGTTCTCGACTAAAAATCTCGTTAGAAAAAATAGATTTTGAAATCAAACTATTTCATAATATGCAAAATGTTTTTGATAATTTTAAATTTTTTTAGAATAATTCAACTAACTACTTTTTTAACAAAACACGAAAACCTACAAAACTTTTAAGCAAGAAAAATTGACAGAAGTGATGGGAAGCCTCTTTTTTTAGTTTTTGTTCTGTAATAGTTCTTATTAAATGTTAATTATGTTTTGTATTTTGTGTGTGTGTTAGGCTATAATTCTATTATTTTCTTACTAACAACTAACACATGCACTTATGATGAGCCTTTGGTCGTAGTTTGACGCTTGCTATAAGCTTACTACTTTCTGAAAATTCTGAAGTGAAAAAAAAAATATATTATTATTATTAAATTTTTTTGTTCTATTTTTTTAAATAAATACAGAACTTATTAAAAGAAACGAAAAAAGAAATATAAACCATTAATTCTTTTTATGTCATATACCTATTTTTTTGTTGGTCCATTTTTTTGAAAACTTTTCCGATTTGTCCTTTTTTTTATATCATGATTTAAAAATCAAAGACCAAATTACAAAAATTATAAATTATATTGTTGTAATCATTTTAGTGATTATCTACACAGAACCAATTTTAAAAGTTTAAACAGCATTTCAAAGTGGAAGTAAATTTAAAAATTCCTTCTGTTCGCATTAATGCGTTTACGTGTTCAGCTCGTCCTACTGCCCTTTACAGCATTCTATACATACCTTATGTTCAAGCTCTCCCATATATACAAGCACTTTGCAACAAGCTTGGTTAAACAAGGAAGCTGAATAAAGCATGAAAAATATATATTTAAAAAAGCAAAAAGGACGAAAATGTACCATAAAAGATTTTAGGTGGTAGCTTTAGTCTCCTTTTTTTTTTTCTTCCGTTACGTTGTTGGTGTATTTTATTTTGTCAGCAGAAGTAAGAAAAATCGTAAAAAGGAAAACAACAAAAATTTTCTCAATCCATTGCGAAATAACTTTTAAACAAGCAAGCAGAAAATAAAAAAACATACATACAAGAAGAGAAAATAAGGACCCAACGCAACATAATATAATCCTCTCTGTATTGCTTGTCATTGCCCACGTTTTGTGTCTTTTTTTGTTACTTTATTTTTCGCTGCTCCTGTTTTTGCTGTATATTTGCTTGCTTTTGAGTAGATGTGCGTGAGTGTGTGTGTGTGTGTAAGACGGGCTCTTAAGTGGGAGTCCTTAATCAGTTTTCTCAAACTTTTCTTGCGTTTTTTTTTCTTCGTTTTTTTATTTCTTATTTTTCTACTTAAGTATAATTTCAAACTCCATTCCTAACTTTTAGGCTCCGTGAATTTTGGGGTTGATTTTGGTTTTTGAAACATTTTCCATTAGAGCATATTTTAAGGCAGAGTAAAAACCCAAATTAAATGCTATTACCACAAAAGAAAACATACAAATTGTTGTAAAATGTTTATTATACTTTTTTATGATCAATAAAGTTTTTCTTTTCTTTTTTTTTTGCTGCTGCTTTTGTTGTTTGTTTGGTGTAGAAAATAAATGAAATCCTTCAATTAGTTGGAAATGCAGTAAATTAACTTTCACATACCCACATAAAATTAAGAAGAGAAGAGCAGACAAGTAGGCATATTCTATTATTATCAGATCAAGAGCTTAAAAACTCTTAAGGTTAGAAATATACCTACACAGTAAAAATAGGAATGAAATAAAATAGGTTATTTACAAGAATTGTATAATCGTAAAAAAATGTTGAAATATGATGGGATTTCAAATAAAATTGATGTCTGCATGATGCTTTTTTATATAAAAAGACGTTAATTCCAATTTTTCTGGTATTTTTCTTTATATTCAACGCATTCCGTGAGTTAAGGCACGTGAAGGTTTTTATTTTTGTCTAGAGTTCAACGTTGTGAAACATTGGATTGTGTATTTCAAGACTCAGGAGTTTCTATCTATTTTTTTTTTGTGCAAACGTCTCCCTCTCATTTTTGTATGTTTTCTACAACACATAAAATAAAATATTCAGAAAATTGTAATTCCATATTCGAATGAATAGCAGAACAAGCGAAATGTTCTCGAAGATGTCTCAGCTTATACATATACTCGTACTAATTGGTTTATGAGCATTAAGCACTTATCGTAGGAGAATATTTCAAGTTGATTTAGAGTAGATTATATTTTAACATCACTTAGCATAGCTAGTAGTACTATACAGTAAACGATTTATTGATTTTAATACTATGTATGTATGCTGGAATTAAGTTATGTATGTAAGCTAAATCAAACAATTTGGCATCTTGTCATCCGTTAAATGGTCTTGTTGTAAACTAAGCCGGTAAGTCGAACTATTTATTAGAGATTTGGACATGCAGCATTGGCCATTATGTATGACCAATATTTTTATATAAAGGTTTTTTTTTAGTTAACAATTTTTTGATATTACTGAAAACCATACTGAAGTTGGAAATAAAAATCAATCAAAAAATTTGATTGACTCTCCATTGGTAAATTTATCCAAGAGAAATAAAGTTAAGATTATGGGATTCGTTAAGATTATGGGATAAGTTTATATGGGAGAGTTCAATTTTTGACTTGCTGTCAAGTATGGAGATTTTATTTTTAACCGAACATTAGGAATTTGGCATGATTTACTTTACTTTTTTCTCCATCACATTTTGATATTAAAACCGATATCTTCTGACAAAATCGTTAAATATTTAAAAACAAAAAAGCTTGAATTCTGTTTTAAGTTTAAGGGTAGTCACAACCTTTTAAGTGAACTAAATATATAAAGAAGAATTTGGGATATACAATTAGAGGTTACATTTTGAAAAGCCCGCTGTTTGGGCAGCTGTCATCTTTGAAGATGTAGTTTTTTTAAAATAAAAGAAAAAACTATGTTATTACAAAAAATGGGACCATAAACTTTTTAAGAACTCTCCGATATTGTTTAAATTTATTTCAAAAAATAGTGAAAACGGTCACAGTTCAAAGTTGACAGGGTTGAAAGAAGTGTTCAATAAACGTGTTATTTCTCCAATCATTGATGACAAGAAGATCTTAGAATAAAACACCTGTACACTTATTTACTTGGGTCTGTTAGATATAAGGGATATGCCAATGTTTAGTAATTAATTCAAGGCATTTAATATTTTAATTGGCCATGGAAAACTTCATGAAAAAATATGGTGATTCAACAAAAATAAAACTTCTAATTCCAAAACCCTATATTATTTATGGTGTATCTTTTTGGCTATATTTTTGTAGAGCTTATGCAATTTTTTATGAATAAAAAGGATATAGTTCAAGATGAGAGCTGCCTTATTTGAGTATTCTAGGCCTATTCTGATCTTATGCTAAATTGTAACAAAAACGCTATATTACATGAATTGCAATACACAAATCCATAATTTTCAAGTAATTTTGAAAACCTCTTATCCTTCTTAGTTTTTAGCTCTTTCCTAAATGTAGTATAATTTTTACGAAAAATGTAGTATGCATAAATAGACTAAAGTTTGCATTTTCCGTGTTTTAATGGATTTAATATCTTCTATTTGTCTTTACAATCTTGGGTTCTGTGATCATTCAAAATTTCTGCTTTTGACAATAATTTAAATGAAATAAATACATTTTCAGTGGTATATTTTGTTGGTTTTCAATCTTGCAAGTATCAAAATTTTGCTGCAGTAAAATTCTGTCCATTTTAAATTAAAAAAAAAACAAAAACAACGATGATTTCATCAGTAGGTGAAAAGAAAATGTTTTGAACTTTCCATAGGAAGTTTTTAGTAATATTATAATAAAAAGTTTTTTCATAAGTCAAAAAACTAGGAACAAAAATTGTCACTTTGAATTCATAGGAAAAAAATGATATTAACTCTAAAACAATTTTATGCAATTAAGAATAATGTTTTTGACATCTGGTGTTTTTGACATCTGGAAAGATTTTCACAAAAATCGAACTAGCAGTTTTCATTCAAAAAAGAAGCTGGGATGCGACCTACACTGATAACTTCCCATCCCGTCTGTCGATTTGTCTTGCTTAAAAGTTTGTCTATATGTATCAATTTTTAATCAAATTTGAGTACTATTTTTTGTAGATTTTATTTTTTTATGAAAAAACGGACAGTTGGATTTTTATAAAAAAATTACTGAATATCGAAAACAATATTTTTTGTGAAATAAAATAAGTTTGAAGCCCATATTTTTAATTTTTGAAAAGCTATTTGAGTCGAAAGTAAATTTTTACCACGTTTTAGTATTGTTTTTTTTTTAGGTTTTTATTTTTTGTAAAAAAAATGTCAATTCGAATTTTCTCAAAATTTTATCGAATGTTGAAAACAATATTTCTTATAAGATAAAATTAGTTTGAAGCAAATATCTCAAAGTTTTGAAAAGGTATTTGTGTCGAAAAACAATTTTTACCAACTTTTATACATTTTTTTTAGGTTTTTATTTTTTGTTAAAAAAAATTTCAATTCGTTTTTTTTCAAAATTTTTCCTAATGTTAAAAATAATATTTCTTATAAGTTTAAATTAGTTAGAAGCCGTTACCTTAAATTTTTGAAAAGATATTTGAGTCGAAATTCAATTTTTACCAACTTTGAGTAATGTTTTTTTTAGGTTTTTATTTCTTATAAAAAAAAAACTGTCAATTAGATTTTTCTCAAATTTTTTTCAGATGTCAAAAACATTATTCTTCGTTGCACAAAATTGTTTTGGAGATGAAATCATACTTTAGTCGTAAAATTTTCGAGTTGACAAATTTTTTTTTCAGTTTTTTTGATTTATAAAATTTACGTTACAATATATAAGTCTCTAGCGTCAATGGTTCATGAGATATTTAGGGTTAACCAAAATGTTTACCTTTTTTTTAAACTGCTATGGTAAAAAAAACCACCCACGCAATTTTCTTGAGAGCCCTTTCTGCATCTTTCTGCCTTATTGTCTGTATAACAAAATTTATTTGAAGTCAATATCTCTTCTGGTTCTTGAGCTATGGAAGACGAAAAAACGTCGCGAATGTACAGACGTACGGACGTACGAACGTACGTACACACGCACGCACAGACATCTTTCTAAAAATGTTTTATTTCGACTCTAGGGACATTGAAACGTCGAGAAATGTCAAAATTTTCAATTTGACAAATCGGACCCATTACAATAACTTTCTATGGGAAGTTAAAAATAAAAATCTAGACAAAAACACTTCTTAGGTAAAAATGTTTTACACGAATATATTATTTAAACATAAATAACAATTTTTAGAAAAATCTGACTGTCAGTTTTCTCTTAAAAAAAATACGCAAAATTTGTAAAAACTGATGTTCGATTCGAATATCTCGAGAATAGAAGAAGGTATTGACTTTGAAATTTGTTGCTGAAGTAAGAGGATTTTTTTAAGAAAAATCCAATCTGTTTTTTTTTTAGTAAGAAATGCTGCTAAAATTGATAAGAATTGGTTTTCGGATGAAAATTTTGGGAATAAAAAACAAATATTGGAATCAAACTTGTTATATCATTTTTAAAATATTTTTGCTAAATTTAAGTTAATTTTTTAGTAGCATTTAATTGAAAACACGAAAACAACACAAAACTGATAAGAAACGATTTTTGAAAAAAAAAAATATTGACTTCAAATTTGTTTGTTTGACACAAAATATTGTTATTAATATTTTGTTAAAGTTTTAGAAAAAATTGATAGGTGGGACACGGATGGGAAGTTATCAGTGTGGGTCGCATCCCAGAAATTATAAAATTTTGATGTTGTCATGTTTTCTCTATATACTCATGGACAAAGAATATATAAGTTAACTCAGCCTCTGCTCTTCAAAATAAAAACACACACAACTTAATAAGAAGATTTACAAGACCCAAAGCTCTTATCGATATTTATGAAAAACTCTTCGATATTTTTGTTTCTATAATCTGCACAAGGACAAAAACTACTATGTGTTAAAAATTTCAACATTCCTTAAGTCGTAAGAGCCGTTCTTCTAACAATTTTCATGGAAAGAACAATTTCAGCGGAAATATTCCAAACCCTTAAGCAGATATATCTTTTTGCAATTAGCGTTCGTTCTTTAAATTGACATTACAGGAAAAAAAACAACATAGAAAACTAAACAACAAGAAATAAAGGAACACTCGAAAAGTAATTTATTTCCTTTTTTGCTTTAATTCGAATGATTTATCTATCTGCTTGCAATCATCAGGATTATTTCATTTCCTAGTAATGCTACAAAGACTATGCGGAGTATGCTTTAAATGCAGATTGCGCGGCGGCAGCGGCGGCGGCGGCGGCGTTCTCCAATCAACTCTATGGAAATCGTAATGCTGATTTTGTACAATTTCTTCCCCACCATTATCTTGTGCACGCCAGCATAAAAGGATATAAACTCCTTGTACTCAAAAAACCAGGAGGGATTTACAAAGGGAAACTCTCATTACATTTGTTCTTTTTTTTCCTTTTTCTGTTTGTGTTGTTTTGTTCGTTTTCTAATCGAATTTCAAAATGGCGAATTTATTTAAAGTTTTCGTTTGCATGAAACTTTAAACTTGAAATCACTTTCGAACAATTGCAAGGACAAAGACTGTAACAGAGGGTATCTATGTATATGCAAAAATACTTATAGACAAACCTAAGTGAAAGGAAAGCCCAAAGATACACACACTCAGTATCATCAATATACCAACTCCTAAATAGCTTTAATACTAAGAGTCTATATGAAGCAATATAACTTTGAAGTGCGGTCTTGGTCTTTCTTTTGAGTTTCGTTTCAAAATCAAGAGTAATGCTTGAACTTATAGTGTAGAGTGTAAAGAAGCATCATATCACTATTCACCACCCCCGCCGCAAGCTATGTATAGTATAGATATCAGTGCAGAAAATATCCTATCTTTAAAAAGAGGGCGTAAATATCTATCACTCAAAGGAAGTTCATCTCCAAACAAAATGGGCAAAATATACAAATGCAAAACGATATCAAGGATTCAAATCCTTTTTTTTTTTTGAAGGAAAGAAGGAAAAAAAACAAGATGAAGTAAAGATAAAGCTGGTTTGCTTGATGCTTTGAAATGGAAATGTATATTATATACTATACCCTATATATTCATATATAGGCCAAGCAAAATCGTTTTGGAGCCACTATAGTACTTATTTACATACATACATACATAGTTTTTGGTTTGGTTGTTTATTTTTGAATAGGGGAGACAAAGTCCTTGAAGCGGAGTATTTACAAAGAATAGTCGGTTCTAAGATCAGTGAAATATGTTTTTTTTTGTGGCGAATTCTTATTTTCGAGACCCAAAAGAGAAAGCAGAATACTAAACTATAGGTCTGTTAATGCGGTGATTTTAGTTTGAAAAGTTTATTGATGTTCAGACAGTTGTTTTTGTTTAGATTGAAAGATTGTATTAAAGTCGTTTTCTTTTTCTTCTGATTATTCAGAAGAAAAGTTGAATTGATGAAACAATTTAAAGGCATCATTAGGGCCTAAAAGACTAGCATTAGCATATTTTGTGTTTTTACAATTCAAAGAAAAAAGGCAGAACTAAAATTTAAGGACTTAAATAGTACATACTTAACAATTAGTCTTTAACCCACACATCAGAGTGTTTTATGTTTAATAAAATCAGTTTCGACCTAATTGAATGGTAAATCCATGTAAAAAGTTTTTATCCTTACAGACAAAAACAAATTATTCAAAAATATAAAACTTATTTGATTCAATAATAAAAAATTAAATACTAAAAATAGGATTATATTTGTTTGTAAGTGTTTCGAGATGTTAAACAATAATGTTTAATTTTCTTACAAGAAATAATGTATATTGGATTTTTATGGTAATTTTACCAGATATTTACTATATATAATAATATTTTGTATAAAATAATTAGATAAATTTAAAGTCAAAATGTTTGATCTTATAACATTTTCAATTCGAAAATCAATTGTTAACAATTTTTGGAAATATTTGTTTGTAAGAAAAAATTATTCATTTTTTTGAAAATTGTATAAGAAATTAAAAAACAGTTTTTTGTGCGTTCTTTAAAAATTGGAGATACAAAAATTGTTTTCATTTTTTTTTCAGATGATGTGCAGACTAAAGTTATATTCAAAAATATATTTAATTTTTCTAATTATTATAATAAAAAAAATTAAATTAAGAATAATTAAAAAGGTTATTATTTTGAAAACAAAAGCTATTTGTAGTTAAAACTCTGATGGTTGAAAAAATATATTTTTAATGCAAAATATTTGGGTTTACTATGAAACCTTAAAAACCACTAGAAAGCAAAAACTAATATTTCAAAAATCTTGGAAAAAATACGTCTTTAAAAATCCAACAAATTTCGTAACTATGTATTTCAATTTATTGAACTATCAATTTTAGTTTGAGTAGTCAAAAAATTGTATTTGGCGTGAAAGTTAGTCCGTTGGACTGCCTATCGTGCACTACTATTCCAACGAGGTCCTATACAACCTATACAACGGGGCTCGAATCAACAGAATTGACAATTTCGTGATAAAACTCGTTCGAGGTCACATTGCAAGAGCTATGTCTTCGACCAACAATTTAATTTTCGGGGCGTTCTATTCGAACGACGAGTATTTTGAAAGTGCACGCTTGAGCGGCTTCATTCCACCAGAGGCATTCCTCTTTTTAGATAGATGCGGTCTGATACAGGATAGATTGGCAGTTCCGTTAATCTAAAAGGGTTAATCTTAAGGGTATTGATTTTAGTTTTTTTTCTCAAATTTTCTAATAAATACAAAAATAAATAAAATTTAATTGAAGTAAAATAGATCTTAGGGCCGAAAGGCATTAGTATTAAGTGTTATAGTTTAACTTAGAGTGTCCGTATGGGACCAGTAAGTTAGTTGTAAGTTTGGTTAATTAGGCTAGTTTTATGAATTTTTGTCTAGCTTTAAGATTGTTTTAAGAATGAATTAATAAAAACGAATTTAAAAAAAAAAAGTCCGTTGGACTGCCATGCCAGAGGTCTTGAGTTCAATCCCTGACTGTGCCATCTAAAGTTTTTTTTCACGGGTACTGCCTTTTGCGAGGAATTGACAAATCCTCCAAGAGTAATTCTTGTCATGAAAAATGCTTGGCTTCGGCTTAAAAATGTAGGTCCCATCCATTCGTTACATAGAAGTCTTAAAATTTTAGTATGAAAGCTTTTATATATGAATTGAAATTTCTGGCTACCGAATTAGAAATTAGAGAAAGGATCATAAAAATGTAAAAAGTGATTCAATGGGTACTTGAGAAGTCTTGCCTATATATAGCCTTAGTTGAAGTTTTGTTTGCATTGATTGTTCTAAATAAAGTTTATAAGTCCTTATAGAGTTGTTTTTCAATAAGGGCGGGTAGATGTTTAAATGGAATACAATAAGCTGTGCGTGAGGTATTAACAATTTGTTTTTATTTGAAAGGCGCTTGTATGCCATTAATTGTGGAATATGACATCATTCAAATGCCCGCCTCGGCTTTTTACGGTGGCACGGATCCTAGTGGTGCAATTTTCAATGACTCTTCCGCATAGATTCGGCTGAACTTGAGCGATGTCCTGTTGTTATGTTCACGTTTAGGGCATCGTTCGATTTTGGTTTATTTTCATAGAACTGCGACTTCAAGAAACCCCACAGACCTTGGTGGCCAATTCACATAACCCCAGCTAGAGATAACCTTAGACTCAAATCGTTCATGCAAAATGTCAATCGTGGCGTTTGCTGTGTGGTACGTAGCGCAGTCCTACTGGAACCACATGCCGTTTAGGTCATATGGTTCAATTTGGGCCACACAAAATCGTTATGTAGCGCTCGCTCTTGACGGTGACCGTCAAGAGTCGTTTTCAAAAAATTAAGAACCAATTACGCCGCCGGCCCAAAATCCACACCAAACGGTAACTTTTTGAAGATGCATCATCACCTGGGTTGGTGTCGAGTCGTCCCATATACGGAAATTTTGCTTGTTAACACAGCCATTTATCCAAAAATACGCCTTGTCACTAAAGATGATAAATTGGGGTCGCCTTCCAAACGATTCGAAGCCCAATCAGCAAAGAAACAGCGTTGTCTATGGTCATGAACTTTGAACTTCTGATGGGTCAGTTGGATCTTGTACGGGTGTAGGCCCAAGTCCCGACGAAAAATTCGCCAAGTCAAAGTCTGCAAGAGGCGGAGGAATAGACTGGCTCGGGTTCTGCAGTACACTTTCATGGACCTCGGCGATATTCTCGGCCAATCTTACGTTCCTTGAACGTACGAGAGTTAGCTGATTGTTTACTGAACCCGTCGTCTCAAATTTAACCACGTCTGTCGTAAAACGGGCGCAATGCCCGGAACGTTTGCGTTAAAGAACACTCATTTTGATAATAAAGTTTTTTCATTTGAACGTGTTGTTCAATCATGTAACTTGCCATGATGATTTGGCATAAACAACTGAATAATAAACAAAAGATTTGACAGATGTCACCAAAACAAAATGGCTGCCACGAGCCACCACAATCTACCCGCGCCAATTGAAAAACCCTTATATACCTAAATTAATATTTGCTAATGGGTCATTCTTGTTCAACTGAGAAGGTAAGTTGTTTGACTACTTATATTACAATGCTAAGTTTTTGCTTAAATTGATTGAAATTTTTAAAAAAGTGAATTTTGAAATAAAAAAATTTTCGAAAATTTGTGTGCGTTCCATTTTTGCATTCAAGATTTTAAAAATCGCAAAAAAATTATATGTAGTTTTATAATGCAGCCAATTTTTTAGATTGAATTTTATTTTTTTCAATGCATGAATTTTTTTATTTTTTCCTGATTTTTTTTAATATTTCGAATTTATTATTTTACTGAAATTTTTATTTTAACAAGAAATTTATTTGTTATCAACTGATTTCTTGTAAGGTAAATAGTTTTTATTTACATTATTTCTTAATCCAAATACTTTCGTTTTACAAATAATTTGCATTAAACATTTTATCTAATAACAAATTTAAACGAAAATGGGTTTTTACAATTTTTTAAGTAATCAACTCAACAACGTTTATATAAAACATTAGAAAATGATGCGTTTTGTATTCTACTTAAAAAGCTTAGAACTAATAATTTATAACTAACGCCTTATTCATTTGAAAGACAATTTGTTTCTAATTGTTTTTTCCAGACATATTTTATACTAATTTTACCATAAGTTCAAACAAACAAATAATAAAACATTTAACTTAATTCAATTACAAATCTTGCAAGAAACAAATGAATTTAATAATCTTCGAATAAAATGACATTCTCCGTTTTTATTATCCCTTCCATCACTGTTTACTTGGAAATTGAGATCTTTTGTTTTCCAAACTCTATTAAAAAAAGCAAACTTTTTCGTCTCCTTCCGCTTTAAATGAAGATTAATTATCCATAAGTATTTCAAAGCTTTCGAACATTTACTATGTAGGTACCCATGCTACACAATAAAAATGTTTTAAATTTCTCTTTTACTTGCCAGCTTGTTGTAGATCTCTTACTTTATTCTTTTGGAAAACGCATAAAGAAACCTTCATTTATTTCTTATCGATTTAGTTCTTTCTTATAAATAGGTAAGGACGCATATTGCCAACAAAAAAATAGGAACGAAATATAGTAAAACAGCCGTTAGGTATAGAGCAAACAACAACAAAAACAACCAAAACAGTAAGGACGAATTCCTAAGACTTGTTTTTATTTTTCCGAAACATATAAAAGGGAGAGTTTTTTCTTAAAATACGGTGTAAGCTTATTTATAGATGATGCTTGAGTTCTTTTAGGAAAAGTTATTGTTATGTTTTTTTTTTGGGCTTTCGGATGGTTTCCTATTCGTCCCCTCCACCTTCATAGCTTTACCACCATAAGTGCAGGTGTTTCCTTTGATTGAATTTCTTGTAAGGATTTTGTTAGACCCTAATTTAATTTGCATAATTTGTATAGGGGTAAGGGTTTTCGTTTCTGAAATGTACGGCTATATTTTTCTAGACTTTTGTTACTTTATTTCCAAAGGCATGTTTTCGTGTTTGCAGAGAAAAAAATTAACTTTATTTAAACTTGACCCCATATCACAGTATATCACAGGTGTTGATTTTCTTATATTTTCTAAAGTCCTGTTTTTTTTTTTTTATTTCTCTACTTTTTATTTCTTATTAACACATTTTTGAAGGAGGTTGTAATTGTGGTTAGCTTTAAATTCAAAAGGTACTCGTACTTCATACTTTCCCCTGATTTATATGCTTTTTAAACCTCATCACGACTTAACAATTAAGGAGTACAAAGATTAAGGATATATTTTATTTTATTTTATTGCAAACGACATTTTTGAATTTGTATTTGAAATGTTTAAAGTGCTGTGCAAATTTTTGACATAAACCATACTTTAGTCTTAACGTAGGTGGATATCTATATAAAAAACATTATGTATTCTTCAGTAATGTGTCTATATATTGTTTGAGTTCTTTTTCTTTTGTTTAGAATTTTAATGTTCCTCATAACATCCCACACCTATAAAATACATATATGCAACTCCTATACACTTATACTCATTTTGCATATTCTTTTCTTTTTTATACTTGTTTTTGTTCTTTTTGTTGGTTCTACTTTTTGAAGCGGAAAACATAAAACCGGAAGAATTATAACAATCTTCAAAACTTTTCAACTTCATTACTCACAAAAATAACAACAAACAAAATTGTCTTCCTTTCATTTTACAATATACGAGTATACCTACATTCCTTTCGCGTAAAACTCACCATTATTCACATGAACGACTTAAAGATTCCTATAATATAACACCCAAACCATTTTAGCCCGCCCCACTTTCAAATACATTATCATAAAATGTGCGTCAAATTGATTTTAAAAATAAAAATAAAAAATAATTCCAATACCTACGAAATACATCTACATACATACTTTTAGGAACAACAAAATAAATGTACAGCTGGGTAGGATATTTTTACTTTTATGGATACCTATACCTACTTAGAGGGTAGACTCTGGGAAATTTCTTCAAATGGCATATAAAAGCACAGATAGTAATTGATTTATCAATATAGACATTATTTGAGTATTATTACTTCAGGTTCTTCGTAAAATTTCATTCTCACATGACACATACATACGTATCACATCAAAACCCGAGGGGTACAGAATCGAAATATCTTAACTCTGGAGTCTGAATTAATGGGATAGAGATTTAATGCTGAGATGTTTTAACAAGACTCGAAATCTAAGCATTTATGAGGAAAATGCTTAAATTTTATTAAAATGTAAAGTTAATTAAACAAGTATAGTACAATATGTAAAGAAAGTAATATTTCAGGGCTAAGTATTTTGCTTCTTAAAAATTTTCTAGATGTTTGGTAATTTACAAGCCATTAAAATATTTAAATAATTTTCCAACTAGAAAACTACTAATTCTTTGTTGTTACAAACTTTGCATCTGAACTCGTCTAAAAAGTGAAAATGTGTGAATGAAAATCACGAACTCGGAAACGACCTGATAATTTTAAATTTTAAAAACCCAGAAGTCATTTAGATTTGCCAAATTACTAAAAGTTGAAGTAGACGTTTTGTAATTTTGAATTTTGTAAATTTTTAAGAAATTTCCAGTGAGACGTTTCATTTTGAATGACCCCATATTTGGGAAGGCATTATCTTTTGACATTATGACAAACAAAACGTATGATAGTACTAAATATGGAACGATATACTCTTCAACAACGCATTTTTTGGATTGTCGCGAAGCACCTTCTAGGCCAGAAATAGTGAAACTGGCAGACAAATTTGATAATGATTGTCAGCCATTAAAACCGTATGAATCGATTAACAACAAATGAGAAGCCAAGATAACCAAGGTTGGGGGTTCCCATCATTAGAATGCATCAAAATAATCCAAGTTTTCATCAAAAAGCCCTTTTCACCACGGAGTCAATTTTGCAAATCACGAAGAAGTGATATCAACAAGCCACCGAGATCTTGTGACTTCACATTTTTATACTTTTTTATTGACGCTCCGCAATTGATTTAAGGCTTTAAAGATAAAATTCTTGAAGTTAACGAAGGTATACACATACATCCAGAAATTTGTTGATAATAAAGGGTTTTTCAATTGGCGCGTGTAGATTTTGGAGCTCCGTGGCGGCCATTTTGTTTTGGTGACATTTGTCAAATCTTTTGGTTATTATTCAGCTGTTTATGCCAAATCTTCATGTCAATTTACACGATTGAACAGCTAGTTCAAATGATAAAACTTTATTACCAAAATGAGTGTTCGGTTACTCACCATTTTACGGTAGACGTGGTGGCCCTTCACAGTCGACTCTTCATCGTTTGTTTGCCAAATTTGAGACAACCAGTTCAATAAACAATCAGCCAACATCCATACGTTCAAAGAACGCAAGCCGAAACATCGCCGCGGTCCACGAAAGTGAACCGCAGAACCAGAGGCAGTCTATTCCTTGCCGCGCAATGCACAAGAACTCGGCCTTTTGCAGACTTCAACTTGGCGAATTTTGCGTCGGAACTTGAGCTTACACCCGTACAAGATACAACTGACCCAGGAGCTCAAAGTTCATTACCATTATAGACAACGCCGCTGTTTGTTCGCTGACTGGGCTTCGAATCGTTTGGAAGAGAATCCCAATTTCAATTTTGGCCGAAAAATCATCTACACCACGCTATGACCCACACGAGGTTCACCAGGTGATAATGCATCCTCAAAAAGTTACCTTTTGGTGTGGATTTTGGGCTGGCGGTGTAATTGGTCCGTACTTTTTAGAAAACGATGTTAGTGAGGCGCTCAATGTCAACAACTAGCGCTACATAACGGTGATATGTTACTAATTTATTGTGGCCCAAATTGAACCATATGGACCCAGACGACATGTGGTTCCAGAAGGTCGGCGTTACGTGCATACAGTAAACGCCACGATTGACATTTTGCATGAACGATTTGAGGGTAAGGTTATCACTGTAATTTGTAAAGCTTAGTTAATTAAAATGTCAATCAATACAATATATTTCATTGATTTAACAGTAAAGATTTTTAAGTTAAACTCTAACTGCTACCAATTTTAAAATAGCAATTCCGTTTTTCAATAGCTTAAAATAATATTACAAAAAAACGCGAGAAGTTTATTTATTTATTTTTTCATTTATTCGTCTTTCAAGTTACAATACTTTATGGAGACTACATGAAATCAAACATTATATTTACAAATTGACAGTGGTAAAAACATTGTATTACAACAAATTCAATACATCTTTCTTAATATCTAATCTTTTTTTTATTAAAATCAATTACAAACTCAAATTCGTTAAAAGCAATGCAAGAAGCAGTTATTGAATTATGTTTCGCATAATTTTTGCTATGAAAAAGAACATGTAGAAAATCACCATTTCTAGGACGCAAATTCTGAGATGGAACATACATATTAAACTGAGACAACAAAAATGAACAATTTGTGTTAGAGTTGAGCACATCGTAAGCAAAGAGAATTGAATACAAATTTCTTCTAGATACTAAAGGTTTTAAGTCAATTAAAGCACATCTGGTCTCATAAGGTGGCATATTTGAATAATTATAAAGCTTTCGTAAAACAAATTTTGTAAATCTCTTCTGAACCTTTTAAACCCTTAAAATACTTGATTGTGTAAAGGGATTCCATATTATGCAACAATATTCAAGTAAAGGTCTTACAAGGGATACAAAAATAGTTTTTAAAGTATAAGGATCTTCGAATGACTTAGAAGTTCTTGAAATAAATCCCAAAATGGCGTTAGCTTTCGAAATAACATTATCAATTTGAAGAGAAAAATTCATATTCGAGTCAAAAATCACACCAAGATCCTTTTGATTTATTAACCTCATTAAGAACTTATTCTCAATTTTATAATCAAAACATATCGGATCTTTTAATTTAGAAAACGTAACAATACTACACTTTTTTACATTAAAATTTAAACCATTTATGAAACACCACTTGGTAATATTATCAATATCCAATTGAATTTTACTAGCATCTGATGAAGAACTTACAGAACTAAAAATCTTGAGATCATCAGCATATAAAAGACATCTAGTAATTTTAATACAATTCGGTAAATCATTCATAAATAAATTGAGAAGGAGTGGACCCAGATGACTACCTTCAAGTACACCGGAAAAATTTTGTATTTCATTGGAAAGAACATCACCAATTTTAACATATTGTCTTCGTCCAACCAAATAGCTTCTGATCCATTTTAGGAGATTCGAGTGGAAGCCAAGCAATTCAAGTTTTTTCAAGAGAACATTATGTTGTACCCGATCAAATGCCTTGGAAAAATCGGTGTAGATTACATTCACTTGAGTACGATTTTCTAAACAACCAAGACAGTAATTTGTAAAAATTGCTAAATTTGTTGCAGTAGACCTGCCACTCATAAAGCCATGCTGATGCAGGAAAATACGGTTTTGAACTAAACTATAAAGTTTAATTTTAACAACTGCTTCAAATAGTTTGGGGATAAGCTGAATCTTAGCAGTAGGTCTATAATTTTCCTTGTTTCAAGGACAAATTAAAAATAAAACAAAGTGGGGTTGTAAGGTTATATTTACAAAATTTCAAAACTAAAGGTGGAATATTGTCCGGTGCGGCAGAGAAACTGTTATCAAGCGAAGATAAAGCATTTAATACATCAACTGTCGATAAAGAAAGGTCACCAACATTAATGTTAGAATTGAAACTAAGTATTTCATTATAATCTAAACCCAAATCAGAAAAGTTCGATTAGAAAAATAAAGCAAAGTTATTCCAAATATCATCTAAATTTTCAGAAAAAATACCATTGTAAGAAATAATGGAAGGAATTCCAATTGATTTTCTTTTAGTATTTAGAAATGACCAAAAACACTTCGAATTAGTTTTTATTTTCGGCTCAAGAGACCAAATATATTGTTTATATGAAAATCTTCTTAAGAATTCGTACTCTTTCCTAGATCTAATAAATTGTTCACGAAAAGAATCCGAAATCTTAATCTTTTTACGAAGTTTAGCTACGACATTTTTTAACCTGGACAAACTTTTATCAAACCAAATCGATCTTTTTGAATTTTTGAATTTTTTTAAAGAAACAAAATTAGCAATAGCATCATCTAATATGTTCCGAAACATAGCAAAAACCATCTCTAAATTACTGCAATTATAAATAATTTGCCAATTGACGCTTTCAAAATATCGTTTCATAGAAACAAAATCAGTATTTTTAAAATCATATTCATGAGCTATAACATTGGAACAAAGCTGTGATTCAATTAAAACAGAAAAATTAAATTTAATTTCAAGTGATTTATGATGAACACTATTTTCACCCAAAAAGAAACTAGCCTCATCTAATTAAGCTTCTAGATTCTTATCAATAAAAATTAGATCTAAAATTCGACCAATAGAATTTTGAACATTATTAATTTGATGCAGATTTAAAGCCAATAGGCTATCAATTACATTGTATTCAAAATCTTTAGTTACGTTATAAGGAAGATATATTGTTCATCATCATTTGAAAATAGCCATTTTACATTTGGTAAATTAAAATCTCCAAGGATTATAATATAACAATTTTCATCTAAGGTTTTTGCAATATCTTTAACATTATTTATATAAGTTTCATAAGCAGAAAATTGAGATAATGGAGGAATGTATGAAATAAAAAAATAAATGTGAATAGTTTTTCCAGTTAAAATACATAAATCTACACAAATACACATTTGCAACAAATTATTTTAAAATAAAGCTCATATTTTCTTATCAAAACTGTTGGGACCGTTTAAAAAAAATGAGAAACCAGCTTCAAAATTATGTATTCTTTTGAAGAAAATGTATAAATTTTCTTCACTTATCTGCATGTGTGTGAAAACTTATAGCTGTCTGAATATGTTCACAACATTTTGCAGAATAATCATAAATGTTTTTGACTAATTAGCGTTAGTATCCGTAAGACTTTCATGCCAAAGGTCTTGGGTTCTGCTCTTGGCTGTGCCACTTAAATTTTATTTTCACGGGTACTGCCTCTTACGAGGAACAGACAAATCTTCTAAGAGTAATTCTTGTTATGAAAAGTGCTTTCTCAAACTAGCCTATTATTAAGTCACTTAATCCTTCTTCTCTACGAGCTGTTGAGACAACTTATTTATTTATTTACAATCAGCGCCAGAAGTTGTCATGGTTTTCAACTCTAAAATTATAAAAATTCAATAGACGGAAAAAGTAGGTATACGCCTTGGTGTACCATACGAGCAATTTCTATTATTTCTAATTGGGGTTTCAACAAAGTAGTGTGATCTCATGATATCTACTATTGTCTACTCTAAATGCACTGAAAAATAGTTTCCTTTAAAAAAGGAGAGCAATATTGAGTCTGGAAAATAGAAAAGACAAAAATACATACCATTAAATACAAAAATTATATAAAGATAAAGTCAAGATATTTGCAATACATCAAGAACAATGAACAAAATATAAAATGAAAATGAAAAGCATAAGAAAGGTGCCAGAAAAGGAGAGAATCCTTGTGTATAACATTCATTTGCACTTTGAATGGCAAAATGCACTTAACAAACAATTCAAGTAATTGTTGCATCCAACAATATGACACAGAACGAAATATACGAATGAATGAACAAACGGAACTTAACATCCTTGTTAAGTTGCTCTCGGCTCAGGACGTTGTTGGTACATACATAGACATTATCATCATTCATAGTATGCGCGGGGAAAACTTCAGTTCATTTTTAGGTTATGGTGTTGGAAGGTACCTCGCTATAGCGATCCTACCTCAGATGCTTTGCTATATGTATGTGTATGAACATAAATAATAAACTTTTGTTCCTTTATTTCCTTTCCATTTTGGAGGAAACGAGAAATGACGCCCCGGTATATTAATGTAAGTGCTTCGAGATAGATTTTTTATTTTTTTTTGAAAAACAAAACAAAAAAATTAATTTACTAACAATAGTCAAGCCGGCTTTTCATGTTGTGCAACATTCATTCATATTCCGCATACATATGGGCTTCAGGTAGATACGGCGGCGGCGATAAAATGTAGGTACGTGTGTAGATATAACACAGCCAGAGAACATTTTCAAATTAGATGTAATGAATAGCATGTGTGTTCGGTGTTCCGGAGCTACATTGTACATTACAAGCAACGGAATATAGTAATTTGAATATTCATGCTTCTTGTTTTTTGTTTTGTTTTATATTTCTACAGGATAATGCGCTGAAAGGTAACCACGAGTTTCATCAGCTACAAAAATATATACCACCAACACACTATGCCTTACCACAACACATTGCCGGGGCGGCTTGGCGTGAAGGCGGAAGGGTTGCGGGCAAGGGTTGATATGATTTTCTTATGTTTACCACGAAAGAGCGATATGACTATGACTACACTGATAGTACAGTCTGTGGCATCATTGCTTCATTACCTAACTACTACGATATCATAAACAATATGTGACATCCTTTTAAGGAAAATGAATATTCAGTAGATTCACTCAGTAGTTATAGAATTTTTGGTTTAGAAATAGAGTTTCTTCATTTTTTGTTGAGATTAAGACCAGGGAAGCGTGAATAAGGAACTTTTTGTTATGCCTTTATAATATAAGAGGTATGTTTGTTGTTATATTTGTAATTTATATTAATTTTGAATGCACATTGTTTCTTACAGTATTCTATCTTTTGTTGTAGTTTTCTATCTTGCAATTTATAAATCTTTATAAAATTACTTATTTGAAAAGAGAATTTATTTTATATCAGCTTAAAACTTAATATGATAATGATCATAAGAAGGAATTTCAAAATTAATTAGTTTTAAGCTTATTAAATTTTTAAAATTAGCGACCTTAAGCCATTTTCATTATCTCCATTTCCATCGCTAAATCTACTATATAAAAATAAGTCGGGTTTTCCTTCCTGACGCTATAACTCCAGAACGCACGAACCGATTTCCACGGTTTTGTATTCGTTAGAAAGGTCTCGGGCTCCGTGAGGTTTATAGCAGACAAAATTCAGGAAAAAATTCAGCAGAAAAGCGGTGAACTCCGTTTAGCTTCCCATAGAAAGCTATTGTAAAAGTTCCGATTTGTGGAATAGAAAATTTAAAAAATTTTTACGTTTCAAGGGCCCTATATTCTAAACGAAAGCTTTCTTTTGGGAACCTTTTTAAGTCAACCATATCTTTAGAAACGTCAGATATTTCGACTTCAAATAACGTATGAAATCTACAATGAAGGAATGATTCTGATTGAGGATCAATGCTTGACTACTGCAAACAAGCTACTGATTGAAGTAGGAATGATTGCGCTAAATCGATCGATGCACGATGCATTGAACCAAGTATTAAATCAAGAGCTGCAATACAATGTTGATACATTGCAGGAATTCGTTGAAAATAATGTGCCCTTGCTGAATTAACAGCAAAAACAAGTATACGAAACATTAATGCAAGCGGTGGACAGTAATACTGTTGGTCTATTCTTCCTGGACGCACCTAAAGGAACAGGGAAAACATTTGTCAGTTCATTGATTTTGGCCACATTTCCATCAAGATGTGACATTGCTTTGGCGTAAGCATCATCTGGAATTGCGGCAACTCTTCTAGATGGCGGCCATACTACACATTCTGCGCTTAAGTTGCCACTCAATTTAAACACAATTGATACTACAACATGCAATATTTCCCGATCCAGTGCAATGGGAAAATTGTTGATGCAATGCAAGCTCATTGTTTGGGATGAGTGCACAATGGCACATAAGAAATCACTTCAAGCACTTAACTTCACACTGAAGGATTTTCGACGAAGTAACAACATATTTGGCGGATTGATGATATTGTTGGCAGGCGATTTCAGGCAGACGTTGCCAGTAATTCCCCGTGGAACGCCCACAGATGAATTGAATGCTTGCCTGAAGGCATCACTTTTGTGGAATAAGGTACAAACATTATCGCTAACCAGTAATATGAGAGTTCAACTTCAAAATTATCAAAGTGCTGCACAATTTCCCAAACAATTGTTAGCTGTTGGAAATTGAAAAGTGCCAGTTGATGCGACAACTGGATTAATTACTCTCACCAACGACTTTTGCCGATTTGTAGACTCTCAATTAGCTCTTATTGAAAATGTTTTCCCAAACATAAGTATGAGAATTATCAGAATTATGCCTGGTTAAGTCAACGAGCAATTCTCGCTGCAAAGAATAATGATGTACACGCACTGAATTTCACCATTCAATCAAAAATCGTTGGCGATTTGGTGACATACAAATCCATCGATTCCATAACAAATCCCGATGATGTAATAAATTATCCAACGGAGTTTTTGAACTCTCTGGAGTTACCAGGATTTCCACCACATAACTTGCAACTCAAAGTTGGTTCAGTTATTATGATATTGCGTAATTTGAATCCACCGTGACTTTGCAACGGTACTCGACTTGCGGTGAAAGACTTATGACGAATTTGACTGAGGCAACCATTATTAACGGAAGGAACGTAGGTGAAAATCTATGTATTCCTCGAATACCAATGATTCCCACTGATCTTCGGTTTGACTTCTAACGATAGCAATTTCCGGTTCGCTTTGCGTTCGCAATGACAGCTAACAATTCGCAAGGCCAATCGCTTTGAGTTTGCGGGATAAATTTAGAAAATCATTGTTTTTCAAATGGGCGTGTTCACGAGTTGGGAAACCATCTGCTTTGTTTGTGTTAAAGTCAGACCAAAAAACAAAGAATATGGTTTACCAAAGAGCACTTCAATTTGCGGACAAGTATAACGCTTCGATTCAGTATTTACTTTGGATTCACTTTCATTTTTTACTTAGAGAAGTTCAACTAAATTACACTTCGTTTTTGTAATCGAAATGAATTCATTACTGTTGTGAAATGAAATAAAATGTTTCCTTTTCAAATATAAAACAAAAAAAATAATTTTTCTTCATCTTTTAATCCCCAAACGAAATGTTACAAACAACAAAGCCATCAGGTGGCGAAACGGAGTTCGCCGGGTTTGCTAGTGCTTGTATATTAAAATTGATTTTTAACTAAAAATATCACAGTTTTTGCTAACTTTACAAAAAACGATCACTTGCGAGATTTACAAAACCATTAAAACTGAGAAGATCTACAGAAAGTTTGAAACAAATGGGTAACTTTGAATAACTTAACTTGGTTACAAAATTTGCTTTGGAGCCGCGAGGGTACAAAATAGCGAAACAGTCGCCATTACTACGTTTTCAGCATCATAACTTTTTTAATGAATTCCATCTTTTACATTTTGAATCAAATGTGGAATATTGACCTTGTTCTTATATTTCAAGTAGCTCTATAGACAAAAGGGTCTTAAATCTCGTGGCTAATTGTGATCGATTATTCGAGAAATAATATCGTCTAGAAATTTTTCTGTGACAATTGCTATTGTTTATTTTGCGTAAGACACGTTATTTTTGAAATTGATTTTAACAATTTCCATGTATGAGTTATTGCATTAATGCCGAAGTTTTTACGTATCTAATTTGAAAAGATAACAGCTTCAAAAGTAATAGCTGGATAAATAGCAGACTATTGAAAATAACAAATATAAAATAAATTAAGTGACGCAACAGTCATGTGACTTACAACTCTCAACCATTCCTGTGTGCGAGTAATGTTGTCAGGGATGGAAACGGCAAATTTGAGAATTTGAGAAAGCACTTTTCAGGACAAGAATTACTCTTTGAAAATTTGTTAATTCCTCGCAAGAGGCAGTACCCGTGAAAAAAAAACTTTTAGATGGCACAGGCAGGGATCGAATCCAAAACTACTGGCAACTCCAAAGCACTAACCATCATGCCACGGGTACAACATTGAAAATAATACCTCTTATTGAAAAAAGGCTACACAATTCAGATGGCCTAGGAGCTAAATGTAAACGGAGTGCATTTAGTTTAATGAAATAAATCATAGAAGGGAACATCAGCATTTGAAGTTGCCAAATTTGAAACGACACCGAAACAAATCCAGCAAAAATATGAAATGTATCTAGAAAAAGTAACTGTTTTGAGTGGATTTTGGCAGCGACATCATGCCATTATTTCTTTCAGAACGCCGAAATTTGACCTGTTCATCACTGCGAGAGATAAATTTTGATAATCAACTTCTTTTGGTATGGAATCGATGATTTGGACCATAAAAAATGTGGTGTCAGTAGGACAACTCTACGTACACCACATCTCATACCACACTAAAAAACAAGCACGAGCAATTTTAGGACATGGTCGTCTCACTTGAGGGTAATACCATATATGCCAACCGAAATCGTGCTATAGCCTTTTAACGTGGGATTTTCTGAATTCTAGTCTATTCAAATACACTAAAAACCACAAAGGTTTTTGAAACACACTTAATCCAGATATTTTTATTTTATTTAAATTTTCAAATTAAAAAAAGCTTAAAAAATGCAGTTAAACATAATTTTATTTCACCTTTATGCCTTAAAGAGTGGGTAATGAATGAAGCTATTTTCGCAAAATCAATCCATACTTTTCTGCAAGAAGCTGTTGACCTTTCGGTGCTATAAATATAAAATTTAAATACAAATAACTTTTCTTAGAACCTTCACGAGAATAGAAAATTATTTTATCTGCCTACAACTTTAAATGTCTTCCTACACGCTTAGCTAAATATTGAGCGTTATTTTAAGAACAAACATTCTGATGAGTACCTGCCTTAAGGGCTTCCAGACTTCAGAGTCTAATAATGTATGCAAGTCATTGAATCTGTCAATTTTTCATTTGACTTTGTCTGCGTCTTCGTTTTTATTTCATACAGTTTTCCTGTGGTAAGGCTATGCGGTGCGTGTGTTTGGAAGACTCACGTCTGTCGTACAAATTGCTCTCACGAGGGCGTTTTCATTGTTTTTTTTTTCTTTTTGGCTACCACCAACCGACACGGTATTCAACGTGTGGTAATAAACCAAGCAAATTCCTCACTTTATGCTGTCGTAGATAGAAAGAGGTATCATGCGGTTTAGGTGCAATTTAGATCCTTTAAGGGGTCAAAGATAGATATGAGGGAGAGAAAAAGCATCGTCATGCAGAAACAAATTGTGGTTTGGAAAAATATACTCGTACCCTTACCACGAAAAATGTTGAATTGACACTTTAAGTTGACACTATGTATACGGAATGTCGATGTCGACAAGACTAATAAGATTTTGTTTGTTTTTATTTCTTGCATCCTTTTTGAAAAACGTGCGTTCCCCTTTCAAACCAGATAAACCTTCATACTATGTGTGTATATGTATATGTTCGACGTGCGTGTGTTTGTGCATCATCAAAAAGGACATTAAACTTTATGGCTTTTTTCATTTGAAAACAAAAACAAAATTTGTCTCTTAAATCATTCCCAGAAACAAAAAATCTAAGACTAACACGTGGTTTTTGTTGTTCTATAGTGTCAGCGATTAAAGCGATATACAACAACAACAACCACATAAAAAAGGGAAAATATAGAACACCACCCCTTTTTTACGCTCTAATATTGCTTCCATCTTGTGTGTCGTTCTGGGTTATAACAGGGAAGGATCCTTCTTTTTTTTTTTTTTCAAAACAAAGAAATCTAAGATAAGGATACGGATTTCAAAAGGATAAACGTTTTGTTGCGAGTCAGCAAAAATAACCATTAGGACAAAAGGCGAACAAGAAGAAGAAGAAAAAGAAGATATATTATGTTCTTTTTGCCACTTTCTTTCGGTTTTCCCGCTCCAAATGGAAACAATAGAAGAAACTAAAACCAACATCCAAATGATTTTGAATGGAGTTTGAATTTGTTTTGGACTTGTGTTTATCTGCAAATGGGGGTTTCTGAGCGATGCGATGTTTTGTATTGGATTTCGCTGAGTTTTATTTGTTATCTGTTTTTTTTTTTTGTATCTAGGATGGACTGGACACCATCCTTTTCCTTGTACCGGAATTTTTTTCTAGAATCCTAGTTTCTTAGAAAACAAACCAAACAGAAGAAAAAAAAAACAAGAACAAACTTATTAAATGGATGATGGAAACGATTTTAACAGAAATATCAAATGACGAAGTAGTTCAACATCATGACATGTAACGATTCTGAGAGTTCTTCTTAATGTTATTTCTAAACGATGCGATGGAATAAATGGCAAGATAAGGAGTAAAATAGGTCATAATTTCATTTTGAAAAAAAATAGAGACATTCGTTTTTAGAATTGACGGAAGACTCTATTATACTCGAGTTCTTTTGAGAACAATCTTGTATTTATTTGAATAGCTAAGCTACGAGCATTATTTATAGCTAATGATGACATTTTTGTAAAGGAAAAGTAAACAATAAATGTCTGCTGGAGATAGTTTTAATCAAAATGTTTTGTTCCTAAAAATGGTTTTCTATTGTTTTGTTCTATTTTCGTCTGCATCTGAGAATTAGGAATCAAGTTATTTTAGAGCGTAAATATTTTAAAAACGAACATTTTCCTTGAAATACCTACATAGCTTAAAAATTCATACATAATATAAAGAATTTTCGAAGAATTTTGAAAATAAAGTGTAGGTGCGCTGAAAGCACTTAAATCAAATGAAAAATAACCCGTACACATAAATAGATAAAACAAAAACTACAAGAAAATTTAAATAACACATAAAGTTGAACAAAATGATTCATTATTAATCATCAACCACTTGAATTAAATGACCCGTCAAAAATATGAACACTTTAAACGAAGAACTTAAAATAGAAGGTAAAGTTTATGATAGGAGAATGGACGTTTTGTATACCTCGAGAGCAGAGTTCATAATTAAAGGAGTATTGTTTTCTACTGCTTTTGAATTTTGAATTTTGAATTTTTGATTACTTTTTTTTTTTCAATAAGGAAAAGGTTAATCTAACTAGTTTAATCTTTTGTTTGCCGTTATGATATTATGGTTTTGTGAGAGTTTGATTGTATAAGTCAAAGAACGACAGCTTTAATCTTTTTTTTTAAAGATTACGTTTTAGAAACTTTTAACAAACTTAAAAGCTTTACTAGCTAGGCAACTAAATTAAATGAGCTCATATCATTTTTACAGCTGAAATATAATAAGAACTATATTGGCACGTTTTGCATTTGTAAGAAATTTCAAACTCAAGATTTTAATCAAAAGTTTTTGAAAAACTGCTTCTGAAGAGACTTAACAAAATCATAGAAGAAAGAAGGTTAATCCCAAACCATCAGTTTGGCTTTAGAAAGAAACATTCCACGATAGACCAAGTTCATAGAATATCGGATGTTTTAAAAAAATGCATTAGAAGAAAAACAAGTATGTTCAGCTATTTTCTTAGATGTTGCTCAAGCTTTTGACAAGGTTTGGCATGAGGGACTTGAGTACAAATTTCAAAGGGATCTTCCCAGGCAGTACTTTGAAATATTAAAATCGTACATCTCAGACCGATTGTTTAGAGTAAGGTACGATCAAGAATACTCGGAATTGAAGAAAATAGAAGCCGGTGTACCACAAGCAAGTGTCCTAGATCCTACCTTGTATTTACTATACACAAGGGATATTCCAGTTGGTAACCACACCATAATGGCTACTTTTGCAGATGATACCGCAATTTTGGTACCCGACGACAAATGTGTCTCTAAGCCAGCAGTAAAACTACAAAATGCCGTCGACACAGTGAGAGCTTGGACCGAAAAATGGCGAATCAAACTCTATGAAACAAAATCTTTACATAAAAACTTTACAAATAAAAAGATAAACAATATTCCAATATTTACTAATAATCAAGCTGTACCTTACGCCAATACGGCCAAATACCTTGGAATGACTTTGGATGCAAAGCTTAAGTGGAAAGAGAACATCAAAAAGAAAAGAGAAGAACTAAAGTTGAAATATAGAAATATGTACTGGTTACTTGGTAACAACTCTGATTTATCAATCCAAAACAAAATAATTCTGTATAATCAAGTACTAAAACCTGTTTAGACCTATGAAATCCAATTATGGGGCTGTACAAAGAAAACAAATACCGAAATCATCCAAAAATTCCAAAACAAAGTCATTCGTAGAATAGTTAATGCACCTTGGTGCATAAGAAATATCGATCTACATTGTGACTTACAAATAGAAATGGTTACAGAAGTTGTTAAAAAATACGCTGTATCGCACAACCAGAAAGTGGAAAGTCATACTAATTCTGAAATGGAGTCCGTCTTGAATATAAGAAACCATGTTCGGAGATTAAAAAGAACCAAGCCTCATGAGCTTATGGTCTAAAAAAACATGGGAAAGTATTAAAAGTTTAAACTTCCCCCAAAGTGATTGTAAAAAGTCAAGAAAGAAAAATCTGAAGTCGATCCTTCAAAATTGGTCCGGATGAAGAGGTGGTTTTAGTGGTTAAGAGTCCCACACTACTTGGTGTCGAATACTGCCAAAAGTCTTTTGAAGATTTCCCCCTGTCAAAAAAAATTAAAGACTAAAAATAACAGAATAACAGAAAGAAATAGAAACTTTCATTTTTCTCAAAAATGAATCGAGAAATTTTTGTTAAATATCTTTTTTCTTAATTTGGCTCCTTTCAATAAAAAAAATATTTTTGTATTGCTCCGTTATTCCATTTTTAAGTTTTTTTTTCAAGAATTACATTAATTTCATGTTATTGTTTTTATTTTTGATTTTTAAAAAAATATTGCATATTTTTTTCGAAATTCGATATCTCGAAAATTGGTCATCATTTTTTACGAAATTTAAAAGCAAAAAGTATATATAATAAGATCTAAATAACTGCATACTAAAAATATTTTAAAACTCAAATTGATAAGATTTATATGTAAAAAATGTAGGTACTTAAAAAAAACAGCTCTAACGAATTTCAAATAGAAATTTTCAAAAATTAACGATTTTTTGAGAAATCAAATGGCATTTAAATTTTTGAAAACAATTTTTTTTGCAGGTACTTTTTTAAATCTTAAAACATAGGAAATATTTGTAAACAGACTCTTTGGATACATAAGCAAGTTTGTGGGGCCAGGTCGTCCATTTTATTTGCTATAAATGTTTTGGACACTCTCTGAAGTCTAATTCAAACTATCTGGTTAATATTTTCTACAAGCATATCTTTTAACTGAAATTATAAGTTTGGAAACTTAATATTTTGAATATAGAAACCATTTGTTTTATTTGCGTTTAAGACATTTTATAAATATTTAAGTAACAAATAAATTTTAAAAATAATGAAAATGATTGAGCAATTATGAAAACAAAATTGAAAAACAAACTTGGATTTGAAAAAAATATTTTCATAGAAGTTTTTGATTTAAGTAGAAATCTGATGTCGCTCCGCGTTGTCTTATATCACCAGTGGCTTGAACTTTTAACGGCTGTCTTGTAAATTTTGTTTTGAACAAATTTAAAAAAAATCAAAATGTTAAAAGGTTAAAATAAGTAAATATTTTAATAATATAAAATCAATTAAAAAACAAAATAACAAAAGGCTGATGAAAAAGTAATAAACTAATACTATTACTTGTAGAAAGATAAGAAATAATATTTTACAAATGTAAGTAATCGGAAAAAAAGAGAATTTGGTGTTAACAAGGGATAAGTTTTGGTGTTCCGCAATTGAGTATTATTGGTCCGCTACTGGTTAATTTTAAAAGAATAAGAAGATCAAGTGAATAGTAGTTTTATTTTTGTATATGAAAAAGTAGTGTATTAACGTACTATCTAGGATCTCTACATAAAGCCATAAATGATAGGTTAGATAAAGCTATAAAAAAATTAACTGCTGAAGATTATAATAAGTCGAAAAGCTGAATACTTCTTTGGGAGTCAGTTAAGTGGTTGGTTAATAGTTTGAAAGTTCAAAATAGGTGAATGGTAAAATACCAGATTGTTGAAAGTTTACAAAATATACAACTTTTACAAAGAACAACTAACTGATCGCTTATTTCGCAAACAGTTCTTAATCAATGATTGAGGGACACTCTGTGTAATTCAATGATTTTATTGTTATCAATTTAAACAAAATTCTTTAGTAGGATCCACGTCCATGAAGCCAATACTCAATCCAAACATTCTAATGGTCATCCTTCCCAAAATAAAAGTTCCAATAAAGCGCAATGTTGAAACTAAGCCGTTGCTTATTAAAATGTATACAAAACTCAGGCCAAAAAAGAACCTTAACTTTGACAACTGGCTTGACAATATTATCCCTGTCCGAAGTTCTATCATTTTCTTAAGAAAACATTTCAAAAAAATACAAACAAAGGTGTGTTGTGTTACCTATTTTTCGTATCTCGTTTCTCCCCTACCTTCCCCCCCTCCCCCCCGAAAAAAATGACTATCATCTTCTTAGGCCTTCCATACAATTGTTTACATTTTTGTATACGTATATTCTCCGACTTATAAGATTAATGTCCTACTCATCAAGTGGCATTTCTTTCCATTTCCTTTCATTTTGTTGTTAATATAGATAAATAAGCTTTGACATCAACTTCACTTTACGTATAAGATGAATACCGAATATTTATTCAACACACACAACAACAAAACAAAAAGCAGAAATAATATGAGCAACAAAATTGCAAATTTCCTAGCTTGACATGAGGTATAAGGATATATATCTAATATCCCACCACTTGACTTATGATGATAAATATCCTAATTTATTTTTATTTCTATTTCTTCTCTCTTTCTCTCTATCTCTCTTTCTATTTATTTAATTTTGATCCTGTTTCTTTTTTGTCAGTTCTACCCACCTCCACTCGGCGGCGGTCGGCCGGCGTGGTGTTTGTGGATTATTTTTGCTATGCTCATCGTTAGTATGAATTTTTCAACGCCGCCGCTTTTGAAATATCCACATAACCTCCTGAACCCACCCCTAGATTTGGAGTTCCGACCCCCCTGCACGTCATCCAACACAACTTATATTAATTTTCAATTGAATTCAATGCTCCTGCACGGTTTTTTCATTCCAACGTCAGACAATAAAGTTAGATGATGCGTTAGCCTAACTCTGATGGTGGGCGTCATAGACACCCGTCGCGCGTTCATCAGTCAAACCCTAATGTGTACAAACTTATATGTCCGCTGGTGTGTGAGTATATATGTTATTATACCTAAAATAGAAGCCCCACCAGGATTTTATACAAACTTTTATAGGTAAAGCTAGATTATGCTATGTTGTATGTGAATATCATTTTTCTATTTATGCTCCTGTCAATATTTCTGTAGATTTGTATGTATGTATAGAAAGTAGTATGTGTCAATGTGTATGTTTGTGGCTATCCCACAAATGGTATTTGCGGAGCACAACAACTAATCCTACATATACAATCAGTCCTGTGTGCCCAGGGATATGGAGATTTTCGGGCTATACGTAGCTTTTTGTCCTGTAAAGGTTTCTTTTTTTTTTGAGTTTTTATTCTATACATATTCTATGTACAATCAGTATTATATATGTAACTATGTATGTGTATGTATATGCGTATGTACCTTTTGCAGGTTTTTTTTTTGTTATAGGATGAGAATATTGTCAACTTCCGACTCAAGTTTCAAGGCAATGTATTGTGATTTATCGACTAGGGGTTTCATTTTTGTTTTTTGTTGATCCTGCTAAAAGTGTTTTTATGGCGCCTTTTTTTCCCTCTAACTTTTTCTGTATGTCATATTATGAGCGACTTATGGGAGCTGTATGGGATGTATATGTATAAAGCTCAGGGAGGGTATATGGGGAAAGAATTTTGAGTATTTTTTTGTGCACGCTGTCATTATTAGTGTATTATGTGCTGCGGTAGTGTTTGACTGGAAAATAAATTGAGTACCTTACCAGCGACAACAAATTTTTGTTTATCTTTATTTTTATTTAGATTTTTTTTTTTGTTTAGCATGATGATAAGTATCAAATATTGGTATATTGATCCAATCCAATTATAATCGACAAAAAATTACAATTTATTATGTACATACTTTTAAAAATTGAATATAAATATTTTGTTTTGAGGCGTGGTTTTCATATGGATAACATCTGACTATAGTCTTTCAAAGTAAAGAATCAAAAGGTTGAATTTATTTGAATTTGTACCGAACTATTCTACAATGTTTCTCAGTGAGAGGTGTCATTTTTAATAGCCCACTATTTGGGCAGCTGACACTTTTGAAGGTGTCATCTTTAAACAAGAACTACGATACACGCTTCAAGAACGCATTGGATTTGTTAAAACTCACTTCAATGTTTTGAAAATTTTTCAGTCACAGTTCGAACACTCTTGGCCGTCAATTCTGAAACTGGAAGAGAACTTTTGACAGTTTTGAACAGCTAGCTGTGTGTGAAGAATGGAAACTATGCTTCGCTCAGGAACACCTGAGAATATTGCTGGTGTAGCCCGTAGTCGATTAATAGTCGATCTTTGGGTTAGACTTTTTGCAAACGACATTACACCATATTTTGCATAATATATAAAAATATCAAAAACTTTAATGTTTAGTTTAAATTTAACTTAAGCCTTTTACTTCGCTGATTAGGTGAATGATTACCTAATCAAAAAAGAGGCTGGGATGCGACCCACACTGATAACTTCTGTCAATTTGTCTTGCTTAAAAGTTTGTCGATATGTATCAATTTTTACCAAATTTGCGTACTATTTTTTGTAGATTTTATTTTTTTATGAAAAAACGGACTGTTGGATTTTTATAAAAAAAAATTACAGAATATCAAAAACAATATTTTCTGTGAAATAAAATAAGTTTCAAGCCAATATTTGTAATTTTTGAAAAGCTATTTGAGTCGAAAGTAAATTTTTACCAAGTTTTAGTATTATTTTTTTTAGGTTTTTATTTTTTGTAAAAAAACTGTCAATTCGATTTTTCTCAAAATTTTATCGAACATTGAAAACAATATTTCTTATGATTAAAAATTAGTTAGAAGCCATTATCTCAAATTTTTGAAAAGATATTTTAGTCAAAAATCAATTTTTACCAACTTTTGTTAAATTTTTTTTGGGTTTTTAATTTTTTGTACAAAAACTGTCAATTCGATTTTTTCAAAATTTTACTGAATGTTGACAACAAAATTTTTTGAAAGATTGAAGAAGTTTAAAGCCAATATCTCAAAGTTTTGAAAAGATATTTGAGTCGAAATCAATTTTTACAAACTTTTGTTAATTTTTTTTTTTGGTTTTTAATTTTTTGTAAAAAAACTGTCAGTTCGATTTTTTTCAAAATTTTACTGAATGTTGAAAACAATATTTCTTATAAGATAAAATAAGTTTGAAGCCTAAGTCTCAAGTTCTTAAAAAGATATTTAAGTCGAAATTCAATTTTTCCCAACTTTGAGTAATGTTTTTTTTAGGTTTTTATTTTTTATAAAAAAAAACTGTCAATTAGATTTTTCTCAAAATTTTATCAGATGTCAAAAACATTATTCTTCGTTGCACAAAATTGTATTAGAGTTAAAATCATATTTTGGTCGTAAAATTGTCGAGGTGACAAATTCTTTTTTCAGTTTTTTTGATTTATAAAATAAACCGTTAATTGGATTTTTTTCCAAAAATATACTTGTTTTGTATTACGTTACAATATATAATATAAAATTTAATTCAAGTCTCTAGCGTCATTGGTTCGTAAGATATTTAGGGTTAACCAAAATTGTCACTTTTTTTTAAACTGCTATGGTAAAAAAACCACCCACGCAATTTTCTTGAGGGCCCTTTCTGCATTTACAATAACTTCCTATGGGAATTTAAACACCATTTCTGACAGTGTTATTAAACGAAGAGGTGATCACAATTTTCCACCAAAATCTTGTGATTTACTATCTTAAAAGTGTTTTGTTACGTGTATTTGACTACTATTTGTTTCCATTGTTAATGACATGCCTTCCTGTTTACAATGAAATAGTTATATACATTTCTTTAGAAAAACAATCGCTTTTAAATATCAAATAAAAAAAAAAAACAAAACAATGAATCGTAAGTCGATGTTATTTTGCATTCAGTGTCAATTTTTAAATACGTGTTAAGCTATTCTGTCTAAAATTCCCAATTTAATTTTAATAATTTATTTCTAAAAAACAATATTTTTAGGATCTTTTTTAAAAAATAAGATTTTTGTACAAATAGCATTTAAATGTCAAAAAAATATTCTTTGTTTAAAAAAACAAGCATTCACTTTTGGGAATAGTTTAAGTCTGTGAATGTAAGAATTTAAGAATTCCTTGACAATTTTGAAATTCGTAATTTTTGTGATTGTGGTTCGATAACATAACATAATACATTTTGTTTTTTATATTATTTGACTTAAGTAATTTTTAAATCAGCTTAATCGAAACTTAAAACGAGCTTATTAATTGCGGAATTTTTACCACAAAATAACACAAAGAAAAACCTTTTAAAACTTTTTAAGTTCATTTGACAGCTCGTTAAATATCTTGGTTAATTTATTTCATTTCTTTTTGCCAATGATTGGTGATTCATAAAACAAATTTATTTGTTTTAAATAATTTAGCAAACAAAAAAAATCCATTAAAAATGTAATTAGTTTGATAATTTTTTTATGAGAGATACTTTTTATTTTTATTTTTTATTTTTTTGACGAAGATTTACTTGAGATGCGAGGGTAGAATGCCTCTTTTACCAATTTCTTTCAGTTCAGCTTAACGTAGATAGATGCGACTTACCTGAAAAAAAAAGAATAATATCATTAGATTGGACATGTTTATTTTTTAAGGGAAGAAGTAAAAAAAGAAAATTAATGTTAGTTAATATTGTAAAAAATTAAGCGGGTCATGGACTAAAAAAAACTATTTCGAAAAAGGGTATATTATTGTTAAAAAAAACCCCTTTAATTAGTCAAAAGAATCAAGCTCATCTATCAAAACTTCCCAAAATCACCAAAAGACATTATTTTCTCCAATTAAGAAAAACTAACCTGCAAATTTATAAAAATTATGAAAAAAAAAAAAACTAAACGGATACATTACTCTTCCTTACACATTTCATCACCATCAGCTTCATGCTCTATACAATTTTTTGTGTTTGTTTTCTTCCTTCTTTTTTGTGAAAGATTCATTAAGCATTAAATAGGTTGACCCGTTTCAAAGACCAAAAAAGGAAAAGATAAAATAATATAAAATACAACAAAAAAAACACCTCAAAAGCTAGTATAACCAGAAAATGCCACACTACTGCCGCCAGGCACTTTCATTAATCACATCCGCCCTTAGTGTTTGTTCAGATGCTTTTAGTGTTGAAAATAGCATTCAAGAAAATTTAATGACTATCCTTGTTTCCTTCTTCGTTTTTTTTTTCTTTGAATTTTGAATTTTAGTCTTGTTTTAAAGGAACACGTAGTGGTTTAGGAAAAATTAAATTATTAAATTATATGATTTAAAAGAAAAATCGACACTGCGCTGCACATAGACACACTTGAGGCGTTTACTTATTCTTAAAATGGCGCCCAACATGAGATCTATTAAAGGGTAACACAATAAAACAAGCATTCAGAGAGCTATAAATGACCAAAAGTAATGTTATTTAGGAGCATATTAAACACTTGTTATTTAAATTATAAATTATTTATAAAAATTGGTAAACAAGCGTCAGAAAATATTCCCACGTGTTTAAATTATTTCCATTTAAAAAATGATTGTAAATTTAGGTGATAAAATCTTGAATTATTCACACTTGGAAATTGTATTAAATATTAATTTAAATCTTCCAAAAAATTAGTGGTTTAAATCATCTCACGTTGGGCGCCATTTAAGAAAAATGTAAAAGTTAATTACAACAATTTGCAAATCTGTACGACTAGGACATTTAAGAAATTTTGTATCAATTTCAAGTTATATGTATTTTCCAACCAAACATAAAGAATAAAAAAAAAGTCAAAAAGTTTATTATAAACACTAAAAACAGCTCCAACCATCATCTCATCTGGCTTCTCTTTCATATAGAAGTTTTCAAACCGCATAATGAGTTTATGCATCCAAGCCTAGTTCTTAACATCCTAAAAATAGCAAACAAGCTAACATAATTGAAGCAGTGGAGCTGTAAAGGCGGAGGCTGAGGCAAAGCGGTATAGCAATCAAAACAGCTGGAAAAAAAAACTAACAAACTTTAACCCTAAAGAAGCATTTTTGCAAGTACTATGTTGTATAGGGTGAATGATATGGGAGAGTTCGGAAAGAAGGGGGCCTAACAAGTACCTACCTCCCAACCAAGCCATAGTTGTTGACGACTCCACTGACTTTCGTTTCAATAAAAAACAAAAAACGAAGAAAAAAAAAACAAAGTTAACAGCAACATTTGTGTGGCACATTATGCCGGCTTGCTACTGTTTGCTTATATTATACCACAAGCCTAACGATGTTTCATAGTGTTGGCCGATAAACATTTTTCTCGCTCTTGCTCTATACCCCTGCTTGTTAAATATTATCCTTGTAGTACTACATTTTAGGATACACCATAATACCAAGTTACTGCTCGTCTAGTTCTAGGCTCTGGGAGTAATACGTAAGGAACTTGGGAGCTCCCATCTTTGCCTATACCTACTACTATTATAAGTACTTGTTCCCATGCTCAATTACACTTCGCCACATACATACTTACATACATACATATGTATATGTATGTCTAGGCTAGGTTAGGGAGTCATTTTCGCTTGTGTTGGTATAGTATATGCATTGCATAATATCCTTTAGAGCAAACAACGACATGAAGCCGGAGATGGTTTTCAGCTTCTATTAGTGCGCTACTGCTTGCCGCACAAAACTGCCAAGTGTCTGGGTGCTCCATAATGCTCCTCTGATCTAAACGAAGCATGAAAATGTTTTTGCAATACGCTCACTTTGCAATTTGTGGCTAGCTATATATGTATAGGGTATAACGTAGGCTTGATGCAGATGGGTGAGAAAAGTATAGTATACCTATAGCTCAGGGCAGAGGTATAGCTTTATAAACAATCAAAAAAACCGTAATTTTTTTGGGCAAAGATGTTCACTTGAAAATTTTATGAATACAAAAAATAAACAATGCTTCTCATTAAAGGGCACAACCGAATTTGGAAATTTTAGATACAGGGTGTATCAAATCAGGGACTTTTTACAAAGACTTTTCATTCTCATGAATCAACAGAAAATCTTGGAAAAGATGATAAGGGGCTTTTAATAGAGACTTCCTAACGTTGCGTTGATAGTAAAAATTTGAATAACCTGATAAAGTAAATTATGAAGCAAAATCCGTTGGCCGACTAAACCCAAGGTCTATCGAAAACATCATAGTTGACTAAGGAAATCTCCAGATTTAAGGTCACCTCGTTCACTACACGAACATGCAGATTACAATTTGCAGAATTTTGCATCGAGGCATAGGTAAGGTATGCACCCTTTCAAAATTCAACTGAATTAAAGGTTAACGATAAACGACCATAACTTTTCAACGATAGGGACTATTTCTTGATAAATGGGTGCTTGTTGACAATGGAAGGATAACAATCCACATGAGATCCAAAAGCGTTTAATGAGTCCTTAAAATATGACTGGTTGGTTTGGTATAGGTTTCGAGGTGGCGACGCTTAGCAACACTATGAGTCCATATCTACATTTCTTTAAAAACTATGCAACGTTAGCCAGGCCATCACCATCAATAAAATACGTTGTCAGGCGAAGTCCACCAACTTCCTTTGGACTAAATACTAGTAATTGGTATCAAAACGATGATTCTTCGTGCCACGCAGCCCATTCCAAGTTTGAAGATTTGTAAGAGAGATTCTAGGACATGGTCAGGATATATCTTACGTGAAACAGATGTGAATTTGCTACGGAAATCACCCTCGTATAAAATTATTTTGTGGGGTTTTTGAGACCTTTACGAATGAGTATCAGACATTATCTATTTAACGTATTTTAGGCATCAGAGCTATTGAAAACGAAAGAAGCCGTAAAGGATATTTGGACAACGTTTTATTCCGGACATGGACAGGAATTTCATACGAAAACAAAACAAAAAAGAGGCTGGAATGCGACCCACACTGATAACTTCCCAGCCCGTCTGTCGATTTGTCTTGCTTAAAAGTTTGTCTATATGTATCAATTTTTACAAAATTTGCGTACTATTTTTTGTAGATTTTATTTTTTTATGAAAAAACGGACTGTTGGATTTTTATAAACAATTACTGAATATCGAAAACAATATTTTCTGTGAAATAAAATAAGTTTCAAGCCAATATTTGTAATTTTTGAAAAGCTATTTGAGTCGAAAGTAAATTTTTACCACGTTTTAGTATTGTTTTTTTTTAGGTTTTTATTTTTTGTAAAAAAAACTATCAATTCGATTTTTTTCAAAATTTTTCCTATTGTTAAAAACAATATTTCTTATAAGTTTAAATTAGTTATAAGCCGTTACCTCAAATTTTTGAAAAGATATTTGAGTCAAAAATCAATTTTTACCAACTTTTGTTAAACTTTTTTTCGGTTTTTAATTTTTTGTAATTCGATTTTTTTCAAAATTTTACTGAATGTTGATAACAATATTTTTTGAAAGATAAAAGTAAATTAAAGCAAATATCTCAAAGTTTTGAAAAGATATTCGAGTCGAAATTTAATTTTTACCAACTTTGAGTAATGTTTTTTTTAGGTTTTTATTTTTTAGTAAAAAAAATTGTCAGATTTTTCTCAAAATTTTATCAAATGTCAAAAACATTATTCTTCGTTTCACAAAATTGTTTTGGAGATGAAATCATATTTTGGTCGTAAAATTTTCGAGGTGACAAATTTTTTTTTTCAGTTTTTTTGATTTATAAAAAAAACCGTTAATTGGATTTTTTTCCAAAAATAAACTTGGTTTGTATTACGTTACAATATATAATATAAAATTTAATTCAAGTCTCTAGCGTCATTGGTTCATGAGATATTTAGGGTTAACCAAAATTTTCACCTTTTCTTTAAACTGCTATGGTTAAAAAAAAACACCCACGCAATTTTCTTGAGAGCCCTTTCTGCATCTTTCTGCCTTATTATCTGTATAACAAAATTTATTTGAAGTCGATATCTCTTCTGGTTCTTGAGATATGGACGACGAAAAAAACGTCGCGAACGTACAGACGTACGGACGTACGGACTTACGGACGTACGAAAGTACGTACACACGCACGCACAGACATCTTTCTAAAAATCTTTTATTTCGACTCTAGGGACCTTCAAACGTCGAGAAATGTCAAAATTTTCAATTCGACAAATCGGACCCATTACAATAACTTCCTATGGGAAGTTAAAAATGTTGATGATATCTCATAAGCAAGAGAACCAGCGCCCAATGACTTCCAACTATCAACCATTCCTGTGAACGAGCAATGTCAGTAATGGAGAGGACCTTTTTTATATTTAAATTAAAAGAATAGGAAGCACTTCCTGAAATACCCTGTTTTTAATTAACCAATAAATTGTCGAGGTAAATAAATAGGGGTTTTAAATTTGCGCTGGTAGATTTTGGGACCCGGTGGCGGCCATTTTGTTTTGGTGACATCTGTCAAATTTTTTGTTTATTATTAAGTTGTTTATGCCAAATCATCATGACAAGGTACACGATTGAACAGCACGTTCAAATAATAAAACTTTATTATCAAAATGAGTGTTCGTTAACCTAAACGTTGGTTACGGTAGACGTTGTGGCCCTTCACAGTCGACTCTTCAACGTTTGGTGGCCAAATTTGAGACACCGGTTCAGTAAACAATCAGCCAAAACCAGTAAGTTCAAGAAACGCAAGATCGGCCGAGAACATCGCCGCGCTCCGTGAGAGTGTACAGCAGAACCCGAAGCAGTCTATTCCTCGCCGTGCACAAAAACTTGGCATTTCGCAGATTTCAACTTGGCAAATTTTGCGTCTGACCCAGGAGCTCAAAGTTCGTGACCATAGAATACGCCGTTTGGATCCCAATTTTAATTTTGACCGAAAAACCATCTTTAGTGACGAGGTGCATTTTTGGATGAGTGGCTGTGTTAACAAGCAACATTTGCGTATTTGGGACGACTCGACACCAACCCACGCGAAGTTCACCAGGTGATGATGCATCCTCAAAAAGTTACCGTTCGGTGTGGATTTTGGGCCGGCGGCGTAATTGGCCTATACTTTTTTGAAAACCACGTTAGTGAGTCGGTCACCGTCAACAGCGAGCGCTACACAACGATGATAACTTATGGCAAAAATTGAACCATATGGACCTAGACGACATTTGGTTCCAGCAGGATGGCGGCGCGGCGCAAACTCCACGATTGACATTTTCATTATCTACCTGATCTTATTGGAAAACCTTATATATTAAAAGACTTCCAGAAGGTTTCTCTGATCTCAATTGAGTTTAGCTTTTATTTTAACAGTTTTTTTTTTCGAAAAGACTTATCCTTGCTATGAGCTTTTTCTTTTCTCCTAGAACACCCTGTTTTGTTTGTTTTGAGTAAAAGCAATGCAATTACGTTTAAATATTAAACAAAAAATACAGTCTTGAGTTGTGTGTTGTACACATTTGTATGCGACTAACTTAAGCACTAGAAGCATCATTACCTATATAGCCATACATACACCGTCATTCAATAAATGTATCCTTTTTTCACAAAAATGTGTGCACAGTCTAAAAGTAGGTATAGTCGAATACATCTAAATATGTAGGTACACACATACGTATATATAATTTTTAGAAAGTCCTTTGTGTTTTGAGCTGTATTTTTGGTAAACATTAGACAACTAATCCACCTTGGCGGCTCAGCTCAGCTTTACTTCTAGTTTGTTGAATATGACGTCGACGACTAGGACTAGGACTAGGACGATGAGGACGACGATGACGATGTAGACGCATGACACGGCGGCGCGGCATATGGTCGGTCGGTATGGATGGCAACGAAACGACTATAAAATTTAACAGCAACAAGGACGGTTGCTGTTTGTTGTGATATACGCTATATGGCGCTATAGTGAATTTGTATGAGGTTGCAGATTACCTAATATGCAAGCAAACCGAGAACTTGTGCTGCAGATTGAATGTCCTTGTTGTGTACAAAATATAAACGGTAAGTACACCTTTCCTTACTATACTCTATACTATACATCTGTACGAGCAGTACGAAAGTACCTCGCTCCTATAAATACATATACGGTATACGGTATAAGTGTTGTTTAGAGAGGAGATGCATCACGCAGTGGGTTTTTGTGTAGAATATTAAATGCAATTTTAGAACACAACGACAATAGACGTTATATTTTGTAAATAAATTCTCGGATTTAATGAGTGTGTTCGTGTTTGGATGTCTGGATGTTCGGTTGGTTGTTTGGTTGGTTGCCTGGCTGCTGGTTAGTTGGTTATAGAGAGACTCTCTGATGTAACGACTTTTGTTGTGTTAAAAATATCATTGGTAAGCTTAGACTATGTTAGGTGTATATGGGTACAAGAGATTAGTGGTGTTTAGCTGGGATTTTAATTAGGATAATAATTATTTATTCCAGTATCCTTCTTCTCGGAGATAAACAAAATATAAATAAAACTTTTAATTACAAAGCAAATCGAAGCTATGTATGTGTATCTATGAAACAAACATTTTTGAAGCTTGTAAAACTGTGTAGATAGAATAGAAACACAATATTCAATTTCAAGTTTGTGATGATATATAGTTTGGCATGATTTCAAATGAATTAGATAAAAGAAGCTAAAAATTACAATCATTTTGATCTGGCGTGGTTCGAGTAAAAATAAAGTGCACGACTGGGTCGCACGAACTTGCTCCTGTATGCAAAGAGCCTGTTTAAAAAAGTATCTATATAATATTTAAAAATATACCTGTAAAATAAGTTTGTCTTCAAAGATATATATGCCATTTGATTTGTCGAAAAAACCTCCATTTTTCAATTTTTTGGGAGGGGGTTACATTTAATACAGTTTAAATAATTTAAAAAAAACTAATTTAAGATTCAAAATTTTTCAAAAATTTAAATGCCATTTTATAAATTAAAAAACCCTTGATTTTTCGAATTTTTTTTTTGAAAATCGTTAGAGCGGTTTTTTTTTAAATTAATTTTTTATATATAAAATTTTTCAATTTTGTATTAAAAATATTTTTGGTATGCAGTTGTTTAGTGATTGTAAATATACGCTCTATATTTCAATTTCGTAAAAAAATGTGCACCCGTTTTTGAGATATAGAATTTTGAAAAAAAAAATTTCAATATTTTTTTAAAAATCCAAACAATAAAAAATTGCACTTTTGATAATCAAATATTGTTAAGGCAATATAAGAGCCCGTTCAGAAAAAAAATTATTGAAATCGGTTCAAAAGTTGCTGAGAAAATTAAAAAACAAAAAAACGGTTCTATGAGCGGTACCTTTCCTGAGCAATACAAAAATATGTGTTTCTTATTAAAAGAAGCAAAGTTAAAAAATAAAATTTTAGAGAAAATTAAAAAAAAATCTATCGGTTTGTTTTTGAGAAAATTCGAATTTTCGTTTTTTGACCAAAAAAATTGTATGGGGGCCACTGTTAGTTTTGATCTTAAAAAAAAAATGAAAAAAACGCCTAACGCAAATCTGCTCAAAACCTTAACTTCCAAGTTTGAACTAAATCGACCCAATGGTTTAGGCTGTAGGAGCGTGGACAGACAGACAAAATTGACCGGACGGAATCGCGGGACCCACTTTTTTCGACTTCTCTACCATCGTAATATCATGTTTGATTAAAATCTCGAGTTCGAAATTTTGCACGAATGCAAAACTTGCCATATAGTTCCTATATGTCGCAAGTAAAAAGAACGATTTAGTAAAAAGAATTCCAGAAAAATCAAGAGGAAATATGTATGTATGGTAATCCCTTACTGCTTAACTATGGCAACGAAAATGTAGATTGTATATGAAAATAATGTACAAACTTAATTTAATGCAAAAATAATTATCTACAAATCCTACTCAAATAAATTATACATACATACATATTAATTTATTTATAAGAAAAACCTAATATTCTTAAGTCCATTAAAGTACATTAGCACAAATCAAATAATTCAGTTCGCTAAACACTTCCTAATCACTATTTGAACAGACCTAATATATCATTTTGCTCATAATATACCGACTTGTATATATATTTTTTCATATAAGAATGATACAAACCAAAGCTGAAAGCTTCATTAATTTATCATCAATTCTTAGCATTTCGTTTTTTTTTATTGCGAGGGTGGTTTGGTTGATGTTCGTTTTCCATCTCTCTGATGATGATGTACAAAACAGAAATAATTTTGAACACCATCGAGACAGAAAAAAAAACGAGAAAATTGATTGATTAGCTAAGTGTAGTGTGAAAGAAAAATCTCAAACAAACTGTTGTTGGTTTTTTTTTGATTATTTTTTGTTACAATCAAAAAGGACATACGAACAAAAAATGATCGATTTATCGAAATTGACTTTTTATCTTAAAAAAAAAAAAAAAATAGGGAGAGAAAAAATAACACCATTAACTTTCTTATCAATCCTTGTTACATAACCTAATTCTTATTTAATCCATCCTTGCTCTGATATATTAGATATGTGACAATTTTTTATATAAGAAAATGTAAGCTTATATGTGGGTTGATAGAAAGCACTTTAGGGATCTCGGAATGTATTTGTTCAAATCTTTATATAATATACCACCTACTAATATACCTTGAATATATATACAAATATTATGACCTCAGTTTGTTATTTTAAGAAAGAAAACCTAAAAGACATAAAAAGATGATTTATATTAAATAGAAATATAATAAAAGAAGCAAAAAGTAATGTAATACGAAGTCCCTTGATTATGTTTGTATTAATATTAAAACATAATAGTATGTATTAGCTCTTACGACCTTTGGAATTCCATTAAAAACTATTTTGGAAGGTTAATCTTTAGTTTCTATTAGATTAGAACTTCTGGGCGTATAAACGGGGAAAAGAGCCACGCATACAGTTTTATTATTTATGAAACTTATTAACTTCCCATAGGAAAATATTGTAATGGGTCCGATTTGTCAAATTGAAAATTTTGACATTTCTCGACGTTTCAAGGTCCCTAGAGTCGAAATAAAAGATTTTTAGAAAGATGTCTGTGCGTGCGTGTGTACGTACGTTCGTACGTCCGTACGTCCGTACGTTCGCGACGTTTTTTTCGTCTTCCATAGCTCAAGAACCAGAAGAGATATCGACTTCAAATAAATTTTGTTATACAGATAATAAGGCAGAAAGATGCAGAAAGGGCTCTCAAGAAAATTGCGTGGGAGGTTTTTTTTTACCATAGCAGTTTAAAAAAAAAGGTGACAATTTTGGTTAACCCTAAATATCTCGTGAACCAATGACGCTAGAGACTTGAATTAAATTTATATTATATATTGTAACGTAATATAAAACGAGTATATTTTTGGAAAAAAATCCAATTAACGGTTTTTTTTATAAATCAAAAAAAACTGAAAAAAAGTTGTCACCTCGACAATTTTACGACCAAAATATGATTTTATCTCAAAAACAATTTTGTGCAACGAAGAATAATGTTTTTGACATCTGATAAAATTTTGAGAAAAATCTAATTGACAGTTTTTTTTTATAAAAAAATAAAAACCTAAAAAAACCATTACTCAAAGTTGGTAAAAATTGAATTTCGACTCAAATATCTTTTTAAAAACTTGAGACTAAGGCTTCAAACTTATTTTATCTTATAAGAAATATTGTTTTCAACATTCAGTAAAATTTTGAAAAAAATCGAATTGACAGTTTTATTGCAGTTCACAACCAATAATGAACCGCTTCGCTTCCGAGCGCCTATTTATAAACCTCAAATTGGTTCGAGACTCTACTAGGTTCTTGTAGGCGCTGAATGTTCTCGAATTGAGTTGTCCTCTTAGCCACTAGATGTTTCTCGATGCTTAACGAAGCGAGTTCTCCTCTTAATCACTAGATGCTTAACGAAGCGAGTTCTCCTCTTGATCACTAGATGTTGCTATTTATTCTAAATGTTCTACACAAGTGTTTATTACTACAAATAAACGGTTGCTTCGTACTTATTCTACTATAACACGATATTAAAAGAGATAAAGAGTGTATGTATGTCATTCAGGTAGAGGCCGAAAAAATCGGTTTAATGGTTAATAAGGGCAAAAAAAAGTACATACTGTCATCAAGATAGGCCCTACAACACCAACGTCTCGGTCAAAAGAAAACAACACCAGCGCTGATATCAAACGAAGAATTACTCTTGCTAATCGCTGTTTCTATGGGTTGAGAAAGCAATTGAGTAGCAAAGCCTTTTCTCGATCGACCAAAGTATCGCTATATAAGACCCTCATTATCCCCGTCCTGCTATATGGTGCAGAATAATGGACAATGGCAAAAGCGGATGAAAGGTCCTTGGGTCGTTTCGAGATAAAAGTTCTTCGCGTGATCTACGGCCCCGTTTGTATGGAAGGTGAGTGGAGGAAAAAATGGAAGGACGAGCTGTACGGGTTTAACGACTGAGTCACAGCTGGGTCACGTAGAGCACATGAAAATCAATGCTCCGGCCCGGAAAGTCTTCCAGTCCACATGACAGCGCAGTAGAGGAAGACCGCGGAAATTGACCTTACCCAAACTTGAAGTGCGAAACTGGAGACATTTAGCGAGCTAGATGAAAATGTTTGTTGGGTGAGGCCCTAGTTCACACAGGACTGTGGCCCCAAAATTAAGTTTTCAAAATAATTAAATATGTTGCCTACAAAAATTGCACCTATACTATACATGTCCATGTGCCATTTAGTGTAGTACTTATGTATTTTACCTCTTAACATCCTTGATAAGCATTTCTTTGTTCTTTAAAGTCTTATTTCCTTCCCAGTTTTAAACATACTATGTATTCTTTTTCAATAAAAAAGAAAACAAAAAGTACAAGTTACCTTTCCAATATAACAATGTTCAATTGAGTCATTAAAAATCGATAAACTGTCTAATCAAGTCTATTATCTATTCATTTAATGTGTATTATTTTGTTGTTCTACACAACAACTCTCATCATGAACATTGTTACATTTAAACAATAAGAAAGATCCTGTCGGCGCATAATAAAGTACCAACACATCCGAATAGCAAAAAAAAAACAAACACACACAACAATTTCCTTTTGAATTGAATGGTGTAGGTAAGAGAAAAGGAACAAAAATAAAAATTAAATATTCCACGTTTTATTTTTTATTTGTCAGAAAAAATATTCTATAAAGTATGAATAAGAAGGTGATTGAGTGGTCTCATTCCACAAACAAAAAAGAAGTCCTTTTGATACAAAATAACAATTGATGATATGGTAGATTCAATTGTTCCAAATGAAGTCGAACAAAATAAGACATAATACGAGTAGGTATGGTAAATCTCGAAAATATACTCTTTTAGATCTGTCACATATCTGTCTTACTCCATTACTATCAAACAAAAATGTGTACTGCAAAACCGCAACTGCTACCTTCTTTCTTTTGAGTTTTCCTATTGAAATGGAAAAGAAAATAAGGAATCGTAAAAATAAAAAAAAATAAAAAACTTCACTGATCCAGAAAAATCGGTAAATAAAATTGAAGTACACAACACACCTCCCATCAATATATCGAAATAGATAAAAATAAAAGTAAACAAAACAAAGACGCACAAACACTTACACACTCCACACACACACAAACAGACACAAACAAAATAAAAATTCAATTTTCATTTCATATCCTTGCGTCAATATACCAGAGCAAGTTGTACAACAATGTTCAAAGCTATATGTTGGTGATTTCGAGAATTGGGTTGGGTTTCTTCTTCATTTCTACTCGAATATTTCAACAGCTTCGAGAATATATTCGTATTCGACACGAATTTGAATGAAATTTTCTGCCAACTCAATGGCAGGAAATTCAAAAAAACAAAAATCGATCTAAAATTTTCTTATTTGACCCCCTCAAACCCCCATTTGAAAGCTCCAATTTTTGATGGGAAAGCTACAAATGTACAAACAAAGTCCTGAATGGGAAATAAAAGTGTAAACAACCCACGTAGTGTAGTACGTCCTACATTATTAATGATCTGGGATGATTCTACTTTATTTATTTTTTATTTTTTGAATTTATAGCACAGCGATGATGCGGGTTCAATATGCTTTTTCTTAAGGGTATGGGGGGTGTGATGAAGACGATTTATTTACTTTGAATCTATTGGGTACTTCCTTTTGTAAATGTGAACACACACGTAAGGGAATTATAGAAGATACAACAAAAAAAAAAAAAAAAACTCATGAAAATCAAAATAAATAAATTTATAAATTTGCTTTGATTATAATGCCATTAGAAAACATCAAATTATAGAATTCGAACAAAATATGTAAAATATACTTTGAATAAGTAATATGTTCATATATAATAAATTCAAAGTACCTAAAATTCAATGCTGAAAGCGTTTTTGAGACTATTTATTTGTTTTTTCTCTAAAGACTTGGAATAAGTAAAAGTTTGCAGGACCTTTTTGAAAAAGTTTGCCAGAATTGTAAAAAATTCGAAAATGGTTCTGACAGACACATCTTCACGTCATTCCTCTCGAACAGAGGACATTTGTTTGATGTTATTGTGTTTTAGAAAATTACTTCCAATATGCGTTTTGAAAAAAAAATTAGTGAAAAATAATTTCTGTTGATTTTATCTTTTTCAAATGTTTCCAATTTTGTTCTGAGTATTTAAATTTTTCATTGATTTTTACTAAAATCCCAAATTTTATAGAATGAAAATAGTTCAAGACTTTTTTGTTCTCCAATTTTTCAGGTTGAAAACTATTTTTATGAATTCTTGTTTTTTTAACATTTTTTTGAGTATCGAGAAAATTCAACAATCTTTTAAACCTCCAAATAAAATTTAAGAATTAAATAAAATAATTTTTTTTTTACAAATTGGAGTGAAAAATTGTTTACCACTATTTTGATCATATTTCATTAAGTTAATTTTTTTAAGAGTCAATTAATTTAACACACAATTTATTTATTTTAGTTTTAAATAAAATAAACTCTCAGTTTTGTATATTTTGGTTTTTTTTTAGAATTTTTAACCTATTTTATGATTACTTTTTTAGATTTAATTCTGTTGTCAAATTTTTAGTAGCTTGAATAGTTAATTTTTTAAAATTTATATTTCTTAATGTTTTTACATATCGAACCAACTGGTTATGGAAAGTTTAACAATATTCTTTTTTATTTAATTTTAAGAGCTTTTTTATTCTATTTGAAAAATTTTTTTTATGTCAACCAATTGATAGAATTCAAAAAATTTATTAATGAAAACATTAAACAACAAAAAAATCAACTCGGCACTCCAGATATTCCAACATTCGGACAAAATAGTACCTAATTGAACATTTTTGAATACACTTTACCTTCCCTTAGGAGTTTAGCTATGATTTTGTATTTTTGAATAGAAAATTATTGTTATCTCTATATATACACTCTACGAAATAATGTTAAGGTCAATTTTTAAAAGCAATTCTTAGTAAAACTTAAAGTTTTTATAAAGATGTTCAATACTTGGTGCTTGATCCTTTTCGTTGAATAACATCTCGTAGACATCGTGGTATTGAAATTATTAATGATTTTATTTAACACATATTAATTTTGGCTCACTCTTCTTGAACAACTCTTGTCAAATAATTTATTGTGTAAAATGAGCGTCTATTTTTGAAAAACATTTTGTATTTAAATTGTTTAAACGAGATCAATCGGGTTCGGGTTTTGAAACATAAATAGCAGCGTTATCCTTGTGAAAGATACACCCCGCAGCAAATATTTCATCCGCATATTGTTGGGAATTTATTTTGATAGAAACAGCAGCTTATGGCACCCCAAACCATCAACGTACCACCTTCAAAATATCAGGCTTTCCGGTTCGTTTATCATGATGAAATTGTTGGCAGCCATTTGGGCCTCCTCAATTTTGTCTCATTCGAAAAAAATTGATACTTTTTAGCTAAAGTGAAGCTGTTCGCTTTTTGACGAAATTCAAGTCTTGGTTTCGGGACTCGTTTTACATATTCAATATTTGTACAACTTTCAAAACTTTTTGCACCCGCCTTGGTGATACATTGACGTTTAAAATGTTAAAAATTTTCGCGTGGCTTATCGATTTATTAACAGTTAGGAATTTGATTTCTCCTTTGGTTAATTTAGGTTTTTATCTGAACTTCGCTTTACTCCATAATTTTAATTAAGCTTTAAGAAAATGTCTATTACAGATTTACTTCTTGAAAGTATGCCACCGATTTGGCTAGGTGACTTCCTCTGTTCTCGATAATCAGCAACAAGAGCCAGCTCTTCTTCGTATAATGGCTTTCAGGAGGCATTATAATTATAATATCATAACGATATGTTTTATTCTAATAAATTCAATCTATTTACGTGATTTACAAAGTATTTAATTAACTAACAAACCTTTGCTTTCTTATTTTTAGCCCTTTTTAATAACGATTTTTAAATACAATCACTTAGCCTTACAAATTTTTCGTATCGCAATAAAGATCAATAAATTATTGTTACTGAGAACTTTAGTTAAATCGTTATAAGAATATAAAATCAAACAAACGGGTTGCCATTCTTTGATAGTAATTTTTCATAGAAACAGACGAAACAGTAGTGTTTGTTTGTTCGTGCTTATCATTATTTCGCAGAGTGTATTCCCCAAAATTCTTTAGGGAATACAACGTTCTTCACATCGAAAAACTAAAATTGTATTTCAAAAACGAAACACACACACAACTTCCAAAGCATTAGTTCTACATGTTAGGAAACACGAATAAAAAGTTTCATGTTAAAAATGGTCTATACTCGTAAATGTATGCCTGGGGTATATACACAGAATAAAGGTATACCCAATACTCACTCCTATACTGATGCAAATATCATTTTCCAGATACAATGATGAAATGTCGATTATGACGACGATGATGATGATGACTATGACGATGATGGGCGGTACTGTTAATAATGCTGAGACTGGAAAAATGTATCCTAGCTTTGCGCGTAAATGCATTGCATGCACTGATGATAATGACGACGACGATGATGATAATGATGATGGTGATGATGATAATAATAATGATTCCCTTGGGCGCTAATTATGCCAGATACGAGCATAAAGGATAACAAGTTTTAACATTAAACGGCTGAATAAATTTTACTCTTTCAAGCGTTTATTATTTTTCTTTTCCTGCAGAGACTAATATACACACACACACCAAAAAAAAAAGAAGAAATAACCCCCAACTTAAATATAGATAACCCAGAACCAGAACAATAATGTGTTAAAAGGATGTGCATCAAAGAAAGAATCCTTTTTTTTCTCTGCCGAAGAGAAAAACCCATAAAAGAAAGAAAAAAAAATAACTAAGCAAACAAAAGCTCTAATGCTAACAACCATCAGATAGGGTAGAAAAAGATGTTGTATGAATAGAGCAAAAAAAAAAAATTAATTACTAATTTAACTCTTACGAAAAGAGAAATAAATTATTATTCCATCCTCCAACCACCACCACTACCACAATAAACAAGAGCTCTAAAGCATTGTGCTAACTTTTATTATTGTTTTATTTTCTTTCTTTCTTTTTCTATTTTTATTATGTACATACATACATATTTTCCTTTGCAACCAAGAGGGACTGAGTGTCTCCATTCTCAGAAGAACAAACACAAAATATAGAAAAAAGAAAAAAAAACTGCTCACGCAATATTTCAGTTATCTGGGAATATGTGTCCTTGAGAAAAAATACAAAAACAATTTTATATGAAGGTCTAAAACTTTTAGTGCACATTCATAGTAAATGCATCATAGTTTTTTCATGGAGCAATTTAAGGTTAAAAAGGTATTTTTAGACCTTTTCGGAACCAAAGAGCTTATAAGGCGAAAAACAATTTTAGTGAAATGCTGGCTAAGCTTGAAAAACAAACTTTTTTTCAGGTATGTTTCCACCGAACTTTATATTGTTTTTGAAAATATAGGTAACTCTGGATATTTGGAATATACTTTTACTACTACCACACTACCACAACTTTGTAGGAAGATGAGTTATTGAAAAATGAAGAAAAACAAAATAGTCACTGGGGCGTATACGTACCCTTTTTTTAGTTTCATAGTTAACTAAAGGGTTTTTCAATTGTCAAGGGTAGATTTTGGCAATCCGTGGCTGCCATTTTGTTTTGGTGACATCTGTCAAATCTTTTGTTTATTATTCAGTTGTTTATGCCAAATAATCATGGCAAGTTACACTATTGAACGGCACGTTCAAATGACAAAACTTTTATTATCAAAATGAGTTTTCGTTAACGCAAACGTTGCGCGCATTGCTCCCATTTTACGGTAGACGTGGTGACCCTTCACAGTCGACTCTTCAACGTTTGGTGGCCAAATTTGAGACGACCGGTTCAGTAAACAATCAGCCAACACCCGTTCGTTCAAGGAACGCAAGATCAGCCGAAAACATCGCTGCGGTCCGTGAAAGTGTACAGCAGAACCCGAAGTTCATGACCATAGACAACGCCGTTTGTTGGCTGACTGGGCTTCGAATCGTTTGGAAAAGGACCTCAATTTTGGCCGAACAATCATCTTTAGTGACGAGGCGTATTTTTGGATGAATGGCTATGTTAACAAGCAAATTTGCCGTATATGGGACAACGCGGCACCAACGCACGCCAGGGTCACTAGGTGATAATGCATCCTCAAAAAGTAACCGTTTGGTGTGGATTTTAGGCCAGTGGCGTAATTGGTCCATATTTTTTTAAAAATGACGTAAGTGAGGCGGTCACCGTCAACAGCGAGCGCTACATAACGGTGATAACTAATTTCTCATGGCCTATATGAACCATATGGACTTAGACGACACGTGGTTCTAGCAGGACGGCGCTACGTGGCACAAAGCAAACCCCACGATTATCATTTTGCATGAACGATTTGAGGGTAAGATTATCTCTCACAGGGGTGATGTGAATTGGCCACCAAGTAACGTCTGTCGTTGGTGACTGTCGATATTGACCTTTTGACCGAGACGTCGATGTTGTAGGTCCTTACTTGATGTCAACATGTACTTTATTTTGCCCTCATTAATCGTTAAACCCATTTTTGCCGCCTTTGCCTCAATACTCACAAAAGCCCCATTGACATCACTTTGAGTTCTTCCGATTATGTCAATGTCATCAGCATATGTTTGTAATGGGACAAACTTTTGAAAGGTACTGCCTCTAGTGTTGACGTGAGAGTTCTGCAATATTCTTTCAAGGTCGATGTTAAAGAAGCGCATCACCTTGTCTAAAGCCTTATTTTACATCGAAAGGTTCTATTAAGTTGTTTCCAACCTTTATGGAGCAGCGTGAATTCTACATGGTCATCCTGCACAAACGGACGAGTTTGGTAGGGATGCGAACACTATAGACATGGTTCTTTACAGGTCGTCCCTGTAGATGCTGTTATATGAGGAGATGGTGGGTGTCGATTTGATGTTCTTCTTGAGCTTTTTGCAGGATCTGCCGTAATATGAATATTTGATCGACTGTGGTCTAAAATTACACTGATAAGCCCCCATCAGATTGTGAACGATAAGTTTGAGACGTTCACATATTACGGCAGACAAGAATTTGTAAGCGATGTTAAGTAGACTGATGCCTCTTAGTTAATGCAGTTTAGAGGGTCTCCTTTTTTTAGTTTCACTATACATCCTTTAAATATATAAAATATATGTTAATCAATTTTTCACACTCATGTATTTTCTTATATTACAAACTCTATATATTTTAATAAAAAATGTCTGTAAAACCTTAAAACCCTCTAAGCTTTTAATATTGCTCCAATGATGTTCGCTTCAAAATATATTAACTTTTAAAATTAAATTATGACCCCATATCTTTACGTTATTAAAATGATTAATGTAACATTTTTCCAGGATAATGTTTCAATGAAAAGGATACTCGTATAAATGAAGTTCATAATATACATGGTACACAAGTTAGTTAGTTTATAGCTATTTGCTTCTTATATTCGGATGGCCTAGTTCATTAATCACTTAACCCTCTACATGGTTTATCTTATGCAACCCAGGTATACGTATTTATAAAAGTAGATAAATCCATTTTGTATGGTGTATCCTTTGCACTATACTAACTTTGTAATGTGTATGCGTTGTATAACACTGCATTGGATGGATAAGTTTAAATCTTCTTTAATCCTAGACAGTTTCTACTATATTTCAATTTACTCTCGCTCTAGGTGTACCTCTAGATTTTATATAGGTTTTTGCTACACTATCTGTGTAGTAATGTGTCCAACAGCCATGTACCAGCTTAGTCACCTGTCTCCCAGATGTATCTTCCACTATCACCGACCATACCACCACTATACCATCTTTCCGACCGAAACCACCATTGGAAGATGGACTGCATCTTTCGAACCGAAACGTGATCATTAATCATGATGTCTGCTGGATGGGGTAGTGTTTTGATATCGCTGTAGGTAAGTTTCCTGAAGCATAAAAGCCTTCACCAATAATCAACATTACGACTTTCGTCATCAACCTATTTCTATATGGATCTATACATACAGCCTTGGTAAATAATATGAAAACGGCAATAATAATTTTTACTTTTTTTTTTTAAAGAGAAGTCGATCCTCCTTTGACTTTTGAGTTATTGTTATCAAGAAGTAACACAATGATGATGAAGAATTAACCATCAAAACTTTGGTCTGAGAACAGACAAAAGCAAGACATCATGACACTAATCGATTATTCTCTATATTTGTGAGATATTTGAGTGATATATTTTAGTTTCACATCGATAAGTCATATTCTGGCGTCAGATGTTTTGAATATCAAAAAAAAGGGGGGAAATAGAATTGGATAAAAAAATCAACATTCTTGATGTGTCGCTGAAAAAGGTACCTCTCTAAGTAAAGGAAAGCGGAGTGGTATTCTTGGAACTGGCTGGTTCTCTTGATTGGTGATTTTTCATGCAATTTTTAATTTATTTAGTGAGAATTGAAAAATTACTTCAGCTTTTGAGCTTAAATTTAACTTTTGGGCTTCATTTTTTTACGAAAAAAAAAAGATTTTAATGGATTTTCATCAAGTATTTTTTGGTGTCAAAACTATATGTTGAACTCCGTTTTAACTACGTAAAAAAAGGAGCGAAAACGAAGATGTAAAGTGTAATCGCCTTAAAGGCATTGTGTTTGCACCTTGCATTTTTTCAATTCAATCATTCAACCACCACCAACTTCACTCCAAGATGTGATTCTTACTTCATTCTTTTTCTTTCCATTTTTATTTCTCTCAACAGACTCGATGTGAAACGCAGATGTGCAACTTAAACTTTATAAAACAAAATTAAGCACATTAAACAGTGTAATAAATTTTATCAAACTTTATTGTAAATTCATTTTGGTTTGAATATTTGTATTTTCTAAATAAAATCCTGTTTTCTCCCATACAATTGGTCCTTCGAGCCGGATTTCCCATGTGTAGGGACAAGACAACAGACTAATGCTGGGCAGCGACAGAGGCCCGTGTAAGCATTTACGAGTCAGGGTTGCGGGTTCATGAGGGGCTGGATAAGTTCCTCCTCTAGAATGACAATGAGACATATTTGTGCACTGAAATATTCACCATTGTTTCAAAACCATAGACTGAAGGTTTCATAAAAAGTCAATTTATAAACAAATAAATGAAATCAGCAGTTGTGTCTTCTAGAGAAGCGTTGAATGATGTAAAAAGTTCCACAAAAAACATAATTTAAAATAAATAGGAGAAAATAGAAGACATACAGGCCAAGAGACTACATTCAAGAATATATTTCTATGAGCTCCAAATTGTTAAGCGAGTATTGATCTGGTGAGTGTGAAGATCCTCTAAATCGGAAAGGGTCAAATATTTCTCAATTTTTTGGTCCTCAATGAGGTTTGTCACTTTAAAATAACGATAAGCACACGAACCTGCACCATACATCTAATAAACAATTTTATAAGTAGTTCTGTCTAGTACACTTTTGGTCAAGGCTGTATGCTTATTTGCATTGGTGCGGTTGAATAGAAAAACAGTGCGTATTCCCGCAGCCATTTTATTCGTTTTTAAGCTTTATGTAAAGCTTTATAAAGAACATGAATATCCTTCCTGGATGTTTTGTCTTAAAATTCAGTTTTAAAACAGAACAACAACATCTCTCGCTCATCACAACAAGGATAATGATCATCGTCAACGTCCGCCATCCCCTTCCTTACAGTTATTATACGAGTAGGTATGTATATTGTATATAGTGTTCATGATGAGTGTGGTAATGGTTCTAATTCTTATTACGCCTGGTGTTCTTTGAACTAAATACATCGTCGTCGTCTCTATAGTCGTCGTCATGGTATCTACGCATCTCCAGCCTTTGGGTAAACTGTAATTATGCTCACACTTTTCAAACAAAACCGAAGGCAAACACAGGAGTAGGTACATACATATGACTGTTAATATGTTTTGACTATGTTCAGCAGAAACAGCACACTCTTTAACTTGTGAATGCATTAGCAGGAGCATTGGGTGGTTCTATGATATGCATATAAGAGGACTCTACACCCTATAAGCCAAGTATAGGCACGACAGAGCCACTTTTATTATAATTATTTTTTTCTTTGTATTTACGACATTGCTCCCCTTTCTTTTCTTTTAGTGTTGAATGCATTTGCTGTAGAAGAGTCCTGTTTCGTTTCATGTACTACTACAGTTAGTAGTACGTTTGTTTGTTTTGTTGTCTAACCATTGCCATCTCTTCAGGATTCTTCAGCAGCCATCAGCTTATGTATTTATTCAATGAGATGTAGAGAGAGAGAAAGAGGAGAACTACTGCAAACGCAAAGTCCTGGTGATTCTACTGATGCTGATGGTTATGGTGCGATGGTGATGGTGAGGCTCTAGAAAATAGCGTATAAATTTCAATTGAGCACACTTGATCCTTAGAGTAATGAGGCAAGCGTTGTTGGGTAAACATTGCCCCAGATTATGGTGTACATTTGGAATATATTAGTGTACATATTATATGCGAATTCTATTTATCACTCACGTCACAGTAGGGTGAGAAAATATTCGTTTAAAGACTACAAAGTGAGACAAGTTAAACAAAAGAGAATAAGCTTCAGAATAACAAATTTACATACAGTTTTCTTAAGATAGTTTTTAAAGACTGATTTCATATAGAAAATCTTCTTAGCCACTTTTTAATCAAGGATTAAATTTGAAAATAACATGAAAAGTTATGAATAATGTCTTTGTTTTACTAGAACGTTACTTAAATTCTCAAAAACTTTTAATATTCCGTAAAAATTCGACTTAGAGGGAGTCTACTATATTTGAATACTTCTTATTTTTAAAATCAGTGAATATGAAATTCATAAGAAACAATTGTATGTTTAAAATCAACGAGAAAATAATAAAGGTTCACTGAGGTGTATACTCACTTTTTTATATTCAACAGAATTTTCTTCCAAATACGTGTGTTTGTAAACCTAGCGTTTGTTGTACACATACATTGTTGGCCAAAACATAAACACCTGAAATCATCTCCATCTTTATGTCATTCAAAAATTAATAACTTAAACAAATCATGTTAATTTTATTTCCAAAATTTACTACATTATGTGTGTACTTCTGAATAGATCACAAGAGAATATAGTTTTGATAACGGTCCATTTAAATATGACATAATTAGGACAGTTAACTCAAATTATTGTTTTGTTGGTCAACACATAAGCAACTATTTATTGCTATCTCTCTTTTTCTTATTAATAGAGAAAAGTTAGTCCGTCAACTACATACAAACTCCATTGCTAATATTAAAGGTGTTGGCCAACGAGTGCAGTTGAATCTATTTATTAAGTGTTATTTAATTCACGGTCAAATTAAAATATCAGAAAATATTTTATTCCAAAATCAGTGATTTGTCCATTTATAAAGTTTTACAAATCCAAAAAACCATTCTTAACGGTTCATCGAGGTGGCAGATAAAAAAAAACAACAAAACGGAAGGATAGAATCAATTAAAAAAGACCCTTTTATTACATCCATCTAGAGAAATAAGAACCCAACTCGACCTACGTAACGTAAGCTCGAGATCAATTCGGAGACGAGCTGTTAATGGTGGACTTAAATCTTTTAAAGGTGTAAAAAAGCCTTTTATTTCCACCAAAAGCAAGCTTACTCTTTTCGGAAGAGTCCAAATTCAATTTCAAGGGTTTCGATTGTTTCCGTCGTGTTCGCAAACCAACCAAAGAGTCACTAAATCCACGTTAAATTAAAAGCTACTGTTAAACACGGAAAAGGTAACGTAATAGTGTGGGAATGTTTTTCAGGGCATGGGCTGGGACCGATTAACCAAAAAGATAGTACAATGGATCATTTTATGTACCGCTACATTTTGCAAAATATAATGCTGCCAGTCGCTAAAATGGATATTTCAGCAGGACAACTACCCAAAGCACACGTTCAATACGGTTAAGACGTGGTTTCAAGAAAACCAGAAAACCTTGGAATGGAGTTAACTTTTAATCTCAATATGAAAAAAAACATAAAAATGAAAGCTTATAAGGCAAGAACAGCTATTGTTGCAAATTTGCCAAAAATATTTTACAATAAGAACATTGCTCTAAGTTCAAAGTACAGGGATTTCAACACAACTGAGCCATCTATTTTGCTTTACGGTGCACAAGTTTTGGGCACCAAAAAAAATCGATGATGTAGAAAGCATACTTCGTTTCTTTCTTAGATACATTTTCTCACTCTCTATAAATACTCCAAAATATATGTTTTACTTGAAAATTCGTCTAGCAACACTCTATATTTCAACCCTTAAGCTGAACGCGGATTATCTGATCAGAATATTGAAAATGCAAAATTCTAGGCTACCAAAAGTAATCTGGGGACATGCAATACAATTTAAAAAAGGTTGGAGAAAGCTAGCAGCGGACTGTGGAAACACCGTGAATGAAATTGGGACGAATAACGGGGAACTGAAGAAATTATACACTACGAAATTATACAGATTACTAATGAGAACGAAAGGTATGCTTTCAAAGAAAGTGCGAGAGCATCAACAGTAAGAACATTTTATTCAAAGTTAAAATACAATCTCAATGTACGGCATTAATTTGCACCGAATTTCACACCGGAAGCCATCAGGACAATTTTTATCATAAGAGGAGAGATATTGCGGCTTAATTTTATACCTCACCGAAACGATTTGGCAGTTATTTCCAGTCTCTGCGACTTAAATAAAAAGGAAGATGTTGGACACTTTCTAGGTGAATTTCCGATTCTAAAGGAAATAAGAAGGGCAGTTTTTGGAAAAAATGTTCTACAAGAAAATGAAATACTTCGACTCCTGAAGGGTGAGAATTGGATGCAGCTTGTGGAGTACTGTAAAGAGGCGAGTTCATAACCGAAGAGAATCATAACTGAAAGCTTCTACAATTTTGTTAAAACTTTACGAAAAGTCATAATTTATTAGTCAATTTAAGCGTTGCGTTCATTTTTTTTTTCGTTCTATCTAAAAAAAAAAGTCATTTCAAAACAACATGTTTTATAATTTGAAACAAAAGTTCTCTTAATTAAAAATTTAATCAATATTTTGTTAAATATAATTATATTTATATTTAGTTATTTGAGTAATTCAAATAAATTTAAAAAAAAATGCAAACATATCAGCCATTCAGGCAAACGACAAAAATTGTCATACCCTTAATTATTCATTATTTAGAAAATTGTAAAAAAAAATTTAAACAACTAAATATCTATAGAATAAAATCTAATCTATGGGACATTGTAGATCGATGAATTGTAAGGATTAATTGCAAAAATAAAAACGATCTATTTAATCAAATTAAATTGGCTAGGGAAAAGTATCCCAAACAGCATTTTAAGCAATTAACTCCATGCTTCGTAGATGTGCTAAAGTGATTAAAAACAAGGGTTTTAGTACATTTGGTACTAGAAATATTTAAGTAAGGCTAAAAAAATATATGTATTTTTTTAAAAGTTGCTTTTGTTTTGACCAGTCTAATATTGAACTACTTGAACTTATTGTGCAATATTTAATTTACTATTACAAAAGCAACTGTATTTTATTTTCCATTTGAAACTGTAAATATTTATTTAAATTTTAAAAACAAAAATATACAATAATTGAATCCAAAATTTGTTTTTTAATTATTGAGTAATCGAGGCAATTAAAGTTACTTTTGTTTTGGCCAACACTGTATGTAATGTACAGGAAGATACAGGGAATAGTTTGAAGCTAAAAGAAGCCTGCTGGGATGTGATAGTAGGTGCTCATAGTTGGTGAGTTATTTTTTTGAAAGCATACATGGTAACTTATTTCTTGATGAACCAGTAAAAATATGTTGGCTAATTGTTTGACAGGTATGTTTCACTTATTAAACATTTTTTTTTCATACCCTGAACCATTTACCACACATTCGAAACATATTCGTACCCTCAAAACATTTCATAGGTCCAAACACCTCCCAAAAGAGAAGTACAAACTTAGCACAAAAGATTAGGTCCTTATCATTAGAAGTGCAAAAACTGCATGTCATCAATCACATATGTACATACATGCAATACATATGTATAGATCATATAAACCTTACTCAGCAGATAGTCCCAATATAATGAGCCAACAGAAATAAATAATAAAAAAGCTATTGCCCAAGGCATCAGAATCCAATCTGGAGAATTTCATTTCATCATGACTCTTTTCTTATTGTCCTCTGTAAGTGATCCCAATTTCGTCCTTTTAGAAGACGCAGTAGTGGAGGAAATTACATTTCCAGCCGTAAGGTTTTGCTTTGCCAACTCAAAGAAAGTGATTTTGCTTCTGCTGTTCTTCCATCTCCTGCCAGCCACAGAAACGCTTTCGTGTAAAGTGAGTTTTTTTATATTGCTCAGCTTTTTTGTTTGTGTGTGTGTTCTATTTGGATAGCTCGATGGGTAATTTCTTTTTTGCATCTCAAATTCCAAGAAACAGGAGGCGATGATGATGACAAGCAGAACGAAACCGACAAAAAAGGGCAAAGCAATCAATTCAACAAGCGAGCTGTGACACTTTGTGCTAAAATTCAAACTGAAAAATAAAGACAAATCCACACCAACCGCACCCAAATGCTGTGACATCTCTCCAATCTTTTGGCACAAGTAGTGATATAGTATAGTGGCGTATCGTATTCATTTTTTAATCGTTATCCTTGTGAACACCCTTATTTCCTGCTTGTGTGCTTTTTTCCTTCTTTTTTCTTTTTCGCTCAGCTGCAAGGCATTTTTTTTTCTCTTGTGATTATTTCTTTTTCTCACTCTCAAGTTATTGTAATGCAATCTGTGATAAAACATCGAAAAGATGATACGAGCCACGAGGAGTGACAAGTCCTTTACATATGTGTACAATAATGTTGATCCTTTCACAAACACAAAAATATGATTTCTTTCTATTCACATTATATACCTGGGAGGCTGTTCACATGTCAACACAGTCTGGCAACGGTAATCTAGTTTTGGAATCTTCTTCGTCACCTTTTTTTCGGTCATATAGTCAATAGAAAGGAAGAGAGAGAGATAGAGGTTTGTTTTCACCTCCTTACGAAAGGCAAAGGATCAGTGAACAGCGAGAATGAGGTGAGCAAATTTGTGTGCAGATGACATATGAAGTTTCACCACATTTATATAGCTGAGAAAAAGAGTTTTTCTCAAGAAACAAAACAAAAAACTGAGACTCTAAGCACGAGGTGACAAAACTTAGTCTTTTGTTGTTCGAAAAGTTGAAAGTTTTAATATTGTGTCAGTTCTTGATGGCTCCGTTTAAAGTTTACAAAGTCTGCTGAAGCTGAATATTTAATATGCGAATACCTACTAGTATAAGCTTGATGATGGTTATGTTAGACAGAATTGAGTATCTAAAGACTAAGAAGAAACTCCATCAATAATTCAGAAAGTTTTTTGTTTCACGTTAGATGATGTCTTGGAAGTTTTGAAAAGAATGTCAAAATAGTTTGTTGTTGAGCAAATTGAAGTCAAATTACTATTCACGGTGGGATTTAAGTTAACAATTTTTGTTTGATCTCATTTTTATTGTTCGTGATTGTGGTTGTTTTGATGGGCATGTGAAGCATTAACTTTTATTCATTTAAGGAAGAGTTTTTTATTTGAATAAATTAAGGACAAGATTTTCAATCGTGATAATTAACAAAAATATAATACATACTTTTTTGGGAAAACTTTGTTGAAATTAAAAAACATTTGGTTGTGATTACGAAAAATAGAAGACTGAGAATATTTATTGAAAATATCCCAGCTTTAATTTTTGATCTAAAAACAAGATAAACTTTTAAAATTTAGTGATTAATTTTTTTTTAATTCTTTCATTAACACACACAACACTAATAATATTTGTATGCACGTATTTATTGGATGTGATTTGTGTTTTCACCTGCATTTAATTGATAGCTTTGTTTGTATACTTGTACAAAAATATGTACATTGTTGGCATTTCCAAAAATCCAATACCAATTAAATTTGACAAAATCAATTGTGTTTGCTAATTAAACCAAAATTTATTGACTTAAATTGTGTAACAATAAATAAATAAATATGGGTATTTTTGTTATCAACACAATCACCTGTTCACCTGTCACAAAATTATATTTCGTTTTGATTTGTTTTATTGATTTCCATTCACTTGCACATAGTAAAATTTAGGAGTACATACAAATAAATTATATTTATTTAAATACATAGTTTTACAAAATGTCTTTCGTCAAAAAAGTCTTTAACAGGGTGATATGAACTGAACATACCCGGCTATACATTATATGGGTAATTGATGAACTTGTTAAAATTAATTTGATCAAACATACCTTTTAAGTATCATAAAAATATATGTTTGAAAATTTGGAACTTAAAAGGTTTTTATTTTGATTATAAGTGTATGAAAAGTATTATATTTTTGTTGTAAGATCATGTATGCAGAATTTTAAGGGTAAGTTTTTCATTTATAAAAATGGCACTGGATAAGAAAGTAACTAATAAACGAAATTTAAGTTCGTCTGTTTTATGTATACCGCTCATTTTTTTTAAATTGCAGAAGAGTTTTTTTAAGTTTTAAATTGAGCTTTATTTTATTAAATTATACATTTCTTTTTTGAAAAATAATTTTTTTTAAATTAAAAATTTCCTTTATTCCAAGTTTTCAACGTAAGGCTTTAAAATGTTTGATATTTGTTTAATGTTTAATTGTTGATTATCAAATTTTGTTTTAGAATATAAATAAAACAAATTAGGTGGAACAACAGCCTGTAAGGAACCAGGGCGCAGTTTGCAATTCATCTCAGGGATGGAAAGGACCTACAGTTTTATCCCGAATCCGAACGGATAATTTGAGAAAGCACTTTTCATGACAAAAATTGATCTTGGATTATTTGGAAATTCCTCTCAAGAAGCAGTACCATTGAAAAAAAAAACTTTAGGTGGCACTGGCACTTTAGGTATGACATCCCTCACAATAACCATCAAGGCACTAAATATATATTTATTTTTGATCTTATTTTTATGGTATGGTAAACAAAGCTTTCAAATCTAAAAAAACAGCTCAGGACTAAAAAATTAAAAAAAAAATTATGTGATTCTGAATCTTTCCAAAATTTAATTTTGATTGAAATAATTTGTATAATAGAATAATGAAAGTTTTAAACTGATGTTTAAGATTAATAGATACATTTTAATTATTTTATTTATCAAAGCTGAATGTAAGAAAACGGTATTTCTAAAATTTGCAAAATTGGTATTGATTGCAAATCACCAACAAAAATATTATTTGTTTTATTTTTTACGATTTATTTTTAAACTTATTTATTTAAGACATACAAAGTTTTTTTATTCCAAATATGGTAAAGTTAAAACATTAAGTTAACTTTAATTTTGAAATTTTGATTTTTTTAATTTTAAATTTTTTTTTTTCAAGCCTGATGGTGTGTGCGTATGACAGTCATTCTAGAGGTATTAGGTTCAATCCACGTGTCTGTGCCCCCTAGTTGTTTTTTCCACCGGTGCTGCCTCTTGCGACAAATTGACATATCCTTCAAGAGCATAATTCTTGTCACGAAAAGTGTTTTTCTTTTTTTTTTAATTTAACCGTTCGGATTCAGCATAAAAACTGTAAGTCCCCTACATCTCTGGAATGGCTCCCTTAGAGGAGTGGTTGAGAGTTGTAAGTCTGGTAAGCTCTGGGTCCCTACGGACTGTTGCACCACCTAATTTATTTTTTATATTAAAGCTTTGGAGTGACGAATTTTAATATGTTTGTTTGAAATACTTAAGAAAAGCCTCAGATTGAAAATTGTGGAAAATATAGAAGCTTATAATACTCATCAAACTTTCCTAATGGTATTCATTTTGTAAGATTTTATAAGAAATAAAATTTCAATTTTAAGGAGTGAATAAATTTTGAATACAATTTTTTGTTAATTCAAAAAAAAAAAAAACATTTAAAATACTTTCAGTCTATTATTTTGAAGGAAACAATTTAATTCACGTATGGAATTTAATAAGTAATTTCGCAAGATTTAATTTACAAAATAAGATTAAATAAAGAGTTAAAACATAGAACCTTGTTTTTAAGTTTGTCTATATGTATCAATTTTTACCAATTACTGAAAATCGAAAACAATATTTTCTGTGAAATAAAATAAGTTTAAGCCAATATTTTTAATTTTTGAAAAGCTATTTGCGTCGAAAGTAAATTTTTACCAAGTTTTGGTATTGGTATTTTTTTAAGTTTTTATTTTTTGTAAAAAAAACTGTCAATTCGATTTTTTTCAAATTTAATCGAATGATGAAAACAATATTTCTTATAAGTTAAAATTAGTAAGTAATTATCTAAAATTTTTGAAACGATATTTGAGTCGAAATTCAATTTTTACCAACTTTGAGCAATGTTTTTTTTAGGTTTTTATTTTTTATAAAAAAAACTGTCAATAAGATTTTTCTCAAAATTTTATCAGATGTCAAAAACATTATTATTCGTTGCACAAAATTGTTTTGGAGATAAAATCATATTTTAGTCGTAAAATTTTCGAGGTGACAAATTTTTTGTTCAGTTTTTTTGATTTATAAAAAAAACCGTTAATTGGATTTTTTTTCCAAAAATATACTTGTTTTGTATCACGTTGCAATATATAATAAAAAAATTAAATTCAAGTCTCTAGCATCATTTGTTCATGAGATATTTAGGGTTAACCAAAATGTTCACCTTTCCTTTTAAACTGGTATGTTTAAAAAAACCACCCACGCAATTTTCTTGAGAGCCCTTTCTGCATCTTTCTGCCTTATTATCTGTATAACAAAATTTATTTGAAGTCGATATATCTTCTGGTTTTTGAGCTTTGGACGATGAAAAAAACGTCGCGAACGTACGGACGTACGAACGTACGTACACACGCACGCACAGACATCTTTCTAAAAATCTTTTATTTCGACCCTAGGGACTTTGAAACGTCGAGAAATGTCAAAATTTTCAATTTTAAAAATCGGACCCATTACAATAACTTCCTATGGGAAGTTAAAAATTTAAACATTAAATTCCACTCTTTCTGGCGTTTGAATGCAGCATTTAGTTTCTAAATCGATTTAAATATTGTTGTGTTTCATTTCTTGATCAAAAAATATTATTTTAAAATGTATCTTTTGATTTAAACAAATACTCAATACAAATTTTAAATTGCACTTCGTAGTATTTTGCTTTTTTTTATTATTTTATATTTAAAGCGGGTTACCTTGTAAATTGAGCTTGAATTTGCTTCAATTTAATAAAATCATCTAAAAAAAAATACATGATTTCCGGATGAACTGAATATATCTATTCATTTAATATATTCATATTTATGTACATCCACATATGTATATGTATATTATATAGACGAACAAATAAAGCAATATAACTTACTGTTACACCTAAATTGCTTTTATAAATCATCGATAGTCAATTTTATCCTTTAGTAATTTATACAAATGTATATATCTAGATTTAAACTATGAATGTATCTACAAAAATATGCACTTATATCAGCATTTATCTAGTATAAAACCACAAAATGAGTTTGAGTTCGGTTTGGCCGATTGAAACAAATTCAATTAAAATCATTTATGCTCTCGCTAACATAGGTAGATATTGAAAATAGTTTTTTTATTTAGTATAACCGTAGTACATGCATAGTTGGTTTTGGTTTTCATTTTTGGCATCGAATGCAACTTTTCATACAACTATAACATTTATATTGGTTTTAAAAGTTATAGTTAGTCATAGGAGTGGTCCAAATCATTTGCCTATACTATAGATTATTATAAAGGTATACAATGGAATGTCTAAAAATTCATCAATTTTATTGCTATTTTTTTTATACATTTTATACATTTAAATTGAAAAGTACAAAATAGATACGTAAAGTAATTTGATGCGTAAAATTTTAGTAAATTCACTTGAAACCATCAAAATTTCACACAAAAGAAATGGTTTACAAATTAGGAATTAATTAATGTGCGAACATTGCACAACCAAATAATTTGAAAGAGAGATGATTAAAAATAAAACTATACTTTTTCTGTAAGCACAAAGACTTGTTCCAAAAAATAAAACATTAGTAAGCTATTGAGTTCGAATTGTTTTTTGATTGTTTTACAATAAATGTGTTTATAGATACATATTTCCATTTTTAATTGGTTTGTTTTGCATATTTATTTAAGTTTTTTTTACCCAGAAAAAGTAGAAAGGTAGATACTCACGCATTAACCAATTTTTTGTAATTATTCATTATGGGCAGTGAACACTTACCTGTAAAGAAAAAAAGAAGTTTATTAGTAATGAATTTTAAGCTGAAAATTAAATCATTTAAATTTAAACATTATTAAATTATTATTAAATATATAATTAATAAAAGGTCGTTTTCAACAAAATTTTGTGAAATAAATTTAAGGAAAATAGGGGATTCATTTTGTTTACATTTTGATTTTAAATGGCGACAGCTTAAAATATATTTAAATGCTTTACCTTAATATACCCAAGGATAGTTTAAGAAAATCCCTTTATCTGGGCCTTTAAATGAGTAGTTCAATTCTACGGGCTTTCCTTAAAACACCATAACATTTTGTTAAAAGTTCATATTCATCATACCCAAAAAACCTATGTTGGATGTTAAGCAAATATATTTGTACACACAAAATTTTCAAAAATTATAATGAGTATTGTTGCGAAATTAATAAGTTAAGTTTTCTAATATTATTTTAAATGATTTAAGTACCAATACTAAACATAAAAAGAGGCTTGGGTGCGGCCCACACTGATAACTTCTCATCACGTCTGTCAATTTGTCTTGCTTAAAACTTTAACAAAATATTCATAACAATATTTTTTTTGAAGTCAATATTTTTCTTTGTTCTTCTACTTCAGTCGAAACCATTTATTGTCAGCTTTTTGTTGTTTTTGATGGTTTTCCTTGTTTTTTTTTTATAAAACTTGTCAGATAATTGTTTCTAAAAAATTATTTTACCAATAATGATGAAAAAGTTTAATTTCAAAAACTATTTTTAATAACGTGATCTTCTAGAAAAATTTTATTTCTTAAATAAACAAATACAGAAACAAAAAAAATTTAGCACACAATGAAATCTTTTTAAAGAACTTAGAGTTGCATTATCATAATACAAATTTTACTGAATGTCGAAAACAATGTTTTCTATAAGATCAAATTAGTTTAGAGCCAATATTTTTAAATTTTGAAAAGATATTTGAGTCAAAAAACAATTTTTATTAATGTTTGTTAAAGTTTTTATTTTTTGTTAAAAAAAAAACTGTCAAAATCAATTTTTACCAACTTTTAGAATAGTTTATTTCAGGTTTTTATTTTTTGTACGAAAACTGTCAATTCGATTTTTCTCAAAATTCTACCGAACGTTGAAAACAATAAATATGTTAGGTATAAAGTTAAATTAATTTGAAGCCAATATCTCATATTTTTGGAAAGATATTTGAGTCGAAAATCAATTTTTAGGAACTTTTAGTAATTTTTGTTAAGGTTTTTATTTTTTGTTAAAAAACTGGCAATTCGATTTTTCTCAAAATTTTACCGAATGTTGAAAACAATATTTTTTATAAAATCAAATTAATTTGAAGCCAATATTTCAAATTTTTGGAAAGATATTTGAGTCGAAAATCAATTTTTCCGAACTTTTATTAATTTTTTTGTAAGGTTTTTACTGTTTGTAAAAAACTGTCAATTCGGTTTTTCTCAAAATTTTACCGAATGTTGAAAACAATATTGTTTATAAAATAAAATTATTTGAAGCCATATCTCAAATTTTTGGAAAGATATTTAAGTCGAGAATCAATTTTTACGAACTTTTATTAATTTTTTTGTAAGGTTTTTATTTTATGTAAAAAAAAACTGTCAATTCGATTTTTCTCACAATTTTACAGAATGTTGAAAAAATATGTTTTATAAAATAATATTAATTTGAAGCCAATATATATAATTTTTAAAAGCATAGCTATTTGAGTCGAAAATCAATTTTTACGAATTTTTAATAATTTTTTTTAGATTTTTATTTTTTGTTAAAAAACTGTCAATTCGATTGTGCTCACAATTTTACCGAATGTTGAAAACAATAAACATGTTATAAAATTAATTTTATTTGAAGACTATATCCACATTTTGGGAAAGATATTTAGTAGAAAATCAATTTTTAGGAACTTTTAGTAATTTTTTTAGGGTTTTAATTTTTTTTTTAACTGTCAATTTGATTTTTCTCAAAATTTGACCGAATGTTTAAAACAATATTTCTTATAAGACAAAATTAGTTTGAAGCCATAATCTCAAATTTTTAAAAAGATAATTGAGTCAAAAATCAATTTTTACGAACTTTTAGTAGTGTTTTTTTTTAGGTTTATATTTTTTATAAAAAAAAAACTGTCAATTCGTTTTTTCTCAAAACCAGATGTCAAAAATGTTGTTTTTCGTTACACACTATTATTTTGGAGATGAAATCATTTTTTCTTCGTAAAATATTTGAGGTGACAAATATTTTTTTCAGTTGTTTTGATTTATAAAAATACAGTTAATTGGATTTTTTTCCAAAGATATACTTGTTTGGTATCACGTTATACTATAAAATATAATTCAAATTGCTAGTGTTATTGGTTCTTGAGAAAATTTGGGTAAACCGACATTTTTATCTTTTCTTAAATTGTTATGGTAAAAAAAAACACCCATTCAATATTTTGAGAGCCTTTTCTGCATCTTTCTGCATTATTATCTGCATAACAAAATTTATTTGAAGTCGATAGGTGACGACAGGCGTCGAAGGACGAGAAAAAAACTTCCCGAACGTACGTACACACGCACGCACAGACATCTCTCTAAAAATCTTTTATTTCGACTCTAGGCACCTTGAAACGTCGAGAAATGTCAAAATTTTCAATTCGATAAATAGAACGATTAAAATAGTTTCTTATGGGAAGTTAAAAATAACTGTTTTGCTCTATTAAATAATGTGAAACTACTCTAGTGTCACAAATAAAACCTTAAAATTTTAGTGACTCCATACAAAATAACCTTACAAAACTCCGTCAGCCATTATAATTAAGTTGGAACCTCTCAGTCTCAGAAATTGAGTTTTAGATCACAATTCAATACTCATTTTTATACGTTCACGTCATGTTTCAGGCTATTCTAATGTTACGGAATGTATATGTTCGTATGTCCTTTTTAACAAAGTTTCCTTCAATTGTGTCCTTTTTTATAAAGAAAATTACTTTTATTTGGAATTCTGATATTGAAAAATGATTTAACTACGAAATATGTAAAGAGGGTGAGGGTTGTTTTCTGTGTCACACTTGAAATTAATATTTTCATCTCAATATTTCACAGTAAAATTTATAAAAAAAAAACTAAGTTTGAAAATGTTGGATATATTTTGTATGTGGGTAACTTCTGAAAATATATAAAATTTTTGTATCAAGGCAAAAAGTAAAAAAGTGGTGTTTCCAAAAATAAATCACAAACAGACAATATTCGTGAAAATTAAGTCCTTCATCAAAAAAGTACATAATAATATTTAAGATTAAATTAAAAAGATAAACAAATTTGTTTATATTAGGAGAATACAAATTGTAAACAATTTTAAAATAAACTCTGATGTTATTTAAAAATTGGTAAAATACAAACAAAACTTTCAGATACTGTCCTGAATTAAATTTTGTACCTCTTTTTCTTGTTCATGAGCTGTAAACTCTAGAATTCTCAAAAACAAATACATATTTGAAAATCATGACTTCTAAATTTATTGAATAAACGCTTTCAAATGTATGTATATACAATATGTTTACATAATGGCTCTATTCTCTATTTAACAAAAAACAAAACAACAAAATTATCATTTTCTGTCACTTCTCGAAATATAAATTGACTTTCATTATTTCTTCCTTAGATTATAACGAAAAAACATTTGCTTTTTTGATGCCAAAGACAAAAATATTGCGTATTGCGTAAACATATTATAATGAAAAAATTTAAATTGCATCTTATGTTAAAAATTGTGATTTCTTTTACTCCATTAAGTTTTCCATGTAGCCACATATATGTATATGTTTGTAAGTAACATACCAAACAAAACAAAACAACCTACCTACATTTTTAAGGAAAATTCTTTAGAGAATTTAAAACGACAACGACAACAACAACAACAACAAATGCGTGTTTACGATGTTGAAACTCTAAAATAGGTCTAGCATCATCCTTCTTTTCACTTTTAAATGTGAACACATCAATAAATTTCCCCTCCCGCCCTTAGATATTTTTGTGTATTGTTGTTTGTATGTTGTTGTTAAAAATGATACAAGCAATATCCCTTTCAACCATCATTAACAAAAAAGATACAAATATCTCGTATTCCATTACATTAAACCCTCCTCTCAAGTGTTTTTCCATCTTTTTTTCTTTTCTTTCAAAAAAAAATGAATTGTAAGTAAACCTTATTCTTTGGAAGTGGGAGGAATATCAAATCAAAAATATATATATATCTATGTATACAAAGAATGAAATCACAATTCATCTCTTAAGTTCCATAGAACTGTCTACACAGAGATGTACATATACCGATACTTATACTCATACCCGTACCCTATCTTTCCCTCACTTTGTATCTATATTATATACGATAAAGGACCCACACTGTGACAGCAAAAGGGATGAAGCAATTCGCTTCGGTTCACTGAATCTAACTAAAACTCATTCCAATTCCTCATTTTTCTTCATAGCTATTCGAGCCCTTACGTCTTCTGTTGATGATTTTACATGATTTTTAGGTCAACATGCCAAGCTGGAAAGGAAAAAATAAAAAATATGGAGAATATTTTTGAATAAATCCTTTTTTCTCTTCGATATATTTTCTGTCTTTCTCTATATGCAGGCCTAGGACAGTTCAATGACATGGTGAATTATTCTTCTTAGCCGATCCTTTCGCCTTGATTATGTATTTTAGTTTTGCCAAGGATATGAAAAACTAATACAACTAAAGAATACTAAATAAGTCGTACTACATACACAATATACATATGCATTTAGTATAATTTATGAAGGTATGCTAAATAAGCTTGTTTCTTAAAGGATAATAAAAGACATGTAATTACACATACATACATTTATCATAGGTAAGAAAACAAAAATCATCAATTTGACTTACCGAAAAAGCTTTCAGGAACACTAAGCATTGAATAATGCCTTCCATTGTGTCCCCAGTCAGACAAAAGGTCCCCGTCAAGTGACGTCCTTTTCGTCCGACTGTTGCTGCCGCTAGTGACGCATGCACCAAGGCACGTTGTTGCCCTTTGGTGCCAGGCAAAGCTCGTGGAAGAGGCGCAGCACGCATAAGCCTCTCAAGAGAATCCATTGTTAATTGAGTTTTTTTCATAAATTTTATTTTATTTTATATTTCTTTAATTATATTATATTATTATGTTTGTCTGCAATTCTAATTCATGAGCTTTGCAAACTTTAATATGCTATCCGATTCGTTCACCCCGAATGGGGGTGAATCTTCTATGAAGGACATTCAGATTAATAAATGTAATGAGTATGCAGCACTATCTAAAACGACAGACGAGTATTTATGAAGGATGAAGGATATTTAACGTACTTTTTTGTTTTATTTAAGTTTAATTAATTTTATGTATTCTTTCAAACGTAGTTTTGTTCAATTTTAATTACGAATAGTAGAAAATTACACTGAATATTTATTTAAAAATTCACTTTGTTTGTTTTAATTTCACTACTTGATTTTTTTAAATACATAATATTTTAAGTTTTTGTTTCTTTTGATTTTTACTTCAAAGTTATCTTTTTTTTTTTACTTTAGAGATATCTGAAAATATTAAAATAGCTTGAAGATTCATTTTCGAAGATGCACTTCAGATTTCTTTACTGCAAAAGTTTGATGGATTTAATTTTTGTATAAGAAATTTAATTAAATTAAAAAAAAAAAAACAACCTTTACTTAGTCATTCAAACCTACATAATTAAACATACTCATGCAAAATAAAATTAAATAGAATTGAGAACGGATGTAATTCGAGATTTTTTTTAGCAAGAAAAATATAGTTGAACAATAAATTTTATCAGAAATAAATAAATTTTAATAAAAAATTTAAATTAATTAAATTCTTGTGAAATTTCTAGTAACAATTCGATGAAAAAAGTCAGTGTAAGGGTTTTTCTAGGTATGCCTTCAACAAATTTCTAGAAAATTTATTACAAAAAAAATAGTTTCCCAAATTTCAGGAAAAGAGTATTTTTCTATTAAATGAATTTCATTTACACATTTGACCAAGCTATTTTTGAAAATATGTTTTAATGGATTGCGAATATATTACTACTGCTACATCTTAACTCTTCGTCGTGCCCAACAATTGAACTTCTCACGCTGATCGTTGATGAACATCATACAAAAAGACTTGAATTTACACGCTTAAAAGATGCAATCGACTCAAGAACTAAAGCCTCTTGACCATTTCAAGCGTCGTCAATGGTCAGAATGGTGGTAAGAAATGGCAACTGTGGACGATCAACTTTCGAAGAATGTTTATGGGCCAGCTGCATTATCGGGCCTTATTTTTTCCAAAATGAGGCGAAAAGAACTTTTCATGGCCCCAATTGTAAAATATAAATGTAGACAATATGTGGTTTCAACAGCACGGTGCCACTTACCACATAACTAACAAAATAATGTCTTTTTTTTTGGGGGGGGGGGGGGGTTGATATAGAAATTCAATGGCCGTGTAATCTCACGTTGTGGTGATGTAAATTGGCTGCCAAGATCAAGTGATTTGAAACCGTTGGACTTTTTTCCTTCAGGTTATTTGAAAGAAAAGGTGTACGTCGATAAGCCAATAACAATTCAAGAGCTAAAGGACGAGATAATTCGGAACTAATAAGGCACAGAAATTTAATTATGCCTTAGCGTCATCGAAAATTTGGAAGATTGGAGGGAGGTGTGCTGTAGATTTCACGGTGGCCATTTGGCCGATATTTTGATCCGTACATAACAGAACCATACCAATATCATCATAGTAAAAAGAAATGACATTAATTTCTTAAATAATTTGTGTTTTATTCAAAATAAACATAGGATTTTAAAATTTAACCACCTTTTAGAAGCATTGTTTGTGAAATCAATAAAATTCTTATGGCGAAAATTACCAAATTTCAAACACTGTTCAAGTTACCGTTAGAAAAAGGACTAATTTTTCTCAGCTTGAATTTTTGTTTGCTTATCATTAAAATCACAATTGATATTTTTTAAACTTTTATCAACAGTTTAGGAAATTCAAAATAAAACTAGAGGAGTACAAAAAATATGTTTGTGTGCCAAAAACCACAATTTCTATTTGTTTATTAAAAAACAGAGGCTGGGATGCGACCCACACTGATAACTTCCCATCCCGTCTGTCGATTGGTCTTGCTTAAAAGTTTGTCTATATGTATCAATTTTTACCAAATTTGAGTACTATTTTTTTATAAAAAAACGGACAGTTGGATTTTTATAAAAAAAATTACTGAATATCGACAACAATATTTTCTGTGAAATAAAATAAGTTTGAGACCAATATTTTTAGTTTTTGAAAAGCTATATGAGTCGAAAAAAAATTTTTACCAAGTTTTAGTATTGTTTATTTTTAGGTTTATATTTTTTGTAAAAAAACCTGTCAATTCGATTTTTCTCAAAATTTTAGCGAATGTTGAAAACAATATTTCTTATAAGATAAAATTAATTTGGAGCCAATGTCTCAAATTTTTGAAAAGATATTTACGTCGAAAAACAATTTTTACCAACTTTTATAAATTTTTTTTTAGGTTTTTATTTTTTGTAAAAAAACTGTCAATTCGATTTTTTTAAAAATATTTTCTAATGTTAAAAACAATATTTCTTATAAGTTTAAATTAGTTAGAAGCCGTGACCTCAAATTCTTGAAAAGATATTTGAGTCGAAAATCAATTTTTACCAACTTTTGTTAATTTTTTGTCGGTTTTTAATATTTTGTAAATCAACTGTCAAAGATAAAAGTAAATTAAAGCAAATATCTCAAAGTTTTGAAAAGATATTTGAGTCGAAAATCAATTTTTACCAACTTTTGTTAAATTTTTGTTTAGGTTTTTATTTTTTGTAAAAAAAACTGTCAATTAGATTTTTCTCAAAATTTTATAAGTTGTCAAAAACATTATTCTTCGTTGCACAAAATTGTTTTAGAGATGAAATCATATTTAATTCGTAAAATTTTCGAGGTGACAAATTTTTTTTTTCAGTTTTTTTGATTTATAAAAAAACCGTTAATTATAACAATATAATAAATAATTTGTTTCCAAAAATATACTTGTTTTGTATCACGTTGCAATATATAATATGAAATTTAATTCAAGTCTCTAACGTCAATGGATCATGAGATATTTAGGGTTTACCAAAATGTTAAACTAAATAAATAAAATAAATTAGGTGGCGCAACAGTCCTTAGAGAACCAGGGCCTAGTGACTTACAACTCTCAACCATTCCTGTGTGCGAGTACTGTTGTCAGGGATGGAGGGGACCTACAGTTTAATGCCGGATCCGAAGAAAGCACTTTTTCATGACAAGCATTACTCTTGGAGAATTTGTCAATTCCTCGCAAGAGGCAGTACCCGTTTTTTTTTTTTTTTTTTTCTTTCTTTTTTTTAATTTTAATTTTCTTTAAACTGTTTTGGTAAAAAAAACCACAAACGCAATATTCTTGAGAGCCCTTTCTGCATCTTTCTGCCTTATTATCTGTATAACAAAATTTATTTGAAGTCGATATCTCTTCTGGTTCTTGAGCTATGGACGACGAAAAAACGTCGCGAACGTACGGACATACGGACATACGGACGTACGTACACACGCACGCACAGACATCTTTCTAAAAATCTTTTGGTTCGACTCTAGGGACCTTGAAACGTACGGTGAACCAATTTAAAAAAAAATTAAGTCATCAAAAAAAAGTAACTAAAATTATTAATATTATATCTTTAATGAAAAATTATTTGGAAGTCAGCATACAAAATAATTGTTTTAATGTTTTCGAAAATATCTGGAAGCGCTTTTCCTAGAAGAACCAAACATATTTTGATTGAAATTTTATTTCTCTTAAACCAATAAGCATTGAAAAGTGTAGGCAAATATGAATACATAATTTAAATTCTTAAATTTATTTATAAACTTAAATTTTGTCACCAACATTTCTTCTATGATTTTCACAATTAAGAAATAATATAACTTCAAGTTATATCCACCTGAACCGTATATCATTTTAACTAATTTAAATTTCATCATTTTCTTAAAATACATAATAAAGCAAATTCCCTGTGGCATTTTTCTGTAATTAGAAAAGACCAATTTCGTTATTACCTACAACAGCTACCGACTCTCTTTCCCAACCACTAAATATTAACTTTTAGCATTTTTTTTTAAATTTAAAAGAAATATAAAATTAAAATTCACATCACTCTCAGTTGGTAAAATAAAATTTGTTTTTGAATATTTAATAAGTATCAACCTATACCTATAAAACATCAAGATTGTAAGTAATGAAAATGTCTTTTCCAAAAAAATATAAATTTAAAATGTATACCTATACTTTATGTTACTGAGCTGAATCTGGGGATAGATACCTTTAAGAGCCTTACCATCCATCAAAAATTTAAATTATATTTCCATTTCGCACTTCGTAAAATAGACGCACCAAATGACAAAAATAAAAAATAAAAAAGAAAAATGTTTCCCCCTGTAACATCACAAGTAGTACCTAAGGCCCATAGAAAATAAAATGAACAACCTCGAGAAGTAATCATCTTTTTTTTGATAGCATTCCTAAATGTCCTTGATAAATGCTATTAGATATCCATTTCTTTAACTTTTCTTCTCATTTATATTTTGTTTTTTATATTTCAAACCAAATTATAAATATGTGTGTACTTATACAAATAACCTTCTCTAAACATTTCTTTTTGCTTCTTTTGTTTGCATTTGTGTGTCTTTTCAATTTTCTTGTGTCCTTACGCGCATTCAGTCAGAAAATCTTCCTTTTTGTGTTAATCTAATCGAGTATATAGGATACCTGTGCTGTGTTGTGTGTGTGGTTTGTTGTCCTTGCAAAAATGTTTTCCATTTTCATTTGAAATTTAAATCAAAAAATGGGGGACAGTCACTTTTGGGACTTTATATATATGTACATAAAAATGCTAGTGGCTTTAAATTATCCTACCACCAAACAAAATGAATAGCGCACATTTGCCCTTGTTTAACATTTTTGGCTTATTTAGTTTCTTTTTGAATTCATCAACTGAAAAATCACAACATCTTTTTAAGCTTCCTTACTTATTCTTATTTCTTAAGTTGACTTGGATGAAAAGTTTTTTTTTCTTTTGTGTATCTTAAACTGTTCTTTGAATTTTCTTTTACTGTTTTGCCCTTAAGAACAAATCTAATTCACAGATTCCATTTAAAGGACATCTTAAAAAAAGAGGGCGGTAGAAGAACATTTAAGCAACAAGACATTTTAACTATATACTCAAAAGACAAAAAATATTTACTACGTTAGGTTAGGCTATGTTTAAGTGGTTGTCAGTGATGGAGTAGGACACAGTTAGGCCAGTTGTGGATGAAAACCCTAGTCCGTTGATTTTTGAAAACTATCGGAAAACTGACTGGGTTACATACAGAAACATATTATGCAAAGTTTATTAAAACCTAGACTATTCAGCCCTTCCTCTAACTCTTGCAAACTTGACAACAAATCGCTAGAAATTGCTCGACCACTTACTAGGTGTGTTCAAAAAGTACCCGGAATTTTCGTTTTTTCAAAAAAATATTTATTTATTCGTTTACATCAATGTGGTCCCCTTCAAAGAAGTCCCTCCCAGACATAATACACTTATGTCAGCAGTTTTTCCAATCTTGGAAGGACTCTTGATATTCAATTTTTGATATGTCCTTGAGCTTTCTCAGCGATTTTGCCTTTATTTCTTCAATCGAGGAAAAACGCCGTCCTTTCATTGGTCTCTTCAACTTTGGAAACAGGAAAAAGTCACACGGAGCCATATCTGGTAAATATGGAGGTTGGGGCATGACTACGGTATTGTTTTTGGCCAAAAAATTACGAACAAGCAACGTTGAGTGAGCAGGTGCGTTATCGTGGTGCAAAAGCCATGAACTGTTTTTCCATAAACCTGAGTGTTTTTTTCGGATTGCTTCACGAAAACGTCGCATAACTTTAAGGTAATACTCCTTATTAACCGTACGACCTTGTGGTAAGAACTCTTGATGCACTATACCATTATAATCGAAGAAAACAGTAAGCAAAACCTTCACATTTGATCGAACTTGACGTGCTTTTTTCGTTCTTGACGTTAGATGCTTCCAGGTGGACGATAGCGCTTTGGTTTCGACATCATAACCGTACACTCATGTTTTATAACCAGTTATGACCCTTTCAAGCAAAATTGGATCGTCGTTGACGTCATTTAACAGCTCTTGAGCGATGTTCATGCGATTGTTTTTTTGGTCAAAATTCAGCAGTTTCTGCAAAAATCACCGAGCTCATAAAAACACGTCGAACCTTAGCAACTACCACAGGCAAAGTAAACAGTGAATATAGCTGAAAATTGCATCATACTTTAGGGGCATGTATACCAACACAATAAAAAAATTATTTCGGCCTTCGGACTTTCCAGACCCGCGGAATTTAAAAATTACGGGTACTTTTTGAACACAACTCGTGTACGAAATATCAAAAAGTCAAAAAGAAGAAGAAAAAATTTTTACACAAAATTTGCATTCGTATTTAAATATTTACATACGACAAAACCTTCTATTAATAATTTATTGTATTCAAGGAGTAGTTCTTGAATGAGAAACTGGAATCATAGTGCTTGAACAAATATTTTTGATACGCAATGAAAGTGGATAAATTCAAAATTAATGAAAGAAATAGCCTGTTGGAAGAAAAGTCGAATGTTATTTTACATTTTAAATATCATTTTTAGTGACACCAAAGCTTTAAAAAAAGCATTTTTAATAATATACTCGTAATCTGAATAGAAACATATTTTTACCATTTTTTTTCTTTCTGAAATCGTTTATGCAATTAATAATATACAAAAAAAGAAGAGTCTAGGATTCAATCTACATTTATGAGTTCACATTCGTGCCCATCTGTCAATATTTTTAAAAAGTTTAGCAAATTATTAGGTAATACAAAAATTTTGTGTTAGATAAAACAAAGTTTGAAGTCAATATCTATTTTTGTTCTCAAGACACTTGAGTCGAAAACCGTTTTTTTTTTCAGTTTTTAGTTGTTGTAGGTTTTTGCTTCTTGTAAAAGCAATTGGGGTCAAACAGTTTTTTACTATTCTTCAAAATTGATATAGTCGAAAAATGCTAACTCAATTTATTAAAGGTCCTTTCGGGTTTGTTGATATCATTATCTGTAAAATAAAATGTATTTGAAACTGATATGTCTTGAAATATGGCTGAAGAAGGTATCTTAAACGTATACGGACGCACGAACGTACGGGCTTTTAACATTTGACAAAAATAAAATCGTCATTACTAAAATTGGAACGATGCATATTTCGAAGCATTGAAATTCGTAAAATTCACTACTAATATTGTGAACTTTTTGGTCATCGCTCTTAAAATGCATCAAAATTATGCGGTTTTTAATTGAAAAATCATCTTTTGTGATAAGGCCCATTTTAATCATGGAAACTGTGTTAATTTAAAGAATTTTAACATACCGTCCTAGTTTTCGAAACCGAGAAAACAACTGAGCAACGATATTTTCCGCTTTAACAATTTTAGACATTTTTGTTAAGGCCAATTAAAAGATATGGCTTTTCCCAAAGCTCCACAATCGATTCTAGGTTTTTAAGATGTAATTCAAGAAGCCGCACTTGTGCAAATTGATCATGGAAAATTGTATTAATTTTAAATTACTAAATGTAATTGAAAGCTGTGATATTTTACAAATTAAATCTTCTGTAAGGCTACAGATTTTTAGCCATTTTATCTTCGAATGGAAAACTTATTATTTTTAAATTCATATTAAAATAAAAAGGCAAAACATTTAAATTCTAAAGTTTTATCTCAACTTCAGTTTCTATTTCTATGCAAGAAGACCGTATCAGAAAAGTATAGACTAAATATTCCTATAACATATCATATATTTAAATAAACGGGTACTGACACACATAGGTTTCTTCATTTTGCTGAAAATTCAAAAGGTATCAAGCTGTGCCTACTCCTTTTTTTTTAAGTTAAAACTTTTCTATATGTATTCGAAATTCTAAGCCTTTTATTTATGTCCATTTTCATATAACATAACCAGACAAAACTCGTATATATTTAAATGAAGGCAAAGTTATTTATTACCTACTCCTAAGTCTACACTCTCTGGCACATTCCTATGCCAGTTATGCCGTAGGCAATTTTAAGACTTTATTTGAAGAAACTTTTCGTTTTTCATACATTTGTCATTAAATGATATAAATTTCAACTCAGATATTTTGAGCACATTTTTTTTAGAAAATATTAAAGCCACACATTCAAAAATCTGTCTCTAAGATCTAATTTAATGTTTCTATCAAAAGGAAGAGTTTTTGGCATCAGTCAAGTTGGCTCCTCAATCTATATTAATGACATCCTCGAACCTTAAAAATCCGTTTTATGGACCAAAAAAAGACAAAACATTTTATTGTATGTAGTACAAGTCATCATAGAAAAATATTTAATTACATTCTAGATTATAGTAATCAAAAGGATCTGATACAAAATCTACTCCGAGGTACTTAATCACGTTTCAAAATCACTAACATCTTCCAAACAAATGTCAACCAAAACTACAACGATAACCTATTTTTGTTTTTTAAGTTCAAAAGAAGGAATTAGTCTAACATGACATAAATACCAGAAACTATAAATAACATTTAATCGCTAAGCTTTTTGTCAAACAACACCAAATACAACTACAACATTGTGTCCTGTTCTGTCTTGTCTTGTCTTAAAGCTAAAGTGTCTTAGTTTAGTGCGTCACAAGGACATAACAACAAACATCAGTAGTTTAATAAAACAGAAAATCTCTTTCTCTTTTCTAAAACAAGATAAATAGCCATTCATTTATTATGTTTCTTTATTTGTAGGTTCAAAGTCTTATATTTATAGAAGTACAAACATATACAATACATATTTCTGGGACTTCCTGGATTGTCAAAGGCTATTTATCAGCCGATATAGTAGCTACATACTTTTCACAGTAAATTCACATTAAATGTATGTCTTCCGCTTCAAAAAGCTTATTAAATTATTTTTACACAACACTGTCATTAGAATAAATCGATTTTGTTTAATTTTGAATTAAATTTTGATTGGACAAATTTAATGGAAATTGAAATTTTGTGTAAAATGGAAAAGTTTTATATCTTTAGTAGCGAATTTAAATTACCAATTAGGACTTTCTAATAAAATAATTATGATGATAATAACTTAATTGACCGGTTCGGTGGGGCATGGGTTCAGAGTGGGTTATGGATAAAATTCTTAAAAGAAAGTTTTCCATTAAACAGTCATAAATTTTCTCCATTTATTTTATTTATCTTTATATCGTGATGAACCACCTACCAAAATAATAATAAGAAACAAAAAAAATAAAAAGAAAATTAAGGCAACTTGTTTTGTTCATCTATGTAGTACTTGGAAGTATTGTATATTCACAATGAACTTAATGGTTAAATGTTCCATAAGATACATCAGAGTAAGATAAATTTAATGGGTTTAATTCTGTTCAAGACGGATTACATCTTCCGTATTTTTTTTTTGTTTCTTTTCTTTTCTGTTGTTATGCATTTTATGCCCCCAGGATACTACTTAATGGACGACCAATGGTATAATAAGTTATACAACAGTAAAATAAATTTCAAAGTAAATTGCAGAAACCTTTTGCCCTGAAGATATAATCATCTATTTTATAGATAGGTCCAAAGGTTGTTATATATACATATGTAGGTTTAAGTTGGGTATAAAAGATTAAGAAACTCCATTTGGTTAGCATACATAACTTACTTAAAGAGTTAATGATAGATACAATAACATATAATGCTTGTTAAAAAAATTAAGATGAAATGGCTTGAGATACAAGATCAGGTTAATATTTTTTCTGAAAGAAATACAAAGCACTCCAAAAAGATGCTTAGATTTTGAATATTTTGAAAAAACAATACTTTAACAAAAATCTAACAAAAATTCCAATACTCTACAATAATTTCGTTCTTTAATTTTTCCACTGATTCATATACAATCAAAAGTAATTTTGAAACTGACAGCAGCTGTTTGCCACTAAAAATATAAATAACAGAAGGTCTGTGCCATATCTACATTAAATGAAATGAGTCATTTTTGGCTGGACCAGTTTTTAAAAATATTGAAGACTTATTTCCAAAGTTAAATCTGGTATAGACAAAAGAATGTTTGAGGAACTATATGGAAAGTATTGCAATCGTAAAAATTTCGAACTCAAGGTTTCAATCAAGCCTGACATTACAATTGTAAAGATCGATTGGATTCAAACTTGGAAATTAAGGTTGTAGGGAGATTCGCGTTAGGCGTTTATGTTTTCACTTTTTTTTTTAAATAAAATTAATGGTCAAAAATCAAAAATTCAAATTTTCTCAAAAACCCTATAGGTTTTAATGAATTTTATATTAATATTCTCAGGAACTAATAAACCGATTTAAATGATTGTTTTTTTCTAAACAAGCTCTTATATTGTCTAAAAAATATTTCAAGATCACAAATGTAAATTTTTATTTTTAATTTTGTATAGTAGGTGCTAAGTAATTGCTTACCAAAAGTATTAAACAAAATTGAAAAATTGTATACACACAAATTAATTGAAAAAAAGAGGCTGGGATGTGACCCATTCACATGATAACTTCCCATTCCGTTTGTCGATTTGTCTTGCTGAAAAGTTTGTCTATATGTATCAATTTTTACCAAATTTGCGTACTATTTTTTGTAGATTTTATTTTTGTATGAAAAAACGGACTGTTGGATTTTTATAAAAAAAGTTACTGAATGTAAAAAATAATATTTTTTATAAAATAAAACAAATTTGAAGCCTATATCTCATTTTTTTGAAAAGACTAATTTGAAGCCTATATCCCATTTTTTTGAAAAGATATTTGAGTCAAAAATCTATTTTTACGAACTTTTACTAATTTTTTTTTAGGTTTTTATTTTTTGTAAGAAAACTGTCAATTCAATTTTTCTCAAAATTTTATCGAATGTTGAAAACAATATTTCTTATTAGATAAAATTAAATTGAAGCCAATGTCTCAAATTTTTGAAAAGATATTAACGTCGAAAATCAATTTTTACTAACTTTTATAATTTTTTTTTAGGTTTTTATTTTTTGTAAAAAAAACTGTCAATTCGATTTTTCTCAAAATTTGTCCGAATGTTGAAACAAATATTTCTTATAAGTTTAAATTAAAAAGTAGCCATTATATCAAATTTTTGAAAAGATATTTGAGTCGAAAATCAATTTTTACCAACTTTTGTTAATTTTTTGTAAAAAAAAACTGTCAATTCGATTTTTTTCAAAATTTTACTGAATGTTGACAACAATATTTTTTATAAGATAAAAGTAGTTAAAAGCCAATATCTCAAAGTTTTGAAAAGATATTTGAGTCCAAAATCAATTTTTACCAACTTTTATTAATTTTTTTTTTGGTTTTATTTTTTGTAAAAAAAACTGTCAATTCGATTTTTCTCAATAATTTTCAGAATGTTGAAAACAATATTTATTATAAGATAAAATAATCTTGAAGCCTTAGTCTCAAGTTTTTGAAAAGATATTTGAGTCGAAATTCAATTTTTACCAACTTTGAGTAATGTTTTTTTTTAGGTTTTAATTTTTATAAAAAATTTGTATTCGTTGCACAAAATTGTTTTAGAGATGAAATCATATTTTAGTCGTAAAATTTTCGAGGTGACAATTTTTTTTCAGTTTTTCTGATTAAAAAAAAAAACGTTATTTAGATTTTTTTCCAAAAATATACTTATTTTGTATCAATTTAATTCAAGTCATTGGTTCATGAGATATTTAGGGTTAACCAAAATTTTCACCTTTCTTTTTAAACTGCTATGGTAAAAAAAAACCACCCACGCAATTTTCTTGAGAGCCCTTTCTACATCTTTCTGCCTTATTATCTGTATAACAAAATTTATTTGAAGTCGATATCTCTTCTGGTTCTTGAGCTATGGACGACGAAAATAACGTCGCGAACGTACGCACGTACGGATATACGGACATACGGACATACGGACGTACGCACAGACATCTCTCTAAAAATCTTTTATTTCGACTCTAGGGACCTTGAAACGTCGAGAAATGTCAAAATTTTCAGTTTGACAAATCGGACCCATTAAAATAACTTCCTATGGGAAGTTAAAAAGCTTCAACTTTTTGTGCAAAATTGAAGGTACACTTATTTTAAGTTGTTTATTTTAAAGTCCTAAAATGTTGGTACTTTTTTTAAACTGAACATCTTGATATAGTACGTTTTATTATTAAAGTAGTGTTTAATGAAATGAAGCAATTGAAGGTAACTTGACAAACATTTGCTGATGACTGATGAGTGAATAGTGAATTTTGGCGATGTTAATTGGTCACCACCTGGGAGCTGCAATATGACCTTTTGGACTTATTTTTGCGGAGAACCATTAAAAAAAGATATGACATAGCATTCCAGGAACGATTTAAACACTTAAGAGCAGTATTATTCAGTATCATGAGCTACAGCTCGAAACCATCATAAGTCTGGTAAAATTCTGGGGACATAATACCCATAGTAGGTTATCATCCGAGGCAACCACTTGAACGACGTATGTTGTGTTTCATAATTAATGGCAATGTCTGTTTTTTTTTTTCAAATCAAATTATTTTAAAAAAGAAACTTGTATTTTGACAGAGACACAGAAATAAAAGATTAAATATCAAAAAATATTGAACATTTTTATCAAAATATCATCAATTTTAAAATTTCCTGTTGCACATATTTTCGAAATTATGAACATGGAGCTTATATAGAATCACCATCAAAAGAAGGTTATTCTTTTTGAAAAAAAAAAATTAAAAATCATGATTTTTGCTACATGAAGGTTTTTTGCAGTTCTCTCTTAAACAAAAATTCGAATTTCTTTCAGAGAGGATTAAAATAAATGGCTCTTGAAAAAACTTCAAACTCAATTCAAAAGTTTCGAGCATAATATAAAAGTGTTTCAATTTTTAAAAATTCTCTGAAATTCTTGCTAATTTGAGTAATGCTTCATATTTTTATTTTGAAAAACGTTGCACTCATTACAATTCAATTAATTTTGATAGAATAGACATTTAAGGGATATTTATACATTTTGTATTCAATTTAAAACAATATAAAATATAACATTGTTTATAATTCTGACTTATAGGTAAAGTAAGAAATTCGAAATTCTAGTATCAAATATAAGCAAAACTTCACTTCCTCTTATTCTTATTTTTCCAATTTTTTAGTTAAAACAACATAGTATGGTGTCGAAAAATCTCTTACAAACATTAAGGGATGAAGAGAAATTCAAAGACTGAGCTAAATTTGAGTAGGGTTTAGGGTAAGAGTACCTTCAAGGATGTTTCGTGTGGTTTTGTGTGTGTGTGTATTATAAAGTTAAATTCTTCCTGGCTAAATATTTATTAGAGCACACATAACATAGTGAATACCTACTATATGTATACCTTACCTAGTTGAATATTCCGTTTTACAATACATAACACAAAAATGTGCGTTTAGTCCTCATAATATGATTGCATACCAAAGTCTTGATAAAACGTGGAAAATAGGGAAGTACAAAAATGACAGAAGAAAAATTGCAAAAAACAAAACTGAATAATGTAGGTTTTCTTGGTTTTTCATTTCAATTTTTTTCTTTTTCCAACGAAAAAATCCTATTACCAACCTATAGTTTGCAAAAAAAAATAAAATATTTATTGCTTAGTTTGAATGCTTCCCTTTTTCCGCATTCTATTTTAAGCATCAAGTTCAGGGCTGGATTTCTCAATTCAACTCTTATATATTTATATTAAGTTATATTTGATAATTTTTCCAAAAAAGTGTTTTAAGAAATTCAATACACAAACCTGAAAAAAAACTATAGTTTTAGGAAAACTTCTCAACAAAAATCTTTATCTCAAACAATTAAATTTTTAGTGAAAAATAAGGACAAGATGAAGTTCCCAAAATATATTTAAAACCTACCAAATTGCGTTTGATATATAAAACAAATTTATATTGCCTACTCAAAATTTAACTTTAAGAAAACTACGCTATTTTACTTAAGATTTCAAACCGAAAAATTTTATCGAAATCAATGATGTCGTTATTGAGTTCTTTTGTTCAAGGAAATAAAAGTAAGACAATGAAAACAATTTTCCACACACCACTTGTCGAAAAGTTTTGGTACTTTAGTTCCATGTCGATAGAACATAACTAAACTCTATAAATACGTCCCTGTTTTCTCTTTTCAATCGATTGCAAACCGTGATGGTGCTGGTGGTGTCGGTCCTGACTGCGATAGACTTTCTAGGCTAAACAACTTGAAAAATAAATGATTCTTTAGTTTGAAGCTGCATACTATGAGCATAAAAGTGGAGTGCTAAAGTAGTCCTTATTGAACAATTTACCACAGAATATATTTTATTCTCCTATACATAATGGTCCATAGGGAAGAAGCCCCACTGATAGGGACTTATAGGGTGTAGAAGATATTTTTAAAAAAAAAACGGTATACCTATATTTAAATGACTTTAAAGAATTCGTTTTGCAGTTCTTCTAAGAAAGACCAATCACTTTTCTACTATACACATACATACATACATATATATGATGCTTTAAAACATTTAAAGGAGCAAAAGGATTCTCGTAGGTATATAAATTTTCCTTAATCAGGAAATTGTGGCATTGCGAGAATCCGGTAAATAATGCAGCAGAGATATACCATCCTACATAGATACCTTCTATCTGATAAAAACGTGAACTCATCTTTCAAGACTTAATCTTTAAACAAGGGTATGTACATATACCGTTATGACGGTGGAGTAAGTATGCAGAAGGTTTCAGTTGCAAGCATGGCAGTAGCAATAAGTGTTATTCAAGGAGCATTTTTGTGTAGAACAAAAACCAACAAAGAATTATTTTTTTATTTTCTAAAATGTTTCTTACGAACTTATCTTTTTTTTCGGAGTATATACTATGCGGAGGTACCTTACAGATCTCATACATATCTACGACGAGTATGTTTAACTATTAAAAGATGTGGAAAATTGAAAACTTTTGCAATATAAAATTTGGCACACTCAACAATCCCTGTATTTGTATTTTTCTTTTTTTTTTAACTTTTTGTGTGTTGTTTTGTTATTTTTGTAAATCGTTCCTTATTGATTTTACTCAAGGGTTAAGTTTAAATATTCCAAGTTCTTGGCAGTAGGTAGGTATTTCATAGTGCAGCATGTACCTACACATGCACATAGCAGTAACTATTTGAAATTTACTCAATGCACGTTTTATCCTTTTGCATCCAGACTAAGGATAAAGGAAATTTCTTTTTCTTTTTCTTTTCTCGTCTTTTCTTTTTCTTATTTTCAGTGAAATATAAGGAAAGGATATATGTATAAATGTGTATGTATGGTGAAGATATTATGACAACATTATTCTCTGCTGCACTGCGTGTTTTAAGTTGCATGTCTGACTCTAGACAAGGAAAAAAATTAAGTTATCCTTAGGTATGGAGTTCTTGTGGAAGAAAGAAAGTTTTTTCTTTTTTGAATCTACGAATCACGTAACACCAGTTTTGAGTGTGGTGAAGGTAAAGTTTTCTTCTATAGATTCTTTTTTGATATTTTTCTTGTCGTTGTTGTTTTCGTATATCGAAGTTTTTAATATTAAATATTGATAAGAAGCCAAATTTATTCTTTTGTGGCAAAATAGAATGATGATATTATTCGTTTATGTAATTTACAATGCTTCTGCATGGAGAAAGTTTTTCACTTAAAAAAAAAAAAAATTTTTTTTAAAAAATGGAAAACTGAATTTGAAATTAATCTAATTTATTTTTAAGACTGTAATACAAATCTTTGAGACAATATTGAATATAAATATTTTGTCTTCATGATCAAGAAAGAAATTTAGATATAAATTTATGAGAATGGATACTTTAACTTCTAAAAAGAAATTTAGGTAAGGGTAAGAAATGGATTCCGAAAAAAAAAATCAAGCTCTAGATTTTTAAAGGGCTTTCCAAAAATAGATTACTTTTGAAAAATTCGGTATTTGGGCAGCTGTGATTTTAGAAACTGTCATTGGAAAAGTTAAAATTTACTTTAAATGGAATGTTCAACACGCTTCAACAACGTATTGAAACTGTTAATACTCATTACAAAAATGGTAAGAATTTAGCTATCACAAAACTAAGAACTTATGAACCTTTTGGGTCACCGTGAAGCATCTTCTTGCTATTCGGTCGGAAGTAGTAAAACTTGTGGAACAAAACTGAGTTTTTGATAGGAATCGAAGAATTGCTAAAGGAACAATTGAGAATATTGCTGATGTAGCTCTAGCGTTTGCTGGTATCTCATCAATCTATAGAATTAAGCATTTTACAAAAGAAAGAATACCGTATTTTGTATTAAACTTAGTTCTTAAGGCCATAAAATTGAGTGAAAAGAAGAACTCAAGCCGGTTAATCACCAGCAAACTTCATGTCTTTGCTGCTTGAAATACATCAAAATGATCGGGATTTTGTATTGAAAAATAATCAATCACGAAACAAGGCCCTTAAGCCTGTTTCACATTATTTTCTTTTACGGTCGATTTAAAACAGCCACTGAAATATACGGAAACCATGTGATCAGGATCATGACTCAGTTTTTCACAAAAGAAACCATAGATGATATGGACAAAAAACTTACGGATCTACACCGTATACAAACGAAATAGTCGTGTGTAAAATAGGCCTTCCGGGAATGGATGATTTTGTATGGCGGTAATTCAAAGATATTGACGTTAAAGACGTTTATTTAAGGCAACACTTCATACCACACAAGTAACGAAATAATCGTATTTGTCCAAGAAAAGTTTCTGTACGGTATTATTTCTCAAAGAGGAGATCATGTGAGTTCACGTTTTTGTTTCCGCCACGTAAAAAAAAACCAATGGCAAAGTTCCACAATCGATTCCAGGTTTAAAAAAGAGGCTGGGATGCGACCCACACTGATAACTTCCCATCCCGTCTGTCGATTTGTCTTGCTTAAAAGTTTGTCTATATGTATCAATTTTTACCAAATTTGCGTACTATTTTTTGAAGTTTTTTTTTTTTTTTAATGAAAAAAACGGACTGTTGGATTTTTATAAAAAAATTACTGAATATCGAAAACAATATTTTCTGTGAAATAAAATAAGTTTGAAGCCAAAATTTGTAATTTTTGAAAAGCTATTTGTGTCGAAAGTAAATTTTTACCAAGTTTTAGTATTGTTTTTTTTTTGGTTTTTATTTTTTGTAAAAAAACTGTCAATTCAATTTTTCTCAAAATTTTATCGAATGTTGAAAACAATATTTTTTATAAGTTAAAATTAGGTAAAAGCCATTATCTTAAATTTTTGAAAAGATATTTGAATCGAAAATCAATTTTTACCAACTTTTGTTAATTTTTTTTTTTCGGTTTTTAATTTTTTTTAAAAAAACTGTTGATTCGATTTTTTTCAAAATTTTATCAGATGTCAAAAACATTATTCTCCGTTACACAAAATTGTTTTGGAGATGAAATCATATTTAAGTCGTAAAATTTTCGAGGTGACAAATTTTTTTTCAGTTTTTTTGATTTATAAAAAAAAACCGTTAATTGGATTTTTTTCTAAAAATATACTTGTTTTCTATCACGTTGCAATATATAATATAAAATTTAATTCAAGTCTCTAGCGTCATTAGTTCATGAGATATTTAGGGTTAACACAAATTTTCACTTTTTTTTAAACTGTTATGGTAAAAAAACCATCCACGCAATTTTCTTGAGAGCCCTTTCTGCATCTTTCTGCCTTATTATCTGTATAGCAAAATTTATTTGAAGTCGATATCTCTTCTGGTTCTTGAGCTATGGACTACGAAAAAAACGTCGCGAAGGTACGGACGTACGAACGTACGTACACACGCACGCACAGACATCTTTCTAAAAATCTTTTACTTCGACTCTAGGGACCTTGAAAAGTCGAGAAAGTTAAAAATAGCATTGGTGAAGTAATTGAGGCTATATACCCGCAAATGTGGGTATTTGTGATCAAAACGGTCATGACAAGGATTCTTTCTTCTTTACCATCAAACATGAAATCTCTTATTGGAAAATCCGTATTTAACCTTCCGATGCACATTTCGAACAAATAGATTTTCGAAACGAAATAATACAAAATGGACACACTGACAATCCTAACAATGATTGGAAGAGAAGTAAAAATGAAGAGAAAGACATAAGAAGCATAGCAGATTATTGTGAATATTTTAATTTATTTCTTCTAAATTCCTTTTATTCAATACTAAAAGGTTTCTGATTAACTGAATTCTTATGTGTAAAGTAATTAAATTGAGATTAAATTTAAATTTTTAACGAACATTGTTTTGAACTTTTCTTTTTGCAACAAGTTACATTATCAATCTTTAGTTCAGTTTTATTTTTATTTATTTTTGTTTTACTTCTCAAACCCTTAGATGTCTTTGTTTTCATGTATTGTTGATAGTTTTTGTATGATTGACAAACTGAAGGATAAAATCCTTTTTCAATTTACTATCTCTGGGGAAGCATCCTCTTCAATGATGATGAAGCTGTTGCTATAGTTCCCCTTTTCTATCCAGTAAAACACCAATTTTCACACAATCTTTACTCGTACCCAACAACAGTTAGTTCAAATAGATGAACATGTGTAGGAGATCTGTGTATTGGCATAAGAATCAATACATATAAGTTAAACCCAGCAAGGACAACAACAACAACAAACAAACAAAAATGAAGACCCTCTCCCCAATACTATATTGAATGGCATTGGTTTCGGAAAAACGACAATAAGGGAAAACTTCGACGACAATACGACGCAAACGGATGAACTAATGAAATTGAATTTATACTGATGATAAGACTTAAATGAGAAGATTGTGTCGCGTCGTTGCTCGTTGTTCGTCGCGATTCTATTCCTTCGTCCTTGTTGTGTTGTAAGATTTGTTTTTTTTTTTCAATAGGTTATACAGAAGTCTTTGTTAACTTTATATACAAAAATTATATATACTATATACCTAGGTAAGGTTTACGTATACCTATATTTAGGTATATGGAGGAAGAGAGTATAGGATATTGGAAAATTACTTCAGTAAAGATGTACATTAGATAGGCAAAAAAAAAAAAAAAAAAAGAAGAAATAATTACGTCACACATACAAAGATACATATAAGGAGATAGGAGACAATAATATAATAAGAATACAAAAGAAAAGGAGCTCTTCAATCAAATCGAGGAAATTGAAGAAATTCAAGAGGTATATAAATTGTGTGCGGATTTGTTAATTGAATTGCAATTGATTTAGTTGGAATTCATTATAAAATCGACGAGAAAATAATTAATACCTTAAAGAAAGTGTATACTTAGGTACCTAGACCTACTTTATATCTACCTACATACATACTTATACCTTATAAAGGATCGAAATTAATTGTTAAGGATTGGAAAATTGATTTTCAGAGAAAATTGAGATAAATAAAAATTAATAAGAAAAGTCTTAACACAGGTACGTAGATATATAACTTAATAAGGTTCAAAGTTAATAAGGGATACATTCCTTTGTTGGTTTTAGAATTTTTCGCATGAAAATTGAAAACTTTGTGAAAAGAACTAAGAGTGATTTCGTTTTCAAGTATCCTTTGAACAGGACATTGAGTAGACATTATAAGAAATCGCCAGAGAAGATTTCTAAACCATCTTAAATGAGTCGAGAATAAGCTCATTTGTCTAGCATATAGTCGGGTTTGGTAGTTCAAGGAAAACTTATTTTATGAAATACAAATTCAAAATCTCCCATTTGAAACAATCAAATGTTTTAACTTAAAAGGATTCCGACATTTGATAAAATACTAAGAAGATACAGTTATTTTCGAATATTAGAATACTGACGTAGTTCTTGTTAAATTAATAAACTACAAAGGGTTTGTCAACAGGGACGCTACAAAAGTAGAGTGACAGGGTCGGCAAACGACTCCATATTTCTTGATGCTCTTTTGACATTTCTCTTCAGTAAGGTTTGCCATTTCAAGATGGAAGGATATACGAGCCAACAAAACGAGTCGAAATTACTAAATTTTTTCCCGAAATTCGGAGTCAGTGGAATCAACGTTAAGAGCACTACGTCCAATTTATGGTCGTAATAATCGTCCTAGCAGATCAACAATTGAACGTCCAGTGGAAAAATTTGAATCCACAGGCACAGTACAAAATGTTCCCGTGCCAGTGAGACAAAGAAGTGCAAAAAAAGCTTGGCCTACATCCTTACAAGATTAAATTGACGCAATAACTGAAGCCGCTTGACCACCAGAAGCGTCGTTATTAGTGAATTGGGCTGAGCAACAACTTGAAAATGATATGGATTTTCATAGAAAAATCATGAGGCGATGAGGCCCTTTTCTGGCTGAATGGCTTCGTCAATAAACAAAATATGTGGTATTGGTCAGGCAGCGCTCCACACGTACTCCATGACTCATCAATGCATCCCGAAAAAAATACGGTTTGGTGTGGTTTATGGGCCGGCGGCGTCATTGGGCCGTCTTGATGATCAAGACCGGCACGTTACTGTGAATGGGGATCGCTACCGTTTAATGATAACCTAATATTTTTGGACAAAATTGGATGAAATGGACTTGGAGGACATGTGGTTCCAACAGAACGGTGTCACAAGCCACACAGCGAATGTCACAATCAATTTATTGGAAACCAAGTTTGGAGAACGTGTTATCTCACGAAATTGTCCAGTGGCAGTCGCTTGGCCACCTTGGTCGTACGATTTAACGCTGTTAGACTATTTCCTGTGGGGCTACGTCAAGTCTATGGTATATATACCAACAAGCAAGCGACGATTGATGAACTTCGTATATCGAACGTGAAATTGCTTCAGTATCCTGCCGACTTATTGTTGAAAACCGTCGAAAATTGGGTTCAGCGTCTGGACTCCTGGAAGCGTGCCCGTGGTGGCCATTCAAAAGAAATCAAGTTCCATTCATAATGACATTGAACGTTCTTTCACAGGAATAAAGAATGTCATTGATATCCAAAACCGTTTTTGTTTTGTTTAAAAAAACTTTTGTAGCGCTTTTATTGAAAAAAACCCGAAATTAAAAACAAAAACCCGGTTAATATACTTCGTTAAAAAAAAAAAAACATACATAAATCTTTTACAATTTGTGTTTTTGCTTAGACGTTTAATTTTTAATCTGGCAATATTTTTTTTTTTGACAGCTGTCACTTGCTCAGATTGCTTTGCCATTTAATAATAAGTAGACTTAGCAACATTTTCAAATTGTAGACCGAACCTAAAGTTTAGCATGCATTATTAATTTCTAATAACCGTGAAATTGAATTTAACCACTTTTAAAAGTGTTTGAATTTTCGTACCAATTTTCAATAAAAATTTTTAGCGTTAGGAAAAAGTAAAGAACTTAGGTAATGTTTCTAATAAATTCTTTATCGTTGATGTTTTTTCTACTTTATATTCATCGTTATAAAAACAACCTTTTTTTTAGTAAAATAGGGCTCTTAACTCTTTTTGGGTATTTGAAGATAGATTATCGCAGCAAAAAGAAGGAAATGGTATTATGGTATTAACTTTGACGCTTCTGGTATTTTAATTGGTCCTAAGAAGCATATTTTGGGTTTTTGAACAGATTTTTCTAAATTTTAAAAATCCCATATGGCTTGGTATTTTTTACCAAATTAAATTACATATTAAATTAAATACCAAATTGAAGTTTAAAAACCAAGAATTACGTTAATTAAAATTAAAAATAACTAGCGGCCCGTCCCGGCTTCGCACGGGTAGACATAAATAGGGACAGATAATGTAGCTTTCTAATGAAAAAAGAATTATTTAAATCGGTCCAGTACATTTTGAGTTTATTCGTTACATACAAAAATAAAAATCTTTCCTCTTTATAATATTAGTGTAGATTACAAAAAAAAAAACAATTTTTAAAAGTTAGAGTTCACCCATTATTCGGAAATATTGTATTTTAAAAACTCAACTAAAATTCGAAAAATACATAGTGTTTTTTTGAAAATTTAAAATTAAACAATTATTTTCCATCAAACTTTTTGCTGTAAAAATTAAAAAATAAAAAACTTAAAAAAACACAAAACAATTTCCACCTTAAGCACTCATTTACCTTTATTCTCCGAAAAGAAAGTCGTCGTGTTTTTCTTTTTTCCATTCAATGTAAAAATGAAAACATACAAAAATATATATGTATAATGTATGTAGGTAAGTATTATTAACGTAGGTATTGAGCTACTTCAGTTTATTTTTATATTATTATGTTTTTTTTTTTTATATATAAAATTGGTTTACACGCGCGAATGGAGTTTAAAATTTCTCCGAAATACTATAAATTCGTTTCACGTGCTCGTCATTATCACTGCTACAACTGTAATCGGCGTCATCATCATCAGCGTCGTCGTCGTCGTTGTCATCACTTGATGACAAATATTCCTCATTACTTTCGTTGAAATTTAGCCTCGCACTTCGGGGCTCATTGAGCGATGATGACTTCTTTCCGCTGAAAATTGCCCTCTTTAAGTCCAAAACTAAAGGTGCTGCTGCTGCTGTTGGTGGAACTATATCAAAAGTTGCGGCTGGAGCTGTTCCAACACTTGCTCCAAGGGCACTACCTACTCCTTCGGGAAAGATTCGATTATCTGAGAGTGATGAGGAGAATTTCGTAAGGAATTTGGCGGTATTTTTATGCTTTTGTTGTTGCAAGTAATAATAGTCACGAGGAAGCGAGGAGAAATTCGTTGTGTTATTCGATGATGGAAGGAGTACAGCCGGATGGATGGATCCTTGTTGTTGTTGTTGCTGAGGCAGCGAAGCCGAAGACGACAAAACCGAGTGATTCTGGAGGTGATGCGATTGATGCTGAAGTTGTCTCTGATGATGATTGAGTTGATAGTTATTGCTAAAATTGTAGCGTTGATCAATAATTGACGTATCAGGAAATCGAGCGTAACGCGTTGATTTTGGTGATTTCAAAGGATTATCAATGTTATTGGTACCGATAGTAATACTACTGCCACCACTTCCGCTGCCACTGCCTATAATCGGCGATGCAGATAAACTCGATTGCGGACTTGTCGGCTGAAGGGCTCGAATTTTTTCTTCAGTTATTTGACGACGATATGATTCGATTCGATCGGACGTTGCTGGTTGTGTACTATGCATGCATCCTTGAAAAAAATCCAATGCTTCATATAGGATAAAACATAGTCCCAGGACAATGAATGTCTCCATCATAAGAATCTCGGCATTATTTAGAAAAAAAAACTTTTAGTTTTTTTCTCAAAAAAGAAAAGAAAATTTTGAAAACAAAAAATTAAAACAAATAAAACCTTTTTTGTTTTCCTTTTGAATTATCTTAGAACGGAATTGATATTATGTTCGTAGTTTATCCTGAAACAGAAATGAAAAAAAAAATCAAAGTTTTCAATGAGTTTTTTATTTAAAACATTTTGTTTCACACCACGAATTCTGCCTTCAAGATGCGCTTTCGATGGATTTTTTCTTTTTTGATAGAATTTCAGTTTTTTACAGGTTATTTAAATATAACCAAATTAATTGAATTTTCATAGCTGATTTTGATCAAAATTTACATTTCAATTTTTTAAAAATACACCATTTTTTCTTTATCCTTTTTATATATCAAACTAATCACCTTGTAAATGTATTGAGTATATTTCATAGTGTTTTTGTTTGATCGACCCATATTAATAAACGCAAATCAAAAAAGAGTGATCTTTAGCCTTATGACAGAAAAATAAATTTTAATTTGAGGAAAATTTAATTTTTTGAATGTAGATAGTTCTTGATGTTTTAAGGCATCACCCTCAAAAATGGATTCATTTTGTTTCAAACTTATGTTTCATGGCACATAGGGGACAATAAAATCGATAGCTATGTACATATAAATTGGAATTGAAAAGCCCAATCTGCCTCTATATGTATGTTTACTGAATAATTTTGTATAATTTAATATCGTACATAACATATGTACCTACATGATATGATTTAAGGAATTTTCATGGATTCAGCAGACACTGAGTAAATAATTATCCTGGATAAAATTATTTCCAAGGGTATTATTATGCTCTTGAGAATTAAAAACAAAAACCTGCGAAACAAATTAACAATATATGTGTTTACATACGTACATAAATGCCAATCATTTTGTTTGTAAAAAACCTCAATTTTACATGAATAATTAACCACAAAGTGTTTTTATTTATAAAAATGGGTAAAATATTTTTGTACATAAAAACTTTTTCAATAAACCATTTTGCCTGAATCCAAAAAATTAAAACAACAAATCCGCTTGCAGCTTCGAGCATAAATCTCAACGAATATGGGTATATATTTTGTTGTTGTTTCAATTTATATCCGTTTTTAATATTACTTTCGTTAACAAAACCAAAAGTTGTTAAATCATAAGCCCACATCCTTTTTTTTCCATAAAAAGCGGACGGAATATAGCCGCAGGACGTATTCCGTTACATGAAGTTTATATTCTTGCTCATTGTGTTTATAAATATTGTAACAATATAATACTATTTTGTTAAGAGGCATACAAAATACATAGCCATATAAGTACATATATATTAACACATTTATGCAATGTTTTAATATTAATTCAACACATTCATTGTGTGTAGGCTATAATACACTTCGTGTCACATGGATAGGGTCAAGATTTTTTCGTTTTTTATTTGCCGATATTTCTTAAACCTTTGGGTTTTTTTTTAGAAAAATCCAAATGAATGAATGAGGTATGAATGTATTAAGTTTATATTGCTTGATAAATACAAATTTTATGACGGTTTTCCAAAATAAGGTCATAAAAAGTACCTGTTTTTTGCGTCACATGGATAGGGACAAGATCTAAATTTACCTATTAGCGTGTTTTAAATTAGATAAAAGGATATTCTGATTGTTTGGGAGCTTAGTACGAGTATTAATTTGATGGAATCAAGAAGTATGGGTAGAGGTAAAGGTCAAACCAAGGAGGAAATAGGCCAAATTCAAGCTTACCGGTATCTCGACAAAACCATCCATTTTATAGCCAGCACAATTATAAGAAGTTCAAATATTGTATACAACTACCTCAAGGACCCAGAGAGGTGTGGAAAAATCAAAAGGGAAGAGTCAAGCAAGCCACATCATTTCAGAAAAAGCGAGAGATATAGTGAGAGCAGCTTCAAATTCAAGGCTTTCCATTAGTAAATTCAAGGCAGAAGCTGGAGTAAATGCTAGCAGATCGACTGTTGCTCGGTGATACAGAAGGCAGACTACATACGACACCAAAAAATGAAGAAAAAACCACCATTCAATGATGCACGCAAGGGCCAACGCCTTAATTTCAAGAAATCACCGACTGTAGGTGAAATCGAGCTTGGCATACCGTCGTCGTCTTTCCCGATGAAAAAAAAACTTAATTTGGGCGGACCTGATGGATAAAGCTGCTATTTTCATGATTTAAGAAATGAAGAAATCTATCTTGAAAAACGGCACAGCAAAGGAGGCGGTGTAATGGAATGGGGAGCAATCAGCTATTATGGAACCGTGGAGCTGGATTTTTAAAGCTCTAAAATGACAGCAATCACTTAGAAATGGATTCTGGAACGAGCTTTTTCACAATTTTCTGAATTATTTGGTGGACAACGATGGACTTTCCAACAAGATAATGAACCAATACATACCAGGAGCAACAAAAGCCTGGATTCAGGGGTAAAATGTGAACCTATTACTATGGCCTACATATTTTCATGACCTAAACATCATGAAAAACGTGTGGGGATGGCTTTCAAGAGAAAAGTTTAAAAAGGAGGACGGCAATACCAAAACACCGCGGCCATAAAACGGTCCTGGGCCCAAATTTCGCTCAGACAACACTCTATTAATCCATACACCACGGGTTACTTGAAGTAATTCAGAAATCAGGAGGCAGCACACATTTAACTAAAAATAATTTTAATCCAATTAATAAACCAGAATTTACCTAAACCATAAGTTTGTTTTGTTATTTTCTTTACTTTAAAGGGTCTTACAGGTAAAATTAGATCTGGTTCCCTATCATGTGACACAAAAAACCATCAGGTACTTTTTAAGACCTTCTTTGGAAAAACAGGCATACAACTTGTATTTATCAACTTAAGAAAAAAATATTTGCTAGCAATAAAAACTTAATACATATTCATTCCACATTTGTGTTTTTCAAAAAAACCTAAGAGTTTAAGAAATATCGGCAAATAAAAAAGCTTGTCCCTATCCATGTGACACGGAGTGTATGTACTCTTGGAGTGCGTATATCAAATTAAAATAAAAATAAAATATAATTTTAAAATGTGTGGACGGGACAGTAAAAAAACAATTAAAATTTATTAATGCAAAAATATGTAGATATTATATTTACATTATAATATTTACATACTATTATTGTAAATTGAATTTGATTTGGATGAATATGGGGATCTGAACAAACAAATTATGCATTTAATTTACAAAACAAAAGTAAATGCAAATCTCCCATTTTATTTTTGTGTACAGAGAAATAAAAAGCAATTATAATGCGCCTTTTTTTTTATTGTATAAAGATATTTAAAAAAAGAACATTGTTTTTTTTTTTGCAATTAATTTATTTCTCTGACCTAAATCTGAAGTTGTTCATGTTCTTAATGGAATTTATTACATATGGCTGAGATTAATCAATTTTCCATTTAATTAATTATATTATAAGTGAAAACACTCATGATGAAAATGATATTTCGACTTTTATAAGTCATAAAGTTTTATGGAATTGAATGAAATACATTTTTTACTCATCAATGAATTCTTTCCATTTTTTAAATTTCAATTTTAAAAACTGTAATGAAATGATTTGAGCATAAGGTAGTGGATTAGAAATCTTGTCAAAAAGTTGAAAGGTTTCAAGGTGTTCTTAAATGTTTCTTGTTTGTTGTTATTTTTGCATTATAAAAAACGTTTTGACAGCATACTTTAGCTAAGAATTAGCAACGATGTTTTTTATGAAACAATATTCAAAAGAATTTAAGTAAAAGTTTCAGGTATTAATAAACTGAATTTTTCAATTAAGTATGAACTTCCAATTTGTGAGTATTCTAATCGATCCCGATTTTAAAATGATTAAAACGATTTCTCAATGTTTTAAGGTCTTTAGAATCTAAATTCATCATTTTAAGAGAAATACCTTTAGATACGTTCGTACCCTCAGGATATTTTTGTCTGCTCTTAATACCTCAAGAACTAGCAGTTTTATAGACTTTAAATACATGAGAAAAAATACAGAAAATAACGTCTCTCAAAAAATGTAATGAGTGGTGAGTGGAAATATTGAGTCTGGAAAAGCATTCTACATTCGTGTAGTGCGACTAAATAAAGAATCTCTGTATTTTACAGAACGACCGAAATTGGGCTCAAGGGTAAACTGATGGGCATTCCTAAAAAACGAGTATTACTGTTGAATTGTTTGAGGGGAGGAATGCAACTGGCTAATTAAATAGAGCATTGCTTATGGAAGTAGCGATAAAAAAATGAGAGACATGAAACTTTACGACGGTGATCGAAAGACACAAAAGTTTCAGTTAGACAACGGTCACCTATTATTTTTAGAGCTCTCTTTTGAGACTCAAGCGGGTTATAGGAGCACCTGCCCAGATATGGGAATTGTACTCAAGTTTCGGACGAATATATGCTTTATAAATTATAGCCAGATCAGAAGGGGTAAAAAACTTCTTGCATCTTCGGAGAAAACCTAAACACTTAGAAGCCTTTTTGGCGATGTCAAATATGTGATCACTCCACAACAAGTGGTTTGTAATGCACAAACCAAGGACTGATAGCTGTTCAGTCTCCTCGATGCAAGTGCCACTCATGGGTAGTGGCATTGGCGACAGTAGAGAGCATTGAGTTTTCGAAACATTAAATTCTACACTGTTTTTGATTCCCCATTCTGCCAAGATCAGAATTTAATGAGCTTATCATTTGCTGCCATTGGTCCACATCCAAAAAACAAGGATGAGAATCTAAAAACTAATATGAAATGCTGAGGGTACAATTTAGTGGGTTAAGTTTCTGACAAAAAATCATTTATAAAAATAAGAAAGAGTATCGGAGACAAAACGGAGCCCTGGGGCACACCAGATTTTATTTTGTGGATATCAGATTTGAACCCGCCCAATACTTCTTGAATTGAACGGTCCGAAAGGTAATTTATAACCCAACAAAGAAGAGATTCATCAATACCAACAGCACGCATTTTAAATAAGAGAGCTTGATGCCAAACTCTATCAAATGACTTTGAAATATCAAGAGCAATATTCTGTCTTTCTCCAAAACGAAGATTTGTTCCACTGTTCGGTTAGTTAAACCATGAGATCGCCAGTGCATCTATTTTTATGAAAGGCATATTACCGGTCATTGAGAAGCTTTAGTTCTTCGAGATATTTCTTAAGCTGAAAATTAATCAGCGTTTCCATGTCCTTTTAAAGAAGGGACGTGAGTGCTATTGGACGATACTTGGAGGGGAAGGACGATTCGCCTTTTTTAGGCCAGGCTGGAAAAATGCAGTTTTCCATCCACTCGGAAAGAGACCAGTAGAATAGAACAGATGGAAAAGCTTATGCAGTGGTTTTGCCAGCGTTGGAGAAGAACACCGCTTCAGAACAATAGCGGGGATACTATCCGGGCAAGCGGATTTCTGAATGTCAAGATCTTTTAGTACTCTAGCAACTGTACAAGTGCGAAAGAAGATTCGTCCCATAGAATCGTTTACGATTTCAAGTACAGGCGGAGTCATGTCACTCATTGGCAGCATCGAATTAATAGCAAACTTTGCTGCAAGCAAATTGGCTTTATCAATCCAGCTTACAAAAGGAGTGTCGTTAAAGACAAGCGTAGGAATTGACGAAGATATAGAGTTTCGCACATTTTGTTTCACTTAAAAGATAAATCTTCGAAAATTCGTAGGTACTAAAAATTGGAATTGTTTGGGAAAAAATAATGGAACTAATATTGGGTTAATTTTATTTTATAAATAAATAAAATGTTTCCCAATAAAGTTTTCATTTTAAACTTCCCGCTTTTTGCCAGTTGTCACAGTTGTCCCTTAGAATTAAAAATTACGCTAATACAAAAATGGAACGATGCACGCTTCAAAAACGAAACTTTTCGTTCGCCCTGATCTACCTTGTTGGCCGGCAATAGTGAAACTGAAGAAAAAAGAACCAGGTTTTCCCAATTCTAACTCTTTTAGAGATCTCAAGAAAAGGTTTTTTCGCTGATTGGTAGAATTAGAAGATATTGATTTGGACGAACGTTAAGTGTCGTAACGTACCACACATGCAAAATAACAATGACAATTGTTAAATAAAGGTTTACTGACCATTTCGCGAAAAGGTGATTACAATTAGCCAAAGAGGTTTTGTGATTTAAGACCTACTTCATCTTCATGCATCGGGAAGCAAAAGGTATATTAACATCGATTCAAGACCCCAAAGATGGAATTCGGGCAGTTATTAAGGACATGCAACCACAAATGTGTGATTCGGTCTTGGAATATTGTATTCAAATTTTATGAAGGACATTTGACTGATTCAGTTTACCATTTTTAATGACATACTTCCTTGTTTACAATGTAATAAACATCAATTAACTTCTTTTATATACTCGTTTCTTATTAAATAGTAAAATTAAACCTCTTATTGAAAAATTAACAATTTTGAGGTATTAATATACGAACAAGTTGTATGTTTTTCTTGCAGCATCCGAGGACTGTCATGCTAGAGGTCTGTGGTTTAATCCCTGCCTGTGCCATCTAAAGTTTTTTTCGCAGGTACTGCCTCTTGCAACAAATTGACAAATCTACCAAAAGAAATGCTTGTCATGAAAAGTGATTTCTCAAATTAGATGTTTGGATTTGGCTTAAAACTGTAGGTCACCTCTATCCCTGACAAAGTTACTAGCACACAGGAATGCTTAAGAGTTGTAAGTCACTAGGCCCTAGTTCTTTACGGACTTTTGCTCCACTTTATTTAATTCTTTTTAGTTGTATGTTTTTAAATTTTCCGAAATAGCATCAGAATATAGATTTTACCACCATTGCAAAATTACATCTTTTTGAAAATATCTATGCAACAGAAAAAAAAGATTTTAAGCTCAAAGACTGGTATTAACATTAGTTTGTAAGTATTTCCCTAAGGGCTTAATTAATTTAGAAAATGTACACAGTGCATGTATCATTTTATATCCATTATTTAAAACAGCCTATAAATTAGAAGCCATTTTCAAGTGTAAGACTTAATCATGATTTAAAAACCATTAATGAATTATTCATTTCTATATTATGACCCAATGTTTAGATAATGGTTGTTCGGTTTACCTTTTAGCACTTAAAATCATCACCCCCATAAAACTTTCCCACCACTCACTATATAATAATAATTTAGTTACCTTTATATACAAAGAGAAAGGAAGATGATAGATAATGGACTATTTATAACACTAAATCACCCGATACATGCGCTATATGCTGTGCACCCTCTAAAACAAGAGATTATTTTTAACTTAAAGATAGGTAGACTCAATAACTCGGCCCACATTCACTAACTTATAATGTAAAGGGTAATGTGGGTAGTAGACAAACTTTATGCCATGTTGTTAGTGGTTTTGGCCAAATACCTAGGAGTATACCAAAGAACTCAAAAAGATCCCTTTTATCCCACACCTCTTTTGCTATACCTACACATATTTTCCATCAACGTGATACCGCATCCGCAGGCTGTATTTATTTACATTAATTAGATACTAGTCCGTTAACTTAACTATACCCATACATGAATGAAATACACGTGGACCTTATTTTTGCGATGATGGGTTATATCACATATTATGAGACAACATGTCTCTCTTTCCTGTTTTGTCATTTTGTATGAAACAGAAGTTTAAATAAAATAAAATATAGGTTAAACCAAAAAATAAATAAAATACAAAAACATTAAACAACAACAGTGTGTTATTGGTAAACCAGAAAGTTGTGCTACAACCAGGTGAACATAATATCATGGTAACCAGAGTTTCCTGGTGGTTGGCCAATTCAAGTGATATGGTATGTATACTGTTATGTTAAGGTTGTATATATATCAGCTGAGCTATATAGAAAACCCACGAAACACTTTTATGAATATAACACCCATCAGCTGATGGAAAACTAAATTGTTTCGTAACCAATGTAGGTCTGGAAAGGTATCATGATGGTTATAGATTTTTGAACTGTTACCATAAACTGGTAAAATCTCACACCTAAGTCGAGTCGGTTTCAATGTGATCAGCTCATTTGGTGTTTGGATAGAATGTAAACTTAGAATTCCCAACTCAACTCAGACAGCAGCGGTTGGTTTGGGTAAAAGTTTTGTGAAGAAGTTAATGAAAGAGCCAAAATGAAGGTTTGTTTAGTTCTTCTTCTTATATGGCAAATATTTACCAAAATGAAAACATTTGATACCTCAGGGATAGAAGTAAGCCAATGTTAGGAAAACAAGGAAAGAGAGTCTGGGAAGTGACATACACTGATAATTTCCCATTGGTGCGGTTTAAAGTGATCAATACTTTTGCAACTAGCAGAATTGTAATTTAAAGAACTTTGAGAAGCAAGACAATCATTTATTTTTTAATTTTGTCAAATTTTACCAACAATGTTTTGTGTAAGATGAAATAATGTTCAAATGATGTTGAGTCGAAAATCAGGTTTCTTGATCTTTAAGATTTTAGATGACATACATTTATTTTCAAATGCATACAACAGTTTAAATTGATTGACGTTAGTATTTCTTGGTTCTTGAGGTATGGTTGAAGAAAACAAGGTCTCCCGAACGTACGATATACCTATACAACGCACCAATAAACATATCTTTCTAAACCATAAATTAAGATTCTAGATTGAAACCTCTAAAAGGTCAAAATATTAAATTTGACAAATCGGACAAAAATATTCACCAAATATCAAAATGTTAAGTCAAAGATTTTTTAATAGGGACCTTCGAAGTTTGACAAATTTGAAGGGGCCATATTGTTTGATCCGAGGCTTGTTAGCGCTTCGCAACTATTATCTTCGAATCCACACCCACAGGACAGTGCAGTAGAGGAAGACCGCGGATCAGGTGGCGCGCACAAGTGGAAAGTGACCTCACCCAACTTGGATCGCGAAACTGGAGACATCTAGCTAGGGACCGAGCTAGATGGAGAAGTTTGTTGGGTGAGGCCCTAGTTCACACAGGACTGTAGCGCCACCTTAAATAAGTAAGTATATTGTTTGATCTTCAAAAAAGTCGGCTCCTATCACCCAATTTTTTGTCGAAATAATCATCCTTCCAAAAGGCAGGATCATATGCCGCTACGCATTGACATCTCAGTAGAGAAAACAAGCACTGTACAAAATTTAATTTTGCCAAAAAAACTTATCTGGTATCCAAGCATGTTTCACGAGTATCAAATTAAACTGGACCAACTTGTAAATTTGAATGAATATAACAGTCTTACAAATATAAATATTCAAACTGACAATATAAAACATAAAATCTTGAGTTCTAGTAATTTTACAAACGCATCTGTTTCATATTACCAATATGATCCAAAAAAATGAATGGTTTGACGCACAGTGCTCAAACGCTAGGCGGAAAATGTTTACTTGCTTAAGAAAGTACCAGAAATACAAAATTGATTCGTTGAGGGTAAGATATAATGAAAGTGCCAAACATTTTAAGAGAATTTGTAAAAAAAACTTAAATATCAAAACACTCTGCTTGGTAAGCTTATTAATATAAGAAACTCTAAGGATTGGTGGGCATTGGCAAATTCACTTAAAAAGAAAACAATTATTGTTGGTGCTAACTTATCCGTAGACTGTTTCAAAGATTATTTTTGTAGCCTTTTGTCAACGGAAAACAATGCAGATCTGCACACTCAACATTTGCCAGCCGTGATAAATGCAGCTCTTGATTCAAAGTTTTTATTAACAGAATAGTGTACAGTGTTATCCGGTTTAAAAGACAACAAAGCACCAGGATTAGACCGAATACCTTTCGAGTTTTATAAAAACGCACCCCTTAGTTTTATTAATGAGATTTTGCTATTTTTTAATAATATTTTTGAAACTGAACAGATTCCAACTTTGTTTCGTCAGTCGGTTATTGTTCCTATTTTTAAAAAAGGTGACCTAAATGAAGTTGTTAATTATCGTGGTTTAACTCTGTCGGATACTCTTTATAAGTTGTTTACTAGCTTTCTTCTAAATCGCATCAATGAATGGCTGAAAGAAAATCGTGTGTTAAATGAGTATCAAGCCGGTTTTCGTAAAGGTTACTCGACCGTTGACAATGTTTTCAACCTAAATAGCATTGTTTACTTAAAATTTAAACAAAACAAGAATCAGGAAAAGGTGCAAGACGTCCGCTTGAACAAAATAGGTTCCTTAATGGTTCCGAAATTGATGAAGTGAATGAATACCAATACCTCGGGGTACTATTAACTTACAATCTCAAATACAAGAAACACCTGGTAAACAAATTAACAAGCTCAAAAAATGCAATAAATTTCTCGTGGTCTTCTTTTACTAGTAATCAGAATATTTCCCAAAGCAATACGTTGAAAATTTTTGAGGCAGCTTCGAGATCTATCATGTGTTATGCGGCACCTATTTGGGGACAGTGTGAACATGAAGACGTTGAAAAACTTTTACGTTTTTTCCTGAAAAAAATGCTATTTCTTCCAAAGAACACTCCCAACTATATGTTGCACCTCGAAACTGGTACCAACAAAATGTTTATATTCACTCTCAACTTACATTTTGAGTACATACGGAAAGTTTTTAGTTATCCAAGAAACCGACTCCTTAAAATATTAGCAGAGGAAACAATTCAAAAGTCAACATTCTGGGTTAATGATTGGGTTAAAGTTTTTGGTGATGCTGGAATAGAATTGAACTTTTATTCTCAAAGTATTGATTGAAACTTTAATAAGAAAGGCTTGGGAAAAAAATGTAGAAATGGCACGAATGTCACAGTTTCATGATGAATATTGTCGTCTTGAATATACGAAAAACGAGTTATATTTAATGACGTGTTGCAAGCTAAAGTCATATCATTGATTTTTAAGGCAAGAGGCGGGCTTCTTAATATTAATGCTCGGGCATTTAAAGATAATACAAATGGAATATGCTCATTTTGTAACTTGTATCTAGCTGAAAATACTTTCCACCTTGTGGCAATTTGTCCAATTTATAAAAGAATTAGATTTTTCTACTTCGGCAAAGAAAGTTTAACGAAAGATGAATTTTACATAAAAATGAATGGCCAAAACTACACAACTCTTTATTTATATCTTTTAGAAGTTTTGAAATATAGAAACTTAATTATTAATGACTATTTCTAATAAACAAAACAATTTGAAATATATGTAAATGAAATATAATGTTAAATATAAATATCAACATAAACAAAAAAAAATAAAAAAAAAATGAACATTGTATTGTAATAAACTAAAAAATCAAAAATTAAATCGCATTTGCCAATCTGACAGACAACAATATTGTTAATGTCATATTATTTTGCTTATTATATATCGTATTATTTTTATTTTATAAAATCAATATCAACTTTTAAAAATTTTGAGATTTATTATATCATTAAGATTATTATAGTGTTTTTCTATTGGATTGTTTATTTGTATTGTTTTTTTTTTGAAAAATAAAATACATTATTATTATTATTATTAATTATCCTTCCAAAAGGATACTTCCTATTGTGCTCGTTAAACTTGAATACACTGGTGTTGCGTTGTTTAGACAATTAAATAACACTCATACGCCACGCTAAATGAAATGTAAGATCTACCTATTACACCACCGCACCCGCACGTGAGACTGTAGATGGGAATTTGATGTAACCGATTTCACGTCGCTCTCAAGAAGAACTCGTTATTCTTCCATAGGGTTATGGGTGGATTTTTTGTTAAAAGCGCCATCAGCCCACAATTTTTTGTTAACGACGAAATTGGTTTCAACTGGACAAAAGCTCATCAAAAATTGAGCACCTCAGATGTTGCTGGAAACTGTTCACCAAGATTAACAAATGTAAAACTTTTTTCTGTGATAAGATTGTGTAGCAGCTCTATGTGAAAAAGTCACATATAACCTGGATTAGCTTAAAAAAATATGTTACAAATGTCATCAGTCAAATTCACTCTAATCTATAAGCACAAGAAAAATTTCAGAATCGAATACAAAAATTCAACGATATCCCACAAACTTTGGTTTCATTCAAAAATTTGGAGAAAATAAGCACTTAATAAAAGTTCTTATATTTATTAAGGTTTTAGATCAGAGTTTATCCAGTAGATAGGCGCGTATTAATTGTTTTTTTTTTCTTCTTAATATTTGGTTCGGTATTTCTTAAAAACAATACTCAAAGAATATTCAATAAAATAACTTCTTTTATCCGTATCAATCTCTTTGTCAAAGTTTGTTTTTACTTAATTAATTGCAAAAACAAGTAAATAAACCCAAATAAGCCAATAACCGTAAATATATTAATTTTGCTAAATCCCATAGACTTTTCTAAGTACAAAAGTTTTAATAAGAAAAAACAAAACAGAACAAAAACAAATACAATAACCATCAATATGAACTTCATTCATATTAAGTCCTTTACCTAGGCATACTCATAAGAAAAAATAAATAAATATCAATTCTGTGAAAATATAATTATAAGTCAAATTTATCATCATCAAAACCACTTGTAGCTTTTATACAATCAATCTCATCATAATCGGATTCATATACAACTTAATATAACATTAAGTTTCTTATTAAAGTTCTTTATAAAATAAAACAATTTTTTTAAAAGCAATAAGCAACACATCATACCCGTATATTGAATATTTCATTATTTTTCTCACAAAAATAACTCTCAACTTATACATATGAAAGAGTGGAGACAATAATAATATACCAGCAAATTATTTGAATAAAAAGACCGTTTGTGAAAGGACTTAGAAGCGCCATGCCACAATCAATTTCAATACAAGTTTGTTACCCCCAACTGACTTTTGTATATAACATTTCATATTGATCCTCTTATGTATATGAGTCCTTTACAAAAGGATTAATAAATAAATTTTGAAAATACATAATAATAAAGTGATGGGTACCTTTTATAACTTTATCCTTCTATCAAAATCTGATTTAGACAGAACAGACAAGAAAGACAAGGACAAGTCTGATTTATTGAATCGTTTATTTTCATTTTCACAAAGGACCAAGGTTCAAGACGATTCTCTATGTTATATCCTTTTTCCATAACAAAAACTAGATATTTGTTTGTTATCAATAGAAACAGAATATTCTCTCTATCTCTTTTTTTTTGTTCTCCCTAAAATTTGTTTCCTTCGTCCTTTAGGTTCATTGCCTGGAAAATAATTCAAAACTCAAAATTGCTGAGGAAAAGTGTCGTCGTCATCGTCATCGTCCTTGCAAATTTTCAATATAGTATTTTGCTGCAAAGCAGGAAATGACACTCGTGTCGGTATAGGGATGAGTTATTCAATTCAGCTTTCCAAAAAAGGAGTAAGAGAGGAAAAGGATGTGGAATTAAGTTGCTTTCTGGAAAATCGAATTGAAAGCATAGGTACCTAGGAGGAGTGTAAGAGACCGCATCTCCGCATCACCATGTATCTTACATCAGATAAAAGCATCACCAATGAATTCCTTTCAAAATAATTTGAATTAAACCCCCCCTCTTCTTAACTTTTCGAACGCAAATGATGAAAATTTTCGGCTTAAGTTTGAGTAAGAAAGAGAGAGAAAGGTTTTCTCTTGCCAGAAACTTCCTTCTATAAAATCAAACGAATATGAAAAGAAAAAAGTCGAAGACCTTTTATAATTGAGTTCAATATTCCGACACTTTGGAAATTCACTTTATAATCATTTTCCAAAATTGTTTAAGGCTGGACTAGACCAAGACAGAAGTAAAGGGATACGATGTCACAGCAGCAGCGCAATGTCAGCGTGAGCGTATAGAATCGAATCATGGTCCTTCTCTTCATACATATTATAGTATATCGCTGTAAGGCTCTGGCGCTCCTGTTTGATTGTTGTGAATACTTCACTGTTCATAAAGTATTCGAAGAATATTTCTGTATCGCTTGCTGCTGTATACAGGATACCTATACTTAATGAATTCTTGCCTTAAGCCATCGATCGTCATTTTGCTCGTTGAAAATTGTAAAATTTTCGAACTATGAGAAACAGGAACATTTTAAGAGGGGTCCTTATTTTGGCCTTCTGCTTGTTGTAGCCCTATAGTCGTTCAACATCGTGTCGTCGTCGTCGTCATCGTTGTCGCAGTAAAATTTGCTGCTTGTCGGGAACAGCATTAAGGTGAATATGAAAATTTAATTGGAATATTTGGCAAAAGTCCTGCGGCAAAATTAAATCCAGCTACCTACCGAACTGAGTTTTTGTTTAACTATTTTTCTTCTGCATTGCAAGGACTTGAATATAAGAAAATACAAAAAAAAACTAAATTATGAAACCTCACCCTGCGAAATTAAAGCGCACAACCAACCAGTGCCGGATTTTTAACATTTTTCTTGCCATTATAATGGAAAGGTTTGGATATTCACCTTTCTACAAGTAAATGTGGGTGAATTTAGTTTGGAATACTGCCCGGGAAAGGATAACAAACTCTTTTTCTTAGTTTCTTTTTTTGACATTTAATCCGTTGGCAGACTTTTAGAGATCAAGATTTAATTGGAAAAATATTTAAATTTTGTGTTAAGCTCTGCAAGAAACAAGTAAAAAATTTGTACTTGTCATGTCTATGTGACTAAAAAGAAGTATTTTAATAGAAAACATCCCACTTCTGATTTTTGAAACTGGTGAAACCCAAGACCTTTTGCCCTTACACTAGGCCTCAATATAGTTAAGTTCAACACTGTTTCTAATAGGCAAGGCCAAAAATATAATTTGCCATGACAAATAGCCCCTTATTAATATTTCGTTTGATTCTGGTAGCCTGAAACCGAATCCTGACACAACGTGAGGTAAATTTCGTAATCAAAAATAATTTCAATGTGGATGTCTTTTTTGAATTCTTCTTTTTTTTTTTTAATTCCTTCGTCCTTTCCACTTGCTGTACAAATATATACATATACCCATACCTCTTATGTATGTATTACCATTAAACAAGAGGAGACCTTGCTTTTACAGGGTTAAGGAGTTGGAGGATTATAATTTTCTGTTGTAATGGACTTTCAGGTTTTCATTAACGCTTTTTGTTAATTTTGTATTCGTTTCATGTTGAAAATGTTTTGTTTTTATTTTTTGTTTCTTTAATTTTTCTGTAATTTTTTTTTTCAAGCTCGAAGGGAAAAGGTTTTGTTTGTTTTGAGTTTTTATTTTTTTTGTATTTCTTATATAAAATTTTATGGTGTAACACTTTGTTTTGCATTGAATTTAAATGGTGTCCAATGAGGTTAAGATGATGATTGTGAAGAGGTTTTGAGTAGGTACCTATACTACACTCTCATAGTTGTTGGCGGTGTGAAGGTTTTTTAATTTTTTTTTATTTTTTGTTTATGTTTTTTTTCTTCGGCTGGTGTTGTGTAAGAAGAGCGACACTGACGATGATGGGGATATTTTGTTGTTTCAAGGCTGTTTTAAAGGATTTAAAATGGGTGTTTATGTCGGTAATTATTTTTTAAATGAGCAGAAAACTTTATATTTTTGTGTATAGAGGCATTTCAAATTTTTCCTTTTTTTTTAAACCATTTTAGCAGGTTGTTTGTTGTGGTTTTTCAAGCAAGAAATGTTTGGTCTTATTGTTTTAAATTACGTAAAATATATTTGGAAATATAAAAATCAAAAAAATCAAAATATAACTCAAGAATTCAAAAGGATTTTTGGAAGAGCTTTTAAAGAATCTTTTATTTTTAGCATTTTAAATTTGTTGACATTAAAATTCAAAACAGGAATAAGGATTTAATTTAATTTTTGACTGGAAATGAAAGTGCTGTTTTCAAGAACAAAGAAGTTTCTTAAATATTCGTATTTTTGTATGCCTTTTTTTATAATAAGCACACACTCAAGGGGATACTACTACATTTATTATGCAGAGGCACAGTAAGAGCACTAGGAAGAGGAGATGTCGGTGCACATTAGTTTTGAATTCCTTAATATTGCAATGACTAGGAAAGACAGAGTGTGGTAAGGCATTCCACATTCGCGTAGTACGGCTAAAGAACGAATCTCTGTATTTGACAGTACGACCGAAGTTGGGCTCGAGGGTATACTGATGAGCATTGCATACCTACAAAGATAGCGTGGAAATAACATTATAAAAACAAATTCAGATAAATATTATTTTCTGTCAACGAATTTTTATGATTTTTAAAACTTATTTATTTTCTTTCGGTATTCACTTTTAAAAAATGAGGAGCTAAAATTTTGACCAAAGATTTATCAAAGTGAAAATTCTGTCAAGTTGAATATTTTTTTAAATCGAATTAACAACATTTTATTATTTTGCCACTATTCCAAAATATAGGGTTTTAAAATTGAAGCTGGTAGATTTTGGCGCCCCCTGGAGGCCATTTTGTTTTGGTGACATCTGTCAAATCTTTTGTTTACTATGCAGTTGTTTATGCCAAATCATTATTGCAAGTTACACGATTGAACAGCACGTTCAAATGATAAAACTTTATTATCAAAATGAGTGTTCGTTAACCCAAACGTTGCGGGCATTGCGCCCATTTTACGGTAGACGTGGTGGCCCTTCACAGTCGACTCTTCAACGTTTGGTGGCCAAATTTGAGACGACCGGTTTAGTAAACAATCAGCCAACACCCGTACGTTCAAGGAACGCAAGATGGGCAGAGAATATCGCCGCTGTCCATGAAAGTGTACAGCAGAACCCGAGGCAGTCTATTCCTCGCTAAGAACTAGGCCTTTCGTACACTTCAACTTGGCGATTTTTTCGTCAGGACTTGGGTTTACGCCCGTACAAGATCCAACTGACCCAGGAGCTCAAAATTCATGACCATCAACAACACCGTTTGTTCGCTGAATGGGCTTCGAATCGTTTGGAAGAGGACCCCATTTTTGGCCGAAAAATCATCTTTAGTGACGAGGCGCATTTTTGGATGACTGGCTGTGTTAACAAGCAAAATTGCCGTATATAGGGGCGACACCAACCCACTCGAGGTACACCAGGTGTTATCACAAAGTGTTTTTAAAAAGTTACCGTTTGGTGTGGATTTTGGGCCGGCGCGGCGGCGTTATTGGTCCTAACTTTTTTGAAAACGACGTTAGTTAGGCGGTCACCGTCAACAGTGAGACCTACATAACGATGATAACTAATTACTTATGGCCCAAATTGAACCATATGGACCTAGACGACATGTGGTACCAGAAGGACGGTGCTACGTGCCCCACAGCAAACGCCACGACATCTACACACAACATCTACCCGCCCTTATTGAAAAACTCCATAGTTGTCTTTATGACTACAATGTTTTCTTTTGAATGATAAGAAAGGGTAAAATAAAATGCTTGATGTAAAATTCGCCTTGAATGGAAGTATTTTTTCTGTAAAAAAATGAACACAAAATTAATGATTGATAAGCTTTTGTAAATTATAAATTTTTTACTCAAAACATGTATTTTTTGTTTAAACTTTATATGCCAAAAACACAGTGAAAGCCTTAAGAAAAAGGAGAGGCTAGAAAGGCGATTTCAGTATATATCGATCTCAAATTCTGGTATATTGCAATATTAATACAAAACAGAGTGCGGTAAGGCATTTTACATTCATCGAGTTCGACTAAAGAAAGTATCTCTCTACTACACAGTACAGCCTAAGTCAGGCTAAAGGATAGTCTAATTACTTGAAATTGATTGATCCAAAATTCAATACAAAACCCTTTTTTTCTTAAAAATAATACCCTGTACAAACGTTTTCAAAAAAAAAAAAAATATTTATAAGTAACTTTTAATTACTTCCTTGACTTAAATTTTCAAAATTATTTCTATCAATAAAACTTCTGTCAAATTGTTTTCACTTCTTTAATTTATTTTTCTATAAAAAAATCATCTTCAACAAAACTTATTCCTTTATATGTATGTATGTATGTATATACATATATTTGTATTTAAAAGAAAATATAATCGACTCTTGAACTTGTTTAAATTTATTTCGATTTTCCTGTTGGTTATTTTCCAAAATTTATTCCACCATAAGTGAATAAATTAGGAACGTTTTTTGAGATAATTCGGTATATTGGTAATGGTTAAAAAAAAAGAATTCCAAACAAGGGAATAGTCAACTTTTTTAAAGCGAAAATATATGTACCACCTAAATATACATAGTATGTATATATATGTATTTTCCAAGAAAATAAAGATGCCATAGTGTATACACAGGAATATTTATTTACTTACCTTGCTTCAAGGAAGCGGAAATAATTCCTAAACTTTTGATCAGATAACACAAAACAATAACAATAATTTAGATAGATTTTTGTTTATTTCGTCGAATATAATAATTGTCAATGCCAGCCACGACGACGCATTCAAATATACACAAAGATACTTTTTTTTTCAAATATCATTCATTTCCAAATGTATATCCTTTTTCTTTGTCTATCTCTCTCACTCTCTCTCCCTCTCTAGAGGGAAATAATTTGTTTTATATCTTTTTGTACGAGTATATATTGAGATACATGTTCATAGAAATAGGAGACAAGAAATTCAATTTGATTGTATTATCGATTTGAAATTAAATTTAAAGTTTATTGTTATGGCTGACAGGATGCTGGTGGTATGCTGCTGGTACTGCTGGTGCTGGTACTATAGTGATGATGATGATTGTGTTTTGTGTTGGGCGCCATTTGTGATATACACGCGCTCTACAACTCTACGTGCCAGAAGTGTTTCATGGTTTGCTGTCATAACAACTGTAGCAGGATGCATATTGCTTTAAATTGTCATTTTCATTACGTGCGGCCTAGTTTTATGTACCTACTGACTTTTTCTCCCTGTCTCTCTGTATCTTTATCCATATAGCTTATGCTTCACTCTCATAGAGTGTTCATACTCTTGAATTCAAATCTCAACAGTGCCTTTGGCTAAGGAGCAAGGTGAAGGTTATTTTTTGGTCCCAGCACCACTATAGCACTATAGCAATCAAAATAATATCCTTAAAAAAGACACAAAACAAGGACGATTTTAACAAAATAAAAAAAAAGTTACAGTGAAACACATTTAGTATATAACGGCCGTATTAAAAAAAGGAGGTGAGCAGAGGGAATTATATAAAAAATAAAATAAAAACTGATACAATGCATTACGATTGCTTAACGTTGATTGTTTTGACGCAGTGACCTCCAACTTAAAAAAAAAAAAACTAAAATGGAACTAGAATTATTGTTCTTCAAATTTATTGTTATGATGTTGTCATTCGAGATGCATCCATTTTATATTTTATACTTGAAGCTTTATTGCTTTGGGTGCTTTTTATTTTTATTTTAATGTGGAAAGCAATATAAAAGATTTAATGTAATACAATCTGAGATGATGTTGAAATTCAACAAAATTTTTTAATGTTCTCATAATATGTTAAATTACATTTTTAATTTAATTTCTTAACCACAAAGTTATGGTGGGAACATGCTTTGCTTTTTATTATAGTTTTGGTTTTATTTAAGCTCTTAGAATTTTGACTTTTATTGTTCTGTACAAATTTGCTAGAGTTCCTTACTGAGGACGGATGGAAGTCTTCATATCATATAGTTATGGTATTCATTTTAAATATAAAATATTTCTTTTTTTAATTGACAATAATTTTAACAAATTTCTGAGGCTATAAGATAGTAAAAGAAAATGAAGAATTTGTCAATAAAATTACTTTATATTAATTTAAATGAGTACTTTAAACTTATAAATTTGTACGATTTTAACTGAAATAATATTGAGTTAAATTAAGTTATTAAAGCTTTTATTATACGCAACTTGTTGCGTTATCATTGAAATAGAAATGCGAATTAATGAAAAATTGTTAATCATTTCAATAATCTAAGATAAGAAACTTTTCCTACCAAATAGAAATTATTTTATCAAGTTCTAGGAAAACATTTGAAAAAAGAGGTTAATATAATAATATTAATCAGCTCTCGTATAGATAATTAATTTGATAAGCAGCTGTTATTTGGAAAATGAGAAAGAAATTAATTGAAAACCATAAACACAAGAATTGGTGTAGGTATGAAGCCATTTGGCATATCAGTATTTCTTTGAGGATATAACTGTTGAAATCTTCTAGTTTCAAGAACATCTTAAATACGTCAGAGAAGATTTGTCCATACCAAACTAAATAAAGTGAGAGGGCTTGAAAAACCCTTTCAAATGCTTTTGAAATATTTATAAAGCATTAGCTTTTCTACTCAAGCCATTTCGAAAATATCTTATATGTTTCATATGGGCATATTGATAAATGCTTTGTTTATTTGTGGCTCTCTATTTTTTTGAAAACTTTTTTTCTAAAAACACAAATTTAAAAAAAAAAACATTTATTTCACAATTACTTTTGCAAAAATTTCTTAGAAATACTTTTATAAATTATTTTTAAAATTAAAACCAATATTAATATTTAATAAATATTCGAAAAATACATTTATTTTTTGAAAAGTTAATCTGATATTAAAATGTAATGTTATCGAGTTGACAGTTTTGGTAACTTTTAATGTTTCAATTTTTATAATTCAAAAATATTTGTTTATATACCTACTCTGCTCCTTCTTTAAAAAAATGTTAAAATATATTTAATTAATTTGTTATTTTTAATTCAATTTTGTTTCATTTTATTTTAACACAATTTTGTTTCATTGCATTTTAGTTCATTTTATTTATATTGTTTTTTTTTTTGCTATTTATTTTATTTCATTTTATTTTATTTTATTATATTTTGTTTTATTTTATCTTTTTTTATTTAATTTAATTTTATTTTATTTTTACGTAAATTTATTTTATTCTAAATTTCTTTTTGTAATGGTCAAAATTCTATAAAGCTAAGAATTCTCGAAACTATAAAAGGTTCAAGTGTAAAAATGTTTATGATTTTCTTCGTTGCTTAACTGGCGCCCAATGTGGAATATTATTTTTTACTATATAAAAATAAGTCGGGTTTTCCTTCCTGACGTTATAGCTCCAGAACGCACGAACCGATTTCTACGGTTTTGCATTTTGGAAAGGTCTCGCGCTCCGTGAGGTTTACAATAGACAAAATTCAGGAAAAAATTTCAACAGGTGAACTCCGTTTAGCTTCCCATAGAAAGCTATTGTAAAAGTTCCGATTTGTGGAATTGAGATTTTTAAATTTTTTGACGTTTCAAGGGCCTTATATTAACCAAATCTTACTTTTGGGAACCGTTTTTAGTCAACCATATCTCTAGAAACGTCAGAGATATCGACTTCAAATAACGTATGAAATCTCCAATGAAGGAATGATTCAGATTGAGGATCAATGCTTGACAATTGCAAACAAGCTACTGATTGAAGTAGGAATGATTGCGCCAAATCGATCAATGCACGATGCATTGAACCAAGAATTAAATCGAGAGCTGCAATACAATGTTGATACATTGCAGGAATTCGTTCGAAATAATGTGCCGTTGCTGAATGAACAGCAAAAACAAGTATACGAAACATTAATGCAAGCGCTGGACAATAATACTGGTGGTCTATTCTTCCTTGACGCACCTGGAGGAACAGGGAAAACATTTGTCAGTTCATTGATTTTGGCCACTATTCGATCAAGATGTGACATAGCTTTATCGTAAGCATCATCTGGAATTGCGGCAACTCTTCTAGATAGCGGTCGTACTGCACATTCTGCGCTTAAGTTGCCACTCAATTTAAACACAACTGATACTACAACATGCAATATTTCCCGATTGATGCAATGAAAACTCATTGTTTGGGATGAGTGCACAATAGCACATAATAAATCACTGGAAGCACTTAACTTCACACTGAAGGATTTTCGAAGAAGTAACAACATATGTGGTGGATTGATGATATTGTTGGTAGGCGATTTCAGGCAGACGTTGTCAATAATTCCCCGTGGAACGCCTGCAGATGAATTGAATGCTTGCCTGAAGGCATCACTTTTGTGGAATAAGCTACAAAAATTATTGCTAACCAGTAATATGAGAGTTCAACTTCAAAATGATCAAAGTGCTGCACAATTTTCCAAACAATTATTAGCTGTTGGAAATGGAAAAGTGCCAGTTGATGCAACAACTGGATTAATTACTCTTACCAACGACTTTTGCCGATTTGTAGACTCTCAATTAGCTCTTATTGAAAATGTTTTCCCAAACATTAGAGAGAATTATCAGAATTATGCTTGGTTAAGTCAACGAGCAATTCTCGCCGCAAAGAATAATGATGTACACGCACTGAATTTCACCATTCAATCAAAAATCACTGGCGATTTGGTGACATACAAATCCGTTGATATCATAACAAATCCCGATGATGTAGTTAATTATCCAACGGAGTTTTTGAACTCTCTGGAGTAACCAGGATTTCCACCACATAACTTGCAACTCAAAGTTGGTTCGGTTATTATGATATTGCGTAATTTGAATCCACCGCGACTTTGCAACGGTACTCGACTTGCGGTGGAAAAACTTATGCCGAATTCGATTGCGGCAACCATTATTAACGGAAAGTACGCAGGTGAAAATGTACATGTATTCCTCGAATACCAATGATTCCGACTGATATTCTGTTTGACTTCAAACGATTGCAATTTCCGGTTCGCCTTGCGTTCGCAATAACAATTATAACAAGTCGCAAGGCCAATCGCTTAATGTTTGCGGGATAAATTAAGAAAATCATTGTTTTTCACATGGGCAGCTATACGTTGCGTGTTCAAGAGTTGGGAAACCATCTGCTTTGTTTGTGTTAACGTCAGACCAAAGAACAAAAAATGTGGTTTACCAAAGAGCACTTCAATTTGCGGACAAGTATAACGCTTCGATTCAGTATTTACTTTGGATTCACTTTCATTTTTTACTTAGAGAAGTTCAACTAAATTACACTTCATTTTTGTAATCGAAATGAATTCAATACTGTTGTGAAATGAAATAAAATGTTTCCTTTTCAAATATAAAACAAAAAAAATAATTTGTCTTCATCTTTTAATCAACAAACGAAATGTTACAAAAAACAAAGCCATCAGGTGGCGAAACGGAGTTTGCCGGGTTTGCTAGTTTAAGATATTTTTAGGTTTTTATTTTTTTTTCTTCAATCTTAATCAAAATTTCTAGAAAACTCATTCAAATCAATTCGAAATTTATATTAAAAATCTCAAATTGACAAACATTACAGAATATAATACTCAAAATGTGTCTGAAAATCATACATAGAAAGCTTAATTTCTTCAGCTGAGGGAATTACTTTGTTGAAGTTTTATTAACATACCCTTGAAGGGCATACATACATATATGTATTTATGTACCTCCTAATTTAATATAATAGCTTCAATCACAAAAAAATAAAGCAAATCAAATATTGCAAATTATTTATTGATACGTCCTCATATCAATTCTCTTGAAATCATCATCTTCATGTTTTTTTGTTTGTCTCCTTAAAAATGTACATATCTCAAGGCATTAAGACACACTTGATTATAATTTTCATATCAAATTGTTTTATAATTTTTAATCTCTCCAAACCACATTATAAATCGGTAGGTACATTCATCAAATGTACGCACATATTTATATAAATCCGTCGACGTATTGGATTCATTTTTCATTTTTAATGTTTTTTTTTTTTCTTTTTCTTCATTTCATTTTTAACGTCTTAGAGCTCTTGTTCTTAACGTCTGCTTAAACTGACATTATTTTCACATTCTCAGATAATACGTCACTCTCACATCCAACATCCGCCGCTGCCGTCAAGTACCGAAAATTCAATTCACTCATCCGAAAATACCCTCAGAGAATGAAATTTTCAAACAAAAAAAAGTAAGAAAATAAATGAATTTTTCAACAGACGTTACATGGGTACCTACTCTCACCTACCTATCTCAGAGCCCAACAGGAGTAGCTTGCTATAGTCTTTATACTATTTTACCTATGGTGAGGCTCTAGTAGATTGATGAATATCCTTTTATGCATACCTACAACATGTGTACATATGTTTGTTACTATTGAAAAATGAATGTCTCCAGTGTGGGCCAACAAAATGGGCATTTGAGATGGATATGGGGGCTTGTTCCAAGCTCTGCATTAAGATTGGAATAATTCCATCTAGACAAAAGCTATACTGAAAGGATAAAAGATCTCATACTCATACAATAATGGACATCGTCTTTTATGTATGTGACAAATGGATTATTGTTATTGTTGTTGTGTTTTTTATATATAGTTACATATATAGGCATGTTTTTGATCCATCTCCCTTCCCGTTGCCATATGAAGATAATCTTAAATATTGCAGACGTGAATGACACCTCTGGCATAAATGCAAATTGAAAACAATCGTCAGAACCCAAAAACAAGGTATAAAGAGAAAGCATTTTTACCTTTAACGAGTTTTTGATTGTTTTGGCAACACAAGGAGGATTCGCATCAGGAGCAAAAGGATGAATAGGTAGAGTATCAAAAAACAATGCACATTTAAAATTTTTGAAAAAGAAGAACAAGAAGAAGAAATATTCTCTATTTTTGTTTTTTTTGTGCTCTTTTTTGTTGTTTTTGTTATGAGTTGTCCTTGGGGATGCGACAAGAATAACAACAGCTTGAAACATACACACACACACACACACATCTGCATCATACATACATACAAGATAATTGATTTCCATTCAAAGAGAATAAGAATGAGGTTTTGTGCCAAACATAACACAAAAAGAAAAACATACAAAAACTTGTGATGATACGTGCTTTAGAGAAAAGTAATGGTCTTTCTTTAATACAGGTACATATATGGCAATAAATTAAAGTCCTTGGCACATTTTTTGAGATTGAGATGCTTGTTTAATAAATCTTAAATTAAAAAAATATAAGATCGGTAGTAATATTATTTCATAAAACTTAAGTGGTAAAATTAAATTACCATTTCAACTATTTAAAAACAAAAAATTATTCAAAGAAAAATATTTTAATAATTTAAAATATTAAACAACTAAATATCGAGCAATTTGCGAAAATTTAAATCCTTTTGCTTACTTAATAAAGGATAATTTAACTTTTCTAAAATGGTTCATCTGAACACGTCTAAGCAGTAACAGTTCATGAAAAAAATAAAGAAAATTGACTGAAGAATAAACCTATGAATTTAAAATGCAGGAATGTCTTATGTTAGGAGATGGTAGATCGCCAAAATAGTTCAAAATTATCAAATTTATCTTTTTAACTTAGTTAACTATACTAACGTTAACATTTCATGAAATCATTAAAAATTTGGAGCCAACGTTTTTCGTATGATAATAAGAAGTTTCATTTAAATATTTAAATAACGAATATTTTGAAAAAAAAACACGTATACGTCACAGTGCCTCAAAAAAAAATTATAACCAATTGTAAGGTTTCCACCATAAACCACTATATAAGCTATATTTAGCTTATTGTTAATAACAATAAAGTTTTGTTAAGCTTAAACAATATGCAAAAGGACTGAAAGTTTGAACAAATTTAAGAACTTAGCTCTAAAATCAAAGTCTTCATCAATTTTTATATTAAAAAGTATAAAGACACAAACTTCGTTTTCTGCTTCGTCATAACTCACAGAATGTTTTTCAAATTACATAAAACTATTTCTTTAATAAGTTAATAATGAAGAAAAAGGATATATGCATGCCAATGTATTTGTCAATAATCTTTAAAAATGATGATAATAATTTAAAACAAAAAAAAGCTACTTTTGAACCATGTACAGGATGGTTCACGGGAATAGGTCTAAAAGAAGATGGGTTTTTCTTGATGTAGGCTAAGTTTGAGAAAGTTGGAAAGGTCTCATTCGATCCACAATGGAGCAGCGGAGTGTCCTTCACCGTGTGTTCGCGTACGACTCATTTGTCAAAAACAAGGAAACGGTTGTTAAAGTGCAGCGTGCATTCAGAATTAATTTTATTATTGGCCGCTGGATATGCCATCATTTATGAGGGATGTAGAGCATTTTCACTTTGACGGTTTTGTAAATAAGAAAAATTTCCGTTATTAGTGCGCGAAAAACCCTCAAAGCTTCCACGAACGACAGTTGCGCAGCCCTACACGGAAAGAAATAAATTGCGAATATTACAACGTCAGTATGGGTGTGAACGCAGTACTGTATGGCTTAGAAGATTTCCATTGGATAAAAAGTTGCAAGCATAGTTAATTTGGCCATAATGAGAAAAGTAACGTCGACAATAGTTATAGCCGATACGCCAATGCCAGTATCGGAGTCAGGCCCATACTGACTGGCGACATGCACAACGCTCCTAGCAGAAAAGTCTATACATTTATTGTTATGTCCCTTATGCTTACATTGGATTAATAACTATTGATAGTAATCCAATAACGGTATCGATTATCAAGCGGGAATAACTAGTAGCATTGCTACATCTCCGGTACAGTATGGGGCTGAAGGCAATGCTGTCTCGTCAAACGTACTATGCGTCCATGTGTTACAAGCAATGATTGTGGTACCATACAGTATAGTACATAATCCCATACTTATAGGAGTTGTTGCAAGACAATATAGGAATATCACAGATACTTTTTTAGTATCGGTCTCCAGGCCATACTAGCATTGTCATAAATGCTCTACACTTCTTTCCGTGTAAAGTGACTGTTTGGTGTGCAGTTTAAAAAAAAAATTATGATTGGTCCTTACTTTTTTGAGGAACAAGGAAACTTGGTGAGCGTCAATAGTGCCCGTTACATTGACGTGCCCTACTCTGAAACAATTAAGATGCACAATGATGGAAAACATAGTACTAGCATGGGTACCAGGGCATTCTGGTATCAAAGGCAATGAAATGGCGGATGATGCAGCCAAAGGTGCTACTAAATTTCCACTTGTTATTGATGCTCCGAATTTCTATCAATTGACTCGCCAAATCTATTTCCAAGAGCTAAAGATGTAGCTTGAAGTCAATTGGAATAACTGCAATAGTTTTCTTCGTACACATAATCCACATCACCATTGCATTCCATATAATAGGCAACTAATCAGAGAAAATTGCATAAAGATACTCCGAATCATAGTTGGGAAAACTATTTTAAAACCCGAGTTGCGTAGAAGAAGCCGAATTATCAACCTGTCAAATGTCAGCTGGAGGAAGATGGAGCACCTCCTCACACTGCGATCTCCACAATGAACGTCGTCGTACGGGAGAAGATTTTCCGGCCGCCTCATTCCACGTTTTGGAGATATGCATTGGCCTCCTAGATCAACTGACTTGACGGTGTGCGATTTTTACTTGCGACATATAGGAACTATATGGCAAGTTTTGCATTCGTGCAGAATTTTGTCTGTCTGTCCACGCTCCTACAGCCTATACCATTGGGTCGATTGAGTTCAAACTTGGAAGTTAAGGTTTTGAGCAGATTCGCGTTAGGCGTTTTTTTCATTTTTTTTTAAGATCAAAACTAACAGTGGCCCCCATACAATTTTTTTGGTCAAAAAACGAAAATTCGAATTTTCTCAAAAACAAACCGATAGATTTTTTTTAAATTTTCTCTAAAATTTTATTTTTTAACTTGGCTTCTTTTAATAAGAAAAACATATTTTTGTATTGTTCAGGAAAGGTACAGCTCATAGAACCGTTATTTTGTTTTTTAATTTTCTCAGCAACTTATGTACTGATTTCAATAATTTTTTTTGTGAATAAGCTCTTATATTGCTTTAACAATATTTGATTATCAAAAGTGCAATTTTGTTTTGTTTGGATTTTTAAAAAAAATATTGAATTTTTTTATTCAAAATTCTATATCTCAAAAACGGGTTAATATTTTTTTACGAAATTCAAATGTAGAGCGTATATTTACAATCAATAAACAACTGCATACCAAAAATATTTTTAGAACAAAATTGAAAAATTTTATATATAAAAAATTAATTTAAAAAAAAACCGCTCTAACGATTTTCGAAAAAAATTTTTGAAAAATCAAGGGCTTTTTTATTTATAAAATGGCATTTAAATTTTTGAAGACAAACTTATTTTTCAGGTAAAATTTTGAATCTTAAATTAGTTTTTTTTTTTAATTATTTTAACTGTATTGAATGTAACCCCCTCCCAAAAAAATTGAAAAATGGAGGTTTTTTCGACGAATCAAATGGCATTTATATCTTTGAAGACAAACTTATTTTACAGGTATATTTTTAAATCTTATATACATAGATACTTTTTTAAACAGACTCTTTGAATACAGGAGCAAGTTCGTGCGACCCAGTCGTGCATTTTATTTCTTTTCTGGTTATCTAAAGTCAAGTGTTTACGAGTCAAAAACACTTAAACTAGACGAACTTTTGGATGCAATAAAAGCAAAAATTGCACTAATAGATGAAAACTTGCTTCAACTTATTCACTTAAATTTGACTTGACTTGATTTTATTAGTGCTACGAACAAGATAGACGTCATATGCTCAATGTTCTTTTTTTGTAAGATAAAATAATGGTACGTCTAAAACATCATGAGTTATATGTATTTGTTTTTGTCCCTATTCCCGTGACTATATTTTCATCAAATATTTTGTACATGCTTTTCGTGCTTGTTTTAATATCTTGAGGTCTTATTTTAAAGACAACAACAAAAATCTATGGCGACACTATTGATATTATTCTGGGGTTTTTTAAACAAATTCTGAATTTTAAAAAGTTTTTCTAAATTATCATCACTTTTATCAATTTTTCTTCTTCTTTTATTATGCAGACTTCGAAAGCAAAAAATTTAAACTAGTTTAACTTTTTTCCCAAATTGCAAAACAAGATTGGTTGCCAAAATTTTTCTTATTCACAACCACGCCTTAGGTGTATTTCCTAGTCCTGTGTTGCTGCAGTGTCTGAAATAAAGTAATCATTGGACCAGTTCCAATAAAAACAATTTTATTTGGCATTGAATGCGCTTGTTATTACAAGTCTTTCACTTTGTTAAAAACATCCCTCACTTGACTCAAAGTTTTAGCTTTTTCTCAAAAAAAAAAAAACAAGTGTCCTTCTAAAATAAAACGATGTAATTTATTTTATGTCCTTTAAACAATCCAAGAAAAACAAAAAAAGACAATAACACAAAACGCCTAAATTGACACAACAAACCCGACAAACTATATAAATTTTCTCAAAAACGAAAAAATATCTTTGCACATCATCTTCTGTGTCGTTGTCATCAAAATCAATGTCTAAAGCTGTACTTATCGGCCATCTTCTGTGCCCCATCGTCCATCTATTTCGTTTCGTTTCGTTTCATTTGTTTTTTTTTCTTTTTTAATATTATTATTTATTCCATTTCAATACAAATGCTGATGCTCAAGCAAATAACAGAAAATACGAATGTATTCGAAAGAAAAAGAGGAAATGGATAAAATCAATTCAGGACATTCACTATTGAGGATAGGAGTAGGATCCGAGCCGAGCCGAGCGGAACAGTGGCTAAGACATTTGTGGAGGACGAGAGAGAGACACAATTTTGCACATATCCTTATCAGTCAGTGAAAATCACAAACACGTTCGTTTATCACAACTGTCACTCACACAGCTACTACTACGTATATTGGTTGGTAGTGCCACATTGCTATACGGAGTGACAAGGATTTTTCCTTTTGATATTTGTTTTTCTTTTTTAGTTTCTGAGAAGAAAAATAAAGCTAACATTTTTATTTTATTTATTTTCATCTTATAGTAAAAGAGAAAAGTGGGTTGAAATTCTGAGCACACACACAATCCAATGATTGAGCTTAGCTCAAACAAAAATCCTGCCTGATTCATTTTTGTCTTCTTCTTATTCGTTTCTGGCTCCGGTTCTGGCTCGTTGATGTTTTCTTTTTTTATTTTCGTACGTATTTGCTTTTGAAAAGGAAGAAAAATAAAGAATAACACTCCAACAAGGATTTGAGTCCACTTCTTTAAGAGAGGAAGAAAGGAGGGAATTTTGTGGCAAGGAGGGAGGATTGCTAATATAATTTTCTTAGTTTGTTTCTATTTGTTTATTTATTTTAAGTTTTTTTTTGTTGTTTTTGTGTGTGTGTGTGTTGCTGTTGTGTCTTGAATCTTGAAGAGCGGAGTTGAGTTTATTTGTTGAGGAAACATCTTTTTTGAACTACGATGCTAGATGATGATGCCACTGCTGCTACTGATGTTGTGGACTTGGCTGGGTTAATGGCCTTTGTGTTCCCTCTTGGGTGAATTATTATTATTATTTTTAAAGGAAGTAAAAAAGTTTGTTTTGTCAAACTGTTTAATCTTTTTAAAAGAGATTGAAATAAAGCGTTTCTTTTTTTTTTTCTTTATTAAACAAATGTTGTTCATTTTGAATTTCGCTTTGGATAGTAAAACCAAGATTAAGGAAATGAAGTAGGGTATATAGGCGTTAGAGCCGTGAGTTTTGATTTTGATTTGTGAACTGAACGTGATTTTTTGAAATGCTCTTTAACTTGTTTAGAAGAAAATGGGAAAAGAACGTTTCGTAAAATAATTAATACTAGCGAATATTAAAAATTTAAGAGCATCTTTGACGTTAGGCAAAAAAGACTTAAGTCAGAAATCGGTCACTCAATGAACTTAAGATGTGAATTTTGTTTGTCTTATTATCAAAAGATTAAATTAATACGATTATTAGCAGTAGTTATAGACTCAAGTCGTTGGTATTAAACGAAAGAGACAAAAAAAGCTGTTGCTTGGTTTTCTAAAACCTAAAATGCAATCTTTGACTTGAGAACTTTTTATCTAACGCTAAAGAAATGTACACAAAAAAGTTGAATACTAAAGTAGTGTATTAATATATTGCAAAGCATTCGAAAAGATTTTAAGATGGCTTGAAGACAGTCCTTATGTATCTTTATAAAATGTTTAAACATTTTAGACAACGTTCAAATAGTTTTATATTAAATCTTTTTTAATAAGCTATGAACAAGTTAAAAAGATTAGTTTGCTAATTTAAAAAAAAATTAGCATAGCAATATAAATCATAACATTCTAATTTAAGGTTAAATTTCAAAAAATCCATAGGAATTCTGGGTTACCCAGATTAAGGTCTTTTGACAAATTTGTTTTTTTTGCGAAATGTTATTGTTTACACGTGTTCAGGTGCACCGTTTTTAATAAAACGCAAAATAGAAAATATAATTAAAAATATTTTAAAATGTTTATGAAATTTCTAAATATTTAGAAAATTGATATTTTGGAAAAAATCTAACCCCTTACAAATAAGTTATAGAAATATTTTGCACTATCGTTATTTTAATAGCAAATTAATAAGATTTAAGATAAAGGTGTATAGGTTGTATATTAAATTGATATATTTTTATGCTCCACGAAACTCGTATTTGAAAATAAAATTGAAAATAAGAAGCTAAAACTTTGCCAAGAAAAACCGATGAACACAATACAAATTGTCGTAAACTTTTTTTTTCATGCTTTAAAACATTCAAAAATTATTTGAGAAATATACACAAATGTAATGTTTTTTTTTATTTTACTTTTAAACATCCTTATATTCGGTTACATCTCTTTACTGAACTATGTTTTAATAAATCATTGAAATATGAGACGAGAATAGAAAAGCCACAATGATACGCACAAAAAAGTCTTATCTACAAGACAAATTATAATTTCCTCTTTCAATAAATTTGATGTGACAAATTAATTCATAGCCAAAAGAGAAAATCTGAACAGATTTTATGATTTCATCAATTTCATTTTTTTATATAAATAAAATATTTATGTTATGACAGTATTATGAAATCTTTGTTGTCATTTTTGGTGATTGAGTCGAAATCCTTGTGACTTAGTTATTTGCATTTGATTACATTGGTCTATACAATAAAAATATAATAATATTGGTTTCCTTGATGTGTCTGAGGACACAATTCAATAGAAAATAATATTATAAGTCACAAGTTTGACTTAAGAAGCCATAAAAGAAGTTAAGCCTGCAATAACAGTACGAATTTAATGGCAAGAGTTTTAAAAGAAACAAAATATTTTCGTTAAGGATACAGAATCACTTATTTGTTAATTCGTTTTATTGTATTTGTTTACTTCTCTAAAAACGTATTTTATGTTTTATTTTTCTTGATTTTTGTAAAATGGTAAAATATATTTACTTTAATATTTTAAGTCGACATCAATTGAAATAATTTATTCGAACACTTTAGAATTTTCTATCAAAAAAAATAAGTATACGCCTCGGTTACCATTAAAAAATCAGAATCAATTTAAATAGAAGTTATTGGAATTTTCTCTTTAAATATATTTAAATTTTATATTTTTTGAAAGTGTTAGTTCAAGATTCAAACAATAAGTCATAACTCATAAGTTCTTTTCGAAAAATGTACTATACATAATATAATTTAAATACATACAAAAAAAGAGGCTGGGATGCGACCCACACTGATAACTTCCCATCCCGTGTGCCGAATTGTCTTGCTTAAAAGTTTGTAGGTTTTTGTGTTGGGTTAAAATAATTGTTAGTTAAATTATTCTTAAAAATTTTTAAACTACCAACAATATTTTTCATACAAAAAAATAGTTTATTTTGAAAATCTAGTTTTGTTAAATAGATTTTTAATCAAAAACAAATTTTTACCAATTTTAGTAACATTTATTAAATTTTTACAAATTGGATGAATGAAATTAATTTGAGAGATATAAAGAACCGAACATCAATTTTTACCAAATTTGCGTACTATTTCTTGTAGATTTTATTTTTTTATGAATAAATGGACTGTTTGATTTTTTTTGATAAAAAAAACTACTGAATATCGAAAACAATATTTTCTGTGAAATAAAAAAGTTTGAAGACAATATTTTTAATTTTTGAAAAGTTATTTGAGTCGAAAGTAAATTTTTTACCAAGTTTTAGAATTGTTTTTTTGTTAGGTTTTATTTTTTTTTAAGAAACTGTCAGTTAGATTTTTCTCAAAATTTTACTGAATGTTGACAAAAATATTTTTTTAAAAGACAAAAGTAGTTTAAAGCCAATATCTCAAAGTTTTAAAAAGATATTTGAGTCGAAAATCAATTTTTACCAACTTTTATTAATTCTTTTGTTTAGGTTATTATTTTTTATAAGAAAAACTGTCAATTAGATTTTGCTCAAAATTTGTCCGAATGTTCAAATTATATTTCTTATAAGTTAAAATTAGCTGGAAGCCATAATCTCAAATTTTTGAAAAGATATTTGAGTCGAAAATCATTTTTACCAACTTTTGTTAAATTTTCTATTAAGTTTTTATTTTTTGTAAAAAAAACTGTCAATTTGATTTTTCTCAATGTTGAAAACAATATTTCTTATAAGTTTAAATAAGTTGAAAGCTATAATCTCAAATTTTTGAAAAGATATTTGAGTCGAAATTCAATTTTTACCAACTTTGAGTAATGTTTTTTTAGGTTTTCATTTTTTATAAAAAAAACTGTCAATTCGATTTTTCTCAAAATTTTACCAGATGTTAAAAACGTTATTCTTTGTTGCACAAAATTGTTTTGGAGATAAAATCGTTCTTTGTCCGTAAATTTTTCGAGGTAAAATACACGCATGCACAGACATCTTTCTTAAAATCTTTTATTTCGACTCTAAGGACCTTGAAACGCCGAGAAATGTCAAAATTTTCAATTTGACAAATTGGACCCATTACAATAACTTCCTACTGGAAGTTAACAAATTTAAACAATAAAGCTCTCAATTATTATTAGTAAAATAAACAAAGTTTTGGATTCATTTGATTTTATGTTTCAAAGAGTTGTTAAAACCTCAATTATTGAGTACTTTAATTTCGAAGGTATATATGTATAATATATTGAAATATATTTAATACCATATCCATTAAAAGACTATCTTTATTGAAATTTGAGTTTGAGGTAGGTTCTTCATTCTTAAACCTCATTCTTTTAATGATTTTTTTTTTTTTTTGAGATCATAAAAATATATTTTAAATTATAAATTTATTAATTGACAATATTCTTGGTATTTCTTTTCTTTTAAGTCAGCATATTGGTGACTTACTTTTTTAATTCAAATGTTTGCTACTCACTTTTCACACTAACTTAAAATTAAATAAAAACAAATAGAACAAAATAAAATAAAATAAGACAGAACGAAATAAAAATAACAAAAACAAATTATATCTTCTTAAAATGTTGTCTACATTTTCGTAATAATTCATAATACGGTTAAGGTCCTTGGACATAACATTAACATACATAAATGAAATTCTGTACGATATAAAATATATAAACATGGTAATTTATTATAAAGCCGAATCCACATTACTATGTGTACGAAATTTAAAATATTCCAAAGATCATCAATAGCCATCAAAATTGACAAATTTTCAATATCGGAGGGTCCATGGAATTCCCTAATTTAAATTTAACACAGCCTACACCCCATAAAGATATCCCAGACACTTAAAAATATAAATATTTTTGTATAAATCTCCCAACACACATACAATACACATTCGTTAGACTTTAAAAGTTGCCGTGATATTTAAACAAAAAAAACACGAACATTACATTAGATATGGTGAACTGGTGGTATGTGAATTATTTTATATTTTTGTGAGTATGCAACGAGATGCGTTTCAGCTCGGGCGCCAATTTATTTATTATTTTGTGATTTTCATAAAATTTCCTTATTTTTGGTGATATTTGAGTGAAAGTGAGAGTGAAAGTGAAATAAAACAGAGATTTCATATATATGTGAAAACTATCAAATGCATGAAAGAAAAATGAAAACAAAACAAAAAAGTACATATTTTGTTTTTATCAAATTTCAATTTGCTTTTAAGTATTTTTTGAAGCATCACTATTTTTATCAGCGTAGCAGAATCTTGAAGGCAGTTTTATTCGCAGTGTTGGTGAAATAAGAAAATTACAAACGAAAAATATATATTACAAACAAATATATACAAAAAACGAATTCATATGAAAATAAACACACCTTGATTCCTAGAAATGTTTGCTTCGTAGATCGATTTTCAAGGAGATAAAAATAATGATGACGATGGTGATGGAAATATTTTTTATTATTTTTTTTTGTATTGCACTGTTATCCTTTTGAAAACTTATAATTTTTTTTATTTTACTTTGAAACACAATCACTTGAAGAAGTATTAGAGATAAATTATTGCCAATTTTGCAACTCACAGAATGATTTGATATTTATTTAAGGAAAAAAAATTATTTTTCAATAATTGACACAAACATCTCTTTTCCGATACACACAACAAGGTGATGACGTGAGGATATTTTTGTTATTTCACCCCCGAAAACGACGACACACACTGTAAATCTTAACCGAGATTTATATCATTTTCCATCCAAGCAGAAATTTAAGACACACACATCAGATCAGATCGTCGAGTACCGTTTAACCGCCATTCCTAATTGGAAAACTAAAAAAACTATAAAAGAATAAAACCGAAAAAAGGATGTAAGCTCCTTTTTTTTCCCTTTAATTTTGCAAGACCAACAAAATACTAATTTTTGTTCTGGGTAAATTTTCCGAATGATACTATCGCAAACAACCACGACCGTATGACGCCCGTATACAAGTTGAACTGATGATGAAAATCAAGGGTTTATCCCTTAAAGTTAACCGTAAAAAAGCACCGAGCATCTGGAATGTTGACTCTCTAAAACTAGGATGTGTCCTCCTGTGCGAATCTTACGGCAACAGCAATGGCAAAACTGACGCCAACAACACAACCCCCCCCCACCCCACCAAAAAAAAAAGAAACTTCAAAGAAGAGAAAATCAGAGAGTATCTACTTTTGATGCTGTGGTGAGATTCGTCTCTATATCCTTGGAATAAGCGAAAAATTATTCTATTTTCGTTATCATTCAAAGTACAATAGGATTCCTAGGTTTTTGTTTGTATGACAAGCACCAAAAAAAAAAAAAAAAAACAACAACCATGAATCCTTTTTTAAGAGTACGAACGACTCAATTCTCTTCGGAAAGGACATCTATGGGCCAATTCGAGAGAGAGTGATGCTGGATATACGCAAAATCTGACGAAATTCACCACGCAATGCCACCTTATGCCACAGCATCAACAATGACATGTGGCGCCATCTCGTGTGATTTTCCGGTAGCTCCTTATCAGTGAATAGGTGATGAGACGCAAAAGAAACAAAAATTCCTACAGTACAAACAGAAAACAGAAAAATAAGGTAGACAGTCCTTCCAGGACATGCGCTTTCTATGAATTATTTTGGAAGAACTTCGCTCTAAGTAAGTATGTAATTTTTTGGATTGTGTACCATGTCCAGTTTGGTGTATTTTAACCTCACTACAAACAGTAAAATACTTATATCAAAAAGATTGCGACATTATGATTATTTTTGACAGCAAAACGTTGGCTTACTTACAAATTTCTTTGGCAGTGTATTCAAAGGACCTCGGACATTTTTGTGATGTGATGTGATGTACTGTGCACAAAACAAAAGGGATCAGTGTTGATTTTTGTAGATTTCTCGTTTTGTTTTTTTTTTTACTTTACTATGATTCAGGATATATGTATTTGTACTTGTACATAAATAAGAAAAAGGTTCGACAAAGGATTTCCTAAAAGATTACTTTCTGACCTAAGTTGTTTATGTAAGTTTCATGCAAATTGTCACACAAATACACAAAGGACTAAAAAAAAGAAGGACACTTTATCAAGATGGGATTAATAAATATAGGGAATGTGGGGTTGCGCGGGGCGCAGTGTGGTACGACAGTGGTGACAGAAGCGTCATATGATGATAGTAATATCCTTTTTCCTTTGTTTTACCCCCTTTTTAGGAGTTAGCATTTATGTATATGTGTCGGTGTTTGGTTTTACACTTACTACATGTGGATATATAAGGATATAGGGAATTTTCTAACAAATTGTTAAAGCGATATACATATGCATTAGATGGTTTTAATGGTTAACATTAAAGCTAGGCCTAAATCCACCCTCCTCCCCAATTGGCACTTCAGTAACTCGCTAATGAACTACAGAAGCTCTTACCGAGTTCAGTGGTTGTGCCAGAGTGCGGAGTACTTCACGTGGTTTTGGGTGGAAATATATGGGGCGCGCAAAAATAAGACAACATGTTTTTGTGGTTGGGTGTACGTCTACTACGGACTCCCTGGGTGGGTATGGGAAGGAAAGGGATGTAAAGGAATTTTAAGGTTTTTTTTGTTTGTTTGGTTAGTGTGTATATTTGACATCGGGAGGAGACTTTCTGTTCCTCATTCTATCATGTGGTGTTATTTCGCACAGCCAAACGTATTTGTGTTCAAAATAACAGAAGGGGTGTTGCTAATAAGTGGGAACATTCAAACATATATATGTACATATCTACTTATACCTACAGGCTCCAAGTAAAGCTCTGATTTTGTAATAATTTAACAGGAAATGGATGTTGAAAGTAAATTACATGCAATTCAACTCTTATTATTTAACTGAAATGTTTTTACTCTACATATTTGTGTGTGGTGGCAAAATTGTAGTTTATGGGTGGGGATGATGTTTTTTTTATTTTTCAAGGGGGATGGATTTGCTTAGTTTTTAATTTACATAATTTTGAAAATATGGCATATAGATGGCATAATTTGAATACAAATTTTATGCACAGACGGAATATTATTATTTGGAATATTTTTTTTAATTTTTCTTTGTTTTTCTTTTAATATTGATGATGATTAAAATGCATTGAAATGGTACAAAATGAATGGCAATAAAGTCAAAGAAAAAAATATTGTTGATGATGGCTTGAATGCATATCTTAGAAATTGGTAACAAAAGTAACTTCTAGGAATGCCCATCAGTTTACCCTTGAGCCCAACTTCGGCCGTACTATGAAGTACAGAGATTCATTTTTTTGCCGTACTACGCGAATGTGGAACGCCTTGCCACGCTCTATCTTTCCCTATCATTGCAATGTTCAGGAGTTCAAAATCAATGTACACTCTTTTTTTATAATTCTCATACTGTGTCTTTGGCATATTAAAGGTATAAAAAAACCCTTTTAGTGTTCGCTAATTATAAAAAAAAAACTTCTTCGAGTTTTACGTATAACTATGACTTTTTGAATAACTTTTTTTAATTAACAAATTAAAAACTTTATTACAAAATTTAAGCAGTTTGCAACAACTAACCAAAATAAACAGATGGTGTTTTTTTTTGGTGCGGGTAGATTTTGGCATCCCGTGGAGGCCATTTTGCTTTGGTGACATCTGTCAAATCATTTGTTTATGCCCAATCATCATGGAAGTTACAAAATTGAACAGGACGTTCAAATGATAAAACTTCATTATCAAAATGAGTGTTCGTTAACGCAAACGTTGCGCGCATTGCGCCCATTTAATGGTAGACGTGGTGGACCTTCACAGTCGACTCTTCAACGTTTGGTGGCCAAATTTTAGACAACCAGTTCAGTGAACAATCAGCCAACACCCGTACGTTCAAGGAACGCAAGATCGGCCGAGAACATCGCTGCGGTTCGTGAAAGTGTACAGCAGAACCCGAGGCAGTCTATTCCTCGCAGTGTACAAGCACTCGGCCTTTCGCAGACTTCAATTTGGCGAATTTTGTGGTCAGACACAGGAGCTCAAAGTTCATGGCCGTTTGTTCTCTGACTGGGCTTCGAATCGTTTGGAAGAGGATCCCAATTTCAATTTTGACCGAAAAACCATCTTTAGTGACGAGGTGCATTTTTGGATGAATGGCTGTGTTAACAAGCAACATTGTCGTATTTGGGACGACTCGACACCAACCCACGCGAGGTTCACGAGGTGATGATATGCATCCTCAAAAAGTAACCGTTTGGTGTGGATTTTGGGCCGGTGGCGTTATTGGTCCGTACTTTTTTGAAAACGACGTTAGTGAGGCGATCACCGTCAACAGCGAGCGCTACATAACGATGATTAGTAATTTCTTATAGCCCAAATTGAACCATATGGACCAAGACGAAATGAGGTTAAAGCAGGACGGCGCTACGTGTCACACAGCAAACGCCACGTTATCTTTACACAACCCGCCCTTATGAACGAACCTTATATATAAACAGTTTTATAAAAAAAGTTTTAAGTGTTAAAGTTTGGTTTTAGGATGCTTTTAAGGCTTTACGAGGTGTATTTAAAAAGTACCCGGAATTTTTATATTTCGCGGGTCTAGAGTGTCAAAAGGTAAACATTTTTTTTGTATTGTGCTGCCCCTAAAGTATGATGCAATTTTCAGCTATATTCACTGTTTACTTTGTCTGTGGTAGTTGCTAAGGTTCGACGTGTTTTTATGAGCTCGGCGATTTTTGCTGAAACTGCTGAATTTTGACCAAAAAAACAATCGCATGAACATCGCTTTTGTTTTTTGAAAGTTTGTTTGAAAGGGTCATAACTGGTTATAAAACATGTCTGTACGGTTATGATGTCGAAATCAAAGCGCAATCGTCCACCTGGAAGCATCCAACGTCAAGAGCGAAAAAAGCACGCCTAGTTCGATCAAAAGTGAAGGTTTTGCTTACTGTTTTCTTCGATTATAATGGCATAGTGCATCAAGAGTTCTTACCACAAGGTCGTACGGTTAATAAGGAGTATTACCTTGAAGTTATGCTACGTTTGCTTTAAACAATCCGAAAAAAAACGCTCAGATTTATGGTCAAACAATTCATGGCTTTTGCACCACGATAACGCACCTGCTCACTCGTCGTTGCTTGTTCGTAATTTTTTGGCCAAAAACAATACCGTTGTCATGCCCCAACCTCCATATTCACCAGATATGGCTCTGTGTGACTTTTTCCTGTTTCCAAAGTTGAAGAGACCCATGAAAGGACGGCGTTTTTCCTCGATTGAGGAAATAAAGGCCGAATCGCTGAGAATGCTCAAGGACATATCAAAAAGTGAATATCAAGAGTGCTTCGAAGATTGGAAAAAACGCTGGCATGTATTATATCTGGGGGGGACTACTTTGAAGGGGACCACATTGATGTAAACGAATAAATACATATTTTTTTGAAAAAACGAAAATTTCTGGTACTTTTTGAACACACCTTCTATATTATATATATTTATACGAATTTTCGACAGCTTAATTTTTAAATTCCACGTAGCTTTTGATTTATTCCGATTTCTCGGAAATGCATTTCTGTATTAGAATTTAATAATTTAAGGATGTTATTGTACTCCGTTTTTTCTGTGTCATTTAAGGAAGGGAAAAATTGAGATATAACTTTACAACAAGCAAAATCACGATAATTTAAGCTTGTTTAATCGAGTATTTTTTTTAAACGGCTTGAATTTTAAAATGCATCCCTTTAGAAATGTACTCTTTCCCTTAATATAGAAACATTTATACATATTAATGTTCAAGCTTATATTTTGTTGAACTTAATATTATTTATTAATTCCATATGAAATTTAATTCATATGAATTATATTTTTTGTTTTTATTGAAATATGTATAATTTTTAAGAACTGCAAAAAAAGAAACACTTTAAAATTTGCAAAATTTCCATATGATGTTTTTTTTAAACAAAAAATTACACTCATTAATTTAATAATGACACAAATTCTCATTAATACAGGTATACGCATAAATTACCAGAATATTATTATGAAAAATATAGTTTCATATCCTTGTTCCGTGTTATGTCATGTTTTTTTTTTTTTTTTTAACATAATTAATTTGATGATATTTAATATTGTATTTATTATGTTATTCTAAAAAACAACTCGAAAAAAAGATAAATATTTTTTAATAAAGATAGATATTAAATAAAATTTCAATTATGTTACAGCTTCATTAACCACACCATAGTTCCCTCAAGCTTTTGTGGCAATCAACCGAAATTCATATTTTAATAATTAAGTATCATCATTCTGGTTAAACTTTCATGGCTACACTCAAAATTACCAACGTTCATATGTACATATATATTGTAATATTTATATTTTTGTTTTTATCTACTGATAAAAATATTTCAATCAAATACAAAATAAACCACAAAATTCCAATCATAATAAAATTCCCTTCAGTATTAAGCCATCGCACATCATGAACTTAATAGAAACCTTGTTATATGTAGTTAAAGTTTTGTTATACATTAATAAAATTTAAAACTCAAAAACTAACTATTTTAAGTGACAAATTTTTGTTTAAATTAAAATGCTTTAAATACCGGGTCAAGGGGATGTTTTTGTACGAGTTATAACTGTAGGTAGGTATATTTTTATCTGTCACTTCTGCAGTAGTATATAGAGTAAACCGTAAAGAGTGGGAATATCCTTGAAGTTCAACCAGCAGTAAAATTTCGGTCAGTTTACGCTATAGATAGATCTGTATGCACACATCCATACATACCTATTTACGTATTTTCAACATTAAGGTCAGTCTTAATTAACCCATTGGAATAATGAAAATAAACTTTCCGCAACGGTATTTATATTGTTTTTGTTCCTTTATGCTTATTGAAGTTGGTTTAGGATGATAATAATAAAAGGGGAATGAATATGTGGTTATTTTTGTTTTTGTTTTTGTTTTGTTTAGGGTCTTCCAAGGTTATGGTCTTATGGTTAAACCAAGCAACCAACCAACACATTTCCGGTATTTCAATAATAATGGAGATTAATTATTATACTTACGACTTTTATAGGAAACATAGTTTTTGTTTATTATGTTAGACTTACCTGAAATGAGAAAAAGGAAGAAAAATAGTTAGGATTTTGCAATGAAAATTTATTTTAATTGATAAAATAGTTTTTCAAGTGGTTTTTGGGTCTTAAAAATTTGAAAGAAAAACCTCAGTTTACTTTGTAAGTTCCTAAATTCAAAATAATTTCTTATTGTAAAGTGGTCTTGAAAACCTGGGTTTCATCTTAAAACAATTTTAATAAAAAGAACTGTTTTCTGGCCTTACAACTACGAATCAACGATTAAGTTTAAAGGTGTATTAGGAATAGCAAATAATTTTCCAATGTTTTAGAATTGTCATGATGTACAATATCAGTAGCTAGTGCTTACATAAAATATTTATTTAGCGTTTTTGAGTTGTATAGAATTGTTCTTAAAACTGTACATTATTATTTAATAGAAACCTCACTTACTTAAGGTGGAGCTACAGTCCGGGGCGGACCTGGGCCTCAACCAAAATGCGTCTCCATTGAGCTTTCTCCCTAACTAGCTGTCTCCAATTTCGCTCGCCAAGTTTGTTGAGGTCTTCCCCCACTTGCGTGGGCTACCTGAGTCGAGGTCTTCCTCTACAGCGCCGTCCATCTATACGGGACCAAAAATCACCCAACAAATTTTTCTCTCGAAGCATCCTATCCTAAGACGCTCTCATCTCTCTTTGAAAGGGTCCAAGCCTCAGTGATATAATTGAGAACCGGAATAATGAGTGTCTTAAGCATCTTGCACATGAGCAACGAACTGCGAACTGCGAACTGTGGATGTTCGCATATTTTGACTTTTCTTTCACATGAGCTTTTATTTCTATTCGCAGGTAGCGACGAATTGTCAACCCTTTTCTCCATATTTTCCTCAGCCATCATCTTTCACACAAAAACAAAACAAGAGTGGTATAATTTTGAGGTTAAGTTGAGCGCGAACAATTCATTCGTTGCAGTGTGGATGGTATGTGGAACGCGAATAGAGTTTGACAGTTCGCAGCAACCACACTGCGATTCGTTACTACCAAATTGTTTTTACAAAATTCTCTTGTTTTAGAGAACAAAATGCAAATTTTATTATCCTAATATTAGTGTCAATTGGTTTCTTATAATTTAAATGTGTTTTTGTGTGGAATTGACTTTTTGAAATGTGTAAAATCACGTTTGTTCGTCCATTCGCAGTTCGCAGTTCGTTGCTCATGTGCAAGGCACTTTATAGATGGTGATTTTAGATGCTCGAGGGAGGACTTTTCTACTCAATTGCCTTCTAAGTCCAAAGAAGCAGCGATTTGCAAGAGTTATTCTTCGTTTGATTTCAGCGTTGGTCGTTGTCTGTGTTTATAGCGGTGCCTAGGTAGACAAAGTCCTTAACTACCTCAAAGTTATAGCTGTCCATGGTCACATTTTGTCCAAGACGTCGTTGTTCAATGGCCTTGATTGATGACAACATGCCCTTTGCATGTCTTCGAATCCACACCCACAGGATAGCGCAGTAGAGAAAGGCAGAGGATCAGGTGGCGCGCACAAGTGGAAAGTGACCTCACCTAACATGGAGCTCGAAAGTCGCATGACAATGCATAACCTTGTCTAAACCTTTTGTGACATCAAAAGCTTCGGTGAGATCTTTTCCGACCTTGATAGAGCAGCGTGCAATTTCCATCGTCATTCTGCACAAACGGATAAGTTTGACAGGGTTGCCCTATAGAATCGATAAAGAGAGGGTGATAGACACCGATGGTTCTAAAAGTAAAAAGGACTTTTCTAAAAGGAAAAGTTAACGGGAAGCAACCCTCACTTGCAATTGGTGCCCTTAACAAACGTCGGATACTTTAAACTAATTCTGCAGGAAAATTTGAGACGCTCAAAATCAATTTTTTTTTCTTTAAGACATTACAGTCTAATAAAAATGTGTATCAATTTTTGTAAATTGTGGTTTGTTTTTTTATTTTCCTAAGAACACCCATCTTCGCAGTTTAGAATTTTTGAATTAAAACTTATTTGATAATATTCATATTTTCCAGCTAAAAAAAACGTATGTATCATTTTTTCATACACAAAAATTAGTCACTTGATTTTTTAAAAACTCATATCAATTATATAAAAGATTAAAATACATTTTTGTGGCCAGCAAAATTAAAAAAAAAAATTAAATTTAGATTGAAACATCTAGAACTATCCATGTGACCTACACAAGAGATAAACTTACAGAATTGTAAGACCCACTTTCTTAAAAGTTATTTAAAATTATTTTATCAAAATAAAGCCCAGGTATGTAAGGTATTTAGAACTTTTCACAAGATTCAATATCTTTAAATTGTTGGTCATTCACTTAAAAATTTCAACCCCTTTATATAAATGTACAAATTGATTTGAAAGATTTTAATCAATTTGTTTTTTGTATCACATTATAAAATAAAAAATTAATTAATTTTCATCAGACATTCCATTTCAATAGCTTAAGGTCTTTCAGTTTAGTAAATTAAATTCAGACTTATTTTTGCACAATGCACCATCCTTTATCCTCATTTACAACGTTCCTAACCCCCCCTAACCCCTTTACTCCATCTGAGTCGTTACCTTGCCAATCAATTTGAATGTCTCTGCAATGTGAATTAAAGTCTCTTTAAACTTTTCAATGTGCTTAATTTTCTGAAAATATTTTTGCAGCTTTTAATCTTTAAATTAAATTACACAACAAAAACGAAACAAAATATAAAATAACAAACAACAATTTGAAAATAAGAAAAATAAAACTTTTAATCAATTTTTAATCAAAAATTCTGTGCTAGTGACATAATAATGTATTGTATGCGTCCTCAAAAGATGTGTTTTTCTTTTTTATTTTGAAAATACCCCTTTTTTGTGTGTCATTTGAAAATTGATTAAGTAAGAATATCTTTGGATAAATGGATAGGCAAACATCAAAAAAGAAAAAAGAAGAAGTATTGTCACAACAATAAACCAACAAAAATTAATTCTGTTAAGAAGAAGAAGAAGGACAAGGATACATAAAAATACGAGAAACTTTAATCCAAGTTGAATTTCAAATTTATCTCAACTTTTTTTTTGAACTTTATTGTGTACGTTGATGTTTAAGCATTATACTAATTCTTTCAATTCACGTCAATAAACTTTCAAGGGAAGAAAGATTTCAATGGGTTTATACATATTAAAAAATAGAAAATAAACATACATACATACATATGTACAAAAGTAGAAGGAGATCGGTTGCCCCCAACTCTAGTGGCTTTTATTTTGCCCAGGACCGTGACTGTCTAGGTGAATTAATATTCCTTCTTATGAGTTAAGTAAATTTTAAATATTGTCTTATGCATGAAGAAGTCTTTTAATTCAGAACAAGAATATAAATTGATGGCATAAAGAATAGAATAATGGAAATGATGTAAAGAATAACTTTGACAAAAGTTTTTTGGTATTTAAGGTTTTATTTCTTTAATAAAACCCTAACCTTGAATTTCATGTCTCTATCTATCAATCTATCCTTGAATTTCATGTCTCTATCTATCAATCCATATTTTCACTTTGTTTTGAAAGTGTTTGCAAAACTTTAATAAATAAAAAATGTATGAAAATTATTTTGAAGAACTTCCTTTTAATATATGTACATAAGCTTAGATTTTTGTATTTTTAAACAATATGTTTTAATTCATTTACATTAAATGAAAAAATAATTATTATTTTAAATTTTGCAGGATTTCACCTGGAGCCAACTGCGAATGTTTATTTTTCATTATATCTTTCCCTCAAATGTATTTATAACTACGAACCTGCTATATATTAGACATACATTACATATATACTATGTAATTCATACAAAAGAGCAACATAAGATCTAAAGGGATCGTCCAGTGTAAAGTTTATTGTGCCTGTCTTAATTGTAAAGCCATTAGATAAAGATACATATATATAAAAGGAAACAGAGAGAAAGACAGAGACAGAAAGAAAATTCACATTTCACAAAAGGATAAGAAAATTATAGTCACGCTTTACAGTGTTCAGATACACAACATACAAACACACACTAACATATATATACGTATAAATTCACAATGTGATTTATAAAGGCAATAAGAACTTACTATGAATCTAAAGAGGCGGAATTGAAATAGTAGCAAAGAAACATACTTCTTCTTGTTGTATAGTTTTACGAGAGTAGATATTTGTCTCTTCTGTGTAGAAGTAATGTACATAGGTATAGTGTTGTACATATGATGTGTATTTGTATAGGTAAAAGAATACCTGGCTATTGTGTCCTTTTACAATTCTAATTAAATCGAGATTAAAGTGAATGGGAGCATTGACATAAAATTTCACTTAAAGATTCAATCAAATTAATGAATTACTTTAGTTTGAGGCAAAATGCATGGTAGTTGTTGTTTTAGTTAGATGAAGACACATGGAAAGATTTTTAATGAAAATTGGAAATATTTTTAAAATTTATGTTTGCATAAAAAGAATAAAGTGGAAACTTACAACTTTTTAACTTCCCATAAAAAGTTATTGTAATCGATCCGAATTGTCAAATTGAAAATTTTGACTTTTCTCGACGCACATTGCAAGGTCCTTAGAGTCTAAATAAAAGATTTTTAGAGAGATGACTGTGCGTGCGTGTGTACGTACGTTCGTATATCCGTACGTTCGGGACGTTTTTTCGTCGTCCATAGCTCAAGAACCAGTAGAGATATCGACTTCAAATAAATGTTACTATACAGATAATAAAGCAGAAAGATGCAGAAAGGACTTTTTTTACAAAAGCAATTTAAAAACAAGAGTCAACATTTTGGTTAGTACAAAATATTTTAAGAACCAATAACGCTAGTGACTTGACTTGTAACGTGATACCAAACAAGAATATTTTTGGAAAACAATCCAATTAACGTTTTTTTTTATAAATAAAAAAATCTGAAAAAAAATATTTGTCACCGCGAATATTTTACGAACAAGAAATGATTTTATCTCCAAAATAACTTTGTGAAACTCAAAATAACGTTTTTGACATCTGGTAAAATTTTGCGAAAAATCGAATTGACAGTTTTTTTTACAAAAAATAAAAACCTAAAAAAAAAAAACATTTCTAAAAGTTGGTAAAAATTGATTTTCGACTCAAATATCTTTTCAAAAATTTTAGATATTGGCTTCAAATTAATTTAATCTTATAAAAAATATTATTTTCAACATTCAGTAAAATTTTGAAAAAATTCGAATTGACAATTTTTTTACAAAAAATAGAAACCTAAAAAAAAACATTACTAAAACTTGGTAAAAATTAATTTTCAACTCAAATATCTTTTCAAAAATTGAAGATATTGGCTTCAAATTAATTTTATCTTATAAAAAAATATTATTTTCAACATTCAATAAAATTTTGAAAAAAATCGAATTGACAGTTTTTTTTACAAAAAATAAAAACCTAAAAAAAAACATAACTAACAGTTGGTAAAAATTGATTTTCGACTCAAATATCTTTTCAAAAATTGAAGATATTGGCTTCAAATTAATTTAATCTTATAAAAAAATATTATTTTCAACATTCAGTAAAATTTTGAAAAAAATCGAATTGACACTTTTTTTACAAAAAATAAAAACTTAAAAAAAAAAACATTACTAAAAGTTGGTAAAAATTGATTTTCGACTCAAATGTCTTTTCAAAAATTGGAGATATTGGCTTTAAATTAATTTAATATTAAAAAAAAAGTATTATTTTCAACATTCAGTTAAATTTTGAAAAAAAATGAATTGACAGTTTTTTTTACAAAAAATAAAAACCTAAAAAAAAACATTACTAAAAGTTGGTAAAAATTATCTCAAATATCTTTTCAAATATTGGAGATATTGGCTTTAAACTACTTTTATCAACAGTCAGTTTTTTACAAAAAAATAAAAACCTTAAAAAACATTACTAAAACTTAAAAAAATTTACTTTCGACTATAATATCTTTTCAAAAACTAAAAATACTAGCTTCAAACTAATGTTATCTCAAAGAAAATATTGTTTTCAACATTCAGTAAATTTGTTATAAAAATCCAACAGTTAGTTTTTTTTCATAAAAAAATAAAATCTACTAAAAATAGCAACAAAAATAGATTTTAAAATCAAACTATTTCATCATATACAAAATATTGTTGGTAATTTAAAAATTTTTAACAATAATTCAACTGACAACTTATCAGTGTAGGTAGCATCCCAGCCTCTTTTTTTTTAATTTTAAGTTAGCATTGCTTCCGTTTGCTTCCTCTAAAACATTCAAAAATTCAGTCTTTAAATCTGCGAATAATTTGTACTTTTTGACCCTTTTCATTTTGCAAGCCTGATGTGAAATATTAGCTCCACAATACTGGAAACTGGGAACATCTATTTAGGAAAATAATTGGTTGTAGAATCTTTCTAAATCTAAATTTTCAATGTTGGTATGACTTTTAAAGTAAAAACACCACTATGTTCTTGGAAATCAGACATATTTTTCTAAGAACCTAGACAAGAAGAATGCTGTAAGAATTTATGTAACTGCTTCCTGAAAATTCTTCTTTAATATTGATCAAGGATGTAAAATACACATACACATTTTTGTTTATCAAGGACTTCAAGAGTACTTAAAATATACCCTAAACGACTTCTTAGCAAATATAACAAAGAGAAGAAATTTGTCTGAACATATTAATTTATTACTATAAAATAAGCTCAATATTGTAGTAAAATTTTTGAAATATCTAATACTGACTTTAAGACAATAAAGAGATATCATATTTCATCACTTCACTATCAATTACTATATGTATAAGTAAGGTATATACATATTTATGTAAACATTAATTATGATACTAGAATTTATCTCAAGAAAACAAAAAGTATATACTAGGAAAAGATTAAAATCAATCGATGAATAAATTTAATTAATATATTTTGGCATTCCTAAATTTCAATGAAGAAAGCAAAATATCTTATACACATACCTTATTTAATCTAAATTAAATAAATTGGGTGGCGCAACAGTCCTTTTGAGAACTAGGGCCTAGTGACTTACAACTCTCAACCATTCCTGTATGCGAGTACTGTTGTCAGGGATGGAGGGGACCTACAGTTTTAAGCCGAATCTGAACGGCAAATTTGAGAAAGCACTTTTCATGACAAGAATTACTCTTGGAGATTTTGTCAGTTCCTCGCAAGAGGCAGTACCCGTGAAAAAAACTTTAGATGGCATAGGCAGGGATCGAACCCAAGACCTCTGGCATGACAGTCCAACGCACTAACCATCATGCCACGGGTACTACTTATTTAATCATATTAATAAATATTGGACTGAGAATCATAAATATTGTGAATTTTTGAAAATGCTCAGTTGGACAATTATCTTAGGTTAGAGCTTTTAATCGAAAAGATGCATATTTAGAAAATAAATAAAATAGTATTTCATTAGAACTAAAATCGAATCATCCAATAGGATGTTACAAAATGAATCTATACACTAATATTATAAAGAGGAGAGATTTGTATTTTTGTATGTAACGAATAAACTCAAAAAGTACTGGACCGATTTTAATAATTATTCTTTTTTCATTAGAAAGCTACATTATCTGTACCTATTTATGTCTAGCCGTGCGAAGCCGGGACGGGCAGCTAGTGTTTAATAAATCTGGATTTAATATCATAAAAATGCAGATTTTTAGTTTTAAAATATTTATTTGAATGTATAATTTATGCAATATTTATTATTAGTCAATACATTTAACGAACGGACGGAATTATAGCCTAAAACAACTGTAGTTCACCAAGGCGTATACTTAATTTTTGTTGTTGTTGAGTTTTCAGAACTTCTGTCAACGTATGTACGCGCAAAGCAATCACTACGTCTCATTGCCCAATGGGTTTAAAAATCAAAAAATATTGTTTATTCCTTTTTCGTAAAATTGTCATATTTCTTTACTTTTGTCCGTATTTTTTCTTAATTGCTGAACCATTTCCGGTTGAATTAAGTACACCTCAATTTCTGAGAATTCAAACGAAATATATTTATTTTGCATAAATTGACCTCTGGGCATTTATTTACATAAAGTAACATAAATTAAACTGGGTCCAATTTGTTTCATTTCTATGAGACTCTAGACTACAAGGACGAATTTATAATTTAATATACTTGAAGTAGAATATTCTATATATTCTACACGTCCATTTGATGAATATAAAATATTGTTATTATCTTACCTTATTTTCTCATCTTTTGCAATTAATATAATTATCTAAATGTTTCCTCAACTTAAATACCCGAGCAATCAAAATAAACGAAGTATCATTATGACTCGTAAAATAAATTCCCTTCAAATTGCACGCACCAGGACGCTATATCAAGCTATGTATATCTTCCACGCCAAAACAGCAGCACATCACCTGTCTTCATTAAGAATACCTTCCAATTATCATTAACAGTTAATCACTTAATTGTTAATTACTCTATACCTCTCATACCTTTCACCACCTATACTCTCCTTTATCTTCTCTCTCGCTCCTTCTAAATATTATCTTCTTTTTATGATATTATGAAGGACCAAAACATGGAATCATCAGGTATTCATAACAGTGTGCATTACCAGACCCAAACCCTTATCCTTTCTTACCTTATACATATATACCTACCTTCGGTGTGAAGGATCAAAATAAGTATGCAAAATAAAGTAATCAAAATACTTATTTAGATAAAATAATTTTATAGTTTCGACCCCTTGCTACACAGGGGCTAATTGGTAGAACAAACCAACAAAAAAAAAAAACACAAATAGGGGCAGCATATATTAATTAACCACTCTAGCCCGCAATGAAACAAGGATATTTGGATGTTCTTTTTTAGGAAACAAAAAATAAATGAACAAACATTACATTCTGACATTTTGTGTGTGTTATCTTTATGTATGTTCTATGCGTAAACACCAAAAAAGAAAGCTCAGATACATTATGGGACAAAAATATTCCACAAAATGATGTTTCCGTTTTGTTTTTATTATCTTATTTTACTTTTTTTTCTATCTTAAATAAGGATAACAACATTGATATGTACCTATATGCAATACGAGTACATACTCGTACAAACCAACATTTTACTTAAGGCTATGATGGACTTCAATGTTAATTTAGTAAATTGGGTGAAGGACTTAAAAACATATATTCGTATATGGTCAAAGTACAGCTACACACACACAGCACACATTCACCGATACAGAGTTTATGGTACACTTTACCTCTGTATGTATATAAGTTTATGTATGTACGTTAAAGTTATGACCAAAATATTTGGCATTCTTAATCCTGCCGAAATTCTCATATATAGCAAACCACAAAAATCTGCAAATCACAGTTGAGTTTATTTGTCTGATGAGTATGGCAGGTATGTGTAGTGTATTGTATGTAGTGTAGGTAGGTATATGGAATACACGAAATGTGAAGCAGAGAGATATGATAATACACATGACTGGAATGTTTCGATGTATGTAAGGTATGTTGGTAGATAGTAAATTTGGTAAACAGTTTATGAGAACAAGAAAAGTAGTTTTTTGAATTTTTATTGATTAAGTAAATATAAAAACTTATTTCTATGTTCTTCATAAGAGACATTTTTAGGGGTTAATAATAGGAAATATTTTTTTACTAAATAGGTGGTTCCAAAAAGGACTTAAGAGTATTAGCTATAATTCATAGTTGTTTTCTGTGTTTGAAGATAATTATTTCGCCACATTTGCGAACAAAAAGATGCGTATTCGATTCAATATTGCCCTAGAACATTTCGAATAACCGGATATGCTAGTTTTTTGGCTTAAAGGCTTTATATATCAAGCATGAAAAACATGTACCCAAACGGCAGCCCCATCGTTTAGTTAAAACCACAAAATCTATATTGTCTTATCTCTCCTATTGACGTATACTCAATAATTTAAAAAAGATTTGGTTTTTGTAAGCCAGCTTGTTATTTAGGAAAACTAAGGTACTTGAAATGTTAAACTTATTGAGTAGTATTTTTAGAAAATTGGAACTTTCTGTATAAAAAACTGCAAACTGGATTTTTCTAAAAATTCAAAAAATGTCAAAAACGTAACTTTGTCTGCTTAAAATTTATTCCGACAATATAATTTTTTGTCGCTAAGATAAATTGGAATTCGTCAATATTTTTATTTTAAGTTAAGCTCATAGCTGGCACTGTAGTTCCCGTAGTGTGATGGTTAATGCGTAGGACTTTCATGTCAGAGATCTTGGGTTCAATCCCTACCTGTGTCACTTAAAGTTTTATTTTCACGGGTACTGCCTCTTACGAGGATTTGACAAATCCTCCAAGAGTAATACTTGTCATAACAAGAGGCTGGGATGCGACCCACACTGATAACTTCCCATCCCTTCTGTCGATTTGTCTTGCTTAAAAGTTTGTCTATATGTATCAATTTTTACAAAATTTGAGTACTATTTTTTGTAGATTTTACTTTTTTATGAAAAAACGGACTGTTGGATTTTTATAAAAAAATTACTGAATATCGAAAACAATACTTTATGTGAAATAAAATAAGTTTGAAGCCAATATTTTTACTTTTTGAAAAGCTTTTTGAGTCGAAAATCAATTTTTTCCAACTTTTATAATTTATATTTTTTAGGTTTTTATTTTTTTGTAAAAAAACTGTCAATTCGATTTTTCTCAAATTTTTTCCTAATTTTGAAAACAATATTTCTTATAAGTTAAAATTAGTTAGAAGCCATTATCTCAAATTTTTGAAAAGATATTTGAGTCGAAAATCAATTTTTAGCAACTTTTGTTAAATTTTTTTTAGGTTTTTAATTGTTTGTACAAAAACTGTCAATGCGATTTTTTTCAAAACTTTACTGAACAATATTTTTTGAAAGATTAAAGTAGTTTAAAGCCAATATCTCAAAGTTTTGAAAAGATATTTGAGTCGAAAATCAATTTTTACCACCTTTTATAAATTTTTTGTTTAGGTTTTTATTTTTTGTAAAAAAACTGTCAATTCGATTTTTTTCAAAATTTTACTGAATGTTGAAAACAATATTTCTTATAAGATAAAATAAATTTGAAGCCTTAGTCTTAAGTTTTTGAAAAGATATTTGAGTCGAAATTCAATTTTTACCAACTTTGAGTAATGTTTTTTTAGGTTTTTATTTTTATAAAAAAAAACTGTCAATTATATTTTTCTCAAAATTTTATCAGATGTCAAAAACATTATTCTTTGTTGCACAAAATTGTTTTGGAGATGAAATCATATTTTGGTCGTAAAATTTTCGAGGTGACAAATTTGTTTTTTCAGTTTTTTTTGATTTATAAAAAAACCGTTAATTGGATTTTTTTTCCAAAATATAATTGTTTTGTATCACGTTACAATATATAATATAAAATTTAATTCAAGTCTATAGCGTCATTGGTTCATGAGATATTTAAGGTTAACCAAAATGTTCACCTTTTTTTTAAACTGCTATGTTAAAATAAAAACACCCACGCAATTTTCTTGAAAGCCCTTTCTGCATCTTTCTGCCTTATTGTCTGTATAACAAAATTTATTTGAAGTCGATATCTCTTCTGGTTCTTGAGCTAAAAAAACGTCACGAACATACAGACGTACGGACGTACGAACGTACGTACACACGCACGCACAGACATCTTTCTAAAAATCTTTTATTTCGACTCTAAGCACCTTGAAACGTCGAGAAATGTCAAAATTTTCAATTCGACAAATCGGACCCATTGCAATAAGTTCCTATGGGAAGTTAAAAAAAGTTATTTGGCGGACCCTATAGAATTGTTTTGGGATGAAGAACGCTTTGTCATTACATTGAAATTACATGAAATTTTTCAATTGGGTGAATTTATTGTCAGTTTTTCATAAAACCCTTTTTTCAAAAATTATTTTTAAAAGAGGTCCAAGCGTTTCAGCCAGTATTTCAATAAAGGAGAATGAGAAAAATGTTAGGTTAGGTAGTTCTTACCTTATTGAGTACAAGAGTTAAGCATTTTTATCTTTAAGAACACTAAGCCAAAAACGGCGCAGAGACATAGGGCCCAGGGACATAACGCCCAACTTTTTTTTTGGGGCTTATGTCTCACTTCGGTGGGACATAAAACCGAAATCTAATTTGGGCCCTTAGTCCCACCCAAGTATGACCGAAGACGCAAATAAAAATTTTGAGGTTAATGTCCCACTTAATAAGAATCACCAAATGACAAAACTTGGAGCACTTCAATACCACAAGACTTTGTTTTGTGGAGTTTAAATCCTGAGATCCCGCGAGAGGGCCACCCACAGGTGCTTTTATTCAAAAAAGCTGTTGATATTGGCGCCTGCCTGGCGACTTTACATACCCTTAGCGGAGCAACGGAGTTGCGTGAGCGGGTGTGACCCCGAAAAAGTGAGTTAAAATCATGAGAACCCGCGAAGCGGGCCACCCACAAGTACTTTTATTTAAAGAAGTTGTTGATATAGGCGCCCTAAGCGTATCACCGTATCAAAAAATTATTGTTCATTGTATTGAAATACAAAAACGTCTCATTTTTAACAAATAAATTTGGGACTTAGGTCATATTTGAGTAGGACTTAAGGCCCAAATTCAATTTCGGTTTTATGTCCCACCGAAGTGAGACATATTCCCCAAAAAAAAATTGTTGTGAAAATTAACCAACCGAATTTATGATGTTTAATTTAGGATGAATGATACGATGGCGGAGTTATTGTCCGCGAACTCAATAAACAAAGAATAATTAAAAATCGAAATCGAATTATAATTTAATTAAATAGGTAGCCGGCGCGCACGAGTAGTACCTATTAGTATTTAATTGAAAATGTAATAAAAATAATAGACAACTGTCAAACGCGAATAGGTTTGTTCGTTAATTTCCACACAAACAGCAAAAGCAGTGCTGTCGCCCGATAGCTCAGTTTTGGGGTGGGTTCGATTAATTGGGAATAAAGATACGTTTTATTAATTGGAATGATTTACCTTATCAACTTAATTGGATTATTGACTTTGAATAAAGGGTGTTTCTGAAATATCTGAAGAAAAAAATGAAAGAAGCAAAATGGGCGCCAGTGATTTTTTTTTGTAAAAAGGAAATCACAAACCTTTTGGAGCGGAACCAACTAAGACAATTTGTGAATAAATAAAAAAAATGAAGATGTTTAAACAGGTTTGTTCGTTAATTTCCACACAAACAGCAAAAGCAGTGCTGTCGCCCGATAGCTCAGTTTTGGGGTGGGTTCGATTAATTGGGAATAAAGATACGTTTTATTAATTGGAATGATTTACCTTATCAACTTAATTGGATTATTGACTTTGAATAAAGGGTGTTTCTGAAATATCTGAAGAAAAAAATGAAAGAAGCAAAATGGGCGCCAGTGATTTTTTTTTGTAAAAAGGAAATCACAAACCTTTTGGAGCGGAACCAACTAAGACAATTTGTGAATAAATAAAAAAAATGAAGATGTTTTAAACAGGTAGAAGGATTATTTAATTAGTTTAAATTTTGCTTGGGAAACCTTTCAAGTAGGATTAAAACCCAAGATCTTTTCTGAATTTTTAAAGACAAGGAATTGGTGTATAACACCGAAGATGGACCGTTAACCTTTTGTCCCGACTGAACAAAGACAATTTTTAAACACGGGTCGCGAGTTCCGCTTTTTCGGAATAACCTTTTTTTTTTCTTTACGAAACGAAAGCCCAACGATTATTTAAACAATTCTCACTAATAACTATCACGCACAAAAAAAGAATTCAAATACCAAATAAAATACTTAGCTTTTCTCTCTGGATGTCTTGCCAACTTCCCTCTCCTAGTTGTTTCCCAATCCTTTTTTTTTCTAACTTCCTCCAATTTTCACTTTCGTTTTCCTCAAAATTTTACAATTTCTATATCACTTCAAACAACACTTGAATTTCTTCCACTTCTCAAAGTTTTTCCTTTTTCTTTTTCTTTTTCTTTCAATCTCTTGAACCTCTGGCTCAGAAACAATATCGCAAAAAAGTGATTTTCCAGGCTTTCACCTTGCCTTGAAGACCTCTTCTTTGTTTTCCATTCCCACATGCTTTCGGCCAATCAGAAAGTGTGGGTTTCGTTCGCGTTTTAATTCAGCTACACCTAGCATATTTGCAAGAGTGAGCGAACGCAGTTGAGACACCACTACTTTTCCTACTCGCACGTTTCACCCCAGCTTTATGCACTACCACCGTCATTGGATTCGCCGACCTCTGGTACTTTTTCCAGTGAGCGGGAATTCAATGGGTGCATTCAGCCACCCTATTCACACCCCCATAATTTTGGAGAAACTTTGATAAGTTGCATGAAACTCAAGTGTTTAACGCGTTCATTTTTCCCCTCGTACGAAATTACAATTCAGTAAAAATTGAAGAAAGCTTATCAATTTCTTTTTTTTTGTTTTAACTGTCGGAGGGTGGAAGTTGGCAGTGGTTTTTATCTCGCGATTCTACTCTACTTGTCGTTGGACTTTCGCGCAGACTAGGGGATTAGGGACTCTCGTTAACGTTCCATCTTTTACAATAAGCGAATGGTTTATGTTGGGCATGCAGCCATTCTCATCTGAGTAACATCAGCAATCGAGGACCAAGTGTCGCTCGTGCCTTTTTTTGTTTGTTTTGGTGACCAGACCACCTGTCTGTCACCATGATTGGTATTCGGGCAGACCATCTGTCGTACCAAGAGTCTTTTGTGGACCGCCCGTCACACAACTGCACCATTTTGTCCACACCTGTTTTTGGTTGCTTTTCCAGTATATAATAAGAGCAGGCCACTGACTGATGGAAGACAGGATTCAACTGAACTCTTAGAATATCTTGGAGCCACAACGAAGAACGGAAGGTTAAAAAGGAAAAAGGATATACAATAGGCGAGTGAAACTTGTTGTGGTAAATTTTACCGCAACAAATCCCACCCTTACCTCCTAGGAAATGTGCTTACAATTCTGTAACACATTTTCTAAAAGATGCCAAGGTAATGGAAAACAAGATTAAGGATTTTCCATCAAAAAAAAATCAAAAGGCAAAAACGTTATATAAGAGATAATTTAAAAATGAAAACAAAAAAAAGAAACTACTTTAAACTACTTTCTTCGGATGCATCGGTATACGGTTTCAAATCTTTAACGTGCCATGTTCCGTGTTCTTTACCATTAATATCTTTTAACACGTACGTCCAAGGTGACACACGTTTCTTAATTTCAAACGGACCGACAAACTTCGGTGCTAATTTGGCAGCATAGTAATTCGCGGCATCCGAAAGTGTGAAATTCCTGCGCCATACAAGTTCGCCGGGGTGATATTGAACATCACGCCGTCGAAGATTGTAGGCTTCCGCAGAACGTTTAGAAGCTACTCCCAGCTTCTTAACAATATCGGCCCTAAGCCTTTGAAAGCGTTCCCTGATCCCCTCCGGATCCTGAACGTCTTCTGCATCATTCCCTACAGATGGTACTTCTTTACCCGAAGTTACCATTTCCCTCCCGAAGTTCGCATAGTAAGGAGACACTCCCAAAACTTCGTGTTGTGACGTGCGAATGGCGCACGCCACTTTACTCAGTTGAGTATCCCAAACCCGTTGATTTTCCCCAACATATGCCCTTAAGGTGGTTTTAAGGATCTGATTAATCCTCTCCGCAGGATTCGCCTGCGGGTGATAATGGGCTGTTAACGGGCAAACGGGAATGATAGGAGACCATTTTTAAAAGTTAGTATTTATGGTTCTGAATTCGTAGGACTATTAGATTCAGGAGCTTCCAGGACCATAATAGGTAGGGACTCTTGGAAAATACTTGGTGATTTAGGGTTAACTGTGAAGAAAGACACTGTCCACTGCGTGTGTTTGGCAGACGGGTCAGGTGTCGAAGTTTTAGGGACACTCTCTCTTCCGATAGTAGTTGAGGGTAGGGCAATCCTTATTGATTGCTTAATTATACCAACTTTGCCGCACACCGTGATTTTAGGCGCAGATTTTTGGGCGCTGTCGGGCATTGTGCCGGATCTCAGGTCACGAGAGTGGAATTTTTCCGAACAGAACATTGCTGTTTCGGTATGTTCTATTATAGAACGATCAGAGTTGGATAATAGGGAAATAAAAGCGTTAGAAACTTTAGTGGAGAATTCGTTTAGGAAAATGCCCGAGGGCTTAGGTTGCACAACATTAGTCGAGCACAAAATTAGGACGTCGGCAGAGCCGATGAAACAAAGAAGAGGTCTTCAAGGCAAGGTGAAAGCCTGGAAAATCACTTTTTTGCGATATTGTTTCTGAGCCAGAGGTTCAAGAGATTGAAAGAAAAAGAAAAAGAAAAAGGAAAAACTTTGAGAAGTGGAAGAAATTCAAGTGTTGTTTGAAGTGATATAGAAATTGTAAAATTTTGAGGAAAACGAAAGTGAAAATTGGAGGAAGTTAGAAAAAAAAAGGATTGGGAAACAACTAGGAGAGGGAAGTTGGCAGGACATCCAGAGAGAAAAGCTAAGTATTTTATTTGGTATTTGAATTCTTTTTTTGTGCGTGATAGTTATTAGTGAGAATTGTTTAAATAATCGTTGGGCTTTCGTTTCGTAAAGAAAAAAAAAAGGTTATTCCGAAAAAGCGGAACTCGCGACCCGTGTTTAAAAATTGTCTTTGTTCAGTCGGGACAAAAGGTTAACGGTCCATCTTCGGTGTTATACACCAATTCCTTGTCTTTAAAAATTCAGAAAAGATCTTGGGTTTTAATCCTACTTGAAAGGTTTCCCAAGCAAAATTTAAACTAATTAAATAATCCTTCTACCTGTTTAAAACATCTTCATTTTTTTTATTTATTCACAAATTGTCTTAGTTGGTTCCGCTCCAAAAGGTTTGTGATTTCCTTTTTACAAAAAAAAATCACTGGCGCCCATTTTGCTTCTTTCATTTTTTTCTTCAGATATTTCAGAAACACCCTTTATTCAAAGTCAATAATCCAATTAAGTTGATAAGGTAAATCATTCCAATTAATAAAACGTATCTTTATTCCCAATTAATCGAACCCACCCCAAAACTGAGCTATCGGGCGACAGCACTGCTTTTGCTGTTTGTGTGGAAATTAACGAACAAACCTATTCGCGTTTGACAGTTGTCTATTATTTTTATTACATTTTCAATTAAATACTAATAGGTACTACTCGTGCGCGCCGGCTACCTATTTAATTAAATTATAATTCGATTTCGATTTTTAATTATTCTTTGTTTATTGAGTTCGCGGACAATAACTCCGCCATCGTATCATTCATCCTAAATTAAACATCATAAATTCGGTTGGTTAATTTTCACAACAATTTGGCGTTATGCGTTATGTCCCTGGGCCCTATGTCTCTGCGTCGCCAAAAACTCCCTTGGATCCTCTCGAATGGGATCAGTCATGTCAATTCGATGCTGTAAATGGTCACTCTATGTAGCTACATATATCTGGACACTGGTGACAGAACACATATTTGCAAAATGGGCAGAGGAGAGGAGTACATGAGGTGCAACTACACATCATACAAAGCCAAAATTGAAAACAATCAAATTGTTTGTCTTAAGTCATGTACTAAAGAGTTAAATATATTTTTAAGGAATATGCTTGACTATCATTTAAGGCGTTTAGATATTTTCCTTACTACTTTCTTAAATAAAACAAGTTTATCCTTAAATTTGGTCATTACAACTTAAATCGCACTCATAAACTTAACTTTCGTCCTTTTTGTACATATTTTACTAACTTATGTATGTGTTACACACATAACACATGTGTCTACTCTCTTGTCTCACCGAGTGTTATTCTTTATTAAAACCCCATTTTATTTATTTTGCTGTCCTTTGCAAACTAACATAACAAAACTTTAGTAATTATACTTGACCCATTTGGGTGTTTGTTTTGTTTATTTTTGTGTTGTTGTTGTTGTTGTGTTTGTTATTGTTGTTAGTGTGTATGTACATCCTACCATCAGCAGCTCATCTGTGATAAAAGTGAAGTCTGAAAACAGGTGTGTACTGGTATGTTTATATAAAAGCTTAGAAAAGGGTTGCCTGGGTTCATATAATAACGAGACAAGAATCGGGTAAAATTTATCTGGGTTAAAGGGTTATGGTTAAAGTTTTTGGGTTACTTTTTTTTTTCTTTACACACTTTCCTCGCTCTTTCCCTCTTTTTCTTTATGACTCATACAAAAACCACACAATAACCGCACAAACATTCTCCATTATTATCTCTGTCAGCCTATAGATTATTTTATATCTACTTCTATAGGTATACTTGATCCTTTTTCAAGGACAACACTGACAAAACAATGTACGAACTTAACTTATATTCTTCCTTACACGATGGATGCGTTCATATACCCTTTTTGTATATACACAAGCTTCTTTATAAAATGATTATTTGTTTTTTCTTCTTTCTTCATTTTCTTGTTTTGTTTTTTGGTTATTTGGGGGGGGGGGGGGGGGGGGGGGTGAAGGAATCCATTTCTACCTATAAGTATAAAAGTTTCTTGACAAATTTGTTTGGGTAAAAAGTAGTGATGTTTTTATACAAAGTTTGTTCATGTCGTGTGGACTTGTTCTTATATTTTATTAAAACTGTATCGAAACTTAAATTGAGGTGTAAATGACACTATTTGCAATCTGTCATTCAATCAATCATAAACATACATACATACATACATACATAAACCTATGTATATGCAGGGTCGGGAAAGGGAAAAAAAAAGTAATTTTTTTAGATTTAAATTGAAAGGAATCAATTTTATCATCACAAGAGGAAGCTTTTACATCAAGAGAAAATAAAGCAACAACAAAAAAAAAGGATTTGCATAATATGTGAGGCGTAAAACAATATTCAATCATGATAATATACGTATGTTGACATTTTTGCGTTTATGTGTCCCATATTTTTGGTTGTATTTCTATTTTGTTTTTTAAACCATAGGGAGATGAAAATTTTTCGTTATGTTTGATTTTTTTTTGTGTAGGTACAAAAAACTGGGACAGGATAGTTGAATTTATCATCACTGAGTTTATCCTCTTTAGTCTCACGAGAAGACATTAACTTATGAATGTCATTTGGGTTTCGAAATACCCCTTTATCTGAAATGGAAAATTCTATGAATATTCAATGACATTTGGAACAAAAAAAAAACCCTTGATTGACCTAAATTCTATAAAATTCTTTTAATGAAAATGCGTCAATTGTATCATAGTTTTTGTTCAGATAGCATTAAATGATTAAGGTATTGGATGTGGCTGAAATTGGGTCAGTGGATGAGCATAGTCCTTAAAAACCTTGTACTTGAAATCTTTAAAAAACTCTAGAAAATTACAAAGGTGGTGGGTTTTTCTATTAACTTTACACTTTAAACTACATACACAAAATTGTATCGACATAAATGAAACAAGCAAACATTTCAAAAATAAAAAAGAATTTGTAGTTTTATAATTTTTGTATCAATTATTAAAACTAAAAGTTTTAAAATAATACACAAAATCTAATATTAAAATACAATCCTTATTTTTGCGACGATCAATTCTGGTGTTCCCTATTTCACCCTTTAAAAATATCCTTTTAATGTTTCATCTGTCAAAGTGACTGTTATTTAATCAGTCTGATTTGCCAAATTATACTGATTGATGGATAAAGCGTTCAACATCACGTGCAAGTGATAAAATTTACTTATTAACTTGAGTGCTCGGTCTGTGCAAATTACAGCTTTTGATCCCCTATCTTATGATTGTCATAATCGTCAAACAGGAGGAAAATTTGGTTACATTATGGATGCATAAATTTGGTTCTCTGGTTGGATAAATGATCAACATTAACGAAGCTGAAGAGATTTGCTGTAAATCGAAGCCGATATTCATGAAACCGGGCAAGAGAATCTAAAGTAGTCGATGTCATGTCACTCACAGTCAAAGTGTTAAGTGATGACTTTCTATACTTAATGAATAGGTTCCTTCAACGATAACACTTCACATCAGAGCTTCAAACTTATCCTTAAAAAGTCTCAGTTTGTATGTATAAATTTTTGGCTTGCGACTGGAGCAAATTAATCGCTCGATATTTTCGAGAGTAATGTACTGGCTTAATGAGGACGTGCGATTTGATTCCATGTTAGAATATTTGAAGTCAAAGGTCTTTGGGAATCATAAGAAACTCGACTCCTTTATTGTGCGACAATGTAATAAGAACTTGGAAATTTCATACGCCTCCAGACGTAAATATTTAGCTTTGAAAATCTGTACAGGAACAATTGTCCGAGTCTACATTGTAAACATTTACTTAAATTTAATATTTTCATATTTTTTAAATAATCGGATTGAAGTAAAACTTGAATTCAACTTCATTTTTCTTCTTCAGTAATCATCATTTGGACCAAATATATATTATTCAACTCGAAAGTCATACGGAAAACAAAATGTTTAGAATATTTTTATATTTTTGTTTTTTCTTCCGAAGAAAAACTTAAAAGTTTATTAAATTATAATCAATGATTTATTCAACAAAAATACAAACTCTGAAATGATGATTTTCTCTGATGACGCTTATTAAATACTTTTTAACTTTAAACTTTGATGTCATATTAAATTTAAGAACAAGCTTTTGATAACGAATATTTTAAAACTTTCAAATATAAATTTCTTATTAGGTTCTTTTGCCTATCCCAGCTCTTTCCGAAATCAGCTCTATCCAAAAAAAAAAACCTGTACCCAAATCTAATCACTTCTTCGAGTCCTACCGTTCGTCGCGTCGTCGGTCGTCGTCTTCGTAGGTAGGTTATATACTTTACAAACTTATGTTTCTTATTTTACATTCAAAGTATTTGGAGGATTTTACTCTCAAACCTACTTACTAAATATACAAACCTATATACCGACTTACCTACCTATACTATCTTGAAAAATAACTTAGGTATGACAAATACTTTTTTCTCTTGAAAAATTGTTGGAAAGTAAGTATAGATAGGTAAACATCAACAACAACAACAACAATACAAAAAAAATCAAAATTTTCCATTAAAAGTATCAAAAATCCCATTTGACTTTGCCAAAGTGTCGTCGTCTCCTTTAAAATTGGTAACGTGGGGCACTTACGGTATACAAAGAAGGGCCACCATTTCTCATATTTTTTTTCTTTGTTGACACATTTTAAAGTGCCCTCTCTTCTTAACCCAACCTTTGCCTCGGAGCCAGCAGCATAAGCAAATCATAACAACCCTCAAACATGACCTAGTCAAGTGAGCCGTTCTCCAATTGAATTTCCGCATTTATATTTATTTCCACTTGACATCTATTATATTATGTCATATTTTATAGTATGTGATATGTATGAAAGTATTTACTGTACATCGTAAATATCCTTTGTGTCGTTTATCCTTGTGCCTACTTTTTTACACAGACCTATACAACTTTAAGATCAGAGTGAGGACATAGAGAAGGAGGTGCAGGAGGAGATTATAACAGTAAACCTGTTTTAATCAATTTTACATATATATGTACAATGTACATATATAAAGATTGGTGAAAACGGTAAAAAATATAAAAATGAAAGTATAAAGGTGTCAGATCAAAGCCATTGTATGTTCAATGTGTTCGTTCACCTCGGCTTTGCCAGAGTCTTGAGTCTCAAAAGTCTATTGTTATATTAAGTGGTTTGTGTATCGACTTACTCACACTCAAAAGTCTACATATATAGTGACTTATGTGCCAGTGTATATGTGTGTTCTTGAAAGAAACCCCTAATCGAAAGCAAATAATAAATTCTATTTGTAAGTTTTTTTTTTCTTTTCATTTTTTGCTTATTTGATTTATGACTTTCTGTTGGGCGCCATTTTTTTGTATACATCCACCTCTACTTCTACTGTGTATACATTTCTGTATGGGTTGGGAAAAAATGAAATAGTAGATATGTATTTTTGTATAAGGCACCAGGTAGATTGGTGAGTAGGTTTTTCTTTTGCTTTACTTGGCTTTGCTTTGAGAAGAACACCACTCACTTGACTCACCATCATCATCATCATCATCATCCTGAAACATGGACGAGTTGGATGAGTGGTAAGGAAAATTGATTCAACATCCCATGAGGAAGTATATTTGCAAAATATGCATAATTCCTCCAGAGAGAATGTTTACAAAGTATTTCCAGAAAGTATAGGTATGTAAAGTACAGAAGATTGGCAAAGGATCAAAAAAGAGTTTCTATATCTAAATGAAGAAAGGTATATCCTTTTCAGGAAACAGGACACAATCTTATGTCATAATACGGGTAAACGTGTATACTCTACACACTTATATATGTAAATCTTGGTTGGAATGCTAAAGTATCGGATCAAGTTTTCTTTGAGAAGTTGTGTAGAATTAAAAATAAAATTAAGTGACTTGGAATGCTTTTCATAGTTTCCAGGACCAACAACAAAGAATGGGCCAAAAATGCAAAAAAAACAACCCACTATAGACGAAAGTATACTTAGTCTTCTTCTCAATTTTCTTTACTTTCACAAAATGCATTTTTTGAAGAAAAGCATTTTTAAGGCTTTGTTTCCGACATGAAAACAATGTGATTATTGAGAGAACTTAATTTCTAAGGAAAAGGTGTTTTTTTTTGTGGGTAAATTAATTTCAAAAAGAAATGTTAATGGCAATGAATTAAACATAGCATAAAATACTAAAAAGTTATTCAATTTTCGTAGCTTTTTAAATATTAATTAACTGTTAAATAGAATACAGTGATATAAAGTCCTACAAAGGTGTTTCAATTATTTTTTTTTTGCAAAAATTAGGCACACAAAATATAGAACCTCAAATTTCGATTTATCCATCAAATTAGCCGTAAAATTAGACTTAACGAAAAATTAAAAAAAAAATCAATTAATGGAAAACTAATTAAAGAATAAATATTAAGTTACTGACCAAATTCCATTTATTCGATTCAAAAGGAAAAGTTACAAGATAAAAAATACCAATTTAAAGAAATGAAATCGGAATAAATATAATAAAACTTAGAAGTACCATTTTAGGATGTTAAAACATAGAATTTAAAAATATCTTACAAAAAATTGTTGAACAATTAGTTTTGCACCTTTTTATTATCCTTTGGATAAACGATATTAGAAGTAAATAGCTATTTTCGTCAAAAAAAAAGGTTGTTACCCTATTTTTATATTGCATCAAGGAAAAACATAAAAACATAGAACATCTGGAATGTTAAATCGAGATTTTTAAAATATTTTAATTCAAATTTTCATGTCATAAGTATGAATCTCTTTAGGGGGTTTCTTTCAAAAGTTGATAGTATAGAAAACCCAACTATAGAAAACATAGAACGACTAATTCGAAAATATCAGTCAACTCTAAGTATTTGTTTTCACAAATTATGATCTTGGAAAAAAAAAAAATCATTCCATTTAAGGAGTGATTAGCTATTTTCAAAAGCAACATATTGATAAAAAGGAAAAATAAACCAGACAAAAAGAAACGACCAACTTAAATATTTTAAACCCTCAAGTAATATTTTTAAATTTATTTTTTTAATACAAGAAGGTTGAATTTAAAAAAAAATACTATTTTGTTCACTTTATTGTGCATCAGCAAAAAACATAGAATTAAAAATTTGGAACAGTTAAAAGTTATTAACTTGAAAGTAACTGGCTATCCATTTTGCGGTTTCAAAAGTACAGGGCTAGAATTCAACATTTGTCAAACTAAGTTATTAAACCAATTTCTGTTTTTTAGTTGAAAGTCCGACATTTACGAGAACGGATCGTTTAACTATCGCACAACCCATACAAAGTGTTAAAACCTGCATGATTCTGCGACAGCCACATATCGTGCTTTAAGAGAAGTTTATGGTTTACATAATCGTCCAACTACGCAAGCAATTGCCAAAATTGTGAAGAAATTTGAAAATACTGGCTTTGTTACAGATATTGTAAGGCCTGTATATCATCGTTTCGCTCGTTCCACTAAAAATATCGTGTTGCCGAAGACCCCAATGTGTCGATTCTTCGTCGTTCTCAGAAATTAGGACTGTCTTATGGCACATTATGACGTACTTTGTATTTTAATCTACACCTACATCCCTATAAAGTACAGCTCACACAACAACTGAAGCCAGCTGATAATTCACAAAGTCGTAGATACGTCGAATGAGTGCTTGAACAACAGGCGGTGGACGGTGATTTTTCGAAAAGAATTTTTTCAGCAACGAAGCACATTTCTCACTTGGTGGGTCAATTCGGAGCATTGCTTGCTTTTTTTTGCTTGCTATTGAAGAATACGACTTAGAGAACATGTGGTTTTAACAAGACGGTGCCACACATGCTACACAACCCGAACGAATATGGCTTTATTGCAAGAGACATTTCCTGGCAGCGTAATTTCTTGTCTTGGCGATTTGACATCCCTGGACTTCTTTTTAAGGCTACGCGAAATACCGTGTTTATGCAGATAAACCTTTAACTCTTGAGCACTTAAAAACCAATAATTGTCAAGTTATGGCTGCCTAATATGCGTCAAAAAGTAGTCGAAAATTATCTCAATAGAATCGATGCTTGCAACAATTTGCTTAGTGGTCATTTTAATGATGCAGTGTTTCACACATTATGTCAACGTTCAAACTTTATAATTACAACGAAATAGCATGCACAAAAACATTTTATACGTGTTTTATTTACGTTTACTTTTTTGAAACCCCAAAATGGATAATCCTGTACAGCTACATTTTTATCTATGACAGCAAATGAGCCCTAAATTATCAAGTACAAAAATTGTGACATAAAATGTATAATGTTTATTATTAATGCAAAAATAATTTAGGGATAACTATTTAATCAGTAACCCAACATTCTATTAAAAGAAAAATGTTACATCATAACAAAATTGTACATTAACAACAAATTTGAGATCGAAATTAATGTTAAAAAACTTAGAAATATCATTTCACGATGTTAAAACATAGAATTCAAAAATATCTTACAAAATTGGTTGGACCATTAGTTTTGTGCCCTGTGATTACCCTTTGGATACACGATATTAGAAGTTAATAGCTTTTTTCCAAAAAAAAAGTTGATACTCTATCTTAAACTTAACTTAAATCGAAATTTTCAAAATGTTTTTAATTCAAATTATTAGGTCATAAATATGAATCTATTTAAGAAGTGCGAACCTGTCTTCAAAAGGTTTATACCAAGATAGCAAGGTACTTACTTAAATATAGAAAACATAGAACAAAAAATTCAAAACAAATTTTAGTCACTTTTAAGTATTTGGTTTCAATCTAAATACATATTTTTTAAGAAAAGCAGCAAAAACATAGAACGCAAAAAACATAGATATTTGAAGCTGTCACAAATGTTGCCCTTATAATTTAAAAAACCATAACTCATTCCATTTAATGAGCGATTAGATATTTTCAGAAGCAAAAAGAAAACATAGAAAAAATGAAATGACCAAATTAAAAATTTTAAACTCTCAATTAAAAGAAAGTTGAATTAAAAAAAAAGTGTATAGTTTATAAGCAAAAAACATAGAATGGCAAATTTAGAACAGTTAAAAATTACAAACTTGGAAGTATTAAGCCATTCATACATACGCAAGAAATGCAAGAAATGCTTACCTTTTTCAGGAGTTTGCTAAAAAAATTGAAAATATGGAACAGCAACTTCGAAAGTCGTGTAAATTTGCATTGGTGGTAGGTTAAGTTTATTAAAATGAAACAAAAAGATAGAAAACACTGAACAAAACATTTAAAACCTAGCAACTCAAAAATGAAGCACTAAAACACCATCAAATAAAGTTTTTAAAGTAGGTTTAGCGTGGTTTTAATTAAAATGCTTTTAAAGAAAAAAATAGAAAACAGTAAATTCTTAAGTGCCATAATTAAAGACTTAAATCATCAACACTTATACCAAAATTCTATTACTTAATTATGTATTCCTGTGCTTTTTATATGTATTTTGAAGCCATCTTATTAACTTTATTATTTCATCTAAAATCATGTAAAGAACTCTTATATGTACAGTAAATGCGAATTACAACCCGAGGCTTTTCAAGCTTTTATAATTGCTATGGAATTTAAAGAACATTTAAGTTGCCATCGTTTCCAAACGGAAATGCCTTGAGCTCGTTTTTTTTTATTTTTCTGTAGCATCCTTTTATTTTTTTCCTTTAAGGAGAATAAGAATCTCTGAAGCTCTCGATATCCATAGACATTTATATATGTATATATTTTCCTTGAATTATTTCTATTAATAGAAAATAATAGAAAATTCCTTTTACTTGTTTATTGACGCCCATAAGACATTTGAACTCTATATATAATGTATATCCTATACCTACCACGTGCTGCTATGGCGTAAAAGTAATCGAGATAAATCCATCAGCTTCTGGTATTGACTTCGTAGGAAGGTATCTACATATATATAAAGGTGAAAATTTATTCAGCATATTTATATGAACCTATATCTATACTACCTCGATATGCAAAGAAAAATGCACAAAGACAAGAATAAATTGTGCATGGGTGGAATCAAACAAATCAAACGATGGAAATAGATTCACTTAAATTCCACACAACCTACACATTGCCTGATGCCTTGTCTACCTGAAAGGTTTCAAGGAGGTTAAAAATGGTAAAACCATATTCTGATAAAAACAAATCTAGTAAGAACTCACATGAATTTCTTTATGGTATTCATTTGGAACGAAAATTAACATCAGTTTGCCTCATCTATCAAAGGTCCTTAGCCCTTACATATCTACGTACATAGCATTCAAGGATGAAGATAATAACTTTTCAAAAAAACAAAAATAGAATAAAATATTTGTTGTTGTAAGAAAACTTTTTTTTTCACTTTTTGTTTGTCTGTATGTCCTTTGGTATTACTAGGAATTCGTATGGCATAGAAGTTTTATAGAAATGTTGCGTTCTCGTGTAGAGGTTTGTACCTATGTATATATGGTTAAATATAGACATATGTATGTATGTATGTATAAAATTTCCATCATAGTTTCATAAAGCAGATTATAGGAGTACCTACATAATATATACTTTTAAAAATAGTTTTGTTTGAATTGAATTTCTGTAATGGGTAGATAAATTTCTAGAACATGGATTTTAATAGTGAAGCTTACACAAGCTTTAGCTATATCGAAATATAAGTTTTTTTTTTTATTTTCATTTAAAATGCGGTTCGTTTTATTTCATTTACCTGTCCTGTTTTGTGTTGTGTTGAGGATTAAAAAGAGCTTATGTATAAAATTGGCATTGGTATTACATAAAATATGATGCACTAGGTAAACCTACTTAAATAAGTCTTATATGTCAATATAAAGTAATGCATTTCTGTATGTAACTACATACAAGTACGTTTGCCAAAAATTATTATTGAAATAACCGATTTTTCATGCAAATATTTTCAATTTAGTGCAAATTAGTTTTAATCCATCAACTAAAGACAACATTTTGTGGAAAAACTAATAACATTTAGTAAAAGGTTAGAAGTTTGAAAAAATAGATTTATATAAAATTGAAAATTCCATTTAGCTGAAATAATTGTATTTCCTCTTAATAATACATTTGTTCTGATTTAAAAGGTAGTTTTTTAGAAATCAGAAAAGAGTTTTTTAATTCTCGTTCCATTCTCATAAAGGGTTTTTCAATAAGGGCGGGTAGATGTTGAAATGGAATAAAACAAGCTTTGTGTGAGGTATTAAAAAAATATTTTTTTTTTTAATTTGGAAGGCGCATGAATGCCATTAAGTCCACCCAAAATCCACACCAAACGGTAACTTTTTGAGGATGCATTATCACCTGGTAAATTTCGCGTGAGTTGGTGTCGTCTCATATTGGGCAATTTTGCTTGTTAACACAGCCATTCATACAAAAATGAGCCTCGTTACTAAAGATGATTTTTCGGCCAAAATTGGGGTCCTCTTTTAAACTATTTAAGCCCAGTCAGCGAACAAACGGTGGCGTTGTCTATAGTCATGAACTTTGAGCTCCTGGGTCAGTTGGATCTTGTACGGGTGTAGGCCCAAGTCCCGACGCAAAATTCACCAAGTTGAAGTCTGCGAAAGACCGAGTTCTTGTGCACGGCGGGCGAGGAATAGACTGCCTCGGGTTCTGCTGTACACTTTTATGGACCGCGGCGATGTTCTCGGTCGATCATGCATTCCTTGAACGTACGGGTGTTCTCAATTTGGCCACCAAACGTTAAAGAGTCGACTGTGAAGGGCCACCACGTCTACCGTAAAATGAGAGCAATGGGCGCAACGTATGCGTTTACGAACACTCTTTTTGATAATAAAGTTTTATCATTTGAACGTGCTGTTCAATCGTGTAACTTGCCATGATGATTTGGCATAAGCAACTGAATAATAAACAAAATATTTGACAGATGTCACCAAAACAAAATGGCCACCACGGGTTGGCGCCAAAATCTACCCGCGCCAATTGAAAAAACCCTTTAGTCCCAATTCTTTTATTTGTCAAAATTCAAAGTTGATTTTTTTAGTTTTTCGAATTGATTTAAAATTCCAAAATTTTTGTGGGATCACATCGTTTAAAGGGAAAATAACATTGAAAAAAGTAGATCTTTGGAATAAAGCATTTAACATATAAGCTTAAGTCTTAAAGATCTTAAAGCTCAGTTAGCATAAGAAATAAAGCAGTCCGATCACAAGATCTTTGTCAATTGGGACCTTAAAATGCATACAAATTATCTTATCTGGGGATTGACATTTGATAATCTGTCAAAAAAGTCGAGAAAATAAGAGCTCCTAGAAAAATTAATAAAAGTGTAGTAAAAACTGTATATAAATTCAAAATTATCAGTTAAAGTGAATCCTTATAACCTCTGCACAAGGAAAATATAAATATTCAGAGTAAGTCATAGAAAATAAGGCACAAAATCATCGAAATCGTACTGCATCAACCTAACCTAATAAATGAACAAAAGAGGATTGGCAGAAACCTCTCCGGAAGCGTACGACACTGTAAAAAGAGACACTAGGTACCAACTTGCTATGGCCAACGACAATATTGTTATTAATAGGGAACTACTGAAAGAAATTCTCCGTGAAAACAACGCTGAACTTGTCAAGGAACTTCCAACCAAAAATGACTTTCAGAGTCTATTCACGGAAATAACAACATTAAAAATCAAACACGAACAAATTTCAGCCAAAGTCGCACAATTAGAAGATAGAAACAAACAACTGGAAGCGCAAATCGACAAAATTATGCAAAAAAGTACAGACAAAAATCTAATTGTCCGGCTACCTGTTGAGAACAATGTTGACGTTACCGAAAAAGCCAAATCAATTTGTTCGGGTTTGCTTAACCTCAACACAAACACCGAAATCGACAACGCTTATAAAGTTTCATCCAGAGACCCCAACAAAGCAACAATTGTAGTCCAAATGAAATCTCAACACATAGCTTCGAGTGTACTGCGCAATTCGAGACAGCTGAAGTCGTCAGGAATCTCTATTAATAAAGATCTCCCATTCAATGTCCGTCAAAGAAGATCCAAATTGTTTATGCTGATGAAGGTACTGCGTCAGGAATACCCTAAGAAAAAAATTGTTCTGAGAGATGATAGGATGAATGTTTTGGATAAAGTTTTCACCTGGGATAATTCAGAAGGTTTAAAATGTGGAAATTCAAATGGAATGCAAGTTCTGAATGAAATTCTAGGTAACTTGTCGACAGGTGTAAAAAATACTATGGTTGAATTGATAAATGAAAACAAATTACGAGAACTGTCAACTTCGAATCCAAATACAGGGATGGCAAGAGGTAGTCAAACAAGCAAAACATCCGCTGGAAACTTTACTAAAGCTTCTGATGGGCCAAGTTGTTGAGAAGCAGCCGTCTACCCGAATCAAAAAAATACTTTTTTTAAAATTTTAAGTTATAATATTGCTGGACTAAAAAATAAACTTTCTATTGTTGAATTTTTCAATTATTTAAATGAATTCCACATTTTCATACTATTAGAAACTCATTTATTAGATATTGAAGAAAGTAGATTTAAAAACTTTTTTATGAATTATGAACTAAAATGGTTACCTGCTGTTAAAAGAAACATCTTCGGAAGAGCAAGTGGAGGGGAGCTTTTAGCGTACCGTATGAACCTAGGAGTAAAATTAAAATTCGAGGTGATAGGAAATTCTCATTTCATTAAGCTAGAAATTGATAAGAAAAATTACTACATATTGCCCATCTATCTTAACTGCAACAAATGGCAACACGACTTTGACACACTGAGTGATCTTTTATATAACCTCAATTCAACAAACTTGGTTCTTATTGGAGACTTCAACGGCCGAATAGGACTCACTCAAAATAATTTTGTTTCTGGAATAAACTCTGTAATATTGAATACCCAACGTCAATCCAAAGATGAAGTATGTGACAACAAGGGAAGCAAAATACTTGAACTCACTGATGCTTTCGACTGTCAAGTTTTGAATGGAAGTTGTGATGGGGATTTAAGTGGTGAATATACTTTTCTTAGGGGAACATCATGCTCTGTTATAGATTACTGCTTTGCAACTGGAGGCTGGCATAACCTGATTTCGGATTTTCGGATTGGTAAGCAGATTTTCTCGGACCATATGCCTTTAGAGGTTACAATCGAATTGGCAAATAATGGAAATTTTTCGAATACAAACCAGCTTAATCTATTACCGAAATTATTTTGGAATGACAGAATGTCAAATACTTACCAAACTATTTTAAACCTTGAACTCCTACATCTATATACAGTCGAAGCTACACCGAGTATCGATCAACTTACACACATAATAAAAAAAGCCGCCCCACGTCCACCGCAATTTAGAGGAAATAACTGGAAAAGTAAGCAAAAGTGGTTCGACAAAGACTGCATGTTGGCAAGAACCAAGTCTTTTGTTTTCCTTAAATTATTAAGGAGATACAACAATAATATTTTCAAAAGTCTATACGCTAAAGCTGTCAAAGAATTTAAAAATATTTGCAATGCCAAAAAATTAGAGATCGAGCAACAGAACATGTCAATGATAAATAATAGCAGATCCTCATCAGACTTTTGGAAAGCAGTCAAACTCTTAAATGGAAGAAAAAACCGAATTGCAACTGGCCTACAATCACACGATTTATGTACACACTTCAGAACTCTCTTAAATACTCCACAGATTTCCCCCAGAATTCAGTATGCGGAACCTCAATTATTTGACGATCATCTTGATCAACCATTTGACCTTGCGGAAATTCTTCAAGTGATCAAAAACGCAAAAACCAATAAAGCCCCAGGAGAAGACGGAATTCCTTTCGAGTTCTTCAAAAATTGTACCGTAGAATTTGCTCAAGCCCTTACGAAAGAATTTAACCGATTGTTTGAGAGTGCAGATTTTCCACAGAGTTTCAAAAAATCAATCATATACCCACTTCATAAAAAAGGAGATTTCTTGAACCCAGGAAATTATAGAGGGATATCATTCCTGAATACTGCTTCTAAGTTATTTACAGCGCTAATATTCAAAAGACTTACAGACTGGATTAAAAACAAAAACATTCTGCATGAATTTCAAGCAGGCTTCAGAGAAAATTATTCGACGGTAGATCAGATTTTCACCTTGTTAAACATTGCACAAATATACCAGCAAAAGCACAAAAAACTGTACGCTCTATTTGTAGATTTCAAAGCTGCGTTTGACTCCATCCCACGTGAAGCACTCTTTTACAAGCTATTTAGGATGGGTATAAGCAGTAAAATAGTAAACGTCATAAGGGCTCTGTATGAGAATAATCTAGCGGCGGTGTGGGATGGAAACTTTTTGTCTGAAGAATTTGCAACAACGATGGGTGTAAAACAAGGCTGCATTTTGAGCACGTTGTTATTTATCTTGTTTATTAATGACATAACGGACGATATCGGAGGCGGGGTGGAAATCAATAGGGTATTAATACCGGGCCTTATGTATGCTGACGATATTGTTTTTCTCTCCGATACAGTAAATAGTATGCAGCTTAAAATCAACAGACTCCAAAAATACTGCCAAACTTGGAATTTATCTGTGAATTTAGAAAAGACGAAAATTCTTGTATTTAGAAACGGAGGAGGGCGATGCTCGAGAAACGAAAGATGGACTTATCAAACCGACCCCATTGAAGTTGTTAGAGAGTATAAGTACCTTGGTTTTCTGATAACGGCTAATCTCAATGTGGAAAAACACCTAAAAATTAAATTAGCAGAAGCAAAACGAGCCATTAATTCAGTCTGGAGTACCTGCATCCAAAGTAAATTTTTAACACATAGCTCAAAGCAAAAAATTATCCGAGCGACTGCCCAGACTATTCTTCTATATGCAGCACAAGTATGGGGATATGGTAACTTTGAATCTGTGGAAAAGTTCCAACGTTACTGCATAAAGCGAATCTTTAGGCTACCTAATAATACCCCAAACTACATGATCAATCTGGAAACAGGTTGTCCACCACTTCTATTGGAAACATTAAGGATACATTTTGCTTACATAGTTAAAGTCATGCAAATGGAAGAGGAACGCCTGCCGAAAATTGTCCTAAAGCATATGCTAGAAAAAAACGCGCATTACGTTAAAGAATGGCAAGAACTGGCAAGTTGCTGTGGATGTGTCATAAGTTTCTACCCTAGTGACGGAGCTACTACTCTTAGAAGAAAATTTGAGAACATATTGGGACAATCAGCACCGTTTTTATACAACAAGTGTGTAAATGAAGCTAAATCGTCACTACACAGGATGTATTACAGTAAAGTCAACTATAATCTAAATAGTAACACTTACTTTCTGGATGGGAACAAAACGGAGATGATAAGAACTATTTTTATGTTAAGAGGTGAATTAATCAACTTAAACTACGTGCCACATCGTCCTGACCTCCCAATACTCTGTGATCTCTGCAACCGTGAAGAGAGGGAGGATGTCTTTCATTTTATTGCGGTGTGCCCTATTTTAAATGAATTTCGAATGATGTACTTTGGAGTGAGAACACTTCAAAAGGAGGATCTCATGGCAGTTTTGAATGGTGACTGTGGCTGGATTAGTCTATATAGATACACTATAAGTGCTCTAAATTATAGAAAACGAGTCAGAGAAGGTGATTTTTGAAAATATATACATTATTTGAAAAAAAAAAAAAAAAAAAAAACAAAATTAATACCATACTATAATTAAATATTTTTTTTTTTTTTTTTTGAATTAAACTTATTTTAAACTTTGTTAAACAATACAAAAATGTCAATCTGGTAGACGGCTTATTGCCAAACCAAAAGACTTAATGTTTATAAAATATTGTAAAATATTGTATTATTTCATTACTATACATTGTAATAAAAAGTCATTAAAACTAAATTAACTAACTAACATACAAATTATCTAACTGTTCACTGTAAGATCATCTTCAGTGATAAGACGTCTTTTTCAAGCTGTGATTGACAGTTCTTTTTTAATGCAATTAAAAGAAATGCTTTACTGGAAGAAAAGAACATATCTTGACTATATTATTTCTCCAAGAGGTGATCCTATAATGTTGTGATTTAACACCTTTATATCGTTTTTCTTGAAGTAATGTAAAACATCATTGCATATTCTAATATCTTCCACAATCGGTTCAAAACTTTAAAATTTGAATTCTTAAATTGACAAAGAAAAATTTAAGAAGAAGGATGTAACCCAAGCAGTTTATGTTGTTTTCTATTGTAAATAGCATTCCTTCTTTTTTATAATGAAATGTACTGATTCCTCTTTAAAAATACACGTCAAGTGAAACTGATTTTTGGAATTCATGGCTTTTTAAGATTTTTTTTCATAATTTTAAATAAAAATGATAAATATAACCATCAAATGTTCATATATGCGTTTCGCCCCGGTGTAATGGTTGGGCTCATCAGAAGAAAAACAATTCCCAAAAATACCTGAACTCAAAATTTTGAATACTAAAACAAATTTGCTGATATTAGTATCATCAGTTTGGGTCTTGAATACATTTACCGCATTTGTAGCTATAAATCCCAAGTCCATATATTAAATTAGTTATTCGCCAAACTTACCTGTAAATAAAAACAGAGAAAAAGAAAAATATTAGATTTATTTAAATATAAGAAATAAAGTAATTTGAAAAAGGTTAAATCACAATATAGGAGTATATGTATCTATAAATTTTGAAATGAAGACACACAAAAAGAAACCCAACAAATCTACCCAATCTGTAAAAAGACAAACCAATTCCCCCCAAAAATATGGACCGTGACCCGCAGAAATATCCTTTATAATGCAGATTATTCAATTCATTGAAGCATCCTTTTTAACAACAAAAAAAAAAACAAGACGCAAAAAAACAAAACAAAATCCCTCGACTATATTTCTTGGAGAAACAAAAAAAACCCTTTGTTAAATAAGGCATACAAAAAGGTCGAATTGAAATAGAAATGGTGCGAAAAGTCATTTTTTGTATGCTCTTCTCGGTTGTGTGTTGTTTTGCGACACTAAGGACTTTTTGGGGTATATTTTATATCCTTAACTTATTTTCTAGTTCTGTTTTTATTTTTTTATTTAAATTTATTTAAATTTAACACCCGCAATATTGAAGTAGGGAAGTAGGTGTGTGTATTCAGGTTAAGAAAACAGAATTCAAATATATTCCAAAGAAAAGATATATACTATTCTTGTAGTTAGAAAAACACCTTGAATTTAAAAAAGTACACAAAGAAAAATCACGGACGAATCAAACCGAAAACAATGTATGTCTAAAACCTAAGTCTGTTTCATTTTGTTCCTATTTTTTTGATCTATGTTCAAATTACAAAAAAATATAGAATTAAATTTCTCTTAAATAGACACATAACTAATTTGGATTTTGGAAATACTTGTAAATATAAACATTCAAATACTTGAAAATATATTACTAGCTGACCCGGTCACGCGTTGCTGTGGCTAACGTTTTTTTGTCATATTACATTTTTGTAAACTATTTACGGGGGAAGGTAGGAGAACATCAGACATGGGCACCACATAGATGGCATTTGTAAAAAAATATAGCGAACTTCATGACTGATTTCCTACTCCCGTAACCCCTTATTTACAACGAAATTATTATTTACGAATATCAATTTAATTTAGCACTAATCCGTACACAATATTTTTGGTTAACCTGTCTTTTGCTAACACAAATAGTATTTATAGACATCTCAAAACCATTAATTTAGTGGATTCAAATTATGGAGGAGAATAATAGGCAAACCAATCTTTAATGTGGTGGCATTTCAGTATATCCAGTGAATTTAAAAATTCAATTTTGAAAATGTGCACAACAAAGGTATTGATTGATTAAAGAGACATGAGATCGCCTAGTAACAACTGTTGTATCTGGAAGTTAATTTCGTCCACATCAACATTTTTGGCTGCCAAAATAGCTCCATGACTGTGAGCCAGTTACGATTCAAGTAATTACTCTTACATCCGGAAAAATACTCTGAATTAATTCATTTTTTTCCTGAAGAACAGTGTAGAAATTGTCTGGCAGTTTAATGCATTTGGTATGTAGCTTATATGAAACGCTTGGAAGTTTGTAATAGCGCCATCTATTGAATACTTACTCAATCCAGTTAACAGATGTCACCATCTGTTAGAATCGTTTAGCTCTAATTTTGACTGTCAAATAATAGACAAATAATTTGCAATAAAATTGAGATGTAAGCTATCCTATCTTGCAAGTTGGGTCGAACTGCACACGGTGTACAAATTTGATTAAAATCGGTTAAGTAGTTTAGGAGTCCATCGCAGACAAAGATAGTGACACATAATTTATAAATGTATATTAAGATAAAATAATATTTTCTTATATAAAACTCAATATTGACATAAATTACAAAGTTTTTAATACATGGATATTTCTTTCAGTGCAAAATGCAGGAGTATTCATTGCCTTGTTCTTATGTGTCCTTTGGGGAATTTCAATTCCACAAAACACTGTAGTGTGGAATGTTTATTTTATTCAAATGGTTTTAGTATTATTTGTGTTTTTTTCTTTCGTCCTAGAATTTTTCTTCATCCTAGAATTTTTCTTCGTCCATTTTGTAATTCAATTTGTTTGTGATGTTCTCGCAAAACAATTTAGGGTTTAATATTTTTGTTCTTTTTTTTTTCTGTGTGAAAAAGGTGCACAGGTGGAAAAATTTTTTTTTTTTAAATAGTGTTTTTTTTAAGGGATGTACTTAGTATGTGTCTATAGATATTTCTATGGATACACACGTAAAATATTCGGTAATTATGTGAAAAAAATAAAAATTTTACAGTTGAGAAATGTCCTTTGAAACTACAAAAGGATTGAATGCAACATTGTACATTTTCAGTTTTTTTTTTAATTTATCTCAAGAATACAATATGTATTCAAGGATTATAATGCAATTATCCTCAGCACATTCTTTCAGTTGTTATGCATGAGATTCTTTTAAAGGATTTCTGTCTTTATTTGTTAATACACTTTAATGTATTTTATTAAAGTTATCTTCTTTTGTTTTTAATTGGATTTTTTCAATCTTTAATTGGCTTTTTTTATTAAAAATAAATAAAATTAAAGAAAATCCGATTGAATAAGAAAAAAAAACATGAAAACGAAAAAATTAAAATATATTCTGGGAATGAAATAAATCATTGAACATACAGAAAAATTCTAAAGGAAGGATTAAAGGTGCATACTGTGAATTTTTGTTTTAATATTATTTAAAAATCATCATATATTTTCTCAAGAAAATTGGTTTTGTTAAAAAATTGTTACGTATTTTTAACTTCCCATAGGAAGAGTATTGTAATGGGTCCGATTTGTCGAATTGAAAATGTTGACATATCTCGACGTTTCAAGGTCCCTAGAGTCGAAATAAAAGATTTTATGAAAGATGTCTGTGCGTGCGTGTGTACGTACGTTCGTACGTCCGTACGTCCGTCCGTACGTTCGCGACGTTTTTTTCGTCGTCCATAGCTCAAGAACCAGTAGAGATATCGACTTCAAATACATTTTGCTATACAGATAATAAGGCAGAAAAAGCTCTCAAGAAAATTGAGTGGTTGGTTTTCTTACCATAGCAGTTTAAAAAAAAGGTGAAAATTTTGATTAACCCTAAATATCTTACAAACCCAAAACGCTAGAGACTTGAATTAAATTTTATATTATATATTGTAACGTGATTCAAAACAATTATATTTTTGGAAAAAAATTCAATTAACGGCTTTTTTTATAAATCAAAAAAAACTGAAAAAAAAATTGTCACCTCGAAAATTTTTCGACTAAAATATAATTTTATCTCTAAAACAATTTTGTGCAACGAAAAATAATGTTTTTAAAATCTGATAAAATTTTGAAAAAAATCTAATTGACAGTTTTTTTTTATAAAAAATAAAAACCTAAAAAAACATTACTCAAAGTTGGTAAAAATTGATTTTCGACTCAAATATCTTTTCAAAACTTTGAGATATTGACTTTAACCTACTTTTATCTTTCAAAAAATATTGTTTTCAACATTTAATTAAATTTTGAAAAAAATCGAATCGACAGCTTTTGTACAAAAAATTAAAAACCGAAAAAAAAATTAACAAAAGTTGGTAAAAATTGATTTTCGACTCAAATATCTTTTCAAAAATCTTAGATAATGGATCCAACTAATTTTAACTTATAAGAAATATTGTTTTCAATATTCGATAAAATTTTGAGAAAAATAGAATTGACAGTTTATTTTACAAAAATTAAAAACTTAAAAAGAAAACAATACTAAAACTTGGTACAAATTTACTTTCGACTCAAATAGCTTTTGAAAAATTAAAAATATTGGCTTCAAACTTATTTTATTTCACAGAAAATATTGTTTTCGATATTCAGTAATTTTTTTTATTAAAAATCCAACAGTCGGTTTTTTCATAAAAAATAAAATCTACAAAAAATAGTACGCAAATTTGGTAAAAATTGATATAGACAAACTTTTAAAGAAGACTAATCGACAGACGGGATGGGAAGTTATCAGTGTGGGTCGCATCCCAGCCTCTTTTTTGTATTTAAAATAAAGTGCACGACTGGCTCGTACGAACTTGCTCATGTATCCCAGGAGTCTGTTCAAAAATATTCTCGTTTTTTTAAATTTACAAATTCAAAAATTAAAACGCCATTTGAATTCTAAAAAAAAGCTTAATTAATTTTTTAATTTTGGTTTAAAAATAAATTTTGGTATGCAGTTATTTAGAGCTTATTAATATATGTTTTATACGTTTCGTATAAACATTGTGACTCATTTTCAAGATATTGACCTTCGAAAAAAAAATTGTAATATTTTTTTTAAATCAAAAATAAAATAATGACATTTTTTACGATCAAATATCATTGAAACAGTATAAGGACTTGTGCAAACAAAAATTATTGAAATCGGTTGATCAGTTTTTGAAAAAACTTACAAACAAAATAACGGTTACAAAACCACTTTTTTAAATTGAAAAAAGCCAAATTAGGAAAAAAAAATTTTTTCGAAAATTAAAAATAAAAAAAAAAACGAATTGTCTTAAGCCCTTATTTTCAAATTTAAAGCCAATCGAGGTATTGGTTTGGGCTGTTGGGGCCAGACAGACAGGCATACGGACAGAATCGGAAGTGCCATTTTTCGACTTATCTAGCATCGTAATATCATATTTGACTAAAATCTCGACTTCGAATTATTTTACGAATGTAAAACTTGTCATATATGTACAGTACATGTACAGTACATATGTAGTTACTACGAGTATATGTCTCAAATAAAAAATAAGGTACCTACACAAGAATTTCCCATGAAGTTTGTAACTCCTGTTTAATGAAGTCCACTTTTTTTAAGAATAATGAATTGTTTTTACTTTTCATCTTTTAAGTTATGAACTTTTAAAAAGAATTAAAAAATTATAAAATATGTCGCAAAATATTGTGTTTTTTTAAATTGCATACATATGAATTTCTAGGCTGAGATAAAGTTCCGAAAGGTATGCTCTATAGCAACACCCATCTATTCAAATATTTAACACCCAATTCCTCCTTAACGGACATTTTCCTGTAAAGTGCACTTCAATTTCTTCTTGAACTATTAATTAGTTTATTTAATTAAAATCTTGACATTAATTTTCTTAAGTCGTTTAAGTTTTTCCCTGCGACTTTGGGTGGTTTTAAGGAGATTTATTACAGAAATGGGGTTATTTCTTCTATTTAACTTAATTTCCACACCAACATAAAAATTTTAAGGGGTTCTAAAATTACCAAAGTATCAAGTGAATAATATAAAACAAATTACACCAATCATAAGTATAATATTTATTCGTCCTCGTACTACACAAACCAGCTCAATTATAAAAATATTTAATATTTTTGACAGGATGTTAAATTTGTATATATATGAATGTACGTTTAATTGTCGTCCTTGATCTAAATTCTATAGCCCCCTATATCTACCCTCGTCACATAAAAAAAGGAGGTGGTGCTTTCAGCAACATAAGTTTTTCTATTCTTTCAAGAATATACTTATATTTATTTTTTTATTTTTCTTCAATTTATTATGCACATTTCTGTGAGACAATTAAATAAAATATAAAACAAATTCTTAGCGCAGTTCCTTTAGCATATCTTCCTGTTATTAACTCATACTCTTTATATATAGCTACCCAGCCAGAAAACTGAAAGAAAGACAAAATAAAACAACAACAAAAAAAAAAACAAATGCAAATAACTAGATTTAAAATTACATAACTCTCAGCTTGGGGTTGCATAGTGTATAAAACAATACAAAGTACAATATTCTACCCCAACTGAGCAGAAAATGAGCGGGAAATCCTTTTGTTTCATTTCAGTTGCCATAAGGATCATGAGGATGACGACTTTGTATACCAGCAGCTACGCCAGCGAAAAGGACGACCGATAACGACAAGAACGACAACAACAAACAAAAAACAACGAACTAAAATACGAGGGCGAGTATGATGAGAACGATGACAACTCCAGCTGACTTATGATGCACGACACAGAATGTCGTCCTATAAACGTCATAACCAACAACTGTGCGACTGAAGTTAAAATAAAATTTTGTAAAAAAAAAAAAGCACAATAAATAAAAAGGAAGTCAAATTGTTAGACATAGAAAACCACACCAGAAAAGAAAACAAATTAAAAGAAAGAAATTTAAATTTTGATCTTTCTTCTCCGTTCCATCTCGAGGACTATACTAACATACATATATACAAAACGACACGAGGACAAGATGATGTCGAGGATGCCTATAACCTCAGTTTAGTGAAACATTATAGAACAATAGAATTGGTTTACTAAGGTTGAAGGATTTGAGATTTATAGCGCCTGAATCTTGTAATGGAATCTTTCATTTAAAGCATCAAAGAAACAGATTGCCATAACAATCAAAAGTCTTGACATTAAGTAAAAATGTCACATCAAACAGGCTTAGGACATTTCCACTCTTTGAGATTTTAAGTCCTGCATTGGATTTCTGGCACCAACTGAGTACTGATGATGTCCTTGTTTATTTGACTCTTTTCGTTTTTTTTTTTTTAATTTAAGACTTAACTTGAGAAAGTAAAATTATTGCACTTGATATTTCAAAATTATTTGAAAGAGATTGGCATCAAGCTCTCTTATCGAAAATGCGTGCTGTTGGTATCGATGAATCTCTTCTTTGTTGGGTTAGAAATTACCCTTCGGACCGTTCAATTCAAGTAGCATTGGACGGGTTCAAATCTGATATTCACAAAGTAAACGCTGGTGTGCCTCAGGGCTCTGTCTCCGACGCTCTTCCTTATTTTTATAAATGATCTTTTGTCAGAAACTTCTAACCCACTAACGGATGACAGTACCCTCAGCTTTTCATATTCGTTTTTAGATTCTCATCCTTGTTCTTCGGATGTGGACTACCAACGCACGGCAGCGTATGATAAGTTCATTAAATTCTGATGTTGACAGCATTGTTCGTTCAATGGAGAATCAAAAACCGTGTAGAATTTAATGCTTCGAAAACTCAATGCTGTCTGCAAAAGCGTAACCTTCCCCCAATTCCACTTTCCATGAGTGGTACTTGCATCGAGGAGACTAAACAGCTATCAGTCCTTGGTTTGTGCATTACAAACCACTTGTTGTGGAGTGATCACATATTTGACATCGCCAAAAATGCTGCTAAGTGTTTAAGTTTTCTCCGAAGATGCAAGAAGTTTTTTACCCCTTCTGATCTGGCTATAATTTACAAAGCTTTTATTTGTCCAAAATTCGAGTATAATTCTCACATTTAGGCTGGTGTCCCAATAACGTCTTCTGGATAGAATCGAAAAAAGAGCTCTAAAAATGATAGGAGATCGTTCTCTTACCGAGACATTTACTTCTCTTGAACACCGCCGCAAGGTATCATGTCTGTCATTGCTTTATCGATATTTTTATAATCAATGCTCTAGTGAAATAGCCAGTTGCATTCCTAACCTTCAACAATTCAACTGTAATACCCGTAGGAATGCCCATCAGTTTACCCAAGGGCCCAATTTCGGACGTACTGTTAAGTACAGAGATTCTTTCTTTAGCCGCACAACACGAATGTGAAATGCTTTCCCACTCATTACAATGTACAGACATTCAAAACCAATGTGCATCGGTTTCTCCTTTCTAATCCTATCCTCCTTTCCTAATTGCTCGCACTGTGTTTTATCATTGTAAGGGTATTCATAACTCCATCGGGGCCAAATTTGTTTCCTTAAGAAAAACTTTTGAAACTTAAAATTGTATTTATAAATTTATAAAATAACATAGTAGATACAAATTCATGATATCATTTGAACTTTAACTTTGGCGCCACATCCTAACGAAAATACCTAATTCAGCCGTGATTTGCTTGTGCCATGCACCCAATTCACAATGAACGTTTAGAAACCTTAAAAACCTTACACAAGTTGTGGATACGACTAGGTATATATACAATACACATATATTTGCCTATAGGAAAATTCAATAGTCAGAACAAAATAGCGGTATAATGGTCCATGCTGGTTATTGTTATCCTGTTACAGATGGAAAATAACAATTCGGATCGTTGCAGTTACTTTTACGATGACTGCTCGCATTGTTTAGTTTAGTAAGGTTTGTATACTGTATAGGTTTATAATACTCTGTGCTTCTATTTGATTTTTTTTTATTATTCGTCTCGTTGGGTTTATTTTTTTAAAGTTTTTTTTTTTTTAAGTCAAATTGTATACTTTTGACTTAAAAAAGATAAAATTCTTTTTCAAATAGGTTCCTTTACCCATTGTTTTATCTATTTGTTGTCCTTTTTACTATTTTTGTTTGTTTTAAGAAAAAATCTAAGCGAATCATTAGGATTTTATGAAGGCTGTTGAAGGTTCCTATAACGAGAAGGAGGTTTGGGAAATAAAAATAAAATAAGAAACTAGTGATACTCTAATAGAATACATTTTATAAGACTGGGTATTTTTTCAACACTGTTTGCATTGAATTTGTTTCAATAAAGAAAACTCACAACGGGCTAGAGGTTCACAAATAAACATATATTTCAGGATAATTACTGGTCAATTGTTTGTTGAGCAATTATAGTAAAGACATGAACTTTATGTCCGAAACACCATAACAAAAGGTATTTAACCTTTAGGGACAGAAGATAGATTAACGATTTGGAAAAAAGCGTTTGTTTGGGTTAGTTATTTAAATTAATAGGGTGTTATTGATTTGTGTTATCAAAAAACAATTTTTTTTGAGGAATAAATAAATACAAAATGTATTAAATTTATGCGCAAATACAGAAATATTTAATTAAGAATATAAGAACATAAGGATTAATAATTAGATCAGCAATATTAAAACAAAAATTAGTATTTACATTTATTTGAATACTATCTTGAAAATTGAAGATTTATAATTTTAAAAAATTAATAAAAGCATTTTGAAAATGCTTCTACCGATTTTTAATTTTTCTAAATAAATGATTTTTTTTTAACATTGGAAACAAAATAAAAAAAGTAAATTAAATGACTTTGTACCAACTAAAGTATTGAAAGATACCTGACGAAATGGAATAGACAAAAAGTCGGAAAATAAAAGTTGTCCTACACTTTAGTTATCATTTCTTAAACTCTAAAAAATGAATTAGTAATATTTTCAATACAATTTCTTCAAGACACAGATTTATTCATCTAACATTTTAAAAATGTTCATAGAAAATTTTTTGAGTTATAAAGTTTGTGAAATTGTTTTGAGTTATAAAGTTTGTGAAATTCGTATTGAATAAGAGATCTAAAAAATATTTGTTTTAATTGTCAGTTGAATATCAGGTTAAAAGACGATTCAAAAATCTTATCGTCACTGTTTAAGACGCAACTTTTTCAAAAGTAATGTATAAATATTTATGAATTTTTAACTTTTTATAGGAAGTTATTGCAATCGGTCCGATTGGTCGAATTAAACATTTTGCATTTTTCGACGTTTCAAGGTCCCTATGTTCTAAGTAAAAAATTTTTAGGGAGATGTTGATACGTTCGGGAAGCATTTTTCGCCGTCCATATCTCAGGAGTTATTAAAGATATCGACTTCAAATAAATGTTGTTATACTTTATAATCATGCAGAAAAATGCAGAAACAACTCTCTAAGAAATTGAGCGGGTACTTGTTTTAATATAAAAATGTTGGTTAACCCAAAATATCTCACGATATTTTTTTATTGCTACGTGCTACCAAACTAAAGCATTTTAAAAAAATTCAACTAGCGGTTTTTTATAAGTCAAAAAAAACTTAAAAAGAGGCTGGGATTCGACCCACACTGATAACTTCCCATCCTGTCTGTCAATTTGTCTTGCTTAAAAGTTCGTAGGTTTTCGTGTTTTGTTAAAAAAGTTGTCAGTTGAATTATTCTTAAAAATTTAAAAACTACCAATAATATTTTGCATATAATGAAATAGTTTAATTTCGAAATTATTTTTTTTGTTAACGAGATTTTTAGTCAAAAACCAATTTTAGTAGCATTTCTTAAAAAAAAATTATTTCTTATATAAACAAATACAAATTGGATAAATGAAATTTATTTGAAGTCAATATCTTCTATTGTTCGTGAGATATCGAAAACCGAACATCAATTTTTACCAATTTTGCGTACTATTTGTTGTAGATTTTAATTTTTTATGAAAAAACTGACTGTTGGATTTTTATAAAAAATGTACTGAACGTTGAAAACATTATTTTCTGTGAGATAAAATAATTTTGAAACCAATATTTTCAGTTTTTGAAAAGATATTTGAGTCGAAAATAAATTTTTACCAAGTTTTAGTATTGTTTTTTTTTAGGTTTTTATTTTTTGTAAAAAAACTGTCAATTCGATTTTTCTTAAAATTTTTCCGAATGTTGAAAATAATATTTCTTATAAGATAAAATTAATTGGAAGCCATAATCTCCAATTTTCAAAAAGATATTTAAGTCGAAATTCAATTTTGACCAACTTTGAGTAATGTTTTTTTTTTAATTTTTATTTTTAATAAAAAAAACTACCAATTCGATTTTTCTCAAAATTTTACCAGATGCTAAAAACGTTATTTTTCGCAGCACACAATAGTTTTGGAGATAAAATCATTTTTTATTAGTAAATTTTTCGAGGTAAAATAATATTTTTTTTCAGTTTTTTTTGATTTATAAAAAAACCGTTGATTGGATTTGTTTCCAAAAATATACTTGTTTGGTATCACGTTACAATATATAATACAAAATTTAATTCAAGTCTCTAGCGCTATTGGCTCGTGAGATATTTAGGGTTAACCAAAATTTGCACCTATTTTGCAATTCGACAAATCGGTCCCATTACAATAACTTCCTATGGGAAGTTAACAAATATAATTGTCAATTCGAATTTTATACGAACGAAAATCGATTTTATCTCAAAAATAATTGTATGCAACGAAGAATAACGTCATTTACATCTGGAACAATTTTGAGAAAAATCGAATTAACAGTTTTTTTTTTCAAAAAAGTAAAAACCTAAAAAAACATTACCTACTAAAAGTTGGTAAAAAATGATTTTCGACTCAAATATTGGCTTCAAACTAATTTCATCTAATAGAAAATATTGTGTTAGACATTCAGTAATTTGTTTTATAAAAATCCGACAGTCAGTTTTTTTCATAAAAATTAAGATCTAAAAAATTGGTAAAAATTGATGTTCGAAAATCGATATATCGTGAATAAATGAAGGTATTGACTTCAAAATGATTTCAATATGTGCTTAATTTTCTAAGAAAAATCCAATTTGTATTTGTTTATATAAAAAAAAAACTTTCAAGATATGTTAGTCAATTTTGTAAAAATTGGTTTTCAACTAAAAATCTAGTTAACAAAAATAGATTTTGAAAGCAATTCGTAATTTTAGTTAATTTTTTTTTTTATAAAAATTCAATTGACAACTTTTTTAACAGAACACGAAAACCTACAAAAATAACAACAAATTGATAAGGAATTATTTTTCGATTCAAGTATAAAGAGAACTAAGAAAAGTATATACTTCAAATTATTTATCTCACACAAAATAATGTTATGAACATTTTGTTGAAGTTTTAATCAAGAAAAATCGACAGACGGGATGGGAAGTTATTAGTGTGGGTCGCATCCCAGAATCTTGTTTTATTTAAATTAATATTTTTTCTTGAAACCAAGACATTTCCTTAAGGGTCATGTTAAACTATTAAAAGATCGTTAAGATAGTTAAATATAAATTTATCACTGACTTGTTAGTTTAAAATATTGAACGTTCTTTTTTGTATATCTTTGTTTAACTATTTCTACTTTTTGTTGCAAGTTATTACCGAAGTCCACTTACAAGATCTCAATAATTTGAGAGATTCTTCAATGCCACACATTACAGTTTCATCTAAGACAACTTTCGATTTTGTCAATGAGTTTTTTCATGAGGTCTTTTAAATGCATTTATGATTGAAAACATACATATGTGTTTAGCTCTGTATGTACATAAAAAAGATTATAATTTATAAGATTTGTTAAGTTAGTATTGAAGAGGTTCTGTCAAAAAAAAATAAAAATATCACTTAAATTTACTGTAGTCGTTAATCTTTATTAAGTGCGTTTCATTGAGGAACTTATAGTTAGCGGAGTAAAATTTTAACCTCATTGTTGGCATTTATGTAGAGCTTTTCTAAGATTGTTTAACTATGGAACAGTTAAATAAAATACACCTTTTTGACCTTTTACTTGAATCCGTACGTAAACGTAAAATCAGTACTTACTATATACTAGTATACTTCTCATGTCCGCGAAATAAGGTATCTAAGTCTTCTTAAACACCCTGTATAAGGAACAAGAAATTTAATTACTGCTTTTTTTCAAGGTTTATTTTATGTTTTTTTATGCATGTATGTATAATTGTATATAAATGTACATATATTTTGTTTGAATGGTGTAAAAAGCTTTCCAAGACCAAAAGCCTAATGATGGTAATTAGCTAATCCAATAGTCGTTATGGTAAATATAAATACATAGTTGAATGGCATAGGCAAAGTATAAACGCTTCATGGCGCAGTGTATACATTGTAAAAGTGCTAGGGACTTAATTTCACTCTTGTTTTCTTCTTTCTTTTTTCTACTTTATTGTCATTTCTTGATATGAATTTTGTTTTTTGTATTTTGGTATTTGCAAATGTTTACAAATAATATGAAAATCAAATAAATTATAGACATAAAAATGAGAAGGCGTTTCTTGATGTTGTGTATGTTTATGTATAAAGCTTTGGTACGTGACCTAGCCTTGAGTAAAGAGACGGCGGCACGGCGGCGGTGGCGGCCGGGCGTGGCGACGGCAACGTTGATGTAGGTACTTATGTATATATACCTACTTTAAAGACAAAATTAATGTATTGGAAGTAATGGGTTCAAATTTATTATTGGGTAGGTAAATACAAATTTCTCATCTATAAGAACAAAAATAAGTTGTTTTGATTTTGTCTGGAGGAAGAACATGTAGGTACAATAGAATACTTTGCATACATATATTTCAGTCATTTCGTAGAAACTTTTGAATTTTAATGACAAAATTTAATATTTAAGCTACATACTTTTTTCATTACGAAAAAAATCTACCTTTAAACATTCCAGCTAAAAATAAAACGCAACTATAATTTAAGGACTAAAATAATAAATTATTATTAAATAATGTTAAATACACAGAAAATGAGAATGACGGTGTTGAAAAAGAAATAATTAATCTTCCATTTCCTACAATTTAAGTGATTTATCAATAAAGTTAATTAAGAAGGACTAGGACTTATGAAGTCAAGTCGTTGCTTGAACTTCTAAGAAAAAAAAGCGATCATTTTAATAATTGCAAACAAGTCTAATTTTTGTTGGCAAAAATTACATAGATATATGTATTTATAAGCCAACTTAACGTTTAAAGACAAAAAAAGAAAGAAAAACATTGCTTGTAAATTCAAATATGTATATATAAAAGTGCGTATACGCTCTATTTTTGTGTAGCGTAGTTCGGACAGCAAAAATTTACGACTAACACCAGTCTGATAGAAGATTTGGCTTAGTAAGGTTTGGAAATACTTTACAGGTGTACAAAACTGAATGGTACTTAGTTAACCGGAATTTCATAGATTGAAAAACTATTTTCTGGAAAAAATTGAATTCATAAACCAATTTTACAACTTTAAAAAAGTAATGGCAAAAGACAAAATAATGCAAACAAAATGAAAATAATTGTTTCCACTGTAAATATGTATAATTTTAAACTTGAATTTTTCATTTTAAAACCTATTTTGAAAAAAGGTTTTTAAATCACACTTTTAATGTAAAACATTGTACATACATTTTTAAATTAAAAAAATGTTTTACAAATTATATTAGTACAAATTTAATACATTTTCAAATTTTTCCTTTATACATTATTAACTTCCCATAGGAAGTTATTGTAATGGGTCCAATTTGTCAAATTGAAAATTTTGACATTTCTCGACGTTTCAAGGTCCCTAGAGTCGAAATAAAAGATTTTTAGAAAGATGTCTGTGCGTGCGTGTGTACGTACGTTCGTATGCCCGTATGTCCGTACGTTCGCGACGTTTATTTCGCCGTCAATAGCTCAAGAACCAGTAGAGATATCGACTTCAAATAAATGTTGTTATACAGATAATAAAGCAGAAAGATGCAGAAAGGGCTTTTAAGAAAATTGCGTGGGTGGTTTTTTTACCATAGCAGTTTAAAAAAAAGGTGAACATTTTGGTTAACCGAAAATATCTCATGAACCAATGACGCTAGAGACTTGAATTAACTTTTATATTATATATTGTAACGTGATACAAAACAGGTATATTTTTGGAAAAAAATCCAACAAACGGTTTTGTCACCTCGAAAATTTTACGACCAAAATATGATTTCATCTCCAAAAATATTTTGTGCAACAAAGAATAATGTGTTCTACTTCTGATAAAATTTTGAGAAAAATCGAATTGACAGTTTTTTTATAAAAAATAAAAACCTAAAAAAAACATTACTCAAAGTTGGTAAGAATTGAATTTCGACTCAAATACCTTTTCAAAAACTTGAGATTTAGGCTTCAAACTTATTTTATCTTATAAAAAATACTATTTTCAACATTCGGTAAAATTTTGAGAAAATTCTAATTTACATTTTTTTTTACAAAAAATAAAAACCTAAAAAAAAAATTAATAAAAGTTGGTAAAAATTGATTTTCGACTCAAATATCTTTTCAAAACTTTGAGTTATTGGCTTTAAACTACTTTTTTCTTTCAAAAAATATTGTTGTCAACATTCAGAAAAATTAAAAAAAAATTGAATTTGACAGTTTTTTACAAAAAATTAAAAAACTAAAACAAAATTTACAAAAGTTGGTAAAAATTTACTTTCGACTCAAACAGCTTTTCAAAATTACAAATATTGTCTTCAAACTTATTTTATTTCACAGAAAATATTGTTTTCGATATTCAGTAATTTTTTATAAAAATTCAACAGTTCGTTTTTCATAAAAAAATAAAATCTAGTACGCAAATTTGATAAAAATTGATACATATAGACAAACTTTTAAGCAAGACAAATCGATAGACGGGATGGGAATTTATCAGTGTGGGTTGCATCCCAGCCTCTTTTTTTTATTGTAATCTAAAAAGATAGTATTGAAAAAATTAGGATTTAAAATGTTTGCTTGTATCGAGATTTTTAAACATTTTTGAGAAAATTGTCCCTTTTGGTGTGACCGGAATCAACACCTATATTAAGAAAATAAATGCTTTCACTTTATTGAGTAAATTAATAACTCCAAGAATACGCAGAGAAAAGGCAAGGCAAATTATGCATTTTCTCTGACAGACTCTCATCTCTAAGCGCAGTACTCAACATTAACTGCACTCCTCACTTTAATCGTCAAAATACATAATAAACTTTACCAATTGAGCTCGAAAATTTAAAAAGCTTAGATTCCTGGGCATGTTAATATCAAAGGTAACGAAGCAGCAGATACTTGTGCAAATTTAGCTACCAACTCACCACTAAACTCTTTAAATGTAGTCAATCCATACGACTTCTTAAAAAAAATCTAAAACTCGAAAAATAAGAAAATATTTAAGCAATTACAAAAATATTTATAACTATTATACAAATTCTATTAATAATTTCCGTATTCCAGTTCATATACCAGCTACTTTTACTCGACACGAGACAAGAGCAATCTTCAGGCTAAGGCTTAGCCATACAAACCTCACACATAAACACCTACTTGACAAAAACGCAAACAATAAGTCCTGCTTATTCTGCAACCACCCAGACAAAATCACAGTTGAACATCTGTTAAACTTTTGTCCCATTTTCCAAACGCCTAACCACAGGATCAACCGTACAGACATAATAAAACAACCCAACGAAGTTAACTGAGCTACCATATTGGAATTTCTTATTCTGAAGCCAAACAAAAATTAGTGTATTTTTTAAATTTGAAGTTCGGATGCAAAATCAGCGTCAAAAGCTGTACCTGAAACGTATATTTCCAAAACCAATTAAAAATCCTTTATAAAGATTCAAATAAAAATCACAAGTCCTCGTATAATTCATGGTTAAGAATTATATTGTGTTTTACTGTAGACTTAAACACACCGTTTTTGGGTGTGTGTGTGTTTTATTTTTATATTTTTTAAGGCATATTACAAATACCTGATATGATGGAAAACTTAAAACGAAAGTTTTCAGTTCAGGATTTTTAATATTTTATGACTCAAACTGCATGAGAAATTTCTGGTGTGAAAATTACATAGACCTACCTTTTTAGGTCTTAAGTGCCAATTAGATCAAATATGCTGCACTTAGGTACGTATAGTATTTAACACATTTTTTACATAACTCATATAAAATAAAAATTTAAGTACGTGCTCCTCTATAAAAAGCAATACCCCAATTTCCATACAATTATGTCCAATTTCAGTTCAATTCCAAGAGCATGTTCCAAAACAAAAAGACCTAGGTAATACCTTTTATACGAAATTCTTCAAAATATTTGTGTATACATTTTGCTTGTCCAGTTTAGTCCATATAAGAAATTCATTAACAATCACCTCGAGATGCAATTACAAAACTTGCATAATAATTTTTTGTTGTTGTAGTTATTCGATAATTTTCACCCATTTTTATATACACTTATGTATTTTCATTATTATTACCATCACATAAGGTCGACGTCATATGCATATTATTTATTACATAACTTCTTGTTTGATATGTTTTTTGTTCATACACTTACATACATATGTATTTACGTACTACCTGCCAGAAGACTCTTAAGACTGGACAATTACCCCCGGATAATCATCAATCCACAAAACCACAAGGCAACAGCCAACAGCTGAAGACGAACAAGAAGACGAAGAAGTTGTTGTATCTTAACGACAAACAAAAATAAAGATACAATTGAAAGTTCACCATAAACAACAATGATGACATATACACAATCAGACATCGCGTGACGAGTTACATATATACAGTTATTGATGATGATTGCAACTTTTGTGTTGATGCAAAAACAAAGCAATAACTGCTGGCGCTGCCGATGCCACTGCCAGGGAAAGCAAAAGATATAAAACCTACCAACCAACTATTTCTCGACTCGAACTCCAGACCAGCATAGAGTTCGTCAAAGAAAGTCAATTAATTCGTTTAACACGAAGACGACGGCCGACGTGAAGCGATCCCTACCTGAGGCCAAAGTTGCTAGGGTTTCAGTTGTGGAGAAATGATCATTCACTTTCTATAATTGAAGACTTCGTAGTGGGAGACAGTTATAAGCTTATTCTCAATCGGTAGTTGAACAGTTGAAGACTTCAAGCCGTACCTAAAAAACCTCAAAAATACAATCGTGTGCGCGTTGCTCTGCGAATCTGAATCTTATCGATTTCTTCATTTAATTGATTGCATCTGAGAGTTCGTGAAAACAATTTAAATTTTGTCAAAATGAAATCCGTAATTTGTTTATTTGCCGTCATTACCATTGTTGCCTGCTATCCACAACGTGAAGGAGCCGCCTACACAAATGAAGCCATCCGTCAGGCCCAGCAGACATTCTTAATACCCAAAGATGCCCAAATCCAACAGGTGCAAGAAGGAATCGAGTTGGGAGCCTACGAACAAATTCCCGGAAATCAGAAGATCAATTTATTTGAAATTCTCGGTGATCAAGTGCCATCAGAAGTGATTAACAATTTACAAGCGCAAGTCGATCAAATTGGAAGGAATTAGGATTTATTGTTTCCTATTTTCACACATTTAGTTGTCTAATGAATTGTTAATTGTTAATGTTTAAAAAAAAGAAAACCTTTTGTACAAAATTTAATTAAAAATCCGTTTTTCTGCTTGTGATTGAGCGAAAAATCAAATTATCAGTGAGTTTTACTTTCAAAATGGTAAAATTTGTTGTCAATCAAATTATCATCATCGTGAGTATAAATTGATCACGAGTGAATGGAATACACTTATGGTACTTGCATTATTAATATGTCATGGCTTTTTTGCGAAGTATCTTCACGTACATTATATATACATTCTTTGGAAGCTTGGATCATCGTTGGGTAATTTTGTTTTCTTGCATTCCGAATACCAGATGTGATTATTTTATCCATTTCAAATTCATACATATAAAAATGTGCGTGAGAAGTGCTTGTACATATATTTTTGTTTTATTCGAATAATAATAAATTGATTGGCTTAGTACGTAATATAATATAAAGTAAAAGTGAATGTTTATATCAATTTATTTAATAAACAAAACACGTACATTATGATGAGCAGCCAAAATAGAAAGCAAATGATGCTACTTTAAATATTATTGGACTTCCTGTATCAAATCGAATTTCAAGCATTATTTTAGCGTGATGGTTTTTAAAAAGACTTTTATAAAACGAATTGTACATAAAGTCCAACAATCCTTTTTTTTAAATATTTAACAACAACATTTTTAGCAAATTGTATACCCTTGAATGATTTTTAAATAATTTTCTTATTAGAGCATTCTAAACCGAACCTTATTTGCTGAATCAGAGCTCATAAAAGTATCTATATTCCACAAGCTAATGTCATGAAAAATTAAAATTATGAACTCAACAAAATTTCAAAGCTCATTTTAATGCAGGTAATATTATATTTTATTCTAATAAGTTTAATTTAGAAGCACTTTTTCGATACTTTGAAGGATTGTGGAATTAAGTGAGTAAGTAATCGGTAATAAAATTGAGTCACTTGAAAAAATTCTGACTTTTAGGCAGTTTGTTTGTCGTCTTAGAATTAATTAAGAATTGTACGTTAGCCTTATTCAAATATGCTGAAGTGTCTTCGATTTTCAATGCAACTAAAGGGTGGTTAAATTATAAGGGCAGATGTAGAATGTGAACCACACCTAAACGTCAAGTTTTTTTCTGCATTCCATTTGACAAATCTCAATTTCAGATTTACTCAATTTGAACCATGGAAAGATACACACTCAAGCAATGCGTTAAAGTTATTCGGGCTTGGTATGAAAATGGTAGTTCAATTCAAAATGCATATCGTGCATTTTTCGGTCAATTTAATCATCCAAATGTGCGTACAATCGGAAAAATCGTACAAAAATTTGAGCAAACCAGGAGATTTGAAAACTTCTGTGCATGCTCGTACAGCTCATACTGCAGGAAATATTACTGCTATTCGCGATAGTGTGACTGAAGAGCTGTTCACCTCAACTCGTCGTCGTGCCCAACAATTGCACCTTTCACGCTCGTCGTTAATGAACATTATGCAAAAGGACTTGAATTTACAAGCTTACAAGGTGCAATTGACTGAGCTAAAGTCTCTTGACCATTTCAAACGTCACGTCTTCAATAGTCAGAATGGTGGTAAGAAATAGCAACAGTGAATGATCAATTTACGAAGAAAATCATCTTCAGTGCGGAGGCACATTTTTAGCTCAGTGGATTCGTCACTAAGCAGAATTGCCGCATTTGGGCGAATGATAAATCAAAGAATGATTGTCAAAAAACCAATGCACCCACAAAAAGTGACTGTATGGTGCATTTTATTGGCTGGTGGCATCATGGGGCCGTATTTTTTTGAAAATGAGACGGGTCAGGCAGTTAATGTGAATGGTGTTTGCTATCGTGAGATGATAACGAACTTTGTATGACGCGAATTGGCAGATATTGATGTGGACGAAATGTTGTTTTGAACAGGACGATGATATTTGCCACATAGCTAACGGAACAATAGCTCTTTTGTGCGACAAATTCAATCTCATGTGGTTGCAATGTCAATCAGCTGTCAAGATCATGTAATTTGACAGCGTTGGACTTCTTTCTTTAAGGTTATTTGAAAGAAGAGGTGAACGTTGATAAGATAGCAATTTAATTCAATATCTAAAAGATGAGTTGATTTGGCACGGCAAAGAACCTCAATTATGCCTCAACGTCATCGAAAATTTGGACCATCGGATCGAAGTGTGCCGCCGACGTTGCGGCGGCCATTTTGCCGATATTTTCTTCCATATATAATTAAACCATACCAATTTTATCACAATACAAATAAATTCCTTTAATTTCCCAAACAATTTGTGTTTTATTCAAAATCAACATCGGCCCTTAAAATCTAACCACCCTTTAGCTTTTTGCTTTCAATTTTTTAAATTGATCACGTTCTTCTGTATTTTATACAAATTGTATAGGATCCTTTATATTTGTTGATTCTTCATTGTATAAATTTAAGAAATGTTGGGTTAATATAAATTAAAAAATATAATACAATTTTTTCCAAAAAGCCACCTTAAAAATATTGGAATTAGTCACGAATTTCACTTAAATGTGTAATAACTTTGAAAAGAGTCCACGATCTTTTTTAAAAGTCATTCAAAATCATTTAAGAAAAGACACTCTTTTTTATTTAAAAATATTGTAATTATTTGAATATTAAAGGAAGTTGATTTATAAATAATATTAAAAAAATTGAACCCAAAGGACTTCCTTGGAGAAGAAAGAATTATGCAACCAATCTTTTCCGATGTTAAAAAAAAAGGTTGATAGAAAAAGAAGTCAGTAAAATAGGTATAACTATTTTTTGGAAAGCCTGGAGGTATCAGAACTTGAAGAGTATATACATCAATGCAAAGTCTATGCAAACAGAAGGTCATGGCCCTAAAGTTTCTTCTAAGAAATGGAAAATGAAGAAGATTTCTCAGCAAATAAATATAAAACAAGTTATGCAATTAATGTAGCATTATTGTTTGGGATTATGTTAGCAGAATTAATTGTACTTGATCTACATACATATGACAGCACTTCCAGAACAAGCAATTTGACATTAAGAAATAAACTTATGTCCAAAGTTTATTACCGAATTCCAACTGTTCTTGATGTAGCTATGCCTACAGGCAGTCTATGTATTTTTTAATTAATATTTCCATCACAAGTTAAGAAAAGTACCAAAGTATCAAATAAGAAAGACTGATGTCTTTGCCTTCTAAAAGTTGTACATCAGTTACAAAAAAAAAAAAGAAATAGCTTACAATCCTATTTATTTACCACACTATAACTCCATAAACCTACAATAATCTAAAAGTTATACTCTATGTCAACAAGAAAAGTCCTCTCAATTATCTGACGAACAAGTGGAGCCAAATCTCTACAAACCATCAAAATAATCCAATGCTGTCATCTTGTCAGACTTGAAGAAAAAAAAATAATCTATATCTTGACAAAGTATATTCTTATGAAAGAACAACAAGAACAAAACTAAATACCAGAGACTTGAGAAAGACCTCAGACCAATTTCAGGACACACATCAAATCACATCACAGCAGATATACGAGTACTATACAGTCCACCGTTTTGTTTAGGTTAAGTGCATTTTCTTTCTCTCCTGAAAGTGTAGTGTAATATTATGAAATCATCTTTCGTTTCACAACAGATATAGATTTATCCTTATGTGAAAATAAGGATTCATCTATCACTATTGAAAAGTAAAATAAATAACAACAAAAATATCACTTTATAGTTGATAAAAAAAGAGCAATTTCAAACTATGTCACAGATTTTGCTACTTTGTTGTCCTTTATTTTTCTTACTGTGCTTCTGCCATCTTCAGGATAACTGCAGTTGAATGAACTGCAATGAATTGTTTGTGAAGTGAAATAAAAAAAAAAATGAAAAATAGATACCTAGCTTCACTCAAAGCTGTTTCCTTATTTTTATATTTTTGTCTGCATTTTACAAACAAGGATCTTGTAAACAAGAAGCGAGTTTCTCTCCTTGTTTATAGCCGGGAGATATTTTTCTCATCTTAACTTCATTTAAACCCTGTTTCTGGTAAATATCCTTCAATGATGTGGTTGGCTCTATTCTCAGTCCCGTCCATCATCGAGCCAAACTAAAGCCCCAGCAACGTTAAAGTCTCCAGCTTCATCTCCATCTCTGTGGCTCGTCCTGAGACCAGATAGAAAGGATATATAGCACACAAGTATCATCATTATTTCTGACTTTGTTTATTAAGTTTTGTTTCCACCAGAAACGACGATGACGATGACGATGACTAGGACGACGAACGACTGAAATGTATGTCATGCCAACCGGCTCTGGCAGTTTATCAAGACTTGCCTTAAAGGTGTTGTATGTTTCCGGTCTTTGACTTTTTTATTTTGAGATAGAACTTTTCTATGGTCAAGCGTTGCTTTTTTTTGGATGTCATTCAATGTGCAATGTTAAAGGACACTTCCTTAAAGAAAAAAATCCTGTTTTCGCTGTGAGAATTTATATGTTTTGTATTTAAAATGTTAGCTTCCCCCACCCATCTCTCTACATGAGTGTTGTAGGGAAGTTTGGAACCTTGTAGATACCTAGACTACACCTATCTAGCTACTCGTATTTGGAGAAAAATATAGCTTTGTTGAATTATGAGATTGGAAAAATGTCAAGCTGCTCTAGGATTTATTCTTCTTTTGGTTTTCTTTTCATTTCTTTTTTTGCTTGCTTCATTTTATAGATGAACACGTATCCTTCGCATGAATGGCATTGTTAAATGTGCGAATTTCGTGCTGAGCTCTGTGTTTTGTCAGACCGAACTCATAGGAGAGATGTTTTCACTATAAATGTACTAGGTATAATAAAATACGAAGGGAAGAAAAATATATAAAAAAAAAGAAGCCTTGTCCTGTGTTGCACGTGGCAGCTTTGAAAAACCGACTATATAACTGCGAGACGTCGAAGGCAGGCGGTGTGTTAACAAGGACGAGACAAGACATCTCAAGCCCAGGCAAGTGTAAGAGAGAAAAACACATAAAACAAAGGAAAAACTTTTTTGCTTTATATGTTGGAAAATGTGTACATACCAACATACTTACATATATACATATATATATCTAGCATATATATATCTAGCATCCTTGTTAAAATTAATTGAGGAACTTTTCCATCCAAACAAGATTGTGTTAGGGCGATCTGGTAAAATTCATTGGTTAGTGCGTCATTGTGATTTGTGTTGGCATGTTGCCGCAGGTGCATCCAATTGCCACATGTTTTCTATAAACATACGGTACTGTTATTTTGCTGTACACTGCTTTTACCATACCCCATGCCACTGGATAGTAGATGGTAACTGGTTTAAATACATAGTGAAAACAACAGTTCAAATATGTGTATGTAAAGTTAGTATATACGTAAAGGATAATAGAATAGGAAACATTTTGTCGACCATTGGAACCGGATGTTGATTGAGGCTTTTCGTAAAGTCTAATACTAGCTTCGTGATGGCAGAGAGACATGTTAGGGTACAATTAATTTGTCCAACAAGGAAGAATTTTATCTGAATTAATAACATCTACAAAAATGAATGAAAATAAATGCACAAAGCTCCACAGTTTGTTGGCTACAAAGTCAAAGTTTCCCAAGCTCGAATAGATGAAGAGAAATTTCCGAGAATCTAGCTAAAACAATACAACTCAGGTCATTGCTCTTGCATACGAAAGAGTTTTTGATCTTTATTCATTAACTTGCTGAACCTGCAAACATTTCACAACATCTAAAAATTGAAATTATGTAGATTTTGTAAAATATGAAAAAAAGTACGTATACGCCACAGTGTACTTTTTAAATTACATTTTGTCGTTTTAAGAGGAAAAAATAAGGCTAAATCAGTTTGTCCTGTCTTAGTGATTTTACCTCGTATCAAAGTGAAGAATTCATTTTGAATTGTTCTTTGGAAGAGACTTCTTCACAGTACAAAACTAAGCAAATTTTGCTCAGGTACCTAATTCCAGAAGCAAAAAGTTATTGAGTTATTGACAACTTGGTATTTTCGCTTGACCAAATATTCACTCTACGGCAGAGCTTGGAAAAAATCCAGGAACTTCAAATCGATACCCACCATCTCTTTATCGATTTTAAAGCCGAGTATGACAGCATCTATAGGGAAGAGCTCTACAGAGCAATGACTAGTTTTGGCATCCCTGTCAAATTTATCCGTTAGTGCAGAATGGCGATGGAGAATGCACGCTGCTCTCTCAAGGTCGCAAAAGATCTCACCGATGGATTTGATGTCAAAAAAGGTTTTAAACAAGGTGATGGACTGTCATGCATCTTCTTCAACATCGTTCTTGAAAGAATTATGCAAAACTCAACCGTCCACACAAGAGGCACAATCTTCCAAAGGTCCATCCAATTACTCGGATACGCAGATGATATTGACATAATTGAAAGATCAAAGCGTGATGTCAGTGGAGAGTTTTTGAGTATTGCGACGGAAGCGGAGAAAATGGGTTAAGTGGTCAATGAGGGCAAGACCAAGCATATGCTGTCATCAAAAAAGGACATTAAACGACGACGACTTTGACAAAACGTCACCATAGTTAGCTATAACTTTGAGGTAGTTGAGGACTTTGTCTACCTACGCTCCGCTAAAAACACAGACAATAACACAAACGCTGAAATAAAACGAAGAATAACGCTTGCAAATCACTGCTTCTTTGGACTTAGAAGGCAATTGAGTAGAAAAGTCCTCTCTCGAGCATCTAAAATCACCATCTATAAGACACTCATCATCCCGGTTCTCATTTATTCTTTGGGCGATTTTTGGTCCCGTCTGCATAGATAGAGAATTGAGGAGAATAAATAATGACGAACTATACGGGCTGTACAGCGACTTGCCTGGTTGACAGAATTAAAGTCCAACAACTTAGATGGCTAGGTCATGTTGAGCGAATGGACATCAACGCTCCAGCCCGGAAAGTTTTCGAATCCAATCCCGAGGGACGGCGCAGTAGAGGAAGACCACGACTCAGGTGACGCACGCGGCTGGGTGAAGAACTCAACCAACTTGGCGTGTGAAACTGGAGACAGCTGGCTAGGGACCGAGCTGGTTGGAGACGCATGTTGGTTGAGGCCCAGGTCCGCCCCATATTGTAGGCCCACCTTAAGTAAGTTAGGTATTTTCGCTAAATATTCTCTTTTAAGGCGTTTGGAAGCTTCATAAATGTATTTTTAAATGAGTATGGACACGTCAATAAACGAAATTATTATGAACAATACCAGTTCACATCGAAGAGCGTTCAATTCATCCTATAAATTTCATTGTTCAGTATGAATTTTTGGCTGAAAGTGGCAGCGGTAGCGTCAACGTTGAACACCCCACATTAAGGCTTTTGATTACTTATTGCTTTTGGCCTAAGCTCAATAACATGAAGATTCCACAGAAAGCAATGTGAACTGATTTTCAAGATCGTGAGTTTTAACTTCGTTAGACTTTTTCCTAGAATCGGAGATAATTACATTTTTACAAAAAAAATTCAGCAGTTTTGATACTTCATTATCACTAAGAAGTTGTAGTGAGGCCGATCGTCACTTATGTATATAGTGATCAAAAAGAGATTTAAATTGTTAAACCCAATAAACACCTGTTTTCTATAGACGACGTCAAAATTGTGTGTTTACATTTACTGGGTACTTCAAAAACAAGGTGCATTTAGCCAACAAGACTTATCTAAAAGGTCTTTACATTCTATTTTATATTCTTTCTAGAAAGATTTTTAAGTTATCGAAGTTCCGTATTTGAAGGAGTATAATTAAAAATGTATAAGCAAAGTATTTGATGTTATATCTATCGCAATTAAGACAAGGGTATGCAAATTAAAAAAAATTCGAAATATTGATTAGACACAAATTAAGTTAGGTACTCAAAGCAAAACATCCTCTATAGAAGTTTGTCGGAAAAAAAGTACTGAAGAGGTAAAAATCAAAAGAAATTCGAGCCCAATTAAAATTGGCATGTTACATTTGAAATTTCCTTTTTGGTGTTTTCTATTAAAGAAGTGGATGTTTGCATAATACTCATATGAAACATATCCTTTTAAGTTCAACCAAATATAAATTTCCTTACATCCTGGTAATTCTTTAACATATGTACATGTATGTATGTATCTACCTACAAACCTAAAAACATCCTTATACATACATACTTTCATATCAAAAAAAAAAAAAAAAACATAACACACACAAGAACACAAAAAATTGACTTCTTTTGAGCCTGGGGAGGCAAATAACCGAGGCATAGAAGAGTATCGCATTAATGGTTCGTATGTTTTCATCTTGTTTCGCGCCATTGGGCAACATCATTTGCTCCAATTCATTTAACTTTGCCTTATTCTATGTGTTTGTGTGTAGAAAAATATATAGATGTACATGTATGTATGTGAGTACCTATCTTAAGCATTTGTTTTTTCTTTTGTTTTTTGTTTTTGTTCACATGAAGAAGAGCAAAATTCTTGAACTCAAAAACGATAAAATGGCATTAGTATGTTGACTTTGTTTTTGAGACTATAATTTTATTATAATCGTATCAATAATAATTTATATGTACCTACATCGAAATTTGAAGCAGTTATTATTTAAATTAAGTAGGAGCTTCTTAAACTTAACATCAGCTGGCTTAATACTGTTTATATAAATTGAAGCAAAGTGTTTACCAAAGTGTGATCCCTGATTTTGGTATTCGTAAACAAACATCAAACTTAAGCTTTACGGATTCTTCAGAATTAAATGAGTTCTTTACCAAAAATTTTATTTTATAAACAAATACTTTTGTAGTTTAAACGTCACTAACCTTGCCGACAGCAGAAAATAAAAGGTTTTTCAATTGGCGCCCGGTGGCAGCCATTTTGTTTTGGTAACATCTGTCAAATCTTTTATTTATTATTCAGTTGTTTATGGCAAATCATCATGGAAACTTACACGATTGAACAGCACGTTCAAATTATAAAACTTTATTATCAAAATAAGTGTTCGTTAACCCAAACGTTGGGCGCATTGCGCTCATTTTACGGTAGACGTGGTGACCTTTCACAGTCAACTCGTCAACGTTTGGTGGTTCAGTAAAGAATTAGCCAACAACTGTACGTTCAAGGAACGCAAGATCGGCCAAGAACATCGCCGCGGTCCGTCAAAGTGTACAGCAGAACCCGAGGCAGTCTATTCCTCGCCGTGCACAAGAACTCGCCCTTTCGCAGACTTCATTTCGGCGAATTTTTCATCGGAACTTGGGCCTACACCCGTGACCCAGGAGCTCAAAGTTTAAGACCATAGACAACGCCGATTGTTCGTTGACTGGGCTTCGAATCGTTTCAAAGAGGACACAATTTTGGCCGAAAAATTATCTTTAGTGACGAGGCCCATTTTTAGATGAATGGCTGATGACACCAACCAACGCGGGGTTCACCAGGTGATAATTCATCCTCAAAAAGTTACCGTTTCGTGTGGATTTTGAGCCGATGCGGCGGCGTAATTGGTCCGTACTTTTTTGAAAACGACGTTAGTGAGGCAGTTACCGTCAACAGCGAGCGCTACATAACGATGATAACTAATTTCTTGTGCTCCAAATTCAACCATATGGACCTAGTCGACATGTGGTTCCAGCAGGACGGCGCTAAGTGCCACACAGCAAACACCACGATTGACATTGACATATACTCGCTCTTATTGAAAAACCCTTAACATGGTGCTGTTAACTTACTTCCAAATCCACATTTTTACAATTTTTTACTTTTGTCACCGTAAACTTTTCAGTAAAATTTAATTATATAAATCATTTCAATATATGTACTTATAATTCTTAAGTCAAGGACATTTGAATGAAATTCAAGTGAAACATTAATCTCAAAGGACACCCAACACCATTTTTTATAAAAATCGATTTTTTTTTTTTCAAAGTAATAAAATCTAAATTCAAAGTAATGTAATACAAAATATTTACATAATCTAACCTTCATACTAAGAGGACACTCATTTTGTCACTTAAAACCCTAATCGCACTTGACAAAAAAAAAACAAATATAAGAACCTTACCTTAAAGGTATTTCCCTCAGAAAAGGAAAAACTTTACTAACGAGCACTCATCCTTGATAATTGAATACAAAATTTCCCAAAGGAAATGTCCAATGTGAATCCCTACGATTAAGGTTTCTGTTACAAAATCAAAAACAGACCGAAAGAAAAGTAGCACAAACTTTTCCTTTGCGAGCAGCTATAGGATGGGGCTTAAGAACAAGCTTCAAAAAGTATAAGTTTTGACTGTATCATCGAAAAACATAAAAATACAAAAAAAGTCAAACAAAATAAAAAAGAGAACTTAAAACCCCAAGTGAATTTCACATCAACAACCGCAGTCAGTGTCACCTTCGTCGACAAAAAAAAGGACACAAATCATAACAGGATAGTATAGAAATGACACAACTTCAAACACACTTGCTTTCTCACAATTCCAAAGGATATACAATGAGCAAATTGAATCTGAAAAACAACATCGCAGTGAGAAAGGAATCATGAACTATGAGAAAATCTAAGAAAAAAGAAAACAGTCCACAAACTAAAGAGGATATTGAAAGAAAATGAAATGAAAGACTCTACTACAACGACGACGACGTCAACAAAAAAAAAAAACTGTAATCAAGTTTCAGGATATACCTATACAATACATGCCTATAGACACGGTCGAAGGTATACTTAAGCTATTAGCACAACAAATACCAATCAGATTGCATATCTCAAAGGATCTTGTTTCCCTTAGTTCGAGTTGGTTTGACTGGACTCTTTCGTTATTTTACGTACAGGCGAATGGCGAAAAAATAAGTCAAAGCAAATACAGAACAAACCTTCACCGGAATAGACGTGGCCAAAAAAGAATTGAGTGACAGACACTCACTCACTCACTATTCGTCCGTCCAAAGGATATCCATGAAAAACCTAGTTTACCTGTAGCATTTTTTATTTTGTTTTCAGGAACATTTTTTGGGTTGTTTTGCTTTGGAAAGGAAACAAAACACAACAGGACTTCTGTTTCTGTTTTCCGGTGATTGGTTCGCCCTGAAGGACATCTCGTATAAAGAGAGAAATGTGTACCTTCTGTTTTTTGTGTGTGTATTTTCGTTTTTCTTCTTTTAAACTGGTAAGCGTGATTCTAGAGTGTTATAGTTGAACATAACAAAAAAGAACAGAATAAAAAGAAAAAGAAAAAAAATACGACAAGTGAATGCTCTTTGAATGTTTCGGAATTTCTATTTTCTTTTATCGATATTGTATTGAAAAGTTAAAGTTAGCTCCGACCTACCTACCGTTATGCACATACGGCCTTGAAGTATTTTACATACATACATAAATATAGTAAAATAGTTCTTTCCTCAATTGGTATGCTGATGCAGTTATTGTCAGAATGAAAGTCCTTTGAGAATGGTTGTATGCGTTTTTAAGGAATTTCCAAATTCCCAACAAAGATGAATGATTTTTTCTTGTTTGTATATATTTTCTTGTATATGATAGTGTTGGAGAGAAAAATCAGTAAAAGTCGATTTTTCTTCATTGAAATGTAAGTCGTTGCTGGTATGGGAGAAAATAAAAATGAAAGGGATTTTTGCACTTACAGAAGTCAAAGATAACACAAGGGTGTTTGAAGTGTTATTTTTATTTTTATCGACAGAAGTGCATAAAATGGCAATTTAAGAATTCGTAAATAATGGTTGTTGTTAATGGAAGTACAATTTTGTATATTTTCTGTATTTACTATAAATACAATTTATTATTTCCTGTAAATAAAGAGAAATAAATTAAAGAAAGTTTTGGTTTGAATGTCAAAAAGGTGTACTTCTTAAGAATTTTTATTGACCGTTTCATTTTGATAAACATAAAAAAATAAATTGGATGGCGCAACAGTCCGTTGAGAACTAAGGCCTTGTGACTTACAACTCTCAACCATTCCTGTGTGCGAGTACTGTTGTCAGGGATGGAGGGTACCTACAGTTTAAAGCCGAAACAGAACGGCTAATTTGAGAAAGCACTAACCACCATGCCACTGATACTACTTTTGATAAACTTAATCAAACTTATTTAAAAACATTTTTTCCATAAAACTTAACTATATATATGTTTTTGTAGACATTCAAATTCTTTTTTTAAATAAAAATGTATTGTTGCGCAAATAATTCAGGTACTTAAAAACATCTTTAAAATAAAATGTCAAATGAAATTATTATACCATTATTAAGGTATTGAATTTCCAAAAAGAAAAAAATTCTATGTATTTCCATTTTTGAGACAAAGAGAAGCCAAAAGTTGAGTTTGATAACGAAATTGTTAACTGTAGCGTATACGTATTATTTTTTGTTGTATGGATGATTCGTACATTTTTTTTCTTGTAATTTAAATATGGATGCCAAATTATAATTTTATGTACCTTAAAATTATTTATTTAAATAAAGAACTCATTGTCTGTTTTTTATTTATATTTTTTGGATTTTTTTTATTTTAAATCTTTCTTTCAAAAATGTTTTATTTGTTTACACGAGTTTCACATAAAAACATGTTTATAAAAAATATTGGTGTATAGCTAAGTGAAAAATTAAAGATATAGAAAATTTAATAGAATTAAAAATTCTAGACCAAAATTCAAAATAATGCATTTTCTAAAATATCATTTCAATAGACTTATTTTACCATGTTCTATCTTTGTATATGAAAACCATTCATATTCATATACAAAGGTCCTATTCCTACTTCATCGAAATATTCACAATCAGAAACAGTTCACAATCAAAAGCATTGGAGTATCCTCTTTTCCACCTTTTTAGCCAACACCGAAACCTTTCTTTTTTAGTACTGATTTTATTCGTATGGCACTAGCTACGTATGAAAGAAAAGGTAGTGGAATAACGGCTCATATACAAAGACAAAGATAACGGATAAATTTGTGGATCTCTTAAAGCTTTATAATCAAAGTCACATACCTTAGTGTAGACTTTTGTGGAATGTATCACATACTTGTAAGCTTTTTTTCGGAGTTGAAATCTTTTTTTAAAAATGCATCATTTTGAAAGCTTTTATGGCCAATTCACCATAGAAAATGTGTGTGTGTGGTAATTCAGAATTCTTTAAAACATAGCTATACTGGTTTGGTAGGATAGTTTTAAGTTCCCTTAAAATGAAATGTGCTTGAAGTGAAGCTCCACGAAAATACATTGATATCAATTTCCTTAAAAAAAGCCTAATTAATTATAATGTGTAGCAATAGATTTTGGGGAGGTGGAAAGGGGTTAAGTCTATTTTCGTCAAATTTAAATACTATAGGTTTTATTTTAAGTTTTAAGTCACTTTATAGCTCATGTAATTATGATTAAGAAATATCTCAACCCGGTTTTAACTACAATTGAAATTGAAAAGAAAGGTTTAATACATCGCGGTTAAGCACATATATTTTTTTGGGTGGTGAAATTTGAATTTTAATTTTGAAAAAAGTACTTTCCATTTAACAAGTTTAAGAGTAGTACCAAAAGGAAAATGCTACTATCTTTATGATTTTTTGTTTATAACTTTCGAGAAGTTTATTTCACAAAATAGCTTCTATCTGAAAAATGATTAACAGTGGCGTCTGTACATTTATTCCTTCTTAAGTTGAGCCTTAACTGTTAAGGTGTTCGAATGTTAAATTTTTCTTCAAAATATGGGTTGAAAGACTGAAACTTTTTTCTATTGCAACTCAAATAGTGTTTTGACAAACTTTAAAATTCGTCCTGTATCATGAGTATTCAAGCAACTCTTAAAATTGAATTCAACTCTATTTCATTTTATATGAACATGAATCTTGATCCCACAAAAGTTTCAAAATTGTAATACATTTAAAATATCAATAGCAAGGCTTTAGTTGTCTCCCAGGTAAGATACATAAATATCGAGTCCTTCCCGCTAATTTATCGTAAGAGCCAAAATAAATTTTATCGTAAACGACAAATCAAAAGCTTACTGCTGGTCCTTGGAAATTATTAATTATTCTTAAGTTAAGACACGACAATAGCCTTCATGGCTCTATGTGTTACTAGGTAATTTTAATAATTAAGTTGTCTCTTTTATTCAAAAATGTCGCTTACGATAAAATGGTTTGAAAGGCTCGGTATCTATTTAAAGTTTAAGATCCTCCTCGAAATTTTCAAACGAAAGCTATTTTTGAAGGAATGAGTGGACGCATTCTAAATCATAGACCAATAATCTTTAGACTTGGTAAACAATACAATTTAAGAATCCCAGGTGAGAAGGAGAAGTGTAACAGCCCTATTATGGTTATCAAATATCAACACGATATTTGATAATAGTTGATAATTATCAACAAAATTAATGAATCGGTATTATGGTGATCAATTATCAATATTTTTGATAAATAGTGAATTAAAAGATCAATTGTGAATAGCTTTATTGATAAACTCGGTATTACGGCTATCAAACATATTGATACCCATCAAATATTCTATCAGCTACAAAATCTTCGTTGATCAATGTATCAAATATTCGTAAATGGTAAAGAATTGTAATTTAAATACGATTTATAAAAGTTTTTTTTTGTAGTTTTTATTGAATATACAAATTGAAGAACGAAATACCTTCACTAGAATTTTTGTTTGCAAGCTTAAATAAACAATATTACGACATGCTTCAAACCCACTGCACAAATTATAAATTCATGAACCTCAGGATTTTCCTCCATTAGTTCCACAAGCCTTTCTATTTGTTTTCTGTTGCTAACTATTTTACTCCTAAATAAACAAAATATTATTAAGAAAAAAGAGAAATGTATTTAATGAAAACAACTTACATTATTCTGCCGAAATTATTTATAGACCAAAACACAAGAACTCAACACAAATGACAAACGTCAAACACCAAACACCAAACACCAAACAAAACCTATTCACAATCGTATATTGATTAATATTCACAATGGGTGAAGAATTATCATTTGATACTCATAATACCAAATTATCAATAAATTGATAGAAGTTATCAGTTATCAAATAATTGATAGTTGATAGCCATAATAGGGCTGTAAGTGTATTAAATAAAACGTATTTTATTTTAATTTTAAGTGTTTCAAAATTAAAAAAATATTTTCAAAACTCAAATTTAATTTTTTATTTTTATTTTTAACTACAATTTTAATAGTAATAGACATAATAAAGTCCCTCTCAATCCTATTGAAATTTGATTTCCTATTACAAGTGAACCCAATAACATCGCCACTTAAAAAGAATACTCCTAAGGCTTAGCTACCATACCTTGAATATACTCTCATCCAAAGGTTAATCCTCAGATCGAATTATTTTTTGTTCAAATATTACTTCTTTTTTTTTGGAAGTAGGTATATCAATATCAAAATGAAATGATACTTTTTCGTCCTTTTATAAGAAAAAATCATTAATCATCATCGAATAATATATACATATATGTATGTATAGATGTATACATAAATCATTGAAATGAATCTTGTGTGACTGATTGTTTGATTGCTCCTTTGTTCGTGCCTTAATTAAACCTAAATAAATTAGATGACAGTTACCTGTCTTTCTGTTTTCTTCATTTTTATTTTTCTGTATTTTATTTTTCTCTTATTCACTCTTGTATAACCTTTGTTTTATTCTTCATCTTCTATTTTATTATATTTATTTTTTTCACTTCGTTAATATCATGCAGCTCAAATCACATGGCAATTTGTCGCCCGGAAAGCAGTAGCACATCATCTTGGCCACTATTATCAACACCTTATATAAAAATAGCCTTAGCTAGTGCTTCCTGGAAGCAAGTCGAAAAGTAGATAGGTAGACACACTACTACGACTACCTAATGCAATCAATTGCCTCGTCATAACAATAAGGATAATCGCACCACCCCAACCATCAGGATCTTCTGAATGTGTGTCGTATTTCTTACATCTTCTTTATACCCGAAGAAAATGAAGAAAAAAAATCAATATTCTTTACAAAAAGGAGAAGAAAAAAACATAAGAAGAAGTAAAAAAAAAAAAAAACTAAAAGGACTATTTTCACTTGTGTCAATTTAGACATTAATTTGGCTTAGACCGTAAGGAAGTGTATACCCAGTGGACGAGAAAAGGATATACACACGAAACACCATAGACGTAAACGCCATGCGACAACGACAACAACAACAAAAACAACTAAAGATGAGATTTAGCTTCGAAGAGATTTAAGCTAGGAACATGTAATTTTGTTACAGCTCGAGCTCAGGCATTTTACGACAAGAAAGTAGGTAAACTCCTAGGTATTGATTTATTGTCATTTTTTTTTACTTTTACTTTTACTTTCTTCGTTCCTTCTTTTTGACAAAATGTTTGTTTTTATTTCTAAAAGGTTTAGGGATATCCATCCCCCCTCTGAACTGCGTGACAAAACCGAAAAAAAAAATGCTGTTTGTTTGTAAGATTTAAGAGGAGTGGTAATATAGTAATAGGGGTTGTATTAGTTTTAGCACCCCCCCAAAAAAAAGTTTTAATAACTTAGGTTGTTTATTAATTGACTTGAATGGACTTTATAAACTATAAGACGATATAGCTGTCCTATAACCTTGCCACAGTTATCTCCAATGCGCTTCTATCTGACATGAAAACAACAAGTTTAGTCCTACAAACAAGATATGTAGGTACATATGTATGTGTATTATATTAAGGATATAGGTATGTGTGTATGTATGAAAGTTTAGGTAAGTCATGTGACAGGAAATTTCAAAACAATTTTGTAGACAATCATGATGAATCAGCTAGAAAATAATAGAAAATAAGGAAAAACTTATCTTTTTTGTGTTTATATTATATGAAGACTCATGTTTACGTGACATATTTTTCCAATTTATTTTTGAATGATTAAGCATTTAAGTGTAAAGAAAAGAATAGAATTCAATTTTAAGATGAAATTATAAAATAATTTGCAGAGTGTAATATTTCTTTGTCACAGATTTTCTATAAGAAACTTTTCGTTGAGTTAAGTTTTCACTTTATTTTCATACCAAAAAAAAACCAGATACTTAAATCTCATGCCCTTTAAGGCAACACAAAGGGAAACACTTCAAATAGGTTTTTTTTTTTAAAATGAATTTTAAATATTCATGTTATTTTATTGTTAAATTATCATAATTGTGTCTTAAAGACTCTCGCTTTTAAAACAAGGTTATTTTTAACTATGATGTTCAAATATTATGATAAAGATAATAATCACTTATAGCCTTAGGCCTTATAAATTTAAGGAGAAATGAAAAGAAGAACAAAAAACACATAATAATTTATAATCATCACAAAAAGAGCAAAAGCACCTATCAGAGAATGTCTAGAGGCTTAATTGACAAAAACTTAAAAAAAAAAAATCAAATTATTCAAATAAGATATAAGATATTTTTGTTTCTTATACAAGATAAAAGTATAGCACGTGACTTGAAAAGGATATATTCCCACACTATACGAATTCAGTTAAATTTATAATTTACATACACAACGCGTATCTACGAGTAGGAAAAATTCACTAATGGAACTGTTTTTTAACAAAACCTTGAAACACGTTTTATGGACACATTCGAGCTAAGCATTTTCCACAAAAATATGGATTAAAAATAAAATAAAATTTTGTAGTCGTGGAATTTAAAAATCCCTTGGTATTCACAGTTCAACAGTATTTGAGGACTTCTTGATAAAGATGCATTCAGTCGAAGCCTGAAATATTCAGCTTAATATTCTGTGGGATTTACAAAAGGACTTGACAAGCTTTCACTGCATTTTTAAATATAGAGGCTACTCCTTATTCAGAGTTCCAGAGATTAAAATATTTAAGGACTTCTTGATAAAGATGCATTTAAATACCTATAGTCGAAACATAAAATATTCAGCTTATATTCTGTGGGATTTACAAAACGACTTGACAAGCTTTCACTGCATTTTTTTAAATATAGATGCTACTCCTTATGTTTCCAGCCTTTATTGCCTTTTGATATTTCCGCTGAATAGTTCATTAATTTTGAAAATAACAAACGATTAACTGTGCTTTTATAAAAGAGTAGAATTAAGCAAAGAGCATTTTTATGGAATCATTTCTTACAATTTTCGACTGAAGATATCAAATCGTCAAGTCACAAAGAAAGGGATAAGAGCTACCATCAACGTTAGTAATGACTATACCATTTTTTGACACTCATTGAAGACAAATTACGATTGGTGTAACGAAATTCTAAAGAAATTCAATAGTGGTGGTTCAAAATACTGACATATAGCCAACTTACCTACAGCTTTAATAACTTAAAATGGTCAATTCAGAATGGTAATGATTTTTACAAAATCTTAGCTAGAGTACTATTAGTATGTATGCATCGGGTTTTTAAATAAGGGCGCTACCAAAGTTTTTTTTTAAATAAAACAAAAACGGTTTTGGGTATCAATGAAATTCTTTATTCCTGTGAAAGTACGTTTGATGCTATTATGTATGGAACTCGATTTCTTTTGCATGGCCAACACGGGCACGCTAGCAGAAGTCCAATTTTCGACGGTTTTCAAAAATAAATCGGCCGATACTGCTGCAATTTCATTTTCATTCGATATTCGTACGAAGTTCATCAATCGTCGCTGGCTTGTTGGCATAGACCATAGAATTGACGTAGCCCCACTGGAAATAGTCTAACGGCGTTAAATCGCACGACCGAAGCGGCCAAGCGACTTGACCATTTCGTGAGATAACACGTTTTATAAACTTGGTTTCCAATAAATTGATTGTGACATTAGCTGTGTGGCTTGTGGTGCCGTCCTGTTGGAACCACATGTCCTCCAAGTCCATTTCATTCAATTCGGGCCAAAAATATTCGGTTATCATTGAACGATCTCCATTCACAGTAACCTGCAGGTCTTGATCATCACGGAAGAAGTACGGCCTAATGACGACGCGCGCCGGCCCATAAACCAAACCAAACCGTTTTTTTTTCGCGATGCAATGATGACTCATGGAGTACGTGTGGATTTATGCTTGACCAATACCGAATATTTTGTTTATTGACGAAGACACTCAGCCAGAAATGAGCCTCATCGCTGAAGATGATTTTTCGATGAAAATCCGAATCATTTTCATGGTCAAGTAGCTTCAGTTCTTGCAGCAATTTAATCTTCTAAGGATGTAGGCCAAGATTTTTTTGCAAAACTCGCCACAACGACGTCACAGAGATACCCAACGCTTGAGAACGACGAACATAATGAGAGACACATTTGGGCTTTCTGCAACTGTAGCCTTAGCGGCAGCAATATTCTCGACACTACGGGCACTTCTTTGTCTCACTGGCACGGAATCATTTTTTACTGTGAATGTGGATTCAAATTTTTCCTCTAGACGCTCAATTGTTGATTTGCTAGGACGATTATGACTACCATAAATTGGATGTAGCGCTCTTAACGTTGAGGCCATTGACTACGAATTTCGGTAGTAAATTTTAATAATTTCGACTCGTTTTGTTGGCTCGTATATCTTTCCATCATGAAATGGCAACTCTTATTGAAGAGAAATGTCAAAAGAGCGGCAAGAAATATGGCGTCGTTCGCTTTCCCTGTCGCTCTACTTTTGTAGCATCCCTTTTGAAAACCCCTGTATCTATAGGGCCTGATCCTGAATTGTTTGTGATTCCAGCACACGCTATTTTTGCTTGGTCCCAGTTTTATTTGACTTATGCATTCCAAAAAAGCTTACAGTTTGATGTGATTTTTGCAAAAAAAAAAAGAAAGCATTTGGAGTCAAGTAGTTTTGAGAAATACTTTATTCTCTACATCTACCCTGAGTTTATACAAAAAATTAAGCCAAGTTTGAACCATTTTCAGGTAAGATATCAAAAGTCATTATAGACATTTTGTTTAAAGAAACGTGATTTTTTTGTATAATCTTCAAAATAACAGTACCTATCAAATAACCATTAAGTTGCCTTTAAAAAAGCTTCGAGATTTTAATAAATGCAAGGCAGGCAAACAAAAATTAAAATGGACTCTTTCTTTTTTATTTTCAATTTTTGCATTTTTCGTATAAAAATTGAAATATTTCTGAAAAATGATACTATTCAAAATCTGACCATAGCCAGGAATCATTTGAAATTTGTCTAGAGAAATTGTTCATTTTTTTCGGTCATAAAACAAGTCAAATTATAAAAGAAGCAAAAATGCTCACAACAATTTTATTCTCCAAAAGCTGTCAGTGTTAAGGTGCTGCATTCGAAAATTCCTATGTAAATTAAAAACTGACTTAAATTTCAAATAAAAAATTCTTAGAATTTGTCAAAAGAATAAGCACTTCAACTAATGCTATGCGTTCATGCAAAACAGTTCACTTGAGACCAATTATTGTTACAGAATTTCTTTACGCCCAGATAACAAACTAAGGTAGATTTACTCTCTTCAATTTCATTCTCAACTTCCTCTTTATGTTAAAAGGTCAAAAGAAGAGTATATCTTACCTATCTTGGTAGACGAAGTCTAGGTAGGTACTAAAATGATATACATTTCAATTTCATAAAACAAAACCATCAGATCCTTTTGCTTAGGTAGATATATATGTATATGTGTGTATATTGTGCCCATAAGGATTAAACAATTTTTTATTTGTTACTCTTGTAACAAATTTTGTCTATTTTCATGAAACTATGATGTATACAGTATTACACACAAACATAGCTTTAACCTAACTCAAAAACCAACAAACATCAACTACTAAGTAACACACACACACACACACACATAAAAACCCAGGTGAAACAAGTGTAGTTTAGGTACATATCCTTTTTCCGGAGATGAGTGAATTATAAATGTAAGCAAATTATACGGGAGTCGAGACCGGGAGTATACCTTAAGCTCACATCACTCAGTATACTCAGGTTCAGGTTCATATAATTGAGTTCTTCTTCATCTGTTTGGTTATGAGAAGATAATGGTTACCATAATAATACCTCATCCTCCCGAACTCGAATAACGAAATCTCTTGAATATTAATGTATAACTTTCTAGATGGTAGGTAGTTTTACGACTTGAACAAAAATGCCGCAGCAAAGGCTATATGAAGATGTTCCTCTAGTAGGTAGGTATATATATTGCCTGGCAGTATTTCATTTTACACGCGCATACTTATACACAATCAGTCCAATTTATTACTTTTGTAAAACAAAAAGCTGAAATGTTTTACATTTACATTTACATAAAACAACCACAGTTACCTCTATCTATGTACGTACATACATACATATAATACTACTCAAACTAGGAAGGTAGTTATAAGGTTAGGTAGGGAAGAGATACCAGTTACCTGATGTACCCACCCACCCATTGGCAATTTATTTCACAACAAGTTCAAAGTAATTTTGTCACACCATCTATCCCCAAGGAGCCGAGTTGGTTCGGAGGAGTGACAAATAATATCCACACAAAAATAAACTTCGTCTTCTTATACCTTTAACCTGTGCCTACTTCCTACGAGCTATATATGACTATAACGTCTACGACTATGACTACGACTACGACATGCCTAAAATCACAGAAAGCCATACCTTTTTTTTTTATGTCTCCACACAGAAGCCCACAAAAGTACAGGAAAACGAAAGTTTTGTCATTCCTGGCGGTAACCATGAAAGGTGCCATTATACAAATACATCTCTCTCCTTATAGCTATTACTGAAGTCAGCAATCTCTCTTATCAGAAATGGCAGGGCAAAAATGATTCACCAGGAGACACAGCACCGAAACGAGAAGACATCAGTTGAGAGTGTACTCCATTGGAATTTATAAAAATTCTATTGTCATGGTTGTTAGCAGTTTGGAAGACAGAAGCGCATTTGGTTATGGCACTCAATTAGGGCCAAGGCGCAAGTAAATTTAAAGGATCTCAAGTTATCTCTATGGTCAAGAGAAGGGACGATATAAATTTGATATGTGAATTTCTAACCAATTTAACAGCTTTTGGACACTTAAAGTTGTCTTGATGGTGCACTTAAGTCATATCAGAAGATTTCCTTGTGAAACAAAGTTGTAAGGACTTGTCTGCAATTAGTACGTTCAGAGTTAATTAACATTAATTTTTAACTAAAAGCTTAAACCTATGATTTGACTCCGACTTTAAACATTAAAATTAAAAGTAATTTCTAAGAGTCAAAAGTCAAAATCAAAACGCTTCGAAAAATAGTCAAAGTCATGACTTAGGTGTACCTAAAAGACTTTAGCCTTTACAAATCTGCTGTGAAGTCTCATAAGATTCAGTAAAATAGGAAAATATTGATAATATTAGGGAAAAATTTACTTCATAACTTTGGTCCTTTAAGTAGCCTTAATTTCAGCTTTTAAAATTTATATTTTGTATGGGTTCATCCCGTTTTGCAAGATTTTTAGAGTTTCAATTTCAAAAGCCCTTAAAAATATATTCAAATCCTTTCCTGTATTTCAGATTTCACCTGATTTTTCTCACTCCCACGCCAACAAAAATAAAACCAGCACCATCCTTAAGGATCGACGCATACGAAGAAAATAAAAATCAAGAAGGAAAAACTACAACACCGTTGAAATGTGAATTTATAAGAAATGGTAATAAAGGGCACTCTTATTCCAATGTCCTGGTTCCTTGAACGCTTCGATGAGTGTTTTTTCTGATATTCAGCTATACCTATATATATATAGAGCCATATTCACATAAGGGTAGACATTTTTTGTTGTTGTTCAATTTTATAAGAAGTCATGGTTGTTTTGGGTAAAAGTAATATAACAGGACTATTCGTGCGTGCGTGCTTGCGTGCATGAATGAGTGTGCAGCACACACACAATTTTGGGGTCGATGATGTTGTTTTCTGTTTTTTTTTTTCTTTTCTTTTTCTTTCGGTTTCCGTTGACAGTGCGTGTTGTGAATTTCTTACATTTAACACACCACCAAAAAGAAAATAGAAGAAATGAAAAAACCATCACAAAAGTTTGCTCTCATTTTTGTTTTTCTATTGAAAGTTTTTATCCTTCAGAAAGGTGGGTTTTCTTTTAGTTCTTCATAATATTCACAATTCACCCTTAAACCTTATAGACAGGGGGGGAAAGTCACCCTCTGCTTTTTTTTTGGAAATTGCTTGAAAATCTTTGGGCCATGATCGATAAAGTCCCACAGCTTGACATTTGATTTTGATACGGTAGGACTACATGAAACAAAGTGCCGTGCCGATGCCGATGCCAATGCTGTGTGGTGGAAATGGGACTACGAAGAAGAAGAATTTTTTGGGCTATGATGTAGGTATTTTTTGGAGAATCGTTCTTTTCCATCATTGAAATTATTTTATTCATTTTCATCCTAGGAAAGTGTATAGGTACTAAGCTTTGAGGAATATGTATCAGCCAATCTTTATAATACACTTCTCATCACTTGATTAAGGTCAAATTAATTTTTTTGAGATTATAAGGAACAACTAAGATTACTACCTACTGATTTTAATTTTTATATCTAAATCGTCGAAATATTCACGAACGCAATGAAATTAGTATTTTTGTTTATTAACTTCGAATAGGAAGTTATTGTAATCGCTCCGATCTATCTAATTGAAAATTAGATAATTTCTCGACATTTAAGGTTCTTAAAAAATCTAAATCAAAGTTTTCAGGAGAAATGTCTGTGTCTTTAGAAAAGTCAGTGTATACATAGTCAACTTCATAACCTTGTTCTAAAGCGTTTGAACATATGTTTGAGAATGTAAGGAGATTTGTAACTGTTGATCCTTTTTTTTACAAAACCATGTTGCTGTTCGCAAATGAGATTTTTACTTGAAAATGTTACACTTTTACAAACAACTTGTTCAAACAATTTAGGAATGCAAGAAAGCTTTGCAATGGGCCTGTAGTTTGTTATATCCGCCTTGTTACCTTTCTTGAAAATTAGCGTTAGAAATGACTTCTTCCATATACTAGGAAATTTGGCTGTTTTAAGAGAAAGTTTGAATAAGAACGTAAGGGGTTCAACTAAAGCATTACTACACTTTTTTAATACTATCGGGGGAATACCTTAGGGACCGGCTGAGCAGTCATCATTCAACGCGGATAAAAGATCAAGGACCGTACTCTGTAGCACAGGGATGTGACTACAGCTACTTTGCGAAAAAGAGTGAAGATTATGAAAATATACTTCATAAACTTCTTGAGGGCTATTAACAAATGACTCACGGAAATTTGTTGCGAAAGCGTTACAGATATCAAGAGTTTTATCTAACGAAAGGTTCTTGTAAGTGAAGTTAACTGGAAAGCCATCTGATTTTTTCTTTAAGTTTACAAGTTTCCAACATTTTTTAGGATTCTCTTTCAAAGAGGTTTCTTATCAGTAACATAACTAGCGTATCAAAAATTAGAAAGAGACTTAAATTCATTACAGAATTCAACATAAACAGAGAAGTTGATTGGAGAAAGAGTTTTGGGATAAGTTTCCTTGCCTTATTTCTTTTGTTACGAAGTGAACGCAATTCTTTCGTGGACCAAGGGTGGCTAAAGTTTGTATTTCTTGATTTCTTTAAAGGTAGATTTTTTTCTAAATAATTATTAAGGATCTTATAAAAAATTGAAACTGCTTCGTCAATATTAGAAAATGCTAAGGTATCAGTATCATTCCAGAATTGGTCAGAAAAGTCAAAATTATATAAGCAATAAAAGCAATTACTGTGTTCAGTAAGGTGATTACTTAAGTCAAGAAAAATGTCCAAAGGGGAGTGATATTTATCAATATTAGTAATTCCTGATCTAGATTCTAGAACAAGAGTACTAATAGCGTCAGAAGAAAATACTAAATCTAGAATTCTATTTTTTGAGTTTTTAATACAGCTTGTTTGCTGTAAGTCAGTAAGAAGGATTTTATCGAAAAAAGATAGTTCCAATTGTGAAGAAGAGAGAGAGGCTTCAAGGCAAGATTCGTCTTCCGATGGAATCCAGTCCATGTGTAGTAAATTAAAATCAACTAGAAGTAAAATATTGGTGTCAGCGCAGGACAAACTGATAACAAAGTCTTATGCTAAGGAGAGTTCGCTATAAACAGACTCTAAACTTTTTGGAGGAATATAAACGTTTAAAATGAAAATAGTCTTAGTGTGTACCATTATCTTTACACATACCAGTTCAATTGATAATTCAAATGGAAAGATACAGAAGAAGAGAAATATGTATGTTTTACCGCTATAAGAACACCTCCACCTAAATCCTTTGCATTACCAACATGACGATCATTTCTGTAAACTTCGAACTCTTGGCTGAAAAGTTCTGTGTCGGAAAAGCTTGAATTAAGCCAAGTTTCTGTCAAAACGAATACGTCATGTGGTAATGATTGGGAGTTGAGAAAAATGTTAGCACTCTTACTACGAAGTCCTATCCTATTACGTTTTTAACGAGAATAAATGAAGATATTGACTTCAATCTTATTTTATTTTATACAAAATTTTTTTGTTAACATAAATTTATTTGCTTATAAAATTCCTATAAGCATTTTTTAATAAGAAATAAATACCTTCAAAACATGACTGGAATATTTCGAGAATCAAAATAGATATTGAAATCAAAGTTATTTTAAAATGTGCAAAATATTGTTGCTAACTTTTAGTTAATATTTTAGAAAAATCCAATAAACAACTTTTTTTTGACATCCGAACGGCTAATTTAAGAAAATCACTTTTCATGACAAGAATTACTCTTGGAGGACTTGTCAATTTTTTGCAAGAGACAGTCGTCTGGAAAAAACTTTTTAGGTGGCACAGGCGGGGATAGAGCCCAAAACCTCTGGCATGACAGTCCAACGCACTACCCATCACGCCACGGGTACTACTCGCAAAAGAAAGTACCCGTGAAAAAAAAAAAGTTAGATGCCACAGGCAGGTTTTGACACCAAGATCTCTGGCTTGACAGTTGTACAATTGTTCCTGTACTAACCATCACGCCACGGGGTGCATCCTACCCTTTTTTTACATCCAATTACAAGAAAAATGTCATTCCCTTAATTTTGCTGAAATTTATCAAGAGTATAAAAACAAATTAGATTTAACTTAACGATTCTGCGTGTTTTTCTGTCTTTAATTTAACAGCTTTAATGGTTGCAGGTAACTTATTCAAACTTTGTTATTAAATGCTTAAGATTTTTCATTTTAATTTAATTTAATTTTAATTAATTTCATCAATCAATTGATTCGGAGTTTATTTTATATATTTTTTATACAAAATATGTCATTAGATGGACTTGAGAATATTGCATTCATTTTGTGCTGAACAAACATATGCACATACATGTTTTCATGTATGTTTATGAACTTAGGTATATAAAGCATTTCAATAAACCTTACTCTAACTTGATTGTTGTTTCCTTAAAAATAGAGGTATTGTTTATATATAGATATAGTTGTGTAAAACCATACAGACATATGAAAATGACATTAATTGATGTTGATGCCAATATCTCATTAACAGTGATTGAGAGAGAGTAATAAAGGGAATATTAATCAAAAACAGATCGTTAATAGTAATGGAATCGAAACAATTATTACGAAGCAAGAAGGTTCAAGAATCAAGAAGACTGTAAATGCATATATATTTGTGCACATCAAGTGTGTAAGTCAGAGAGTGGTGTTTTTATAAAAATCAGGAGAAACAAGTGTTTTTTTAGGATCCCACTCGAAAACTATTCCAAAGTTGTTCATATTGAAAAAAAGGGTTACAAAAGACTTTAATTTTTCCAAAGATTTTAAACCTTAGACCAGCAAGCATATTTACTTTTTTAGAGCTCAATACCACTAAACCGATATATTTGAAATCTTTAAAAAAAAACATTTCTAAATGAACTTAGTAAAACACAAAATCATTTAAAAAATATTTACTCATCATACAAGAAATTAGAACAAATTTCTTCACTGAAAATGAGAAAATTTGATCTTGTATTCTTCTTACATAATTTCAGTCATAATTACTTCCAAATTCTTTCACTTAACTGGGATACAAAATAAAAAAACTAATTTCAATACCAATTTGCCCTTCAACTTTCAAATTTGGTAATTTGAATCTTATCATATAATCCCTTTATTTTCCATTGTTAAATTTCATACAACAATATCCACCTACTTCCACATCTATAATTATTATCATTGGGTTTTGGATTAAGATTGGCGTACTTCTTGCAAATTCTTTTAAAACTTTAAACTCACTTAGGATTAGTGATAATTTTAAACTCATTACATTAAGACTCTTACTTCAAACAACAACAACAACACTAACAACATCAACAAAATAAGAACAAGTTTTCTAATTTTCCATATAATAAAACGTTCCTTCCGACCTTAAGTGGTCCCCTTTGCCTTAATAGAATTCCTCAAATTTAACTACATTCATACTGATACAACAAAATATAGGTAGGTTCATAGGCAGCTTTTTGAATATTTGCAAATTTTAAATAATCTTCTGTATATTGTCTCTTAAATTTTTGACGATTGGGACACATCCTTAAAACACAATTAAAACCATTAAAGGCATCGAAGGACTTTAAAATGAAAATAACAAACAAAACAAACAACAAAAAAAAACACCCACAAATAGGAAGAATCCCCCAAAGGTTCTACTATCAAGTCGATTTGCGTTGTGTGTGTCATCAGTTGGTTTGTCATTCGGTCTGTACAATCACGACACTCCTCAAGCCTTCGAACTCGCAACTTTGCTTAATCGGAAATACCAAATAACACCAAACTAGTCCTTCAAAATTGTACACATTTACGCAAACTGCTTTTGTTTATTCCATCCAACACAGAAGCAGGGCAGTCCCATCTTGGCCCGACCAACCCATCCACCCCCATCATCCAATAAAAACGAATTAATTTTATCCTGCTTTGTCCTTAAGGTCCTTTTCAGAATTAACCGAGCACTTGAACAATTTGCATACGCAGTGAAGCCTGTTTCCTGATTTTCTTTTCTCTTTTAACGGATGTGTACCTACGTTTGTCATTTGTCGTCTTTCTCCTCTGCAATTGTGTCTACATATATGTCGCAACTCGCAAACATTTTAAATGAGGCACATGCTAAAGCTGAAGCACTATATACACAATGTAGACTGCGAACAGTAAAAAAGTAAAATTTAAAGGAAAGGGTTGAAAAAGGATTCACTTCCCAACCCTATTTCGCATTTCCCAAAGAGATATGAGTGCTTCCCAGTTTGTCGTTGTTCAAGTTCTACTACTACTACCTACACCACCAACAACATCCCAATAATTCCCAGTGTTAACTGGCAGCCAACTAGGAAGGCAACCAGGCCGCATTCAGGCAGGCAGCCAGCAGTAAGGCAGGCAGGCTGGCAAGCAAGCAAGACAAGCAAGTAGCCATGGAAAAGGGAAAAGCTAGGCAGCCACTTTTGTTTCAAGGATAACAAAATGTGACAATGAAGTAGAGTGGCAGGAAATTGGAGAGCGAATATGGGTGTTCTAGCCCGCGCACTCCTTCGACTCCTTATACTTTGTCAGGCATCAGACTCTTATAAGAATTAAACCATCTGCTGAAACTGAGTAGGAGTAAATGTAGCTAGAGGTGTGTGTGATGGAGGAATGTCGAGTGACAATGTGATGAAGTGGACTGGTAAGAGTGGTAAAACATTCAAAGGGTTTTTAACCCGCCCAGCCTAATGTTAAGAGGCAATTTTCGGCGTTTCTTCCTCTTATTTTTATTTTTATTTTTATGCGTTTATCATCTGGTATAAGGAATATCGGTTGTCATGCTATAACGATAATTATAATTTATTGTTATTACCCTTGATTTCCAGACGACCGGCGATGACGACGCACGACTACGATGACGATGACGATGACGAGGTGAAGATAGAGAGCTGATGTATTCATATCAACGTAGGTATCTACTTACAACAATATAAAAGGCAACATTATTTGATGGCATCAGAGTCATGAAACTTGATATTTATCGTTAAATACAACAAAATAATAATGCAGGAATGTGTCAAAGTCGAATTTGAAGCCTTATGACAGAAAATTACTCGTAACGAAGAAAGGGGGAAATGAGTATTTTGTCAACACTTTAGTGTCAAACATTGTTCTATTGAGAGTTTTGCTGGGTTCCATAAAGGATCATCGGATGACATTACGGAAGGAAGGGACAACTCTGCCTTGGCAGATGTCTATGATTTGTACTAAATTTGCATATTAATTTTGAAGAAATAAAATAGAAATGTTATTATGACAACCACAGGTTTTGATGCTGGTGTGTGGGGTTGTAAACTGGCCGGAAAATTAGTACAAAGCAAAGTTTGATTATTATTCTAGATTTTATCGGAAGAACTTTTCAGTAATGTGCAGGGCTTTCTTTTACGAGATTTAAAGAAACATAAATATTAGCACATCAGGGACACTAGTCGTTATGATAAATTTTATATGATCCTTGGACTGAGAAATTTACGACTCACGCCGCCACATTGATGTCTTCGGTTAGAGAAAAAATTAGAATGAAGCAAAGATCTTGCGATTGAGGCTTCCGAATTTGTTTTTAATTTATCCACGCCCTTTTTTTTTAAAGTAAAAGTCAAAAAACTAGTGTTTGGTAGGCAATCGTGTTTTGATTATTTCACAGCATATTCAATGTGAGTAGTTTTCCACACATCAATTATTGAGATCTTGAAGAAACTTTAGAGAATTTACCTAAGAGATTTTGTTTCAAGATATTTCCTTCAATTGAACAACAAATTGAGTTAGGAGGTATTAAAGTTTAAGAATTTGTTAAATCACATTTCAACGAATAATTTTTTTATAAAGGACTTTAAAGTTTAACATGTGAGCAATGCCCGGCTCATGTTTAAAACATTTGTAGAGTTTGAATACTACAGCAACAATTTGATTGTATTACCAAAAGCCTTGACCTAAATCAGCTAGCTGCGGGGGCGTGATAAGCAAGTTCATTGGCTCCGTAAGTTACTTATTCCAGCCTTGTGGTAGCACAATCAAGTTGTTGTTATAGTATTCAGACCTTACGAAAGGATTCTTACTGAGGAGTTTTTGAAGCAAAAGAACCCTCATTTATGGCTTTGGAGATATTGCTGTATTAACGAGGTTACGTAATCTGAATTAAAAATGTATTTATTTATTTTCAACAGTTTTAGCAAATTAATCTTAAAGCTATTTATTTTTTAAATCTAGGATAGGATTAAGACTTCAGTAACAAAATTAAACTCTATTTCATTAGGGAGATATTATTAATCAAAAATAAAATATAAAAGTTAACATTTTTCTCATGTTTTATGATATTTAATCGGCATAATTCTCAATGAAAAAAACACTTGAAACCATTGCAAGATTCTCAATTAGGAGATATTTCAGCAAACATTTAATTTCAAGAAGATATTAAAGAAGAGATATTATGAATTTTAAGAAGTAAATCTTAATGATTACAAAATTTTTGTTAGGCAGGTAAATTGGAAAGAAAAAAAAAAGTTGAATATGGTCCTTTGTTTTAAAGTGACCTGCAGAACGAAACAATATTAGATTAAAGAGATATTGCAAACCTAAAAAACTATAGTTTTCTGGTTACTTTGTTTTGGACAAATGTTGTTATTAAATTACGAGGTTTTGAATTGATACTACTACGAAAAATCAACAAAAACAAGGCCGAAAGTATTTGCTCTAAGATATACATTGTACTCGTATATTATAAAGAAAATCTCCAGAACTTTTAATGGTTTCAAAGTATTATATTGAAATTATAAGATTTACACTTAAAATGATGCTTAATGCCATAATTTTCAATTGTTATTGAGAAATATTTCAGAAAAATGCTAATTATGAATAATTTTTAGTATTTCCACATTTTATAGACATAATTCCTAAAATCTTCATTCGAAAAGGGAAATGATGACACATTTCGTTGACAATGCTAGTTTTTGGTGATTGAGTTATTTGAAAAATGTTATTGGATAAATATCAAAGAATTTTCACAGAATTTTAACAAAAATTTGGATTGAATTTAAAATATTACCTGGAATGGAAGCTTCGTAGAGACTTTTTTTGGTTTCGAGTTATTAACTATTAAAACAGTGGAGATACAGGTATTGAATTTTGCAATAACTACTCTCATAAATATGATATTGGATTGTATGTATGTATATAAAGATTAACCATTTTCTGTATTATAATAGGATTTCAATGGAATCTTTTCAAAATTCTTAATAAAACTACACTTATGTACCTATCAAATCCATAAAAATAAAAAATTAGGTGGCGCAACAGTCCATGAAGAACCAGGGCCTAGTGACTTACAACTCTCAACCATCCCTGTGTGCGAGTAATGTTGTCGGAGATGGAATCAAATCTATACCTTTCAATAAAATTCAATTTTTTTCAAGATTTAAGGTGTAACGATGATGCTTAAATTTCTTTGAAATTTTCAAATACATTTTAATCAAAATTAATAAACATGAATTTCGATTATCTCACAAACTATATTGATACCAATTTCAACATCATCGAATTCAAACCTTTGATAATATTTCTAGAAATTTTTCTAAAGAAAACCCAATATAAGCTTCAACCAAGCATTGAAATTAAAATGAAAACCATTTAATATAAAATCTTAGATTAAAATATTTCCTTATTCCGATCAATCCTTTTGTCTATTTAGAAAAGGATTTATGCAAATATAAAGATAAACAGCAGTGGCAATGTCCGTCGACATTTTCTTATAATAGTCATTCAAATTCGAAAAATAAAAACCCTAATTCGCATCAAATGCAGTCACAAAAACGAAAAACCGATAAACTTTTCCTGTTTCCTCCGTCATTGGCAAAAGTTTCTAAAAACAACGTTTTTTGTTCATAAATTTCAAAACGAAACAAAACTCAAACGAAGAAAAACCATGCGGACAGCAAAAAAAAAATAAAAACAACTTTTAGAAACTTCACTCATTTTCGAACATAAATAACGAACCAACAAATTGGATTGGTCGTTTTAGTTTGTCTATGAGTGCGTTTGTGTGTACTCGTACAGTTCTTTTATATCCCGATCGACCACACAACCATCATCACCAACATCATCAGTGGTAAATGTATATTTAGTTGAATCTATCGGCACGGCCGAGACCGACATGGCATAAGGATTGAACACAACCATCAGGCAGGATGCGTTCGTTTATATCTCCAGCTACCGTCTTGACTGCACTACAGAGTATTATAAGCCATCAGACAAAACGCCAAAGGCAAAGCAAGGATAAGGCAACACAAAAAGTTTTCTCGAAAAACCAAAATGGACATCGTCGTCGTTGCCTTGTGTTGTGTGTGTTTCTGTTCATAAGATATGATTTTTATCCTTAAAACAAGGAATAAGGATACAAACGGTAAAGGAGCAGGAAATGTCTGCGTCTAAACTACAACAAGAAATAGATTAGCATAACATAAGGCTAGATTTTATAGTACTTTATTCTATATTTTTTTTTTTTAGTTGCTAGGTTTTTATTTTTCAATTCCTTCAGGCGGCGGAGGTCCTTTATTTCCTCTCCTTTTTTCTTTTTGTTGCTGTTTTTGATTCTGTTTCTTGAGAATAGCAAACTTATACTCCCAGCTCAACTGCATGAAGCTCAATGAAAGAAAAGAAAAAAAGGAAACCTAATACAGGATGAACGGATGCTAAACATCACAACATCCTTTTTCTTATAATAACTCAGTTTATATATACCAAGAACAGAGAACACACCAACACACTGACTAACTGTTATTATAAAGACCATGTTGTGATCAGGCTTGCCAGATTTGTATGATATTATATCGAATTTTATATTTTTAAACGCAAGACATCGCGTTTATAATTTAAAACAAAAATCAAGAAAAAACAAATAAAAATTCATAGAAAAGTTCATAAGTACTAAAGTTAGAAAAAAAATATTATTGTTTGTTGAAAAAGTTTTATTAATTAATTAACTGTTTAAAAATGTTTTATTGTGCGAAAAAACTTCTTATTCATCCCGAAAATATCATATAAATGATTTAAAAACTAAAAAATAAATATTGCACCGTAATTTTCGATACAAATATCGCGCAATCTGGCAAGCCTGGTTGTGATACAAAACAGTACACAGAATAACAATAAATACTCATACTCACACTTGAACTATACAAAGCAAAATGGAAATGTGTGCGTTCACCCGAGAAATTGGTTGATTCAAGAGCACAAAGGGATTATTAAGTTTGAAAAGTTTGAACCTTATTAATGCCGAATATGTAGGTAACTATATAGAATACTGATGATGTTTAGGCCTGTTTAGGTACCTTTTCAATCATCAACCCCATATGTTGTAACTTTTGTGAAGTTTTGTCTAAAATAATGGTAAATTAGTTTACTTACTATAATGTTTCCCTAACATTTATATAAGAACAAAAGGACCCTGGTGTGTTCATACATAGGTAAGCAGCATCTTGAAATTTGCCTTTAAGGATATTCCTTGTGCTGTTAAAATGGGAAGGAAGTTCACCCGCTCGTCTGATGGTGGCGCGGAGTGGCGGCGCGGCGTTCGTCGGTGGGTCTTGTGTCGGAACCACGCACGAAGGATTCTTTTTTAAGTACCGAAGAACAAAAAGCAAAAAGACACCCACAAAATGTAGTTGGAAGTAAGTATTTACACTTATCTTTTACTTAAAGGATACCTAACTACCGAAAAAAAAGGATGTTTGTCTTGGCAAATACAATAATAATATTTTCCCAAACAAAAATCTAATTTACTAAACTTTGTGTGAGGGATTAAGTTCTTATGAAAGAAATGATTTTCTTACTACTTGTTTTATTTTGTTTGTTTGTGTTCTTCAGTTTTGTTAGTAGGACGTATGGCATTAATAGACGAAGAGGATTAAAGTCCTTTTTTATTATAATCCTTATAAACATATTTCAACAATAACCTGAAGATTTTGAAAAAAATGTTCTTATAGTTGAGACGTGTTTTTGCATACCGGAATACCCTTAATATCTAAAGGACTAAAAAGATAAGACTTTTTGGATGTTATGTATGCAAGGACTTAGGTATTATAAAATGACAGTGTTACGTCTTATGTTCCATAAGTATAAGTAGGATTTTAAGCTACAATGAATTTATCATGACCTTAAGGATTTTGGTTTGAATTGAATGAACTGCATTTTATAGGAAAAAATTTTTAAGTAAAATATTCATCTTGAGAGTAGTGTATCATGTAAAGCAAGTTTTAGAAAAAGGAAATAGATAGACAAAATGTTAAGAAATACTAAATTTAAGTTATTTTGGGTAATATGTTCAATATAATAGAATAAACTTTTACTTTGAATATTAAAAACGTAATATTATGAATTTTTAAAACTATGTTAAGCTTATAAAGTGTCTATGGGTAGGGTTAGAATTAGAAAAGACAAAATTGTGAGTTGTATGAGAGTTTAGATCTAAGAGTCCGTAAATTCAAACGTAAGCTATATTCATGCACATCATATTTATAAATATTTAAATCAGCTAATGCATTTTAAATAAAATACGAAAGTAGTCTGTACAATGAACGAATGAATGCTCATAAGTATTTTTGTAGTTTATTTATAACAACCTTTAAAAAAACTTAGTCCTCACCAAACTTCATCTTTTTTTTTAATTGTTACACAATCAAATGTTTTTTCGTTAAACCCTTAATTTAAAATTGAAAAAATGTCTATTTTTAAAAAAGGGTGGAGTTGTGTACTTTGCTTGTGATTTTTTCGAAATTTTTGCAGAGCATTTCACATTCATATAGTACGGATAAAACACGAATCTCTGTACTTCAAAGTAAGTCTTAAGGGTAAATTGATGGGCGTTCCTAAAAGCACAAGCAGGTATGAGCTTTTTGGATCAAGCGTATATTTGTATTACATTTGTATAAATTTGAAATGTTTTGACCAATTTTTAACTGTTGATCGATGTAAAGAGTTTTCCAATAGGGACTTACTGACTTTGACACTTGATAGTGTAATTATTGTTGAAGTTATATTTGTCATTTACTCAGTTCTGGAAAATCCACATTACGTTCAACAACACTTGTAAATCATGAAATTAATATATCAATGTTTTAGGTAGAGTTGCACGTAGAGCTGTGCACAAAAACGAAAAGTCTCAAACTCGATTCAGTCTCGTCTCATCTTGGTCTAGTTCTTAAAAGTCTCAGTATTATACTGTCTAAAAGGCTTCAAAAAAAGAAACTAAGATGTGACTCTGTATTAAAGACAGAATGTGCTTCATACGAGCTTAAAACAGACCCTAACTTTTATTGAAACATCATTTCCAGAGAATGGATACGTCAAAAATAAAAAAAAGAGGCTGGGATGCGACCCACACTGATAACTTCCCATCCCGTCTGTCGATTTGTTTTGCTTGAAAGTTTGTCTATATGTATCAATTTTTACCAAATGTGCGTACATTTGTAGATTTTATTTTTTTATAAAAAAACGGGACTGTTGGATTTTTACAAAAAAATTACTGAATATCGAAAACAATATTTTCTGTGAAATAAAATAAGTTTGAAGCCAATATTTGTAATTTTTGAAAAGTTATTCGAGTCGAAAGTAAATTTTTACCAAGTTTTAGTATTGTTTTTTTTTTTAGGTTTTTATTTTTTGTAAAAAAAACTGTCAATTCGATTTTTTTAAAAATTTTTCCTAATGTTGAAAACAATATTTCTAATAAGTTAAAATTAGTTAAAAGCCATTATCTCAAATTTTTGAAAAGATATTTTTAGTCAAAAATCAATTTTTACCAACTTTTGTTAAATTTTTTGTAGGTTTTTAATTTTTTGTACAAAATCTGTCAATTCGATTTTTTTCAAAATTTTACTGAATGTTGACAACAATATTTTTTGAAAGATTAAAGTAGTTTAAAACCAATATCTCCAATTTTTGAAAAGATATGTGAGTCAAAAATCAATGTTTACCACCTTTCATACATTTTTTTTAGGTTTCTGTTTTTTTCTTTTAAAACGGCCAATTCGATTTTTCTCAACATTTTTCAGAATGTTGAAAACAATATTTTTTATAAGATAAACAAGTTTGAAGCGCTAATTTCAAGTTTTTGAAAAGATATTTGAGCCAAAATTCAATTTTTACCAACTTTGAGTAATGTTTTTTTTAGGATTTTATTTTTTATAAAAAAAAACTGACAATAAGATTTTTCTCAAAATTGTATCAGATGTCAAAAACATTATTCTTCGTTGCACAAAATTGTTTTGGAGATGAAATCATATTTTAGTCGTAAAATTTTCGAGGTGACAAATTTTTTTTTTAGTTCTTTTGATTTATAAAAACAACCGTAAATTGGATTTTTTTCCAAAAATATAATTGTTTTGTATCACTTTACAATATATAATATATAAATAATTCAAGTCTCTAGCGTCATTGGTTCATGAGATATTTAGGTTTAATCAAAATTGTCACCTTTTTTTAAACTTCTATGGTAAAAAAAAACACCCACGCAATTTTCTTGGGAGCCCTTTCTGCATCTTTCTGCCTTATTATCTGTATAACAACAAAATTTATTTGAAGTCGATATCTCTTCTGGTTCTTAAGCTATGGACGACGAAAAAAACGTCGCGAACATACAGACGTACGGACGTACGGACGTACGAACGTACGTACACACGCACGCACAGACATCTTTCTAAAAATCTTTTATTTAGACTCTAGGGACCTTGAAACGTCGAGAAATGTCAAAACTTTCAATTTGACAAATTGGACCCATTACAATAACTTCCTATGGGAAGTTAAAAAGCAATGCATCTTGCAAGTCACTGGTTTGTGTGTATTACGGGTCGGCAGAGATGTTGTCGGTTTATATTTATTTTAAAAGATGTTAGTCTTGCATCACTTTAAACTTCGTGCAACACCACTAACGCCACTTTCTAAGTTCTACACTACCGATTCAAGATCATTTTCATTTCACGTGGTAAGCAAGTCACTTAAATCATGGTATGTAATCTCTTTAAGCTATTTTTTGTAGGTATAGTCGCAGGTCTACATGAATGAGAGACAAAGCAAAAGTAGCCCTTAATTTCGGTCGAACTTAGACTAAATTTATGCTCCAGAATCATGGAAAATTGTAGAAATTTTAACGACTATTTTATTCCGTAGATTGCCCTTTCAAACGAATACACAATTTCCATGCCATCTCTCAAGAAATTGGTGTATTAAATAAAAAATAAAAAAAGTCGCTGAATGAAAGACCCTAATCCATCATTTTTCAATATTTCTGTTTCCCAAAATGTCAACAACAAAAACTAAATCCTTGACTGGTAGAATTTCTTGTAGATTTTCTTTGTTTTCATTTTGCTTGTATTTTCCATTTTAGACTTCTAACATTTTTCAGATTTCCAAAGGCTTCAAAAAAGGAAAAACAATATCAGAATTTATTTTGCTATATACTCGTACGTACCGATTTATTTCAAGTGAGAAAATAATTTTAATTTTAAATTCCAACCTCTTCTTCGACTTTTATACTTTTGTAGAATGTTTTTCCCGCTTCGTTTAAAAGTACCTACCTCATTAATTAAACTTCACTAAAAAGAACCCTAATTAAGCATCAATTGCCTGATACCCAAACCCAGTACCAAAAAAAAAAACATCCAACTACATTTTTTCCATCGAACATTATTTCATAGAAGGCAAAATTTATACGTAAATATATAAAAATTCGAGTGCATTCAACTCGTCCGTCAAAAGTCATTCTGGAATCCACTTAAAAATCGACACAAAAAAAATGTATAAAGTTTTAAAATGAAGCCAGTCTGAGATTCCTTTGCATCCTTGAGAAACGACAAACAACCAACCCCCTGACGAGCCCTGTCAAAAAAAAACCACAAGAAATGAGTAAAAGATTTTGTTTTTTGTTTTTTAATTAAACAGCGAAGCAATTTCTAAACGTAATTCATTTTTTCTCTTTTTCTTTTGGTTGTTCGGGGTTTATGTTGACTTCAAATTTATATAGTCACAAGAAAAACTTGCAAAACCTTTACCTAGGAATGACTTTATACCAAAAAACGAAAATTACAACCCCTACCGCATCACACAAAAAAGCTCAAACAAAAAGACCTGCTTCATAAAATGTTCTCTTTTATTTTATTTCACTAAGAAAATATTGTAGATTTTAATGTTCTTGTTCATCCAGGAAAACATATTTTTGGCGAAGGGTTTTTCTATGCACCTTTGTGTTGATACTTTAATTTTAAAAGCTGAATGTTTAATCCTATATAATAAGAACGTTACCTTTGCCCCGAAGAAAAAGTTACTTTTCGTTTTACACGTACAAAAATGTAAAGGGTTTGTGGCCGCCATTTTAGTTTTGGTGACATCTGTCAAATCTTTTGTTTATTATTCAGTTGCTTATGCCACATCATCATGGCAAGTTACACGACTGAAAATCACGTTCAAATGATAAAACTTTATTATCAAAATAAGTGTTCGTTAACGCCAACGTTGCGCGCATTGCGCCCATTTTACGGTAGACGTGGTGGCCCTTAACAGTCGACTCTTCAACGTTTGGTGGACAAATTTGAGACGACCGAATCAGTTAACAATCAGCCAACACCCGTAAATTCAAGGAACGCAAGATCGGCCCAGAACATAGCGCGCCGGGGTAATGAAAGTGTTCAGCAGAACCCGAACCCAAGGCAGTCTATTCCTCGCTGTACACAAGAACTCGGCCTTTTGCAGACTTCAACTTGTCGAATTTTTCGTCGGGATTTGGGCATATACCCGTACAAGATCCAACTGACCCAGGAGCTCAAAGTTCATGACCATAGACGACACCGCGCCGTTTGTTCGCTGACTGTGCTACGGATTGTTTTGGGGGCGTAAGTGGTCCGTACTTTTTCGAAAACTACGTTAGTGAGGTGGTTACCGTCAACAGCGAGGGCTACATAACGATGATAACTAATTTCTTATGGCCCAAATTGAACCATATGGACCTAGACGACATGTGGTTTTAGCGGGACGGTGGCGGCGCTACGTGCCACACAGCAAACGCCACCATATCTACACACCCGCCCTTATTGAAAAACCCATATATGACATATTTAAACAAAGGTTGAGTAATTGAAGAATTCGATTTTATAACAAAAATTATAACCTTAAATTGTCTCAGGTATGACATTTAAATGTGACGTATGTGACAAAAAGCAGTTCGTACTGTTTTATTATTTACTTGAGAAATATTTTGTCATTGGTGTTTTTTGTCAGTGTAGACTGCCCAACAAAACCTTGAATCAATAATGTTAAAAATGCTAAACAAAAACCACAAGAGAAGACACGGGGTATTCCAGCTAAACCACGGGCCATTGCCACCACCACCACCGTATTCGCGGTCGCCGCCGCCGCCGCCGCATCATCTTGTCGGGATTTACATTTCTTTTTATTATTTTTCCAGGACCGGAAGCTAAAAAGTAAAATTACTACACTTATCCCAGAACTTTTCTTCATCTTCTACTTTCCAAGTATAATATTAAAAAAGAAATGTTTTACCAAGAAGGCGAACCATAAACAAACAATAACAAAAACAACAACAACAACAAAACGAGGAAGTAAAAGTATCTAAATTATTTTCTGTGTTTTTTTTCCTTTCTTTGTTCATAAATGAAACAATTAGAAGCAAACAATGTTACATTTAAAAAGTTACTTTTAACTGAGAGACGACCAGACAAAAATAATCTTTCCAAGGATAAAAAAAAAAATAAGAAAAAAGGAAAAAACACAGCGCAACAAAACCTTGAAGGATAATAATAAATTATTGTTAGGGAGTGTTTGAGTAAAAGTAAAGCGAATATACTTTTAAGCAAAAACGTACAATATTTCTTCACTTTCTCACTCAAAGTAAGAAAATGTGTTAAAAAGTTTTTTGTTTTGAGTTTTAATGTTTTTCTTTTGTTTTTTTTTTTTATAAGAGAAAAAAGTTAATGCAAAAAAGAAACTCTTTCTTTTTAATTTCTGGAGAAGTGTTGCTTTTGAAATTTAAAATGCAATTTTATACTTTTCATATAAGAAAATTTTAAAAGTTAAATTTCTCTGGTAGTGAGTTGTAATATTGCCTTTGATCTAAACTAAGACAGAACTGGGATAGCATATGTCTAGATCTAGGAACTGGACAATTAAACGGGGACGATGTGGTGAGTAGTACCCGTGGCATGATGGTTAGTGCGTTGGACTGTCATGCCAGAAGTCTTGGGTCCAATCCCTGCCTGTGCCACCTAAAGTTTTTTCACGGATATTGCCTTTTGCGAGGAATTGACAAATTCTCCAAGAGTAATTCTTGTCATAAAAAGTGCTTTCTCAAATTAGCCGTTCGGATTCGCCTTAAGACTGTAGGTTTCCTCCACCCCTGAAAACATTACTCGCACACAGGAATGGTTGAAAGTTGTAAGTCACTAGGTCCTAGTTCACAACGGACTGTTGCGCCACCTGATATATTTTATAATGTGGCACAAAGGTGTGTCCGAAAAAAAATTCAAAACGACATCATAAGTTTTATTATTTAGATGTAATATTATAGCATAATCAAGTCATTCAAACACATCAACATTTTTTTTTTAATTTTGAAGTTTAAGGTCCAAAAATTTTGTGCAATGCCCAAATTAACTTTAATAATGTGCGGAACGATTTTCAAAAATTCGGTAAAAGATGATTAACGACTTTTGGGTCTCAAACCACCTCTTTTGATATTTTCAAGAACAAATAAATTGCGAAACAAAAAGGAAAGAACGTGAAACAATTAAAATAAAATATACGACTGGTTCGCACAAGCTTGAGCCATTTAACTAACCAAAAAGCCTTGCGGCATTTTTTCAATTAAATTTGTATATATCGTATAATCAAACAATAACGGTTTTGGATATCAATGAAATTCTTTATTCCTGTGAAAGTACGTTTGATGCCATTATGTATGGAACTCGATTTCTTTTGCCAGATGGCCAACACGGAGTGCATATTCGACGGTTTCTAAGCATAAAACGGCTGATACTGAAGCAATTTCACGTTCGATATACGAAGTTCATCAATCGTCGCTGGCTTGTTGGCATAGACCATAGACTTGACGTAGCCTCACAGCAAATAGTCTAACGGCGTCAAAACGCACGACCGAGGCGGCCAAGCGACTGGACCATTTCGTGAGATAACACCTTCTCCAAACTTGGTTTCCAATAAATTGATTGTGACATTCGCTGTGTGGCTTGTGGAGTCGTGCTGTCGGAACTATTATTGAACGGTAGCGATCCCCATTCACAGTAACGTGCCGGTCTTGATCATCTCGGAAAAAGTACGGGCCAATGACGCCAATGGCCCATAAACCACAACAAACCCTAATTTTTTCGGAATGCAATGATGACTCATGGAGTACGTGTGGATTGCTGCCTGACCAATACCGCATATTTTGTTTATTGACGAAGCCATTCAGCCAGAAATGATCCTCATCGCTGACGATGATTTTTCGATGAAAATCCGAATCATTTTCATGGTCAAGTGGCTTCAGTTCTATGCGTCAATTTAATCTTCTAAGGATGTAGGCCAAGATCTGTTCGCAAAATTTGGCACAACGACGTCACAGAGATGCCCAACGCTTGAGAACGACGTGTGAGAGACATATTTGGGCTTTCTGCAACTGAAACCTCAGCGGCAGCAATATTCTCGACACTACGGGCACTTCTTTGTCACATTGGCAAGGGAACATTTTATACTGTGCCTGTGGAATCAAATTTTTCCACTAGACGCTCATTTGTTGATCTGCTAGGACAATTATGACGACCATAAATTGGACGTAGTGCTCTTAACGTTGGGGCCACTGACTCCGAATTTAATAAATTTTAATAATTTCGGCTCGTATATCTTTCCATCATGAAATGGCAACTCTTACTGAAGAGAAATGTCAAAAGAGCGGCAAGAAATATGGCTGCGTTTGATGTCACTGTAACTCTACTTTTGTAGCGTCCCTGTTTGAAAAACCCAGTATATAATTAATCAAAAATATATCTTATCATATTATATGTAAACCATTTTGAATCCAGAAGACCTTTTTCGTTTAAAACCTCCAACTATAAATTTGTATTTGGTCCAATGATTTCTCTTCTGCTTAAAAAGAAACCTTTGTATTCTTTACTTTTATTTAATGATTTATTCTAATGATTTTTGGGCATCAAACACAAGGCTTAAGGAATAAATGTTTTTAATAATTCTTCAGCTGCAGGACGACAATTCTGAACGCATTTTTCTTGAAATTAATTTTTTTTCAATTTTTGACTTAAATTTTGAACTAAAAATTTTTAATACAAATTTTGGTCCGAAAAACACAGACATTTCCAGCGTCTCACTGAGTTAGCCTTTAAAATCATTTTCTGTACAGCACATTAAATCAGCTAGTACATTATATTTACATCATAAATATTTCCTTAGCCCTAATCACTATATTTATATGTATTATACCTCTATCCATTATTATCTTTTCACGCTCTATAAACTTTTGCCTCCTCCAAAAACAAAAATCTAATGAGCATAGCCATACCCAAATAAAAGCTCCATCAACCGGCCTAAGTAATTTTTTGTGTACCTATACCTGAGGCATATACTCTGACTTGTTCTGGTTTTGGTTCTAGCACATGAAAGGATAACAATTTAAATCATACACATATACTTGACTTTAATTGAAAGTTAAGTATTTTCACTTCCTCTTTTTATAAAAGTTATGTATTATATATAAATCACAACCGCATTTAAATAAAACTATTCGTCCGAAAGCAATTCAACCAAATCTAACCCATTTTAACCTACATCATAATTTTAAATCAACAAACATAAATGTTAGTCATTATGGGCATATTACCCCAAAAAAAAAATATCTATACACACATGCAAAACCTGCCATAAGAGCCTTTTAAGCATACATATTTAACCCCCCCCCCCTCATGTGTTCTTGTGTGTATGTAAGTTGAAAGCATACAAATGTGTATTTGTCTGGCTTTAATAATAATCCTCCGCAACTTAGTAATAAACTTAACCATAGCCCTTGATCCTTTTATTATGTCCTTTTCCTTTTTTGTTAAAAGCCACACATACCGATGAAATCTTTCTTTTATTCTCACTCTCTCTCTCTATGTATATATCCCTCATTTTCACACTTTTCGTTACGTCTGTCTTTTAACCAGGACTCGTTCATTGGCACTTGACTTATTGGAACACGAAGGATAAAATCGCATATATGTATGTACGAACACGTACCATTTTATACATTACAAACATACCGACCCACTATACGACATACTTAGGGAAGGTGCTCAAAAATACTTCTATTATAAGTCAAGTCGCATATATGCCTTGACATTTCTGACCTTTGGCATTATTATATTGTTAGCAAAATCGCTTTCGTTTGTTTTATCCCAGATTCGCAAGGATTATGGCTTTGTTCTTTTTTTGTTCATATCGATTGTGGACGATAATTTGCAATATTCAATTTCTTTAATATCCATGTCGCAATTTTACATCACTCCCGACTTTGTATATGTGTATAAGTTGTTTAATTTAATCCTTGATGGTCAAGGTGGACTCTTTAATGGGGCACGTATAGTGTGAGGTTAATTGAATTGACGCACATTTTTTATTATTATGCTCTGTGATGATACTTTTATAAAGTAGCTAAGGTTATTTTTACCTTAGGTAACTTTATGCGATTGTCAGCATTTTTCAATAAACTTGAATAAGGAATGCACTTTATTGCCAAAGCACTATACTACTTCAAAGTCCCTTGTCTTCAGAATGATTTATATTGGGGAGAACATACGTATTGGTATTTCATTATTTTACAGACTACATTACGGTCTTACCTGGATTGGGTAATTGAGTATTTGATTTAACGACAGAAATTGAGATCAATTACAGTTATAACGTCATATTGCAACACTTACCTAGAAATAAAAAGAAAAAGAAATGTTAGTTATGTCGGGAATTCAAATAATGATTTAAGTGTTTTAAACTATTTTGGCATTCATTTGGAATTACATAGATGAAATTTTGTTATACCTAATAACCGAAATTGTTATCTTAAAGAACTTTGAATATTATGCAATAAATAATTTAAGTTTAAGTTTAAGTTTAAGTTTAAGTTTAAGTTTAAGTTTAAGTTTAAGTTTAAGTTTAAGTTTAAGTTTAAGTTTAAGTTTAAGTTTAAGTTTAAGTTTAAGTTTAAGTTTAAGTTTAAGTTTAAGTTTAAGTTTAAGTTTAAGTTTAAGTTTAAGTTTAAGTTTAAGTTTAAGTTTAAGTTTAAGTTTAAGTTTAAGTTTAAGTTTAAGTTTAAGTTTAAGTTTAAGTTTAAGTTTAAGTTTAAGTTTAAGTTTAAGTTTAAGTTTAAGTTTAAGTTTAAGTTTAAGTTTAAGTTTAAGTTTAAGTTTAAGTTTAAGTTTAAGTTTAAGTTTAAGTTTAAGTTTAAGTTTAAGTTTAAGTTTAAGTTTAAGTTTAAGTTTAAGTTTAAGTTTAAGTTTAAGTTTAAGCTTAAGTTTAAGTTTAAGTTTAAGTTTAAGTTTAAGTTTAAGTTTAAGTTTAAGTTTAAGTTTAAGTTTAAGTTTAAGTTTAAGTTTAAGTTTAAGTTTAAGTTTAAGTTTAAGTTTAAGTTTAAGTTTAAGTTTAAGTTTAAGTTTAAGTTTAAGTTTAAGTTTAAGTTTAAGTTTAAGTTTAAGTTTAAGTTTAAGTTTAAGTTTAAGTTTAAGTTTAAGTTTAAGTTTAAGTTTAAGTTTAAGTTTAAGTTTAAGTTTAAGTTTAAGTTTAAGTTTAAGTTTAAGTTTAAGTTTAAGTTTAAGTTTAAGTTTAAGTTTAAGTTTAAGTTTAAGTTTAAGTTTAAGTTTAAGTTTAAGTTTAAGTTTAAGTTTAAGTTTAAGTTTAAGTTTAAGTTTAAGTTTAAGTTTAAGTTTAAGTTTAAGTTTAAGTTTAAGTTTAAGTTTAAGTTTAAGTTTAAGTTTAAGTTTAAGTTTAAGTTTAAGTTTAAGTTTAAGTTTAAGTTTAAGTTTAAGTTTAAGTTTAAGTTTAAGTTTAAGTTTAAGTTTAAGTTTAAGTTTAAGTTTAAGTTTAAGTTTAAGTTTAAGTTTAAGTTTAAGTTTAAGTTTAAGTTTAAGTTTAAGTTTAAGTTTAAGTTTAAGTTTAAGTTTAAGTTTAAGTTTAAGTTTAAGTTTAAGTTTAAGTTTAAGTTTAAGTTTAAGTTTAAGTGAAAAGGTGAGAGTACTGTCGTCACCGAAACAGTTTAATGGATTAGAAGTGGCAGACAAGAGATTGTTTATGAATATGAGGAAGAGAGTCGGAGACAAAACAGAGCCCTGGGGGACACCAGCATTGATTTTATGAGTTCAGATTTGAAACGGTGAGAAAGGTTGTTTAAGATCCAAAGAAGAAAAGATTCATCAAAACCAAACGCACGCATTTTTGATAAAAGAGCTTGGTGCTAAACTCTATAAAATGCCTTTGAAATATCAAGTTGTTGGTTGTGACTTTTTTGGGTGTGGTGGCGTAGGAAATGTCCAGTTTTGTCATTACTTTGGCGAATAAGTCATGTGGCTTTTTTGCAAAGATCTGCGATTCTAGTAAAACCAAAGTTAAAAAGTTTAACGTGATCAAGCCAACGATTTTGATGGCTAGTCCACATTAACTTCACATGAGTTGATCATACTATTAAATCGCATGAGATGTGTGTCACTTAGCGAAGTGCTGTTGAAACTACATATCGCTGGCAAGTCTTGTCTGTAATATTATACTATGGCCAAATATGTTGTTGAGCATCGGCCTATAGTGTTATCGAAGAATCAACACCTTACTTATTTGTACATCCAAAAATACGAATCATCGCTCCAGTTGATCTTTTGAGGAAAATAATTTCACTCTCACGGAGTTGTTTTTGCCAAATCTTTTCCAAATATGCTAATAGTCCTCTGGCTACAAAGATTATAGCGCAGGGATTGATTGAAGCACGAAGTCAATTCAACAGATGTAGCTCTTACAACATGACACCCCTATCATTTCTCAAAGTTCAATGTCCCCATTGAAAAATCAGTTTTTTTTTGTCTCACCACAAAGAAATTAATATAATTAAAAGTTACAATTATAATGATCCAATAAAAATAATCTCTTTCACATCTGGCAGCAATAATAATTGTAATTTATCATTCTTAACTATCTTTCCTTTAAGCAATAAATCTTATGGTCCATATGGTTTTAAATACTCGTCTCAGACAATAGAGTCAGCGGACAGTAAAGAAAAAAAAATATAAAGCAATATCCTTAAAACGAGTATTAATCCTTCCAAAATCCAAAAAGTTGCAATTATAATAAAATTTCAATTTTATTTCCATTTGTATCTACTTTTTTTTAATTTTCGTAAAGAAAATTGTTTCAACTGTCTTCTTATTTTTTTTTTTTTTTTGAAGGTTAAAGATAATTACTAATGGATTTTTACATTAAGAATAAATTATGTATTTAAAGGGGTTGTTAAAGGGCAATTATCATTAAAATGTAATTTTTAATTAATTCAAAGCATGATTATGCGTTTGGTCTTCAAATATACCAAAGAGTATTCACTAATGGATGTTATGGGGAAGTGCTGTATTGTAATAGCAATGTATATCCTTTTTAGAAATATGAAGGTATGTATTATAAAGTGATTTTATAATTAGAAAGAAAAAGAAAAAAATGAATGAGATATAACTAAATCTGAAAAAAGAATAATACATATTATCATGAGTTTTGTGATAGAGCTTCATTTTTAAATAGATGTCAATTTTGAAACAAGTTAGTTTTTGGTCATTCATTAAAATCAAAACTTGGTTTTATTCGTCATTAACTTACGCAGGACATTCAAATTTTGAAGGCGAATTTTTGGCTTTTTCGAGAATTCCTCAGGTGATTTTGATTAAATTTAAATATTTCGAGAATAAACTACACTTCTCTTTTAGTATAATTTAGTTTAAGGGGTATTTGAAGTTAAATTTCAATAAGAAACCTGCCCAGAAGTATCTTTAAGAACAGTCCAATAAACGGCTTTAATTCCTATCCAATAATCGTACCACAAGCTACACAAACAGCATACACATCCAGGTCCACCATTATAGTCAAAATGTAAAACTTTTGCATATCAGACTCTGTAATTTCATTTTGACGACAATTGCCTTGGTCTGGATAACCAACCAACCAGCTTCTGACTCTGGACTTTATACAACGAAAAATTGTTATAGCTTGCAATATCTCTACACGTATATCTATATTTGTAGACTGTAGGTACTACATACACATATCTAACCTATACTCCTCTTTGTGCGAAAAGCAAATGAATAATTCATTAATTCGTGCAACGGACTTTTGTATAATCTCCTTTACTTTAAGGACCAAGTTGTTGTCCTTTGGTTGGTGGTCTCTTTTTGTTTGTGGATATAGATGTGTGTGTGTTTGTGTGTGTGCTGATGTTCTGGATGAAAAATTATAATTTGTTGCCACTTCATAGTGAATCTCATTTACTAGGAGCTGGTGGAAAATGTTTCGCTTACACGACCACAACATGCACAAGAGGGCTATAATGATATGCTATAGTAGATATTGCTAGCTCTGTAGCTCCCTGGCTATATCAAGAATTAACAACGATCAGGACATAGCCAGGCTAATGTGCGGCATCCTGTGTAAGTTTATTATACACTCCGATTAACTAATTTAAAGCCTTTTTTTATTTTATTTAGTATTTCAATTGTTGCATAAAACTTATGTTTCTAAAACTAAAGAAATTAAAGCACGATTTTTCAGTAAATATTTAAGATTTAAAAATTATAAAATTAAATGAAATACAAATTTTTTTTTAAGTTTAATGCTAAGTTTTTCTAAAGAAAGTTTCGAAGTTTAAAATTTGGCATTATGGATATCAAATAAGATTAATATAAATTATGGTGTACCTCAGGGCTCCATTTTGTCTCCAACTCTTTTTAGATTAACTTTGAAAGTATAAGTTTAAGAGTAATATTTGAATAGATGTCTCTACAAATTCGAAACGGAGTGTACCTATGCAGAAAATAACTTTTTTTTGTAGTCCTGTATATTTGGAAATGGTCCTCTTATCCTTTGATTTTATTTTTATTTTTCATTTATGATGTTTTCCTGTTTCATTATTTTTTGTTTCATTTTATTTTCTTGTGTTTTTATTCTTCAAAGCTTAGTGGGTATAATTTGTTAATTATTAATATTGAATCCAGTGGGTATATTCTCGTATAGCAACACAGCATCATATATATACGTAGGTAGGTAGGTAGGTAGGTACCTTAAATCAACTCGTATATTTTTACTAAGGCCAAAGAACTCCCAAGTGATGCAACAAGAGGGCTCTAAAGTTTTTTTTTGAATTGCACCACAATGAAAATCAAAACAAACAAAATTCAAAAAATAAAAATAAAAATAAAAACAAAATAGAAAGAACCCAATCCTTATAAGCCTGCCCATTTCCGGCTGTCGTATCACTTTGACCATATACTATACAATACATATATAAAGTATTGTATAGTATAACGTAAATAGGGTTATATCGGATATTATTATGACTGTGCAGTCGATTGTGTATAAAAAGTATAGAAGTACCTACGGTTGGTACTTTAGTTGTAGCCTCTTAGCTTGCTCTCTATTTATAGCTTTAGACTATAATATAAACTGGAGAGTGTATCCTAGGAGTGGATCCTTCGCAATGTTTGGTTTTGCTTTGAGTGGATAGACGGATGGATGGTTGGATGGTTGGATGGATGGATGGATGGATAGATGGTTGGATGGATAGATGGATGAAATGGAATGGTATGGAATCATTGGTGCAATTTAACGCTCGGAAACGCTATGCTGATGTTAAAGTATACATAGAGAGAGAGAGAGAGAGAGAGAGAGAGAAAGATGCAATAGCGGACAGTAATAGTGAATGCGTGGATATTTACTATACATGTCTAGCTAAATATTGAAGTCAATGAAGTGATTCACTTAATGAAGGACGACTGCTTAGGTTTCACATCAAAAGCGAGTGAGAAAAAAAAACGTTTTGTTTTCGATCTGACTTTTGGAATTATTATTTTCTTTTTGAGAAGTGGATTTTATTAGGTAGAAGTAATACAAAATATTAATGTTTCGAATTGAAGTGGTTGGTAACAGGCGGTTTTGGTTTTTTCAAAAATGAATAACGGAATGTGTACAGAACATGTCTAATAATGCATTAAGGAAATAATTTAGTTTTAAGGTCTAAATACGCAGTTTGAACTTGTATTGACTAGTGGGAAAATCGATTAAATGGCACATAATAACCAATTGAATCCAGAGTTGTAAAAAGAAATTTATGATTGAATTAATTAAATCTGTATGCAAAATAAAATAGCTTTGAAAAAAGTGCTTTAGTTTTTATACGTATTTTAGATACCACAGAAAAAGTCCACTCTTGGTCGGTCACCAAAATTCAGCATTTTCAGAAATAAGGATATTTTGATACCTAATTTTCCTCGAATTTAAACTTGTTAAGAAAATATCCATACAGAGCTTTGAAACCATTTAAAATACTTATGACTAACCCCAAGCAAAAACCATCAAAAATAAATCAATTAAAAATACTTTAATATTGAAATAAATTCTGACCATGTCAAATGACCTAAGTGCCTTCTCTAATTAATGTTGGTGTTTCTTTGATTATAGAAATCTTTTAAACAAATAAAAGAAAAGTATAAAGATATATAATTATATAATGTAAAAGATAAACATATTTAAATTTACTCAAGCTTTAAGATATTGTTGGCTAGATAATCAAAATGCAATAGAGTATATTAAAGTATCAATATACATTATCCTCTTAACTTTCATTCAGATATGAAGAGACATGTGTTGTATGGTATGTGTACATGGAGATTATACCCATATCATCAACTTTGCACTCTTCGTGTCATTTGCATTTCATTATTGTTGTTGATTGAATTTCAATATTCATGTATAAATTGTAAGTATGTATGTACAGTACATATATACTGTACACTATAGAGTATGTTAATTTTTTAGTGTTAAAGTAGAAAGAGGGTCTTACATGAAGAAGATCGATGACATTTTCCATGTTCAGTACATTGAAACATTGAACAAACGTCATTTTTCAAGATTAAAGGTTCAATACGAATTCTGACCTATTTTTTAACATGGGACTTGAATTTTATTTGACATAATTTAATAACATTATTTATTTTTTTATTTATAATTGTTTTAAAGTAATAAACTAAATTTCGTTACATACAGCATTCCTCCAGCTTGATTTATTCTATTCGGTGCACTTGGGCGTATACGTACTTTTTAAGCATTTTTTTCGTGAAATTTAAAAATGGTTGTTTCTTTTGAAATAGGTCTGTGTACTTATATAAGGTATTCAGGGTATTTTACAAAGAAAGTAAAATATGTGAATTTTTTTGATTCCTTTAGTTGAATGTAGAAATCGTTCACCTATACCCCATTTAGAATTTTAATAAGAGCTACCAAAAAATGAACACCTACACATCACATTTTATTGGGGAAAAAGACCTTTATTACCTCAACTCCCTCGTAGATCTAACTTTATCCATGTTTTGGACCCTTAAAAATTTAATTTAAATTTTTTTTTCACAAAAAATAGCTGGACAATGAAATTTCATTCAAATTCAAGAAAAAATAATCCATACAAAAGGCTACAATTTGTCATTGAAAAATCTCTATGAATCAAAAGAATTTCTTCTTCTTTTTTTCTGAACGAAACTGATATAGGTATTCGTATAGTAGACTTTAGTAGACTTTATGCAAATATTCTAATAAAGCTCCCTATTTTCTTCTTTTTTTTTTGATTTTTATTATTTGCCTTCTTAGAAATCTCAACAAACCTTATTCAATCCAACTACTCAACTGACATAAATCAAAATATTTGATGCTTTTGTTGTGTAACTTTACGGCTATACCCAAGTACCGTTGTGGATAATGAAATTATACAAATAAGGCTAAGGCATATAAATCAAATGGAAAACTCTTTGCATAATATTATTTTTTTTTCTTGTCTGTGCGTAGGTATTATGTAAGTGTGTAAACTTTATAACATATACATATGTTGTATAGCCTGTGCGTATATATTTATATGGAAATAGAGACGAGTGTTCCTTGCATAAGGACAAGGCTATACAAATCAGAGAAAATCATAAAAAAAAGAGAACAAAAATATCACAGGAATATATTTATGTATTAATTTTTTTTGTGAAATTACTGGCGCATATAGTGGGACAACGTATAACAACTTTCTGAAACAAAATAAAAATTAAACCAGATATAAGGAATAATTTTAATACACAACTCTAAATCGTTGAAACTTGATCTGATTGGTCAAATGTATGACAAGTTAAAAATTTTTTTAATAATCAAATTAGATGTGGGAAAATACAACAAAAGAAAAACTTTGGAAGTCTATTGTAAAATTGAAGAAACAAACAGCTCAAACTAGAACTTAAAAAAGAGGCTGGGATGCGACCCACACTGATAACTTCCCATTCCGTCTACCGATTTGTCTTGCTTGCAAGGTTGGTAGGTTTTCGTGTTTTGTTAAAAAAGTTGTTAGTTGAATTATTCTAAAAAATAAAAAATTACAAAATCTATTTTTGTTAAAGAGATTTTTAGTCGAAAACCAGTTTTTAAAAATTTTAGTAGCATTTGCGTACTATTTTTTGTAGGTTATATATTTGTATGGAAAAACTGTCACTTCGATTTTACTCAAAATTTAGCCTAATTTTAAAAACAATATTTTTTATGAAATAAAATTAGTTTAAAGCCATATTCTCGAAATTTTGAAAAGATATTTGTGTCGAAAATCAATTTTTACCAACTTTTAGTAATGTTTTATTTAGGTTTTAATATTTTGTAAGAAAACTGTCAATTCGATTATTCCCAAAATTTTAATGAGTATTGACAACAATACTTTTTATAAGATAAAACTAGTTTGAAGCCAATATCTCAAATTTTTGAAAAGATATTTCATTTTTTATCAAATTTTAGTACTGTTTTGTTTAGGTTTTTATATTTTGTAAGAAAACTGTCAATTCGATTTTTCTCAAAATTAAACCCGATGTCAAAAACGTTATTATTTGTGTCATAAATTTGTTTTGGAGATAAAACCATTTTTTTGTTCGTAAAAATATTCGAGATGACATTTTTTTTTTCAATTTTTTTGAATTATAAAAAAACACTTAGTTGATTTTTTCCCAAAAATATACTAGTTTGGTATCACCTCATAATATATAATATAAAATTTAATTCAACTCTCTAGCGTTATTGGTTCGTGAGATATTTTGGGTTAACCGAAATTTTCACCTTTTTTAAATTCCTATGGTAAAAAACCACCAACTCAATTTTTTTGAGAGTCCTTTTTGCATCTTTCTGCATTATTATCTGTAAAACAAAATTTGTTTGAAGTCGATATTTCTACTGGTTTTTGAGCTATGGACGGCGAAAAAAACTTCCCGCACAGACACAAACACACGTACACACAGACATCTCTCTAAAAAAAATGTATTTAGACTCTAGGAACTTTGAGACGTCACGTCGTGAAATTTCAAAATTTTCAATTTGACAAATCGGACCGATTACAATAACTTCCTATGGGAAGTTAATAAAATTTATAAATGAAGCTAGAAATAAAATAAATGCATGATTTTAATGTGCAGCCATATTTATACTTAATATTGCTTATGTCTCACTAAGCACAATGGCAACTCTTAAACAATGTTTCGGTAGGACTTTGAAAGCAAATAATATCTACACTCAGACAATGCTTCATATTTATTAGCTGTCAACTGTCAAATAGTTTTTATTTTTATTAAAAGTTAATAAAAAAAAAGTCCAGAAAGTGACTAATATTTTAAATTTCCGAGATGACTACAATTTGTTGGCGTTCCTTACTTTATTCAAAACTGTATCCTTCAATTTTATATAAAATTTTGTTTTCAAAATCAATAATACAAAAATCTATGTGGCAACACTGTACGCCCCACTATGATGCATAGGCAACGGTGACGGTGACGGTAACAAAATTGGAGCAATGGTAGGTAACACCAAATAATATATGTATCTCCATTTTCGTAATATTCTCATTCGTCCTTTTTATTGTGCTTGTTGAAATAAATACGAGTTGGAATACGAACGAAGCAATATAAAGGAGCTGTTAGTTTTGTCTCTTGTTCAGATTTTGAATGTGTCCTTGAATGATTGAGAACCTGAGTGGCAGTCAGTATAAAAACAAATATATATTTATATATAAATATAGCAAAACGAGTAGCGAGCAGCAAGGACTTTAACGTTATCATTTTATTTCATATCTTTTTGTTTTTATATTTTTTTTTTTTTGCATAGCGCACACGATTTTCATTATTAATATTTATGAATTCGAGAACAGCACAACCAAAAACGAAAGGACGAGACCGACTCGACTATGACAACGTGTTGAAATTAAGGCAATAAATACACAGAGAAAAATGCATAAAGTATGAGATATCTAGAGTGAGAGGACTTTTTTTTATGGCAGTGGTAATGGTATCTCCATAGTCTAGATATATATTATATATGTATGCATGTTTTTCAAAAAAAATATTAAAAATAATAAAAACAAAAAAATTGAAATACACAAAATATGAGTCAATTTTAAAAACTCATTTTAAGTTTAATTGAGAATTTCTTATTCTCAATTAAACTTAAAATGACAAAAATTATGTATTTTTTTTTTTCAAAAACAAACAATACACCCTTGTTTTAATATTTGTAAGTTGCAATTTTTATGTCAACTTTTTGACATTCTTAATAACATGAGTTTTCAAAACTATGAAGTTTATATTATGAACATAGGTTTTCTCAAAGAAATTAACAAATAAAGAACGATCTAATTTTTAATTTTTACTTGAAACAGAAGTTAAATAAATTTGAACGAATTTGTACAAACAAAAATTTTATAAGATTTCGGTTCAATTTTTTCGATTTGAAATTTTGCGACGTTTCAAAGAGCCTAAAATATATGTTTATCGATTTTAAAGAACCTGTGTGTGGTTTTGTATATCCGAAGAAAGAACTGAAATATCGACTAAAAATAAAAATTCGAAGGAAAAAATTATAATTTATATTAAACATTTAACGTTTCTGATATTTTGGGGTCGATTTTCTATAAATTTTCAGGCTTTGTACTAAAAAGTACGAAATGATAGATCCTGTCAGTTTTTTTGTCATAATTGCTTTTGTCTGGCTTTAAATGGTTTTTATTTATTTTATTTCTGTTTATTATGGTGTCGGGAAAATTAAGTCACTCTGAGGAAATGTATGTTTGTTTGTTTTGAATATTTTTTCCATTACTGTTTTATTTCCAGAAATAATGTGAATATTTTGGGGATTTCTCTTCAAGATGGACAGAAACCATTGGAAGTTAACACTGAAAAAGAAAACATTATGCTTGAACCTGACGTGTTGAGTGTCGCATTCTATGTTAATCCTCGAGGAGTACGTTTTTTATAATCCACGTGAAAGATGGGCTCTAGGCCACTGTCGATTTTATACTTTAAAGATTGGATTTAAGAAACTATCGATACAAAATTACAGCAGAAAATTTGAAAATTGGTCATGTAAAATTGGAAAGGCTATGATATGGACCTTTACAAAATTATTTATCTGCTGTAGTAAATTTCCGATATGAAATATAAATAAACGTGAATGTGTTCAAAAATTCATCACTTAAAAACTTTACAGATCAATAAACCAACTTTCAGAAAAAAATGCACTTACATTTTTTAACAAAAACTAAAAACCTGTAATAATACTAATTTTTTAAAATCAGTTAAGGTATTGAAGTCGCATTTCTGTCACTTCCAAGCCTGCAATGACTTTTCCGAAATTTGTTTTCTTCCTTTTCCCTTTTCTCCCTCCACTTCTTTAAAATCTTAAATACTTTTACGTAGTTTAAAAATAAATACAGCTTTTTCATAAGAGCAACGAAGCAACCAGTTTTTTTTTCATATAGAAACGTTCAAACCTCTCGAAAAAAGTCGAATAGTAAAAGTTCAATGTTTACAAACAAAATTAAGCGATATGGCTCACCTTTAGGGCGGGTCGACAGACAGACAAAATTTCAAAACTTTTTTCCCCTACAAATAATTTTTTAATTTATCCTGATGCGGCCTGGATTAGATTTTAATATTTTCAAAGGGATAAAATATTCAAAATCATAGAGCCCAGGAATACGCCATCCTTTCCATTACCAATATACTCGTATATATATAAAGCTTCTCTCTTACGGTTCGTTGCAATAGAACTTGGCTAATTAGAAATAATTGGCGTGTGCTGTGCTGTGTTGTGCATGTGAAAATGAACGAGCATCATTTGAATGATTTACAGTTGGCTGTCCGTGTTTGGTCAGTTGAAATGTGATGCAATTCAATACGTTGATAATATTGCTTCACCAAAGGACTTCTCTAAGGACTTCTTGTTCGTTCAATCGTTATTGTACTAGCATAGTATCAAAATGACCACTGAGCTTTTGTAGCCATATAAAATACGCCAATGTAGTGTTCTTGCTGTGAATGAATAAATTCAGATACTAAACCACCCTCTTCCCCCCTACTTTCATGAATAGGACACATAACTGCACCTACATTCATATGTATGTACAGAAATACACATATGAAGTGGAGTTCAAATCAGATTGCAAGACCGAACGAACCAATAGACAATTGGAGTTGGGAGTTGAAACGTGGTGGTGGAGAAACAAAAAAAAAGAAGAATCCAGACAGACACCACAAATGTGTTCATGCATTCATGGCTTCCAATTCAGTTTTCAATTCGATTCATTCCGCTTCCAACTGAACAGGCAAAAGATTCGTTTTTTTTTAATGTTCGTTTCGTTTTTCTATTTCTGTTTTTGTTCTCTTTCTCTCGTTTGAGAAAACATTCAAAGGATTTTGCAAAATAAATCATCCTTCGGCTTTGAGTTGGAGTAAGGGGGTGCAATAACCCCTTCTCCAGTCAGACTTCTATGCAGTCTGTAGTTTAGCTCAACCTCCTGTCATCTGTGTCTAAATCGAGTGCTGATGATGATAGGTAAGGGATGAACTTGGCATCCGGGTAATAAGAGGTTTGCCTTTGTGGCTCGTTATGTGGCAAATTGAAAATGGTCAATGAAATCACAAAGAATGATGTGGTGCATCAGCTTCAGCATATCAAATGGAGGAAGATATGTTATCCTCGTATACCTATTCTGGATGAGTGTGATGTGAAAGAATGTGAGATATTGTCACTGCTCAATGCTCACTGCTCATTGCTCACTGCTCACTGCTCGGTGCCAAATGTGACAAGCAATTAGTTTGGCATCGACATAAAAGGTGCTGCCATAGGTTCTATAGACAAATGCTTAACACAAAAGATTCTCGGTATTGACATTTAAAGCAGTTTTAAAGTGAAATTCGGAAATTCTTTTCTACACCTGACCATAGAACCATTTGAATAATTTTCAGTTAAAAAATTCAATTCTCTTGAAGAAAAAACTTAAGGTAAATTTACACTTCAGTCTCATTTATTTTTGCTTATAGCTCAAAGAAATTTAAGTTTCAAGGAATTTTTCACTTTGAAATGCCAAAATTCCAAACATGTAGTTTTGTAAGACAGGGTCATACATTTTCGTTGGTTTGGAAAGTAAAGCTAAATAATATAACACACACAGGGATACACTTTTGTTTTCTTCTAAAGTTTGAAATTTGCTATCAGGTGCGAAAAATAATCTAAGGGTGTCTTATCATCATCAAAACGTGAAATTACTCAACTAGGAAATTTCTCACTCAATATAGATATCGAATGAGCGGTATTTTATATCTACTTTTTCACCGACAAGTGCAGCAACTCAATGATGGTTTTTGATTTGATTTGATTATCAAATACAAAAATGGCTATGGCATCATTTTGTATATATACAATTCTTCAATTTATTACAAATATTTTTGCTATGAACTTATTTGATATTTTTAAATATACGTTATAAATTTAATAAAATAATATTGACACATTTTAGAGATAGAGAAATTTAAAAAAAAAATAATTTTAATATTTTGTTGGTTGAAGTCTTCACCCACCTGCGTTCGTTACCTGAGTCGCGGTCTTCCTCTACTGCGCCGCCGTCCCTCAGGATTGGATTCAAAGACCTTCCGGGCTGGAGCGTTGATGTCCATTCGCTCTACATGACCCAACCATCTTAGTCGATGGACTTTTAATTCTGTTAATTAGGTCAGTGTTGCTGTACAGCCCGTTCTCGAAGCATCCTAAGACGCTCTCATCTTTCATTGACAGGGTCCAGGCCTCAGCGCCTTAAATGAGAACCGGGAAGATGAGTGTCTTATAGATGGTGATTTTAGATGCTCGAGAGAGGACTTTACTATACTGAATTGTCTTCTAAGTCGAAAGAAGCAGCGATTTGCAAGTCATTCTTCATTTGGTTTTCAGCGCTAGTGTCGTTGTCTGAACTCAAAGCGGAGCCTAGGTAGATAACGTCCTCAACTACCTCAAAGATAAAGCTAACCAAGGTGACGTTTTGTCCAAGACGTCGTTGTTCAATGTCTTTTTTTGATGACAGCATATACTTGGTCTTGCCCTCATTGACCACTAAACCCATCATCTCCGCTTTCGTCGCAATGCTCAAAATCGCTTCACTGACATCAGGCTTTGATCTTCCTATTATATCAATATCATCTGGGTATCCGAGTAATTGGATGGACCCTTAGAAGATTGAGCCTCTAGTGTTGGCGGTTGAATTTGGAGCAATTCATTCCAGAACGATGTTGAAGAAGTCGCATGACAGTGCATCACCTTGTCTAAAACCTTTTTTGACATCAAATGCATCGGTGAGATTTGTTCCGACCTTATGATAGAGCAGCGTGCACAAACGAAAAAGTTTGACAGGGATGCCAAAACTAGACATTGCTCTGTAGAGCTTTTCCCTATAGGTTCTGTCAAACGCGGCTTTAAAATCGATAAATAGATGATGGGTATCGATTTGAAGTTCCTGGATTGTTTTCCAAGATCTGCAGTAATGTGAATATTTGGTCAATGGCTTTGATCATCAAATATTATTTAGACAAAGAGCTAGTTCAAAAAAATAAAGTTCAAGTTCAACTCAGTACAATTTCATTTAAATCTTTTAGTTTTTTTGGTCGACTTGAAGATATGTCTGACTTAATAAATAAACAATTTAAATATTTTAAATACTTTAAAATTTATGGAGATGTATCTAATAATTATCATTTATTGTTGATCGCTTGCTTAGAGCGAACAATACCTTTTATGCTCTTTCATGGCAAATGTTACTTAATTGCTAAAATTAAAAGTAAAATTAGAACAAAAAACTACAACTAAAGGGGTTCACCTAATATAACATTCTATATTTATGGATAACCCTAATGGTAACTATTCTACAAAAGTCTGTGTTACCAATATTATCCTCTATAATTAAAAGGGGAAATATTCTGTGAAACGTAACACTTTAAAATTTGTATCTGGTCTTAATAGGGCAAATGACCCGACATAAATAATATTTAATGGTGATAAGTTGTATTTATCAACTGAACTGTCGTTGGCATTTAAGTGCATTAAGGATCTTTCTAGTGGATTTGCTTGGAGACTTACTCGTTTCTTTTATTTTAGAAAGCAGATGTATTTGGCATTTTATTAATGATGTAACCTGAGTTGCTTCTTATATTGTTTTGTTTGAAAACCACTTCACCAGTGTTCAAAAAACTAAATTATTTAAATCGGTTTACTGTTTTTTGAGACAAAAACTAAATAATTGTCCTATAGGGGTACCCTCTTAGGGCAACTTACAAACATACATATATTGAAACAACCCATCTTCAAAAAAATAAAAATAAAAACGCTGAACGCAAATCTGCCTGAAACCTTAATTACCTAGTATGAACCCAATCGTTTGAATGGTTTTGCCTGTAGAGGCAAGAAGAGACAGACAAACAGACGGACGAAAACGCGGACAAAGATTTTTCGATTTTTCTGCCATAGTAATGTCATGTTTGTAGTACCCGTGGTAGTACTGCGTTGGACTGTCATGTCAGAGGTATTGGGTTCGAACCCTGTCGGTGCCATCTAAAGTTTTTTCAGGGGTACTTCCCTCTTGCGAGAAATTGACAAATTCTCCAAGAGTAATTCTTGTCATGAAAAGTACTTTCTATAATGAGCCGTTCGGACTCGGCTTAAAACTGTAGGTCCCCTCCATTCCTGGCAACATTACTCGCACACAGGAATGGTTGAAGGTTGTAAGTCACTAGACCCTAGACCCTAGGTATCAACGGACTGTTGCGGCACCTAATTTATTTTTATTTATTTAATGTCATGTTTGATTAAAGTCTGAACTTCGATTTTTGTTTTTCATACTTCACAAGTAAAAAGGGTTATGACATGTCAAAAAAATGTAGCAATAATGAGTTTAAAGCTCACTTTTTCTCATTTATCTTTTTTCCGCCTTATATAACTGAACTTATATTACAAACGTAGGGTGGGTACTAAATTTAAAAGTTAATGACAATTTGTCCAATGACATTTAACAGTGACTATTAAATGCTTAATTATTCAGAGTTCACTTAAATATTTATTTTATTCACCTCTAAATTTGATTATATTGGTTAGGCTAAAATCAAATGAATTTTAATTATGACTTTATTTATAGTTTAAAATTTACTTTGTAACATCATATTCTGTGTGACACTAAAAATTCAGAAAAAAAATATTACGAAAACCCTACGCGTGCTTTGCAATAAATAACCTCAAAGTGTGTGTAACTGAAATTCTGATTTAACAAAATTAACCATCACATTTTGTGGCACTACGCGGTTAGAAATATGAGGTTTTGTTTTGATATTATTTACAAAGCCCTACTGTGCTGCGCCGAGCCTGCAGTGCTGCGATGCGATGATGCTGTTCTGCATCCAATTTAAAATTTTAAAATCACGCATTTGCATTCATTTTGTATGTAATGTACATGAAACTATTCACATTTCTAAATTATTATCAACCATATACCGTTTGTTTATTTAGGCTTCTATCTCCAATTACTGTGAAATAAATGACAAGTATTTGAAATTATTTCAAGGGGAAAACTTAATGAGCAAAAATAATGCAATATACATGTACTTTTATACCCATTCTCAAATTGAAATATTTTTGAAGGGATGAGGACGAGGGGGAGGTGTATATTTAGAGAACGATTTCAAACAATAATATCCTTTTTGTGTACATCACTATTATTCTGTCAAACGAAATTTTGTGTGGTTAAATAAATATCTAGAAATACATATGTATGAGTATCTGTTCTTTTGGTGTTGGTGTTGCGTAGGAATTGATGATAAAAAGGAGATTCATCAGTGACGTATTTTGATTATAATTTTTGTCCTGGATATGGATAATAGTATCGTTTATTATTTTCAGATTGTTGTCATTATAAATGCAGTACGTGTGATAATTATTGTGAGTGGAAATTCAGCCGGAAACTATATATGTATGTAAAATATGTATAAATTTATATGCTTGTAATTACTGATATTTATTATTTAGGGAATATGCAGGTACTTACTAGTACTTTGGGCAATTTATGCAGAACAAGTGGAAATCATATCATATTATGCAGATACGTTTTGAAACAGTAGCAAAATGAACAATAGATAATTTAAGTTTCAAATTAGTAGTTTGAAATTATAACTTCCAGCTAAAGTTTTATGAGAAGAAATAGTTTTGAAATAAGAATAATATGTCTGTGTGAAAAGTATAGTTATAGGAGTGTTTAATATTATAAGTACCATGAACAAAATTCAAATTAGTGACAGTAATATGAAGACATACATACATTTTTCTTAAATATGCAAAAATAAGAAATCTAACAACAATTTAAGATAAATACACCTTAAGTAAAAAAAAATGTATTCCTAAGGAGAAAGTCAAATCAGAAATTAAAAAAAAAAGGAAAAAGAAAAAAGAGGAGGTTATACTTACACTCCGCTCCATTTGAATACGCAAAACAATATTTTTGAAAATACTTTTTACATTTTTTTTTTCAAATACTGATGGGTATTGTTCCATCTGTTGGTCCTGACTACTCCCCTAAGATGTTAAGAAAATGATTTGGGAAAAAATTATCTAAAATCAACCACTAGTTTTTCTTTTGACCACTTGCAAAGCTTTCTACAAGGAAAATTTTTATTTTTATTTTAATTATTTTTTTGAGTCAATTGAATGGTTCAAAAATTAAAATTTCGGTCTCTATTCGAGAACAATTTAATAGAACTAGGAAAGAGTATGAATTTTTAAAAAGATTTACTTATTATATTATAAACAATTTATTTGGTCTCTGGAGTCGAAAATAAAGAGTAATTCTAAAGTTTTTTGGTCATTTTTGAATACTAAAAGAAAATCGATTGGGATTCCTCTATAGTGTATCATACAAAGGGGCCTTTTCAGAGAACTTAAATGATATTTGTAATAATTTTGCTTTATTTTTCCAATCAAATTTTGCTGACTTGAGAATAAATTATGATCAAGATTTTAATAATTTCAATTGTAATTTAAATGCTGGTAGCCTTTGTTTAACTATAAATGATCTCTGGACAACAGTTTCGCCTCCATTTCTTTTAAAATTTTGTAAATACAATTTTTCAGCCCCGCTGTATTTTCAACATGTCTTTGCAACAAGGTATATTTTTAGACACTTGGAAACATTCTCTGATTACTCCTCTGCATAAATCCGGATCTAAGGGATCTGTGCAAAATTATGGATCTATTGCTAAACTTCAGTTAATCCGAAAAGTATTTGAAGCAATTGTTAAATAAAATAATAAAACTTTTCAGGTGTACCACAAGGCACTTCTTTTTATTCTTTTTATTAATGATTTGCCAAATTTGGAGTTATCTTTGACTATAAAATGAGACTTTGGCTTTAAATTGACCACGTTATTTCTAGAGCTAAGGCGATGTTGGGTTTTATTTCTAGAAGTTCTAAGTCTTTTGAAGATCCATATACTCTAAAAACCCTTTATTTATCCCTTGTCAGACCTTTACTGGAGTATTTTTGCATTATATGGAATCCCTTTACTCAATCAAGTATCCTTAGGATTAAAAAAGTTCAGAAAAGATTTACCACATTTGCTTTACGTAAGGTTTTTAAAGACTCACATATTCCATCTTATGAGACTAGGTGTCTATTAACTAATTTAAAACCTTTAATGCTGAGAAGAAAGCTATATTCGATACTCTTTGCTTTCGATGTTTTGAATTCTAATATAGACTGTTCTACTTTGCTATCAATGTCGTAGTTTGCGACCTTGAGATGGTAATTTTGTACATGTTTCTTTTCATAGTACAAATTATGCTAAACACAATCCAATTACTGATTCCTGTATTGCTCTCAATGAATTTGATTTTTTAGTTGATTTTAATAATAGTAGGAAAGATATTAAGAGAAGTTTATTAAATTTGTTATTACCTTTATTATTTTAAGTCAATTATATTGACCTGATGTTTTATAAATCTTATTATTATTTGACTTTAATGTAGTTTCCATAAGGTGTGTTTCTTGAATGACGAAAATAAATAAATAATAAAACAAGTTTCTGTTAAGTTTTGGTAGTTAGTACTTCCATCTTTAATTAATGAATCTTAATGAATTCTACAGCCGTTTGATATAGTTCAACTAAATTTCGCTAAAATTAAGGATTCTTTGTCTTTTAACTGACGACCGCCATCATTAACTGTGGGTACTAATCACACCCCTCCCCCTCAGTTTATTTAATAATATTTAGATGAGATGAGTACAGCAGTTATTGAAGGAAGTGCAATTTTTGCCCCTATGTCCTGATTTTATTATGCTCGCCGAGTGAATGGGCGCGTAGTTATGTTGGTAGGCAAAGTTGATTGGCCAAAAATATTAGATTATTAGAAAATGCAGTAATTTTTAATATAACCACCTCAACCTTAACTGTTCCATAATAAATGACACCTCCTTTACAGTTGTGATGAGGCTTTTAACACCTTTCATTGAATTGAATTGAATTTCACTTTAAACACTAAAATTGTCGATTTTAACAATCCAGTACTTGAAAACGCTCAAAAACAACGATTAAATTGTCGTTGCAAAATAAGTTTGATTTCGATATCTGTTTTTGTTCCCGAAATTATTTCAGTCGAAGGTCAGATTTTACCTGCTTTAGTAGTACCTTTTTTAAGTTTTCATTTTTTCTTAAAAGTTAATCGAATATTTTCGAGGATATAAAATTTTTGCTCGAAAATTATTCGGGTTGACAAACATTTTTTCTAGTTTTTTTGATTTAGATTTTAGGGACTCGAAACGTCAAGAAATGTCAAAAATTTCAATTAAAAAATAGGATTAATTGCAATTACTTTCAATTTGAAGTTAAAATTTGTTTTAAGAAATTAAAAAAGCAACCATTGTTTCTTTTAAAGAATCTTTTAAATAGTCGATTTTTGTGTTAAATATCAACCTAAACAACCTACAAACAAAGGGTTCTCCACTTCACCACATTAATAAAGCTAATATACTCCTAAGTCTTAAGCCAAAGTCTTTCAAAGCTTAGAACTTGATTTATTTAGATCCTTTTTTTTTTCCATCACACTTTCAAAACTTTAACTCCAAATTATGAAGATTAAGTTTAGCCAATGGATATGAATGTATATTTTTAGCTTTGCCCTTACAAAATATTAACATGACATTAAACATAATTTACAACGTGCCGCAATGCTGTTAAATTGCCACTCAGACCCTAGTTTCCTCTATAGCTACATATATTCATGTTATAGTCATATAAAAACATTTCCATATATATAGTACTTTGACTCACCGCCGCCTCTGCCATACCATCGGCATCATCATCATCATCATATTATCAGGAAAAGAGAGAGGAAAACCTAAAATGCATTCAACTTGAACTAAAAAGTTTCACTATCCTAAGCGGATTTCCAAAAACGACTTACATAACCAACAAAAACGATAATAGAAGCTGCATCATCATGGTTTAGTTTTCTATATAGCTTTAGGTACATCTATAGTTATGGTTGAAGCCAGAAGAAGTAGAAGTAGTTTGCCAAGCGATTGCCTTGCAGGCGGCTTTATTCTGCGCAACACTTAGATATGACACACAAAAACTCTGCGAGTTGGATATGGATACTATTTTTTTTTTATTCATCCTTTTAAAAGAGCAAATTTGTTGGATCCTTTCCAAGAACCATTTTTGTTCCATCAGACGCAATATAACACTACTGAAGTGTTACTGTATGCAATTTTAAACCAAAGAGACCAAGACAATTTTCACCACGCGCGACATAGTAAAATCTGCAGATTTTCCGGAAGCGGGGCATTAAGGTCATTCGTCGAAAATTCCCCCGACAAAATGGCAAAAACTGTAAACTATAGCTGCGATTAGATCTCTGACAGCTGCATCGTTTTTCATGTTTGTATGGGTACTATTGAAAAGCAACAACGACGACGACTCGACGCAACGCGACTCGACGACGAGGACAAACGGAAAAACTATGTAGAATAGCATATCCCTTTTCCATACGTTTATCCATTTCTTTGGGGATTAAAGTAACCCAAATAAAAAGGACCCTTTTTCTAGGAAGTATCTGGCTGTGCGTCATGCTGATGTTGCGTTCATTATCTCGCTTTTGCTGCTAGGATACGGTTGAAGAAAAAAAAAACAACAACCACAACGCGATGTCCGCATTTGGCTATAGCATCCGGTTGGCCTATTTGTCCGAAAACAACCCATGTTTCACCCAACCGCATATATACTCAACTATTCTGGCATTCTGGGGTTGAACAGATCCTTAAATCCAATTAGAATAGAACTCCAACAGTGTTGATGGCACCAGTTGATGCCTTAAATTAGCAGCGCGAGTGTTGGATTGAGAGTTTCGTGAGGTATAGGAATTAGAAATGGGAGAATATATAAAAAGTGTACAAAACCAACCAACCTCACACCAGGAAATAACCATCCTGCCACTACTACTACTTTATACCACATAGCATACAGCACACACCGCCGCCGCCGCCGCCGCCGCTGTGCCACAGCCAAAGCAAATGGTGTGGAACGGTTTTAATAATAATTCCCTGGAGTCGGGTAGAGATAAGGTAATTGCGGTACTTGGTGATGCTGAGCTGTGCGATTCGGTGCGGTGCGGTGGTGGTGGGAGATGGTAGACGGTTAATTATGTTGGCAGCTTCAGTCAGCATCAGCAGAACTAAGAGTTTCAAGCTAACAAAAATAAAGTCCGGTATGGTGGTCCGGTTGGTAGTCCAGTTGTGGTGGGATGATGGTGATGTTGGTGGGGTAGCCATGGAGATATTCCGTTTCGAATGCACTAAATGGATAATGCAGTCCTTGGCTTGGCTTGGTTTGGTTTGGCTGATTCACTGCAAGTGGAAGTGGAAGTGGAAGTGTCGCACTCGTCTATATGCAATGCAATGCCTTGCTTAATGGATAAGGATATTTGTGTAGTGCAGTGCATACCTTATATATACTTTTTTTTCGTCGTCATTTGACAATATCATTAAAGCAGGGTTAATTTGCATTGGACGAGAGTTTAATTGTGCGATTCGAAATGGTTGAGGCTTTAAGAACAATAGCTAATTGGATTACTTCGTTTTGAGTAGGAAGGTATTTTCTGTGGCTATATATAGTACAAGAATGGACTATTTTTTGTCTTGACAAAAGTTTTTCAAATAAAACTTACACTAATACAAAACTAAATTTAATTAATTAGAAGTTAACAAAATGTATAAATAATATAGGTTAGGTATTTTTATTGTATACAAGGAAACGCCAAACCGACAGTTCTCTAATGAGCTAACTGGTAACTGACTTTTGTTGGAGTTCTTTTTCATTAATTTCTTCCCAACAAGGTTTTGATGGTTAAGAACACCAATGGTCGGTCGCAAAAAAAAAAAAAATAACAAAACATGAAATAAAGAAAAACAAGAAAATCCTTGGTAAATGACATTTGTGTTTACAACATTTCAAACAACCTTAATTATTCTTAGCCCTTAGGAGTCTAGAATTTTATAATTTTTGGACCTATTTCTACCTTAGTTCTATTGGAACAAATTTACAATAGAAAGTATTGCTGTTTCTTAAAATATAAAAACTCGAAAGCATGAGCAGAAACTGGCATACATTTTAGGATACCAGAGGTCCTTTAGGATGTCTGTAGACTTTAATTAAAGCGGAAAAATGTATATTTGAGTGCTTTATATAAAAGAGCTTGTTATGTAAACTATTACATTTCACAGTTCTCTGCGTCACAAGTTCTTAGTAATAAAATCACTACACTCTGTATTTAGAACTCTAACAAACCGTCAAGTTAAAAATATTGATAGCCAGTACATGTCATTACCACCAAAATTCGACAATCGACTTTCCCCCAAAATATATTTGTTAAGGATTAATAAGAAATGGTTGCAAAACGTGGACAATAGAACGGTCTAAATGTTGTTTTGATGAGTTGGAGTAATTTCAAGGGATGATAATATTAAGCGAAGACGTTGTTGTTAAAAAAAAAAATGATCTATCCAAAATATTTATCAAAAAAAGAGGCTGGGATGCGGCCCACACTGATAACTTTCTATCCCGCCTGTCGATGTGTCTTGCTTAAAAGTTTGTAGGTTTTCGTGTTGGGTTAAAAAAGTTGTTAGTTGAATTACTCTTAAAAATTTTAAAATTACCAACAATATTTTTTATATAAAGAAATAGTTTAGTTTGAAAATCTAGTTTTATTAAATAGATTTTTAGTCGAAAACAAATTTTTAACAATTTAAGTAGCATTTCTTAAATTTTTACAAATTGGATGAATGAAATTAATTTGAGAGATATCAAGAACCGAACATGAATTTTTATAACATTTGCGTACTATTTTTTGTAGATTTTACTTTTTTATGAAAAAACAGACTGTTGGATTTTTATAAAAAAATTACTGAATATTGAAAACAATATTTTCTGTGAAATAAAAAGAGTTTGAAGACAATATTTTAAATTTTTGAAAAACTATTTGAGTCGTAAGTACATTTTTACCAACTTTTATTATTTAAACTATAAGTATTGTTTTTTTGTTAGGTTTTTATTTTTTGTAAAAAACTTGTCAATTATATTTTTCTCAAAATTTTACTGAATGTTGACAACAATATTTTTTTAAAGATAAAAGTAGTTTAAAGCCAATATCTCAAAGTTCTGAAAAGATATTTGAGCCGAAAATCAATTTTTACCAACTTTTATTATTTTTTTTGTTAAAATTTTATTTTTTGTAAGAAAACTGTCAATTCGATTTTTCTCAAAATTTTTCCAAATGTTGAAAACAATATTTTTTATAAGATAAAATAAGTTGGAAGCCATAATCTCAAATTTTTGAAAAGATATTTGAGTCGAAATTCAATTTTTACCAACTTTTGTTAAATTTTCTTTTTTATTTGTTTGTAAAAAAAAACTGTCAATTCGATTTTTCTCAAAATTTTACTGAATGTTGACAATAATATTTTTTAAAAGATAAAAGTAGTTTAAAGCCAATATCTCAAAGTTTTGAAAAGATATTTGAGCCGAAAATCAATTTTTACCAACTTTTATTAATTTTTTTGTTTAGGTTTTTATTTTTGTAAAACAAACTGTCCATTCGATTTTTTTCAAAATTTTTCCGAATGTTGAAAACAATATTTTTTATAAGTTAAAATAAGTTGGAAGCCATAATCTCAAATTTTTGAAAAGATATTTGAGTCGAAATTCAATTTTTATCAACTTTGAGTAATGTTTTTTTTTAGGTTTTTATTTTTTTATAAAAAAAACTATCAATTCGATTTTTCTCAAAATTTTACCAGATGTTGAAAACGTTATTTTTCTTTGCACAAAATTGTTTTGGTGATAAAATCATTTTGCATTCGTAAAATTTTCGAGGTGACAAATTTTTTTTTCAGTTTTTTTGATTTATAAAAAAAAAACGTTAATTTGATTTTTTTCCAAAAATATACTTGTTTGGTATCACAATACAATATATAATATAAAATTTAATTCAAGTCTCTAGCGTCTGCATTATTATCTGTATGACAAAATTTATTTGAAGTCGATATCTTTACTAGTTCTTGAGCTATGGACGACGAAAAAAACGTCGCGAACGTACGGACGTACGAAAGTACGTACACACGCACGCACAGACATCTTTCTAAAAATCTTTTATTTTGACTCTAGGGACCTTGAAACGTCGAGAAATGTCAACATTTTCAATTCGACAAATCGGACCCATTACAATAACTTCCTATGGGAAGTTAAAAACCAATTTGATGGTCGATGGAATTGGACTGCTGTTATATTTTTATGTTTCATTTTTGTGGTTAAAAACTTTGACCAACATTAATGTTTTAGTTTTTTAGACCCATTAAATTGTTTAAGTTTGATTTTTGTAGCAATTTTTTTTTAATTTTGGTACAATTGACCTTGAATATTGGATTGGATCATTCAGGAAAAGTTATTTATTAGTGGTAGTTTATTCAAATAGTTGCTTTTGCTCCTTTTTAAGAACTTTTGTGTTAACAGTTCTAAGAGTTTACATATTACATATGATAAAACGAAGAACAAAATTGAACATTATATGCCCTAAAAATACAGTTTAAGGTAACAAAAGTATGAAACAATTAAGCTGATATTATAAAGCCTCAATATTTATAGAAGGAAGTAAGTAATATTAAAGAAATTCATATTCAACAGTTTAATTAAAACCATAATACAACATTTTAGAAAACGACTCCATCTTCACTAATTAAATAAAATAAATTAGGTGGAGCAACAGTCCGTTGAGAACTAGGGCCTAGTGACTTGCAATTCTCAACCATTCCTGTGTGCGAGCACTGTTATCAGGGATGAAGGAAAACTACAGTTTAAAGCTGAATCCGAACGGCAAATTTGATAAAGCACTTTCCATGACAAGAATTACTCTTGGAGGAATTGTCAAGAGCCAGTACCCGTGAAAAAACTTAGGGTTCAACCAACTTTTCTAAAATGTGATATCACTATCTCTAATCCAAACCTAAACCAAGTACATACAAATAGTGCAAACAATACTCCCATTAGCAAAGCACCTCTTGATAAATAATTAATTTGTTTATGTATCTAACTACCTGTATGGTCGATTTAATTTTGACACAGCTAATTAAATCCCAAATCAATTATATCCTGATAACCATCAGATACCTAACCATACATATTTAAAACAAAAAAAAGGAACAAACTCTGGTGTTTTAGGTAAAAGCAAATAAATTAAACAACATTAATTCCAAATTAAACAAGTAAATCCTTTTAGTGCGTTCCATAAAAATAAATGAATAGCCAATCTACAGTTTAACAAAAGCTTTAATATTTTTCTGTCATTTATTCAATTACCACTACAGCCAGCATTTATATGGTTATGTATTAAAAAGGAACCCATTACAATACAAAATTTAAGACCTAAAAGGAACCAAATTTACCACGAGTAAATGTTGTAATTAGACTCCTGTTCAAATCACATTTCTCCTATAATATTATATTGCTTTCCTACCGTAACTTATTCAAGCAACATAAATTGTTTGTATGTAGGTTGCCTAGTTAGTAACATACATTCATTTGTGTGAATGAATGAGTGAGTGTATGTATGTATGTGTAGTACTAACTTACAAGACAATTCATTTTGTCGCGTTTAATGTCCTTTGCGATGTGAATCCTTTGAGTAGTAACATTTTACCTCCATCTCTCTTTTATGTGTATATATGTATTAAGCTCATTATCACGTTATCGTTAAAAAATCATTTACACGCTATCATTGTGTGCATTAGCAAGGATAATTTTTTTATATGAAGGTAGGTTTAGGTAATGTATGTTTTACGCATTGCAATTTAAACGAATTTAGCGCGCACCAAAAGGATATAAAAAGGGATACTTTTCCATTTAGTACCTATTTCAACAAAAATGTATGTGAGAGATTTCCTTCACTCTCAGTATACCTTCTGTACATACGCCCAACTTTTTACATAGTTTAAAGGCATACATTAGATTCTTTTATTTGTATGGAAAAAAAGGGATTCCACAGAGAATACTTATTTAATGTAAATGCAAATTTTTGGTATATCCCAAATTCCTTCTGACTTAAGGGAAGCTTGAAGCTTGAACTTTTTTTGTATTATTTTTGTTGTTTTTGGTTTTTAATTAAAGTCGGATAAAAAATACATACCCACATTATAAAGCATGTAAAATCGTGTGGAAGAAATTACACGACAAAATGTGTTTACTCGTGTTGTTTTATCCTGTTCTTTGAGAAGATTTGTAGAATCCTTTCGTATGAATTCTTTTTTCTTTTTTTGTGAACTTTAAATAAACAGTAAGAGATGATCGAAAAATAAATATACATTATAAGAAATCCCATTATTTTTATCAAATGTTTTATCTTAAATTATAAAGAAGGATTTAGAACAATGTATTTATTTTTATTTTGTACCCTATTACTGTAACTGTGACTACTTAAAGGAGATTACTTTCGAGATGGAATTGTTTTTCTTCTTATTTTGTTAGAACAAAAATTTAAATAAAATGCACAACAGGATCACATGTACTTGCTCTTAAAAATCAACTTTGAGCTTCAAAAAAAGAAAATATAGAAAATGTTAATGACAAGAAACATACATTTGTCTCGGTAAAAGGATTATAGTTGAGTTAGTTTGACTTGATCCATTAGATAGTCTTCGGGAACAAGATATCCTTACTTTTTTTAAGTTTTATTTAAAATGCCAAAAGTCATTCTTTTAATACAAAGATCTAAAGGTTTCTTATGAATAGTTGAATAATTATGAAGGTTTATGTAAAAATCTTTAGCTTCAGATATTATTGCACCAATCCTTGAGGCAATTTTTACCAGCTGTCTATATCTGGTCCATATTCCCTCGGCGTTGAGCGAAGTTAAAGTTGTTTTTATACCCAAAGTAGGTAAATCCTCGCAAGTCAATCCTAAAGATCCACGACCTCAGCCACTTTAATATAACTTAACACTAGCTTTTAAAATTGTTCATGCAGAAAATATTTGGTAAACTATAGTAATTTGTTTAAAAAAAGAATGAATTTATTAAGAAAAATTTGTTACAAATTCATTAAAATAAGAAAGTACGTATACGCCTGAGTGTACAATAATTAAATTGTGTTAGTATTTTATATAGAACTAGCGGCCCGGTACGTGCTTCGCTACGTATAGGGCATAGTAATAAAAAAAATGATTATTAACTTCATTTATTCAAACAAAAAAATATTTTAAATTGCTAGCTATTTAAAAGTCCAAATGACCCAAATGATATATTGTTTATATTATATTTATCAGCAAAGAGTAAAAACTAAAAAATAAAAAAGAATTGGGTACTATGGTGGGTCTATATGGGTTGGTCTAAAACAGTTGGATAAACAATATTTTTTGTTTTTCCATTTTGAGCATGAATAAATAAACAGTTGGGGGTACCGACTCTGGAACAGGAACATAAAGTTGGCCATGTGAAAAACATGCTTCCTTCAAATTGACACCACAAACGTGAAATTTTTGCCCTTGGGCCTTATTTATAGACAACGCAAATGATAAACGCACAGGATATTGTAATCTTTTAAATTCAAACGGCATATCAGTTGGAATCATAGTGATACGCGGTATCAAACACACTTCTTCTTTTGATTTACCAGTTAAGATTGTAGATTCAATCAAATTTGGCAATAACTTTTTCACTGCCAATCTGGTGCCATTACACAGTTTTGGTGGATTAATATTTCGCAATAATATAATCAAAGAACCAATTTTAAGATTCAAGCAATGCGGTGGTATACCAGCCAGTTGCAATGAATTTAAAAATTCAATTGGATAATTCATTGCCTCATCTTGATTCATAACACTGTCAACTGTAATATAAGTCGTGACTACACCTGACAGTTTCGCTTAAATTTGAAAATAAATGGTATGTTCTTCGGTGCTAAAATGGCGCGTTCTCTCAACCAATCATGATTTCTGTAATTCTGAAGAATATTCGGAAAAACACATTCAATCAACTCATCTATAGATTGCGCAATTGTACAAAAATTGTTCGGTAAAGTGATCAATCCGTTGGTACTGTCGATTGGTATTTTGCCATCACCAATTTTTAACAATTGTTTTGAAAACTCATGGGCAGTTGCATCATTATGTAGGTGAATACGTATATTAATGTTCTGTGTCAACTTTCGTACATATCTCCAAAGAACTGATGACTTCAAACAGGCGTTTATTTTATCAGCAGGAGTTGATCGAGGAACAACAGGCAATGTTTGACGAAAGTCCCCTGACAGCAATATCAGAGCACCACCAAAAAGCTGTTGATTACCGCGTAAATCTTGCATTGTTCGTTTAAATGCTTCCATTGATTTTTTATTCTCCATTGTGCACTCATCCCATATAATAATTGACGTTAATCGCAGAACTTTTGCCATAGCAGAATTTCTCGAAATATTGCAAGTTGGAGTTTCAATCACCTGTACATTCAATGACAATTTTAATGCAGAGTGTGCGGTCCAACCACCTTCTAATAATGTAGCAGCAATTCCCGAAAACGCAGGTGCCAATGCAATTTTCTGTTCCGATCGAATAGTCGCTAAAATCAATGATACAACGAAAGTTTTGCCTGTAACACCAGGTGCATCCAAGAAATACAATCCACGTGCATTATTAGAAACGGCTTGCATGATTGTGTCATATACATGTTTTTGTTGAATATTCAATTTGGTGCTATTACAATTTTGTGATTTTCAGATGGCATACGATCAAGAGCAATTTTGAACAATTGAACTAATGCGTTATGCTGATGGAAAAACCTTTGTAGCTCACGAATAATTTCTCGTCTTGTATTTGAAACAATTGCACAACGTTGATCCAATGCCCGATTTTCATCACTAATAAAATAAATTTGCAAAAATTGATGATCAGCGTCGGGGTATGGCAATAACGAACCAGCTTGATGATAAATCTGGCCCTGAATCTGTAACATGTATGCAATTTTTGGTAGATTTTGAATCAGAATTTTTAAGACTTTATGTTTCAGATTGATATAAACATGGGAAAATCCTGTTGAGGTATTTACCTTAAAAGTCGGCATAAAATTACCTCTAATAATTTTAGTAGCACCAAAAGAAGTCATTTGAAATGCCGAATTGTACTGTTAATATTACTCAAAAACTGCTTCGACGCTTGAGATGTCCGAAAAATAAATGAATACAATGGTTCGGGTGGAGCTTCTAATGTTGGCAATCTCACTTTACCATTAGCACAACATATGACGGGCGTTTCACCTGGAAAGTTAGCCGCATCACAATGTGGAAATATTGCGTCCATCATTCCAAAGTATCAGTACATACTATAATCAATCTGACTATTGTAATAAAAAGCAGCCAGCAGTATTTCATCCAAAACAGCACGAAGTATTCGTGGTCGCCGTGCAAGATTAAGTACAGGTGCAGAGTCAACAGATCTATTCTGTGCAGTACGTTCTGCGATACATTAGCTTGTGAGCGTTCATCTGTAGTCTGAGATCGTCTTAATAATGCCACTTGATTTGCATTACGCGTTCCCCAGCCTATGTTTGGTCGTCTTGCTCGTGGCATTTTACCTTCACTCAACAACTCAACAATATTTTGGAAAATATAAACACAAAGCAATAACTCAACAATATTTTGGAAAATATAAACACAACAAAGCAATAATTATCGCTGATAGAATTAAATGACATATGATGACATTAAATTTGTTTGACAGAACTAACGTCACTTTTTTTGTATTCGATTGTTTTGCCAAAGGTTCAAATTGGCTTTTAAGTATTAGTAAAAATTGTTTTTTTTTAATTTTCTCTACGTACAAACCTTCTCTGGACTTCCACAAATAATTCAAGACCAAAATTAGCCAAATCGGTAAAGGCATTGTTGAGTTATAACATTACAACGAAAAGTGGCATTGATTTTTATATATATTGATAAATCAACAACATAATTAGTTTTTACCGAAGTGTTTGTTTTCATTTTCATTCCATAACTGTCTCTAGAATTATAAACAATTGACATGAAAAGACAATTAACTGGAATGTTTTGTATAAATCAAAAAGAAATATTTTTCAGCTCGAATATTTTGAGAACCAAACTTATATTGACTTCAAAATGATTCTATGCTACGGTTTTTGACATTAAGTAAAATTTAACGAACAAAAACTGATATTTTTGTTATATAAAAATGAACAAAAAAATTACTAATTAATTAATTAATTAATTAAATGAAGATGGCACAGACAAGGATTGAACCTTGGACCTCTGGCATGACAGTCCTACGTCATCACGCCACAAATTACTAAAGATACTTTTTTTCTAACAAATTTAAGGGTTGTTAACTCAAAAGCATTTGTGTTCATTTAATTTAGAATTATTTCCCCTATCTTAAAAACTGAATTAACACAGGTTTGTTCGAAACCTTATGCTGAAAAACTAGGCCAATATTTTTAGAAATGTATAGGAAACTTCAAAGTTTTGTCAAAATTTTTCGTATAAATAAGTTTACTTCTTACCAACATAATTTTAAAGACAAACCCTTTTAATATAATAAAGCTCTGATGGATGCTTAACATACTCTACGTCTTTATTTAACTCTCTCTGGAACAGATTGTGATAAAATGTTTAAAAAACTTTACCCAGAGTTGTCAATGATCTATATGACAGTTCTTCTAGTGCAATTGCTTAATTAAATAAAATAGTTTAAGCTAATTAAGGGACTACAAACAAACTTTCAAGAAAAAGAAAAACAAAACAAGAAAGAAAAACAATGCACCATCATCATGCCTATAACCATAATTCGTTCCTTAAGATAGAGCTAACTACTCCAGCTACTATCCTATAGAAAATGGAAGAAAATGTGCGAGGACTCTTATCCAGATTAGTCACTTCAACTTGGACAGGACAGACACCAAACTGTTGGAATAACTTTGGCTATTTGAAATTCAACCCTTGCCTTCATCTTCCATTTATCTACCCATATTCAATTCTTACAGCTGTGCCACATCAACAAAAAAAAAAAAAACAAAACAGAAAGGCCGAAGAAAGGAATGGACAAAAAAAATACAAAAAGGAATAAATCCTGCGGATATCTCTATTCCTTTATCTAATTTGCGTTTTTATTTTCTTTGCCATTCTTAATTAATGTGGCACAGGCAGTGAGGCACTTAGACTCAAACACAATATAAAGACAATGAACAAAATAATTTGCCTCTGAGCAAGGATATTCAAAGGCACCTAACTATATATGTATGCACAACAACTACGACGACGCGACGTACAGTACATAATATATAACTCAAGAAGAAAAGGCCTTACGTAATGTATTTATGTAATTAATCGAGAAGAGAATCTTTGTAGCTTCTTTTCCAGTTGTAATTTATTCAATTGTTAATCCTTTTTTTAGGGTTCTTGCCTCTAGGAAAATGTGTCATTGTCTAGACTCACTAGACCTTCTCAATTCATAGGTCATGTGTTGGTCTTTTATGTACATATATAATTCTTGAATAATTTATTTATAAAACAACTCATGGAGAAGTTTATTTAATAAGAGTGCATGGATGTAAATATTATTTATCCTTTTTTTTTAAAACTGGTAAAAAACGTGGAATTTTATTTTAACCCATCATCCACAATTAAGTGAAAAGTTAAGCGTGAGCGTGGTGCAATAAAGGTTTACCTACAGATACTTGTAGGTAAAGGTTAAAGGTAAAAAGGGTAAATTTGGTATACCCTATTGAAAGCAGTATAGTCCTCAAACCAAAAAAGGTTAATGCTTCAACGAGTCCTCAAAGAGAAAAATAATTGTATATTTTTTGTACCAAAAAGTTAGTAGGTATAGGTACAGATGTTTGCGTTTGTGGCCAGACTGGTGTTCTTTTTCCTCCTAGACACACGATGAATATGAGAAACGGGCTTTTTGAAATTCCGACAGACATTTGTGTTTTTATTTACTTGACTTTTTGTTTTTGTTTATTTTTGTTGATATTAATTTGATTGAAAAATATTAGGATGAAATGAAACACTTTAAGGTTGAATAAATGTGAATGGTGAATGACAAATATTTAAATTAATTGTCGAGAGAAATCATTGCAATTGTTTGTTTTTTTTTTATGTCTGTCAATTACCTATGCAATTAAATGTAAAGGGCAGCTTTTTATGGAGTTTTATTAATAACTGTCGTATTATATATTAGCATTCGTACAATAAATGTTTTTTTTTCACGAATACAATTTGTAAAAAGTGGTTTGTAGTAGTTTAAAGGACTTATCAAAGAGATCATAGTGTAAAGTGCTAATATTCAAAAATATTCAAATTTCTGGAATCGAAATATGTGGCTTGCTTGAGGACACAACTAAAGGTTCTACCAATAGCGACTACCGTAATTTGATATTATATAACGTCTATATTGGTAATGCTTCGTTTTTCAAATTTTGTTTTTACAAATCACAATAGACGGTGATGAGCACCTAAAAATTGAAGTTTTCTTAATTTTACGGTCACCAAAATGATAAGAGTTTATTATCAAAATGAGTGTTCGTTAACGCAAACGTCGAGCGCATTGCGCCCATTTTACGGTGGACGTGGTGGCTCTTCAAATTTGAGACGACCAGTTCAGTAAACAATCAGCCAACACCCTTACGTTCAAGCAACGCAAGATCGGCCGAGAACATCGCAGCGGTCCGTGAAAGTGTACAGCAGAACCCGAGGCAGTCTATTCCTCGCCGCACCGTACACAAGAAATCGGCTTTTCGCAGACTTCAACTTGTCGAATTTTGTGTCGGGATTTTGGCCTACAACCGTACAAGATCCAACTGACCCAGGAGCTCAAAGTTCATGACCATAGACAACGCCTATTATTCGCTAACTGGGCTTCGAATCGTTTGGAAGGGGACCCCAATTTTTGCCGAAAAATCATGTTTAGTGACGAGACGCATTTTTGGATGAATGGCTGTGTTAACAAGCAAAATTGCCGTATATGTGACTACATGACACCAACCCACGCTAGGTTCACCAGGTCATAATGCATCCTCAAAAAGTTACCGTTTGGTGTGGATTTTGAGCCGATGTGGCGGTGAAATTGGTCCGTACTTTTTTGAAAACGACGTTTGTGACGCGGTCACCATCAACAGCGAGCTCTACATAACGACGATAACTAATTTCTTATGGCTCAAATTGAACCATATGGACCTAGACGACATGTGGTTGCAGCAAGACGGCACGGCGGCGCTACGTGCCACACAGCAAACGCCACCATTGACATTTTGCATGAACGATTTGAGGGTAAGGTGTTTTCTCTCGCAGGGGTGATGTGAATTGGCCACCACGGTCATGCAATTCGACCCCGCTAGACTTTTTCTTGAGGGGTTTTTTGAAGCCGCAGGTCTTTGCAATAAAACCACTATCGACCGATGCCCTAAAGGTGAACATAATACAGGCCATCGCTCAAATTTAGCCGGATCTATGAGGAAGAATCATTGAAAATTGGACCACTAGGATCCAAATTTCAATTTTAAGGTCACCAAAATCGTAATTCTAATTGGGCTATTGACAATGTGGTGAATAAGCTTTATGTTCACCGGCTCAGTAAACTATTTCAACCAATACCAATGTGTAGATGAAGTTCGGGATCTGGCGAAAACATCGCCACTTTCCGTGAGAATGTTCATCAAAAAAACCCAAGCAATCGATTTAGCGTCACTCACTAGAAGCAACCTTTCACAAAAAAGGTTCACCAACTTCAATCATGTACAAAATAAACTGTACATAAGTGTAGGGAAAATGTTGGTTCAAATCATGGAAAATGGGAGTTAAAATTTTTAGTACAGCAAAACGGACAATTTTGACTTACACCCCTTAAAAAAAATTTAAGTGGACATCTTAAATGTAATTTTTTTGTGAACGAAAATAAAATTTACACAAAAGAAATAGTTTACAACCGAAGAAGAATTTTTTTTTCTTGGCTTAATTATTTAAACCCAGTTCCTGAGACCCCTAACTGTAAAAGAAATACACTCTTGCTTCAGTCATGAAAAATTACCCGATTATTGAATTACGTTAATACATTAACCGTTTATACAAATACATATGAGTACGAAATGGGTATGATTATTATCAGAAGCTTTTTCCATGATTAAAATAAGCCTTCCAAAACCGCATAATGTATATTCTTTTTAGACGATTTTCCTTTATATGCAAATATTTGTATAAATTCTGAAATTTTGTATTGCAATAGATAGCACACCCACGCATTTTGTACCACACTTTGATATTTGTTCTAATGTTCTTCCACTTAATTAGATAATTGAATCCACCACATTACCACATTTTCTTAATTGAATAAATGAAATAATCTCTTTCAATGATTTTAATATTCACTTTAACCATTTCTCCCTTGGTTTTAATATCTTAAATGGGTTGGAATGGTGGGGAAGGGGGTGTAAATGATATGCAAAATTAATACAAAAACACCTATTACCATTAATATCATCGCCACCATCTAAGATCCAATTTGTATATACTATGTGTGCATCCCTGATTTAATGTATTCAAACGCATGAACTGTATATTTTAAGAATATATAAAAGAAAACAAAATAAATACTGACTGAAAGTCTTATTAACTTTTTTTTCTATACTAACAAACAGAAACACTCTCACTCATAACACACATAGATACAAATCTGTATAAGATTTTCTTTCTAACAGAAAAAGCTAATAAATTGATTAGAAAGAGGTTCTCTTCGTGGCGTCACCACTTTTGATAAGAATGTAATTTATAAAGCCTGCATTCGTCCAAAACGAGTGTTATATTTAGGCAGTTGTACTTATAAAAAGCTCAAATTTCAAGCTCGAAAAATAAAAGGTGGTAGAATTATAACCAACATTTTTACATCGCTTAAACACCACCGCAATGTTGTATCAAAATATCCAGTTGCAATTCACTTCTCAAACAATATTTCTGAAACACTTGAAATTCTAGGAATTCTTCAGCTTACCTTTCATCTCAATTTCGGACGTGCAATCAAGTTTCCGGATTAGTTTTTCAGCCGCACATCAAGAATGTGGAATACTTTAAAAAATTCAGATTTTCATTGAATTTCTTAAATCAGAAGTTAGCAGACGTATTTCTGGAAGAGGTGATCGAAAAGTGCGAATCGGTCATGTGAAATTTTGAATGAAAAGGATACAGTACTGTAATCCATTGAGTTAAAACCATTTTCCATGGTTAATAACTCTTTACAATGAAATAAACATCTTTTATTTTAAAACCAAAATTTAACCTTTTATTAAAAAATTTAGTTTTTCATAAAAATATCAGATCCAAGTTTCTATGAGAATCGATGGGTAATTTTCAGAATAGATGGCATCCAAGCCTCTTTATTGTTTTGGTTAAGGTTTTAAAAAATTCGATAAAGTTTGTAAACAAAATTTTAAATTTAGAAATCGAAGCTATATAAGAACACAAGTACGAATGTATGTTTCGTACGTTCATCTGATAAGATTCTTTCTTCCTAGACCTTAACTAAAGAAAAAAAAAATATTTTCATTTAAATTCCATAAAATAAGGACTGATAAGATTTTACTCTAAACCCGATACCAACATTAATGGAGCTTGACTATATACAAATATAATCCTGGATATATATTATACACCTCCATATAAATCCAAACAAACGATTCAAACTCATTTTACTAAAAGCCAGTTCTTATGTTTTACTACGTCAAAGTTAATTTCATAAAATTATGTTTTTCTCAGCAAAAAAAAAATATTCTTTGATTACTTTACATCTCAAGGCACTATATTATGCCAAAAGTGCAAAAAGAAAACATACACCTTTCCATAATGGCACATAATCATCAGAAAAACCACACCATCATACAGGATGATAAAGTGACGACGACGACGACGACAAGGATGACGACAACTACAACGACAGTAAGTATATTTATGCATGTCTATGTACATATATACATATATATAGTAGTGAATGTCTCCTGCCTAGTTAAAGATGTCAGAGGTATACTCATAGCAGGTGTGCAGGTAAGTAATTATAGAAATTATTTACCCCCATGCGCAGTTCATTCCGCCATCGAATTAAGAAAATGCAAAATTATGCGCCCATTGCCATCATATGCACTGTATTATGTACCTTGCCTACCCTCTCTTGGTATTACTTCCGCAAAGGGACTAGGCATCTAGGCACCATGTACTGGTGTAGATATTCTATACTCGTATACACATTATACGCTCTATTGCATAATCGTTGCCCCGGTCGGAAGATAGAACCCTTTCTTATACCCATATGAATCTAAAATACCTATACTTATACCTATCGCATAGTTTTGGCTAAGGGGTGTATGTACCAACATAATAAGGTCGATGTACACTATGGGACTTGGTACCTTACCTTACGTTACCTACCTACAAGTCTGCAATCACTTCTGTTGTTTTAGCCTTATTTTGAATAACTCTCTTCAATGTTGGTATAGTGAAGCCATTTTGCATAAAGAGTTTGGTAGATATGCTTTTGCACAGATTTTTCGTAGTCATCTTTTGAAATGAACGACGACGATGATGACGATGATGACGACGACGACGACGATGACGACGATGATGATGACGACGACGATGACGACGATGAGGCTGGTCTCTAAGGATTCTTCTTTGGCGATATTGAATTGTTGAGTCACCAAAAGAAAAGGCAGAGAAATTATTCAGGAGTTGTTGGCGAAAAAAGAAAAATCTGATGAAGACGATGTTTTTCCATCATCGCATTTGATCCTTATACATATACATGAAGCATACATAAACCAGGTAGGTATGAACTACTGCCGGCTTGGTATGCAATGAATAGTGCCAGGGTGATGGCGAAAAAATTGGGGAAAATAGTGTGATTCAAAAGAGTGAAGATTTAAGTCACTTTTTAAAAATGTTAAAAAATTTGGAAAACATTTTTTTTTAAATGTAAGTTTTATTTATTTTTAATTTTCATAAGAAATTCATTTTTAAAAAATCCTTATTTTCAAAGAAAATTAAAATAAGTTTTAAATGATCAAAATTTAAACACTCTTAAAGTTGTTTTTAAGAGCTGTTTTTTAAATAATTAAAATTTAGAAAAAGATACATTTTAAAAAAAAATGCCTGGTAAAAGCTCATAGTGAATTTTTTGTAGGTAGAAAAAAGTGAGTATGAAAACAAATATCTTTTAAGGTCGGAAATGTTTCTAATTACATTTTTCGCTGTCTAAATGTAGTTCAAATCGATTCAATCACTAATATTGTATTCTGTTTAAATTTTCCTTCTAGAAGGAAGCAGAAGAAAGGGAGACAGAAAAATAGATTGAATTCCCAGATTCTTAAGCGCTACAGTCCTGTGTGAACTAGGGCCTCACCCAACAAACTTCTCCATCTAGCTCGATCCCTAGCTCGATGACTCCAGTTTCGCGCTCCAAGTTGGGTGAGGTCACTTTCCACTTGTGCAGGAAACTGATCCGCGGTCTTCCTCTACTGTGCTTGTCCTGTGGGAGTGGATTCGAAGACTTTCCGGGCCGGAACATTGGTTTCCATGCGCTCTACGTGACCCAGCCATCTTAGTCGATGGACTTTTACCCTTCAGGCTTAGTCTACGTCGCTGTACAACCCGTTCAGGTCGTCGTTCCATCTTCTCCTTTACTCCCCTTCTATGCATACGGGACCGTAGATCACGCCAAGAACTTTTCTCTCGAAACGATCCAAGGTGCTTTCATCCACTTTTGTCATAGTCCATGCCTCTGCGACACTTTGGTCGCTCGAGAGAGGGCTTTGCTACTCAATTGCTTTCTTAGCCCAAAGAAACAGCGGTTAGGAAGAGTTATTTTTCGTTTGACCTCAGCACTGGTGTTGTTTTCTGGGTTGATAGCAGAGCCTATGTAGACGAAATCCTTAACTACCTCAAAGTTATCTGTCGATGGTGACGTTTTCTCAGTTTTACATCATTGCACAGATTTAGAAATGTTAAGCTTAATTTTTTTACGAATTCAAAAATTTAATTTTTTAGATGTTTTTTGAAAAAAACTGTTTTTCAGACAATTCAGGCAAACTGAAATGATTTACAGAGCACCCTGTCCATCGCAGTAAATTCAAGTTGAATACTTGAATAAAAACGTATTTCAAAATGTCTTTTTTTTTAAAGGTCGAGAGAATTGTTCTGCTTAAAGTAGACGAGAAACCATCAACTAGAGTTTAGGTCAGGTGAATAGATTTTGATCTTTTTTTTTTTCATTCCATGACTACGTTGGTATGCAATGGCTACCTAGAAAATAGACTTTGAAGTTCTTATTAACCTCTAAAAGGATTCTACACTGAAACAAAATTAAAGCAAGTAGTAAATATGTACATAAGTATGTATGTACTACTTACACAGACATTTTTGTTAAATTTCGGAATTAAAAACATCGAAAATCGACAAAACTTATTTTGCACAATACCAAAGAGCTGACCGGTACACACAGTTCAAAAAAAAAACCTGGTAAAAGAAGTAGACGGTACTGTGATAAGTTTGGTGGATGAGCAAGTCAGAAGGTGGAAAAAATACGTTTCCTCGGTTTTAAACCGAGTGCTTGCAAACAACGTGAAGCCTATACCTTTTGAACCGCATGAAAAAACTAATCCCCGAATCCGCACCGCACCTCCCAGTAAAGATGAGATCGTTGCCGCAATAAAAGCACTTAAGAACAACAAAGCGGTAGAACTTGATGGAATTCCCGCAGAGCCAACGTCATAAAGCGAACTGCTTCATCCGCTCATAAAAGTAGCCTGGGCCACCGAAAGCTTCCCCGATGAGTGGGAGAAGGGAATTATCGTCAAACTCTTAAAAAAAGGAGATCTAACAAAGTGCGAAAACTGGAGAGGAATTTGAGTTCTACCTGCCGTTGCCAAAATAGTAGCAAAAGTCATACTGGAACGCATCAGAGAACCCTTCAGGCTACACTCGATGCCGAACAAACAGGATTCAGCACTGGATCCTCCTGTATTGATCATATCAACACCCTGCGGATCATTATTGAACAGTGCGTTAAATATCGATCACCACTACACCTGCTGTTCATCGACTTTGAGAAGGCCTTTGATAGCGTTAACAGGGAGTATATTTGGTTAGCTTTGCGGAGGAGAGGCATCCCAGAAAAACTAATTGCTATTATTAAAACAAATCCGAAGCGGAGTTAGACAGGGCTGTATTCTGTCGCCAATATTGTTTTTGTTGGTGATAAGCGATGTACTGCGCTCAGCTTTGTCAGGTAGCGGAGGGATCCAATGGACTTTGACATCCTATTTAAAGCACTTGGATTACGCGGACGATGTTTGCTTACTCTTTTAAAGGATCATGGATCTCCATCAAATGACACCAAGTATGGAGAGAGAAGCAGAAGTTTTGGGACTGAAAATTAATTCCGGCAAAACAAAAATGATCAGCGTCGGAACCCGACCATCCTCTCAAATAAATATTTCCTCACAACCGGTGAAAAAAGTGGAAAGCTTTCAATACCTTGGAAGTATCGTCTCCATTAAAGGCGGAACCGAACAATATGTCATCTGCCGCATCGGCAAAGCAAAAGGGGCGTTCGGTATGCTGTCGAAAATTTGGAGGAATAACTCTATCAGCTTAAGAACAAAGGTTCGTTTATGCTTCTTTATGGGTGCAGCACTTGGAAGGTTACTTCAGCCATTACAAGAAAGCTGCAAACCTTCGTGAATGGATGTCTTCGTAACATCATAAGGATTTTCTGGCCAAACCGTATATCAAACGAGGTCCTTCATAGAAGGATAGGTCAGGAACCTGTAGACTCTATAATACGAAGGCCTAAGTGGCAATGGATTGGACATACGCTTCGAAAAGGTAACGACTGCATTGCAGGCCAAGCAGTGCAGTGGAATCCGCTCACACAAGCAGGAAGAAGCGCTGGACGACCGAGAAGCACTTGGCGCAGGACAGTCGAGGCGGAAACAGCTTCACTAGGCAAGAGTTGGAGGGAGCTGAAAGACATCTCCGGAAACCGTACACGATGGCGCGTAGGCGTAGCAGAGGCCCTATGCTCTTTAAGGGGTTCCCAACGGACTTAACAGGTCTGAGAACCTAAGTAAGTAAAGTATGCACTGGGTACTTTTGACATGTGCTATTTACATATCATGTTCAGTGAGTTTTCGAAAAAAAATATTGAACATAGTTTGTGATAATTTACCGTAAATGAAGATGAAAACATATGCAGTGACTACATAAACATGTTAAACACGTCAAATCGTTATTTGGGAACAAAAATGTATTCACTACAGAAAGTCAAATGGAAACTGTATGTAAGAAAATCACATCTTAATAAAATATTTAAAATTTGTTTCATAAACAACAATTTGATATGTACTCACTACATATTCATGTTATTGATATAGAAATCTATAATTGTTACATGCATCAAATGAGAAAGCTAAACATATTTATGCACAAAGTACAAACATGTTTTTTTTTCAGTGTGAAGACAATAACTTACAGCACCGTTATGTGCTTTATTTTTCATGACTTTTTTTCTTCTTAGATAAAAAGAACAAAGCCAAAATAGATGGCTCTTCAAAGGAACCAGCCATCATCTATCTTGAGCTTTTTTTTGTCTGTCTTGCTTTTTTGTAAAGTACCTATAACCTTCTGTCTAGGGCTTTAACTGGGATGTAGTATTATGTAAAATAGTAGATACGCAAACATATGCCAACATTTAAAATGAATAAGATTTCGGAATGAAATTGACGATATCACTCTCTAGAGATTTTTTAGCCGGAATATATATTGTATACCTGCCTTACATTTATTTGAGATCATTTATATCTACATAAAGGAAAGAATTCTCAAAGGTTTATGCCAAATTCGTTTATTTTTTAAAAATATATGCATATCTTTTTTGTTTAGGTAACATACAAGGGTTGTCTTCTAGGTGAATCTTTGGATTTAATTTTTTTTCGTTATGTATATTTATTGTTTCAAAACATCTTTCTTTAATAATTGAATTTTGAATTTTCTTTTTTCATAAGGTGAAAACATAGATTGTCAAAAAACGTATGTCTAGTACATGAGAGATGTTATAAGGAGTGATATAATTAATGGGTCAGTCTTATGTAAACTCAAGTTCTTTAGTTTATTTTCAATGAATTTAGATAAATATACAAATGATTTATCCTTTGTTCTTTTTTCTCAAAAAAATTGTGTCAAGTAATTTTCAACATTCATCAAATGAACAAATTCGTTTAAACTTCTTAAGAGACATACATCAAATTCCCTTTCAAAAATCTACCTTTTAAGCTGAATTTTGAATTTCTTTGTGTAAAAACTAAATAGGTACACCATCACTATTTATCTATTCAATTGGTATTTTAAGTCAACTAACTATCTCACTTCATGATCCACTTATCTTGTTATAATAAGATATCCATATATAGCAAAGCTTGCTCATGCATTTAATATTTTCTCTTCAAGGAACATACTTTCTACACTTCATTAGCTGCATACTATATGTAGCGAAGGTACCTCTTCTTCTTCACATACATATATGCACATCCATGTATTATTTAACAGTATACCTCTATTAGTTTCAATAGAACTTCTCTATAAGACTATTTTTGGACTTAATAAACTTAATTCACAGCTTGCAATTCATCTAAGGTAGTTATGTATGCTATATGTGTGGATGTAAGTATATCTACTTCATCAAACTGTTTAATTCTATTTCTGCAGAAAATAAATTTAAAAAAAAAAACACACACACAACCAACATCATCGTTCATACCATATGTAAGGAAAGGCAAGGAATATAGGAAAAGCAACAGCATCAGTAATGAAAAGGATTAATTTAAAAATTAATTTTAAAAGGACAACAAAAACACTCATAAGGGCAATAGCAGACGATAAAAGCTCACAGGTCCATGGACTTTTCCAATAGGTAGGTATGCATGTATACGAAGATACTCATACATAATAGTACAAAGGACCTATGATGTTTATATGTATGTATATAGTTTTAGCCTTCAGGCACGTCTCGTCATAAAGAATATATTTACAACCTTACCTCCATACATATACTACACATAAGTATATGTAATTTAACTTGTATTCAGAAGGAAATAAAATCAAAATAATAAAAGTGAATAGACCATTCATGATACCTTTTTCTAAATAAAAGGCACCTAGCAACGTCATCTATCCGGCTTTTCTTCTCAAAACCCACCATCGACTCGTATATGTATTTTCAAATGAATGCATCCTTATATTCAGAAAAGGGCGCGCTGCTGTGTTAAATATTTTATTTTAAGGACATAGCCTTGTATGATATAGGAGTAAGTATATGTGAACTATACATTTAGGAACACAATTCCAATGCACTTCGTGGGCTAGTGATGGCGATGGAGTGCGGGGGGTTTGGAGAAAAGTATGGAGACAACAAAAATCAATAAACGTACATAAATAGATATCATGGATAGTCTGTGATGTATTGCTGTTTTGATAACTTCCCATTTGCAATCCTACTAAATATTTTTGCCAAGATTTCAAAACTTTAAAAAGCATAATTTTAAAAAAATTAGACAATTTTTCTGCCACCCGAATATCCTAAGAACTGATAGAGAGATAGACTTAAAAATTATTTGATTGTATATTCAATATTGTTATTAACAATTGATAATTCTTTGGCGTTAGTCAAAAAAGTCTTTAGTCAAAAAGTTGCATTTTCTTAATTAACGACAACTTGAGTCTAAAATGAATTCTAAATATCGTATTAATTTAGTCTTAAGACAGACAAATTTATATTTGTTTTGATATTAACGATTAAGTTAATTGAATCTGTGAGACCAGTTTCAGAGTTTAAGTCCATTTTTCCTAAAGTCAAAAAATTAAAACAAAAGTTGATAGCTTATAATATCATTAATTATATAATATTATCCTAAAAACATACAAAATAAAGCAGCCATATTATTCGTTGGACTTTTATCCTTCTGGCTAATACTACGTCGCTGTACAGCCCGTGCGACTCATCGTTCTATCTCCTCCTAACCTCACTTTCTATGCATACGGGACCGTAGATCACGCGAAGAACTTTTCTCTCGAAATTTGATTTCATCCACTTTTGTCATAGGGTCTTATATATTGACGCTTTGGTCATTCGAGAGGGAGGCTTTACTAATCAATTGCTTTCTCAGCAAAAAGAAAAAGCAGTTAGCAAGAGTTATTCTTCGTTTGATCTTAGCGTTGGTGTTATTTTCTGTGTTTGTAGAGGAGCCTAGGTGGAGAAAGTAGGTGTTGTATGTCCATTCTTAATGACAGCATGTACATACTTTGTTTTGTCTCATTAACCACTAAACCTATTTTTGCCAACTCTGTCTCAATAGTCATAACAGTCCCATTGACATCACGCTGAGTTCTACCGATTACATCAATGTCTTCAGACTTTTGAAAGATATAGTGCCTCAAGTGTTGACGTGCGAGCTCTGCACTATTCTTTCAAGGACGATGTTAAGGAAATCGCACGACAGCGCATCACTTTGTCTCGTTTGCAAATTCTCCAAGGTTATCCTGCACAAGCAGTCAAGTTCGGTAGGGATGCCAAAACTAGACATGGTTTTATACAGATTGTCTCTGTAGATGCTGTCATATGCGGCAGTGAAACTAATGGAGAGATGGTAGGTGTCGATTTGATGTTCTTGGGTTTGTTTTCAGGATCTACCGTAATGTGAACATTTGATCGACTGTGGACTTTCTTGGTTTAACAACATACTGATAATGACCTTTCAGGTTGTTGACGATGAGATTTAGACGTTCACATATTACGACAGAGAAGATTTTGTAAGCGATGTTAAGTAGACTGATTCCTCTATAATTGGTGCAGTTTAGAGGGTCTCCTTTTTTCAGAGTTTTATAATTAATTGTTTTAAAAATAAAATACAATTATTCTTTCAAAGTTATTGGAATGGGAAAAAATTTAAATTATCCCTTAAAACATTTTATCTTAAATAATTTATTCTCTTACCACTGGATATTAAGATTTCAAATAAAAATCTTTGATTATTTGCAACACTGCCTTCATGACTATAAACATCGTGGATCTCATCAATACCTTAAGTTTATGGACTAGATAGCTTCATATTTAAATATACATATTTCTAGCGAACCATGATTTAAATTATTTTCTTTTTTGTTTTCCTAAGTAATTCATTGAATTTGTTAAAGCTTAAGAAAGATAACTTTTATTTAATTATAATAAAATTATTACTTATTATACATTGAATACATGAAAGTAAAAGAGGCTGGGATGCAAACCACACTGATAACTTCCAATCCCATCTGTCGATTAGTGTTGCTTAAAAAGTTTGTAGGTTTTCGTGTTTTCTTTAAAAAAGTTGTCAGTTGAATTTTTTTTTTAAATTAAAAATTTCCAACAATATTTAGCATATTATGAAATAGTTTGATTTCAAAAACAATTTTTGTTAACGAGATTTTTTTAGTCGAAAACCAATTTTTACTAATTTAAGTATCATTTCTTATAACTTTTTATTTCTTATATAAACAAATACAGATTGGATTTTTCTAAGAAAATTTAGCACAGAATAAAATAATTTCGAAATTAATTTTTTTTACGAGATATCGAGAGTCAAACATTAATTTTTACCAATTTTTCGTACTATTTTTTGTATGTAAAAACTGACTGTTGGATTTTTATTAAAAATTAGTGAATGTCGAATACAATATTTTTTGTGAAATTAAATTAGTTTGAAGCAAATATTTTTAATTAATTTTGAAAAGATATTTGAGTCCAAAGTAAATTTGTACCAACTTTTAGTAATGTTTTGTTTAGATTTTTTTTTTGTAAAAAAAAAAACTGTATAGATTTGTTTTTTCTCAAAATTTAACTGAATATTGAAAACAACAGTTTTTTTAAAATTAAATTGAAGCCAATATCTGAAATTTTGAAAAGATATTTGAGTCGAAAGTCAATGGTTACCAACTTTTAGTAATGTTTTTTTTTTTAAGTTTTTATTTTTTTTATAAAAAAAACTTTCAATTCGATTTTTCTAAAAATTTTACCGAATATTGAACACAATATTTAAAAAAAAAATAATCTTAGTTTAAAGCTAATATCTCAAAGTTTTAAAAAGATATTTGAGTCAAAAATCAATTTTTACCAACTTTTATTCATTTTTCTTTGTATAATAACTGTAGATTCGATTCTTCTCAAAATTACGCCGCATGTTGAAAACAATATTTCTTACAAAATAAAATTAGTTTGAAGCTATAATCTCAAATGTTTGAAAAGATATTTGAGTCGAAATTAAATTTTTACCAACTTTGAGTAATGATTTTTTTAGGGTTTTATTTTTTATAAAAAAAGCTGTCAATTCGATTTTTCTCAAAATGTTACCAGATTATAAAAACGTTATTTTTCGTCTCACAAAACAGTTTTGAAGATAAAATCATTTTTTGTTTGTAAAATTTTCAACGTGACAAATATTTTTGTTCAGTTTTTTGATTTATAAAAAAAAAAGTGAATCGGATTTTTTACACAAATATATTTGTTTGGTATCACGTTACAATATGTAATATAAAATTTAATTCAAGTTTCTAGCGTTATTGGTTCTTGAGATATTTTGAGTTAACCAAAATGTTCACCTTTTTTAAATTGCTATAGTTAAACAACCACCCACTCAATATTTTTGAGAGTTCTTTCTGCATTGTTATTTGTATAACAAAATTTCCTTGGAGTCGATATCTCTACTGGTTCTTGAGCTTTGGACGACGAACAAAACATCCCATACGGACATACGAACGTACGTACACACGCACACACAGACATCTCTCTAAAAATCTTTTATTTAGACTCTAGGGACCTTGAAACGTCGATCTGAGTATTTTGTTACTGAAATTTTTTAATATATAATTTATTTTTCATTTATTTTAACATTCATCATACAGTCTTACTTTTTAAGACACCAAAAATACTAATTTTAATCTTTCTTTTGGTTTTTTAAATCTTGTGCGCATCACTTCATGTGATATTCATCAAAATCCTTAAATGCTTTGAGTTTTAAAATAATTTTAAAACAACTTAATTAGACTATAACTAGGAGTAAAGATAATTTGTTAAAAAAAATAGTGCGTATACGCCTAAGTGTACAAATTAAAGATTTTAAAAAATGACTCAACTAGACTTGATTTTTTCAATAATTTTTTTGTTTTGCAAAATGTATCTTATTTTAATTCAATTTTGTTTAACAAATCATCGAGGAAGACTCATAAACCAAAAATAATATTTATTTTTGATTTAGCGAGTATACAAGAAATATGTAATTTTGTTTCAAATGTTTTTCATCTTCGTTAGCATAGCAATCAAATAATTATCAAAAAACATCTAAATTTCGGTAAAATTAAAATTCAACTGCAATAACATGTTGTTCCAATCGAGTCCAATAGAATCCCTTTTCTGAAAATAGCATTTCAAGAGATTTTTTCCCAATAAATAATATTTTCTAACCAACCAATTGCCAATTTAAACTGTTACCATTTATTACAACTGCAATTGGTTTGAACTTCTATGCAATTTTGGTTTAGTCTATAGAATGTAACAGATAGTTAGGTCCAATAGATCTGGTTCTGATTTTTATTAGAATTTATTTAATTTAACATTAATTTATGTGTAATTTAAAATGTAATTAAAATTTTAAACCAAAACACTATCTAATGCAAATATATTTAATTAAATCGAAAACATACAGGTAAATAATTTAAGGCCTAAAAACCATATCCTTAACTATGTATGTACTGTACATATATAATCGAACCTACGTACGTAAACTCTAAACTCTTACAAAGTGTGATGGAAACTCATTATAAAATTTATATTGCAATTTTCAATGGAAAGTAATTATAATGTAGAATTTTATATGTTTTTAGGTGAATTGATTTTAAGTGGAAAATGAGAATAGTAAAATATCGAGAGGTATAGTTTCTAAAATTGAAATACCAAAAAAAACAAACAACAGATGAATAATTAATTTAATGTTTTATAGTTTTTTGAAAGTGTTTTGGTTTTAATATTCTACGAGTATAACGAAGGATCATATTGTTTAGCTCAATAAAAAGGAATAACATTTTAGGGTGGTTTCAGCATTCTAACACATTTTTGTGTATGATCACAGTAGAGAAGTATGAGCAAACGTCAACTTACATATTTACAAACTTAGAGACTATCTTTAAGAAGAATTCTTAAGAATTTGAAAACCAGACTTTAACGTGCCAAAATTGTACGTACATCCCATTATAATTTCTATTAGCCTCAAGCCTCAACCATCTCTATATTTATTATATAATTATTTATAAGCTTTTTAATATTAATAATATTGTAATATATTTTTCATCATCAAGGACTTTGCAAAAGAAAATAAGAAAAATACAACAGAATTTTTTTTTTCTTTTTGTTATGCTTTTAAGGTTTTTAATTGGAATAATTTAGCCTATGAATGTATTTGTTAAATACCTTATTAAATGTTAAGCCTCGAGCTTACATAATTAAGGCATTTTCTTCAGGCAGCTGATTAATTTCATCAAACACAAAAAATAATAGAAATAACTTTCTCTCGTTTTGGCTAAGAACTTATGTTCGTTTGTCGTAATGTCCTGTGTTGAAGGTATATTCATGAATTTAATGAATAAATCATAACCACCACCATAACCAACACACCAACACTAGTACCATTACAATAAGGTTCAAGGTATTTCTGTTTGTTCTGTATTCTGTGCCTTTAATTTGTCAATGCCTCTCTCAGTTAGATGCCAATTTAGATTGAATGTCTATTTTCACTTCCACTTCGATGGTAATTAATTAGAGTGCCAGGCACCTTATACTTATACTTATACCTAACAAACTTTATAGCAGCTATACAAGATCTTTCGAGGATTACCATTATAGTTGCTCTTTAATCTAATTTTTAAAGCTGACTTGACGAGATAAATTTTCTGAATAGAACAATAACCCACCAGAAGTAGAAAGCATTATAAGCTACGGGGGTTAAAACCGCATTTGCTGCGTATACAATGAGTATGTACTCGAATGTACATTGTGTCTTTTGAAAAGCCTATAACAAGCATTTCTCTAACGGTATTCGTATTGCTATTTCTATTCCTATTCGTATATGTATCTATGTAGGGTAGGTATATACCCGACCCGTACCTTATACCCGTTCGTTATTTATTCTAATCGCTTGCCCCCATTTGCTCTCTCATTCACGTCTAATTCCCTCCTTTTGTGGTCGATTTATAGCCGGAACAATTAAAAGCTGCAATAATTATTCCCATCCAAGGACAACTCTCACATCCCAGGTAGAGGAGGTGTATATAGTGTAGAGATACAAGATTGTACCAAAGTACCAACCAACATACATACAACAGCGAAGGAGTCGGAGAAGAAGTCGTTGTTAAATGTTTTAAGTTTGTACCTACTTGTGCTGCAGGCTTTAAACTATACCTACAAAGCTCTTCCCAGAGCAACATTACCACAACAAACACACAAACACACGGTGTAGGGTCGTGCAGGTTGGGTCGTCGAGTTGACATTAGCACAAGAAGTTGGCAGATTCTATACTTTTGTTTTCTTCTGTTCTTTTAATTTTTTGTTCAACCCCATTCAACAACCCCTATTAATGGAAACTTTAGTTTTTTCCTTTTGTGTGAGTATGTGTGTGTGTGTGTGTGTATTTTTCAGAGTCTTTTGTCTGAAGTTCCTGCGAGTCGTCTCATTAATGGGGACCCTTTATTTATTTAGAAAAGCTTCTTTTTTTTCTGTGTACCTTATTCTTCGGTTTTATTTCATTTCTCTTTTTTTTTGTTGGATTTAAACGTGCTATTCTAGGATGGGGCACGGGTAGGGTATTGGGCAACCCCTAATAGAAATGGCTTCACAAAACAAGACAACGAAACGAAAGAAGAACAAATACATTAGAGACCGCTTTGGATACATCTTTTACGTAATTCTGTGGCAAATATACACAATTCACGTCCAAATGGAATTAAGAAAATCAAGCAAAAGAAACTGAGGGTTGTTGTTTGGATAAGGGGGGATAGGAGGCCGATGGAGATAGAGGTGGCGGGGATATAAATGAGACTGTTGAAGGGATTGATGAGGGATAGAATTGGCTGTAAAAGTGAGGAACTTAATGATGGAATGTGATAATAGAATTGAAGGAATTAAAAAAAAAAAAAAAACAGGAAACAAAATACAAAAAAAGGAGATGAACTTAGAGAAAAGTTTTCTTTTTTTTTTTTTTGCAACATGAATTCTTTATTGAAGTCTGAATTTGCTATTGATAGGCTTACCGTGCTAGAAGTCAGACTTTGTGTAAGTATACTTTCGATGAGGTTTGTTGAACTTACCTGAAAAGAAAAAAAAAGAAAAATTGTCATTAGAATGAGAAAATTGAAGTTAAAGATATGAGTATTTAAAAATAGTTAAGTCATATTTGAAAGATATAGAAAAAACAAATGATTTTTTTTTTTCAATACCTTTAAATCTCAAAAACTAAACTGAGAATATAAAAAAATGGCTTTATTCTTCTTTGATGGTCTACGCCAAATAATTCTACATAAATAAATAAATAAATTAGGTGGCGCCATAGTCCGTTGAGAACTAGGACTTAGTGACTTACAACTCTCGACCATTCCTGTGTGCGAGTACTGTTGTCAGGGATGGAGGGGACCTACAGTTTTAAGCCGAATCCGAACGGCTAATTTGAGGAAGCACTTTTCATGACAAGAATTACTCTTGGAGAATTTATCAATTCCTCGCAAGAGTCAGTACCCGTGAAAAAAGTAAGGTGGCACAGGCAGGGATTGAACCCAAGACCCCTTGCATGACAGTCCAACGCACTAACCATCACGCTACGGGAAAAGTGCAATTATCAAAAACAAAACCTTCTCGACCAGTGTTGTGATCCGAAGGCGTTTTTAAAGAAATTTCAATTTTACTATTCATTATTAAAATATATAATTCCAATTTTAAGAGCACTAACAGCAAGAATTTCGGCTGTTGGTTAATATCACAACAATATAATGTTTCAAAATCTATTCTAAAATTATTTGTTTTTCACATTTAACATTTTTAACTTGAACCTTGTATTTCCTTAAAATACACATCTAATAAGAAAGAAGAGATTCAAAATTAATTACATATTAAATGCTGAATGAAAACGAGCTTAAATATTGTTGAACAGATAAATTCCTATTACTTATTCCAAATGCGGAAAATTACAATTAATTTTCTTCCTGAAAGAAAAAATCCCATCGGAGTAAAATTCAACCACACACAAACTTAAATATTTTGTTTTTCAACACAATATTGCTAAACTCCACACATGGTTATTCCGCCTTGAGACCTTAAATCATCTTTTATGTTGTTCTTTTTTTTTCAATATGCTGATCATGCTGATTTCATAAAAAGAAAAACAATTTATTTGATTGATTACTTAGACTAAAAGTTTATATCATATATCTTCTCGTATATACTCCTAGATGACAGATGGCGGTAAAATTGATTGCCAGAAACCCTGCTGGTGCGAATATCCGTTTGTGAATAATAAAATCGCGGATATATTCATATTATCATCACATACACCCGATATAGACGACAGAGGAACCCAAAGAGCAATTATCTCTATATCCTTATAACACAAATCCTTTCATCATGAAATAGCTACATATATACAAACATATATTTGAGTATACATATGTACGTGCGTATGTGCAATGTTTCCTCATTGGTGTGTGTGTGTGTGGTCGGTATAGTGTAGAGGATAACGACAACGACGACGCGTCGTCATTGGATAAAATCGTCGACCAAAACCAATGACGACATCCTCTACTCATATAAACCGCCTTGACCGCAGAATATTAAACACGCAACGGGTCGATGGATATGCGATTGTGAAATACTATCCAAGCTAAAATATTTAAATTGATGTCGCATGTACGAGTATACTTGTGGATATAGAAGAGGAAGACATCCCAACTCTTCCTCCCCCAATAGGTATATAGTTGGTCACGCAAATTTCTAACGGAAACTCGGAGTTGGAATATCATGTGTGTGTTTGAGAGAATATGTGTACCTGTACATTCTGTTTAAGAAATAGAGCACGACACTTGCAATTAATGCACAATTAATAAGCGCCACTTTGAAGGATCCTTCATGTACATATGTACGTTCGATGTGTTAAACAAAAGAGGGTGGTGCCAAATTGAACAAAATTGTAGTATAATATCGATCTTCGTACTGTATTCAGGATGAGGAAGGTGGGTGTTCGATATTGCCTGAACTTATAATAGCTATCCTTTTCCTCAAGCTCCATCAATGTACTTACATATGTACCGGACATACATATGTATATCATTTTGTCTGTCAAAATGTCCATATTGTCTGTTGTTGGTTCAAATTTTAGATTCTGACGGAGAGTTTAAGATTCCTTGTGATGAGTTTGTTCGTTTTTTTTTTCTGACAGAAACAGTATTTCGAACAAGCAACATTAACCGGAAGGTAAGTTTTTCTTCTTGTTGTGGAAGATTAAATGATGGATAAGGTCAGTTCTCATATAGCTCTTAATCGATAATTTACTGTTTGAAGGTTCACTGGTGAGTCAAACGTCTCATCGATAAAAGAGAGAACAAATGTTTTCAATGTTCGTAATTGTTTCTTCGAAATTTTGATTCCACTGCATTTTTAGTTGAAACATAAACTTAAGAATTTAATATATATGCTAACCAAGTCGTGTCTTTAATCTTGATCATCTAGCATAAAAGCCCTTTTTGACTATTGTAAATTTTAATTTTATATATCTTTCAAGTTACCTACTTCAAACTCTCTTTAGTGGAACATTGTTACGAGCTATTACCTAACCATTCGGTCGATAAGGTTGAATCAATGAAGTCATCGTGTTTTGACTTTGTATACAGCTCATAAAGTACCCCATCAGTGAAAAATTTTCTACTACAGTAGTCACCCTTCTTGAAAATACAGAACCAAATATTCGCCTAAGAATTGAATTTTTGTTTAAGTTGATTTTAGAAAAGAACAAACACTCGGCAAAGCAAAACAAGTAAGGTTATCAGTAGAAGAACTTATTGATTTTGCCAAATGGTGAATGTTGGTGTAATACCCGTAGTATGATGGTTAGTGCGTTGGACTGTTATGCCAGAAGTCTTGGGTTTAATCCCTGGCTGTGCCATCTAAAGTTTTTTCACGGGAACCGCCTTTTGCGAGGAATTGACAAATCCTATAAGAGTAAGTCTTGTCATGAAAGATTCCTCAAATTAGCCGTTAGGATTCGGCTTAAAACTGTAGGTCCTCTCCATCCCTGGTAACAGTACTTGCACACAAAAATGGTTGAGAATTGTAAACCACTAGGTACTAGTTCTCAACGGACTGTGGCGCCACCTAATTTATTTTATTTAAATGGTGAAGATGGAGTCGTTTTCTAAAATGTTGTATTATGGTTTTAATTAAACTGTTGAATATGAATTTCTGGAATATTACTTACTTCCTTCTATAAATATTGAGGCTTTATAATATCAGCTTAATGGTTTCATACTTTTGTTACCTTAAAGTGTATTTTTTGGGCATATAATGTTCAATTTTGTTCTTCGTTTTATCATTTATGTAATATGTAAACTCTCAGAACTATTAACACAAAAGTTCTTAAAAAGGAGCAAAAGCAACTATTTGGATAAACTACCACTAATTAATAACTTTTCCTGACAATATTCAAGGTAAATTGTACCAAAATTAAAAAAAAAAATGCTATCGAAATCAAACTTAAACAATTTAATGGGTCTAAAAAACTAAAACATTAATGCTGATCAAACGTTTTAACCACAAAAATGAAACATATAAAAATATAACAGCAGTTAAATTGCATCGACCATCAAATTGTTTTTTAACTTCCCATAGGAAGTTATTGTAATGGGTCCGATTTGTCCAATTGAAAATTTTGACATTTCTCGACGTTTCAAGGTCCCTAGAGTCTAAATAAAAGATTTTTAGAAAGATGTCTGTGCGTGCGTGTGTACGTACTTTCGTACGTCCGTACGTTCGCGACGTTTTTTTCGTCGTCCATAGCTCAAGAAACAGAAGAGATATCGACTTCAAATAATTTTTTTTATATAGATAATAAGGCAGAAAGATGCAGAAAGGACTCTCAAGAACATTGCGTGTGTGGTTTTTTTACCATAGCAGTTTAAAAAAAAAGGTGAACAGTTTGGTTAACCCTAAATATCTCTTGAACCAATGACGCTAGAGACTTGAATTAAATTTTATATTATATATTGTAACGTGATACAAAACAAATATATTTTTGGAAAAAAATTCAACCAACGGTTTTTTTTTATAAATCAAAAAAAACTGAACAAAATATTATTTACCTCGAAAAATTTATGAACAAAAACGATTTTATCCCCAAAACAATTTTGTGCAACAAAGAATAATGTTTTTTACATTTGGTAAAATTTTGAGAAAAATCGAATTCACAGTTTTTTAAAAAAAAATAAAAACCTATAAAAAACATTACTCAAAGATGGTAAAAACTGATTTTCGACTTAAATATCTTTTCGAAAATTTAAGATTATGACTTCCAACTAACTTTATCTTATAAGAAATATTATTTTCAACATTCAGTAAGATTTTGAGAAAACTCGAAATGACAGTTTTTTACCTAAAAAATCATTACTAAAAGTTGGTAAAAATTGAATTTGAATTGAAAAAGTGCGCACTTTTTTACATTATCAAAACGATTTTTATTTGTCAGCCTATTTACAGCATGTTGAAATACAGAATTTGAAAAACAGATTACTTTTATAAAGAATACATCATAATATTATTTCATTGGCATAATGTTCTAATATACTTCCCTTGAACAATAACATATGATAATTCATAAGTCTTTGAATTAATAAAACAAAAAATAAATGATATTTTCTTCTTATTTTCTCTTCCCATTTTCTTCTCATTAATTGTTATTTCTCTCACAGTTGTACATGAATTGTTGTTATCACAATCAACAATTGCATAAACAATTACACCGAACTTATTGATCTGTCAAAACTTCCACGTGTTCGTTCATTTTGTTGATATTTAAAAGCTAATGCAAATTTAAGAATTAAGAAGTGAAATTTGGAGTTTCAATAAATGATATAATGTACATACATACATAAATTGAGTTCTGCTTTTGTTGTTCTCTATAATGGAAGTTTAAGAGCGGAATTTTGCAAAAATACAGTATTTTAAGATAATGTTTTGCTTATACAGCATTTTGAGAAGAAGAATTTTGAGATACAGTATTATCAGATACAGTATTTTGACAACACAGCATTTTGAGATACAGTATATTAACCATACAGTATTATGAATATACAGTATCATACAGTATGATACAGAATTTTAACCATACAGTATTTTAAAATACAGCATTTCGAGCCGCTCCCGCTTCAAAATTCAAACTTATTTTATCTCACAGAAAATATTGTTTTCGACGTTCAGTACATTTTTTATAAAAATCCAACAGTCAGTTTTTTCATAAAAAATTAAAATCTACAAAAAATAGTACACAAGTTTGGTAAAAATTGATATTCGGTTTTCGATATCTCGTGAACAATAGAAGATATTGACTTCAAATTAATTTCATTCACCCAATTTGTATTTGTTTATAGAAGAAATAATTTTTTTTTAAGAAATGCTACTTAAATTGATAAAAATTGGTTTCGGCTAAAAATCTCGTTAGCAAAAAAATAATTTCGAAATCAAAATATTTCATAACATGCAAAATATTGTTGGTAATTTTTAATTTTTAAGAATAATTCAACTGACAAATTTTTTAATAAAACACGAAAAATTACAAACTTTTAAGTAAGACAAATCGACAGACAGGATGGGAAGTTATCAGTGTGGGTCGCTTCCCGGCCTCTTTTTTTTTTGTATTCTTCCCGTTTTAAGTGCTTGAGAGAGAAATTTGAAATATTTTATAAATAGTGATATTTTGTATATTCTGCGGATTTTTTTCAAGCAACAAAAAGTCAATTCCTTGACAAATTTCTAAAATCAATTTAAAACTCGATCCAATATTTTTTTATTTGAAATTTAGTTTTAAAAGTATTTAGAACTCTGTCAGCTCTCAGTTGTAAACTTTTATTGAGTTTTAAGGACTTATATCTCGGTTTGATGAAGCAAACTTCTAACGAATAATTGACTACTTTCAAAGCACCTAGCAGATTTTTTTGACATTCTGTGTCGGGAAACCATTTTGTCATTAATATCAGTCTTTTTAAAAGGCAAATTTCAAATTTAAGGAAAGCTCCATGGCAAGTCAAGATTTAAAACCCCATCCCACTATCAAGTGCCGATTAAAGCCACCAAAACTGGTACTCCTACTTCACCCTATCAATTCTGTCCTGCTCGGACATAGCCCTACTGAACCGAAGGAACTCTGCTCCATATTGTGCCATGACATCTCGATTGTAAAGGAGCCGCCTATCTACGGTTCTTCGTCTGAAGTGGTATATTAGAGGAACTGCCAATCTATCCTGTATTAGACCGCATTTATCTTAAAAGAGGAATGCTTCTGGTGGAATAAAGCCGCTAAAGCGTACACTTTTGAAGTACTCGTCCTTCTGCTAGAACGCCACGAAAATGAAATTGTTGGTCAAAAACATAGCTCTCGCAATGGGACCTCGAAAGAGTTTTATCACGTAGTTGTAAATTCTGTTGATTCGAATCATGTTGAATAGGACCTCGTCTGAATAGTGATGAACATAAGAAGATGGGTTGTTCGATGTAAGCCTGTACAGCTTGGTAAACACTGCTGTTCGAACACCCGAAACTTCTCCATCTAGAAAGGGGCAACGTTGCATTTCGTCAAACCGAAGATTCTTCTTGCCCTCGTCAGAGAAGCATTTACATATACGTCTGTAGAAATATTAATATTGATCTAACCAGATACCGAAATACTTCACTAAACTTTCGCTCGTTAATCGCTGTCGGTGCAGATCAACGATAACCATCTTTCGCCAATTCTTGCACGTACCTATCTTTTGTGGCCACAGCCCACGAAGTCTGGAACAGAATTGTCTCCGACTTCTAGACGTTTATTTTCAGTTTCCAATCGTCGCGTCGCAATATCGCTGAATCTTGTCGAAATCACGCTACAAGAGAATTCTAATGACCTTAACCTTTCGAGCCGTTCTGTACGCAATTAGATCGTCGGCGTACGCAATTGGCTTGGTTAGACTACTTCTCAGATTGTTGCTGAAGAGAATCGGCAAATTCAACACTCCCTGTTGAAGGCCATTTTTAATTTGGAATGTTGTGGTGGAAGTTACATTGCCACTTTTGACAACTAACTTTCTACCGTTAAGCATATTATAAAGCATATACACCCAATTGTTTGCTAATGCCAAGCCTGCTCAGTTTTAGATAAAGACCCTGTAACCATATGAGTCCTACACACTAACCATCACGCCACGGTTACAACAATATTAGTAGTAGCAGTGTAGAAGTAGTATAGAAATAATTTCAACCATTGTTGACTCTTTAAAGGTGACATGAAATATGGCCATACAATCCAATTTTAATTTATAAACCTACTTTGTTTTGAAAATCGAGCATCTTAAATCTTGGGCAGTTCTGAAATTTAATTTGATGTCCAGTTTAAAAACGAAAAATGGTAAATTTCCAATTCGTGGCAAATGTTGAAATGATTCATCTTAAAACCTTAACACGCTTGAATAAAAAGTTTTTGTTTATGAGAAAGAATATAAAACAGCTTACTTCAGCTAATTATTTGTTCCTTCAAAAATTTTAAGAGAAGTTCTAATGTTTAATTAATTTCAAATCCTCACTTGTCAATCAAACTCCCTTCTACACATAAATAGTATACACATGCATGTGATGTTTGGCTATGGATAAGGAAAAGTGCTTTGAATATTTTGTAAAATACTAAACCAACACCTAACGAAGTTTTTGTATAGTTAGAGACAAGAAATTTTAGAAACTGTTGAGTGCATATTGCATATATGTATGTATGCATTTATTTAACATACATGCATAAGGTATATGTTGTTAGAAGGTATAACTATTCTCCTATTTCAGCTCCGTTACGGTTATTATGTTCAAAGCACTATCAAAGCAATTTAGAAGCTCGAAGGCCATGTGTACCTATATATTTGGGTGACATCGTCCGTCCAATATCTTCTACTCACATATTGAGTCGTCTCTTGTGTGACCTGGAAATTGTACAAATTCTCAAAAACATAACGCCAACACCATACCATATCACAGCAGGGTTTTATAGGACAGAAATAATTTTATTTTATTAGGCAACTTTGGTGTTTCTTGTTCTTGTTCGTTGTTTGTTGTTCCTTGTGCAAGTGCAATCCACCATCGTATCATATAAAGGACTCCTTCCAACCGCACATATTCGTCCCTATATACTTCGAATCCTGATGAGGGTAAATTTAAATGCACGCTGAGATTTAATAGGACTTACTCCTACATGTTTGTGTTCTTATGGTTTGTGTCTCATCATCATCATCATCACCATATCCCAGCAAACCAAACCTCTCTTCCTTTATCGGATGCGGATCGGCTGAAGGCTGATGAAAACATTTCTTTTTTTTTTTGTATGTTCTGTGATATGGTGTTGTTGTTGTTATTGTTGTTTTGGTATGTTGATATCCTCTTTGTGAGTGTCCTTATACCTTCTTGTTTAGGATCATGTATGTGTGAGAGTTTTCGAATTTTGCATTTGCAAATATTTGCACAAATTTTAGAAAATAGAAGCATCTTTCTCTGTGATAAAAGCAGATACTCATTCATGTTCCATCACTTGGTTTGGTTTTTGGTTTGGGTCGGGGAGGGGGTCACCCTCGCCATTCTTCGAGTTATGAATAATTCAAGAATTTTCAAATACATACTTAAAATGTGTATGCGGTATTAGAATGGCACATGAGAGAGTAGCGATTGTAGGAGTGTGTCGAAGCAAAATGCGTTCGTTTCAATCATTTTTGGTCCTTTTGTATGAAACCTATATCTGGATGGATATGGGGGGGTGGGGGACATCATCTCTAAACGCTCTATATATACATACATATGTAAATGGAGGTGTCTTTGTAGAGCTATTCGCTGATGGCTGCTGGGGTGATGATGAATTCAAAGTTTCCAAGATTCAAGTTGGGGTGTTTTGGTTTGGTTTGCTTTGCTTGGCTTGGCTTGGCTGGGGTTTGGTATTGTTTGTGGTAAGCTAAGCTGAGCTGATATCTTTGTTTGTTGAGATTGAAATCTGTTTTGCAGTGGATTTTCGTGGGAAGATTGTTGTTTTGTACGCAAAATTAATGTTCTGCTACAGATATATTAGTATAAACGCGTACATGAGATTGTGGGAAGATTTTGACTTTTTTAAAGCTACTATGAATTAGATTTTGGATTTCAGAGTAATAACACAATCTGATTCAGGAATGTTTAACTACTAGAACAAAGATATAAAGATATGCGATTATACTTTAAAATACATACATGTAAATATATATGTATGTCAGGCTGAGTACACTTTTGGAAGACGGTAACCTGTATGCTAAATTTCCGAACTTGATTCAAGGCTAACCATAAGAACTTATTTCTTCCTAAAAACCATAAAAGAATCGTTGTAGAAATGTGTTCTTAAAAAAAAAACATATTTTTTTTAATTTTTGGAAAAATTTGTGTGCAATATTTAAATGCAATTGGTTAAAAAATTTATAGATGAATAATGTTGACAACTTTGTATATGTGAATAATTTTCCCAAAGAACCAAAATTGTACGAAAATCTGCTTTAAAAAATCCTTAAAAACATTTTCCAAAACATTTGAAGAAGATTTTGCAAATCTGGGAAAATTGTAACTCACAGAACAATAATCTGATAGAAATTTGAACTGAGAGCTTCTAAATACATTCGCGATATGACATATGATATTTTTGATTGGATGAAAATTGACTATCTATACATTTTTATATATTTTTCCTATCGACTTAATTTTGTAAGATATTGACATTTTAAGAACATCAAAACGTCATCCTAAAGGAATTACACTAAAGTTTAACGATTTTTCGTTCAGTTTCAGTAACTCCAAAATCCGGAATCATGCCCAAAAAAGAAAAGATTTTTGTTGTCTAGTCTAAAGTTATGTTTAGTTAATCCTTTAGACCTAGAAAGATTTAAATTTGATCATAACCTTAAGCATGAAACATACAAACTTCAAGTTTTATATTCATTTGAAAAAATATAGGTTTTGATATATTAAAATAAAAAAGGACCAAATTCATCTAATGAGGGTGTAAGAATCATGTTGTTATATTTCTAGGCTTCTAAGAGATTGCAAGTAAATTGCTTGAATTTTCTTTTAAAAAACAGGGCAAGAAATTAGTTACAGACATATTTTAAAATTTTTAAATTTAAAAATGGCGGAGTCTTAGACATTATCGTAAACACTACATTTCTGTTGATTAGATTCATGTATTACAAATATTTTTTAATAAAAAAATTTGTAAACGACCAAAAATGTATCCTTGCTTGAAGTGATCATATTATGATATGTGTATATATTACATGCTTTTTTCTCTTAGATAGCAAGTTTCATGGAAAATAAACTTTGAACGTAAAGCTAATGGAAAAGACTGATTGTATTCAGTGATTTCATCATTTATTTGGATGTTGCGCACCAAAATAAGACCGGAGGGAATTTAATTTTCGTTCTGTTGGTTTAGTTCTATACTAATACCAATTATTTTTAGAAATATATATATTTTTTTAACCAATTCATAAGAGTTAAAATAACATATTTACTAATTGGGTTCAACCCAAATTTAACCCTTTTATTCCTTCTGAAAAAATCATCTTTTTTTCAAACAAAAGAAAAAACACCAAAAACATCCGAACTTTCTGTATACCAAAAAATAACAAAACTTTTCTTTATCAAATTATCTGCTTCTTTTTTCTGGATCCACAACCAAAAAGTGATTCCTAATTGACTGGCAAGCCCTTTAGGATGTGTGATTTCAATTGCCATCATTTCATCACGCCCCGCGCCACATTCTCACCCGAAAAAAAAAATAAACACAAAAATTTATACTCGACCCGAATTTCTATACATATGTACAATGTACATACCTACATATGTATATACATAAAGGCGAGGCTTTATCGAAAACAAAATCAATTCAAAAGTCAATCGCTGCTACTGTTTCCGTTTCATATTTTTATATATACTATGCATGTATGTCATCCCTCCTCCTCTGTCCCAAAAAAAGAAAACCAAAACAATTCCAAGCTTATTTCCTATCGCACGAATCCCCAAAAGCAACAGAAACCAATCCTTTGAATCAAAAACAGATGACAAAAACAACAACAAAAAACTGAAAACTCAACTTAAAATGCTGATACCTTGGTCTCCCCCGAGAAGCAGATACAGAAGGCTTGAACAAAAAAAAAACTAAAACAAAAGCCCATCAGGCCCGGCAGACCAAACAGGAAATGTATCGGGTTGTGATTAACATTGGTAAACCTATATAGGTATCCATCCTTTGGTTGTTTGATTTTAAATTATTAGGGTTGATGGTTCCATGATTTACCTAACTTCTTTGTTTTTTTTTTAAAGGGGGTGTGATGTTGTGTGTTTATTTTTTGGAAAAGAGGGAAGTGATTTTGTCATATTTCCGAGCAGAAAATAAAACAATTTTATTCTTTTTATTCTTCTGCAAAATCTGAATAAGAAGAAAACATATTTTGACAGATTTCATTCCTTGAAGAGTCAAGAAGGGTTACATATTTTCAAATTATGTATTGTATATGTATGAAGGTATATGTGTTGATGAAAATTGAGTTGAATTGAAATTTGAAAGGATTGATTGAACCATATTGATTGAAATACAGAAATTTGCCTTTCATCATCTTTATCATCATCATCATCATCATCAACACCCTCACAATTTATATGATTTTGTTAGGGGGAATCAAATTTTAGTATGAAAATGGAAGGTTTTGTGAGGACATTTGAATTGAAATCACTTTCATTTCTTCATTTTGATTCAAATTATTTAAATATGACACTTGAATTGATACAGCAGTTTATAGCAGTTTACAGTATATTTGAAATCAGGTTCCGAGAATGAGTCTTGGCTTAGACAATATAATAGCAGATAGAGTTCGAAAACACATTCGACTAAGAGAATGAATGACCAAAGCCTGGTTGATGTCTCTACGAGTGGTAATCACTGCACGTACGTAATGTACATATAGAAACTTTTGTGAAGATTTATAAATTGCAAAATATGACATTTAAGTTTCTCCACCTTAGGTGGTTGGCATGGTTTCCGAAGCTACCGTAAGGATTATCAGCTCCAACTTACACTACCAAGAACATATTTCTTATAATTGAATTTTTAAATGTATGAATTTTACCTTCTATTCAAAAATTGTTGAAATCGGTTAAATTTGTCAATGCTAAAATTTTGAGAAATATCCATTTTAAGGTTTCCATGGTTTTTAGAAAGATGTATTTGTTCCTTATTTTCAAATAGTAGACATGTGCATTTAAGGAGATAGAAGCGTCCACAGGTTTTTCTCGAAACCTACTTCTACTTTTACCTCCTCCGGGTGCCTTATAGGGCTAACTACGACATACTTGGAGCTCAGGCCAGTAAGGAGAGGTTATGCCGGCTCTTGCGCTTGGACTTTAAATCAAGGGCCTGGTCATTCAGGTTGAAGGTCGTAAGTCAGGTTGACTTCTTAATCATGTAAAGAAAAACTAGTTGTAAAGCACCAACAAGCTTTGGATTCGAAAGGATTTACTGTTGACAACCCACGCAAATGGTAGTGCCTGTGGTGTGATGGATAGAGCGCAATACTGTCACGCTAGTGGCCTTTGGTTCAAACCCTGCCTCCAAGAGTAATTCTTGACATGAAAAGTGCTTTCTCAAATTAGCGGTTAGGATTCGGTTTAAAACTCTAGGTCCCCTCCATCCCTGATAACCTTACTCGCACACAGGAATGGTTGAGAATTGTAAGTCACTTTCCCCTAGTTCTCAAAGGAGTTGCGCTACCTAATTCATTTATTTTAAATACACGCAAACGATTTAGGAACAACGAACTTCGGATATGCTCTTGGAATGTTCGGTCCTTTAAAAGACTACGTACAGCCGAATAATTAGCGGAGGCCCTAGACTGCTACAAAGCAAACAAGCAAATATCTCCGCCATCCAGGAAATGCGATGGAATGGGCCGGGCAAAAGGGGTATGAAAAACTGCGATGCTTACTATGATGGCTGCTGACGAGAAAACCAAAAACGAATATTTGGCTTCTGACTTCTTCTATTGTTTGAAGGGTTTTAGGCTGTTCCAAACCGATAGGAGGGTTTCCTCTGGTGGAGGCGCAGCCCTATACGTGCGTGATGGGCTTACAAGCAGGTTTTTAAATGTAAATTGGATGATAACTGTCCTTTAAAATATGTTTTTGTCAGTATTATATGTAACACTGAGAGTATTTTGGTTGGATCTATTTACCGGCCTTACAACTACATAAGCATCATACCTTTAATAACAACTTTGGAGTCTTTTTCTTGTTTGTTTTCCTATACTATTATATGTGGTGATTTTAATTGTAACCTGTTGAATTCTCGGTTAACCGAAAACTTTCTTAGTGGATTGAGGGCACTCAATTTGAGTCCTGTTAATCATTCCACCCCTACCCACTTTACTAAAGAATCTAGTACATTACTAGATCTTTGTCTTGCTAGTGACGTTGGTAAGGTAATTTTCTACACCCAACTTTTGGCACCTGGCTTCTCCAACCACGATTTGATTTTCGTGTGTTTGGATGTAGCGTGTGAAGTTGAACAACAAAGGTTTTAATATCGAGACTACAAAAATATTAACGCAGCTCAATTGAAACCCTCTGCATCCAGACCAGTTAGGATTTCATTTACCACTAGGTTCCAGAGGAGAGGAAATGGAACACCACTTTGCGGTGCCTTTCTACTACCGAAACTTCTGGCAGAAGAGTTTTCCAGTTTTGAGTTAATTATTCTGCTTGTCAGCACTAAATGAATTAACTCCCCAAGCGAATTCTCTACTTTTAGAGATGTTAGTGCAGATGTGATTGCAGATGTGTCCATGTTTTAAAAAGTACCTTCGATGTCAAGGAAAGCAACCATAGTGAACTCTCTATGATGGAGGCAGTATTCGATGGTGCGTACTAGTGTTTGTAACGCCGCCGTTTCCACCGATTTACCTTTACAGTAGGAATGTTGAGACGTAGACAGAAGTCTTGTATCAATACTTGCCCTTAAATATATATCAATCAATATTTCTTAGATCTTAAGAAAGAATGATGATAAACTAATAGGTCGTAGATCTTTAGGGTTGACTTGCAAGCATTTACCTGCTTTGGTTTAAAAAGCTAAAGATGTTGAAAATTTTGAAAAAGCAGGAATTAAAAAGAAAGCAGAATATATTCTGCTAAGTTACCAAATCGCAAATCAAATATATTGGATGTGGGGGGGGGGCTTACTTGCTACCCTCCTACCCAGAACCCCGCGTTAGGACACACTATAGACTACAGGTAGGTGCGAAGTTGGGTACATGCAAACTTTTAGAATTTTTTAGATAATTTTATCTCACAACTTTAAATAAAAATTTTGAAACTTAGCTTGAAGATACCAAATTTGTACTGGGAACCTTTCTGCAATCTGATCACCTTAAGGAACTAAATTTTCTAAAAAATATATATATATACAAGGCCTGTTGATTTCTCTCATTGAAGCTATTTTAAAACTGTTGCACTTTAAATCGATTTTTTTTTTCGTCCCTTAAATGTTGAATTTTATCCCTTCATACCTTGGTAAGTAAGAGCTTAAAAAATAAGTTGACATAAACAAACCAAGAATGGAAGATGACAAAAACAATTTTTAAAAAAATGTAAAAAAATACATGAAACAAAAACAAAAGATAAATATTTTATATTGCTATTCCTATATTTGATGCACATTTTTACTTTATGCATCGAAGCAACAGCAGCATCCGTAATTTCACTCTAAGGGGATACCTTAAACTCTCTTCCTAGTCACCTAGATTTTTTTCTTCAAAACAATAACTTTACGAGTGTACACATCCATATATAGACGAGAAAGGATACATATATCTCTTTTTTGAAAACAATACGAAGAAAAGAAAGTGTGAAAGTATAAGAGAGTTATACTTTTTCCCCAGGAAGTCTTTTGAGCTTTGTTTTCGAGCAGGAGCTGAAAGTTACTACTAAAAAGAGTTACGAGTAAAGAGAAGGAGGAAGGTATTCCAGAATATAGCGAGTGATGACTTTTTGCTTGACTTTAAGTTTTAAGTGCTGTTTGGTGGCGGTGGTGTCAAGCGATTACCTGAAAGGTCCAGAAGGAATTTTATTTTTTTTGTTTTGCTGTCTTTTGTTTAATATGTACATAGATGTGTAGGAGTATAGTTTTCCTTTCTTTTGTTTGAGAGTATCTATGTAGGTACATATGGATTATGGAGGTATGTTTGTAAGTAAAATAAACGACTAAGAAGGTTTGTACTTAAAACTTTCTGATACTGCTGCACTTTATATCCATAGAAAAAAGGTTTAAGTTTACAAAATATAAACAAAGTGAAGGATTAGTATCACTTGTTTGTACCATAATCCTGATTTTTTTAACGATGGATGAACTGTCTTAAGTCTTAAGAACGACAATAGAATGTTTTTTTGTTTTATTTTCCTGTTTGATGTCAAATGACGTAAAATACAGATTTTCTGTAAAACTGAAAAAAAAAAAGAAAAAATGCTTGAGCTTGATGTTTTGATTGGTTTGATGTCATAACTTAAAAAGCAGGATTTTTGTTAAACTCTTCCATTTGAATTTAAACCCAATTCTTGTAAATAACACTATTACAATCTTTCATTTTAATTTTGACATAAAACTTCAATTTTTTTGAAATATTAGAAAATTAAAAATATTTTTAAAGGTCTAAGAAGTTTTTGGATAATTTTTCTTGTCATTGTTAAAAAGATGTATTTTTGATTAACGCAAAACAAAAATCTTTCGCTTTCCAAAATTTGGCATTAAGACCCATAGTCTAAAAATATAAGCACCGTCAAATGCTGAAATGATATTTTTTTTCATCTCTTTTAGTTTTTCAAATACTGGATCCAGAAATTAATATTTAGTGTCCACTCTCATTTATATCTACACTAATATTATAAAGAGGAAAGATTTGTATTTTTGTATGTAACGAATAAACTCAAAAAGTACTGGACCGATTTTAATAATTCTTTTTTCATTAGAAAGCTACATTATCACTGAGTAACATAGGCTATTATAGACTACTATAGAAATCTTTAGAAATTCCTATTAAAACCAACCGAAGGTGTACAAAATTAGCCATAAAATGTCTTTCATCGAATACGCTGCGAAGAGTATTAATGATAGGACAGACAAATGTTCGACAATATTATAGAATATAAAATTAAAAATAGGTGCGCACTGCACCTGTTATGCTTTTAAGAAATTTAAGCCCACCCAATATGTGTAATAGTACAAGACTATTGATCAAAGAATTAAGAGATAATGTGATTGTAGCAACTATCATTACGGGTCCCGCGGCCGGTCAGCTCGCACATGTTCCGCGGATCCCGATGATACCAATTGATTTGCCCATATCTTTTAAAAGGTTACAGTTCCCTTTAAAAATATCATTTTTCCTAACAATAATAAATACCAGGGACAAATTTTTTCCATAGTTGGTATCGACTTAAGGAAAGAGTGCTTTTCATACGGGCAATTGTATGGTGTACTTTCTCGAGTAGGATATCCTGAAAATTAATACGTTTTGTTGCCACCTACAAATACCACAGCCAACGTAGTTTACAGGGTGGCTTTAAGATAAGCATACAATTTTTTTCTAATTAAGTGATTCATGGTCGTTTTAATTAGCATGCTTATAACTTAAATATCTGTACCTATTTATGTCTACCCGTGCGAAGTCGGGACGGGCCGCTAGTTGTATATAACTTGGAGAATAACTGACTGAATAATTTTATAAAATGTCAATACTTATTTGAAAAAAAAAGTACACCTGTTATTGCCTTTATCTGCAAGTAGCAAATATTTATTTCAAAACCGAGAAAAGGTAACACGTTTCCTTAAAAAAAAAAAACCGTTAAAGAAAACTGAAATGGTCAAAAATTGTCAAACCATAGTTATTTCTTCTTTTTGTTTTTTTTTTTTCCATTTTATATTTTTCGATAAAAAATAAAACACAACAAAAAGTAAATGATAAAAATTTCAGAACGTGATGCAACGAAATGAGATTCGTATATCTTTGGGCCCTCGAGCTCTAAAGTTTTCGATTTTTCCATCCTGTTTTTTTTTTTTTAAATCAAAATCGAAAAATTTTGTTGACTTTTTCTTTCGTTTCTTTGTGTTCTATTATTTTAAGAAAATCGACGACAACGCTTTATCGAAGAAGATGACTTTGTATCAAGTTGTTTTCATCAAACGGATTCTTCCATCTTTTGATAAAATGTATGTGGGCGAATGATGGTTGGTTCGGTTGTATATCTTTTTGAAGTAATCTTTTTCTATATATTTTTTATTTTGTAGAAAAACTAGAATTCTAGGTCAACGGATACCACTACTGTCTTGTTTGTATGTATTAAACGTATTGATTTTTATGTAGTAGAAAATGAAGCAAAAAGAATGATAAATACACCCACTTCAATAAGTGAGGCACTCACTTTGACACATTTGTGGGGTTATTCATGTCATTCTCATATACATACCTACAATCTATAACATCCATAAATGTTTCTCTATCTTCACCTTACATCAACTTTTTCTTTACTCTACTTATTCTTTGAGAAAAGTCATTATTTTGACGAATATGAGAATTATGTACTAGAGGCATGTATAATGTTTGTTGACTTTAAAACTAATAAGCAATTTAAGATTTCGACAGTTCTATAAAAAATAATTTTTCTGCTTTAAGCCTTCATTTTTGTTATTGTTTTAATTGGATAGTAAATTATAAAATAAAAATTAGCTGCAACGAATACTGATAACTTCTTAGTTTCTGCTATTCATTAGGAATAAAACAATGATTGGAATATAGAATCCATTGTCTATGATTTCTGAGACTTAAACGACAAGTTTAGTAATATTTTTTTGAAATGTACTTTATTTTTAGGAAAAATCTTTCAATGGTATTTTTTTCTCTAACAGTTAAAGAAAATACAAAATATGGTAAGGCATTCGCTTAGTACGGCAAAAGAACGAGTATCTTTACTTGATAGTATGATCAAAGTTTGGTTCGATGTCAATCTCACGAATCATTTTGTACGATATATGTTGTTATATAGAATTAAGTAAGTTACTGCGACTCCAGCCTTGAGATGGTTGTTTTATTTAAGCTTTGGACGTACTCGTTTCAACATTTTATAGACAGATGCCAGATTAGAGGGGGAAAAAATGATATTGTTTTACTTCTTATGGTATTTTGGAAAACATGGCGTATGCGATCGTTCCCCAAGAGGTGCTTCGTGATACATATACTGACAATATCGAGATGTTCACACTACAAAGGTGGTCCAGGTGAATGTTTAGGACTGGAGCTAAAAATACAAATGAACAAGAATATAGAAGACAGGACAGATCTTTAGGGTACTTCAGTCATTTTTTTATTAGTGATTGTCAGATTTGAAACAAATAAATATAACTTTTATTGAACGGTCCAAAACGCAAACCAAAGTAAAACTGATTCATCCAAACCAAAGGGCACGGTTCAAATTTATTTATTCTGAATTTTATGTAGCGGGTGTTTTTTTTTTAGACGTCTGGTTTACATTCTGGTAATACTTTTATCGGGGTTGAGCTTTTTGACAGCTGTCACTTGATTGACGCTCAGTTTGCTCAGGTAGAAAATCGTGCAAATTTATTACCAAAATAGTTGTCCAGTTAGCGTTACATGTACCATTCATCCAAATAAACAATCAATTTACTGAAGGAAAGTGTAGGTAAGCGCACTATCTTGCGTCGTGGGCGTGTTTTCCAAGATTTTGAGATTTAACACCGCTGGACTATTTTTTGTGGGGTTATGTGAAGTGGTTTGTCTATGAAGATAAGCCTGAAACGATTGACGTCTCGCAAGTGAATTTTCGACTCGAAAATTGTTTATAAATTATAATAAAGCTAAATTCCTGCACATTAACATTAAAATATAAACGTTTAAAAAAACACCTTTTAACATTTTTGTTCTCCAAGCACGGTGGTTAGTGCGTAGGACTGTCATGTGAGGGATCTTGGGTTCAATTCCTGGCAGTGCCACTTAAAAAGCTTTTTTCACGGGTACTGCCTCTTACGAGGAATTGACAAATTCTCCAAGAGTAATTCCTGTCATGAAGAGTGCTTTCTCAAATTAGCCGTTCAGATTCGGCATACAAGCTGTAGGCACCCTTTATTCCTGACATGACTCGCACAAAGGAATGGATGAGAGTTTTAAGTCACTAGGCTCTGGTTCTCGAAGGACTGTTGCGCCACCTAATTTGTTTATTTATATTTTAACTATTAAACCTGAAAATTATTAACTGTAACAGATTGAATAAATAAAAATAAACCCCCTGAAGAATTAAGGAATAATTTGCAAAACAACTTTATTCTAAAAAGTTTCTGGGTAATATTTGTGTATTTTAGCTTTATCTGCTTCGAGTCTTATAGTAGTTTGTTAAATGTATTTGTATTATAGGTTGATTATACATTCGAGGTTAGTATGTCTTAGAATTTTACTTATTTTTTAAAACAATTTAAAATAATTGATCATTTAATTACTTTGGAGCAATTATAAAAAGCGATCCGTTTTTTAAGCCTTTAATCATCTTGGTTTTTTACCAACATAAATTATGTATACTGACATCTTATAACTTCAATATATTTTCTAACAATAAGGCTTCTCTTAAAGTAGGCACCCGCATAGAGGAAAAATAGAAAGACTTAATCTTAAGACATTCAACTAATCCCATATAATCGAAACCAATGTTATTCCTGGGGGGGGGGGGGGATGTGCGGTCAGGGTTCAATTACGTTAATTTCTATTACTGCATTTTCTTATACCTGCAGAAAGAAAAATAGAACAAGTGTTAAAAATTAACTAGCTCTCATTACTCAATACAAAAATGAAACAGGAAACTCTATCTATCTTGAAGATTAACAGGATTAAAATTACCGCAACTTAAGAATGTATATATGTACCAATTTAGGTACCCTTAACTGTAAATGTGATCTTTCCTTAAATAATATTGCCGACCTTACCTACACCTATTGTGTTCTAAGAACCAAACCGGCTAACACTTCCCAATTACGCACCAAACAAAATGAAGCCCCATCTCAAATTGCGTTACAACATGCTGCTTAGCTTAGTTAGGTATAACTTATACCTACTACCTACCGAATTAGATAAAGTGTAGCCTAAGTTCGCTGTACCATGTGCTGTGCGTGTGAAACCTTAATTCGATAATCTCTACTTGACCGTAATAAAATCGCAATATACAAAAGCTTTACAAACGACTATACAAGGGAGGTTTATATACCTACTCTTAGGCTACCTTCTTAATAGCCGCTATCCATATAACGAAACGACGACGAAGACGACTACGAAAAACCCTGCCTATATGTAGGTATAGTACATAAACACACAGATGCCAGACAAGTCTCTAAGGGTGTACGGTACGTATGTATGGAAAGCAAGTGGTTGGCGTAAAAATCAGAAGAAAAACTAGGTCATTGGGGTCTTATGTTCACTCATTTTCGATATTTTCTTTATTTTTGTGTAGAAACACTCTCTTCGTTTTTATTGAAAAAGTCCAATAATTTCAATGAGGGTAAGAAACCTTTCAAAAATGTTTCCCTCTCTTCATCACGCACTCACTACACAACTCCACCTTTGGGTGGGTGGAGAGTATAGTCAACTTGATTGACTTGCAACAAGAAAAGGTAATTGAACTTTTTCCTTTTTTTTTGGCAAAAGTTTCAGAGCCAAAATCAATATTCAAATACATTAGAATTAAACTAAAAATATAACCTACAAATAGATGGAAATGAAAAGGTCGGCACTTAAAAGGAGGAAAACAGTATTAGCTTCGGAAAGGTGAAATGGAAAAATCAGTGAAGAGTACTCATAATGGGTAGGTTAGGTATTATAGGTTCCTCCTGTATCGTATCTATGTTTATAAGAGTTGAAACTTTCACACTAAATTATCATTTTCGACCCAAAGTGTCCCAGAGTAATAAAGGAATTTTGTTCTATACAGGGTACCTACCAACCTTCTGATAAACAATATTACGCCTACGAAACTGTGGGAAAAGAAATAAAGGACACACGTTTGCCAGTAATAATAATAATCAGTTCAGTAATAAAAATTATCTTTACCCTTATTTTCTGGTTCACTAAACCAAAGAAATCTTCCAAGTGCTCTTTTTTGGCCTTTCTCTTACTCTTCAAATTTCCAAAAAAAGACTGAAATATATATTTTTTTTGATAGCTTCTTATATACATACATAAATACTTATAATATAAAATTGGAGATGGCTAACCTTCATCATGGATATTTTTTTTTTCTGAAATCACATTCGACTTAAATAGTTTTATGAAACTCTCTTTCATCGAATCGATAAGAGTGGTGAAAGGTTATATTATTTCGAAGGATTTATTTGATGTTTGCTGGTGGTTCCTAACTAATGTATACATATATACGAATATATGTATATGTATAAGTTTTTGATTTTCTTATATAGATCCAAAAGATACGAGGGTTCTTTTTCTATGGCAATTTGTGTTTGGTTCTTTTCTTTCTTTTTTCTTTTTTTTTGTTGTTGTTTTTTCTTGATTTGGATATATCAAATTTTTATTTTGTGCAGATTTGCAAATTTTATTAGATGATGAAAGTTGGTATGGTTCTTTTTTATTTGATGAGGATTTATGTATATTGACGTTTAGCTGAGGGGTGGTTAGCCATAAAACGCACAGTTGGGATATTTATATGGAGAAATGTGCGGTCTTGATAACTATTTAAGTATATAGGGGTTGACTTTGGAATGGAATGGTAAATGTTCACTTACAACTTAATATAAGTTCGTCTGAAGATACATTTTCAACTAATATTAAATAAGTTCATCATATCAATGTCAGTTGAAAAATTCAATAAATGGTTTCACTTTAAACAATTTAATATAAAAAATAGGGCACAAATTAACCTTCTATTTTTACTTAACATACTTTTTCTCAAAAAAATCTTTAATTTTCTACTTAAATTTTTTAAGTAAAAAGACTTAAAGAAAACATAATTAGAAGGAAATTTAATTTTCTAGAGCACATACCGCTAAGATTTATAAATTTCGAGATATTAGTAGTTGAAGTTTACGACTTTTTTTTTAAATTTAATGCTACTCAAACTTTAACGACTTAATATCTGGTAAACTATACAATTTAGCAGCATGGTGCTGAGATTTATGGTGAGGTTTTGAAAAGCTACTGAAAAAACATAGTATTCCCTTAAGGAAGAAAATCCAATGGATCCAACAAACTATTGAAGCATATCTTTTCTTAACGCCGGCGCTTACGAAGATCTTTACAGGATCATTATTGGAAAGACTCACTAAGTGGAAACATGAAAATAATCTCCTCATCGAATACTAAGCCGGATTCCGAAAGTGCTTTTCTACAACAGACAATATTTTCATCTTGACAATTACTGCCTGATCCCATCTAGAAAACGAAAAAAAAAGTACAAATAACTTCTTTGTAGAATTCAAAGCAGCTTTTGATACCATTTATAGAAAATCATTATTTCACAAAATCCCGAAGCTTGAATAATGCAACGAATGGATTATAATATGTATATTATCGGAATGGAACAGAAGAAAAACAAGGCTGCCTCCTAAGTCTATTTCTTTTCCCTCTTTTTTTTTTGGATGACCTACCAAGAGGTATATCTAACAAGGAAACTAAAATCAAAGCTCTGATGTTTGATGATGATTTAGTATTATGGCTGACGGTACGAATATAATGCAACTGATGATGAACACGCTCCAACATATTGTGCCTTATGAAATTTACAGCTAAACGCAAGCAAGTCAAAAATCTTGATTTTCCGAAATGGAATTGGATGGTATGCAAGAAATAAGAAATGGTACTGGAGAAACGAAGAAGAAATTAACAACACCTGGTGTAAAATTTTCACAGAAAAAGGAAATATTGTGCCAAGTGCTAATTTTAGAATATTTGAAGCAGTAGTTCGTAAATCTGGCAATTCAAAGAAGTGGAAAAAATCAAAAAATACTTTATCGAACAAATTTTCAGACACCATGTAGACCGGATTACCAACATTGTTCACAAATACCCTAAAGCTTCATCTTGGCTACATGAAGAAGGTGATGAACCAACCGGCACATCAACATAAATTTAAAATTGCTTTACATTTTAAAAAAACTGCAAAAAACATTTTGCAACAAATGGTTGAGGCTCTTCAGAGAACACAACGTTAGTAAACTTACTAATGTGCGTTAGCTATCACAAGAACTACTTAAAAAAGTTTCCTCCGCCAAATTTGCAGGTTTATACGATTAAATACAAGATAGCCAAATACGATTGACGAACAAGGATCTTCAACATGACTTGGGACCTAAGAAATACTTCAATGCAGAACTAAGCGTAGATATTATATCGACAATCTGTGAAAACAGAGGTGAACTCTAAACTTAAAGCTACAAACCATACGAAACAGACTTAGACTCAACATGTACCTCATCACAATACAGTGCCGTTCGAAAAATTTGGTTAAACTTTTTTTCGATTTGTTCGAATTTTATCAAATATGTTGAAATAACAACATATTTTTTTAAAAAGGTTTTGTTTTACGATGCGGTTCAAACCGTTTTATGATACAATCAGTCTTGAAATTTTTCTAAAATGGTCACACGGGAGCAAAAAGTGATTATACCGAAAAATGAATTTTTTAGGTACCTGCCTCATTTTTAAGGATTAAAGAAAAATACTTTTTTGGTGCATTTTTTTGCTTCTCAGAAACATGTTGTGCATAATTAGTTCTTTGTTGGACCTCCTCTTGCTTTTATTACGGCTGCCCATTAGCGAGGCATTGAATGAGATAGGTTTTTCCATACGGATACAGGTATCGTGTTCCAGGTCCGGGTAAGTTTTTTTTTTTTATAATAAGCACACATTTAAGGGGATATTACTACCCTTATTATGCAGAGGCACAGTGTGAGCACTAGGAAGAGGAGAGAGGGTTTAAAAGGAGATGTCGGTGCACATTGGTTTTGAATTCCTGAATATTGCAATTACTAGGAAAGACAGAGTGTGGTAAGGCATTCCACATTCGCGTAGTACGGCTAAAGAACAAATCGCTGTATTTGACAGTACGGTTGAAGTTGGGCTCGATGGTATACTGATGAAGTGATGAGCATTCCTAGAAGCGCGAGTATTACGGTTGAACTGTTTAAGGGGAGGAATGCAACTGGCTATTTTACTAGAGCATAAGCCGTTAAAATAACGGTAAAAAAGGGTCAGACAATGGACCTTACCACGATGTTCAAGCGAAGTAAATGAACTTATAATGATATTATCATCTATCAATTTAAATGCTCTACGCTCAATACTGTCCAAGAGGTGTAAGTTGCAGGAGCACCAGCCCAGAGATGGGAGTTATACTCAAGCTTTGGACGTATGTAAGTCTTATAGATAACAGCCAGATCAGGAGGGGTGAAATATTTCTTGCATCGCCTAAGGAAACCCAAACACCTTGCGGCATTTTTGGCGACATCGCGTATGTGATCATTCCACAAGAGGTGGTTGGTGACACACATACCGAGAATATCGAGGGGTTCAGTCTCATTGATGCAAGTGCCATCCATGGATAATGGCAATGGGGGTATATCTCGCTTTAACAATACAAGACAGCATTGCGTTTTCGAAGCATTAAATTCCACGCGGTTTTTTAATCCCCATTGTACAATGTACAATGCTGTTTAGGTTGGAATTTAATGAGCTTATCATATTTTGTCGTTGCAGTTCCACATCCGAAGAAGAGGGATGTGAGTCTGAAAACGAATATGAAAAGCTAAGGGTACTATCGTCAGTGAAACAATGTATTGGATTAGATATTGCAGACAGGAGATCATTAATAAAAATGAGAGAGAGTGTTGGAGATAGAACAGAGCCCTGGGGCACACCAGCATTTATTTTATGGTTTTCAGACTTGAATCCATCCAATACTACTTGTATTGAACGATCCGAATGGTAATTACTAATCCAATGAAGCAGGGATTCATGCAAACCGAAAGCACGCATTTTCGATAAGAGAGCCTGATGCCAAGCTCTATCAAATGCTTTTGAAATATCAAGTGTAATAATCTTGGTTTTTTTAATTCGTCAACTGACTCTTGGCGCTGCTTTGCAACCTCAAGTTTTATTATAGACCAAATATTCTCAATTGGATTGAGATCTAGACTATAGGGAGGCCAACTTATTACATCGATATAGTTTTCTTCGAAGTACCTTAGAAATAAAAAAAAAATCCAAATATTATTTTTAGTCATAAAAGTTTTAACTTTTTTTAAAGCTTAATGTTAGTCAGTCATGTCATAAATAAAAACAAGTTCATGCTTACAATTTTGGCTGTAGGACAAGGAGCATTGTCCTGTCGAAAAATGAAACTGCAAGTGTCCCCAAAAAGCTCAAACACCGTGGGCTCCCATACGTTTTCCAGGACTCTAAGGCAAACTTATGCATTGACTTTGGATTCTAGAAAGCTCATTCTACCTTTTTCCATCTCCAGAGAGGTATCCCCATACCATCACAACTTCAGTTTTGGGGGACATCCGCAAAATGCAATCAGAGCTTAGTCTCTAGGTTCTCTTCGCGCAAGGATTCTCCTATCTTCAACATGGAGCTTGAATTTTGATTCATTCGAAAAGATGACATTGTTCCAAATGTCTTGATTCCAATCTAGGTGCGTTTTTCTTTGACTCTTTTCAATACCGGCTTGAGTGATCTAAGTCCATCTTTCACGAGCCTTTTTTTACTGAGCTTGACGAAATTATTTTGCCTGTAGCTCGACACAGATCGTTTTTAAGGTGGACCGATGCCAACGACTATACAACACCAAAAAACGCCCTGAGCTTTTTTTCCTGCTAGTATTGCCGGTCTCACGATATTTTTTTCCAATTCCATGCCACAGTTTGTTGAGCAATATTCAGTCTCTAAGAAATTGAGACGTGACAGACACAAAATATTGGCTTGATGTTCCGAACTGATTTTTCCCATTTTAGTATTGAACTACTATCACGAGCCAAATGCAGCTCTTATTGATAATTACATCAATTTTTATACAGTGTTTGAATGACATGTTGATACCTAATGCAAAAAAAAAACCGTAGCGTTCCTAAATTCCAAGAACAGATCTCGAAAAGAGTAATAATAAGTTAAGGTCAACGTAGCCATACCAATCCCAACGGAAACATACGTAATCCCAACTGTAAATAAGACCAACTGATCGTAAAATATCAGAACAATGGAAATGAACAATGTTCTCAAATTTCAATTAAGAAGAAGTCGTAAAAGTATTTTAATTAAAAGTAGATGACTAACTGTAAAGAACTCTTTGTTCTCATCTAATATAAATAGTACTCCAACAATGGAGATAAGTTTATGTCTTGTTTGAAACCGAAAGTGATCGGTTGTGTTTGTTAGATCTAAGTTAAAATAAAACTTTTTTAAAACTTACTTAATGTAAGTAAAATAATAATTGGCGACCGTGACAGGACAGATATCCTAAAAGCCTGAACATACAAAGTAAGGTTGAATATCTGTCGAAACGTGGTTAAGTGCGTGTGTGAAGAAGAAACCAAAAACTTAAAAGAATATAAGTATCCTTCAAAGAAAGGAGAAAAATAGTGAAAAAAGTATCCAAAGAACGGAGAAAAATTTCGTTGTTAAGTGAAAAGAAAAAAACACCCAAACAAAAATTAGTTCTCAGTGTAAAACAAAATAGTGAAAGTTTATAATAGAATGCCAAACGATTCCCCCGCAACCCGAACAACCCCCGTAAGACGAGCAGAGATAAGATTATATTTGCTCAAGGATCAAAACCCAACTTACGCTAAAGATCTAAAGAATATGATTAACGAGAGAATCCAGCTTAGTGCTCCAAGTGATAATAGAAGAAATTATACACAATAAAAAAGAAAACAAAAAAAAAGAAAAAAATTAATTCTCAGTGAATTAGTGAAACTAATGGAAGATAAAACCAAAAGTTCAAGTGACAATAAAGACAAAAATAAACAATTCCTAATCAGAGTGGAAAAAATCAAAGAAGTGTTCCGGAAAGCAGGAGAGGACATCAAGAACAACAATCTATAAAAGACCAAGGAAAGCTACAGAGGAAGAACCCAACATGTCACCATCCAGTTTATTTTCGTAAGAAGTATAATTATTAGTAAATTATAAATTATTAAAATATCAAAAATTATATTTAAAAAATTGTATGTTAAAAATATATACATAAAGAAAGGCAATTTATATTAAGAAACTCTTTCAATAATTTTAATTTTACACTCTGGACGAATTCATTAAAAACTTTGAATCACTATCCTTAAAAATGCCTGCCATTACTGAAGAACTAGTGGCTAGGTTGATAGCAACCAACACTGCATCCTTGCAATCAGAGATAGCATCTCTGAAAACAACACTAGAAACTTTGACTAAGACAAATGTAGTGACAGACTACTCAATTCAGACCATTTCAGAGGAAATAATTTGTAACGAAACACTTGATGTAATTAAGTCCCTACCAGAATTTTCAGGCATAAACCCCAATTCATACGTTAGTTGGCGTGAAGCTGCTAACAATTCCATATCACTATACCTTAAAGGAAGCCGCAAATACTTTGCTGCTCTTACGATCCTTAGGAACAAGATTACGAATAATGCCAATGACATTCTAACGAATCATGGCACCGTACTCAATTACGATGCGATAATTTCGAGACTTGACTTCGCTTATGCCGATAAGCGCCCCGCTCATATAATTGAACAAGAAATGAGTATTCTGCGACAAGGTAATTTGTCCATAATCGAATTTTACAACGAGGTAAATAAGAAACTGACACTATTGATTAACAAGACAATAATGACCCATGGAACAGACACAACTTTGACAAGGGAATTAAATAAAATGAACAGGAAAAACGCATTACGAATTTTCATGACTGGCCTAAACGGTCAATTATCTAATATAATGTTTTCCATTTCACCTGAAGACCTACCTTCAGCCTTAGCTAAAGCACAAGAGTTAGAGTCTAATAATGTTAGAGCAAACTTCGCTCTTCAATTCAATCGCACCCATGCCAATAATCTGAATCAAAATCCACGACATACTCACTCGAACAATAATCTGAGATTCCCTCCACGAAACCAAAACCAGATCCAAGCTAGGAATAACAAACCAGAGCCAATGAACTTGGGTAGTTCAGCTCATCGACCGATAACTTGGCAGGAGCAAAGGAATTTTGACCAACAGAAGCGGAATTTCAATCCATTTTCCCAAAATAATAACCATCAGTTCCGTCAATACGCAAAACCCGTATATAGGAATAACTTCCAAAATACATTCCAAGGTGACAAAAGACCTCACGAGAGCGCGCAACGAAGCTTTCAACCCCCAATCAAAATGGAGCGTGTTAACAATATGAACGAAGAAGCTTTTTTAGACAAGCGCCAGGATTACCCTTCATATTCAGGAACGACCCATATGGAAGAGAATTAAAAATCTTAATAGATACAGGTGCTACCAGTTGTTACTGTAGACCTAATACTTTAAAATATAAAGAAAAACTAGTAATAAATAAAAGAGTTAAAACAATAAATGGTTTCACCATAATTACCCATTACTATAATGTTTTAATGTTTGATAGATATGTTAGGTTTTATGAAATAAATAATTTAGAATCAGATTTATTAATAGGATGTAATTTGTTAAAAAGTTGCGGAGTAAAAATAGATTTCGAAAAGAAATTACTAATTTACAGGAACAAATTAGAAAAACTATTTATACCAGAAGATAGAGATGGATATTTAAATTCCATTCAAAAAACAGGAAATATAGAGGAATTAAGTGAAAATATAAAAGGAACAATTAGGGATCTTCATTCAAGAATAAATACCCAATTGCCATTTAGAACAGACGTTAGAGCTGAGATCCGTACAACTGTTGAAACTCCTATATGGAGTAAACAGTATCCATACCCACTATCAGCAAATAATTTTGTTAATAAAGAGGTAAAAAAATTATTAAAGGAAGGAATAATAAGGCCTTCTAAGAGTCCGTATAACTCACCAGTGTGGGTTGTTTCCAAAAAAGGAACAAATGAAGACGGAACACAAAAAATGAGGTTAGTTATAGATTTTAAAAAATTAAACGAGAAAACAGTCTCCGATAAGTATCCTATTCCCGATACTAACGTTATTTTATCAAATTTAGGAAAAGCAAAATATTTTACCACATTAGACTTAGAATCTGGATTCCACCAAATAAAAATGAAATCCGAAGATATAGAAAAGACAAGCTTTTCTGTAAATAATGGTAAATATGAATTTGTAAGAATGCCTTTTGGTTTGAAAAATGCACCGGGCATATTTCAGAGAGCCATGGACGATATATTAAGAGAATATGTCGGAAAGATATGTCATGTATATATTGACGATATAATTGTATACTCCGAAACTTTAGAACAACATTCTAAAGATCTGGAGAAAATAATAAACGTATTATGGGAAGCAAACATGAAAATTTCTCTTGAAAAATCAAAATTTTACGAGAAGGAAGTTGAATTTTTAGGATATAGAGTAGGCTATAATATAATTAAAACGGATCCGAATAAAATAGAAACAATAAAAAATTATCCTATTCCTAGAACGCTTAGACAACTAAGAAGTTTCTTAGGACTCACTGGATATTACAGGAAGTTCATAAAGAATTATGCAGGAATCGCGAAACCTTTGACAAAGTATTTAGCGGGAGAAAATGGAAAAGTATCCCAATACATATCAAAGAAAACAGAAATATGCTTGGAAGAAGAAGCTACACAAGCTTTTGAAAACCTTAAAAGACATTTAATGAATGAAATTGAGCTAGCCCAGCCGAACTTCAATAAAAAATTTGTTTTAACGACCGATGCCTCTAACGACGCAATAAGCGGAGTATTATCACAAGAAGATAAACCTATTACGTTTATTTCTAAAACATTGAATGGTACCGAACAAAATTACGCAACTAACGAAAAAGAGTTATATGCAATCGTGTGGGCATTAAAAAACCTTCGAAACTACCTCTACGGAGTTTCCAATCTAGAAATCCATACTGACCATCAACCTTTAACCTTTGCAGTTTCTCCACGAAACCCTAATACTAAAATGAAGAGATGGCATGCGATAATAGAAGAATACGCTCCAAAAATTATTTATAAACCAGGTAAAACAAATGTGGTAGCCGATGCACTATCACGACAAAATTTAAACCAAATGACTGATAGTTCCTCCACGGACAATACAGTACATTCGGCAGAAAGTAGCGACAATGATCAAATTCAAAATACGAATAAACCATTAAATGATTTTCGCCAACAAATATTGTTAGCCTCAGGTAGATTCACGGCACATGAGAGAATTCAAAATTTTCCTAATAAGACTCGCCATATCATAGAATATGATACACCAGATAACTTAATGATCATACTTAAGGAATATTTACAACCAGGAGTTGTAGCAATCTATTGCACCCCCGAAGACCTGTACAGAATTAAGCCCAAACTTCTAGAAACATTCAGTAACAAATTTCTTGTTACCAAATCATTCCCCAACGACATTATTCAAAAGGACGATCAAGCAGACATCGTCAATCAAACGCATTGTAGAGCACATAGGAACTACAGAGAAAATATTAAGCAAATCCATGATATGTACTATTGGCCAAATATGCGTAAACAATTTAAAGAATATGCCAGGAATTGTGAAATTTGTAATAAAACAAAGTACGATAGACACCCACAATTAGTACCAATTGGAGAGGCTCCAATCCCGAAAACGGAAGGGGAATTCCTCCACATCGACATTTTTTCCGCAGAACAAGAAAAATATCTTACATGCATTGATGCGTATTCAAAATTTTTATTAATCAAACCACTGGAGGATAAACTTAATTTAGAAAACAAAGTCCTAGAATTTCTTCAAACCTTTCCCAACTGCAAGAAGATAACTTTAGATAATGAAAGAGGATTTAGATCAGCAGTATTTAAAAATCTAATGGATAGATTAGGTATCCAGCTTTATTTTTGCACACCAGGTCATACCCTTACAAATGGTCAAATAGAAAGAGTACATTCGACTCTAATTGAATTAACAAAATGTTTAAAAGAAGAATATGAGATTATAGATACAACAGAAGCATTATTAAGGGCGGCCCAACAATATAACCAATCCATACATTCGATAACAAATGCAAAACCATTTGACATTCTTTTTAACAAAATACCACATAGTGAAGTCCCAGAAAAATTAGAGAAAGCTCAACAGAAAATGTTGAATAGATTTAATAATAAAAGAAAGATTAAGAGCTATAAACCTAAACAAATTATTTACGAAAAAATATTACAATTTAGAAATAAAAATAAAATGATGAATAGATATAGGAAACAAAAAGTAGAATTAGATTTAGGGAAAAAGATTAAAACAAAAAAACGTATAATACATAAAGACAACATTAAAAGTTAGAATTTTATATTTCAGGACATTGGCCTTGATAACACATTTTACATTTATACAAGCAAAAACTGACATAGTGGATTATACAAGAGAAAATTATTTATTATTAGAAAACGGCAACACTGCTCTCTACACAGATTTTGGAAACATTTACCATATTACCCATCTCTCATATTTTGAGAAAGTAATAGCAGAAGCTACTGCTGAAATCGAGAGAAACCTTTATTTCAATTCAGCCCCTAAGGAACATGATGATAATAATCTTGACATTACAAAGGACACTGACGTTTTAATTATAAAAACTTTGCTAGCACAACTACGTACGACTAATAGATATAAACGAGGAATTAACGAACTCGGTACAATTTGGAAATGGATATCAGGATCTCCTGACCATGATGACTTAGTCCTTATAGACAATAAAATATCTGAACTAATTACAAATAATAATAAACAGTTTGTAACAAACTCTGAGATTTTTAGTGCAATTCAAAAATTATCGGAATCTCTGCACGAGATAGAGAATGACGCACAATTGAGACTAGTTAGAGAACGCAATAAATTAATTGTAATTGAATTACAAAACATAGTGCAAACCATTGCATTAGCTAAAACAGGAACCCTTAACCCTGCAATTTTAAACTTAGAGGACATTAAAGAAATCACTAGACACGAGCACGGAAGTATGACCATGACAGATTTAATGGATGTTTCCGAATTCAAAATTTTACAAAATAATGAAATAATAGTAGTCCTAATAAAATATCCCATAATAATTCAAAATTGTAAATTATTCGAAACTAGGGCCATAAGCCAACCTGATGGTAAATTGGAAATTGAAAAAGAAATTGCCAAATGTGAAAATGAATTCTTAAATGTAAAAAAATGTAAAATAGAGTTAAGATATAGTTTCTGTAAACTAAGTAATGAAACGACATGTTTATCTAATTTATTAAATAATAAGAAAGCTGTTTGCAACAAAATAAAAGAAAAAAATCAAAACTTTGAAATTATAAAAGATGGATCAATTTTATTATCTGGAATACATAATGTTGATGATGTAACCATAAATGGAACATATCTAATAAATTTTAGAAACAAAACAAAAATAGATGGAAAATTGTATGAAAATCCAACAGCTATGATCCAAATTTATCTTAGAACGTATACAATAGATAAACTAGAAATTAAGAATTATTTTGAATCATATAATAAAGAATTGAAATTTGAGAATATAGACTTTATAGAATCATTACAAGAAGAGGCAATGAATAGCCCAATTTTTACATCATTCGTATTAATAATTTTAATAATAGGTGCAACGGTATGCATCATGTATTTAATTAAAGCAAGATCAATCCGGTTACAACAACAACAGGAAGTCCGCTTTAGTCACCTGATAAACAGAATGACACAGCTCACAGAAGAAGCGGGACGTTCTTCTTTAAACGAAGGGGGGAGTTAAGGTCAACGTAGCCATACCAATCCCAACGGAAACATACGTAATCCCAACTGTAAATAAGACCAACTGATCGTAAAATATCAGAACAATGGAAATGAACAATGTTCTCAAATTTCAATTAAGAAGAAGTCGTAAAAGTATTTTAATTAAAAGTAGATGACTAACTGTAAAGAACTCTTTGTTCTCATCTAATATAAATAGTACTCCAACAATGGAGATAAGTTTATGTCTTGTTTGAAACCGAAAGTGATCGGTTGTGTTTGTTAGATCTAAGTTAAAATAAAACTTTTTTAAAACTTACTTAATGTAAGTAAAATAATAATTTAATATGTTTGACTACAATTTTTCCAACAGCACTGTATGTCCAGTTTTGAAAACGATAAGAAAACAAATACTAAAGGAAGAAAATTGTAATAATATATTGTTTTATTCATTTTCTTTCAATATTTGTTTGTTTTTTAATTCATTTAAGAAAATGAAAAAATTTATTAAAGAGAAAGCATGTACTGTTTTATAATCTTCAAAAATGACCTTTTGGAAATAAATAGGTCTAGGCAGAATCGAGTCGACACGGAAAGTCAATGTGGATTTCGGTTTCTTAAAAAATTACCTTAAAGTAAATTGATATTAACTTATATCAGAGTAATTTATATTTAAAAACAATTTCATAAGAAAATACATACAAACAGATTTAAATTAAAATAAAACCTTTAGTTTGTTGCTTTAAGTTTATGCTCGTCTACGAATGAACAATAACATTTGTGTGGTATTTAATTCCAAAAATTATTTTGTTAAAAATGAAAAATATTATTATACCAACACAAACACAACAGTTATAATATCATCATCATCATAATTCCAATTAGCTTTTGTGCAAGAACATGTTTCATTTCTCAAGTGGTTTTCTTTCGAATAAACACTTTTGTTCTTTTAGGATATGAATTTTATTTTTGATGTATTTTTAAATAAATAAAATCCATTCGTATCTGTTGCATTATGCATCATGTTGCCACTACCACAGCCATATACCATCATAGCCACCATAAGGATTGTGGATATAGAGAACAATAAAAACGAAAAATGAAAAACATCAACCACCATACTCTAACCATATAAATAATAATAAATTCTCTGAACCTTTTTCCGAGAAATACTTTTAATTATTGTGAAAGCACACATCATATTTTCGAACGAATTGAAATGAAAAAACAACAGTACGTTCTCTCTTTACGTTACGTTCTCTATTTACTTAAGTCATTTATTTTTCTAAAAAATTACAAAATCATTAAGGAAGTAGTAAGCCCTAAAAAAAGTTAGTGCGTATAAAATTAATGAGAGTGTTGTATTGTTTTTCCTAATAATTCACTTAAATGTTTGAAGTTATTATTCACACCCAAGAAACCATATGGTTTGTCTGTCCGAGGGATTCTACTGTATCTGCAAAAAAGGAACATCAGTAGCTGCTTTTTCGCATTTCCTGAGAGGACTTGACACCAGACAAAAATATATGTGTGTGTGTGTGTTCTTTTTTATTTTATTTTGAAATACACATCCGGTGCAAAATAGTATAGTTTTCCTTTTGCCATATTTTCTCTTCCTCACCATAACTGGCCCGGCCTGCCTTGCCCTACCCTGCTGTTGCCCTGGTCTGGCTGGACTGGCTCAGCATGTGTGGATGTTTATTGCTCAACGAAATTGAATCAAAGCCACAATAATGGAAGGGAATGGTGCGATTTCATGGAGCTTGTAACCACCAACCACTTTCTGTTGGCTATTGCTATTACTACTGCTATTGCCTGTTTTCTGTGTTTACTTCTTTTTTTTAATTTTATTTGTAAAGGATTCCACATCCACTTCCACATGCTGAATATTATATATGTATGTATTTTTACTTTTTATGAAAACTTTCAAACAGACCGGAAAAGGGATCTCGTATTCAAAAAATTTCCAAAAATTATATGACCATTTCAAAAATAGAAATAAAAACAAAATTTAAAAAGAAAGCAGTGTAACGTTTGCTATGGAAGTTGTGTCAACTCAACCAGGTGCAATTTAATTAAACTTGTGTTTCATGTTGTAAAAATTAAAAAACAAAAATATTTGTATGTTTTTTTTTTGTTGTTGTGTGTAAATAAGACTCATGGTGTTTCTTGTTTTTGTATATTAATGTCCAAGCAGTGACAGTTTAAATGCTAAACAAATTAAAAACATTTGTCATTTTCATTTAAAGTAATAAATCATAGCTTTAAAAGTGGATATACATACATATTGCATATTGTATAAATACCTAAATTAAAATGTTTTTCATAAAATAAATAGAAAGTTCAAAAGTGTAAACCTTTTGATTAATTACAAAACTATATGGTTGGGTTATCCTTTTTATTTAATATTACGCGCAGCTAAGAACTTTTGGTATGAAGTTTTTATCAAAATGGGTTATTATAATGTATTTTTTAACTTTTCCAGGAAACGATTGTAACTATTTTGATGAGATGTTACCAGATTTTTTCGTAGACATTATTCAAAAATGTAATGGGTATTGTTTTGATTTTTTTAAATGAAAATTTTGAAATTTTTTAACATTTCAAAGCCGAAAACATATAAATAAGTGCGTTTTTTGGTATTTCATATATAGTATAGTGAGAAATTGCCAAAAAAACGATCCACAGTAGCCAGATTTTTGTATTTAAAAATTGGTACAACTGAAAGAAGATCTGTCAGAATAATAATAAAAAAAAAAACACACAAATAGAAAAAAGTTTAGTGAAAATCAAATGTTAAAATTAACTTAGCAAAAAAAAAACTAACTAAAACTAATAAAATGGACAATTTCCAAGAAGAAATGGTAAGAAAACATCTGGAAATTGAGATTCTCTAAAAAGAAAGTTCATTTAACAATTGCTTCAAGGAGGGGGTTTGTTCGTAGACTACTACATTAACATGTGGTATTGAAGCGAGCTTAAAGCTCGCCTAAATTCTTTATATACCTGAATCGAGCTGAAATGAGCTTGATTCGCCACGATTCCGGTCGGGGATCGGAGTCGAGTCAAAATTTGTGAAGAAAAACCTGTGTGGAGGAGTTGGTTTTACAGATAATGCGTTATGGTCTGTGTATTTGCATGTTTGTGTACAAAAAAATATAGTTTTGTTTTAACCAACTTTAAAAAGAAAAAAAAAATGCACATGGAGTAGGTAGCATATTCCTATATGGTGCTGAACTATTCAGTTTTTCTTTGTTTAACACGAATCAAACTATCTCATTTGCACTTCATAAGAAACATGGAAACGCCGTTTGCATTTCAGAAAGTGCTGTCAAACTTAATCATTTTTAAATCTATTTTGTTTTTTCCCTAATATAAAACACAAATGAATCCAAATACACAACTACTCAACGAACACAGCCATCGAGATACAAGTTCAGTATCAATCGTACCAACAATTGAGAACGAAATCACATAAGATCCATTCGAGACTCGTATAAATGTCAAAAACAAATCCATAGTAAGATCTTACTCTAACTTTTATCGGTGTTATTCATACTATAGATATTGTTTTTGTTATTCTAGTAAAATCCTACTATACTATGGATAGATTTTCCAACAAAACACGGGTAATGCAGAATTTCGTATGAGTTTGTATAAGGTTTTTAACTTTATTATCAAAATGGGTGTTCGTTAACGGAAACGTTGCGCGCATTGCTCCCATTTTACGGTAGACGTGGTGGCCCTTCATAGTTGACTCTTCAACGTTTGGTGGCTAAATTTAATACGACCGATTCAGTATACAATCAGCCAACACCCTTACGTTCAAGGAACGCAATATCGGCCGAAAACATCGCCGCAGTCGCTGAAAGTGTACAGCAGAACCCCAGGCAGTCTATTCCTCACCGTGCACAAAAACTCGGCCTTTAACAGATTTCAACTTGGCGAATTTTTCGTCGGGACTTGGGCCTTCACCCGTACAAGATCCAACTCACCCAGGACCTCAAAGTTCATGAGCATAGACAACGCCGTTTGTTCCCTGACTGGGCTTCGAATCGTTTGGAAGAGGACCCCAATTTTGGCCGAAAATTCATCTTTAGTGACGAGGCGCATTTTTGGATGAATAGCTGTGTTAAGAAGAAAAATTGCCGTATATGGGACAACGCGACACCAACCCACGAGAGGTTCACCAAGTGATAATGCATCCTCCAAAACATACTGTTTGTTTTGGATTTTGGACTGGTGGCGTAATCGGTCCGTACTTTTTTGAAAACGATGTTAGTGAGGCGGTCACCGTCGACAGCGAGCGCTACATAACGATAGTAATTAATTTCTTATTGGCCAAATTGAACCATATGGACCTAGACGACATATGGTTCCAGCAGGACAGCGCTACTTGCCACACAGCAAACGCCACGATTGACATTTTGCATAAACGATTTAAGGGTAAGGTTATCTCTCGCAGGGGTGATGTGAATTGGCCACCAAGGTCATGCGATTTGACCCCGCTAGACTTTTTCCTGTGGGGTTTCTTGAAGTCGCAGGTCTATGTAAATAAACCATAATCATGAGTTCATGACCAAATGAGCATTATGCCTAAAAAAGACATAATAATTTCTACCTTTGGGCATAGTTCGAGATTTTAAGTTATTTCTTTGAAAAATTCTTTGACTACAAATTTAATAAAATAGTAATCCCTGATCATTAAATCGTTGAAAAAATTAAAAACATTGCTAAACCGAGTTCTAAGCGTCTAGAATACCTTCAAATTTGAGGGTCTACTAAATCAAAGTGTTATTTCAGACTGAGATCTTAATCAAAATTCTTACGCTTGAGAACTTGAGGAAGAAATAAGTGAGAATTAAGTTCTAATTTTTCAATAAACCGCGTTTTAAAGACTAGAATTTTGTCAAGGAATCGGCGGTTAACAATTTAAAAATTGGCAAGAAAATCTAAAAATTAGAACTGTAGCAACGTGAAAGTTAAGAAAAACTGTTAAATACAAAAATTAATATGTTTTCAAATATTTCGTCAGGAAAATATTTGTCCAAGTTCTTTTATCGACAATCTGAAGTATTATTCAAAAAAAAAAAAAACAAGAGGAAATTATCAGTGTTGGTCACATCCCACTCTCGTTTTTCTTATTTAACAAGAAACGGTCTTACTTTACCAATTTCTCAGAAACTACTCCTTAAATGGGACCTTTACAACTTTTTTTACTTTGTTTTAATGAGAAGATACACACATTTTAAATGTTTTTTAATAAAATTCGCCCTTTGCTTCGTCTGATTTTTAAGGATTCAGATTAAATTTAACGTTTGTTTGTTCATCAACAATAAGAAAATTTAAATTAGATTCAAATAAAACAATAATCCCTGCCTTCCTTTTTTAGTTTTGAACTCTCAGAATCGACTCAAATCACTTCAATGAAATTCTAAGTTTTAGTTTTGTATACGTATAAGCAAAATAAGACTGACTATAAAGAAGTTTTAATAAATCTCAAAAACACATAACGTTTTTCTAATTTGTTTTCCAGGAACTGATTTTAACATTTCGATAAGATTTAAAGTCGATTCATTGTCGAGTAAAATTCGCCACAAACATACAACTTTCTTATTTTTACCGTCTGAAAAATTAAAGGAAGTTTTATCAGCGATTTTTCCGTTTTCTTATATCAAATTCAGTTTTTTTTTTTCAAATGTTCAAATTTCAAAAAAATTTGAGTGTTTTAACCAAGATTTCATATTTATATTATCACTCATACAAATCTTAACTGATATTGATTTTGAACTGAATTGAAAAGTTTACATTTTTGTCTTTTTTTAAAGTACTGAAAGACGAAACTTTATTTTCTTTATATCGTTAAAATCGAAGAATGTAAAAATATTTGTCTCTTTATTGATTTCGTTTAATTGAATCCCACATCAAACTTTCATACCCCCCATAAGGTATTATCACATGGTGTTTATTTTTAGTCGACCAACGCGCTTTTTCCTCTTTTGTCATGAGGAGTTTTCGGGTCTTCATAATTATTAATTAATTTAATTGCTTAAAGCTGTAAGAACTTATGTATGTAGGACGTACATAGGTGTGTCCTTTGAGTTAATTTTGAAATTTACGTTACAAAAATCCACAAACAATACCAAACTAAAAATAAAAATGAATTTATACTTAATTACTTAATATTTATATACCCACATAAAAATAGCAACCCGCCAATCTACAAAATGATTTATATTTCTTCACCTGAATTACAAAAGAACAAATTTTAACAAGGAAAATTGAAAAGAGAAGAAATCCTAGCATATTAAACAAAACCAAAAACGAACAACAAAACACAGATGAATGTTAAGGATGGAAACGACAGGTGGCGTCGTCGTCGGTCGTCGGCGGCGGCAGCATCAGCAACGATGGTGAAGGTGGCGTTGGCGTTGGCGGGCATCTTCATCGTTTCGTCGATCGTCACCATCGTCGTCGTTTGTTGTTGGGGTCGACAAAGGTGGTGGTGGCATCAGCATGAGCAGGAAAAATAAGAAAAATTACGAATGAAAAATTCCATTAAATTTCCACTTGGCTGACTTAGTGAGGAAATTGCCAGAGGGTTATTCATTTGTTGTTGTTGTTGTTCTGTTTCTAGGTATAAGTAAGGTACCTAACCTACCTCATGTTGCCACCAACATGCTGCCACTACCGCTGCCACCTTTTCGCCATAAGTTCCATTCTCGCTTCCCGCATCATCACAACCTAGAAAACTTGTGAAGGTTGTACAAAAACCTTTGTTGTACATTATAGGTACCTCAGAGTGCTCTGCAGTTGATTGACAGAGATGAGATGATTCTCAAGTATTCTTTTTCAAATCACCAACACAACAGCATGTATGGGTATGGTATGTATATGAAATGGATGTGTGTATGCAATATAGTTCTAGCATATGTCTAAGTAAAGTTACCTAACCTGCTATGGCTGGTACTTCACCCAGGAACATTGTATTCTACACTAAGGACACGTTCAAAACAGGATTTTCACAAAATGAACAAAACCTCTGTCCTGTCGCTACCACCATCACCACCGTGCACCACCACGCTTCACCATCACCATCACCACACCTGCTGCACCACCTCCGGCAAAACACCAGCAACAGCCAGGCAACACAAAAAATATATACGACAACAACAAAAATGCAGGTGAATGTACAAAAATGTGCAGCAGCGTTCCAGCAGAAAGCAAAGAGGAAATTTATATAGCTTAGGTATAGGTTATACCAACCAAAATGAAAAGGGATGTAGCTGTAGTTAGTTGAATGAGCATCACCAACTGCATGAAATACGGATATGACAAGGATATTTTGCCTTTAATTGCAGTTGCACACTTGAGTTACTTCTCAAAAACGTATTTCAAGTAGGTAGGTCGTAGGTTCACCATTCATCCAACCTAAAATCTATCTGAACTGCAGGAATTCACAAGTTAACTCAGAACATCGAAGGAACGAGAGAGAGAGAGAGCGGGAAAAGGGAGAGTGTGTCCTGAAAATTACAGACGATCAAAAGAAGAAAGTAACGCCAAGTGCATAGCAAAAAAAAAAGAACATGTTGCTATGAAAGTTAAAAGTAAAAATATGTAAGTAAGTTGAAGTAAATAGATTCCTAATGTGTGTATAGGTATGAGTACGAGTAGAATGTCCTTGTACCACATGAAGAGAGGGAGGGATTTTAGTTATATCAAAGCAAGTGGTACGTTGGTTAAGTCTAGATAGATGCACAAGTATATTGTATTCTATACTTGTGTACCTACTTCTGTTACTTCGTTCAAAATCAATTTTGTGTGGCATATTAAATCGTATAATGTGTTTGATATTGAATTTAACGGAAATTAATGTTCTAACCGATTTGCTATTCTAGTTTAAATGTTGGAATGGAACTTCAGGAAAGAAGATCGTCTATTGTTTAGTTTGAAGGACATCAGGGTCTTTCCTAATTCTTTTTAATTTCTAACTTGTAATCTAATAAAAATTCAGATTTAAATCCTTTGTACGATCATCAAAAATGACAATAATTAAAATGTAGTTTTTAATCAAGTACATTTTAATATATTTAGTGAAGAGTTAGATGACACATTTTTCACGACAAGCGTTCAAAATAGTGAAAATTATCAACCCTAGAGAAAAAGTGGTAGCGAATATTTTGTTTAACTCTAAGTAATCGAATGTCGAAATCCATAACTAGGAAAAACCTTAAGAACAATCTCAAAAAAAAAAAAAGATTAATTAGCTCAATGCAGTCAAAAGCTCATACAAAATGTTATCACTAAGATTTTTAAACAAATGTACTGTGGCGTATACGCAGTTTTTTAATTTATCAATTCTACCTTATTGAAAGTACATTTCTATGATGTAACACAGAGTCAAAAACAGTCATTATGCTAAGACAGAATATTCACAAGAATATTTTCTTCGAATGAGAGAAAACTTAGGAAATATTTTATCATTTTTGTATAATAGCATTTTAAGGTTCGAGAGCAATGTAGTAGGTAGGCTTTGATATCTATATCAAAAGACACGGGACCATACATTAGGTAAATTTAATTCCAGCATTCAATTAAATTACCTTATAGGATAAAATATAACTAAACACACTTCTTAAGTAGTACCCGTGGCATGATGGTTAGTGCGTTGGACTGTCATGCGAGAGGTCTTGGGTTCGATCCCTGCCTGTGCCACCTTAATTAAAAAAAAAAACAAAACGGGTACTGCTTCTTGCGAGGAATTGACAAATTCTCCAAGAGTAATGCTTGTCATGAAAAAGTGCTTTCTCAAATTAGCCGTTCGGATTCGGCATTAAACTGTAGGTCCCCTCCATCCCTGACAACAGTACTCGCACACAGGAATGGTTGAGAGTTGTAAGTCACTAGGCCCTGGTTCTCTACGGACTGTTGCGCCACCTAATTTATTTATTTATTTACTTCTTAAGTTTCTGAAATAATCTTTTCAGAATGATTCTCTTTAAGGGATATTTAGTCTGAAGGTTGCAGTACATCAGCACTCCATAAATATATTTACTCATTCAAGCATCATCTTAAACTCTAATTTAATAAAGATATGTTACTATTTTATGAACAGATATATACTATATATACTGAATACATAAAATGGCCTAAATTTAAGTTTGTAAGCAAAATAAATAAATTTTCTGACGTTACTGCTACTTGGACTTCTTAATCATTCTTGTATGAGAGTTGTGTCAGAATTAGAAGAGACCCACAGTTTTAATGCTCAATCCAAAAGGCTAATTTTAATACCACTTTTCATAACACGAAAATCCTCTTGGAGAATTTCCTCGCAACAAGCAGTACTCCTAAACGAACTTGTATGTGGAACAACGCAGGACTATTACGTGGCATTCTTATACTAATTCTTATGTGCTCATTACTTTATTATGTAATCATTACAGATAAGGATACAAAACATATAGAAAAGAACATAATACATTATTATTAAAATAATTATGACTTAGTTAATAACTAGTTAAGTAATAAACTTAGAGAATTCTGTATTCGTTACATATCTTCACAGAGTATAGATTTTACTATATAACATAAAACAAACAAAAATTCTACATCACCAAGTCCTTTTAAACACATAAAGTCGAATTGGGTCAAGTTGCAGGATCTTGTTGGACACTTTATAGAACCGTTCTATTGAAATCAGATGTCGTTTGTGTCGATATTGGTCAAACCAAGCAAACTAAATGGGCTATGATTGAAGGGCTTGCCATTGGCGGTGATTATCTTAACGTGAATCCGAAGGAAGTATGGATATGGAGCTTTAAGATCAAAATCCAGACCAAACTAGAACATTCGGGGAGAGACCGATGTATTTTGAACCAAAATTTGTTAAGACTCTCTCGTCAATACTCTCGAGCTTTATATAGGGTTTTTTCAATAAGGGCGGGTAGATGATGAAAATGTCAATCGTGGCGTTTGCTGTGTGGCACGTAGCGCCATTCTGCTGGAACCACATGTCGTCTAGGTCCATGTGGTTCAATTTGGGCCATAAGAAATTAATTTTCAACGTTACGTAGCTCGCTGTTGACGGTGACCGCCTCACTAACTTCGTTTTCAAAAAAGTACAAACCAATTACGCCGGCGCGCCGCCAGCCCAAAATCCACACCAAACGGTAACTTTTTGAGGTGAATTATCACCTGGTGAACTTCGCGTGGTTAGTGCGCCTCGTCACTAAAGACGATTTTTCGGCCAAAATTGGGGTCCTCTTCCAAACGGTTCGAAGCCCAGTCAGGGAACAAACGGCGTTGTCTATGGTCATGAACTTTGAGCTCCTGGGTCAGTTGGATCTTGTACGGCCCAAATCACGACGAAAAATTCGACAAGTTGAATTCTGCGAAAGGGCGAGTTCTTGTGCACAAGTGAGGAATAGACTTCCTCGGGTTTTGGTGTACACTGCGTAGCATTCTTATACTAATTCTTATGTGCTCACTACTTTATTATGTAATCATTACAGATAAGGAGACAAAACATATAAAAAAGTATATAATACATCATTGTTAAAATAATCATGACTAACATGTTTTATTTAGTAACTACTTTAATAATAAGCTAAGAAAATTCTGTAGTCGTTACATATCTTCATAGACTATATACTTTTTTATATATATAACATTTAACAAAGAAAAAATACTACGTCACGAAGTCCTTTAAAATACAAAACACACAACAAGACAAACAGTTATACCTGTTATTGGTCCTGTTAAAAATTCTGTACTGACTACACAGGAAACTTCTACTACTTCCGACAGTCGAAAAAGCATCAACAAATTAACATTTGTCGTTTCATATTAAAATTCTTCCTTTGATATTGTATTTCTCTTACTCTTTATAGTGACATTCATAATATCATGTTAAATTGATAAGGAATTCTACAGTGCACCTTGTTTTCTAATAAAAATATAAAATGTTCCTAAACAACAATGACAGTTCAGAAATGTTCACAATAGCATCAGCAGGTAAAGTTCTTTAACTTGTGATTCAATACAAGTAGACACACGCAATAGTTGCAACAAGCACTTTCAAAAAGATGGTGCATGCTGCAGCATCCTCAAAGCACATTTAGAGGTACGTACTGAACGGTATCCGTTTAGCAATTGAAACTATTTGTAATACATACATACATTATGGCATTTCGACTTTATTATATTGTCAGCATGCGAATACGTCCGTTCCCGTTTCTGAATATAAAAGTTAAGATGAAAGGAATACAACAACAACAAAAAAAAAAAAACAGGAATAGAATATAAAAATAATAATACTCTTACTTTGCGACACCAGATGCAGCAAATATAGAATTCAGAGGGACAATGAAATTGAAATCGTTCTGCCGTATAGCCTTGATGTAGCCTTATAGAGCCCCAGTATCTGTGTCAATAAATTACAATGAATTTATTATCGTTTTGGGAAATGGAAAAAATCCTTTATTCGTTTGTTTTTTTATTGAATAAATTTTTGTGTGAGTGTGTTTTCCTTCAAATTTTCAAATTCTCTTTTGAAACAAATTTGTTTTTTTTTTCTTTTTTTTTGTTAAAAGAGAACAAAATTTGTTGGCAGTTAAATGGGCAAAAAAAAATAAATTAAAGGGTTTGAAACTTTAACTTTTTTATTGATTTAAATTTAGAATTTGCTGAGTCTGACTGAATTTCAAAAAAAAGAAAAAAGTTTATATAGGAAAAAAAAAAAACGAACAATTTTGAAGGATTATGATTTAGCAGCATTGTGGGAATGAAATGGAATAAAAAGAAGTATATATGAGGCTATAAGTCATTTTATTTATGTTATATTTTAAGCAAAACTATTGAAGCGATCGATAGCTAAAAAAAATACATAAGCTTTCCTGGATTTATATAAAAAATAGTAGAGAATTTATTTTCTAGTTTTTTTCCAAGTTAGGATAGTTAAATTCATAGTTATCTTTTTAAGTTCATAAAGACCCCGATTTAATTCTTAATATTCGTCATTGATTTTTCTACAGCTGTGAGAAAGTTTTTAAGGATAACGTTGATATTTGAAAATTGTTCAAACGTTAGTAAATTGGGATAGAACGGATAAAGTTAATTTTAATGTAATTTTTCCAATTTTTTACATGACGTTTCATTAAGACTTTTTTATGCTTAAAGTTAAATAAAACAAAGTGTGCGATATATGTATCATCGGCGTTTTATATTAGTTTGAAAATATTAAGAAATTTTTCATGAATCTGGCAGATGTACCATGGTAAATTTAACCGATGGCATAGGTTTTTTTGGATTTAAGGGCCATTGGGATTTATGTCTTATTTTTATATAAAAATGGGGTCACATCGCACGATCTTGGTGGCCACTTTACATCACCTCCACATAAGATTACCTTTCGAATCACTCGCGTAGTTTCCAATGTCTTACACAGTTCAATTAATTGGAGTCAGATGTCGTTAGTGTCGAAATTGGCCATGACATTAATGCAAATCCAAAGGAAATATGGATATGGACCTTTAAAACAAAAATCCAGACTAAACTAGAGCATTCGGGGAGAGACCGAGTCTGTATATTTTGAACCGAAAGTTTTTGAGACTCTCTCGTTAATACTCTTGAGTTTTAAAGTTTCAGCACACAAAAAAGCTTTTATTTTATATTTATTGTAAAAATTGCTGATTAAAATTGTTTAAATATACAGGGTTATCCATTTTGCGGTTTCAAAAGTAAACGTACATAAAACACATATAAAATATCTTTTTTTATGATATTTCTTTTTTATTATAAAGTTTGAGCGTTGACATTATGTGTGAAATACTACATCATTTTATTGATCACCACGCAAATTGTTGCAAGCATCGTGTCTTTTGAGGTAATTCTCGACCAATTTTTGACAAATATTGGGGGTGTATCTCAGCCATAACTTGATGAATGTTGGTTTTTAAGTGCTCAAGAGTTGATGGTTTATCTACATAAACACGACCTTTCACGTAGCCTCATAAAAAAAAGTCCAGCGGTGTCTAATCACATGATCTTGGTGGCCAGTTGATATCACCACGACGAGAAATTACGCGGGCCGGAAATGTCTCTTGCAATAAAGCCATATTCGCTCGAGTCTAGTTGAAACCACAAATTCTCCAAGTCGTATTCTTCAATAGTTGCCAAAAATAAAGTAGGTTATCATATGACCATAACGCTCCGAATTGACGGTGACAGTCGATCTATCGTTGTTTTCGAAAAACTAAGGTCCAATCAAACCTCCGGACCAAAGAGCGCATCAAACAGTGACTTTTTTTAGATGTAATGGTCTCTCTTGAATTACTGGAGGATTCTAAGAACATCAAATACGACAATTTGGTTAACATGCCCACTGAAGAAAATTTATCCAAATGCAAAATACGCCATAATGTGCCGTAAACGACGTGGAATCTACACATTCGGGTCTTCAGCAACACTTATTAACACTAATTTAATTGATGCATAAATCTCAAAAATGATTTTTTCAGTATTTAGAAAAAATCGTGGGCCAAAAAAAAGTAGTATTTTCCAAACTGTTTCCCACCCAATCGAGATACACATCAAAAGAAAGGTATTTTAATGCTCTACCACCCCTAATTCTAATCAAAAAGTTCTGCGAGCTCTGGTTTCGGAAACATTGGTAAAAAAGTAAAGTTACAGAATTTTGATTATGTAAACCATAATCTCTTCTTAAAGCACGATATGTGGCTGTGACAGAATCACCATATTTGTAGTAGGTTTTAACAATTTGTATGGGTTGGGCGATAGTTAAGCGATCCATTTTCGTAAATGTCAGACTTTAAACTGACAAAAAAAAATCGTTTCACAACATAGTTTGACAGATGTCGAATTCCAGCCCTAAACTTTTGAAACCGCAAAATGGAAAACAAGTTAAATAAATAAAAATAAATTAGGTGGCGCAACAGTAATTTGAGAACTAGGGCCTAGTGACTTACAAGTCTCAACCATTCCTGTGTGCAAGTATTGTTGTCAGGGATGGAGGGGACCTACAATTTCAAACCGATTCCGAACAGCTAATTTGAGAAAGCACATTTCACGACAAGAATAAACCTTTGAGGGTTTGTCAATTCCTCGCAAGAGGCAGTACCCGTGAAAAAAGCTTTAGATGGCACAGGCAGGGTGTGAACCCAAGACTTCTGGCATGATAATCCAACGCACTAACCATCACGTCACGGGTAGTTAGTTTTAAAAAATTCGTGTTCAAAATCCATTGATGTAAAGTTTTGGATGAAAACAGCATTTCTAAAGTGAAGTTTTACCTACTCTAGAAAGGCAATTTAATTTCTTAAAGAAGTTTAACACGAAAAATGAAGTAAAAGTCAAAATATTAAGTACATTTGATGTTATATCAAGGCAATGTATCTTATGTGAATATTCGATAATTTCATTTGCTGATCTACCCATTCATCCAGAAATTGGCCTTAGAAATAATTTTGGAACCTATTATTTTCAATTTTTGAACTTGGAGCATTTGGGGGAAAAGAAGAATCTTGTGTAGTTGACATAAACTCCACCTGTAATGCAATGGGTATAAATAACCTTTTAGGAACCTAAAGTTTTCGAAAAATTTGCATGACAGTGTCCATATCCCAAACATTTTTGTCATTAGCCAGAAATAAGGAAAGTATTTAGGAAGTATACTCGTAAGAACAAGCTTCTATCAATTTTCTGTTTTGTTTGGATCCTTGAACATTTCTGTGTTTCAATGTCCTTAAAGGACAATTAAATGAATTGCACCTGCGATAAGAAAGGGCAGAACAACGACTGTTCAGTCCGTTAATTCTTGGGTAAATTAACAAATGCTTATTCTGAATAATCCGTGAGGTATTTTTTTTTAAATATCCTTTTACTATAAATGTCCTTTCACTCTTAACCAACTCTAAAATAATTATTAACCGGTTTTCATCCGAAGTTAACTTATCCTTCAGATTAAATCAGTTGCATTCGCCATTTTTTTAATGACAAATCTCATTTAAACTACCACCAAACTTAAGTTAATACTAACATGACAAAAAAAAAGTATCAAAACAATGTCCTTGGTTTTAAAAGACAGCGATCAACGACACAAGTTCCCATTTTTTTAAGTCAATTCCCCAACATGAATATTGTACAAACATAAAGCGCTACTTAAATTTACTTTATACGATTGCATTTGACATTATGCTGAGTTGAGTTACATATGTATGTATTTGTTTCGAGGTCATTTTCTATTTTGGTTTACTAAATAAATTTGTAATCTTCATATGTGTGTATTTTTGTGATGGTAGAGCATTATAACGACAACTTAAAAATAAAATTAAAAACAACATTGTTTTCTGTTATAAAACTTTTTAACAAAAATGTCATATTCAGAAGAGGTTTTCGTTCGTTTCTCTTTTGACACTATATCCTTTTTTTTAAAGCGTACAAAAATCCTTGAAGCTTATAAAACAAATAGGATTTTCTTTTCTCACAACTGGCTTGGTTATGGGTTAAACAGAGGTAGATGTGTGTACATTGTACATATAATGGAAAGTAGGATAAGTACACACATTTCAAACATGTTTTTATCATCATCATCATCACCAGGTTTTCACACAAAAAGAATGAATGAAAAAGTGAAACATAAATGAAAAAACATTTTTGGGTAAATCACTGATCCTTATTTTTATTTTTTTGAAAATAAAAGAGACTTCAATGAAAACAGAAAATACAAAATTATCATGTTTTTAAAAACAGAAAAAACTCAAGGATAACAGGGAAATGGGGAATACATTATACGAGTATAACGTGAACCTCATAAAATTTCATTGGCATTGATTACCCAAAAGGATACTCCTCATTATTGGTGAAACTTATAATACTGCTTACGTCATTTTTTTCACATTTCACATCAGAAAGAGGGAGCTACTTGAGGGAATAAAATGAATAAGTACGGATAAGGGAAGCAAGGAAGAGGGAACTGAAATGAGTAAAAGAAGACCAAATGACGACAATCTCCCTCATCACCGCCACTGTTCTTTTATCAAACTCAAAAAAACACTCTATGTTAAGTAAGAGAAAAGAAGAAAGTAAAAAACACAGAAAATAAGCTCACAAAGAAATGAAAAAGGATTTAAATTTAAAGTAAAAAAAAAAATAAACAGAAAACTCCACTGGGGGTGTGTTATGTTAAGAAGATGTATATGTAGCTATAAGTAACTATATCAATGTGTATGTGATAAAAAGTTTGTGCAGTAGTGAACTTCTTAGTGTCAATGACATTTATGCGAATTCAAGCTTTAGATAACCAACCGTGTAAACGTTTAGATTTTATTTTATAGCATTACGTATAGGTAGCTAAAGCTTTACCTTCCTATCTACTACATCCACGTGATGAAACCGAATGTCTAGACTGCTATTTTTTAAGGTTCTAACTTCAAGAAATCCAGCTACAAGCTACAAACTTTGACGTAGTTTTTCGTGTTGATGTCAGGATGAAAAAAGAAAAACCTTAAACCAACTCAAGCAGTAAGGCATTTCTAGGATGCTTGAATGAACAAATTTATGTTGAAACAAAAAAAAATAAAAAGATGAAATGTGTTTAGGATAGATACAGTACCTAAAGAGATAACACAAGTTAAATTTGTCTTCTTTCTTTTTGTAAAGTTAAAGGATCCAACAAGTCTGAAGGGTTTTTTTTTTTTAAATAAAATAAATATATTAAACACCTGAATGGAAAAAAATGATGTCGAAAAAAAGAAATTATTTCTATAAATACAATAACCATTCCTCTAGTTACACCCTTTTATGGTTTACATTTTACGGCTATAATCTGGGTTGGCTGGACTCATACCCATTAGTTAACTTTTTTCTTTGATATATTTCAAATGTTTCATTTTTGTTTGAAGATTTTTGGAAGGTATACAAAAGTATTTTTATAGTACTTAAAACAGTCAAGGGAGAGAGGGTGCTTCATCAAATGGAATAAATTTAAATTTTAAACAAAGTGAGCACGGTTTTTTATTATTATCATTACCTATATTTTAGATGTTGCTTAGCCTCTGACAAGGTTTGGCATTTGGGACTTGAGTACAAACTGCATAGGAATCTTCCCAGACAGTACTACGAAACGCTTAAATCACTTATGTATGGCACGACCAAATTTACTCGGAACTAAAGAAAATAGAAGTCGGTAAACCAGACGGAAGTGTACTAGGACCAACCTTGTTTTCTTTTATAAATAAAGGATATTCCAATGGATATCAATGGATATCATGGCAACTGCAATTTTGCTACCAGATAGCTTCGTTACACAAAAATTGCAAATTACAATCGATAAAGGTAGTGTTTTGACGCAACAAAATCGATCCATTTTACAAACAAAAACAAGAAATATTGTTTCAATTCTTATAAAGAGTACAAAAGTACAGAAGAATGTACTGGTTAATAGGAAATAACTGTGACCAATATATCCAGAAAAAAATAATCTATACTTATATTATAAAGCTGAAGAGTTTGTTTGTTTGTTTGGTTGTTTCTTTGTTTGCTTGTTTGTTTGAAAGGGTTAATCTGAGAAACTACTGGTTCGATTTGAAAAATTCTTTCAGTGTTAGATAGCTCATTTTTTGAGGAAGACTGTAGGCTGTATAACATCACTCTTAGACTTTCATTGCGTGTGCTTCGGAAACGGTTAAATGTTTGCTAAAATAATGTATGGCAGAATTTTTCCGCTTAAATAGTTCTAAAAAATAGTCTTCGACATACAAAAAGACATAGAAAATGAAAGCTTATTGAAAGTTAACAATTACAGCTATAAAGAGAATGTGATTAAGTTGCAAGGAAAAACATCGAATGTTAAATTCCAAAATGTTGATAAATCATCAACTTTAAAAGTTAAAAATTTTCAATCGGTGTTGAATAATCAACAAACCTAACTTCCATGTATAAGATTTAATTCCAAAGAATATAAAATACTAAAAAGGGAGCCAATGAATGTGCAGTATTATTATTATAAATTGAGAGACCTTAAATTATTTTCAAAAGTCTTTTCCTTAAATTTTTTTTTGTTATTTTTCGGTTGCAAAGAAAAGTTAAACAATAATTTGCATAAACAAATGTTTATGTTGGTATTATTTATGTTTCAATGTACTTCTTTAAGCTTAAATTTATACATTTATGCATGTTAACATTTTTATCAATTGTTATCTTTTCGTTATGGTTTTATTATGTTCCGACATATTTCTATATTAAATCTCTTCTTCAAAAACATTTTAAAATTTTTTACCAAAAATATAACACATCACACAAAGATAACATAACTTTTGTATATATAAACTTAAAGGATGTGAAAATACAAGTTCGGGCCCCTTTGAGTCAACATTTGAAATAACATCGAATGTTACCAACCAAAAACAGTTGATGGGTATGTTAACTTATACGAGTATGGTGGTATCTTTAAAGTTTTCACTCGTTGAAACTTAACGGCGGCAGTGGCAGGCTTGAAGGATGAAAAAGTTTGAATATATTTTTTTTTTTTCTTAAAATGAATTTTATTTGAATTTGAGTGCATAACTTTGACTGGGTAAAAGAGAAGCAGAGGAATAATATAATAATAAAAGTTGTTCTTATATAGTGTCTAGAATGTAATGTTTGTTTAAGACTTTTTGTTTTATTCAATTTAAATATAACTTTATGTTTATGTTTTTTTTTTTGTTTTTAAGTTTTAGTTTAAAGAAAAATTGAAGAAGTTGTTTATTATTCAAATATTTAAGTGAATTTTTTCTCTACTTGTCTAGACATACTTAACGTTTTCAAAATTTAGATATTATATAAAGAAAAATAAGACAGAAAAAAGAATTTAATTATACATATTACGACAAATATGTATGTAGTTCTTGCCCTAGACTATCTTTTATAATATTTGAGTGAGAAAAAATTAATTAATTCTTGATGAAATTCGTTCTTTTGGCAAATAATGCAAACAAGTTTTTCCCTTAAAATATTACTAAATTGAAAGAATATTTTATTTTTATAAAATCAAGACTGTTAAATCGTATTAAGAGATTTTTTTTTTGCAAACATTCAGACTCTTAAACTATTTCATAGTCCTTAGTTCTTTAAAAATGAAATTAAAACAGAATGAAACTCTTAGGCGTATAAGCACTTTTTTATTTAATTTTTTTAATCTAGTTATTTTGTTCTTATTTAATTTATCAATTGCTTCATATTACAAAGTGCATTTGCTATAAGATATCCTACTGATTTGTATATAACTAAAAAGGCATAACATAGTTTGTTTTTTTTTTTTAATTCTTGCCACTAGTGTTGGGAATTCCAACGTTACAAAGTATGTCACAATTTTGAGATGTTCGAAACATTAAATTATTTGAATGTTTTTTTTTTTTAACAACAAAAAAAAATAATAACAATAATAACTAAATAGTCTGGTTCGTTACCGATCTTCCAACCTCTCCCCCTTTAATACGTACTACGAATTGTAAGTCTATCAAATAAGGTATGTAGAAAAATGGAGGCGGAACAAAACAGCATACTTAAAGGAGCTTATAAAAATGTTGATGCTTCAAATGCATTTGATAAACAATTAGCACATCTCGATCTGTGACGTCAGTGGTCTAAAGTAGTGGAGTGCGTAGTGCACACGACTTCTAAGACCAAGCAAATCTGATATGCGTGGGTTCGAATCCTATGTTGTGCATAAAAAGTTTTTCAAATAAAATTGGATTAAAGCTCAGCACCACAAAACAAAGGAGACTGATGAGTGCAAAAGTGGCAAAGCACGAAATAGCTATATCTCCAGCCAAAAACAATCAGTGGTAGCACCTTTAAGTTGTTGTTGTTGTTCAAAAAAAAAACATTCAATGAAATTAAATGGAATGGTCAAGTCTAACAAGCTGACATTCTAGTACGAATAGTACAATAAAAATAATAACAATAATTAAATTATTTAATTTGTAAACAAAATATTGCTTTTGCTATCTAAAACTATAAGGTTAGTAAAGCGTTATCTACTTTGCGGTTAAAAAAAAGTATGGGGCTGGAATTCGCCATCTGTCAAACTTAGTTGTTAAACCAATTTTTGTTTTTCAGTTAAAAGTCTGACATTTACGAAAATTGATTGCTTCGCAATCGCGCAACCCATACAAATTGTTAAAACCTCTACAAAAATGGTGATTCTGCCACAGCCACATATCGTGCTTTATGAGGAGATTATGGTTTACATAAGCGTTCAACTACGCAAGCAATTGGCAAAATTGTGAAGAAATTTCAATAGACTGGATTGGTTCCAGATATTACAATTTCAGTGAATCACCGTTTCGCTCGTACCACTGAAAATATCGCTGCTGTAAGTGAAAGTGTTGCCGAAGACCCGAATGTGTCGATTTCTCGTCGTTTTCAGGATTTAGGACTGTCTTGCATTTGGATCTACACCTACGTCCATATAAAGTCCAGCTCACAGCAACAACTTAAGCCAGCTGAACATTCACAACGTCGTAGATACGTCGAAGGGGTGCTTGAACAACAGACGGTGGACGACGATTTTTCGAGCAAAATTTCCTTCAGCGACGAAACACATTTCTCACTCGGTGGGTATATAAATAAACAAAATTCTCGTATCTGGGGTTCTAAGAATCTTTAAGTAATTGAAGAGAGGCTATTACATCCACAAAAAGTCACTGTTTGGTGAGCACTTTGGTCCGGAGGTTTGATTGGACCTTAGTTTTTCGAAAACGAAGACTGTCACCGTCAATTTGGAGCGTTATGGTCATATGATAACCGACTTTATTTTTGACTGCTGTTGAAGAATACGACTTGGAGAATATGTGGTTTCAATTAGACTCGAGTGAATATGGCTTTATTGCAAGAGACATTTCCTGCCCGCGTAATTTCTCGTCGTGGTGATATCAACTGGCCACCAAGATCATGCGATTAGACACCGCTGGACTTTTTTTGTTGAGCTACGTGAAGACCGTGTTTATGTAGATAAACATTTAACTCTTGAGTACTTAAAAACCAACATTCGTCAAGTTATGGCTGAGATACCCCCCAATATTTGTCAAAAAGTGGTCGAGAATTACCTCAAAAGACACGATGCTTGCAACAATTTGAGTGGTGATCAAAAAAATGATGAAGTATTTCACACATAATGTAAACGTTCAAAATTTTATAATTAAAAAGAATTATCATGAAAAAATATTTAATATTATGTTTTATTTATATTTACTTCTGAAACCGCAAAAATGGATAACCCTGTATTTTATGTAAATATTGTTAAAAAAATAAAATAACAGAGATCGAGCTCATTTGTTAAAGAAATTAAGACAACACAATTATTCCCTACTCTTTAGTTCTTAAAAAACGAAACTGAAACAGAATTGTGCACTTGGGCGTATACTTACTTTTTTTATTTCAGTTTTTAAATCTATTTATTTTGTGTTTATTTTAAAATAACTTGACGAAATAGCTGTGTGTTGCAAAGTATATTTATTGTAAAATATACAAATTTGCTTATAACTTAAAAGTCTGTATAAAAATGTAATCTATTCTTTTATGTGTAGCAATTTAAATTGTGAGCACCTACGAATATCGTGATTTATATAAAGAGGGAAGTTTTTTCTTTGATTACTAAATGTTTTTTTTTGATTTATTATAAAAAGAGAAACTTTAAACTAGAAATTAATAAATTGAAATTGGTCCTTTTAAGAAAATTGGCAAACACATTTTTTTTTTAACTATAATTACAAATTGTCATTTCAATGACTGCCATAAATATGCAGTCAATTATTGAAATTATTTATGATTTTGAAGATAATATCATTTTTGTATTAGTAAAATATTCTAGCTCAAAAATAAATGCCTTTTTTTGTTATTGCTGCATATTTAGGTATTATTTTCTATAAATCAAAATTTATTTAAAGTCGATGTTTGGTCTCTAAAAAGACACACTAGTATCTCTCTAAAAACAATTGATTAGGACTTTAGAGATTTTAAAACGTCGCATAATGTGAACATTTTCTATTTGACAAATCAGACAGATTACACTAATTTACAATTAAAAGAGAAAACATACAAAGTTGTAGGACTCTTCTACTTGAATAGCAAATCCATACAACTCGAACCCAGTAGGTTTTTTTAAACTTTTATGTGTCAAGTATCCAATTTATGACAATCAAAAGTGAGCTTCTAATATTTCTATTCATTCCTCTAATCAGTTTCTGTAAAGTTCATAAAGATTCAACACGTCAAACTTTTATGTTCAAAAACCGACCATTAATAGGAACTTTTAAAAAATAAAATAAAGTAAACTTCCATACCATCATACATCAAAATCTACTCGAAGTTTTATCTTGAAAAATTCTATCAGAAAAGTTTACGTGTTTGTACTCTTTACTTATTTATTTCACTCTTTTTTTCCATACCAACAAACCAATTCACACTCAACCTAGCCCCAAGGACATTCATTATATATTTGTATGCAAGGATATTTATAGAAATAACTAAATATACATGTATAGTCCGACCCTCTCTTTCTATCTTTCCCTCCTTCCAACTATTGCAAATATGGAAGAACACATTTTTCTACATCCTGCTAACAAAGTTTACTTATGCAAATTGAAAAACGAAATTACACAAATTCTGTATGCAATAAGTGTGGAACTTAGGGAGAAGGATAAATACAAAAACAAAAATAAGAAACGTACAAAAATGATGTGAGGAAAATGTATACCATTCTATAATGCATGTTTTATACTACCATAAACATGCATACATATATTTTTTGAAAAACTCGGTTAAGAGATATGGTACTTGTGAGAAAGTGTATTCTATTTCTTCATTTCCACAGTAAACACTTTGGATACTGGACGGAATACAAAAAGAAACAAAATTTCTTTAAGATCTTGTTAAACATGAGAACCCATCATAAACATATGTAGTAGCGGATATAAAGGAGAGAGTGACAGGACATAATATGTATATGCGGTTGGTTTTGGTTGAGGTGTTGTTAGTTCACGACTTAAGTCTAAGAACATTGAAAATAAAAAAATAAAATTTTGTTTAGAAAACATATTCAGTATAGGTACTTACTATGTTGGTCGATAGAAATAATTTTCATCAGAGTACAGAGAAAGGAAAGTGCAGTATCCTTTGAAGATTGCTTCGAGCTAAATAATTTCGCTTTCTCAATTATAATTGAGTGTTGTGTTGTTTTGTGTTGTGTTGAAAGTAAACATCACATCACTAATTTACTTGTAAGACAAAGTTCACAACTTTGAGTTCAATTAGCATCTACTTTGTGTTTTTTAATTTATTATTATTATTATTGTAATTTTGTTGAAGTATAAATAAATAACATTTTCAATTTATTTTTAACTTCCCATAGGAAGTTATTGCAATCGGTCCGATTTGTCAAATTGAAAATTTTGACATTTCTCGACGTTTCAAGGTCCTTAGAGCGTAAATAAACGATTTTTAGAGAGATGTCTGTGCGTGAGTGCATACGTACGTTGGTACGTCCGTACGTTCGGGAAGTTTTATTCGTCGTCCATAGCTCAAGCAACAGTAGAGATATCGACTTCAAATACATTTTGTTATACAGATAATAATGCAGAAAGATGCAGAAAGTGCTTTTAAAACAATTGAGTGGGTGTTTTTAAAAAAAGCTATTTAAAAAAAAGTGAAAATTTTGGTAAACCCAAAATATCTCACGAACCAATAATGCTAGCGACTTGAATTCAATGTTGTGTTATGTATTGTAACGTAATACCAAAGAAGTTTATTTTTGGAAAAAAATCCAAATTATTGTTTTTTTTTTTAATTAGAAAAACTGGAAAAAAAATAATTGTCACATCAAATATTTTACGAACAAAAGATGGTTCACCCTCAAAATAATAAATAAAAGTTGGTAAAAATTTACTTTCGACTTAAATATCTTTTCAAAAATTTTAAATTATGGCTTCAAACTAATTTTATCTCACAGAAAATATTATTTCAACAGTGATTTTTTTCATAAAAAAAATAAAATCTACACAAAATTGTACGCAAAATTGGTAAATATTGATGTTTGGTTCTTGATATCTCGTGAATAATATAGAAGATATTGATTTCAAATTAATTTCATTCATCCAATTTGTATTTTTTTATATACAAAATAAAAACTTTTAAGAAATGTTACTAAAATTTTTAAAAATTCGTTCTCCACTAAAAATCTCGTTAAATCAAATAGATTTAGAAATCAAACTATTTCATCATATATGCAAAATGTTGTTGGTTACTTTTAAACTTTTTACAATAATTAAACTAACAACTTTTTTAACAAAACACATTTTTAAATGCATTATGTACCAATGAAAAACAGTGCCAAATAAAAACGTTTGCATTAAGAAAATGAAATTCTTAGTTAGTTGCAATATTCATTATGAATTATTATGTTTGAGAAACTTTTTTCATTTTATTATTATTTATTAGAAAAAATTGATGAACAATAAAAATGCATGTAAAGGGGTGGTAAAATTTTAAGGACCGATGTTGAATGTGAACCAAACCTAAACGTCAAGTTTTTCTCTGCATTTCATTTGACATTTATCAATACCAACATCGTCCTTTAAAATGCATCCACCCTTTATTTTCCACTTAAAGAAATACAAATAGAAACAAAATAATTTTCAGAATAATAATAGAAAAGTAAAAGCAAGTTTGAAAGGAATTGTGAAAACACATTGCTATTAAATTTGTGAATATTGCAAAGACAGGAAAAAAAAAAAGAACGAGTCAACTACATAGTACAGAATAGGTCAGGCCCGAATTTTAACTGTTGTGTATTATTGGAGAAATATGTATTAAGGTAGAGTTTTGTAAAAGCCTATTTCAGCAGAGCGTAATCCGTTTAAATAAGGGCAAGGCTGTGTAAACAAATCAACGATGTTGTTCGTATCAATTTTTTTGAATTTTATAAAAAAAGACAGTTCTTTAATTTTATCTATTTTATCATTATCATCATATTTCGTCGTTGCAGTTCCACATCCGTAGAAGAGGGATGTGAGTCTGCTAATAAATATGAAAAGCTAAGAGTACTATCATCAGCGAAACAATGTATTAGATTAGGAGTTGCAGACAGAAGATCATTAATAAAAATAAGAAAAGTGTTGGAGATAGAACAGAGCCCTGGGGCACACCAGCATTTATTATGTGGTTTTAAGACTTAAATCCATTCAATACTACTTGCATTGAACGATCCGAAAGGTAATTACATACCCAATAAAGAAGGGATTCATGAAAACCGAAGGAACACATTTTCGATAAGAGAACCTGATGCTAATTCCTATCAAATTCTTTTTAAATATCAAGTGCAATAATGTTACTTTCTCCAAAACTTTGTAAAGATTTGCTCCACTGTTCGGTGAGATGAAATATGAAATCAACAGTACTTGTAACCATATAAACTTCACACTAAATCGGTCGATTTTGATATCCTTACGAAGCATGAAAGTCTCTATAGATATCTGCTTGTATCGGAAACTATTTGAGAGATAAAACAAAGAAGATGAATTGAGGCATATTCGTATATAGAAACCCGGTTAGAAGTTATTTTTAATTTAATTCAAAAATAATTGAAAATTTATATTAAAAACTTCGTTTTGAAATAGACTTCTTCATAAACCATATTTTATTCAAACCTTTTCCGGGAAACGCTTAAAATAAAATGTAATACAAAAAATGTGTGTATATTTTACTTATGATTTCTGAGAATTTCTTCTAAAATCATTACAAAAATAAACATACTTAATAGGATTTTATTTATTTAATTTGAAATCATCATCAAATTTAAATGATTTCCATTAAAATTCGTCCATTTGATATTTTATCGAAATAAAATCAACAAAGTTTTTTGTGTAACGTTTAAAGTTAAATCGTTAAGTCTAAAAATACAAAATTGAATTTCTTTCCAAGAAGACAACAAACTCAAACCAAAAAAAAAACACAACCTTAGTTCTGTCTGTATTAATATATATAGGGGGTACATATATATATAAAATCCATTAAATTCAAATGCAGACATTTTCTATAACACTCAAGAGAATTTCTTAATTTTCCAACTGACCAAGCAGATTTCTCATCTTAATTATAAATCAATACACTCATTGTGTCCTTGAAAATTGAACATTGTTGTTTTTCTTTTTTTTTCTTGTCTTCTATCTTTCGTCTTCTAAGACAAGTTTACGAGTAGGAAAGGTACCTCTTCATAATCCTGAATTGTAATTTCATCATCATGCCCATACTATAAAGCAATTTCTATACTTTATTTATATACTTCTGCCTTACATCACCACTCCCTGCCACCCTCTTTCTCCTTCTTTTATAAGTTATTGATGAAGAATTATATGAACTATACCAATCCTTCCATTTTTCATATCTGCAACCCTTCCTTTCTTTACTGATGACTATACAGCTAATCCTGTCTCTTCGATATCCGTCCTAGAGAGCGCAGGACATAGTCTAGAAAAATCAAAAAAAAAAAAAGCTAGAACCAAAAAGAAAAGGGTAATTTTGACAAAAACAACAACAACAACCAAAAAATAAGTTTAAAAAAAATGTCCTTGATGATGTTAAAAGCTGTCGTTATTTTTATTATTTTATTTTTCTTTTTTCGTTTTCGAGGATAAATCGATTTCCAGGATGATGTTTAGGTATGTACAATGAAAAAGGATTTAATAGTGATGAAATAAAGCTGAGATTTGTTTTATGGTATTTTTTAAACTCATTGATGCAGATTTTCTATTGAAAGAAAAATATACTCTCAAACATAAATCCCAATCACAAATACTTGTGCTCTACAGGGAAAGAAAGAAGTTTATTTGTTCGTGTTTATGTTTTTCTTTAGCGAGAGTTTTATGGGATTTGTTGTGTTAAAAGTCGATTCGGAAATTTAAGCTTTTTATCGGCTTTCGATGTGATTTCTCCGCCATTTTCATGATTTAGTTTAGGTTATATAAATACTCATTACAATTGGAATACAAAAATGTTGGTTGTTGTGCATTTGGAGCACTGTTATTGAAAAACCCTTTACAAATATAAATATAAATATAAATATAAATATAAATATAAATATAAATATAAATATAAATATAAATATAAATATAAATATAAATATAAATATAAATATAAATATAAATATAAATATAAATATAAATATAAATATAAATATAAATATAAATATAAATATAAATATAAATATAAATATAAATATAAATATAAATATAAATATAAATATAAATATAAATATAAATACAAATATAAATATAAATATAAATATAATTATAAATATAAATATAAATATAAATGTAAATATAAATATAAATATAAATATAAATATAAATATAAATATAAATATAAATATAAATATAAATATAAATATAAATATAAATATAAATATAAATATAAATATAAATATAAATATAAATATAAATATAAATATAAATATAAATATAAATATAAATACAAATATAAATATAAATATAAATATAAATATAAATATAAATATAAATATAAATATAAATATAAATATAAATATAAATATAAATATAAATATAAATATAAATATAAATATAAATATAAATATAAATATAAATATAAAGATAAATATAAATATAAATATAAATATAAATATAAATATAAATATAAATATAAATATAAATATAAATATAAATATAAATATAAATATAAATATAAATATAAATATAAATATAAATATAAATATAAATATAAATATAAATATAAATATAAATATAAATATAAATATAAATATAAATATAAATATAAATATAAATATAAATATAAATATAAATATAAATATAAATATAAATATAAATATAAATATTAATATTAATATAAATATAAATATAACCAATAAAAACTTAGAAGCTGAAATTTAAATACAGATATTAAAGTTTTCTTCTACGTTATTTGAAATTTTATATTATCGTCCTAACTAAAGATCTAAAAATTTAACTGGGATGAAGGTAAGGCCAATATTTTTCAATCCTAAACTGATCTTCTTACCGTGGCAAAGTTTCAGAATGTAGAATCATAAGAATAATTTAGTATCTCAAAACTTCTTCACTTGTCATGGTTATCAACAAGGACACCACTAGTAAAAGTTTCCCAGACGATGAGAGGCTCTAATGGAAAAAAGGTTAAGATCTATTTTTAAGCTTAAAAAATTTCCCACAAAGTACTTTTTTAAAATAGGAGTAATTACAAGGAAGCATTTTTAAAAGAATTTAATTGTTACTGGTTTTATTTTGTATATAGAATGTGCTTTACCCCCCCCCCTTACTGTTTTCTTGTTTTTTTTTTTTCATTATTTGAGTTGCACCTTCCGCTCCCCATAAATCACCTTTTTATATACACTTTCGACCTTAAAATAAAGGATGTCACTTCAAATTAGATTAGAAACATTGACTTTCATTTCGCAGACTCTGTAAGTGTGTATTCATTTATCCTATATAATTTTTCGGAGTTTTCAAAATCATCCACCTGGCACCTGGAGTATGAAAATACGAAGGTATAGGTAAGTTAAGTACGCACAGACGCCATTAAATCTCAAACCTCCTTCCGTTTTATTTTATTTTGGGAAAGTATTTTACGCGAGAACCGGTAATAAAAACGAAATTGAACTGCGCATTTATTGGCCGTTACGGATATTACGTGCAAAGCGACGATTAAAATTGTCAATGAGATGAATGAAGAACAAAAACAACAACAACAAAAGCATACAGAAGAACCAATATAAGGATGTGGGAGTTGATGGGTTTTTATTTGTGTGTGGTATTTGGTGTGTGGTGTGGGTGTGTGAGTGTATTTTTGTTTGAAAAGTCCTTAAGGTAGAGACGAATTTAAAGTGAAGCCAATGCGAAGTGACGATATTGAAGATTGAAGATGATGAAAATCGTCCGTCGATTTTAATGCTTAGGGACTGAGCTAATTCGTCGTTAAAATGCATGAAAGCTAAAATAAAGTCACGCTATTTGATTGAGAGTCTGAGAGACAGTCCGACGATGATGGGGAGGTGGGGAGATAGGATCTTATCCACACACACACAGCGTAGGGGGTTGTTACTATGGGATCTTTTATTGACTTAGTAAAATGTCTTTTAAAATGAGTTTTCTTCAGCTACTTTTTCTTATTTTTCAAGTGGTGAAGTGAAACCTGTCTTTTTCAGTTTGAGTGTTTTCTTTTCTTTTTTTTTTTGAAATGTGCTGCAAATTATTTTGTATACCTACCTACATATATCTCTATGGTGACTTTTATAATAAAATGATTGTAAAAAGAGAAGAGCAGAATCAAATTCTTAATAGGCGATTCTTTATTTTAGATGAAAAAGATAAGGTATACGAAATGAAATCTATTGAATTTGACAATAAGCACTTTTTAACTTTTAACGCCAAAAGAATGCTAAAATGAATGATTAATCTACCTATATAATCATCAAAAGACTGAAAGTGAAATGGCTTTTAAAAGTTTTGATTAAAATTAAATTTCAAGTAGGTACTCGTACCTCTACAATATCTAGATTTATAGTTAATTAGGTAACTTTATGATGTTCGAAACAAAAGACCCAAGCAAAGAGATTTAGATCCTGGTTATAAACTAGGTAATCAAGACTCTATAGAAATACGTAAGGTAGATACGAGTATATAGTTGGTTGTTGAAAGTGGTGGAAAAAGTTTATTGTTATATAAGTTTATAAATTTAGGTATACCTACAGCTTATCTATACCCAAAGTGGTTATTAAGAAATTCATTATAATTTGTATGCCATATTGTTTTAGACAACGATTAGCAGTAATATATTAACTTAAAATAACTTTTGACAAAGTAGATTAAAGTTTAAAATTCAATTTTAGACCTAAAAATTGAATTTACGAAATCAGAAGCGGTTAAAGCAGGTCAGTGTCAAGAGAAAGAAAGCTTGGATTTTCAGGGAGGGCCTTAGACCTAAGAGATGGTTTATTAAATTAAAGGGTTTATACTTTGAAAATGTGAAGAAGTTCTGTTAAGTCAAATAAAATAGAACACCTTAATTTTATTTTAAGAAGAAGTTTTTACTTAAAGAGATTAGTCTTGAAATATAAGGCTTTGAATTGAGTGTTTAAAACGTCTCTTAGAATGTAAAAGCGATTCATGAAATATAACAAGCGACATAAAACTGTAAGATCCGGATTTAAAAATATAACAGTTCAGTTGTCAAGACCCATCCAAAATTTTCAAAAAGTGAAATGGCATATTAAGGCTGGTCACCAGCTGAAAAGCAGCTTTGAGTGCGGGTCTATAATTTAAAATGCGAGTCATTGCCAACACAGGCCTAAAGTTGTATAAACGGGTCTGGAGTAGCTAATGCAGCTCTTAAATGAATATTTAAAGCCAGGTAATTATTAAAATTAACACTTAAGCAGGCTCTTGAATTTTCAAGAGCGGTTATTAAATATAAAGTATTTAAATGTAAGGACAGGACAGTAACGTTGGTTAAGTTGATGTAGGTATTGAAATGTAAGGATTTCAATTAAATTAAATTACCAAAACTAGTCCTGAAACTTAAGAATTACTTCTGTTTTAAAAATATTAGTGCTTATCTTGCAGTGCAAAACGGAGTTTTGAGTTATCGAGGCTTAAATTACCAAAACTAGTCTTGAAACTTAAGAATTACTTCTGTTTTAAAAACGGTTTTAAAAATGTTTAGGCTTATATTGAAGTGCAAAACGGAGTCTTCAGTTATCAAGGCTTTAAAGCTTTAGAATATAAATTTACTGGCTCAACAAATATTGAACATTGCCATTAACTTTATTTGTATAGCCAAATAGAGTTTCGGCTTGGGTAATGCTTCAACTAAGAAAGTCTTAAAATACCTCCCAAAACTTCAAAATACATTACAAACTTAATTTTTTGTGAAAAAAAAACAACAGATGTTAAAGAGCTTGGTTTGAAATTATAAGAAACAGTACGTTAAACTTAATTGAGTCTAACTTTGAACCCTTATCCTGAACTAGTTATCATAATATTTTGTTGTTTTCAATTTTATAAGCTCACAATTGCTTTCGGAGATCAAGAAACATCATTGACGTCTACCAAATCTATATACGTATACATTCAGGAGCAAGACCCAAAATCTTAAATCAAGTTGTTAACTTATTGGACTTTAACCCTTTTGTAAGCCTTTTATGTTAATTAATATAAATTCAAATGTACCTATAACCTGCCTAACCTAACCTTCATAATTATTACTACATCTGATGAAGTTTCTTCATCATCAAGGCAAAGACAGGACAGGGACATATTGTATCCCATAGAGTGTTAAAGAACTATAGTGTATATAAGTATAGTTAATTGATGTCTTGCTTGTCATGGTCGGACACGGACATGGTAACTGTGTCAGGGTCTATCTTCCGTGGTGCCTAACCTATACTTACTTTACTAATATATATACAATTATAAACACACGAGCCGCTATGAAACGACTTTTCATGGTGAAAACTAAACACGCACATCGTCGTGTATAGAAATATACAGCTAGTTTAGTCCTTAAATGACCATGTTGTACGAGTATATGTCCTTAAACAACAAGGATTTGCACAAGTAGCCATAAGGCAGCCCTTTTCTCAAACTACCGCTAAACCTTTTCGACGAAACACAGTCAGTCATATCATAAGCAACTTTATCCTTTCCCAAAGGCTTTAACTTGTTTGTTCAACCAAAAAACCTCCCTCATATAACCCAACAACACCAACCCCGCCCCCCAGAAAAGCCTGAACTCGAAAAACGGAATGTCAGATTTAAGTGAGCCGATATGGATATGGACGTATTTAGATACGATATCAACGGATTGTTTGTTATTTTGCATACGTAAAGCATTATTTCATTTCATAATTAATTCATATTTGTACGGGGATATATTTGACTATTTATATATCTGTATACATGTATAAGTGGATGATAGATGTCCTGAATAGAAATAGCGTGGGAGTAGCTACTACATTCATGAACTTTACATATGTCTATTGCTTTATGTAGGGATGGGAATTAGTAGTTAGATTTAGAGTGGACAATTGAGTGACTGAATTTGGACATGGCATAGAGAACTAAATAACTGTGCAGGAGATATAGGTTTGGCTTTTGCCAAATGAATGTATCTCTGCTCTGTGTGTCTGTTGATTTGTCGAGTTGAAGGTAAATATTTGATAAACCCTTAGAGAAGAGATGATGGCTCAAACATACAAAACAAAATACAGAATCACACGTACCTACATACAGAAGAGCACCTATAGCTATAGCATACCTTAAACCATCATAAACATAGAACTGCTCCTACGATGTATATTTTCTATGTTTTATTTTTTAGGGTTCATTTACTCACTCTCTCTCTCTATGTATTGTATATATATATTTATCTTTCTTTATGTCAATTTGTTGCAGATGGAGATATATGTTATAGTGATGATAATCATGGACGGTGACTTCATACAGACGGTGATTGTGATGTTGATTAAACATAAATATTGATAAATGTCATAAATACCCAGAGTGCAATTAAGAAATTTCTGTTTTCTCCCAGTCCCCCATCATCATCATTATCATTATACGAGTACATCCTGGATGTTACCATGGAACGTATAAGGATGCTAATATAGACTTCTATAGGTAGTGTAGGTTTAGTTGTCTAATGTTGATTATAATAACTTACCTGGAAATAGAAAGAGAAAATATTATTATTAGCAATGTGATGCAGCATTATAAAAATCATTAATTTAACGTAATTTTATTTTGATAGACATTTGAATAAATTATTTAGGTAAATAGAATATAAGATACGAGATTACAGTAAAAGATAAAAAGTCAGTCTTATGTACACACATATTTAAACTTAATGATTACTTTAAAAATGAACCTTAAAAATGTGTATATATTGAGTGGATCTTAAGTTAAGGGTATGGTGAACATACAGACAAAAACTGGTCACAACATAAAGCTGACATTTTTTGGATTGCACCTATAATCAAAATTAGTAGTGGAGGCAAGGATATTTCAAGATTTACTGCTTTATTTATAAATGCATAATTTTTAAAGCTCGCGTTCAGGCCATTTACACGATTGAAATGACTGAGTAAAAGAAATTGTCTTAAAGGCATATTAATTTTTATAAACAAGTCAGTAATTCTTTAGAATCATATATGGAAGTCTGAAATGTCTCCTTAGTTTTAGCTGTTTGGAATGAATTGACTGTCAAAAATAAAAAATGTATGTGTTTTGAAAACATTTATGTGCCAAAAATTAATTGGTTGAACTTTATTTGAGATTTCACTCATCCGTTTTATTTATCAATATTGTAAAAATAATGTTATTGTAAATTTTTCATGTTTTTGTCTTCATTGCTCAATATCCTTTTGAAATAATGATCTAAAAAATGTATGGTAAGTTTTTTGTATGTATTGTTAAAAAGTAATCAAAAATTCCACGACTTTTCAAAAATCAAATTCATAAGAATCAGTACTCGGAAAGCACGCAAATCATGCAAATGATTTTTTTACTACTAATTTCGCACATGCAACATCTCAGTTATGATTTTTACAATTTTCTGACATGTAAATAATAATTCATTAGGTGTGTTTTCTTGGAAAAGCTATTCACTTTTTGGTACGGTTTTAAATGCAGTATAAATACAAAATCGTCTGTAGGATTACTGGCGATAATAGGTAAAGTGAAATCCTACTGTGGATAAATTTTTGACGTTCATTCGAGTCTCGTATACAATTTTGTTACTTTTGTTCTTAGATGTTGGTTCCATTTATAAATGAATTGTATCTCGATGGATGTGTTCAATATTCATGGAGTAGTTACAATTGCAATTTTCCATGGGACAAACAAATCGGATTGAACAATTCGGCTGAATTTGAGCGATGGCCTGTGTTACGTTCACCTTTAGAGTATCGGTCGATTGTGGTTTATTTGGCCCCCAGGAAAAAATCTAATCGCGCTAATTGAAAAACCTTTTATAAAAGCGGTTTCTCTCTTATGTAATTTAAGTACAGTTTTTATCGTTTTGTGTCTCTTCGTTTTCGAAGATGCTTTTAAACACTGTGTTTTTAGTAGAAATGAACTTTTTTCCTTACTTCGATTCAAAATTAAATGAGGAGTCTTCAAAACTAGTACTTTCTAAAAAATGTTTTTTCTAAAAATTAGTTATTTGCGCTTTTACTTGACTGCAACAATTCACACACAATCTCCAATTTTTACAGAAATCATCTTCTTAAGAGTTGACCATTTTAATTAGATTTTTTAGCTAATTTTTTTCGCTAAGTAATCGATACAATTTTATAGAATTGTGAAGATTTCGAATTTACCGATTTTCAAGCTATCGCATTTGAACAATATTTCAAGAAATATAAAAGGAATAAGTTTCATGGGTCTTTTTCGAAAGCAATGATGTTCCTGGAAATAATTTGAACAAAGATTCAACAACAAACCATTTCTTGTGATGTGGTATTTTGGTATGCTGCTATCGGTTGCCTTACAAAATATAACCCAAAACCCTCATCTACACATAAATATTCTGTTTAAAAACCACGACGATGCCTATTATCAAATAAGTCACGAAAATCCCATGAAAAGTGTAAGGAATCATATCAGATACAAAGATTCCAGTATGTTCAGTACGTATACCTACACGTATCTACACAATATAAGGCGATGCTACCCGATATTGTATAAGCACTGTTTTTGTTCCGATAACAGCCGTAACTAATCATATAAAAGCCATTAAGGCAAAATATTTGCTATTGCTATTGCTATTGCTTATATGGCTTGCCTATACTATATGCAGCATTTTATATTTCTACTTGTTTCAGCTTAAGCCTTATGCTCCTATAGCATGTGCTATATGTGTACATCCCATCACCCATTTAGTATTTATGTATATGTAGTATGAACGAAGATGATGACGACGACGTACGGCCATGACAGTGACACCCCTTCAGCCTTGAGCCTTGAGAAGCCCTGCTGAATGCGAATCCCTTACAAATTACGTTACATTCAATATATCCTTTTTGCCCATTAACATTGCCAAAAGCTTTATCGTTTTTCTTGTAATAAAATGGCGTCATTAACGATATATATTTTTATACTGATGTTTCAGCACATTTTTTTTTTAATAAAATATGTGTGCAGCTAATACAAAATAAAATACACAAAAATAAAATATAAGCGAAAAAAGGGAGAAATCAATATTCAATGGAATATTGGGCGAATAGAGAAACGTTATAAAATATATCGGTGACATCTGCTTGAAATGAATTTTGTGAATCCCATCATCACACATATTTTGTTTTATTAAATTTCAATTCTTTCTTCTTGTTTGATGTTTTGAAATATAATTCCTTATAAAATTGAGAGTAGCTGTGGGTATTTAACGGATTTGGAAATGAGAAAAAAATTCGGCGTATTGGTTTTTTGAGTGATTTTTGAAATTCATATTCACATTGGGTTTTTAATACAGCTTATTAATTTTAATAATAAAGTGGATTTCGTTCGTATTATTGAGGTTATGTTACATTAATATTTTATTTTTATTTTTACAACATGGAAATTGTTATGATTAGTTTTTTTTTTTTAATTTGATAGAGGTCGAGCATTGGTTTGAAATTCAAATCGAAATGATTACTAAGGTGGGTCACAATTCTCGAAAAATGTATTTTTAATATAACACTTTTTTGCGTTTATGAAAATTTAAATTAGCTTTAATTTGAATTTTAAATAGTTTATCTCAAAATATGAAATAGCTTTTCATAAAATGTAGCTATTTTCTCATATTAAGTGAATTTTTTTTTTAATTTAACTTTCAATTGTAGTTTTTTCATTATACCAAAGCAGAGCTCTAATTTACAATTTAAAAAATTAAATTTTATGCAAAATATATAATAAAATAAAATGAATGCTTAGTTATAAAACATATGAAATTATAGGAACTAGAAGAGTTTTAAGAAAAACTTAAATTGATTGCATAAAAAAAAAATCGATTAAAAATCAAAATTTAAAAAGAAACTGAAAACTTCCCATCCCGTCTGTAGGTTTGTTTTGCTAAAAACTTTAAAAAAATATTCATAACAATATTTTACGTGAGATAAATAATTTAAAGCCAATATCTTAAATTTTTGAAAAGATATTTCAGTTGAAAATCATTTTATACCAAATTTTAGTAATTTTTTTTTAGGTTTTGACTTTTTGTAAAAAAAACTGTCAAATCGATTTTTCTCAAAATTTTACTGAATGTTGAAAACTATATTTTTTATAATATTTTTAAATTTGAAAAAGATACTTAGGTCGAACATCAACTTTTACCAATTTTTAGTAATGTTTTTTTTTTAGGTTTACATTTTTTCTAAAAAATTTGTCTATTCGATTTTTCTCAAAATTTTATCAAATGACACAAACGTTATTCTTCGTTGCATAAAATTATTTTGGAGATAAAATATTCGAGTTGAATATTATTTGGTTTTTCACCTTTTTTTATTTATAAAAAAACCGTTAGTTGAATTTTTTTCAAAATTGTATTAGTTTGGTATCACGTTACAATATATTATATACAATTAATTTCTAGTCGCTAGCGTTATTGGTTCGTGAGATATTTTGGTTTAACAAAAATTTTCTTGAGAGTCCTTTCAGCATCTTTCTGCATTATCATCTGCATAACAAAATTAATTTAAAGTCCATATCTCTACTGGTTCTTGAGATACGCACGACGAAAAAAGTCTCCCGAAAGTACGGACTTACGAACGTACGTACACACGCACGCACAGACATCTGTCTAAAAATCTTTTATTTAGATTTTAGGGATCTTGAAACTTCAAGAAATTTCAACATTTTCAATTCGACAAATCGGACCGATTACAATAACTTCCTATGTGAAGTTAATAAAATTTGTTGCCAAGTTAACCATAATTTTATGCACTGGTACATGTTTATTTGTAATGTAAATGTTTTTTATCATATTACACTTACAAAAATATACTATCAATCTGCAAGAAAATTACTCTATAACATGTCAGGTTTTTGAGATACATATTACTTTTAAAAATTTGAAAAGACACATTTATGTAAAACTTTTTGAGGCAATCTTAATTCAAGAAGTAGTTTTTTCTCAAAAAAAAGTGTGATGGTTTTCCAAATCTATAATCCTTGTCCAATATTTATAGTAATTTATAAAATTTTCGAAAATTTCACCTGTTTCACATAAATCTTAATGAAACGCTGAACTATTTGTGTTAGAACAGTTTTTAATAGATCAAAACCAAAATGATTTAAAAGTCTTCGTTTTTATAACGAATCAGTCTCCTAAACAAGGCTACAATATCAAGTTTTTTGAAATAAATTGCAAAAACATAGAAATAATATTGAAAACGGATATTTTTGAAATTAGGGCAGATAGTTCAAATCAAAGTTTGGATTCGAAATCAGCACTAAAAATCAGTATCAAAACGCTTTTTTCAAAAGCATAAAAAGAACGCATTTTTCAAAACTTCCAGGTAATACGTAGAATCAAATGAAGAATCATAGGTAGGAAGTAAGAGATGGCAGTCACATGCAGCTTTTGCTGCGCTACTCAATCAGCGCTGGAAATCGCCCTTTTGGTACCATAAGCTCGTTGGACCTATGTATTGAAAAATAAAAAGATATTATGACGGATTAATATTGACAAAATTAACGATTCTAGAGCCATTTCGTCAAGTTCAGAGCAAAATATTTTATATTAAATGTGTGCTCTTGTTAAATATCTTAGTTTTGAAAAAGTAAATTTTAAACTAAGCAGTAAAAGTGGGAATAAGTAATTCTCTTCAATAAAATACTCTTAAATAAAAATTATAAATATAAACATGTAATAGTTCCAAAAATAAAAACAAAAAGAAATCCTTAAATATTCTATTTCCAATTTTACATAGAAAATAACTATAAAAGTACTTCTGACGAGTCCTATAACATTGCAACTTTGATCCTTAAAAGTTTTATTAAGTATTTTGAAATACATTTCAACAAGAAATAATATTCACTTCAAGACACATTAAAAGAAACACAATTCTTCATTTGAGATTAATTTTGGCATACAAATAGTTGTAGCATCTTAACAAACTTAGATTTAATAACCTTTTCTAGTGGTGTTTTTTGTACAAACATAATGTCCTGTTTTTGCTCACCTGTACCTGTACATGTAGTCCATTTATCATAAAGCTGATATGTTATTCCCATTTGGAAGTTCTCAAGTCGAAATGATAATCCAAAATACTAATGTTTTTTCTGAATTTAATTTGACAAATTGTGATTCAAGAGCCTATGAGCTACATTATGAAGATCCTCTAGTTTATGCCCAATGGCATAATATTACCAACAAAAACGTACATACATACCAAAAAAAAAATACAACCCATAAGTACTCGCAGCCTATACGGGGGAGGACGGGAATACGGACGGTACGGTGGTGGGCGGATGGTTGATGGCGTGTTGGAAAAATTAAGTAGTTCTTAAGGTCATAAAAAAAAAGCATCGAGATTAGGGTAGAGATCTATAGACTTTCTTCATTTTTTTCTGTTTTCGTTTAGCTTTGGGGTAATATACCCTTTTTTTTCACTATATAACTGTTTACTATGCCATTTGTTAGTTCATGCGAATTTATATGTGTATGTGTGTTGTTTGCTATACGCACTCTCTGTTGGGTAATTTATCTGAGTCAGCATCAAAATGAAGAAGGAACAAAACAAAAAATTGAGAATTTATTCACGTCACTATCACTTGTCAAGTGTTGTGTTGGTTTTTTTCTTGTTGTCTTTATTCTAGAAAATGGTTTGACAAAGTGAAAAGGATTCGGAATGATAGATGTCCTAGAAAGGATACCAACCGGATGTGTGTATGTTGGTAGAGCGATAGAGCGGATCCTTTTCATAATCTTAATTTATATTTTTGCTATGTGTTTGTATGAAAAGTGTGTATAGAGAAACATTTCAACAATGACATAAACAGATAAAAGTGAGTGTGAAAGTGATGAAAATCTAAATTGGAGACTTCAAATTGATGGATAGAAATATAAGAACTTGACATTGACTGCATTGATCAAAAGTTGGGATAAGCAAAGAGTCGATGGATCAAATTTTAAGACAAAGTTTTAAGACATTTTTTGGGTGTGTTAATTTCAGTTTTTCACTCATAGTGGGTGAGGCACGGCTTAGGTCTAGACGGTATTTGAAATATGTAACTTCGAAAAACTCATTTTTCAGATTTATTACAGTTAAAATGTGCCAAGTCTAAAATTTTCTTCTGAAAATGGCTATTTTTAAGTCAAGTAGCAACTTAAAAAGTAAACAAAAACCCTCTATAGTTCTAATGGAAATCTAAGGGTTCAAAACTCAACATCTCATGAATAAAAAGAGCTGAAACTTTAAACTTAAACTATTTTAAACGATTTTACAGAAGAAGCGGGGTTTTCTGTAAATTCTTAACCTTTAAAGACGCTTTAAAAAAAATATTGTTAAATTGTTATTACTCCCATTTATGTATGAAAATTATCCTCAAAGAAACCAACAAAAAAAAAAAACAAAAAAAACTGATAAAACAATTTGCCACTAATAAAACTTGCAATGTTGACTTTCGCCCTTTTAATATGTCAATCATACCAATAAAACCTTTCAACCATCAAATAAAAACAAAAAAACACACCAACACACCAACACAAAAACACAAACCTCGCGCTATGGCCATCACACATCACGTAGCTCATCAATCATTCATTGATATCACTTAACAATATAAAGGAGGCAATTCTAAGCGGAAGTCGCAATGTTCCCATTTTGTGTGATTTTGTTTGAATGTCCCTTGTGGCATCCATAAGAGATACCAATACCTAGCTATAATGTATAATTTATTATAACACAATGTAATGTACTAATTACATGACAAATTTGATATTTGATATAACCTGTCGAGATGTCAAATTAAAAGTATTGGATAGGACAAGTTTTTGTTGTTCAAATCAAAATTGCTCCTAGTCGCGAAATATTATTTTTGTAAGTTCAAAGGTGAACATAATTTTTAGAAGTGTTTCTGAGTTTTAAAAAATAGATACTCGCTCTGGACAGGAGATCCAAAACAATTGGTGAGTGTGTCAAAAAATTAGGCATGTGAAACTGTCAAAATTATATTTGGCAGAGATATTGATTTTATTAGATGAGTATTTAAGGGTCTTACATATAACATCGAACAAAAATTGGTTTGAAGTGAGTACTTCAAACTTTAGGAGTTAAAAATAACTTTCAGTATCAGAAATTAGAAAATCAATACGATCAATTATGAATTTCTTAAGACTACCTTAATCTCTCAACATTTGAGCCATAAATAAGGAAAATGGAACATCCCTCCGAGAAATAAGGTGTATCCGTAATCGTGAGTAAAAACAATTTCCACAGACTTTTTGATACCAACTAGAACCATTTTTCACAAAAAAAAAAGTATATTTTTTAATCTCTGCAGAAATCTAGTGGCAACACTGTGTCGGAAGTGAACAACAAAGTCATGAAATTTATTACCAAACATAACACTGGACGGACAATCAACATCCTTACGCTGATGCCTATACAAATGTATATAAAAGCTGATTCTCTTCTGCTGACTCACGGTTTGTTTACTCGACCAGAAGTGAATACCCAACTTACATGAATGTTATATAGTAGTTTATTCGAGACATAAAAACAACCCACCACCTAATTCTAACGGAGTATTAACCGCGTGAGTCAATGTGATTCCCGCCAATGAAATGGACCAAACGAAAACACAGCACAGCCCGGGCCATGACGAAAAATATAGATACGGTTTCAATTGGTTTTCATCAATTAAATTTACTACACAACAGAAAATTCGCCGCGTTATATCAAATTGTATCGAGTATCAGAACCGTTAAAGGACCTAACTACCAACATCTGGGTCAGAAGAATAGAACAAGCTAATGTAATGTTAAGCAGTACTCGTATATGACTGTATTTTGGTCGGTTTAGTAGTAGTATGGGTATGAGTATTTTGTCTTTATCCTTTTGAAGTCAAACATTACCTTCTGGCATGGCTGGGGCTGCTGCTACTGCTGCTCCTGCTGCTCCTGCTTCTGCTCCTGTCGTTACTGCTGTTGCTGTCATTCGGGCTTAAATGATCTCGTTAAAGTTCGAAAAGGTAATAAAATTCAATATCAATCGACCAGCACATAGAACAGACGCGTTACGAGGATAAATCCAAAAAATAGAAGAAAACAAACAAAACAAAAACGAGTAAAAGGGATTTTTGTTTATTGCTAAGGAAGGTTTGAGAAATGTGTACATATGTTGTATATGTATGCGTTGACCGTTTCGTTTTGTTGTCATGGATGACCAAACGATATCAATAAAGAAGAAAGAACTTTTTCCTTTGTAACATTTGTTTTTTTTTTCACAAAAACACAGAGGGTAGGTAGGTAATTATTTTTTAAGCATTAACCTCGAGTGATATATCCTTGATAAAAGGACATAAAAATAAACTCATAGAAGAGAAGAACATGAGATTTTATTGAGAAATAAATAAAAAAGGTGGAGGAGAAAATCAAAAAGATTTTATTTCAAGGTAGGTAGGTATTTGATTTCGTTAAGTACTTAATAGGTATCCAACACAAAAATCTCTGCACAAATATACTTTAATGATTTTGTGAAAGAAGTGATTAGTAGAATTAAAGAAACGTGGCTATTTTTTTTAATATCAATAAACATGACATCACAAATTAATCTGAGGTTACAGTCTTAAGATTAAAATATGGTTAGGGAAAGTAATTTTTAGATTTTTTTAAAAATATTTTTTGAAAAAAATATTAAATTTAGAAAGTTTGATTGACTTGCCTACCATTTTATATAAAATATATATGTTTTAGAAGAAAAAAGTTTTAAATATCTTCCTGCAAATTTTGGCTTATTTTAAGATAAGTGCTTTTTTCGAAGCTTATTGTAAATGTGATTTAAGTGTTTTATGTTGCACTATGCACTCTTATCATTTAAAACATTTTTAAAGCACACAAATATTACTTTTTTGATGCTCAGAATTAGGTTTGTTTGCTTTGTTTTTTTTTCATGAATTAAGGCTTTTAAGAAATGTTTAAATGAATCGTTTTTAATAAAAGAGCACTAACTTAGTAAGTAAAACCCTAATTAAATTTCAAAAACTAAAAAGAAAACAAAAAAATTGAAATTTTGGAAGAATTATTTTTTAATTTTTTGTATTTATGTGCCAAAAGCACACAATAATAAAAAACCCAAACTAATAATTTCCTATCCGTACCCGTCTGTCAATTTGTGTAAAACTTTAAAAAAATATTAATAACAATATTTTGTAAAGGGTGCAAAATTTTAAGTCATTTTCATTTTTTGTTTCTTTCTTTTGACCAAACATTACAAATGGTTCACTAGTTAAATTTGTTTGTACAAGTAAAACTAAAAATAATGTTTAAATTTGGTACCAATAACTTCAAATATGGTTACATGGGTTAAACCATTTAATTTGAACATGAACCATTTTTAACTTCCCATAGGAAGTTATTGTAATCGGTTCGATTTGTCAATTTGAAAATGTTGATATTTATCGACGTTTCAAGGTCCCTAGAGTCTAAATAAAAGATTTTTATAGAGATGTCTGTGCGTGCGTGTGTACGTATGTATGTTCGTACGTCCGTACGTTTGGGAAGTTTTTTTCGTCGTCCATAGCTCAAGAACCAGTAAAGATATCGACTTCAAATTAATTTTGTTATACAGATAATAATGCAGAAAGATCCAGAAAGGAGTGTGTGGTTTTTTTACCATAACAATTAAATAAAAAGGTGAACATTTTGGGAAACCGAAAATATCTCAAGAACCAATAACGCTATCAACTTGAATTGAATTGTATGTTATACCGTGATACAAAACAAGTATATTTTTTCATAAATCAAAAAAACTGAAAAAAAAATAATTATCACCTCGAATATTTTTAAGAACAAAAATGTTTGATTTTATCTCCAAAATAAATTTATGACACGTCTTTGACATCTGGTATAGTTTTAAGAAAAATCGAATTGACAGTATTTTTTACAAAAAATAAAAATCTAAAAAAACATTACTACAAGTTGGTAAAAATTGAAAAAAAAAATATTACTTCAAGTTGGTAAAAATTGATTTCCAACTCAAATATCTTTTCAAAAATTTGAGATATTGGCTTTAAACTAATTTTATCTTTTAAAAAATATCGTTGTCAATATTTAATAACATTTTGAGAAAAATCGAATTGATAGTTTTTTTTACAAAATTAAAAACCTAAAAAAAACGTTGCTAAAAGTTGGTAAAAATTGATTTTCGACTCAAATATCTTTTCAAAAATTTGAGATATTGTCTTTAAACTAATTTTGTCTTTTCAAAAATATTGTTGTCAACATTTAGTAAAATTTTAAGAAAAATCGAATTGACAGTTTTTCTACAAACAAATAAAAACCTAAAAAAAAAAACATTACTAAAAGTTGGTAAAAATTGATTTTCGACTAAAATATGTTTTCAAAAATTTGAGATATTGGCTTTAAACTAATTTTATCTTTTCAAAAATATTGTTGTCAATATTCAGTACCATTTTGAGAAAAATCGAGTTGATAGTTTTTTTTACAAAATTAAAAACCTAAAAAAAACATTACTAAAAGTTGGTAAAAATTGTTTTTCGACTCAAATATCTTTTCAAAAATTTGAGATATTGGCTTTAAACTAATTTTATCTTTTAAAAAATATTGTTGTCAATATTCAGTAACATTTTAAGAAAAATCGAATTGATAGTTTTTTTTACAAAAAATAAAAACCTAAAAAAACATTACTAAAAGTTGGTAAAAATTGAATTTTGACTCAAATATCTTTTCAACAATTAAAGATATTGGCTTCGAACTAAATTAAACTTATGAAAAATATTGTTTTCAACATTCAGTAAAATTTTGAGTAAAATCGAATTGACAGTTTTTCAGTACAAAAATAAAACCTACAAAAATTGAGTACGCAAATGCAACTAAAATTGACAAAAACTGGTTTTTGATCGAACTATATGCAAAATATTGTTGGTAATTTTATTTTTTTTTGAATAATTCAACTAACAACTTTTTTAACAAAACACGAAAAGCTTGCTTTAAGCAAGACAAATCGGCAGACGGGATGGGAAGTTATCAGAGTGGGTCGCATCCCAAAATCTTTTTTTTTTTAAATCGAGTTAGTTAAATATAAGTTAGTTGTTATTCTTCAGGTAAGACTTAAATGTGTTCCTATTTTTTCCTCTCATAACTAAGTAAGTGTTTATTTGTTTTTTTTTTTTAAAGTCTAAAACGTGCGTTAATAATGAAATTCCAAGCGTGCCGTAGAAAGCATCAATATTATGATTCAAGATATTTGTTTAACATATATGCTTCAATTATGAAAAATTTCATCTTTCAAATTACCAACAAATTTAAACAAACATTTCCAAAAAGCATACCTACATATTTATAATGTAATGTAATGTAATGTTAATGTACATTCTTGTTTAAACCTCAAAGCAATAAAGTGAGGAATATAGAAGTAGCACGCAAATTGCTATCATATTTATGAACCTTCTTATATGTACATATAAGTTTATATGAATATAAGTATAGATAAAGTATGTACATAATTATAAGTATAGATCATTCTTATGGCTCAAATCACTTGACATAGTTTCTTTTAGACAGCAATTCAAATATTAATCAATTTGAAGAAGATTTGTAACGCTTTCGTCTTATAATATGTGAAATCATTATTTATAAGACCCTTCTACGAGTATATATTATACGAGTATGAAAGAGTATGTGTATAATTGTTCTAGAAAAATAAGAAAATCAATAAATTAATGTAGTAGTTATAGAGCCTATAACACAAAATTCCTCAAGTTTATCCATCACAGGGTCATATGAAGAAGATTAAACACGCATACAAACTTACTTGCCATTAAGTATAACAAGTACATCAACTATACATAGATATATGGGGGAAAAAATAAAGCCTATGACTTAATTTTCCAACACATCTCCTTTAATCCAGCCCCCAAGTCATATCATCTCTTACCATATATGTACGAGTATATACAAGAGTACCATCATGAGGAACTTGTGCTTCAACTTAGCCATCATAGATAAAAGAGAAAACAAAAATGAAGCATACCGCATCCATATAACAGTACCTACCATATAAACCAACCCCATAAGAGAAGTATACAACTTTCCACATTACGATTATAAAGTATCTTCTAAATTTTATGTGACACGAGTGATTACAAATTAAATAATTGATACCCTTTTCCATTGTACAAACATAGGAAATGAACAAATTAAAGTCTTATTTTTGTCTTATGAACTTTTTCTAGTTTCTTCATTTTATGCTTAAGAAAATAAATAACTTTTTCCTTTTCAAAATGACGGAAGAAATTTTATCCCAATTAAAATTGTTCGCATTAAATATTCCCTCTAAAACGGAAGGTTGATTTGATTGAATTTTTGAATAATAAACTTAAAATCTTATTCCTCAGCCATTTTGTTTTAGAAATTCAAATATTAAAATAGAAAAAGACATTAAAAAGAAATGGCAAGAGGGTGGTAAGAAATATTAAAACACCGATTCGTTGTATAGTGTATAATTATTCTGGCATCAATCTGTCACCGTTTTATAATTATATTGCCATCGATACGATAATAATGTCATAAAATTATTATTTTCCCATTTTCAATATTTCTGTTACAAAAGTTGTATGTATATTTATTCCTCTAGACCCCATCAGCATTCTTATAGAAAACGATATGGTCGAGTTGAGAAATTTTCGTAAGGACGAAGATGAATTTCTTGTTTTTTTTTTTTGCTTACAAATAAGAGTGAAACTTGAGTAGTTTTTGGAATTATCCTTATTAGCCCGTTTCTCCTTGGTAATGAAATGATTGATATAGAGAAACAAAATTAAATAGGTTTTGCAGTTTTATTTTGTTAATTCGAAAACTAATATATTTTTTTTAAGACACATACTTGTGTCGTATGTACTTGTTTGTAGAGTTAACATCGGAAAATCAACTTTATTAATCGACCATTTCTCGAGAACAAATTAAGATTCTGGCGCAAAGTTTTAAATAACCTATTTTTAAGTGTCAAGCTTTTTACTTTCCCAAACTTTTAATCCTTTTCAAAATGCTTAAAACTTTTTTGGTTTTTAATAAAAAGGTAAATACAATTCGTAAAAACAACATAAATAACAAACCTGAATCTGAGAAAATTTCAGGGAATGAGTAGTTATAAAGATGAAGCAAATAACAAATAATTTTAGTAGCCATTTTCTGATTCTAACTTCTGTAAAACTTAAAGGGTAAGTAAAACTCTAGGATCGTTTAAAATGAGTAAAATTGTATATTCATTAGGAGTTACTGAACATTTTACAAAATCGTTTGGTGTTTTTTAACATCATGACGGCAGAAATGTGTTTTTTGCAACGCCTTTAAATATTTGTATATAAATTTGGGAAAAAATAAGAGGTGCAATTTCCATTAGAAACCAAAATATTAAAGACCATACGTTAAATCCGGTGTTTAAGATTTTTTGTTTACAATGATGTTGGCCCAATTAATAAAACAAAACCGCTCCCGCTTTTTTCGCTTATTGGTCTCTTTTCCCATAAAGGAGAATTTTTTGAATACAACAATTTGGGCCCAAGGTTATGTCTGAATATGTAACAGTTTTCAAAATTCAGATCTTAAAAAATTAGCTAAAATACGTTTTTTACAAAAAGTCGACGAATTAAAACTAAAAAAAGAGACTGGGATGCGACCCACACTGATAATTTCCCACCCCGTCTGTCAATTTGTCTTGCTTAAAAGTTTGTAGGTTTTCGTGTTTTGTTAAAAAAAATGTCAGTTGAATTATTCGTAAAAAGTTTAAAATTATCAACAATATTTTGCATATGATAAAAGAGATTGGTTTCAAAATCTATTTTGGTTAACGAGATTTTTATTTGAAAACCAATTTTTACCAATTTTAGTAGCATTTCCTTAAAGTTTTTATTACTAATATAAACAAATACAAATTGGATAAATGAAATTAATTTGAAGCCAATGTTATCTATTATTCACGAGATATCGAGAACCGAACTTCAATTTTTACCAATTTTGCGTACTATTTTTTGCAGATTTTAATTTTTTATGGAAAAACTGACTGTTAGATTTTTATAAAAAAAAAATACTGAATGTTGAAAACAATATTTTTTATTAAGAAAAATTAATTTAAAGCCTCTTTCTTAAAATTTGAAAAAAAAATATTTGAGTCAAAAATCAATTTTTATAAACATTTATTGATTTTGTGTAGGTATTTATTTTTTGTAAAAGAAACTGTCAATTTGATTTTTCTCAAAACTTCGTCAAATGTTCAAAACAATATTTCTTATAAGATAAAATCAATTTGAAGCTAATATTTTTAATTTTTGAAAAAATAATTGAGTCGTAAATCTTATTTTACCAACTTTTATTAATTTATTTTAGATTTTTATTTTTTGTAAAAAAACTGTCAATTCGATTTTTCTCAAAATTTTACTGAATGTTCACATCAATATTAAAAAAAAAAAATTAATTTAAAGGCAATGCCTTAAAGTTTTGAAAAGTTATTTGAGTCGAAAATCAATTTTTACTAACTTTTATTTATTTTGTTTTTAGGTTTTTTATTTTTTGTAAGAAAACTGTCAATTCGATTTTTCTCAAAATGTTTTCTAATGTTGAAAACAATATTTCTTATAAGTTTAAAGTAGTTAGAACCTATTATCTTAAATTTTTGAAAAGCTATTTGAGTCGAAAATCAATTTTTACCAACTTTTTTTAATTTTTTTTTCGGTTTTTAATTTTTTGTAAAAAAAACTGTCAGTCCGATTTTTTTCAAAGTTTTACTGAATGTTGACAACAATATTTTTTGAAAGATAAAAGTAATTTAAAGCCAATATCTCAAAGTTTTGAAAAGATATTTGAGCCGAAAATCAATTTTTACCAACTTTTATTAATTTTTTTTTTGTTGGGTTTTTATTTTTTATAAAAAAACTGTCAATTCGATTTTTCTCAAAATTGTACCTAATATTAAAAACGTTATTCTTTGTTGCACAAAATTGTTTTGAAGATAAAACCATTTTTTATTCGTAAAATTTCCGAGGTGACAATTATTTGTTCAGTTTTTTTGATTTATAAAAAAACCGTCAATTGGAGTTTTTTCCAAAAATATACTTGTTTGGTATCACGTTACAATATATAATATAAAATTTAATTCAAGTCTCTAGCGTTATTGGTCCGTGAGATATTTAGGGTTAACCAAAATTTTCACCTTTTTTTAAACTGTTATGGTAAAAAAAAACACCCATGCAATTTTCTTGAAAGCCCTTTCTGCATCTTTCTACATTGTTATCTTAAAACTGAGATTTAAAAAGCTTAAAAAAGCGAACTGCGGCCTTAGTTAAAATAGATTAAATTGACTCATTCACCAAAAACATTTATGAAGAGTTAATGTTAAGACACAGAAGCTGGACATATTTTTAACACCTACTTAAATATCTTGCAAGGCATATATACATATACATATATATATACATATACATATTTGAATTTCATCTTGATGAATAATTTTGTTTCGCAACTTGTGAGTTTTACCTTTAGACTGACAAGACAGTATTATCCCTTAAAAATTTTACGATTTAAGACCAATTTATACAAAAAGGACAAACAACTAAAAGCACACAAATTCCAGCGACCATTGTATTTAATCTTCAAAGGACTTTTTTTTTTACTTTTATGATAACATTTTAGGCCTCTTTTACGGATACACGGTTAACAATAAAAGTTTTTTTTTTCTGAAATGCTTTTCATTCACAACAAAAGCAAATGCCTTTGATGATGTAATAATAAAAATAAAAAGAAAAAGCCAATTTTCATCATGAAATTATAAAGATTTATTTTTATCTGTGATTTTATTTTTAATTTATTAAGTTTCTCTTCTAATATTCCCTTAATTTCGTTCTTTTCGAATTAATAAACTTTTAAAGTACTAAGCCAACCTGACCTAATTTAGTTTTGCAAGGATTAAAATGAGTTGAGTGTGAGTGTGTGTGTTTCTTTTTCGTATTTGTTAACATTTTCATCTTTTTTTTTAAGAGCATGTGTGAGTGAGTATAAGTTTACTTTATAAACATTATATAATCTGCACAAGTCATTAATCAAAACCACAAATCCTTTTCATTAAGCTTTGTTCTTGTTAATTGATTGCTGCTATATACATAAGTATACGAGTATAAAGGATATACATACAAACATAATATAATATATATGTTATGTACATATACTGGGTTGTTTATTGCCAATAAAATTAGGATTATGGTTCATTAAAAGTGATTATGTTTCTAATTTTATATAATAAAACCCATATTAATTGTGAAGTCTTTGGTAATTAAATATTATATGTGTAGAAGGTTTATAAGGAAACGCATACTATAAAGCACACATATAGTATATATTAAGGTAGTGCATGTGAATCATTTGCTTTAATGTGAAATAGATAGATAGATATATTTATTATAGCAGAAAATATATATCCTTGATATCTTAACCTATATTGCCCAATTTAAAGAATTACGGTATATGACTACCTTGCTAATGATAAGAAACAGTTTTTTAAGCAAATAAAAATGTAAAACAAAAATACTGTAAAGGAAAAGCTTTTAAAAACCTTAATTAAAAAAGTTGAAACTAATAAGAGACGGTGATGCTCTAGATAGAACCAAGCTTTACAATATAATAATAATAAAAATAATAATATATAAACGATTACATAAATAAATAAATAAAATAAATAAATAAGTAAATACAAATAAATAATAAGTTAACAAATATTGAACATTAACTAAACGGATAGCGAAATAAATAATGAAAAAATAACTTTTATAAAAACAAATTTATTAAATAAATAAATCAAAAATAAGTAATAAACAAATAAATAAGAATAAATAATAAATAAACAAACTAACAAATACTGGAAGTCATTGAACAGTGGATTGGTGTCGCGTCGTCTCATATACGGCAGTTTTGCTTGCTAACACAGCCATTCATTTTTCGGCCAAAATTGGGGTCCTCTTCTAAACGATTCGAAGGCCAGTCAGCGAACAAATAGAGTTGTCCTATGGTCATGAACTTTGAGCTCCTGGGTCAGTTGGATGTTGTGTAGTCCAAGTCCCGACGCAAAATTCGCGAAGTTAAAGTCTGCGAAAGGCCAAGTCCTTATGACGGCCGGCGAGGAAAAGACTGCCTCGGGTTCTGCTGTACACTTTCATGGACCGCGGTGATGTTCTCTGCCGATCTTACCAGTGTTGGCTGATTGTTAACTGAACCGGTCCTCTCAAATTTGGCCACCAAACGTTGAAGAGTCGACTGTGAAGGGCCACCACGTCTACCGTAAAATGGGCGCAATGCGCACAACGTTTGGGTTAACGAACACTCATTTTGATAATAAAGTTTTATCATTTGAACGTGCTGTTCAATCGTGTAACTTGCCATGATGATTTGGCATAAACAACTGAATAATAAACAAGAGATTTGACAGATGTCACCAAAACAAAATGGTTGCCACGGGGCGTCAAAATCTACCCGCGCCAATTGAAAAACCCTTTATATCAACATTTTATTTTTCATGCTCAATTTAGATTTACGGTTGATGAAAGGGTATTCAACTTTTATTGTGATACCAACTTTTTTCACTATTTCTTTTACATGTGAGCCAAAAGTAAGGGTTTTATCGAGGTATACCCCAAGATATTTTGTATTTGTTTGCCAACCTGTACTCATACAGCAAATAATTAGGTTATTGCTTGGAAAAAAAACATTCTTTTATTTTTCGAGTGAAAAAGATTGCCTGTGTTTTTGAAGCATTTAGTTTTATTTTCCAAGCATTGCAGTAGCTTTTTATTTCATTTAATGCAGATTGCAAGTTAGCTTCTATGAAGAAGCCAACTGAATCTGAAGAAAAGATACAGGTATCATTGGTGAAAATTGCTTTTTCACAGTTTGGCAAGGAGGGGAAATCATGAGTGAAAATATTATATAAGGTAGGACCAAGTACTGAGCCTTGAGGTGCACCTATGCACTTACAAACATCAAAAGCATCAGAAAAGGAATTGTTTACAGTAACTCTAAATGTCATGTTACTTAAAAATGATTGTACAATCCTCATGAGATAAATTGGAAAATTTAGAGTTAAAAGCTTATGTAGCAAAGCATTGTGCCAAACGGTGTCAAACGCCTTTTCAATGTCAAGGAACAAAATACCTGTGCTCTTTCCTTCATTGAAATTTGTCTTAATATGTTTGTTTTTTGTATATGCACTTGGCGAATTGTATATCGTATCTCTCAATATCTGTTGTTATTTTTATTTTAATGACTTGTTCAAAACATTTACTTAATCAGCTAAGTAGACCGATCAGCCTTTAAATGCAGGCCATATTTATAGATTTCCCAGTTTTTAAGAGCGGAATAATTTTTATCGAATTTCCAACTAAAAAGCAAATAATTTTACTTAAAACAGGAACTAAACAAGTACTGTATGTATTTTATTCCTGACGTTGGAAGATAAATAAAATGATTAAAACGTCATAATATTTTGTACCTTCTACAATTAATTCGTGTATAGTCAAATTAGTACAGATATGCACCTTTATCAAAGAGATGTTTACTTTGTATGAGATAATAATAAGAATTCACTTGATTATTGAATGCATAATTTTGAGGTTTTTTTTTTCAAAACAAAGGGACTTAAATGATGAGCCATCTATTGAAACTAAAAAGTCTAAAACACTTGTTAGTAATTTAAAAAACCATTTTTCAAAATTATATTAAAATTTATTCCGCTGTCATCTCAAAATTCGACTAAATTGTGAAGTAATATATTTTTCCCAGGGGGATAAAATAAAACAAAATTAAAAATTTGCTGCCATAATCTACTCAGATGTTAATTTAAATATCACAAAAAAAAAAATATGTTGTAAAAGAGAATATACACAAAAATGGCGTTGAAATTAATTTCAAACAAAAGTTGATTATAATCTTTATTAATGTAATTGAAAATCCCTTCCGTATTGAAGCTGGCTGCATAGACATATGTACATACATATATAAGAAATTGTATTAATTATTAAAATTCAAATATCACAATAAATAAAACAACATTTTAACTACACCGAAAAAATATTTTCGTAGATTGAGGATCGAAAGTGTACAAATTAAATTTTCGCTTTATTTTTGTTCTAGACCAAAATTGTGGAATGTAAAAATTCTTAAAACAAAGTCAAATTTTTCTTGAATGTTTTATTAATATTCGTTTTTTATTTGAAAATAAGACTTAAGTTAAATTATACTACATAGAAACCAAATACATGATGTTTTTTTTTAATTTTAAAGAAAAAATAACTTACATTTTTAAAATTTCAAAACTTTTGTTTATTATTGGAAAGTAGCAACATTTTTTCAAATATTAAAAAAATTAAATCTACTAATATTATTGATCGTAGTACCCGTGGCATGATGGTTAGTGCGTTGGACTGTCATGCCAGAGGTCTTGGGTTCGATCCCTGCCTATGTCATCTAAAGTTTTTTTCACGGGTACTGCCTCTTGCGAGGAATTGACAAATTCTCCAAGAGTTATTGTTGTCATGAAAAGTGCTTTCTCAAATTTGCCGTTCGGATTCGGCATATAAACTGTAGGTCCCCTCCATCCCTGACAACAGTACTCGCACACAGGAATGGTTGAGAGTTGTAAGTCACTAGGCCCTAGTTCTCCACGGACTGTTGCGCCACTCAATTTATTTATTTAATATTATTGATCAAATCAAAATTAATAAAGTCTTGTCGTTCCAAAATTAAACAAAAAATGTTCGCCTTATAGGAAGTCATTGGAAGATCTAAACCTTAACAGAAAAATCGTTTCAGGATTTGAGGCAGATGAACATAGACAGTTGGTCTTCTGTCCGTCTGACTATTTTTTTTTTATATTCTCTGTCATTATAATTTTAGTAAGGTACATAATTTTCAATTTGGACTACTTTCTTTTTTAGATAAATGGAAATACTCTATAATAATTCCTTTTCATAAATCATGTACAGTAGTTGGCATACAAATTTTGACGAAACCTTTTTCTGACTATTGAACCTAGACTTTGCTAATTATCGTTAAATAACGGCGAAAAAATAATGTGCAAAACAAAGAATATGTTTTTAGTTCCATGCATGCCAAATTTTGCATTGTTTACATTTTGCATTCTCTTTTTGCTCATAAAAATGCATGTAAACAACGAATTTTTGTGTGGCATAAGAATTTTGACGGAATCTTTGTGTACCTGTTTTTACACTTTGCACGTGAAAACCAAGCAACTTATGCAATATTAAACTTTATTTGAAGTAAAACGTTAATAAAAAATAAAATTTGATCAAAAGTTATTTAAAACCATGGTTAAAACAGTGGAGTTGAGTTTGGTTATCAGATCTTCCATTGTAGCAAAGTTTAACGCTGGAATAGCAGTAAAAGACATTGCAAATGAGTTTAATGTGTCACGTCAAACTGTGCACTATCAAATTAATAAGTTTAAAAAGCATAATGACATAAAAAACTTAAGAAGATCAGGTGCTAGGCGCAAAACAACGCCCACTGAAGACCGAATCTTTTACGGGAATTGAAAAAAAATATTTTTGTGAAGCCTCAATCTGCTGCAGATAAATGGAATTTGACGGCCAAGAATCCAATCAGTGAGCGTTCTGTCCGACGACGTTTAAAAGAAGGAGATTTCAAGACAATTAAAGTTAAGGACGTACCGTACATATCAAAGGTAAACAAATTTAAAAGACTGGCCTTCGCAAAGGAACATCTGCACAAGCCAAAGGAGTTCTGGAGAAGCGTTCTATGGACAGATGAAAGCTCCTTTGAGTATAACTCATCAAAAAATAGATTTTTGTAACATTGCCAAAGGTAGTAAGGCAAAAGAAGGCCCGTTTGTCAAAAAGTGAGCCACGGTGGAGGCTCTGTCATGTTCTGGGGATGTGTTGCTTATAATGGACTGGGTGACTTGGTTCCTATCACCGGCTCTATGAACAAAAGCCAATATGTTAGTACCCTAAATGATAATGCCTTTCCATCCGGGGATATGCTTATTGGCGAATCATTCATCCTGCAACAGGACAATGCCCCATGCCACAAAGCCCGGCTGGTAATGAATTTTTTGAAGGATGTTGGTGTTACTACTTTGGACTGGCCACCTCAAAGTCCAGATTTAAATATTATAGAAAACGTCTAGTCTCTTTTGAAACGCAAAAGAACAGTTTCTTTAAATAAAACCAGAGAGGAGACAATTGCAGAGGTTACTTCCCTTTGGAAAGAGATATCTCCAGATATTCTTCAAAATTTTGTGGATTCAGTACCGAGACGCCTTCAAAAAGTTATTGAAGCCAAAGGAGGTTATACATTTTACTAAATTCTTTATTTCTTTATTTTTGTCAAATTTAAACTTTGTTTTCTTAATAATGCATACTTGTCAAAATACTTATACCAACGAGTGAAATCAAAAATTTATTTATATCTTTTTAAGTTTCTATGAAAAAATATTTGTTTGACTATTTTAAAGATTGTGTTAGTTATATATAAAAAGGAAAAAAAAAATAAACAAACATTCTTTATGAAGCCATTAAAAAGTTAAAATACTTATGCCGACTAGTGTACAAAATGTTCGGTTGAAAATTACAGACCAATTGCAAAACAGCAGTTAATTCCTACAGTTTTTGAAACTGTAATAAAAAACAAATTGAATAATCTTATTCACAATAATATTTCAGTTTACCAACATGGTTTCTTAAAAGGTAGATCCACCACAAAAAAATTTATTAATATTTTCAAATCAAATTTCTATCTCAGATGAAAATGGAAATTCTCAAGTCGACACCATTTACATTGATTTTTCAAAGACTTTTGACGGCGTTCAAAATAGTTTTCTCTTAAGAAAACTAGAGACATATAAATTTCACTCTCAGCTCCTAATGTGGATAAAAAGTTATTTAGTAGGTAGAAAACTGTTTTTTTATACATTTTTCGGGTGTTCCCCAAGGTAGTCAATTTGGACCACTTCTTTTTATCATTTTTATTAACGACTTACCATTACATCTTACTTTTTCTAAATGTCTTCTATATTTGCTGATAATTTGAAAATATTCAGTTCCATAAATTCATTAAACGATGTAAAAAAAAGTTCAAATTGATTTAAATAATTTAATTTAATGGTGTAATATCCATGGGCTATATTTTAACAATAAGAAATGTAGCGTTGCGATATTTTCTAGAAATCATAAGTCCATTATATTATAATTATAAACTTGAAAACAAAATTTTACAAAGATTTGACTGCCATAAGGATCCAGGCGTAATTTTCGATTCTAAGATGAATTTTTCAAATCACATACACCAGCGATCTCAAAAGCAAACTCTATGCTAGGGTTTGTTATTAGAAATTCAAAAGATTTTGAAGACTCCTATAAATTGAGAGCTCTTTATTCTAGTCTTGTCAGCCCCTTTATCGCGTCTAGCATTTGTCTTATAGAAAAAGGTCGAACAAATTTCACAAAGTTTGCCTTACGAAAAATGGTTGGTTATTCTAATGTTCCATCTTATGAGACGAGGTGTATTTTAAATGTTTTAAAACCTCTTGATCAGGGAAGAAAATTAAACTCAATACTTTTTGCTTTTGATGTCTTGAATTTTAATATTGACTGTCCGGTTTTGTTATCTATGTTTTTTTATTTATGCGTCTTCTCGAAACTTGCGACCTCGTAACTGTGATTTTTTAAATGTTCTTTAGCACAATCCTAGCTATGCTAACTATAATCCTATCACAAGAGCTTGTATGGATTGTAATGAATATGATTTTGCAATTGATTTTAATATTAAAAGAAATGTTTTAAAACATTAATTAGTAAATGTGTTATAATGCGAAATGTAAATTATGTATTTTATTTTAAAGTTATAAATATGTATAATTATTAGTCTAAATAGAGTGTGTAACTTTGAAGACGAAAAAATAAATCAATTTATTTAAGAAATACAAAAAATAAGACATATTAAGTACACCTTTCACATTTAAGGCGGTTGCTTTAATATTCTTTTTATAAACAGTATTTTGAAATGGTTTTATTACTCCGGCTTTATGAAAATCCTATGAGAGCTGCGGTCAGTATATTAAAAAAAAAATGTTCTCTTAAAGCAAAGGAACATATCATTTTCTTCAGTGCAAACGTAGTAGTTTTTCCTCAAATTATAATTTTAATTTATAATGAATAACAATATTATTATTAATATAAATAAACTTAAACCGTACAAAATTGAAAAAAATACATCAATGCAAAATATATATTTAACAAAAAATATACACATACAACGAGTACATTAGTACGCGTAAAACACATCCTACATACGAGTGGGATTATATTTAAAAATTTAAAAAAAAATTGTATCCTTCAAACTGTGATTTATATGTCTGAGATTTAAAATTATAATGTTGGCATAATTCGCATATTAATTGTTTTAATCAACATAACCGGTCATTTGGCATATTATTTTTTCTTTATGTGTATAATGTATATGTCCACTTATATGTGTATAAATTAAAACATCCGGCGTGCATAATATATTTATATGCAAGTATTTTACAGAAGGATACTCCAACTCATTTATCTCATATGTATACAAATTATTTTCCAAAAATATATCTCTCAGATGCAGTAAAGTGTGTACATAACATACAAACGTACATAGTTAAAGTTGTGACGTTCATATAAATTTATCTATATTATAAATGTAGAAGTTTACACCAACGCATGATATAAAGTGCATGAATAAATTGCAAGGACTTGCTTTCAGGATTCAAGGTTAATACTAGAAAAATTAGAAATTTTAAAATTTTAATTTGTACAATTTTGAAATTCATGCAAACAAAATTAAAGAAGAACTTAAATTCCTTTTTTGCGTTAGCTTAAAGTTTAGTCAAAATCGACACAGTGTTTTTTTTAGAGTATTTAAAAAAAATAAAATATAGTTTTGGCAAATTTCCTTTTAAAACTTAATTTAATTTTTCTCAGTTCCAAGAAATTAAGTAAAATTTATCTTTATACTAAATTTCTAGATTATTTTTCTTTCACACGTTTTTCAGTGCCTTATTCAGATATTACGCTCGAGTAAGGTTCTGAAATTCGTTAGAACTAAGATCTTGACTTCATTAAGAAAATATGGCGGATTAATTTATTGAATTAAGATATTATAGTCTAAAACAATTAAATTTATAGAACGATGCCACGAACACAACTTTATTTATTAAAGTTATAAAAGCTTACGAAAGCTTTTGTATTTTTTTTTCAGAACAAAACCAATATTCGTCCTTTTAACGAAGGGTTTCAAAAAATGAAAAAAAAAAAAATGCACAGAAAAATTTTGATTAAAGGACATGCAGAATTAAAGCCACCGGAACTCATTCATTGAAACCGCAAAGTGGACGACGCGAAAATCCTTTATTTTTTTTTTCGCGTCAAAAATAATGGTAACGTTTTAATCTGTATATGATCTTGTTTTCATTTTTTTTTTAAATTTTTTTGTTTGCTACTTTAAGCTTTATCATTTTGAATTTATTTTGTAAATGGATATATTTTTTTAAGAGTGGGATTTATATGCGTATTTATAATCATTCCCTTTTGCGAATGATATTCAATTTAAAAATAAAAATATATTTATAGATATTTTATAAATCCAAAGAGGATGTAATTTGTCAAGCTTTAATAGAAATGTCCTTTTTAAGTTTTTAAGGAGATAAAGTTTTCAATCTATGTGTATTTAAATTTGAAGAACATACAAATAATCAATAATTTGTTACTATTTAAAATTTAAAATCTAAGACACATTTAAAATAAAAATGATATTGTTTTTATTTTTATTTAGAAATATCCACGAACTAATTAACTTTTAACCTAACTTAGGCCACAAACATTTTGATACAAAATAAACCAAAGTTAGATACATAGACATACTATACGTTTTTAACATCATTATATTTTCCTAAAATACTGACCATTGTCCTCCTATGCTCATCATAATTTTAGCGGATTAATATTTACTACGAGCCAAAAACCACAACATTTTAGTTTTAACAAACTTAGAAATAATATTATTAGCCGAGATATTTTCGAAAAGCTAATGGTTGATTTTTCACCGTCGTCGACAGGGTGTTTTATTTTTTGAGGTAGTTGAGAATCTGGAACCTGACGTAAGAAAAAGTAAGTTTTATATCAGTTTTCAACTTCCTGTCCTTTAAAGGTTAGCGCTAGCGAATTTTAAATTTGTTTTTAATTTGTTTGATCATATTTTTTAAAGTAAGTTAAGTTCTTAAAATGGTGTTCGTAGAGAGTTTTTAAAATTTTGTATGATGTTTTTGAAAATTGCTAGTAGAGTAAGTGCGGCAAATGTGGCCTACGTGGTTAATATGGCCTATAGCGGTATTTCCCAAACCGGAAGCCGGAACGAAAAAAAAAATGTTGCATTACGAACACGTTCAAACCGGTTTAGCCTCAGTCTTTCGTTCTTAATGTGGGGCTACGGTTGTGACAGATATACGGGCACTTTGTTTTTTTTTACTTTTGGTTGTAATTTTTTGGTAAGTTTTCTTAAGTATTTTTACATTCAATTTTGAGTTAAATTGGTAACTTCTTTTTTAAATTAAATTGTGTTTAATATTTTCTTGAAATATTTGGTATCATGATTTAAAAAAAAATTATGAAGTTTATATATATGGCCCACACTGGGCCATATTTAACACCAGGTAGGCCATATTTGCCGCAATTTTTTTTAATATGATTTATGAAGTTCCTTTAAGTTTTTGTTTTTAACTTTTTGTTATGTTTCTTTTTTTAGTTAAAGTTTTTAAAAGCTGAATTAAAACATTTTTGTTAGACTGTTTAAAAAAAAAATGAAATGTATGGTTTTATTTAAAAAAATGTTAAGGGTGGGCCATATTTGCCGCACTTACTCTATAATACTGGAAAATATATATCTCTATTTGGATATCATTTACTTATGTATATAGTAGTGTAATCGGTCTTATCTACGGAATTGAAAATGTTCAAGATATTTAGGATCTAAATCCTAATGTATGTGTATGGTTGTCTAGTCTACCGTCTAGAAAAAACTATTTTCATTTTCAAAAAATGTTTGTTTTATGATTATAACGTAAAACTTCCAATACAATCGACAGATAAAAAAAAAAAAAAAACAGACAAAAAATACTGCTAAGTTGGTGAAGTTAATGGGAAACTTTATCTAATCTCATACTGAAAGCAGTTTTTGAAAAAGTGACTTTGAATTTCAAAGAGAGTGTGAGCGGAAATATGTGGATTTTCCTGAAATCAAACTACGAGAAAGTTCATTTTAATGTTGACAATTTGGAATTTGAGTTTTGGAAATGATGCTTACAAAGCAAAGCACAACATTAGTTTGGAAACTTATTATTATTTCATACTGTTATTTAAATCTTTATACTGGGAAAGATAGTTTCAAGGAATTAGGGGTGTGCAGGTGTCTCATAATAACCAAGTTATGTATTAAAGGGAAACATTACATACAAATACCTGGCCTCTGCCTGATCGATGCATTTTTGTGTGTTTGTTAAAGACTTAAACCATATAACAACAAATTATTGCTTCTGAAAGATTGCAATATTTGTTGATAAAACCTTTATAAATCTTTAATTCAATTGAAATTAAAGATGACTGTAATTTTATTAAATTTGAGACCAGGACGTAAAATTTTTTAAATCATCAATTATATAATATAAAAAGAGGCTGGGATGCGACCCGCACTGATAACTTCCCATCCTGTCTGTCGATTTGTCTTGCTTAAAAGTTTGTCTATATGTATCAATTTTTACCAAATTTGCGTATTATTTTTTGTAGATTTTATTTTTGTATGAAAAAAACGGACTGTTGGATTTTTATAAAAAAAATAACTGAATATCGAAACAATAATTTCTGTGAAATAAAATAAGTTTGAAGCCAATATTTTTAATTTTTGAAAAGCTATTTGAGTCGAAAGTAAATTTTTAACCAAGTTTTAATATTGTTTTTTTTTAAGGTTTTTATTCTTTGTAAAAAAAACTGTCAATTCGATTTTTCTCAAAATTTTATCAGATGTCAAAAACATTATTTTTCGTTGCGAAAAATTGTTTTGGAAATTAAATCATATTTTAGTCGTAAAATTTTCGAGGTGACACATTTTTTTTCAGTTTTTTTATTTATAAAAAAACCGTTAATTGGATTTTTTTTTCCAAAAATATACTTGTTTTGTATCACGTCACAATATATAATATAAAATTTAATTCAAGTCTCTAGCGTCATTGGTTCATGAGATATTTAGGGTTGACCAAAATGTTCCCCTTTTTTTTAAACTTCTATAGTTAAAAAAAACCACCTATGCAATTCTCTTGAGAGCCCTTTCTGCATCTTTTTGCCTTATTATCTGTATAACAAAATTTATTTGAAGTCGATATCTCTTCTGGTTTTTGAGCTATAAACGACGAAAAAAAACGTCGCGAACGTACGGACGTACGAACGTACGTACACACGCACGCACAGACATCTTTCTAAAAATCTTTTATTTCGACTCTAAGGACCTTGAAACGTCGAGAAATGTCAAAAGTTTCAATTTGGCAAATCGGACCCATCACAATAACTTCCTATGGGAAGTTAAAAAAGATTGCAAACATTTATTTCATTCATTCATTTTAAGCGTTCATTTGCATTCTTTACCATTCAGTAGATTTATATAAAGATTGATGAGGCTTCAAATAAATGTAAGGAAAGCAATATAAATTCAGAAACTGAATCTGAAGTCCTTATCTTAAAGGGAATTCAACTAAATACAATCATTAAATTGAAGAAATTGAATACTGAGTTCTTTTATACAAGCTTGTAAACCGATTTTGAATCTAAACAAAAAATACTTAAAATGAAGTTTTCACTCTTCAAAATCCTTTCCCCTTTTTTCCAAGATAAAATGTAAGACAGCTGGTTCATAGATCAAAAACGAAACAATTTAATTTCCCCCCACAGACAATACAAAAAATTAAACATTATTGAAACAATTATAAGCTATCTACATTAAAAACATTAAAAGTTTTTAACAACCTCATTGGCTTGCGGTTGTTTCAACATGTGGAAACAAAATTAATTAAAAAATTAATGTTGAAATAATAATTAATTAGGTCCACAAAAAACCAACATATTAAAAACAAAAACGAAAAAACAAACTTTTTTTTGTAAACAAATTGCACTCAAAACTTTGTTACACCCAGTATGCCAATACCTAGACATAGTTAACTTCGTGTATGGAAGTGGAATGCTTTTACATGAAAATTACCAAAATCTGTTGTTTTCAAATTAAATTTTACCTATATACATACATATATGTTTCCTATGAGCGAAAATACATACACATATGCATGCGTGATTGTTTTGTTTTACCATTCCCTCAGAGTGCCTCCCTATCGAAAGGATGTTCCAACTCCGAAAAAAAGTTTCCACCACCCGTTTAAAGAATTTCGCACAATTTGGCTAGCATGACGCTAGCACCATCAGCCAAAACAACCCTTTACCTTAGGACCTCTCTTCCTACGAGTATAATGACCACAGGCAACTGAACGGACAAGTTCATTGAACATTTTGCGTTTGAAAAACTTTCTACTTTTACTCCAAAACATACGACCTTCTAAAAAAAATAACCCTCTAACTCAACACCAACAACTTATTATATGGTGTCGGTGTCGACTCCATATGCGCTTATAGGTATACAACAACACGGAAAGGTGAACAGTTTTGCCAGGAGGTTTGCTTACAATCAGCGACCACATACACGCACTCCTACACACATACATATGTATTATGGAACTATAGGTATAGTGGAAAAAGGTAAATTGCTAAAAACGTTCGGTTTTTCGAAATCAATACCTGCCCTGGTTTGGCTGCGATATTCTCAGGTTACAAACTAAACTATAAACCATAAGGCACATACACAAGTTGCTATAGATATGACCAACAACTTATATAGAACAGGCATCTATGCATATACACATTTTAAATGAAGTTAGGTATTGTAAGAGAGGCGTATTCGGTAACACTAGGTTACTTCCGTTTCCATGAAAAGGAAGACCATGATGAACCATCTGTGCGGTCGGTCGATGCGTGTGTAGGTGTTGTAATTTAGCCCAACACACGGAATTTCTTTTGTTTTTTGTTTTTGTCAAGCGCCTTTTATTTAATTATTTAACCTATAGTGTGGCAGGTTAGGCAGGATACACAGTTCCAATACCTTCTTAAACATTTTTGTTGAGGTTTTTGTGACTAAAAATTAAACTACGACAAAAAAAGGATTTCCTTAAAAAAATCCTTAAATGGGTTTTAAAATATTGGAGTGAGAAGTGTGGGAATTTGATTGATTTTTTAAAGCTCTAATAGATGTGCAAACAATTTATCCCCATTGATCTTACTTATTCAACTGTAAAGAGATAATTTAAACAAAATATAAGTTTATTGAAGAACGGGAAACATTTTTAATTATTTTCAAGATGACGACTTATATGTATAAAGTTTCGAAATTCAACCATAATATTAATAAAAGTATTTTTTGAGAAATTTATTGGTGTAATTAAGTTGCCACCGTTTGTCAGTAGATGGCTCTAGCAGTAAGTAATAGCCGATTTCGCTATATTGAAAAAGACAGGAACTTAAGGGGGTATTCTAGTGTAGAATTTTGAAAAAATCAAAACATTTTTTTTTTCATATTTCCAAAGTTGAGACATTCAAGAATATGCGTTTAAAAGGATTTTTTAATATTCCTATTATTTCACAAGTTAATTGAAGGTCATAGAAACTGGTTTTGAAGGTCATAGAAGTTGTTTTGCCCTTTTAGTTTCATTTTAAGTTACTTTTGTGGCAACCTTTATACTGAGTGAAAGTGCTAGCTCTGACAACGTGTAAAAATATGTACGTATTCTGTATCATTCTATAAGTAAAATTGCCGAAAACTTGTCTCAAAACTCTGAACGCGTTTTTCTCGAAACTACTTTTTTCGAGCTGGCGGTAAGAATATATCGAGTTCTAATAGACCGATTTACTTCAAATTTGGAGAGGATGTTTTTTATACATATCTTTATCGTGTGGTCCTTGCCCAAAAATATGACTTCTCATTTAGTATTTTTAAAAAATTCGGAATTGTTGAAAAGTATGCAACAAGAACATTTTTTTTCAAACTGCTGCCATTTTGTTAAAAAGTTTTTTTTAACTTATCCAAGAGTGAAACAATAGCGACATCTATAATAATTAAGAATCCGTCTGGTTTTTGTTTTTCAGATCACCAGGAGGGTTGGTAGGATGCACGCCAGGACACTCTCTTTTATTTAGACCCCCCACTTTGACTGCTTGTAACTTTGTTAATTTTAATTTTTTTATGTATGAACAACAAATCAATAAACAAACGATAAAAAAATTTATAGTAAAAATATTTTTTGTTTCCTTTATACAACGCTTCAAAAACCGGGCGAAATTCATGTCTCTACACTAGAATACCCCCTTAAACTTATGGCAAACAAACAGTTTTGACACATAAGTGAACTTGTCTCAGCGTCATTTGGTTTTTCGTTTTGTTAAAATATCTGCTGTTTTGTTAAATAAATGACTATTTCGGGTAAGCGGATCAAAAGCTTGTTTTCGTCACTTCAAAGATGGTAGGATTTCGATACGCTTTCGGAGAGGTTCGAACAGCGCCGCAATATTCCATGCCTTTCGTTGTTTTACCGATATTTTTAAAAACAATGTTCTGTCGAATTAGCAAGTTCCATTAACCCCCCCCCCCGCCCCTTCCAATCGCCCATACAAACAATCTAGCAGTTATAAGCGAACATCGAGGAATTCTCATCAGTTTAATCTTGTGCTCAATTTCGGACGTCATATCCATTACAGAGATTCTTTTTTGAACCACACATAGAAAATGTGGAATGCTGTTTCCAACTCAGTTTTTCCCTCTAATTTTGATATTCAAAATTTGTAGACCCATAGGTACCGGTATCTCCTCTAAAATCCTTCCCTATTATCTTAAAGCTCATACTGTGTATAAACTTTAAAAATGTTAAGGGTATTAATAAATTATAAGAAAACAAAATTGGAGAAATTTTTTGAAGATGAATCTTGCCACACGGAAGAAGGACTTTTTTCGACATTAGAAGTTACTCGCGACTTTTTATACATGAAATGCTTTAGAAAACAAGAATCTTGTGATTCTTATGAATTGAAGCCAAAGATGGTTGAGAGCAGTAATTTTTTCGCATGTAAGCAACTGATTAAGCGGCAAGTAATGACATTGCATTTGCTTCATCACATCGTGACGTGTGATCAAAAATGAATGTTATAATAAACCAAAATAAAAATAGCTTGCTATTATTAATGGTCATTCATAGCTTGATTTCAAGCTGGTAGCGCTGGCATTTAACGCCTACGAAATTCAGTTAACATTGCAACTTTTCAACTGATTTTGAAATTCAACTGATTTTATGAGGCAAAATGTTCGAATCGCTTTTATACTTTCCGAGCACATCATATTATTATTTACTTTTCACGCATTACGTGATGCGTTTTGATGGTTTTGCAGCAATTGAACATATCGTACCTAAACCCTTTCTTTTTTGAAAAAAATTTAAGGTCGTTACTTGGGTGAATGGGGTTGTAGCAATGCAGGATAACAATGGCTTTACTGCATAAAAAAATGCCTGGTCGTAATTTCACATTTAGGCGATGTTATTGGCCACCAAGATTTGATTTGACCTTTAGATCTTTGTCTGAGGAGATCGCTAAAGACGATGTTTACACGAATAACTTCGATACTCTTGACGCATTAAAATCCAATATTAGGTACTCATGTTATGACTTAGAAGCCCTTCGAAATTAGCGAAACAGTTGTTAAAAATTACTACTAAATTACTACTTTTTTTGGAAAAGAGTCCATCATAAGTTCAAACTTTATAAATTAATAAAATGTCTATAAAAAATGTATCGCTGCTTGTGTTTTGTTAAGCATTATTTTCAAAACCGAAAAATTAGAGATCCTGTAGAACACTTATAAAACACGGAATTTTTAACTTCGGTAATTTTTTAACACTTTTCAGAATTTTCTTTTTAAAATAAACACTTTTGTTGATATAACTTTAGAATTCATTAAATCAATATCTTAGCAATGATATACATATATCAGGGCTTTTCAAAATAAGGAACCTATTTTTGAATTTTGCCGTAGACATTTTGAAATAATTGAACTTGAAGTTGTGCGTCGGAAAGGAAAAAATCCAAAATGTTTGCAAATATATATGTACTTCAAAAGGAATAATGATTAAATTATCATATGAAAGATCATACAAAAATATTTCATTTCATGTACAAAACGTTTTTCAAAATTCTCTATATTTTGAAAAAATCATCCTACAACAACTTGTTTGAAAAACAATATTTTTGATTGACTTTTGACAACTTTCAATAACACTTATTTAAAACTCCATAACATCTTGAACATGCGTTCTACGTAACAATTTTCGTTTAGGCGTTTCAGAATAACCTTATTAACTTTAAGCAAAATTTTCTCTTTCAATATCTTTAACAAAGCACTTTGGGAGATTCTACTGAAATAACTTCTATACTTTTAATCAGTTGCGTTAAATTCTTTTTCAATTTTTGAATAAATTCTTAAAAAAGCATGCACGTACAAGCCTAAGACATCGTTCCACATGTCTTTAACATAGCTTCCAAATCAAGAGATTATTAGCTTGGAAGTAAAAAAGAAAACTTGTCAAAAACCTACAGAACACTGACAACGTTTTAAATTGGCTTCCGTAGTTTTTCTACATTGTTTTCGCTTTCGGAAACAGAAATTCATTGATTCATCTTTAACGAAGCATCCAACTCAAGTCCTCTTTTATTTCTTCCTATTTCCGAATAAAAAAAATCTTCCACACAAAAATGTTTCCACTCATTATATCTAGTGACGACCGCGACGACGCGTCTGTCGACTATGTATTGCACCGTTTAATGTAGTTTTGTATCTTTTTTCAAAATAAACCATTATCCACCTACAAATAAAACCAACCAACCATAGATGCTGTCACTTAACGAGCTACGTTTAAAAAATTAAATGAGCATCACAGAAATTCATAGAAAACAAAACTACAACAAATACAACAAGAACTACACAAAATAGCTAATCAACGCTTGGCTGGCTCTAGCTGTCTGTCGCTATATGTACTTCAAAGGAACAAAAACAACACATCAACGACGACGATGACGAAATAAGAGCATAACTAGACTATGACTATAAAAATGCACCCATATCTACGTGGAATTTTAAAAAAGGATACAAATATAAGAATAGAACTACCTACAATAGAAATAGACAGACGAAACTGAGTTGTGGGTGGATAATAGGGATGGAAGGGGTGGTAGATAGAATTTGAAGAGTAGGCATTTTGTTAGATATCGGTGTATAAAAGAATCGAAAGAAAATACAAAAAAGGATTTTTATTTTATGCTACCATACGCAGCACTACTAATATACACACACTGCTGTCGACGTTTCACATGTGGAAGAAAATTTGTACGCTTTTCACATTTACGCTTGAAAGCGGTGACAATAAAAGAATAGACTAATGCCATAAAAGTGGGTGAACTCTTTTTGTGTTCTTTAAGGTTGGAAGGACTTATTTTTTTTTCTTGTATGATGATGATGGATATAACATGTGGTTAACAATTATGGAAAGTCTGCAAGGATGATGATGATGATGATTTCAAGGGATAATTTAAAAATCTTTAATTGAATTTTTATTTTCTTTCATTTTCATTTTTGCTTTGATTGCAAATTCCTTTTTGCTAAAATGATGCCTATTTTTATTCGTTTTACTTTTTCTTTGTTGCTTTAATTGAAAGAATTTCTTGAGTTTGGATCATTTACTGAAAATAATTGTTAACTTGAATAAGAATTTTTATCATTGTATCCCTTCAATACCTAAAACTTAATCTTTACTTTGCTTCATTGCAAATTAATTGGAAACTTACTTACTTACTTAAGGTGGCCCTACAGTCTTCATCTAGCTTGGTCCCTAGCTAGATGTCTTCAGTTTCGCGCTCTAAGTTGGGTGAAATTACTTTCTACTTGTGCGGGCAAACTGATCCACGATCTTCCTCTACTGTGCTTGTCCTGTGGGTGTGGATTCGAAGACTTTCCTGGCCGGAGCATTGGTTTCCATGCGCTCTACGTGACCCAGCCATCTTAGTCGTTGGACTTTTACCCTTCTGGCTAAGTCTACGTCGCTGTACAGCCCGTTTAGATCGTCGTTCTGTCATCTCCTCAAATCACCTTCTATGCATACGGGACCGTAGAGCACACGAAGAACTTTTCTCTCGAAACGACACAAGGTGCTTTCATCCGCTTTTGTTATAGTCTATGCTTCTGCACCGTATAGCAGGACGGGGATGATGAGGGTCTTATATTTATATACATAGCGACACTTTGGTTGCTAAGATCACACTTTTCTGATAAGGACCTATCCTATCAGGTTGTTGACGATGGGCTTTAGACGTTCACATAATACGGCAGAAAAGATTTTATAAGCGATGTTAAGAAGACTGAATCCTCTATAGATGGTGCAGTTTAGAGGGTCTCCTTTTTTTTCAGAATCGGGCAAACAATACTAAGGCCCCATTCATCGGGCATGCTTTTTTCCGACCATATCTTACAGAAAAGTTTGTGCATGCTCCTAACCAAATTATCTCCAGAGCTTGGCATTCAAGTCATTTGCTCCAGCGGTTTTGTTAGACTTCAGCTTAGACATGGCTATCTTTACTTCGTCTAAGTCGGGAGGACGGGATTGTTGGCTGTCGTCGTCTATGTTGAATGGATCATCCTACCTGACAGCGGAATTCGGTTCATCGTCGCCGTTATACAGTCTGCAGAAGTGATCCTTCCATATCCTCAGCATTGACTGCGGTGCCACTATGATGTTACCACTTTCGTCTTTGCAGCCGTTCTAGGTTTATGTACTTGTGAATTCCGAAAACTTTTGAACTTCATTCCTGCTTTTGAACCTCTCAACATCTTCGACCCCACGCGTCTCATACTCTCTCTTTTTTCTTCTGAGAAGTCGGTGGTCCTCTCGTCATAACAACATCAGAAACTATCCGAAGAAAATGTTAAAACGACAATTTTTACCTCTAAAAGAGATATTTATGTCTTTATCAATCTACATAAAAATAAAATGTTTTTTCTTTTTGCATGTCTCATTTAGATGTTTCAAAATGTTTTCTGTGCTAAATTTTCAATGTTGATTAATTTGAAGCATTGAAACTTTGTTCGTGTATTCTTATCTATCTTTTGATTTCCCTATTTTAACTTCAAAAATAAAAGTGAACAAAACGAGTCAAAAATTAATGATTATGAAGACAGCAGTTGATGTCATTGCACATTTATAGTCCTTCCCGAAGTCTTACATTTATAGCACATGCGTTATTTCTCAATTTAAATTGTTCGAACAAATATTTTTAAATATCATACTTTTATGCAAGTAAGTAAGTAAATTTAAGCTTCTTTATTTGTCATTGAGCATCAAACTGCAGTAACTTCGAGTTTAACATTACACGAGAAGAATTTAATTCGATTTCAATCCAATACATTTTAAAAATACTAAAGACTTCATGACGTCAAAGGGGGAAGGGAAAAGGCACGTGAGGGCTATTTTCCGAAAATAACTTATCACATTAAAACTCACTTCAGTATTTGAATTCCTTAAAGCGACATGAGTTTGAATTCCTTAAAGGAAATGAAAAAAATTATGCAATGTCAATATACACACCTTCATTGAAGACAGTGTTGATTTTGACAATGAATGTCAATCTGTGGTTTCTGATATTCCCATTTATTTTTATTTTTCTGTGTTTAAAAGGTAAAGGCTCTTAAGCTGACTTAAGTTGTTCTAGCTATGGATCTTCTTTTTATATATTCTCTCTACAAACAAGTTTTCTTTTTTACCCCCGTTGATAAATCTTTTAATAAAGGGTTTTTCAATTGGAGCTGGTGGATTTTATTGCAATCCTTGAAGTTACAATCAGTAACATCAAGAAACGCAGGATCGACCGGGAACATCGCCGCGATCCATGAAAGTGTACAGCAGAACCCAAGGCAGTCTAATCCTCGCCCGCCGTGCACAAGAACTCGGCCTTTCGGAGACTTCAACTTGACGAATTTCGCGTCGGGACTTGGGCCTACACCCGTACAAGATCCAACTGACCCAGGAGCTCAAAGTTCATGACCATAGACAACACCGTTTGTTCGCTGAATGGGCTTCGAATCGTTTGGGAGAGGACCCCAATTTTGGCCGAAAAATCATTTTTAGTGACGGGGCGCATTTTCGCATGAATGGCTCTTTAACAAGCGAAATTACCGTATATGGCACGACCCAACCAAGGTTCACCAGGTGATGATAATGCATCCTCAAAAAGTTACAGTTCGGTGTGGATTTTTGGCCGTTGGCGTAATTGGTCCATACTTTTTTTGAAAAGGACGTTAGTGAGGCTGTCATCGTTAACAGCTAGCTCTATGTAACGATGATAACTAATTTATTATGGCCCAAATTGAACCATATGGACCTAGACGACATGTGGTTAAAGCAGGACGGCGCGGCGCTACGTGCCACACAGCAAACGAAACGATTGGCATTTTGCCCATCTTTTTGAAAAACCCTTTACAAGAAAGCTGTGGCATTTTAGCTTAAGTTTAAATTGAAGTGTTTTTCAAAAGGTAAAACAACTTAAGTAGAGGATTATTCGTCTTATGAATCAATTTATTTTATTTTAATAGATCGGCAGAAATGATTTTGGTAAAATATCTTAAGTTGTTTTTATTTTCGATATTAAATAAAATAATGGTTGAAAGCTGTAAGTCACTAGGCCCTGGTTCGCTATACGGACTGTTGCGCCACCTAATTTATTTTATTTATTAAATAAAAAAAGTAAAATCGCTTATGTTAACTTAAAACATTTTACCACAAAACTTTTCTGGCATTTAAATTTCTTACATTGACTCAAGATGTTTTAACATTATTTAGTAAATAAAAACATTAACAATAAAAACCTAATAATGGTTTAACCGACTACTTAAGAACACCTTGGGATACTTAACTGAAAAACTATAAAAATAGACTTAAGAGTGTTTACCTTTTGAACACGGTTTTATTTCACGTGGAGAACTAACACCGTCAAATGAAATTTGAAAATCAAAAAAAAATATAATATATTTAGAAAAGTTCAAATTAAAGTCAGATAAAGACAATGTTGATGATAATCTATCGAAACCTTTAAATTTGCGACACAAATTACTAAAGGAACCATGAAATAATGGACAGGACTTTTTAAAAAGTAAGTTGATAACTCGAAAACGACTTGTCTTATTGACAGAGGCTCCAATGAAGCAAACTGTTTTGCTTCTTGATGATCGTAGGAAATATTTTGACATATTTGTTAAGTTTCTTGTCCAATTTTCTTGTTCTTCTGAAAAAAAGTTGACATAATTTTGAAAATATTGTTGGAAAACAAAATGCTACTCATTTATATCTTTTTATACCAATTGCGTTTGATGGAGCCGAATACTGACAGTAAATTCCTATTCACAGACAGAATATTTTTATTTTTTCAAGACTCTAGGAAAATTCAGCGAAAGTGCAAACTATAGAATTATACAAAATTCTTTGTTATTTCTATGCTATTTAAACGTATAATAAGCACGAATATTCTCATTTAAAAAAAACACGTTAATTTCATTTTAAAATAATGTTACCAACATGTTATTACTTTGTATAAAACGACACAAATAATGACATTTTGTAGCACCTGCACGAAAAAAAGTAAAAAAGCAGGTTCCTGAACACACTTTGGCTACTCAATTAATATTAACTGGTATAAACTGGTATTACATGGATACAGTTAAAAAAAAAAACTAAATAATTGCAAAACTTTAATTTCGAATATGCAAAACAAAATATTTTTTTAAATAGTTTATTAGACCAGTTTATACCAATAACTTGTATCTAGTTAACAATTGGTATAAAACTGACAAAAATAAATAATATTTCAAAAAAAACTTAGCTTGCATACAATACTTAAAAGATTAAAAAAAGCTAAAATCATATTAGACCAGTTTATACCAATAACTTGTATCTAGTTAAAAATTGGTATAAAACTGACAAAAATAAATAATATTTAAAAAAAAACTTAGCTTGCATACAAAACTTAAAAGATTCAAAAAAGCTAAAATCATATTAGACCAGTTTATACCATTCTTTAAATATAAAAAGACAAATTTTAGTAATTTTCAAAAGTTATTATTCAAAAAGTGTTTGTCATACGTGACACGAAGAATAATTTTTTCCATACCAGCTATAATATAAGGGGTCTTTTGAAACCTTTAAAAGTTAAATATGCATATTTTCCAAATAATGTCCCTCAGTCTTTTGGTATTACACAATTACATCTTTTCATACTGTTTTTTCCTCACTTTCTCTCTCTCTCTCTCTTTCTTTCTCTGGCCATGACGTGTCTCCAAAAAATAATTGACAACTCTTTTAATTGCATTTTTACCTGACATACACTTGACACTTAAAATAACAACAACAAAAACAAAAAAAACTACTACATACATATATACATATGGTGTATATGCATTTCTATAGGAAGGTATGGTTTTGAATGATGATAGTATATACAGTTTCCACATTATTCACATAACTGTCACATCCTTTATGCTTAACGAATGGGAAAATTGAAATCTCAACATAATTAAGTTTTGTCATGATGTTCCAACTATTCTACATATACAAAAACACATACCGAAGCGGGCTTCATAGATGCAAGGATATGTTTGTAGATATTTTGTTTATTCCTACGTGCAATGAGTTTATGTTCTTTTTTACCTCTAGTCAGCCATCTTTGCATTGGGACAGGTGATTGAAATTATGTCAAAATGAAAAATGAAGAACGACGGTGACGGCGACGACTGACGACACCTGAGTTTTTTATCCTTTTTGTAAATAATTTTGTTTTAAATCGTCGCTCGTCAACAACTTGACAACAAACCGTATTAAACGTTCTTTTCAATCCGTTTAGAATTATTAATATGAAAATCCAAAAGGATTAAAGTGTGCATTTCGTATTAAGGGCTTAAAACTGTGGAAAAACTGTGGAAAAACTGTCTCTCTTTACACTCTCCCTTCTTTGAATGTGCCTGGTTCAAGGACCAAGAAAAGTGAAGCGACAACGATAACGACGCACGATGACAACTGTTATTCAATGTTCATTGCTTTTTCTGTATTTTGCATGATGTTTATGCCAGCACAGACAAACAGAGTTCCTGTGACTCACTCATCCTGCATGTCACAATAGATTCAAGAATATGTACCAACCTATGGGAGGTGTATCCAATATCCTTTTTAGACGATAGCTAATATCTTTTGTCAAGTCAATCCAAAAAATAATAGAACTGTTTTTGATGCCCACGGGGTTTGTCTAGACAACTTGAGTTGAGGTTCTGATTTGCAATATCTACTCCTGCGACATATGATTGTCGATTGAATAATAATAATATCTATCTCTCATACATACATACATTTAGGAGTATGTTTATATGGAAATAAAAGAATGGAAAATCTACATTTTTATAGGGTCAATTGTCAGGATTGAGCATCCTTTTCTTCATGTTAGTTGTGCGGAAACAAACTTGTGAGTGTGCTTTTCTTGTTGTTTTCCTTCGTGTGTCTTATTTTTGTCTTCGTTGGTGGGTCGTGGGTTCCTTATGGATATATTCTTTTGAAATTGTTTTAGCCCTGGAGCGACACTTTTCTTGATGGGCAACATACAAATGGTATTTATTTTGTGTGCTTTTTTAACTTTTTATTATTTTCTTCCTTTTATTTCTTTGCTTGTATTTTGTTCTGCATGCCATTTTTGATGTTTGTTGATGGAATTTATTTTATTCCCTTAGTTTTTCTTTTAAGTGTGTGAAGACTGAAGAGGGTAGGTAGGTAATTGTTTATTCAGGACATTCATTGAAATGAACCACTCGCTCGTTATTGTCGCATATTATATTTTATATATGACTTAAATTATTAGCCTTAAGGTATTTGATTTTGATAGTCAATTTTGGTTAGGTTTTGGTTTTATAATGATATGGTATTTATTGTTTTTAATAAAGGACGGAAATATAAAAGCTCCTCGGTGTTCTTAATTTGATTTTAAATGAATAATATATCAATTTAAAATAAGAATAAAAGGAAAGAAAACTTTATTCATAATTTCTAAACTTTCAAAATGATGAGATGATGAAATGAGTATGTATGAATCATAACACTAAATTTTAGTTCCAGGAAGTTTAACGTGATAAATAAAATTAAAGCTTGGAACTTAATTTGAAGAATATATCCTTCAATTAGGATTTATTATTATCTTATAACAATAGCACAATTTCTTCAACCTGTTTTGAAAGTTTGAACAAATGTACACTTAAACAATTTTTTCTAGATACACCTTAGCTTATATTTGCCAGCTCGATTTGTCTATTTGTAGCCGGTTGGTAGGGGCTGTGACTAGCTTACTTTACCTACATAAAAAAAAGGCTTAAACTTTTAAGAGAATTCTTTGAACTTTAAAGTTGATAGCAGCCATGATGCTGAAGAAATATCCTTACAATTGGCTATCATTTTTTCAGTCTACTTTGTCAAATCATCAGAAACAATATGTAGCACTTAATTACACATACAAATTTAAAAATACTTTGAGCATTTTACCGCTTCTTGAATGGGCCTACCAAAATAGTGGCAAGAACATTGGCAGTTTGGAGAAAACATTTCATTGCACTGATTTATTCATTGATTTACCAACACCCGTACGTTCAAGAAATTTAAAATCTACTAAAAATTCCACCGGTATGCTGGTACTATATCCGTACAAAATTCTAAGGAACCATTAGCTGAAGACAAGATAACTGCATGTGTTTTCTAAACGGGACATTCAGCATAAGCGATTCAAAGGAATTCTATAGTCATGTCACATGGAGGTGTTATGGACACATCGTGATCGTGTTATTTGACCTCGTTAGGCTTTTTCTTTAAAAAGATTTTATGGAGTGGCAGGTCTTTTTGAAATAGCCACAAATCAGAGCAAAGCCTCAAAATCAAAATAAATCATACCATCATTGGTCAAATTAAGCTAGATTAATGCAAGAAATCCATGGACAGTTGAACTATAGAAACCGACGGTTTCCACCTACTCGTGAAAGTGGCCTTTATGACGCAGCTTTGTTAACGCAAAACAGAGAACCTACACTAAAAAATTTCAACGAATGGAAGCAGCTAACTTTGATCAGGATTATGTGAAGAGATATGAGACTCAGGTGTCAGATTCCCGTTAAAATAAACGTCATACCTAAATAATTAAATATAAGAATTCATATTGATATTTTTCTTGCTCTCTCTACTGTGCCTTATCCATTTATTTACGATGGCTTTATAAATTCCGTACGAAGAATTGAACCTCAAAACTAATAAACATCTAGAGCTTAGCAATGTACTTATAGGTGCAATAATATATATTAATCCGCCAGGACGAATGCTTTATTCTCAAATATCCTTTTAGACAATTGCGCATTAGCATAAACGTAACCTCAAATTTCTCTAACCAATTTCTGTATATTACGTATTATCTTTTCATCATTCTAAAAATAATTTCCTAGGCATAAGAACACTTAAGAAAAGAAAGCACTTTAGCCACTTCCCATACATAACCAACAACAACAATCTACACATATGAAATGGCCTTGATATATATTCCATAACTCAATTTGAAACCACAATTATAGTCGTTGTCGGTTCGTCCATTTGTCCGTCATCGTCTGTTGGTTTTATCGATTTACTCTTCAAAAATAATTTATACCAACACTTAGCTTACCTACCTTTACCTATATACTGTACAAGTACATGTTTTAGGTACCTCTAAAGAAGCAAAATATTATATACAAAAGGAATGTTATTGCGCCGCCACAAAACACTACCTTCTGGTCGTTAAACTTTATTCACCTCACCAAAAGCAAAAAATCGTTCTAAGCCCATTAAAACGCCGAAATATATAGGTAGGCTCCTGTATGAACTTATTTTTTTTTATTTTATAGCCCATTTTGAATGAGAAAAAAAAACCACAAGGACATGTCTATATAGCTTTTTATAGGTTGGTAGGTATATGTAACTTGTTAGGTCTTACGTGGTGGACTGACTTCTTTCAGAACATAATTTTGAGAACGTCATGGCATTAGGAAGATCCAAAAGAAAGAAAAGTACTTCAGCAAGACGTGTCTGGATGGTGAAACCACAAAAATGCGGGTGTAAAGACATAGCCGGTGCCGCCGCAGCGCCACTGAGCCGCTATATACACTTTAAGATAATTGTTTTCAAATGCCATCAGCTTCCCACCAAGCCAACGCCAAGGAAGGAACAAACCAACAACGATTGGACGTATTTTCAATTTAAAGAACGAGTCAGTCCACTCCACTTGTTGTTGTCGTTAAGGACGATCACCAAGCACAAGCACGAACAAGAAGTGGAAGAGATATAAAAAAAAAAAAGTTTCATCTTCTTCCTCTTCCTGAAAGTAAACGAAACAAGGATAAAAAGAAGGCATTATCTCTGAGCCTTAGTCCTCCCAGTCAAATAAAATAAAAATGTATAGGAAGGTATAAGCTTTTCGTCGCGTTTACTTATACCCATATAGTACCTGTTTCATTATCGTTACCGCAACGCAGTTGCTTGTTTTTTTTATCTTCTTTTTTCCTTCTTATAACAGCCTTCGTGGAATTTTAAAAATCTATACGCTCTAACTTTTGAAAGTAGTCTTATCCCCATTGTGATTCAGAAAGGACACAAAAAAGTAGTTTATTTTACTTTTGCTGATGCTTTTACTGCAGAGAATGGCACATACCCTGACTCTTACTCTAGATAATGCACGTAGTGCTCTCTCCACATATCCAGAATGTCCTTATCAATTATTCAAATATGAATAGCTAAAGGCAGTATTTTAACATTATGCTTCCCATCATCCAGTACAAGAATATTGTATGTATCATCGAGTTCGAGAATAGTGGAACTTCTCCTTAGATAGAGAAAAATACCAGATATAGACTGGATTGGACTGGACATAGACGCTTTTCGAGGAATTTTATCAAATTCAAAAGAAGATGTAACATCGTTTTGTGAGAATAAAAAGAATAAAAACTACAAAGAAGTTCTATATAAGCCTCTTTAAAACAGTCAAAACCTCGTATCAGAATTTAGGTCGTTAAAAAGAAAAATGCAATAACAATTCCTGTAGAAACGTTGGGAACAAATTAATCCAACTTTGTTTCATTGTCATTGCCAGTAATTAAAAAATCCGAAAAAAGAGGATTATTATCTCATTTAGAAGCAGTTTCAGCTTTTTAATTAGGTTCTGAATTTTTCCACAGCACCAAAATGGTCAAAGTAATTTATCAGCTTTTTAATAGAAGGAACTTATGAAATGTTGGATAACTTCTTGACTTAATTTAGTTTGATTACTTCAACTTTTAGATAGTGTCATCACACCTCTAAATTTCAAAGGCTTCCTTATGAGTCATGAGCATTGCTACTAGAAGCTAGCAGAAATGTGTCTTCCGATTTTAAGGAATAAGTAGTGAAATAGAAATGTCACCATTCAGAAATAAAAAAGCATAACCATTGTTTTCGTTTTTTCTTCGTGTCAACGGACTGTTTCACACGATATGCATTGGGCTACAGAATGTTGTAATCTGAACCTTAAATGGCAAAAGGTGTTAAGGCTTTTTTTATAGCTTTTCAGCAATCTTGAGTATGAAAATAAACTGATTTTTTTTAATAGTTATTACTTTCTAACTTTTTTGATTTATTAACAAAGTCTGAATGAAATAAGGGGTTTTCTACAACATTTTGAATAGGACAACTGTCACTTTCGAAATTTTCATCTTTTGACATTTAATAAGTAAAAAATACGTGTGAGAATGGAAGAAATGGAAGGAATAGAAGGAATGGAACACTATTCAACAACGCAAATGAAATCTACTACAAAAATGGTGATAAAGAAAAGAATTTTGATTGATCACCTAGAAAAATTGTTTATAATATTGGCCACCGATAAAACACAAATTGTTGTTTTAATGTTTGAACGTTTCCTGAATGGAAATACAAAAAACAAAATTTAACAGTTTACGATACGAAAAGTGGACAACTTCGACGTTTGCATAATTTTTCGTTTTAAATTTCATCTAAAAGCAATTTTTTGGTTTTTCATTCAGTGTGTTCGAATACATGAATAGAATTTAAAATCGCATTTTTTTAAATTTTAAAATACATATAGTAAAATAATTATTTTAATGAATGAAAGGAATTTTTAGTATGAGAGATATGGCGATATGAGATTCTTCCCAAATTTCAGTTCAAAATATACAACACAAAATTTTACTAAATGTTGGAATCATAAAGTGGAACCCTGTCAAGGACATGTAGTTAATTGCAGCCCTTAGCCATTTCTCTTTAATTTTATGACGAATCGCAAAGTCTTATTTAAGACGCACTTTTTTATGACAATAATTAATCTTGGAGGATTGAGAAATTGACTCATAACAGGCAATGTCACTTAAAAAATTTGTACGGTAGATTAAATTTATTAAAACATTCAACAAATTTTTCGGAACTTAGCAAATTTTGTAAACTAATACTTTTTGACTCTTTAAATTTTTAAAGAAAAGTGGTCTCTGTTGTGTGGTCAATATGTGCTGTCAGTTATAAAAGAAGTCTTAGAACCAAAATGTAATGTTTACATTTAAAAAAAAATAAAGTTCTACTGGGTTAAATTATTATTGATCTTAATTGTGAAAAGAAGGTTTGGAGAATGAGGTTTGAGTCAAGTCAAACCACAAGTGAATTTAAAATAAAAATTGCATTTTTGAATTGACTTTGAGTTGCAAAAAATTTGAATTTTCATGACCAATAAATTTGGCATCAAAGTTTTTAAAACATCAAACATTTTTTCTTATGAGAGACACACTCAAATAGGAGGGATTATTGTGGAAGCAAAAATATGAAAGGAAACCCCCTTGCACAATTATAGCTTCCGGTACTGCAAGAGTGTCAGGACTGAGTTCGATCGAATCATTCGATTTATAGAATAGTTATTAAAATTAACCTAAGCTTATTCTCTTCATTTTTCTATCTTTCAAATGCAAACCTTTATTAACTTTTTTTTATATAATTTTCCTAAGAATTCAATTTTATAAATTTACTTTTCTTTCAAATTTCATTTCAATATAATTGATGTTGTAGATAGTTAAATAGAGATTTGCACTATAACGTTTAATAGAAAACAGTTCATTCCAAGAAGTAGAATTCTCTCAGCCAGCATCTGTTTTATTAAAATGAACATTTCAATATTAACATTATAAAGCTAGAAAATATATCGGTTATAAACATAGTACTTGAATTTTTTTAAATACAACACTTTAAACGACGAAAAGATTGATTTTTAAAAAATCTCACTAGGTCAGAAACGGGTTCCTAATCTAATATCTCGTGATTTGTTGTGTTACCGAAATTGTAGGAAAAACCATCAGCGAAGAACTGATTTAGCAAACACTAAAACTGATTTTTATTTTTTAGAAAACTCTTCCCTTAACAAATTGGACTAACCCAACTCGAAACTATTAACTACAATTCTTATTGTTTTGGGGCATAGAAATGTAGACAATTTTAGATAGGGGATTTAGACTGTTTTGGTGGTGACGTTAGGAAAATGACAATTTTTTACTCTTTTTTACTTCCTATGTGACAAGAATTTGGTAGGAAGAGGAAAGTGGAAAGAATGGTAAGGACTCTGTGTATTTTGAGTGCCAGGATTGGCGTCCTAGATTCTATGCAGTATATGTATTTTTACTTGATCTAGGATACTCGTATAGTATAGAGTTAAGAGTATACACCACATCATAGTTATTCGCGTTGTCGTTGTCGTTCAACTTCCATATTTCCATACATTTTACGGGTTTATAAGGATATAGGGATACCTATACGTATGTATGCATAGATACACAACACAGAGACAGAAAGTGAGTTTTGTGCTCCGTGAATTGCGTTTTGAATATTTTATGAAACTTTTTTATTTCGTTTTTTTTTTCTCCGCATATTTGTATATTTTGTTCTGTTCTGCATTTTGTGCTCGCTTTGTATGCCCATCTCTCTGTATGTTTGTTTTCTTATTTCTTCTTAGATTTTTGTTGCTGTAGTAGTTGTTGTTATTGTACGTACATATATATATCTTTGTAACAGAAAAGATCCTTTTGCATCTTTTATTTAGCCAAATGCCTCCTACGGTGTGTTTTGTGTGTGTCTTTTTATAGTCACTACATATAGTACGTTATTGCTCCTGCTGAGTGTTTCTATTGTGGATATACAATCGAAAAATGAAGGATGGAGAGGGGGTTAGGTGGTAAATATATTTTGTGTGTGTGTATGAAGATTGAGGATATATGGATATGGAGCTCACAGGAATACTTTTGGTGAAATGGTGTGTTTTTCTTTTTTGTTATTTTTTGGGGTCTCCTCTTCTCAATTGGCTTGAAAACCCCCCATTGAAACTTTTGCAATATCCCATTAAGGATGTGAGCAATATTCAATTTGCTGAAAAATGTTTTCTAGAAAGAACCGGTTTGTTGTTTTAAGTTTTTTTTTAACTCTTGTTTTTGTTCTTTTTCTTAATGGTTAAAGGATATTCAACAGAAAAAGCGATTATACAAAACAGTTTTTGTTTTCTCCTTCTAAGGATATACTCACAAGCATACATATGGAACTTTTGCTGTTTAAGGATACAATATTATAGCAAACCTCTAAACCCCCCCCCCCTACTGCATAATCATTTATCAAAATGTGTGTGTGCACAGGCTCAAAACTTTTTAATTACCCCTCGGGCAAATGAAATGAAAATATTTCTTACAACTGAACCTACCAACATGAAAAGGCGGTTTCTTTTATGGTAAGGATCTTTTTGTTAGATATTTGTAGACATTTATAGGAGTTAGGTATTAGTTTGACGCAAAATGTTCGATGCACAGAAGTTGGTAAATTAACCTTATAGATCTCGAAGGAACCCGCACATAATTTTGGAATTTTGGAAAATTATATGAGATTTAGCGGATTTAAATAACTGAAATCTACATAACAAAAAGGGAAACAGTTCGTTTTTTGATATACACGTTAATATTTTACGTTATAACGTTATTGATACACTATCTGTGTGCATTAACATGTTTAGTGTCAATAATTTTAATTCTCTTATATCACTTGGTTTATAAAATATGTACATTTTAGACTAATTTGTACCGATAAAAAAAATGTGTTTAATAAATGTGTCTAATTTTTTTTTTTTGATATTATTACATTCTTTTAAAATATTGAATTCAAAAACTTTAATAATAATTAATACATTTTATGGGATACTCCGTGGGTACTCTAATTGCATCTATACCAGTTTTAGGGTAAGAGCGTTAGAAGGACTGAAATAAATATAAAAATTATTTGATCCGGGAAAGTTACTTGGATGCATAATTAGACCAGTAACGTTTTTGTGTATGACTTTTTAAAAATCAATAAATATCTACTAAAATCAATATCTTAAAAAAAACAATCGGTGTGAATGCACCAAATTAATTTAAATGACCGTTATTTAAATGTGGTTGACTTATCTATAAAGAAGTTTATTGATTTAACTGTAGGGCCTAGTTCTATTTTAGTAAGTTACTGATAGTGTTAAAAAAACGTAATTGCAATGCAATGGGACACGTATTAAGCTGCCTCAGCTTAAATCGGGCAACACTTTCAAAAGTTCAATCACTTTGGCTATTAAGTTATTGTCGAAAAGTGTGCTAAATTTATTTTTCTGTGGTGAATCAATAATAACAAAAGTTTATTTATAATTTCACTCAGACAAGAAAACATACAAAATTCAGCAAAAAAATTATACATCAGAAAAATAATTTAGGAAACGGATCATTTTTTGAAGCAAAACGAGTCAAAATGCGGATATTGCGCTACTTAACCGAATTGGCTGCTTTAATTTTTGGCAAAACTATCCCACGTTGATATCCTGACCTTCATACTTTCACAATGATTGAAATTAAATCCGATTCTCCACTTCACACAGTTCTAGAATTTCCTTGAACCTTTTTTTAAATTGGTTGTGGTCATTGACATTCGTTAGTCATCCGAAACTATTTACAAAATCATTTGCTGGTAACTTGAGACACTATAAACGTTTTTAGTCACTTCCAGTCGCACTTTCCCAAGTGTCACGAAATATATGTTTTCCAAGGGAAATATGAGAAAACTTATTGCGGTTGTTGAAGATGACCTTAATGGTGACACAAGAGGTGGACATATCCCTATCGGTTTGCAAATTATGGCTTCTATCAGATATTGGTGTCGTAATGAGGTACGATTAATAACTTTGTATAATCATAATCTAAAATTACTAAAATAAAAATGGTTCAAGACGATTGTGGTGATATGCACGGTTTTAGTCAGTCTGCATTAAACATAATTTCTGCTAGTGTAGCCAAAGCATTTGATTCGAAAGCAAGTCAGTTTATAAAAATGACAGTCTTAAAAAATCGATTTCTGAACAGTTATCAAACATATAACAATAAAAAATACGTGGATTTCCTAGCGTCATTGGCTCAATTGACTGCACCCACATTCAAATAAAAATAAATTATCCATTTAAACAAATCAGAAAACAGACACAATACAAAAAATTGAAAAATGATAATAGTTTTGACAGAAGCATATAAACAATAGAATTCCTAGATGTGTTTACAAATTATCACAATTTGCCAAAACCCCTAAGAAAAAAAAACCAACTCTGCGGAACTTGGTGGAAATTTCAAGTTACCAAACAGGAACCGTATTTACTGTAGTAGATTTTCGTAAGGGATTTTATGTAAACGTCACTTTACTATTCAACAAACATTTTGGTTCTATTCATGGAACATTTTAACCCACAGTTTAACTCTTATTCACTGGTTTAGTAAACTCGCAGAATACAGGTGGAATAAGGGTTTTTTTTAAGAATTCGGCTGTAACAGTTCGAACGTCTCGAGGATTAATGATCATTCCACAAAAGGTGATCCTAAAAATATGTTTCTTCGGTGAAACCCATGGATTTGGAAGTGGAGCACGATTACATATTACTATAAGAGTTTTAGAAGCATTGAACATGAATAATGTTTGTTTAATTTTCATTACTCCCCCATGAGTAACCTCATTAGTGGTATCACAATGGACCCTTGCGGTCTAAGTGAGTCGATGACATCTGGACAGCCACTCCAACCTAACCTAACCTAACATGAATAATGAGAATTTATGAACTTTTTATGATCCTAGTATCCGAAGCACAATGTCGTGAATCAAGAAATGGATATGAAGGCACTGAGAAGTTTCGGACCAAAGATTTTTTATTCATAAGGAAAAGAGTCGGTGACAAAATGGAGCTTCGGGTAAACCTTCTTTTATTTTTGTAGATTTCAGGCTTAAAAGTGTCTAATTTAACTTGTGTTGACCTAATCCGAAGAATATACATATCATCAATATCATCTCTTTTTCAAAAGAAAAAATCTATTCCACAGTTCGGTTAGATAAGTCATCGAATCATTTGTATTGATGCATATAAGCTTCGTTTTTTCATATAATTCTTAAGTTGTTGATTAAGCAGCATTTCAATGAACTTAAAAAACAGGAAAGTATGAAAGTGCAAATAGATCTCATTGGAAAGCAAAATTCGGCTTTTATGGATAGCCTGGAAAATGCTTACTTTCGTCTACTCGGCAATGAGACCTGTGTATAGATTGATACCACCTTACAATTATAATATCGGATTTTTGTATATCAAGATCTTTTAGAATAATTCAACAAAATCAAAGCTTAAATATTTGATTGATTCAAAACATTCTAAGAAAATTATACCTTTTAAAAAAATATTTCTTAGGTTTGCACACAACAATGAACGTCTCTTAAATGTATACCTTTTTTTTATTTTTTGAATTATTTTGAAATTCAAGTTCTAACTCCTTATTTTCTTCTGCTCTTAAAATCACAGTTTCATTTTATTAGCATAATATTTATTTTTTATTTGCCTATACCTACCCAAACTATGGTCAGATTTTCCTTTTTCTTTTTTTTTTTCCTCCATCAAAAGATTAAGTTTCCTTGAGGGAAAACAAAATGTATACATATTTAAAAACAAACAACAACAAAAAAGGGAAATATTATACATATCACTTTTATTTGGTATAGTGAAGCATATAAAAACATGAGTACAAGGAGCATAAATATTTGTATAACATTTGAAGGACGAACAAAATATTCCAACATACATATACATAATCTAATGGCTTTCCTCTACATAAATCCCTTTCATTTATAATTTAATACAAATATTATAATTGTATAAGTTCTTTTTTTTTGCCTCTTTATTGAAATCAGGACATTATACCAAAGCATTTAAGGCCCTATAAAAGGTTTCGTTCTTTTGTTTTAGCATAATATTTTGTATTTTTCTTTCTTTCTTTGGTTTGTTTAAGGACAGTTCAACTTCCTTTACCTATGTACACATATCTAGAGAGTAGAGAGTCTACATAAACCCAATTACAAGTTACATTGTTATTCCACCTTCTTCTTCTATTATAACACTCAACCCCCCCTCCCTAGCTAGCCTGCTACTAGGTACGAAGTAAACCTACCTCCTATATCAGATATTCTATTCATTTGATCGCTTTTGTTATGATGGATAAAAACCAAACAAGACCCATTGAACTCAATCTGCACTTTGTATAAACTATTTTTGAACTCAAAACGAGAAACCGAATGTTTGTACGGATTTTGCATAGATTTTTAATAAACTTTTCCCAAGCAACTTGTAGATGGGTTGTCACATACAATAACCACATCTACATGATATTCAGATATATAACATATAACTATATGCACGTCCAGTGCCGTCGTCATCGTATCATATAACCAACTTTATACGTCAATACATGGTTTTCATATTGGTTTGATGTTAAAGTTAAGGAGCTAGAGGCAGCCTTTCTGATATTCAGCAAAGTTCAAAGTTTAAAAGAAAATGCTATATCGAATGATTAACAAAAGAAATGTTGAATTTTGAAAAACAAATATTTTTCATTCACACTATCAATCATAACTGAGCGCTTTGATTGACATCAGTCATGGTTACAGAAAAAAATGTATGAGAAATAGTTTCTGTTGTCAGACATTGAAGTCACTCGCTTCCCGGGAGCGGGTCGAAATGCTGTATTTTAAAACACTGTGAGGTCAAAATTCTGTATAATACTTCATGATAGTATTGTCAAAATACTGCATCTTATAATACTGTATAATAATGGAAGTTTTGAAAGATCAATTAGTTTATACTGGATGGTTTTGACAGATGAATTAGTTTGGTGCAATTGCTTATGCAATTGTTGATTATGATAAGAACAATTCATGTTTAAATGTGAGAAAGAAACAAATAATTAAGAAGAAGAAAATGATAGAGAGAAAATAAGAAGATACCATTCATTTTGTTTTTATTTCTATTAGTTCAAAGACTTACATATACATATTTTATTGTCCAAGGGAAGTATATTAGAACATTATGCTAATGAGAAATTGACATTATGTTTTCTTTAAAAAAATGTTCTGTTTTCAAAATTCTGTATTTCAAAATACTGTTTATAGGCTAAAAATAAAATCATTTTGATAATGTAAAAAAGTGCGCACTTTTTGAGATACAGCATTTTTATCATGCAGTATTTTGAAGTACAGTGTTTTGAGATACAGTATTTTGAGATACTGTATTTTAAATACAGTATTATGATCCATACAGTATTTTTACCCCAACCTCGCTTCCCAAAAATTTTAACATTGTTTATGTTGACTTAAGAAAAAATATAAAACTATATAATCAGTCATAACTGACAGCTTTGACTGCGGTCAGTTATAATCCTACTAAAATTAATGTTAGTGAAGCTGCATGATAAATGATAGTTCTCAATATACTGTACCTGTTCTGTGAATCCGCTCTATCAGTCATCAGTCAAGACTGTCAGTAATGATTTCTACTGGCAATTCGTGAAGTTGAATTTATGAAATGCTGGGATACAATAGTAATTTTTTTTGAAAATTTTCTACATGAATGTTATCAACAACTCCCTAACTTTTATGAATTACTTTATAAAAGAACCCACATCCCAGCTCACATCAGAGCTGCCATCCTAATTTGCCATTTTGGTGGTTCGTTTTCTGTTTTCAGGTTTTTTCTTTTTTTATTATTTCTTGTTGATGTTGTTGGAAATATCGATATTGGGTTACTGAAAATGTAGGGTATATATAATAAAAAGTTTTGTTGGCTTGTAATCGATTTTAATTAAATTTTCTGGGGCATACTAATGGAACGGCATATGCGCTTGAATGCATTCAATATGATTGTAGTTATTTTTTTGTTTTGTTTTTGTCTTCAATGGAAGAACAATGTTGGTGGGTGTTTATAAAGCCAACCCACCCCCTCGCAATGCTATGTATATAGCTATCAACAGTATTAAAATTGTATATAAAATATAAAAACATAGATATACATATATATGTGTTGTGTACCTAGGTAAACCAACCTACGTGTAGGTAAGGGTTTAGTTGAGAGTTGAAAGCATTTCAGAAATCATATTTAAAATTTTTATTTTTTTTTTATTCATTTTGATTCATTTTACACGGATAAAAATAATAATTTTCTGAATTCATTTATTTGTCTGTATGAAACAAAATTGATGCTTCAATTAATCAAAAGCATTGATTTTCAAAAAAAAAAAAAGGTGGCTTAATGCTTACTGCTGAATCTGGCTTCATATTTGTTTCTTTTAAATTTTTCTTCAAATGGAGTGTTGAACACAAATTTGATTATATTTCAAATTTTGATTGAATTTATAGTTTAACTTGAATTATAGAAAATTGTGAGATTGATTATTTCACAACTTTTTAATACTAACTTTTGCAGTCTTCTGAAGTCTCAAAAATGAAATGGCCAGGTTAACATGGAAAACCACTCCTTATTTATAGAAGCGTTATTTAGATTTATTAAAGAAATATAACACAGTTGCTGATCTGAAAATAAGTCATCATTAATTGGTTGTTTTCAATTATTATATATACATTCTTTAAGTTTCATGCTTTTTAAAATCTTTAATTTAAAACTACGTTCCGTTTTTCCCTAAATAAAATCTGAAAAAAATTTTAAGCTATATGGACTTTGAAACTTTAGACTTAACAACGGTGGAAAAAATCACAAGAAATTTCAATTGACTTTTAATGCTGATGAACTCCAAACCAAATACAGAGTGTTTTTCATTTCATTTGGAATTCATGAAAATTTTTTGACATTTAATAAGTAAAAATTGGAATGAAACGATTTACACTTCAGTAACGCATTGAATTTGTAAAAACTCACTTCAAAATTATTAAAAAATTCCCCGTCATAGGTAAAAAAAACTAGAGCACTTATGTGTTGTTGTGGTTGTTGAGCATTTTTTCGGTAGACAGGCTTTATTAACACCACTGAACGCCTAAATTTAAGCTGTTAAGACAAGTTAGTGATGTGAAGAACTGAAATTATTTCCATCGCTCGAAAACAATAGATTATATTGCGGCTGTGACAAAAATAGAAGTTTGTCGATTCTTCTTCGAAATTTAAAATGAAGCATTAAACGAACGACAATAAACCGTATTTGGTATAAAGACTCAAAACTTAAAGTTTTAGAAGTTGTTTGATCACCAACACTTTCTGATATTCACTGTTACCTTTAAACTCGTCAAATCCATTTGAAAAATCGTCTTTAGTTATAAGGGCTATTTTCACCTATAGGAGACTAGATATCCAAGATTTATTGTTGAAAAGCCTTTTCCTACTCAACGTGTTAGATAAGTATTTGGTGTGGTTTTTGAGATCGAGAAAGCGGTGGGATTGGAGCTGGTATTGAATTAATTCCAATACCGAGCTTTGATTATCATAACTTTTTAATCCCGTAATCGAAAGATATTGATATGAAGAATATTTAATTTTGCAAGAAAAGTTTCGTTACCGTGTTATTTCTTGAAGAGTTAATAATAATTTTCCACCGAAATCTTGTGATTTGATAACGAAGTACTTCTCGAAGAGTTATTCACAATTTTCCACCGAGATCTTGTGATTTGATACCGTCAAACTTTTTATTTTTGAGTCACGTGAAAGACTCGGGCTATAGTAATGCTCTAAAGTAGACCTTGAAGAAGGAATTCTGTGGACTGATGGTTAACTTACTGCGTAGGACTGTCATACCAGTGGTCCTGGGTTCAATACCTGCATTTGCCACCATCCAAGAGTAATTGCTGTCATGAATAGTTCTTTCGCAAATAAGCCATTCGGATTCGGTGTAAGAACTGTATTTCCCCCTCCAACCCTTCCTGTCATTACTCGCACACAAAAATGGTTGAGAGTTTTAATTCACTAAGCCTTGGATCTCTACGAGCTGTTGCGAAAACTAGTTTACTTTTATTTTAAGATGGATTTTGTTATCGAAGACAAACAGCCGCAAAAGTGGGAATAGATCATGAAAAGGATACTGCAATCGTAGCATTGGTTTCTATTTTACTGATGTCCTTTTTCATCAAATATCAATTGATTTCTATTCAAATATATTGTTTTTTCTTAATACATATTAAAATAAAAACACACACTTACTTTTTAAATTATAAAACTTAATTCTGTACGACTCAAAAATTTTAGTACATTTTGATTGAATGTGTTATTTTTTCAAATTTGTAGTGGTCTTTATTTCAAAAATTATTTTATTGGACAATATAAGAACGGCAGGGGTAATAGATATGTAAATAATCGACCCAATCTTATTTTAGAACATTTAAAGACTTCTGTAATCTACAATAAGATGCACGATATTTCATTAATCTTTACTGTCACGGGTACTAAACAGTCAATACCTTAAATTTATTAATAACAATTTTGTTTTAATAAAGTAACGAAAATACACAACATCCAATTCCCAGAATATTATCCCTATCCTTTAATCTTATATCATCTTCAAAGCCTGTATATCTACATTTTTAACATTCTTATACTTATTAAAACATAATATACAGACTTATTACAAAAACAAAAAAAAAAAAAACAAAAACAAACAACATTCCAAATTAAGATTATTAAAGATAAGAAAAGGTTAAATTTGCAAACAATGCAAATTCCTCTCACAAATAATACAATACATACAAACAGCCTACATTGTTAATATAAAGTTAACCCTTTTTTGAAAAGGTCCGAATCCATCCTTACAAGTCCTACCATACAACTGCCCAAATGAATTAAAATTATCTTAAAGAAATCATGCTTGACCATCAGTTCAAGGACATTTAAAATAAAGCTTTTTTATTTTTTGTAAATATTGTAGCTCTATACCATTTATAAGCTACGTCGTTCGTCCCAACAAAGTTTAACGCAAATTAAAGCATCCTTTCTCTAAATACCAGAAGTTAAAACAACATATAATTTCTTGTTTGCTGCTGCCTTTGTTTCAGTAATAATTTGTCGCAATTCCATGAACGAATTTAACAGCTCAGATAAAATACATAACACTAACAAAAGAAATGAGGCAAAACTGAATTTAAAAAATGGTATGATACTTTAACGCCCTTGGTTTATTTTTTAAGGGATGCATGAGTTGGGTTCGGTGCTGGTTTGGATATTTGTTTTCGTTTTTTATTCGCTTCGGCATGGCTTAGAGTGGCGGCGGCGGTGGTGGTGGCAGCGCATTTGTCCCAAACACAGTGACTTTGTATTGTATTGTTGAACATAACAACAATTGGAACATTTAAAGTCCATGGATATAAAGATGATACTCCTGTTCATAAATTTTTATGACAATAGCAATGATGGCCTTTAGGGAGGGGTTGTTGAATTTATTCATTCATTTTGTTTTTTTTTTCGATTTTTGTCTGTGTGACAGAGTAACAAATCAAAATGTGCATTCAACCGAAATTTTAGACCTATTTTGGTTTCTGACGGTTTGAATAATTCGATTTGATTGAGTGGTGATGAAGTAGAGATGATATAAAAAGAGAGGTTGGTGATGGGAAAAAACGTTAGAGAAAAAAAGGATATTTTACACATCGCTTAATCCTACCCTTACGAGTAAATCTCACAAGCTTAAAATTTAAAAACATATAAATATAAATTGTTTTGAATTTTTAAACAAATTTTTATTTTATTTTTAGTGATAACAATTTTTATTGGAAAATAATATATTGGTTTCGGGGAGGGTTAATAAATGACAAAAGAATTTTTGTTTAAATAAATTTTGTTGAAATATTAACTGAAACTGTAGTACGTACTTAAAAACTAAATATAATTTAAAATAAAATCAAGAATAGGCCAGAAAATGTATGTGTTGGAGGAAAACGGCTTTTTGAGCTGATATTATTGAATTGGTGGACAGCAAATTAAGAAACAATCATTGTGAAATACAAAACAGTAAAAAAATGTTTGTTTTTATTTCGCGTTAGTTTTTTTTTGTAATATTTGTATGGTATTTTATTTAATAAATTATAAACGAGAGACCATTGATAAAATATAACTGTGGATATAAATAACTTTGATATTTTGTTGGGAATTTTAAAATGTGTTGATATTACAGGTACAGGTGGTATATATGAGAGAATTTCACGCGAAAAACTGAAATACAACTAAGCGAGGTACAAAGTAGTGTGCAATAATGCACTGCAAAATAATCATTAGACAATTGTTATGATACCATATTCATGATAGAAATTGAAACAACAAAATTTAAATCAAACTCTAAGTTTAAGATTAAGATGATTCACAAAAATAAAAGAATTTACACGTAATTTTTAAAACATATATCAAAACAAACATATTTTTCGAAAAAAATCCAATTAACATTTTTTTTATAATTAAAACAATTGAATAAAAAAAAAATTTGTCACCTCGAATATTTTACGAACAAAAAATGATTTTATCTCCAAAATAATTTTGTACAATGAAGACTAACGTTTTCAAATCTGGTAAAATTTTGAGAAAAATCGAATTGACAGATTTTTTTATAAAAAATAAAAACCTAAACAAATTAATACAAATTGGTAAAAATTGATTTTCTACTCAAATGTCTTTTCAAAGCTTCAAACTAATTTTATTTTATAAGAAATACTGTTTTCAACTTTCAAGAAAAATTGAACCGACAGTTTAAAAAAAAAAATCTAAAAAAAACAACACTTAAACATGAAAAAATTTAATTTCGAATCAAATATCTTTTCAAAAACTAAAAATTTTGGCTTCAAACTTATTTTATCTCACAGAAAATATTGTTTTTTGATATTCAATTAATAAAAACTTAAAATCTACAAAAAATAGTACGGAAATGCTACTAAAATTTGTAAAAATTGGTTTTCGACTAAAAATCTCGTTAACTAAAATAGATTTTGAAATCAAACTATTTCATCATATGTAAAATATTATTGGTAATTTAAAATTTTTGTTAAATAATTTAAGTGAATTCTTTTTTAACAAAACACGAAAACCTACAAACTTGTTATGATGTTATCCTTATCAGTGTGGGTCGCATCCCAGCCTCTTTTTTTAGGTTTTCGTGTTTTTTAAAAATAAGCTGGCAATATGATTTTTCTAAAAATTTAAACTAAAGCTATAAGCAATATTTTGCAGATGATAAAATAAGCTTGATTTCAATGTCAGGTTTTGTTTCTGAGATATTTTAATCCCCAAAATTTGTTTACCAATTTTTGAGAAGAATTTTGTAATTAATATTAACCAGTTTTTAGTATACAATAATTTTGAAATCAATACCTTAACTTATTTTTGAGATATTCGAGTCGAACACTATTTCTTAACAATTGTGTTTAGTATTTTTATTTATTTTTTTAGATTTTAATTCTGAATAAAAATCACCAATTGGATTTTACTAAAAATGTTACTTAATGTGTAAAACAAAATTTTGTATGAGATAAAATCTTAAAGCTTATATCTTTGATTATTGCCAAGATATTTGAGTCGAAATTCAATTTTTTTTTTTTCGTAAAAAAACTGTCACTTCAGTTTTTCAAAAAAAATGTATCAGATGTCAAAAACGTTATTTTATGATGAAAACATTTATTTTTGTGGTTATATCATAATATTCGAGGTGAAAAATATTTGTTTCAGTTTTTTGATTTATAACCGTTATTTAAATTGTTTTCGAATTTAAAACAATTTGGTATTACATAACAATATATAATAAAACATTTAATTGTAATCGCTAACGTTATTGCTTCGAGAGGTTTGGTCTTGACCCTACAGCCTAAACCATTTGATCGATTGAGTTCAAACTTGTAAATTAGGGTTTTAAGCAGATTCGCGTTAGGCTTTTTCTTCAGTGGTTTTAAAAATAACAGTAGTCCCTATACAAATTTTTTGATCAAAAATCGAAAATTCAAATGTTCTCAAAAACGAACCGATAGATTTTTATTAAATTGTTTCTATAATAATTTCTTAAGTTGGCTCCTTTTATTAAAAAACTATATTTTTGTATTGCTCCGGAAGGGTACCGCCCATAGAACCGTTATTTTGTTTTCAAGTTTTTTAAGATCAACCGATTTCAATCATTTTTTCTGAAAAAGCTCTTATACTGTCTTTATAGTAGGTATTTGATGATTTTTAAGAAAATATTTAAATTCGATATCTCGAAAAAAGGTTAATCATTTTGTTTCGAAATTCGAATTTAAAACGTATATTAATAACTTAAATATATACTGAAAATATTTTTAAACTCCAATTGAAAAAAATCTATAAATAAAAAGTTAATTTAAAAAAACCGCTCAACGATTTTCAAATACAAGTTTTGAAAAACAATTTTTTTCGGAGAAATCAAATAGCATTTAAATTTTTGAAAACTATCTTTTTTTGCAGGTTCATTTTAAATCTTAAACTACAGGAAATATTATTCAAACAGACTCTTTGGATACATGAATACAAGTTCATGCGACCCTGTCGTCCATTTTATTTTAAATCAGTATCTTTTGAAGTTATTATCTATAAAATAAAACTTATTTGGAGCTGTTATCTATGACTGCATATCTTGAGATATGGCCGACTAAAGGTATTCCTATGATACGAACACATACACCGCTCCAAAAATCTTGAAAGGTCTAGAAATGTCAACATTTTCAATTCGACAAATTCCGCCGATTTCAATAACTTCTTATGTGAAGTTAAAAATATCACAGTGTATGTACATATTTGAAAAGTTTATAACATTTCTTCTAATATTAAAAATAAAAACGATGAGAAATGACGCGAAAATGTCAAACAAATAAATAGATCGAATTATGCTAAGATTAAGAGTTTGTAATTTAAATGCCTCGTTGTTTTATTTTATTCATTTTTAAGGACTTTATTTCATAATAAATGAAATTTAAATAACTTCGAAAAATGTGCTATTAATTATTAAATTGAAAGCTATTTTCTGAGAAAATATTTAAGACATTAAAATAATTTAATATTATTTTTTAAAAATAACAGCCAGTCAAATTTTTCGAAAATTGATGTTTTTATCTAAGAAACCAAAATTAATTTGAAGCCAATATTATTTCTTGTTCTTTAGATATACTCGATGAAAACGGTATATACTGCACACCCAAAAATTGCTCTTAAAACCCTGGATTTCAATTTTACGAACCTGAAACTTTGATAATTGTCAATATGTTCAATTCGACAGATCAAGCTGATTTCATTGAGGTTTACCCACGCGAGGTTAACCAGGTGAGAGTGCATTCTCAAAAAGTTACCGTTTGGTGTGGATTTTGAGACGATGCGGCGGTGTAATTGGTCCTTACTTTTTTGAAAACGACGTTAGTTAGGAGCGCTACATAACGATGATAACTAATTTCTTGTGGCACAAATTGAACCATATGGACCTAGACGACATGTGGTTCCAGCCGGCGCGGCGCTACGTGCCACACAGCAAACGCCACGATTTACATTTTGCATGAACGATTTGAGGGTAAGGTTATCTCTCGCAGGGATTATATGAATTGGCCACTAAGGTCATACGATTTGACCCCGCTAGAATTTTTCCTATGGGGTTTTTTGAAGTCACCGTCCTATGCAAATGAAACACAATCGATGGATGCCCTAAAGGTGAACATAACACAGGCCATCGCTCAAATTCAGCCCGATCTATGCCGAAGAGTCATTAAAAATTGGACCACTCGGAGTTGTGGGACCGTAAGAAGCCGAGGCGGGAATTTGGATGATGTCATATTCCACACTTAATGGCATACATGCTCCTTTCAAATAAACAAATTATTTTGTTAATGCCTCACAACCAGCTTGTTTTTTATTCTATTTCAACATCTACCCGCCCTTATTGAAAAACCCTTTATTGAAATTCATTTTATTATTTTTCTAAATTGCAGAAGTACATTTTCATCTCAGACAAATCAAAGCATAAAAGTGTAGCTGCAAAATTAAAAAAGTAAGATTTCATAAAAGCTTCAATAATATCCTTGATTGAATTGTTAAAGCTTTTCTTAAATATTGGTTTATATTGCTTTATTTTACCGATTAAATTTAACTATTATGACTTCTTACATAATTTTTCGAACCTTTTTGTATTTTTCTGGTTTCGTAAAAAAAGGTGCACACATTTTAAAAACCTATTTCACAACTATTCTGAGATTCAATGCAAGGTTAAGGGTATTATAATCGTTGAGGAAAACCTGAACGGTAAAAAGGTTAAACACAACCATTTAATAACTTCCTTAACATCATAGGGGTAACTTTTTTATGAGAACATCGGAAGCCATTAAAAATCAAATTAGAGTAGAACTACTGGATACAGCCATAATTCGAATACAAAAAGTTTTAAAGTTCCTTCTTTTTTTAAGAATCAAATCCGATACTTACCTAAGTTTTATTGTAGGACTTTGTAACTTGAAATATACTGCTCTAAAAATACAAAACTATGGTTTTTGGAAGCTTAACGAAATACGATTGACGCGATAAAAATTGTCATTAATAAAAAAAAAACACTATTTTTGTGGATCTATTAATTGACTGGTATAAACTGGTCTAAAAAATATTTGTTGGACGTATTAGGATATTTATAGACAGATTGACATTAGTTGGTCGAAAAATTTATAACGTTAAACGTTAGTTGATTATTTAAGTGACTGGTATAAACTGGTCTAAAAACACATTTTTTCATAACTTGACCTTCAAGCTTGTCGAAACATTTATAATGTTAAATAACATATCTTCTCAGATTTAAAAAAAAAACTTCAATTCAATTTTTGCTGCTAAAAATTGCGTTTTTAACACATTTAGTCTAAAATTCACATAATCAGTCTTTTAAGCTTCTTTTCATTCATTGTTTTGTGTTCATTGTTTAATTTAAACAAAACAAAAACTGAAGTAGAAGAGTTTTAAAATGGCGCTTGTTTGTTGGTTTGGTTGGTTGGTTGGATGGTTTGTTGTTTGGTGTGAGATATTTTTGACGGATGTTATAATACACAAAAGGCTAAAAACCCGCATTGTGCTCCCTGACAATACGAAAGGGGAGATAAATGGTATAAGTTTTCTTGTTTTAGTTCTTTTTTTCTGCTTTTTTGTTCGAAGTGGGAAAATGTGGGATAAATGAGACATAGGAGTAGGTTTTTTTTTTATTTCTTTTTTATAGAGTCATTCAAATTCGACGTCATCGTTGATGAAACAGGAACAAATATAAAAAGTTTATCCTTGAAATGAGTGAGAAAAACTTTTCTTGTTTTTTTTTCACAATATCAAATGTGTGATGCTATGTTTTATTTTTGAAACGAAAAGAAGAAGAAAATAAGGTTTACATATGGAGAAGTATGTAGATGCGGGGATAATAGATTTCGTATGGTTATAGAGTAAGAATTGAGATGTATGAAAGACGCATCTTTTGAAACTTTAAACATTGTCTATATACAGTGATGGAACAAATAATAGAAACAGACTTTGTCTTCATTTATTTTAACCCATAAAAAGATATTTGAAAAATTAAAAAATAAAAACTACACAGATATATTTAATTTTAATTTATTGGTTAAATGCAACATTTTTTTTTAAATATAATAATGGGAAATAATAATAAAAAGAAGACTTGTTATTTCATCCTGGAAAAAATAATAGCAACAAAATTAGAACGGTACTCTTTTTGTAGCGAGAAAGTGACTTAACGGTTAAAGTATTTCAACAATTGTTTGGGTATTTTGTAGTGGCACCCTTATTATTAATAACTGCCTGCACAGCTTACCCCATCGAATTCACCAATTTGGCACATATCTCTACGAGTATGGAGTACCATTCCCTTTGAATTTTCGACCACAACTCTTCTTTTTTTTTTTTTTTTTTAATCTCCAATGCTTCGCTTTAGGATGCCTCATAAGTGCTCAATTGAATTTAGGTCGGGGTATTGTGGTGGCAATTCCATACCATTGATTTTGTTTTGTTGTAAGTATTTGTTAGCCAATTTGGAGGGGTGCTTCGGGTCGTTATCCTGCATGAAAACACCGATTTGATTGGCACCTCCTCTTCAGTTAATGACATCATGACCGATTTAAGATGTGCACATCTTATCTTTGAACCAAAATATTGGACCTACACCAGATGCTGAGTACCCTCAAATCATTATATTCCCACCACCGTGTTTCACTGTCTTCTTTGTGTATTTTGAGTTAAACTTCTTGTTTTTCGGCCTTCTCACAAAACATTTTTAAATTTTCAGTAAACAAATTGATCTTCGTTTCATCCGACCACAAAACGTTATTCCAATAAGAACGGGTTAAGTGTTTGTTTGCAAATTGAAGTCTTTGTATAATGTTTTTCTTGGTTAAAAAATGGCACTTTTCGTGGACTTCTACCAGTAGGACACTTGCTTCTATAAGGTGGTTTTTTATTGTTCTAGCTGTCACTGATAAGATTAATTCATTTTTGAGTTCTCTTAAAGAAAGAAATAGTTTCTCCTTACATATTCTTACCAATAGTGTATCAAAACACGAAGAAGTTTATCTTTTTCTTCATCTTGTTTCTTCTTTAGGAGTAAATGTAAAGTTTCAAAAATTGTTTTCTTCGAACAGTTTAAGATTTTTGCAATTTCAACCATCGTTTTTCCAGCTTGTCTTAGTTCTTTCATCACTTGGCGTTTAAAGGGAGTATAATGTAATCCACGACCCATATTTACTAAAATTATAGATGACTTTCAAAAATGTTGTTAAGTATCGAATATAAAACATCTGATAAACATATAAACAAACTCAAAACTCCAATTTGCTGCATATACAAACAAAATTGATCCTTACGTTAGAATAACTGTTATTTTTTCCAGGCGAATTCATCATTGGCCTCAAAAATTTTACCATTAAGTGAAAACAAAAAGTTCTTTCCACAAAATAATTTTGCCATTTCAGAGCATTATTAGGTACGATTAAAATATAGAAAGACTAATGACAAAAGACTTAATTGCTAAAAATATATTGTGTATCGAAAATAATGAAGACACTTGTTTCTATTATTTTTTCCAACACTGTATGTCATGGCAATATACTAGGGGAAAAAAGGATCTAAAGATTTGACTTTCATAAAAGTTTGAAGTTTATTTTTTGTGTTTTGTGTTCTTTTTTTCGAACGATGATGACGACTAACTCTTTCATTTCACATCTACCATAGATTTCCTTGCAAGGATAAAAGAAAGGACAGATTAAGAGCAGTTTGTCTTGCTTCTTGTTTTGTTTTGAAGCAGTGTCTTCTTTGCTCCAAAAACCTTCAACAATATGCTCCTAATCTATGTACGTTAGTTATAGATCTAAACATGGCATACATTTTTACAAAAATCCAGATTAATCCATAAATAAGTCTCGCATAAAAAAGTAACATTAAATTTCTTATAATACTTCAACAATATGGACACAAAACGGTGTTGTTTTAATTTTGTGGCATCATTTAATCGGATTTGTTGAATATGCTGGTTTTTCTAAATATTTTGATAAGCCATGATAAATAATACACAAAATTGTGTATACCTAAATATCTTCCTATGAGTATTTTATCAATCAAACTTTATGTGGCTTAGATTCTCAAAAACTTATAAGCCACAAACATCAGATATCTACTTATACAACACCCATAATGCTCTTCTTCAACTTAAAAACCTCTGCAACATCTTTGAATGAATTAATTTTGTTGAATCTTTCCATTACCTTAAAAAACTTCTTTTGCTTTTTCGAGAACCAGGATTGTTAAAGAAAAAATCAATAATATCCTTAATTAAAACAAAAAACATTGACTATGTTGAACTTCTTGTCTTTCATTCCATTCCTAATGTACATCGTTATCCTTACAGATACAACAAACCTTATTGTTATTGTTGTTCTTGTTGTTGGCTTAAAAACTCTCACCTCTCTTAAAACGTGGTTTTTGAATTTCAAACAGGAGAAACCATTAATCACGTAGGATTTGGTTTGCTAAATGCGGGCCAACAGCAATGAGATTTATTCATTTACTTCAAACTGTGTGATCCTGCTCCTACTACTACTGCTGCTGCTGCTCTAGAAGTTTTGGCATCTTGTTAACCATAACCATCTGCCCCTGGCCAAAATAATAAAAGTTAAGTAGAAACAAAAAAAAATGTATACAAGCTTGACACAAACTAATGTTTTCAATCTATACAAACAGAAAAGTTCTCAAACCTAGAATGCCAAGTACGATGGTATAGCTAGGTATTCTTTTGGTTGATGGTCCGTTTTTAAGCAAAGGACGTCGACGACGACGACGATGATAACTTTTGTTGTTTGCAAAAATGTCTACTTTATTGTTAAGAGGATGACAGATATGTATAAATAAGACGTTGACGAAGTTAAGTTGTCAGTTATATTTTACTTCGATATTTTATACAAATTTATTTTAAAAACAAATAAAAATAATCGAGGCATAGGACCCACCACGATTATCATAATTATTCTTATTTAATGCCAGGTGACAGAAATAATAATCTTTTGCATATTAAGTAGGAAACCTATTTTTGTAAGACGATTTACAGTCATATTTTTGTTGGTTTGTGGTGTTGGCCATGATCTTTTTAAGTATAAGATAAAGTCTTAGAAATGGACTTTTGGCTAGAAAATGTTTTAGATTTATTTTAGGCTTTGTTTTAATTATTATTTGGTGGTTAAAGGTCTTTCAATAGTGATTTACGAAGTTTGACATTCGATAGTGACCATATTTCTAAAGCTTCATGTTACAGCTGTCAAATGTAATTGAATTTATTCAATATGCTTTGACAAAGCACCATAGACCAGATTCAAATGAAAATTTGTTATATCAAAATGGATGTTCTGTTTCAGGGACTTCGCTAATTCAACGTTCGTTATATTACAGTTCACTAATAGCTTAAATAAACGATCAACCCACACAGAAACACAAGTTTTCCAATGACTACAACTTGGTTTACTTTGAATCAGTGTTATGATTATGAGCCTGTATCACCCAAATTTACCTCAACTGTTTCATTAGCTTAAGGTAAAAGACTTAAGGCAACTACGACACGTGTGTTCAAAAAGTACCCGGAATTTTTAAATTTCTCGGGTCTGGAGAGTTCGAAGGTCAACATTTTGTTTTATTATAATGGTATACATGCCCCTAAAGTATGATGCAATTTTCAGCTATATTCACTGTTTACTTTGTCTGTGGTAGTTGCTAAGGTTCGACGTGTTTTTATGTGCCCGGCGATTTTTGCTGAAACTGCTGAATTTTGACCAAAAAAACAATCGCATGAACATCGCTCAAGAGCTGTTAAATGACGTCAACGACGATCCAAGTTTGCTTGAAAGGGTCATAACTGGTTATGAAACATGGGTGTACGGTTATGATGTCGAAACCAAAGCACAATCATCCACCTGGAAGCATCCAACGTCAAGAGCGAAAAAAGCACGTCGAGTTCGATCAAATGTGAAGGTTTTGCTTACTGTTTTCTTCGATTATAATGGCATAGTGCATCAAGCGTTCTTACCACAAGGTCGTATGGTTAATAAGGACTATTACCTTGAAGTTATGCGACGTTTGCGTGAAGCAATCCGAAAAAAACGCTCAGATTTATGGAAAAACAATTCATGGCTTTTGCACCACGATAACGCACCTGCTCACTCGTCGTTGCTTGTTCGTAGTTTTTGGACGAAAACAATACCGTAGTCATGCCCCAACCTCCATATTCACCAGATATGGCTCCGTGTGACTTTTTCCTGTTTCCAAAGTTGAAGAGACCCATGAAAGGACGGCGTTTTTCCTCGATTGAAGAAATAAAGGCCGAATCGCTGAGAATGCTCAAGGACATATCAAAAAGTGAATATCAACAGTGCTTCGAAGATTGGAGAAAACGCTGGCTGATTTGGCTTTTGAATATAGAGTATTTAGAAATATTTTCGAAATTTTCGTCGATAAATCATATGTATTTTTGAATTCTGATAGCAATATATTTGAGAACTTGCAGCAGTATTTTGAAGAAATGGTCAGTATAATTCAGCCTTATACATTTCCTGGATATATATGTATTTAATATAAAATGTCCATACAATTTCTAGCATTGTAATAAACTTATCATATGAAATTTTTAACATTCTGGTTGGTGACAATTTCTTTAATTTCAATTTTATCAAATATTTATAATCTAATTTCAAACAATTATTTTTACTTGCGACATATAGGAACTATATGGCAAGTTTTGCATTCGTGCAATATTTTGTCTGTCTGTCCACGCTCCTACAGCCTAAACCATTGGGTCGATTGAGTTCAAACTTGGAAATTAAGGTTTTGAGCAGATTCGCGTTAGGCGTTTTTTTCATTTTTTTTTTAAGATCAAAACTAACAGTGGCCCCGATACAATTTTTTTGGTCAAAAAACGAAAATTCGAATTTTCTCAAAAACAAACCGATAGATTTTTTTTAAATTTTCTCTAAAATTTTGTTTTTAAACTTGGCTTCTTTTAATAAGAAAAACATATTTTTGTATTGCTCAGGAAAGGTACCGCTCATAGAACCGTTATTTTGTTTTTTAATTTTCTCAGCAACTTATGTACTGATTTCAATAATTTTTTTTGTGAATAAGCTCTTATATTGTTTTAACAATATTTGATTATCAAAAGTGCAATTTTTTTTTTGTTTGGATTTTTAAAAAAATATTGAATTTTTTTTTTTCAAAATTCTATATCTCAAAAACGGGTTACTATTTTTTTACGAAATTCAAATGTAGAGCGTATATTTACAATCACTAAACAACTGCATACCAAAAATATTTTTAGAACAAAACTGAAAAATTTTATATATACAAAATTAATTTAAAAAAAAACCGCTCTAACGATTTTCGAAACAAAATTTTAAAAAATCAAGGGCTTTTTTATTTTTAAAATGGCATTTAAATTATTGAAGACAAACTTATTTTTCAGGCAAAATTTTGAATCTTAAATAAGTTTTTTTTAAAATTATTTTAACTGTATTGAAAATGGAGGTTTTTTCGACAAATCAAATGGCATTTATATCTTTGAAGACAAACTTATTTTACAGGTATATTTTTAAATCTTATATACATGTATACTTTTTTAAATAGACTCTTTGAATACAGGAGCAAGTTCGTGCGACCCAGTCGTGCATTTTATTTTTTTTTGGTAGAGATGAAAAATTTAAATTTAAAATCAGTGGTTTTGGTGTCACTAAACTTTCGCAACCAGTTTCAACACTTAACCACAAATATCGGGTTTTTCAATAAGAGCGCTACAAATGTTTTTTTAAATTAAATAAAAACGGTTTTGGATGTCAATTAAAATTTATTTAAGTCCTGTGAAAGTACGTTTGATGCTTTTATGTATGGAACTCGATTTATTTTGCATGGTTACCACGGGCACGCTTGCAGAAGTCCAGACGTTGAACCCAATTTTCGACGGTTTTCAAGCATAAATCGGCCGATGCTGGTGCAATTTCACATTCGATATTCGTACGAAGTTCATCAATCGTCGGTCGCTGGCTTGTTGGCATAGACCATAAACTTGACGTAGCTACACATGAAATAGTCTAACGGCGGCGTCAAATCGCACGACCGAGGCGGCAAAGCGACTGGACCATTTCGTGAGATAACACCTTCTCCAAACTTGGTTTCTAATAAATTGATTGTGACATTCGCTGTGGCTTGTGAACCACATGTCCTCCCAATCCATATCATCCAATTGAGGCCAAAATTATTCGGTTATAATTGAACGGTAGCGATCCCCATTCACAGTAACGTGCCGGTCTTGATCATCATGGAAGAAGTATGGCCCAAGGACACCGCCGGCCCATAAAATACACCAAACCGTAATTTTTAACTTCCCATAGGAAGTTATTGTAATGGGTCCGATTTGACAAATTGAAAATTTTGACATTTCTCGACGTTTCAAGGTCCCTAGAGTCGAAATAAAAGATTTTTGGAGAGATGTCTGTGCGTGCGTGTGTACGTACGTTCGTACGTCCGTACGTCCGTACGTTCCGTACGTCTGTACGTTCGCGACGTTTTTTTCGTCTTCCATAGCTCAAGAACCAGAAGAGATATCGACTTCAAATAAATTTTGTTATACAGATAATAAGGCAGAAAGATGCAGAAAGGGCTCTCAAGAAAATTGCGTGGGTGGTTTTTTTACTATAGCAGTTTAAAAAAAAGGTGAACATTTTGGTTAAACCTAAATATCTCATGAACCGATGACGATAGAGACATGAATTAAATTTTATTTTATATATTGTAACGTAATACAAAACAAGTATATTTTTGGAAAAAAATCCAATTAACGGTTTTTTTTATAAATCAAAAAAACTGAAAAAAAAATTTGTCACCTCAAAAATTTTACGACCAAAATATGATTTCATCTCCAAAACAATTTTTTGCAATGAAGAATAATGTTTTTGACATCTGATAAAATTTTGAGAAAAATCTAATTGACAGTTTTTTTATAAAAAATAAAAACCTAAAAAAAAAATTACTCAAAGTTGGGAAAAATTGAATTTCGACTGAAATATCTTTTCAAAAACTTGAGACTAAGGCTTAAAACTTATTTTATCTTATAAGAAATATTGTTTTCAACAATCAGTAAAATTTTGAAAAAAATCGAATTGACAGTTTTTGTACAAAAAATTAAAAACCTAAAAAAATTGATTTTTTAATCAAATATCTTTTCAAAAATTTGAGATAATGGCCTCTTACCCATTTTAACTTATAAGAAATATTATTTTCAACATTAGGAAAACTTTGAGAAAAATCGAATTGATAGTTTTTTTACAAAAAATAAAAACCTAAAAAAACAATACTAAAACTTGGTAAAATTTACTTCAGATTCAAATAGTTTTTCAAAAATTACAAATATTGGCTTCAAACTTATCTTATTTCACAGAAAATATTGTTTTTAATATTCAGTAATTTTTTTTATAAAAATCCAACAGTCCATTTTTTCATAAAAAAATAAAATCTACAAAAAATAGTACTCAAAAATTGATACATATAGACAAACTTTTAAGCAAGGCAAATCTACAGATGGGATGGGAAGTTATCAGTGTGGGTCGCATCCCAGCCTCTTTTTTCGAGATGCAATGATAACTCATGGGGTACGTGTGAATTGCTGCCTGACCAATAACGCATATTTTGTTTATTGACGAAACCATTCAGCCAGAAATGAACCTCATCGCTGAAGATGATTTTTCGAAAATCCGAATCATTTTCAAATTGTTGCTCAACCCAATTCACGAACATACGATGCTTCTGGTGGTCAATTGGAGTCAGTTCTTGCGTCAATTTAATCTTGTAAGGATATAGGCCAAGATCTTTTCACAAAATTTGCCACAACGACGTCACAGAGATGCCCAACGCTTGAGAACGACATGTGAGAGACATATTTGGGCTTTCTGCACCTGAAACCTCAACGGCAGCAATATTCTCCACACTACATTCACTTCTTTGTCTCACTGGTACGGGAACATTTTATACTATGCCTGTGGATTCAAATTTTTCCACTAGGCGCTCAATTGTTGATCTGCTAGGACGATTGTGACGACCATAAATTGGACGTAGCGCTCTTAACGTTGAGGCCACTGACTCCGAATTTCGGTAGTAAATTTTAATAATTTCGACTCGTTGTTGGCTCGTTTATCTTTCCATTATGAAATGGCAAACCTTACTGAAGAGAAGTGTCAAAAGAGCGGCAAGAAATATGGCGTCGTTTGCTGTCCCTGTCGCTCTACTTTTGTAGCATCCCTGTTAAAAAAACCCTGTATAAAACAACTTTAGACAACTACCTCAATTTGCTGTGTTGGCTTTAGAATCGGGAGCAGTTAGAAACTCGTCCGAATTTGTATCGAAAAATTATGAGTACCTCAAGAAAATAAAATTTTCGAGATTGGAAAGATAAAAACTTCATGAGATTCAAAATAATGACAAGTTAGTTCATCATGAGGGCCACACAGCTCACGTTCGGAGAAATTGTCATGAGAATTGATGCGTAAAATTTTCTTGGTAGCACCCATGGCGTTAGCGTTTGTGCGTAATACTTTCATGGCAGAGGTTTTCAGTTCAATCCCTACCTATGACACCTAAGTTTTTTTTTTCACGAGTAATTGACAAATTCTCCAGGAGTAATTCTTGTCATGAAAAGTGTTTTTCTCAATTTAGCTGTGGATTCGGCATATAAACTGTAGGTCCCCTCAATCCCTGAAATGACTCGTACACAGAAATGTTTGAGAGTTGTAAGTCACAAGGCCCTAGTTCTACATGGACAGGATTTTGTTTTTATATTTCTTAAACTTTTCTAGGATAGATTTAAAGAAGTGATCTTAAAATTTTTAGAACTGTCATATTTTTTTCGAAAGTTGTCATTTTGAATTTTTATGTTTTTGTTTGGGACTATTTTCTTTTTACTTGCGACATATAGGAACTATATGGCAAGTTTTGCATTCGTGCAATATTTTGTCTGTCTGTCCACGCTCCTACAGCCTAAACCATTGGGTCGATTGAGTTCAAACTTGGAAATTAAGGTTTTGAGCAGATTCGCGTTAGGCGTTTTTTTCATTTTTTTTTTTAAGATCAAAACTAACAGTGGCCCCGATACAATTTTTTTGGTCAAAAAACGAAAATTCGAATTTTCTCAAAAACAAACCGATAGATTTTTTTTAAATTTTCTCTAAAATTTTGTTTTTAAACTTGGCTTCTTTTAATAAGAAAAACATATTTTTGTATTGCTCAGGAAAGGTACCGCTCATAGAACCGTTATTTTGTTTTTTAATTTTCTCAGCAACTTATGTACTGATTTCAATAATTTTTTTTGTGAATAAGCTCTTATATTGTTTTAACAATATTTGATTATCAAAAGTGCAATTTTTTTTTGTTTGGATTTTTAAAAAAATATTGAATTTTTTTTTTCAAAATTCTATATCTCAAAAACGGGTTACTATTTTTTTACGAAATTCAAATGTAGAGCGTATATTTACAATCACTAAACAACTGCATACCAAAAATATTTTTAGAACAAAACTGAAAAATTTTATATATAAAAAATTAATTTAAAAAAAAACCGCTCTAACGATTTTCGAAACAAAATTTTAAAAAATCAAGGGCTTTTTTATTTTTAAAATGGCATTTAAATTATTGAAGACAAACTTATTTTTCAGGCAAAATTTTGAATCTTAAATAAGTTTTTTTTAAAATTATTTTAACTGTATTGAAAATGGAGGTTTTTTCGACAAATCAAATGGCATTTATATCTTTGAAGACAAACTTATTTTACAGGTATATTTTTAAATCTTATATACATGTATACTTTTTTAAATAGACTCTTTGAATACAGGAGCAAGTTCGTGCGACCCAGTCGTGCATTTTATTTAATTTCAATTTTATTAAAAATAGTTTATCTGATTTAAGACATTTTTTTTGTTGAGAAGCTTGTTAAAATTGTAAATAGAATTATGTTTATATATTTAAAGTCGAAGAAAATAATTAGAAATTCACTTCGAAAAAAATTCCGAAAGTGGTGAACTTTGGTGGAAGGCTGCATACATATTTACGTTCTCAACAGTTCCGTAAAGTTTTTTTGGAAACAAAGTAAACATTTTAAGAGGGATGAAAGAAGAATGAAAAGTACAGAATTGTCTCAATAAATCAAAAATTATACATTTTGTATTTATTATTTTGGAAACTGCAGTTTTGAAGTAGTTCTTAACTTTGGAATAAAACAACAACACAACGAATTCACCTACAGAAAAGTTTACGCCTTGACAAAAAGTTGCAGATCAATATAAAATCAACAATTTTAGAACACGAAATGATGCTAGTCAATCTTACTAACAAGCTTCTTATTTTGGTCTGACGCCCCGAGAATTCCTAACTAATTTTGCTCCTTTTGGCCTCTTTCACACGAGATGGTTTCGTCCGTACGGTTAAAATCCGTACGATTTTTTTCCGTACGGACTTTGTTTTCACATATAACGTATTTTCCCCGTGAATCGTCTACGTTTGGTTATATTTTAGATATTTTTTTTAGTACAAGTGACCACAAAAACGGACGGCAGACGAATAAAAATCGTCTGTTGTAAATGAGGTCGCGTAGTCACGTACGCCACTGATAAGACGGCGACGGCAGGGTCGCCGTATATTTCAGTCGTTGAGACGGCTGTTTTAAAGCGTCCGTACGGAAAAAACCCGTCTCCGTCCAGTGTGAAAGCTTTAGTTAATTTTATTAGTTTACTATCAATGGCTCACGGATAAAAACCGTACGGATTTTAACTGTAAGGACGAAACCGTCTCATGTAAAAGAGGCCTTTCTGTAAACAATGAAACTATGTCAACTATTAAGTCCTTCGTATTTTGTTTTTGCTCGGATTGTTGAATGTTGCCTTAAATTTATATTTAATTTAGTCTTCTAAAGCTCTTATAATATTTCATTCTTTGTTTACGTATTCAAATATCAATTAAAATGTTCTCAAACATGAAATAAGATTCTAAGTTAAAAGTATATTATACAAAATAATAATAAAACTTAAACTAAAAAACAACAAAAACAAAAAGGAACTCTAAATAATAAATATTAGAGCTTGAGAAATTTTAGAAAGGTGGTGGCAGCAGTTTAATTTTCAAAGGAACAAAAGAAAAACAACTTCATGGATGAGGAAAGTGTATAAATATACATATACATATAACCTCTCTTCATGATGGCGATGGTGTTTTTGGGTGTGTTCAGAATTAATTATACAACATTTCCGGTATTATTTATTTTTGTATTTTTTAAGTTAGTTGCTGATTTTTTGTTGTTGTTTGTTTTGTGTTTGCTATCATGAATCAAATCGAATGTTAATTTGCTTGACCTTTTTCTAAATAGGAATTCAAAAAGTTAACAAACATAAAAATCTAAGGAAAAGTGTGTTTCTTTCATTTTCTTTTCTTGTTTTTACTGCTGGAGGTCTTAGTGTGTAAAAGTCCTTGTGTGATTTGCTGTGGTAATTGACCTTGGACACAAAAAAAAATAATATTAATGGTCATTCTCAAGCTCATGGCTTATAACAGTCACGGAGTTCTTTAATTTAATTTTTGTTTTTTTTTTATCTGTATATAGTATGAGTGTTAAGTAAACTTACCCTGATTTGGAGGGGTTAAAATTGTTAGGTAATTAATTCCCAAGACTTACCTGAAAAGATTAAATAAAAATGGAAATAAATAAACGTGTTAATGAATAAATTTGATTTATAGAAAAAGAGTTAAGAATATTTAAATGTCTTTTCTTGGCAAATTATGTTTACATCCTTCTTCGAAAGTGAAATTAAAATGGAATTGTTGATTTTCTAATTTAATTGTTTTGTATGTTTTGAATTAAAACTAAAACAGGATTTAATTTAAAGTTTGCTTAACTATTTTAGGTTAGTCTTTGAATTTCGTTCAGTTTTTTCATAGTAATTCAAAAAAATTCTTTAAATGAGAAAGAAAGAATTTTTAATTTAGAATTTAAGATGAAATATTTGATGTTAAGTTTAAAATATTATCCAAACAAAACTATTTTAATTTTTCAATTGATTAAAGGTCATACATATTGCACATACACCATTAACAATCAAAACGGGTTATAGATTGAGGTAGTTAGCAGTTTTTTCATCGTTTCAAAATATTTAAAAAAATAAAATACATTGGTCGACAAAACTACATATTTTTCCTCTTGCACAAACATAGCAATACTTTTTTGTAGGATTAAGATGTCCTTAATTCGAATCTTGCCTTTAAATTTTTCTATCACATCAGGGCTTTATTGCACCAAACAATTTTCAGTTTTCATTTTGCAACTTTTGCAACTTTGCAAATTACATATGTTTCAACAAACTTAAATTTGCAAAGTGCAAACTCTTTTCTGAAAATCATAGTTTGTTTTGAAAAGTAGATTATACAAATCTTTCTTGCAAAATGTCAATCGTGACGTTTGCTGTGTGGCACGCAGCGCCGCCGCCGCGCCGCCGTCCTGCTGGAACCATATGTCGTCTAGGTCCATATGGTTTAATTTGGGCCATAAGAAATTAGTTATCATCGTTAAGTAGCCCTCGCTGTTGACGGTAACAGCCTCACTAACGTCGTTTTCAAAAAAGTACGGACCAATTACGCCGCCGAGCGCTGCCGGCCCAAAATCCACACCAAACGGTAACTTTTTGAGGATGCATTATCACCTGGTGAACCTCGCGTGGGTTGATGTCGTCCTATATATGGCAATTTTGCGTGATTTTTCGGTCACAATTGGGGTCCTCTTCCAAACGATTCGAAGCCCAGTCATCGAACAAACGGTATTGTCTGTGGTCATGAAGTTTGAGCTCCTGGGACAGCTGGATCTTGTACGGGTGTATAGTCAAGTCCCGTTCTTGTGCACGGCGGGAGAGGAATAGACTGCCTCAGGTTCTGCTGTTCACTTTCACGGACCGCGGCGATGTTCTCGGCCGATCTAGCGATCGTTGAACGTACGGATGTTGGCTGATTGAACCGGTCCTCTCAAATTTGGCCACCAAACGTTGAAGAGTCGATTGTGAAGGGCCACCACGTGTACCGTAAAATGGGCCAAATGCGTGCAAGGTTTGCGTTAACAAACGCTCATTTTGATAATAAAGTTTTATCATTTGAACGTGCTGTTCAATCGTGTAACTTGCCATGATGATTTGGCATAAACAACTGAATAATAAACAAAAGATTTGACAGATGTCACCAAAACGAAATGGCCGCCACGGGCCCTCAAATCTATACACACCAATTGAAAAACCCTTTTATTGGGAATAATTTCGTGTATAAATCGCCATACAAAAATTTAAATTTAAATGACCTCGGACGAAAGTTACTTATTTTCTTTTATCCCCACTATAGAGAGCCCATATCTTAGATTCAAGAAAGCTATGAAGTGGAAACAATGTAATCCTTCAGTCCAAATCATAAAATTGTCAAAAAATACAAAAAAAACAAGAAATGAATGAATATGTATTTGTATAATATCTTTGGTATCTGAAGATGTAGATAGATAGATACATTAAAAAAAAGGATATCCTATTCAATGCCATAACATAAAATGCATCCCCTTTAGTTTTTTTTTGTATTTCTTAATGTTGAACTAAAACCAACGACCTATACAATAAGATTCTAAAAACCCTGAGAGGATAAAACTTTAAGTCCCATTGAAAATACTCCGCATCACTGATTCTATAGTACCTATAATACCTATATAGTTTATCTATAGTAAAGATGTTGGCTTGCATCAAATTCTCATCATCATTGCCAAAAAGTTTTCCAATTTTCTTCCTCAGCAAAGGCAAAAGGCATCAAGAATTAAAAAGTCATCATCAATGTTTTATATGTGTATGAGTATTTCGTTGAATATACATAATACAAGACATCTACTTTTTTGGCAAAGCAAAATATCCAATTCCACGCGAGTTCCGTTTGTTACAAAAGTTACAACTACATTTAAAAAATAAAATCCAAAACTTGAAACAAAATCAAACATTATCGGTGCCAAAAGAAAATACTCAAATACATTGTAGAAGTCATCGTCGTCGTCGTCTTCGTCTTCGTGGAAATGAACGCTAAAGTCCTGCATCTACGAGTACGAGTACGAGAACTGCTATGTGATCCTGCGAGTCAATTGCAAAATAATTGCAATCTAATTTTGTTTTTAATGTGATGATGATGTGCAATGTGCTGCCGCAATGCACATGCACAAGCATCACATCTCTGATCCTGTTTTTGGAAGCACAATGCTTCCCTAGAAATACCAAATTAAATTTTCTCAAAAAGACAAAGGATATTAAAGTGATTGAAGAAAAGTTCCTTTCCTTCAGGGATTTTTTGTTTTTCTTTTCACATTCTTCAATGAAAATTTAGAAAATTAAATACAAAAATACAGGAAGCAATACAATTTTGGGAAGAAGAGATATCAACCAAAAAAACAAAAAAATTAAATTAAACTAGAAAACGAAAAATACAAACTCAACATTGTTGACGAGTGAGTGCAGCTCCAGCGGTTGAAGCTAATCCATTATCCTGTTTAAAGCTTACCTAATTCTAATTCTTTTTGCTTCTACTTCAACCAGGACTGGTGTTTGCCAATTGGGCGCCTTTTTTAAGAGATTTCCTTGACCTGAAACGCAAATCTAACAATCCCAAAATGTCATTCCAAACGGTCCATCGAGGTGGCAGATCAAGAAAAACAACAAAACGAAAGAATAAAATCAATTAAAAAAGACCCTAGAGAAATAAGAACCCAACTCGACCTAAACGTAAGCTCGAGATCAATTCGGAGACGAGCTGTTGATGGTGCACTAAAATCTTTCAAAGCTGTAAAAAAACCTTTTATTTCAACCAAAAATAAGCTGCGAGATTAAAATTTGCTCATGACAACATCAACTGGAACGTTAGAAAATGGAGGAACGTACTCTTTTTAGACGAGTCAAAAAAATTCAAGGGTTCAGATGGTTTCCGTCGTGTTCGCAGACCAGCCAAAGAGTCACTAAATTCACGTTGGACCAAAGCTACTGTAAAACACGGAGGAGGTAAGGTAATTGTGTGGGGAGGTTTTTCAGGGCATGGATCGGGACCGATTCACCAAATAGATGGTACAATGAATCGTTTTGTGTACCGTGACATTTTGCAAAATGTAATGCTGCCACACGCTGAGGATCAGTTGAATTTTTTAAAAATTGCTTTTGTTTGGTCTGCCTAATATTTAACGAATTGTACAAATTGAGCTAAATTAAATGAACTATTGCTAAAACTATTTTATTTTCCATTAGAAACTGTAAATATTTATTTAAATTTTAAAAACACAAATACGAGGTGTGTTCAAAAAGCACTCGGAATTTTCGTTTTTTCAAAAAAATATTTATTTATTCGTTTACATCAATGTGGTCCCCTTCAAAGTAGTCCCTCCCAGATATAATACACTTATGTCAGCAGTTTTTCCAATCTTGGAAGGACACTTGATATTCACTTTTTTGATATGTCCTTCAGCTTTCTCAGTGATTTTGCCTTTATTTCTTTAATCGAGGAAAAACGCCGTCCTTTCATGGGTCTCTTCAACTTTGGAAACAGGAAAAAGTCACACGGAGCCATATCTGGTGAATATGGAGGTTGGGGCATAACTACGGTATTGTTTTTGGCCAAAAAATTACGAACAAGCAACGACGAGTGAGCAGGTGCGTTATCGTGGTGCAAAAGCCACGAACTGTTTTTCCATAAATCTGAGCGTTTTTTTCGGATTACTTCACGCAAACGTCGCATAACTTCAAGGTAATACTCCTTATTAACCGTACGACCTTGTGGTAAGAACTCTTGATGCACTATACCATTATAATCGTACAAAACAGTAAGCAAAACCTTCACATTTGATCGAACTTGACGTGCTTTTTTCGTTTTTGGCGTTAGATGCTTCCAGGTGGACGATAGTCCTTTCGTTTCGACATCATAACCGTACACCCGTGTTTCATAACCAGGTATGACCCTTTCAAGCAAACTTGGATCGTCGTTAACGTCATTTAACAGCTCTTTAGCGATGTTCATGCGATTGTTTTTTTGGTCAAAATTCAGCAGTTTCAGCAAAAATCGCCGAGCTCATAAAAATACGTCGAACCTTAGCAACTACCACAGAGAAAGTAAACAGTGAATATAGCTGAAAATTGCATCATACTTTAGGGGCATGTATACCAACACAATAAAAAAATAATTTTGACCTTCGGACTCCCCAGATCCGCGAAATCTAAAAATTCCGGGTACTTTTTGAACACACCTCGTATACAATAATTAAATCATAAATTTGTTTTCTAAAAATGTATTAATCAAAGGCAATAAAAGTTGCTTTTGTTTTGGCCAACACTGTATAAACAATAATTTATTAGAAACGATTTTTCGAATGCGAATTTTAAGCGGTACAAAGAATACATATTCTTTAAAAACTTTAAATTTTAAAACCAAATTTACACAAAAACTCAGAATTTCCTTAACCAAAATTTGATTTATTTGCCCATTACAAAAAAGTAGCAATATCTGCTTTGAAACTTTTTTTGAGTTTCGAAAAGTGATTCTATTTCCACATGTGAAGCTATAGTACCTATGCTTAGCAAATGCCTAAAAAATCCTAGTACAATATTTAAATGTTGAAAACATAAAAATAAAAGTAGGGATTTTTCAATTAACTGCGTAATAATTTTGATCGTTAATTGAGTTAAATCGTGAAAAAATTACCAATTTCAAAGCTTAAAAAACCAAATTATAGATTTATCTTTTCTGAAACATACAAAATTTCGCCTTTTTTTCTGCACTCAGCAGCTCCACTCCTGATGTTCGTTAAATAGAAAAATAGAAAACCAATGAAAAAAGATACATGAAAGAAAATAAATCGATTTAGGTAGTTGTTGTTTTTTTTTCATTTTGCCTTTTATTTTTCTTTCAATGAAGAATACTACGAGTATGTGTACTTTTCGGTGTAAAAGAAACTTGCGATCTATCATCATTCATCACTCTCTGTTCTACATGCATTATTTTTACTTGTTTTTTAACGTCTATCCCATATAGAAGTTTGGCGATAAAAAATGTCCTTTCTTTTGAAGCTTTAAGTTAAATCACACAAAAAAGAAAAGAAAAATACTCAAATATCATTGTATATAAAGTATACTCGTTGGTATACTCCGAGAACGAAACGAATTGAAATCGAAGAATGAACGACATTTGAATATTAAATTCATTTTGATACAGTCAAAACTCTCTATGACGATTTATCAAGTTATTGTATTTTTATTTGTATTTTTATTTTTATTTTTATTTGTATTTATTTATTGAATTTACTGAATGCAACAAGATAATGAATCTTTTAGATGAATGAAAATTTACAGTTACCAGGTTTACATGTTTGACGAATACTTAAAATATAAATTATACACAAAAAATTAATTTTAATACATACATAAAGTTGAAATTAAAAAGAATATAAACAGTTAATTTAAAGAAGCTGAGAAAAACAAAGATACCCTTTCCCTGAACGAAATTGATGAGGTTATGCTCTGCAATTCGATTGGTAGAGTATTCCACAAACGAACTACAGACACGAAGAACGATCTTTCTGCAATAGTATGTGAGAAACGCGGTAATATTAGTCGCAAGCCTCTCTGTAAGTGGGCAAACCGAAGTAGTTCTTCCAAGTAGCTCGGACAATTTTTATGAATTATGTTGTGAAGTAGTATCACATTCTTACGTTTAAGATAGTTTTCCAAGCTTAAACTTACAAGAGAATTTTGAAGATGAGAAACACTGACGAATCGTGGTATGCCAAAAATGAAACGAATGCAATCATTGAAAGCAACATTTAATTTTCGCTTACATTCTGAATCTAAATCGGGATAAACAGACGAGTTATAAGTAAAGAATGGTAGTATAAAACTCTTAGTTAGATGTTTTTTATATCTGCATCCAGGAAGTGAGATGATGGTCTTAAGGATCTAAGTTTACCATATATTTTTCGTATGGCATCTGAGATTGCATCACAACATGTTAAACGATTATTTATTTGATAACCCAAGTACTTTACTTTAGTCACATACTCAACACTTTGTCCATTTAAAATTATCATAGGTAGGTTTTCATTATTAATTTGTCTTCGAGAACAAGGCATGCTCACTGTTTTTGAAGGGTTAAGAAGCAATTTATTTGAAACGGCCCATTTCTGAATATTAGCTAAGTCATTATTTTTTTTTCGTTAACACAGCAACCCAAGTTGCTCTGGTCACAAAAGTTGTAGATAATAACATCATCTGCATACATATGTACAGAAGAATGTTGAACAACATCAGGTAAGTCATTGATGAACATAGAGAACAACAGAGGTCCAAGAAGTGAACCCTGAGGAACTCCGCTGTTCATATTATAGGGACATGATGTTCCTAAGTCAGTTTTTATTGATTGACTTTTATTTAATAAATAGCTCTGAAAGAATTGAATGGCCGTCCTTGAAAAATTGAATTTATTGCTTAACTTGGACAAAAGGATATGGTGGTCTATGCTATCAAACGCCTTTGAAAAGTCAAGCAGAACCATTATACCAATTTGTCCACGATCCAGAAATTCGCGAAAATCTCTTGTGACCTTCAAAACAGCAGATTCACAGCTATGTTTAGCACGAAAGCCTGATTGCCATTTAGTTAAAGGGTTATGAAGTTCCTAGAAAGTCATTATTTGGTCAGCCAAAATTTTTTCTGCAACTTTGCTGAAAAATGGAAGTAAACTTATTGGCCTAAAGTCACATGGTTCAGTTGCATTATTCTTTTTAGGAATAGGTAGAACTATTGCACTTTTCCATTGCTCTGGGATCTCACTATTATAAATTGATGAATTAATTATGTGTACCTAGTAGTGGTGCTATAATGATAGGTACAATTAATTTAATAAACTTTGGAGGGATGTTATCCGAACCTGCAGCATTAGAGTGAATCGACCTGATAGCAGTTATTAATTCACGAGACTTAACACAATTAAATTCAAAAGCATTATCATTTTCACTGACATGCAAATTACGTGTGGAGCTAGGCATAGGTTGAACAAACTTGCACTTGTGGGTCTAAGGAGCATTTAGATGAGTTTTTGTCCCTATAGTTACACCAATTTCCTTTAGGTTTCTCCAAAGCTCCTTGGAACTTAAAGAGAGATTGAGCTTTTGAGAAAAGTACGATCTTTTACTATAACGAATAAGTTTTGTAACTCTGTTGCGAGAGAAGATATATTGGTTCTTATTATACGATGAAGGATTTCTTTTATATCTCCTAAAAAACTGATGCCTTTCAAGAATAAGCATTTCGATTTCGTAGTTATACGAAGGACAATTTTTACTTTTAATTCTTTTTTGTACTAGTGGTATATATTCATTGTATAAATCAGTCAGTAAACTATTAAAAAGAGAAACTTTAGTTGAAACATCAGTTATATAAAGTATATTATTCCAGTTCTCATTATTATGATTATTTTCTTGTATATCAGTCAAGTTTACTGATCTATATGACCGATAACTAAAGGTTCGGGAACTTCTTGAGTGTTTAACATCAAATTTAAAAGAACAAAATAAAAAGTCATGAATAAAGTCAGAAGTAGGCCTTATTTGTTCAAAGCAAATAACTTTATCATTTGAGGATATTAAGAACATATCAATAAGCGACGGATTATTTTGAGATTGAAAACAAGTTGGCCAAATATTATTGATGACTGAAAGACCAAGTTTATCACAAAAATAACGAAATAATCGAGTCGTGGAACTGTTTTCGAGTTGATTAACATTAATATCACCACCAATCAGAATATGGTTGTATCTGTTACTTAAATTTAAAAGCGTTTCTTCTAATTCAAATTAAAATTCTTCTTTAAATAAAGTTTTGGTCTGGTTTTAAATCATATCAAATTCTACCTTCCTTATTTCGCATTGTTTTATATTGCGGGTCGATGAAAGCTCTTTAGTTTGAGTTGTTTATTAAAATTATGAAATTTTGGCTACACAAAATGGAGTCATTCATTATTTTTCACATTTTGCTTTATATCCGAAATAAATAGATTAAACAGGTTTAATTTCGAATTGAAAAATTAATTTTAAGAATGACTTTTAGCATTTTCAGTTTTATCTATTTTTTTTAAATATATTTGGTTGATATTTTTATATATTTTTCAAAGTTTGAAATTTGATTGTAGTTTCAAATTCAATGATTTTGTTTTTGAAAATTCAAGAAAGAGAGTTCTTACTGTCACAAAGTACTCTCTTTATTCGAAGTACAGGCAAATACATAGTTCTTACTCTTATATGTCTCATGTTTTTAAGGATCTAAGTCGAATTTTCTTTTCTATCCCATTCTACTATGTTTAAGGTTCTGTTTCTGCTGTGACAAATTATTGCAAAAATTCCTTTCAACTACCCTACATACATAGATAAGGCTATTGAAACTGATTTCGTTTCGTTGAGATTTATTTTTCGTTTGTATTTTATTTCTTTTTTCCAAATGTTTGTTCTTTTAAAGTATTTTTCTAAGATTTTGATTTAAGAAAAACGAAAAATATCTATTAAGTATTATTTTACAATAAATTGTTAGAAGTTTAAAATTGATTTTTTGAAATTTTATCCATACTAAAACTTTATACCTATAGTATATTTTTATATAAGAAAATTTGTCTATATTTTATGTATATAAATATATTTCTGACGACAGAAGACAGACTTCTTATGAGTTTTGTGCTATGTCAGTTGATTGAATTCATAAAAAATAAGAATTGAAAATTAGTAATTGGATTTATAGAAAACATATAAATACAAATTCAATACAATAGAGAAGCCAATTGTGTAGACAGACAGGTATTTATCATGAATTTTCAAAAGAATTTAATTTTATTCGTTGAAGCGAATACAAATCTTTGCACCAAACTAAATTCAAAATTCAGATGGTTAAAAATATCATTGAGTCAATAAATAAACGATTTTTCAATTGACGCACATTATTATTTGTGGTTGAACATTGTTAATTGTTTACTATTCAGGGCAAATCGGAAATCCCTATCGAAGATAGATCTGCAAGAAATTTTAAATGTATGTATATCATTTCATGCCAGGTTTGAAAAAACAATCTGGGAAGCGACCCACACTGATATCTCTCAGTTGAATTTTCTAAAAATTCATACAATAACGTCTCTGCTAGTTTTTTATATATAGCGAAAGGAAATGGTATATAAAAAAGAGGCTGGGATGCGACCTTACTGATAACTTCCCATCCCGTCGATTTGTTTTGTTTAAAAGTTTGTCTATGTGAATCAATTTTTAAAAAATTTGCGTACTATTTTTTGTAGATTTTATTTTTTTATGAAAAAACGGACTGTTGGATTTTTATACAAAAATTACTGAATATCGCAAACAATATTTTCTGAAAAATAAAATAAATTTAAAGCCAATATTTTTAATTTTTGAAAAGCTATTTGAGTCGAAAGTAAATGTTTACCAAGTTTTAGTACTGTTTTTTGTAAAAAAAACTGTCAATTCGATTTTTCACAAATTTTTTTCTAATGTTGAAAACAATATTTCTTATAAGTAAAAATTAGTTAGAAGCCATTATCTCAAATTTTTGAAAAGATATTTGAGCCGAAAATCAATTTTTAACAACTGTTGTTAAATTTTTTTTTCGGTTTTTAATTTTTTGTAAAAAAAACTGTCAATTCGATTTTTTTCAAAATTTTACTGAATTTTGACAACAATATTTTTTGAAAGATAAAAGTAGTTTAAAGCCAATATCTCAAAGTTCTGAAAAGATATTTGAGTCGAAAATCAATTTTTACCAATTTTTTATAAATTTTTTTTGTATGTTTTTATTTTTTGTAAAAAAAACTGTCAATTTGATTTTTCTCAAAATGTTTTCAAATGTTGAAAACAATATTTCTTATAAGTTTAAAGTAGTTAGAAGCTATTATCTCAAATTTTTGAAAAGATATTCGAGTCGAAAATCAATTTTTACCAACTTTTATTAATTTTTGTTTTGGGGTTTTATTTTTTGTAAGAAAACTGTCAATTCTATTTTTCTCAACATTTTTCAGAATGTTGAAAACAATATTTCTTATAAGATAAAATAAGTTTGAAGCCTTAATCAGTTTTTAAAAAGATATTTGAGTCGAAATTCAATTTTTACAAACTTTGAGTAATGTTTTTTTTAGGTTTTTATTTTTTATAAAAAAAACTGTCAATTAGATTTTTCTCAAAATTTTATCAGATGTCAAAAACATTATTCTTCATTGCACAATTGTCGTTAAATTTTTCGAGGTGACAATTTTTTTTTTCAGGTTTTTTGATTTTTTTCTAAAAATATACTTGTTTTGTATCACGTTACAACATATAATAAAAAATTTAATTCAAGTCCCTAGCGTCATTGGTTCATGAGATATTTAGGGTTAACCAAAATTTTCACCTTTTTTTTAAACTGCTATGGTAAAAAAACCACCCACGCAATTTTCTTGAGAGCCCTTTCTGCATCTTTCTGCCTTATTATCTGTATAGCAAAATTTATTTGAAGTCGATATCTCTACTGGTTTTTGAGCTATAGACGACCAAAAAAACTTCCCGAACGTACGTACACACGCACGCACAGACATCTTTCTAAAAATCTTTTATTTCGACTCTAGGGACCTTGAAACGTCGAGAAATGTCAAAATTTTCAATTTTACAAATCGGACCCATTACAATAACTTCCTATGGGAAGTTAATAATAGTTCTATCGTTTTTGATTAAGTTTTGAGTATTTCTTGGAATGAGAAGAAAACAAGAAGAATTCTTTAATTATAGTATTTCCCTTTCACTTTAACTGTGTTCTTGGTTTCTTAAATATTAGCTAAATCTATTGGGGTATTTGTATTATATGCAGAAAATGTTTAATTAAAGTGAAATAATACAAATTGATTTTGGATAAAATCTACCCAGGATCTGCGACACCCACTTTTTAATACCAAATCAAAGATTTTAAAATTTAAAATGCACCTATAATAGTTATATCACTTTTTTAAATTGGCTTCAATACTTTAGAAACAGTTTTTACATGAACATTTTAAGCTTAAATTTATAATAATTTACTTCTTGTAAGCTGAGTTGATGGCCGAAACATTGACTTTGAAAAAAAAAAATATACGAATAAATACATGATACAATTTTCAGGTTTCTAAGAAAGTATTATGGATGTAATTTTAGGAAAAAAATGCCTTTAGCCCTGCTTTTTGAAACCTTTACCCCAATTGAACATAACATTTGTTTTTTTTTAAGTATCATGTCTATTTGATCTTGTTTTTAAACTTCTTAGAAATAGATTTAATTTATCAGATTGTTATGATATTTCAAAGGCTGGTAGTAGTGAAATTCTCAAAGAAGACTAACTTGGAATAAATGTCATGAACAACATTTCGAGTTAATAAACCAAAATTCGTAGAAATGAATTTTCTTCAAAAATTCGAATTTTTTTTTAATAGAAAAGTTGCTACGGAAAAGTGTTATTCTAAAGCTACGATACGAAATTCTTATATGAATGACAAAAGTTGACATTTCAAATGAATTGTTATTTGAATGCCAAAGTATGGGTTTTAACTAAAGGCATAAAGAATCAAATTGCATTGAAAGATAATTACTATCTCGACAATTCTATGATTTTGTTCATATTCTTGTTCCTAAAGCAATGGCAAAAGCCAAAAACCTCAAATAATTTACAGGCTATATGAACAAAGAGAAAGAATCACCTATAAAATACTTGATAAGGAATGCAATAGGTGAAGCTTTTAACTTTGTCAATTATTAAAAAAAAAAATATATAAAATGAAATATTAAAACAACTTTTTTTTAATATTGCCCAACTTATTTGTATTTCTTAAAAATTTCAAACATTTTTTAAGGATATGTATAACTTTCTTGAAGTGAAAGAAAATTTGTCATAGAAGAAAAACATAAAGAAATAAATGTTAACATTTAAGACACGTGTATTTCATTGAATTTTATAAACGCTGAAATCATTAGCTATTCACTCAAATATACATGAATACTCGAAAACATCCCTCACACCCTCATCTTTAAAATATTCAACAACGTCTTTACCTGAATCTTCTCAAAAGGTAATGCATAATTTTAATTCTTTCCTCATCCTTATACTAATAGATTATTTATCAAGGATTTACCTTTTCTTTTATTCTCAAGAAACGTAACCTATATTTGTGCTGTTTTTTTTTTTTTGTTGTTGTTTAATTTTTCAAAACCATGCACGTAATACTTTTTCTATCAAAGAACGTGATATTTTTACCAAAAAGTCTTAAAATAGAAAAACCAAACAGAAAAAGAACATTCTCATTTCCCTAAAAAGTGTAATAGATATTATGTACATATGTATGTATGTACAGTACATACCTAGTAGCTTTATAGGTAAAAGATGTTTAATTAATTGACATATCAAAGCTTACCCTTTTTCACATTGTCAAATTGAAAGCCCATCACCATATTACTAACTTTTCTTCTTTAAAGGATCAAAAGAAAAGGTAAAAACTGATAACCCCTTTCAGAAAACTATTTGAGTTTTGTTTGTGTTTTTAATTTACAAAGGAAACATAATGTCTCTTTGGGTGGTGTCTTCAAAAGGAACTATAACACTCAAAATGATTAAAACATAAGATTTTTCATTATTTGTCTTACACCTAAAACTTTGTTTAAATGTTTTTTTTTGTCTTAAATTCATTTTTTATTGAGTTAAATTTATTAATTGTCAATTTTTACGAAATAGAAATCCACTTAAAATTTGGAGAAATCTTAGATAAAATGTGAGAACCTCGCAAGTACAAAATGAAAAATGTATCAAGTAAAGAAGAATTAATTTTTCGATAACAGAAACAGACAAAGTATTGAGGTTACTGGGAATAAAATTATGCGCAAAAAAAATTCCATTGATTTCAAAATTCCATAAATTTTTTGTTTTTTTTTTATAAGTTTAAATTTTAAACATTAAAGTTGTAGTCAGGAGCTGAAGGGAGAAACTGAATTTCCAATAAAATAACCAACAATCTCGCTCATCAGGTTTTTATAACATGCCCCTTAAAAGTGATAAAAACAACTAAAAACGGTTTTTTAAGCCTAAGTTACAAGTCAAAATATCTCTTAACAATACGTAGTCGTGCCATAAATTCTGTTACAAAACTTAAAGACCTTGTTGGCCAAAACATTCATTTGATATAAATTGTTTATCTAATTTTTTAAAATATTTACATTAGTAGGCAAAGAATAAATGTTAATTTGGTTTCAGTTTCGCTATTGTTACCATAAAGTAAGGCTCTAAAGAAAATAGAATCGTAGTTATTGCCTACCATAGGTAAGGATTGAGTTCTGGTGAAATTCTCTCGTTTTGAAAACCACTGGGAACAGCAATATTTAACGGGACTTGGGTTCTTCTCCAGTTTCCTATAACTTCAAAAAAAGATGACTAGCCCAAAAAGTAGTTGTCTTCGCGTTGCCCACATTTGAATACTTTTGAAAGCAGTTCGAGAACGAATACCACTAAAACCACTTAGGAAGAGAAAGATAATGTCCACAGAATTGGATAAATTCACCAGATCCATTTCAATACCGGTTAGAGATCATCTACACATAAAGAACTATCGACGCTCTACAAATCATATTTTAACACCTCGACTCCAAAAAGTTATCGAGGGAAGTGTGAAAGGGCTTTCACTGTGGCACGCGAGAAATGAGCATGAAATAATTCTTTTTACGAATGAAAAGATTTTTAATGTTGAAGGAGTTTAAAACAAAGAAAACGGTATAATTTATGCGACATCATCATATAAAACTAAAACTATTATTCTAAGGGTCAAAATGAACCATCACCACCTTTCTGTAATGATTTGATTGAAAGTCTCACTAAAAAGTGTCACATAACGCAAGTTTTGGGAACAAATGTGAAAACGGTTAACAAGTTATGCTATATAGAACTGGTAGAGGGTTTGGTAAATTGTTTAACAAATACCCTTTTCAATGTGGATAGATGAATTCTTCTACAAGAATCTGGTGAGACAAACAAAGCCAAGACAGCACAAAATTGCCTCAAGGTCAAAATAGTAGGTTTTAAAGAAGCTTAAGATTGATTCTTGCGAAGTCCATATTTTAATCCCTAAGTTTATTTTTTGTGGTCAGTATTTGAGAGCGTGCCACGCAGATTTCTTACAGGAATTTTTAAACTCTTAAGATAGAGTTAACGAAAGTAGTGTCAAAAATATCAACAGAAACAGAGCGTGCCACTATAGTTTGATGGCCACAACGTTTAAAGGCTTTCATTAAAGATAAGGTCAGTCATTTCGAGTAAAACTATTTTCTTAATTGAACTTATATTATGACCAAATAAATGAAACAGCAATGAATAGAAAATATTATATAATTCTTATCTTATGGTATTTTATACTTGTAACAGAACTTATGGCACGACTACGTACAATGTATGATGATATTCAAAATACGTTTTGTACTTTAATTTTGTAGTGCTGATTTCGAATCTAAACTCTAATTTCTTAAGATTTAAAAATACGCGTTTTTAACATTATTTTAATTTTTTTTAATATATTTCAAAAACTTTATATAATAGAATTATTTAGACAACATATTCGTTACAAGAACAAAACTTGATTTCAAACCGTTTTCCAGTTGAAAATAAATGGTTTAGCGTTTCTTTTAAATGTTTGTAAGCCAGGTTACATCTTACAACTTTTGAAGTTTTTTAGAATATTATATGAAATAATAAAAATATTTCAAATGAATGTTGAAGAAAAGAATTACAGATTTGAAAAAGCATCTCCGATTTTATTGAAAAAAAATATACTTCATAAATTTAGAAAGCCTTAAGAGTGTTAAACGTGTTTTTTCAAATTTTAAAAAAGAGGCTGGAATGCGACCCACACTGATAACTTCCCATCCCTTCTTAAAAGTTTGTCTATATGTATCAATTTTTACCAAATTTACATACTATTTTTTGTAGATTTTATTTTTTTATGAAAAAACGGACTGTTGGATTTTATAAAAAAAATTACTGAATATCGAAAACAATATTTTCTGTGAAATAAAATAAGTTTGAAGCCAATATTTTTAATTTTTGAAAAGCTATTTGAGTCGAAAATACATTTTTACCAAGTTTTAGTGTAGTTTTTTTTTTAGGTTTTTATTTTTTGTAAAAAAAACTGTCAATTCGATTTTTCTCAAAATTTTTCCTAATGTTGAAAATAATATTTCTTATAATAACAAATTAGTTAGAAGCCATTATCTCAAATTTTTGAAAAGATATTTGAGTCGAAAATCAATTTTTACCAACTTTTATAATTTTTTTTTAGGTTTTTATTTTTTGTAAAAAAAACTGTCAATTCGATTTTTCTCAAAATTTTTCCTAATGTTGAAAACAATATTTCTTATAAGTTAAAATTAGTAAGAGGCCATTATCTCAAATTTTTGAAAAGATATTTGAGTCGAAAATCAATTTTTACAAACTTTTGTTACATTTTTTTTCGGTTTTTAATTTGTTTGTAAAAAAAACTGTCAATTCGATTTTTTTTTTTAAATTTTACTGAATGTTGACAACAATATTTTTTGAAAGATTAAAGTAGTTTAAAGCCAATATCTCAAAGCTTTGAAAAGATATTGGAGTCGAAAATCAATTTGTACCAACTTTTATTAATTTTTTTGTTTAGGTTTTTATTTTTTGTAAAAAAAACTGTCAATTTGATTTTTCTCAAAATTTGTTTTAATGTTGAAAACAATATTTCTTAAAAGTTAAAATTAGTTAAAAGCCATTATCTCAAAGTTTTGAAAAGATATTTGAGGCGAAAATCAATTTTTACCAAATTTTATTAGTTTTTTTTAGGTTTTTTTTTTTAAAACTGTCAATTCGATTTTTCTCAACATTTTATCAGATGTCAAAAACATTACTCTTCGTTGCACAAAATTGTTTTTGAGATGAAATCATATTTCAGTCGTAAAATTTTCGAGGTGACAAATTTTTTTTTTCAGTTTTTTTGATTTATAAAAAAAACCGTTAATTGGATTTTTTTCAAAAATATACTTGTTTTCTATCACGTTACAATATATTATACAAAACTTAATTCAAGTCTCTAGTGTCATTGGTTCATGAGATATTTAGGTTTAACCAAAATGTTTACCTTTTTTTAAACTGCTATGGTAAAAAAATCACCCACGCAATTTCCTTGAGAGCCCTTTCTGCATCTTTCTGACTTATTATCTGTATAACAAAATTTATTTGAAGTCTCTTCTGGTTCTTGAGCTATGGATGACGAAAAAAACGTCGCGAACGTACAGACGTACGGACGTACGAACGCACGTACACACGCACGCACAGACATGTTTCTAAAAATCTTTTATTTCGACTCTAGGGGCCTTGAAACGTCGAGAAATGTCAAAATTTTCAATTTTACAAATCGGACCCATTACAACAACTTCCTATAGGAAGTTAATAATGACGCGATACATTCTTTTTTAATTCAGGCCGCCAAAACCCATTGCAACTTTTACGCCAAAAAGAAAACCTTGTCGACCAGTGTAGTTTTCAAATGATATTATCGATATTATTCATTATTCTAATTTTCGAAAATAGCAAAAAAAACTTATGAAAAAATAGTTTTGGGCTCACAAAATTGGTACAAAACAAGACCTAAATGATTCTAACACTTAATTTTACAGGATTAAAAAATGATGGTACTGTTAATAAAATAGGAATGTTATCTACCTATGCAAATCTATAACACCTTAACTTAACTTTAAAACCAGATTTTTTTTTCATAAAAAGTTCAAGGATTTACATTCTAAAAGAAGTAAAAAAATAACATCAGGTAGTAAATTTATTCTGGGAACTCTTTTTTGATATGTCAGCGATTTCCTAACTGAGGTTTTTATAAAAGGACTACAAAAATTTAAAACTATGGTGAAAATATTCCATTGACGAAATTCCATTAATTTTCCAAAATTTGTATTTCCAATAATATAAATAGATTTCAAAGCATACTCTCGCCATTATTCACTTCTCCAATTTCCCAACAAAAAAAATTAATAAAATTCTGTCAATTATTCTTAAAGGGTTCACAAACGAAATTACTGTTAAGAAAACATCAATGTTATCTACGAAAGGGTGTTTTTTTTAAAGGTGTAATTGTAAATCAGTGTCAAATCCCACGATTTTGAAGGCATGCCATAGGCCTGCGAAACGATATAAAGCGCTCAATGTGCCGTGAAAAAAGGCTAAATGAAAAAAAGACCAAATTCCAAAATGTGGACTTATTGCACTTTACAATAGCGAAATAAGGCCAATTTTCAACAGTTTGTCATATTGCACTCGTACAAATTTAAATAATTCCAAACTATTTTGAGAAATAAGACCAATTTACTTTTACGGTGAGGTATGTAAGGTTGTATTTCACTTTGTTTAAGTGTAATAAGACCAACTGTTAAAAATTGACTTTGTTACATTTTTCAAAAGTGAAATAAGGCCAAATCTTGAAAATTGGTCTTATTTTCCTTGGCTTTATTTCACGGCACCAACGCTAGCTAAAAGTTTTCTTCAACCATTTTTTTAATAATAAATGTACGATTTGCAAACGTTGTTCAGTAGTAAGTCTAATCATTATAAAATCACAAAATAAACTTAGTATTAATTAAGTGACAGCTGTCAAAAAGACCAACTCAGATAAGAGTATTAAAATATTTGAAAACCAACCACACGTGTATAAGACCTTAACTTCTTTATAAAATTAACTTTAAGTCATCGCAAATTTAAGACTACAACTTCTTAAATAAAGAGTTAACAAAAAATTACACCCAAACATAAATCTAATGTGGCAACCCTTTTTTGGTATTCGAGCGAGTCTTATCTATGGTAATGCAAAACACTTATGTCTATATGGTGTTTGGTCATTCTAAGGCTATTATAAAAGGACTACAGAAGTATTATTTGAAATTGTGCAATTTAAAAAGTCTTAATCCTCCCAATTTCGTTCACATGTTGTCACTAAAATTTGGTTAACTATAGGTCAAAGATTGACTTCAGTTTCTGTCATTGTTTTCTTCTTCTTTTTTTTCAATTTTGTATAAGCCTCTCTTGCTTCCGAATAGGAAAACGTTTTTCAATATGTTTGTTTTTCCTTGCAATTTTTGCTTTGATTTCCTGTCTAAGAATAAATCAGGATACATCCATAACACCGAAACATCATTTATTCCTTTCCAGAACTGTCAAAGGCATTCGTGTCATCATTTTATACGTTCTGTTCGGGAATATGTCTACATAAGAGAAGCATTCTTGTATATTGGCACTTTGCATATATACCTACAAATGTACATACAAATGATGTCTGAATATCTGAATCTGAATCTGATGACTGACATACCAATTTTCTTTTCTCAGACACAGATTCATTTAGATGAATAAAGTGTATGTATGTAGGTAGTTTGGCTGTGGGAACATTTCCTTTCGTAAAAATAAAAACCTACCTACCTTCGATTTTTTGGATGACATAATGTGTGTAATGCTTTTTGTTGAAATTTCGAATAATATTGTAAATGTTTTTTTTTTGTTGATATTTTGACATGAACGTCAACATTGCTGGTAATGTAAAATGTATGCATGGCATTTGACTGGTTGTCAAAGTATTTTGTTTGTATTAATTTGACAAAATGAATTCGCTATAAATGTTTGAATAGTATCTAAAGGGCCTATGGGTAAAAATGTTGGTTTTCCTCAAACTACGGACATAATAATTGGAATTTATTTATGCAAAAATGATGATTTGTTAAAAACCAAATTCAATCGAATTTGACATATGTGTGTAGTAATTCAAAAGGAAAACGAACAAATTGGTCTAGTAATTTTATCTGTTTGGCTGACGCCCTTGAGAACCTAGGTGCCTTTACTATATGTATCTCAGAAACGATCATCATTTGATTTATGCTTTTGAAAATAGGGGATACTACCTCAAAACGATTTTTCTGGAGCAAAAATTTCTTGCATGAGCTTATTTTCAGTTTGAAAAGCACAATAATTTTTTAAATATTTTACTGTTTTTAATTCAGTTAAAATTTGGACAGAAACTTAATGTTAGGTTTTTTAACACTTACTTAATGGTTTTTAATACACAAATCTAAGATTGAAGGAAAAACTCTTAATAGATTTATGGCAATCATGACCTCTGAAAAGATGAAGAAGAGTCAGAATAAATGCTTCATTTTATATTTCAACTTATATTAAAAAAAGAGGCTGGAATGTGACCCACACTGATTGGGATGTTATCCCGTCTGTCGATTTGTCATGCTTAAAGCTTTTACAAAATATTCATAACAACATTTTGTGTGAGATACAAAATTCGATTTTATCGGTTTTTGTTGTTTTTATAGGTTTCCGTGTTTTGTTAAAAAGTTGTCAATTGAACAACAAAAAAATAACTAAAAATTACCAACAACATTGATTTTAAAATGTATTTTTGTTAACGAGATTTTTAGTCGAAAACTATTTTTTACGAATTTTAGTAGCATATCTTGAAAGTTTTTTTTTTCTTATAGATATAAACAAATACAGATTGGATTTTTCTTATAAAATTTAGAACAGAATGAAATCATTTTGAAGTCAATACCTTAATTTATTCACGAGATATCGGGAATCAAATATCAATTTTTATCAATTTTGCGTACTATTTTTTGAAGATTTTAATTTTTATGAAAAAACTTATTAATTTATTAGTGTGAAGCCAATATTTTTAATTTTTAAAAACATATTTGAGTCGAAAATCAATTTTTACCAAGTTTTAGTAATTTTTTTTTAGGTTTTTATTTTTTGTAAGAAAACTGTCAACTGGATTTTTCTCAAAATTTGACTGAATGTTGAAAACAATAATTTTCATAAGATCAAAATATTTTTAATTTTTGAAAAGAATTTTGAGTCAAATCATGAGCTTCAAGCCGCTTTCAGAGAAAATTACTCAACTGTTGACCAAATATTTTGTCTCACTTCAATAATAAAAGCATTTCAAGCTAGGAAAAAGAAAGTTTACTCATTTTTTGTCAATTTAAAAGCAGTGTTTGACCTTGTTAACCGAAATGCACTCTTATACAAGCTGTCACAAGTAGGTCTTTCGACAAAATTTATCAAAGTCCTGAAAGAAATGTATACGGGGACGTAAGCAGCAGTATGGGATGGTTCAGCTTACTCTCAGTGGCTTGATACAGACTGAGGAGTTAAACAAGGATGCCTGTTAAGTGCTCTATTATTTTCGCTCCTTATAAATGACTAGCGGCAAACACTCTCTTATGCTGCTCAAATTTGGGGAATAGATGAATTTGAAGTGGTTGAAAAATTTCATCGAAATTTTCTGAAAAAAATTTGTCATCTACCAAGAAACACCCCAAATTATGCATTATATCTTGAAACAGGGTTGCCTAAGATTTTTACTAATACCCTTAAGTTTCAAGCAGACTATATTTTAAAAATTGCATCACTTTCTGATACTCGTCTAACGAAAAAATTGTTGCACTACGAACAAAGAAACATCGACTGGTGGATGATGAAATGGAAAAATATTGCCTCTTATTACAACATTAATTTAGACTGGAACTTCAGTAAGGAGTCTACTTAAAAGAACAACTTTACTCCTTAATGCAAATAAATGAAGACTACACTCGTAACGCATTGATTGAAGAAGCACGACAATCTGAAAGCAGAATTATATATTCACAATTAAATTATCATCTCGGCAGTAACAACTACTTTCAGGATAACCTTAGTTACGAAGAAATATCGCTGCTGTTTATATCGAGATGTGGGCTCATCTACCTTAACGGCAGTCCATACAATGGTGCACCCAACCAATTTTGCACGCTGTGCAACATGAAGGCCAAAAAAGACAACTTTCATTTTATAAGCATTTGTCCAATCTTCAAACACCTAAGACTTCCATCTCAAGGAAAGGAACGTTTTACAATGATGGAAACATTAGACATTTTAAACGGAAGAAACTGGAAAGAATTTTGTAATTTTCTTAAATCTATTATTAAATACAGAAATTTGTTAATGACTGAGTATATTTGAAGTTGAATTTTCCTTTTTATTATGTTTATATAACTTTTCATTACCAATATAATATATTGCCATTCAAGCTGACGGCTAAGCCAAAGCTATCACAAATTCATAACCATAATACTTAAACTTTGTAACCAAATAATTGTTCTAATAAAATAAATTACTTAAAATTAAAATTTGAGTCAAAAATTAATTTTGAACACATTTTAGTAATCAATTCAATCTTTCCCAATTTCTAATTGTTAAAAACTATAATTTTTATATGATGAAATTAATTTGAAGCCAATATAATGGGTGATTTTTTTGAGGTTAGGATTTTCATGCATTAGTATTTGACAGATCACGCGGGATTTCAGACATGGTGTCAAAGAGAAAGATGCTCAGTATGCTTTGACATTTCATCATGAATAGACTTACTAACGAGCAACGCTTGCAAATCATTGAATTTTATTACCAAAATCAGTGTTCGGTTCGAAATGTTTTTATCGACAAATTTTGTTCAGCGATGAGGCTCATTTCTGGTTGAATGGCTACGTAAATAAGCAAAATTGCCGCATTTGGAGTGAAAAGCAACCAGAAGCCGTTCAAGAACTGCCCATGCATCCCGAAAAATGCACTGTTTGGTGTGGTTTGTACGCTGGTGGAATCATTGGACCGTATTTTTTCAAAGATGCTGTTGGACGCAACGTTACGTTCGTTGCTATCGTTCAATGCTAACAAACTTTTTGTTGCCAAAAATGGAAGAACTGAACTTGGTTGACATGTGGTTTCAACAAGATGGCACTACATGCCACACAGCTCGCGATTCTATGGCCATTTTGAGGGAAAACTTCGGAGAACAATTCATCTCAAGGAATGGACCGGTAAGTTGGCCACCAAGATCATGCGATTTGACGCCTTTAGACTATTTTTTGTGGGGCTACGTCAAGTCTAAAGTCTACACAAATAAGCCAGCAACTATTCCAGCTTTGGAAGACAACATTTCCGAAGAAATTCGGGCTATTCCGGCCGAAATGCTCGAAAAAGTTACCCAAAATTGGACTTTCCGAATGGACCACCTAAGACGCAGCCGCGGTCAACATTTAAATGAAATTATCTTCAAAAAGTAAATGTCATGGACCAATCTAACGTTTCAAATAAAGAATCGATGAGATTTTGCAAATTGTATGCGTTTTTTTTTTTTTAAAAGTTCTCAAGCTCTTAAAAAATCACCCGATATCTTTAATTTTTCACAAAGATATTTAAGTCGAAAATCAGTTTTTACCAACTTTCAGTATTGTTTTTTAGGTTCTCATTTTTTGTACAAAAACTGTCAATTTTATTTTTTGAAAAATGTTACTAGATATCAAAAACGTTATTTTTTGCGTTAAAATCAGTTTTTTTTTCCTAAAATATTCGAGGTTATAATTATTCTCCTCAGGTTTTTTGAATTATAAAAAAAAAACCGTTGATTGATTTTTTTAAATTATATAAGTTTGATATCACTTCAAAAAGCGTTATTGGTTCCTGAGATATTTTGGGTCGACCAAAATGTTCGATTTTTTGTTTTAAATTGCTACAGTAAAAAAAACACCCACTCAATTTTTTTGAAAGTCTTATCTGCATTTTTCTGTGTTACTTTCTTTAGGAGAAAATTTATTTGAAATCGATATCTCTGCTGGTTTTTGAAATATGACCGACGAAAAAAAGTTTCCCGCTTAAAAAACTAACTTTCCATAGGAACTTATTTCATAAAACCAAGGATATGAAGGATTTTGTAAATCATAATTAATTGCGCAGCTCAAAAATAGCATTCCACAAACACCATTACATCAAACTACCATCGCAAATTGCGTCTTTTAAATAATAATGAAGTAAGGTTATTAGGCTCATTTTCAACTTGAAACAGAATTGTTGCATTTAGGGCTCATAGTAAAAAGTCCTTTCATCCTGATTGTTTTTTTTGCTAAATGCAGTTTTTGGGCTGTGTGATTGGGCGTTACTCATTCGACAAAGAGGCTGGCATTTAAAATTATTGTAACTATTAAGAAAGTGGTCTTGAACTTTATAGGTTCTATATGATAATGTTCAGGACTTTTTGGTAGCGTAGAACACTGTTTTGTTCCTCGAAATCGAATTGAACTTTTCCGATGGGTTTTCATGGCCTTAATTCAAATCCTACTCCAAACGTCAGATTTCTGAGATATTTCTTTTTAAAATTTAAAAAAGATTTAAGCTGTATCTACAAGACAAAAAATTTTACTTTGCAAAATAATCATACAATTTATTCTTAAGGGATATGTTATGTTTTACATGAACTTGAAAAAGTAATTTTAACCATCTATCTTTAAGGCCCACATTTCAAGCTAAAATTTAGCGATGTAATTTTAATAGTCAAGTTTTCACAGCTGTCAAAGAATAATCATGCGAATGAAATGGCAAAGACCAATCATGCGAATGAAATGTCAAATCTTGTGATAAGCTACTACTTGCAATAATTTACAGGATCAAATTTAAATTTCATACATAAGTTTAGTTATCCCCTTTTGGTGTTTTTCTGCTCTATGTTAGAACTTTAAAAAGAGAAATGAAGACCCATTTGATTTTTAAGTGGATCTTATTTATAACCACCATAAAGTTCCATAATTTTGGAATTAAAAATCAATCTTTCAAATGTCAACGAATTAAAATTCGTTGTAATAACTTTTTTTTAATTTTTATAACTCCTTAAAGAACCCCTATGATCAAACCTCGGATTCTGTTATGCTATGATTTATTTCATCCTACACCTAGGAGTTTAGCTATACCTATATGTACCTACTTCTGTTGAATAAATCAAATTCTTTACATTCTCAACTTAATAAAATTAAAAGTAGGGGGAGAATATTTTTTCCCTTTATTTCCTCATAAAATTGAAAAACTTTTTTCTTTCAAAATATAACATTATATTATAGTATATTTTATTTTCATATGACTTTGGTATACCTATCTATAATAAAAGAAAAAAGACTGAGCTAGGATCATCCTTCTTTATACTTACATGTTGCCGGTACATAATGCAATTTTCAAGAAATTACACTCTCTTCATGCAGTAAAAATACATACGTATACTACCTACATATGAAGTGCATACATTCATACAAATTTATAGATATATAAAGTCTGCAAGATTCAAGTAATTTATGCTCAATCATGTTTGGTGCAACACCTCTGTCATAACGGAAGAACATCTTGAAAGCATCTTTACTTTACACCAAGTATGTACTGTATAGTGTCTTCATACACATATCTACAGACACCTAGTTAGCTATACATTTTATTATATTGCATGAACAACAACAACAACTCAAGACGATACCATCTTTCACCTTTTTTTGTGTCCTTATATTATTTTTTATCTAATATGCAATTGGTTTCACAGCTTCGTATCTATAGACTAGCACCAGCTCCAGGAGGGGTTATTTGTATCGTATCCTACCTTCTGATGGTCTAGCTCCTGCTGCTCTATCAGGTATACATATATGCGAATGGTTATGGGTTATGGCTTGGAATAGGTTAGGTAGAGGTACCTTATAACTATACTGCACATTGTCGTGTGATACGCGATACGTATCTTTTATACTCATAGAACTCCTATCTATAGGACGCACAGGACAATGAACAGTAACTGCTAACAAATTACTTTCTACATGTTTGAGTGAGGATAGAAGGAGTATAGAGTATAGAAAGAGAAGAAAAGAGAAAAAGAGAAACGAGAAGAAAAGAAGAATGATGGTGAAATTATATCCTTCCTTATAGCACAGGTTGATGGTTGGTCTTGCAGGTTTCTGCTTTAAAGTAACATGGTAACTCACAGCAGACGACAGACCATCATCAGCTAGGTATGTCCTGGAAATTTCATCCGGTCGTTCTCACCCCCCTCGCCCTCAGGGAAGTTTCAGGCTTTATGTATTTTCTTTACAAATATTAATTTTAATAAAAAGTTCAACATTTACCTAAAGGGATGTTACATTTATACCTATACAAACCCAACCTATACATAAATACGCAGAAAGCAGAGAAAAGAGAAGAGGGAAGTTTTTTATTCGTACCGATATAACTACGGAGCTAAAGGGTAGGTATTTAGGTATGAAATAAAAAATTAAGGTTCTTCTATGTAGGTTGGATAAGGTTAGGCGAAAAGCACTTTGTTATCCTGATTTTGTGGATTTATATTTTCGGTATTTGTATATTTCTTTCTTTTCTATCTTCAATCAGACTGACATAGAGATTAGGATTTTAAAGTATTTAACACGAGAAAAATAAAACATTGAAACCCTCTTTTAAAAATAAAAAAGGCACAAGGGCAAAGTCAGGTTATGGATTTTAGCTTTTACAAAAGGAATGTCCATCTTTATTGTGGTGGTGGTGATGGTTTATAATATGCCTAATATGGAAGGGGTATAGTAAAATATACCGACCTACTTTCGGTAAGGAAAATAAATTATTATTTATAACCCACCGAATAATTCAGCTTCGAAAAAATTTAATAATTTAATTCATTTCATGGAAATTCTTAAGCCCATCAAACATATAACCATCCTTCCTTTTACGCTGCTCAGCCATTTTGAAAAATATTTTAAGTAATTAATTTTATGTAGAAGAGGTTTGTTGAAAAAATAAAGGAATACGAAATTTAATGTTAGGTTTATGAACCTATTCCACTTCCTATCTGCTATTTTATGACATAATTTTATTTTGCGATTTTGAGGAAGCTAATAAAAACTAGGCAACGTAGTAAAGACATTTCGAAACCAAAAATGACAATGGAACATTTGCTTGTCAAAACTAATTAAAGCATGAAGATAAACCGACAATGGTGCTGTGTGATGACGAACGTGAATTGACAGTTGGTTACCATAAAACCCGTTGACTATAACTACCATAAAAACTCCTATAACAGTTCTCAATTATAAAAGTCAACTAAATCTTAAAATAAATCTCTTAGCCGAGGTTTATTAGGCATTCACTTCAAAACTTTGAACAAAAAGGAATTTTGGTGAAGAATTTCTCTTATACGGCTTTTACATAAGCTTAAAAGTGCTCTTATTTTGCATAGGATGAAAAAAAATTCCGGGGTAAAAGGGAAACAAATAATCCTTTTTAAAAACTACTCGAAAGCTGTAGGTTTTTTTGAAAACGACACTTTTTAGCTCATTTTATTCTAAACTAAAAGATTGACACTTTTTTGGTACAGTTGATAGATTTAGAGAAAATATGTACACATAGTCCAAAAAGTCTCCCTACAGCTGCAGCTTTCTTTTAGTTGATTCTGAGATAAGTATTTACTATAACAATATATCAAAAACAAGAATTTTGAAAATCACAATCACAATTTTTTATAATTTGGTAAAACGGTGAAGGTGGAAACTAAATTTTGTTTGGTTTTTACATTTACTCCTAGTACTTTTTTTCAAAAAAACACTAAATTTAGGCTGCAGTACGGAGACTTTTTGCACTAAGTGTATGTCGAAAATAGTGGTAATTTAGCCAGAAAATTTAATAACATCATATTTTTAGGTGAAGATTTGTTTCGTTTTCGATTTATTTCGGAAAAAAATATTTTGATGTCAGAAATGAAGCTTCTGAGAAATACCTCCAGGGAAACAACGAATATTTTTTTGCAATTTGTTTAATAACTTTCAAAAAGTTTTTTTTTTTTTACAAAATGATTATTAAATGATATATAGGGTTTTTCAATAAGGGCGGGTAGATGTTGTGTGTAGATGTCGTTCCGTTTGGTGTGTGGCACGTAGTGTGTGGTGTGTGGCATGTATGGTTCAATTTGGGTCATACGAAATTAGTTATCATCGTTATGTAGCGCTCACTGTTGACGGTGACCGCCTCACTAACGTCGGTTTCAAAAAAGTACGGACCAATTACATCGCCGGTTCAAAATCCACACCAAACGGTTACTTTTTGAGGATGCATTATGACCTGGTGAACCTCACGTGGGTTGGTGTCGCGTCGTCCCATATACGGCAATTTTGCTTGTTAACACAGCCATTCATCCAAAAATGCTCCTTGTTACTAAAGATCATTTTTTCGGCCAAAATTAGGGTCCTATTTCAAACGATTCGAAGCTCAGTCAGCGAACAAACGGCGTTGTCTATGGTCATGAACTTTAAGCTCCTGGGTCAGTTGGATCTTGTACGGGTGTAGGCTTAAGTCCCGACGCAAAATTCGCCAAGTTGAAGTCTGCGAAAGGCCTAGTTTTTTTGCACGGCGGGAGAGGAATAGACTGCCTCGGGTTCTGCTGTACACTTTTCGCGGACCGCGGCGATGTTCTCGGACGATCTTGTGTTCCTTGAACGTACGGGTGTTGGCTGATTGTTTACTGAACCGGTCGTGGTGAAGGGCCACCACGTCTACCGTAAAATGTAAACGTAAACGTTTGCGTTAACGAACACTCATTTTGATAATAAAGTTTTATCATTTACACGTGCTGTTCAATCGTGTAACATGCCATGATGATTTGGCATACACAACTGAATAATAAACAAAATATTTGACAGATGTCACAAAAACAAAATGGTCGCCACGGGGTGTCAAAACCTACCCACGCCAATTGAAAACCCTTAAGTAAAAAACAACTCCAGGTATTTCTAACTCCATAAATAATTTAGCGACCTGCTTAATTGTTTTGCATGTTCTTTTTTGTCCTTGCTTCTAAACATTCTTTTCTGATAACATCTTTGTGTTCAATAATTCCAATGATTTAACTAATATTGTAGACTTGCAGGTTAGTAAAACTGAGATTGATATAGTATTGGGGACATTAAATGATGACAAAAATACAAGGATTTGATATTTCTGTGCCTTTTCTTCTCAGGCTATGCAAAAGGCAGTTCAGCTTAAATACATTTTTAAACCGCTCACTTCTTTACGGTATTTTTCTAGACTCTTAGATGTATTCATATTTGATCCCAATTTTCAAGTGAGGCTCAAAAAATTAAGTAAACTAATTATAATCAAATTTGTATGATCTCTTCATTTCCAAAGTTGTTTAATAAACTATTTAAGAGAGTTGATTTCTCCATGTCAAAATGGTTCTATACATAAGTGGGAGGTTAACAACCACGAACCTTGCTATTTTCAGTAGCTGTGTTTTTGGAGCTCTTGAAAAAAAAACCTCCAGTGAGATATAATTTACGCCGGTTTTCTTGGCTTTCATTCAAACTTGCTTAATTGGTTAAACTCCTATCGCACTGGTAAAGAAGAATTTGCCAAAATTAACAATATTACATACTATATCTGAACCTGATGTGGTAACATCATTTGGGGTATTGGTTATTCCTCGTATTTATTTATGATATTACCAATTATCTTAATCATTGTAAATACTATGATCTTGAGCTTTATCAGAGCGTTAGAACACAAACTGGTTATTAAGCTTTACGTTATGTTATTAAAAAAAACATTGTTTGTATTAAAATAGTTGGAAGTGATTAAAAGACAAAATGTCAGATAGTCTTTTTTTTTTTATATTAAAACGCACACTCAAGGGGATAATACTACCCTTATTATGTAGACACAGTGTGAGCACTAGGAAAGGGAGAGAGGGGTTGAAAGAAGGTCTCGGTGCACATTGGTTTTGAATTCCTGAATATTGCTATGACCATTGACCATGAAACACAGAGTGTGGCAAGGCATTCCACATTCGCGTCTAAGCTGATAACGATATCGTCAGAAGTTTTCTTCACGTAGCACTATTGCCTTAGTATCGTATATCGTTCTTGTTGAGTTATATTGACAGACGCTGCATAAACAATACTGTTTGATAAAATGTTTTTCTATGAGTTTTGTAAGCAAATTCTGAATATTTGTCACAAGTTTTAATTTTCAAAACCGACCTCACATTGTACTCTAATAATGTGAATTTTTATTTTTGACATTTAAATCATTTTAAATTTGTATTAGTTATTGCTCGTTTTTTGGTTCTGTCGAAAATGTAAGTAAAATATAAAATATTTCAGACAATTGGAATACTAAATAAATGCTTTAGGACTGTTCATCACAACTCCAGATTCTAGTAGAATTTATGAGAGAGCATGCAGAATTGGCAAGAGGATATATTCCAATTAAAAATAAAAACAAAACTTGGGCAGATTTGCCTGCAAATTAAACGCCGCGCCGATGGACTTCCAACAAGGCCCGTAACAGCGTGGAGAAAAGTAAGTCGTATTATAATGTGTACATTTATACATAACTTTAGTAATACAAACTTAATTTTAAAGATTTGGACTGATAAAAAAACATAGGTCCAAAAAAAGTGCACAACTTGCTGTCGTTGAAAAAGACCGACGTCGTCCATCTGAAGAAGTCCTATTTCAGATATGGAGTAGAAAGTTATTCAAATTTCCTTCGTAATGCAGTGACCGTAAGTAGTTCACACTGTTTTTCTTATGCTTTTCATTGTTCTCGAAAACGATATCGACCGCCTTAGGGTCCGGCCACGCAATGAGCGACGCAAAAAAATTAGAACACATGAGATCGTATGGAGGTGGCCACATAAACCCTAAGCGACTGAGCGATTTTTTAAGCGACAGAGCGACGTCGTAATCAAATCTGTTTTATTTTTTCAATGGATCGCTGAGCGACGTAGAAAAAAGATGTGTACAATAAACACTGAAAGTTTAATTTCAGCTGTCCAAAGCCGCCCAGTGCTATGGCAGAACACCCACAAAGATTACCAAAATAAAAAGAGGCTGGGATGCGACCCACACTGATAACTTCCCATCCCGTCTGTCGATTTGTCTTGCTAAAAAGGTTTGTAGGTTTTCTTGTTTTATCGAAAGTAAATTTTTACCAAGTTTTAGTATTGTTTTTTTTTTAAAGAATTTTTCTCACAATTTTACATCATGTTGACAACAATATTTTTTTAAAAGATAAAATTAATTCAAAGCCAATATCTCAAAGTTTTGAAAAGATATTTAAATCGAAAATCAATTTTTAACAATTTTGTTCATTTTTTTAGGTTTTTAATTTTTTGTAAAAAAAAAAACTGTCAATTTGATTTTTCTCAAAATTTGACTGAATGTTGACAACAATATTTTTTTAAAAGATAAAATTAGCTTAAAGCTAATATCTCAAAGTTTTAAAAAGATATTTGAGCCGAAAATTAATTTTTACCAACTTTCATTAATTTTGTTTAGGTTTTTATTTTTTGTAAACAAAACCGTCAATTAGATTTTTCTCAAAATTTTACCAGATGTTTGGAGATAAAATCATTTTATGTTGGTAAAAATTTAGAGGTGTCAAATTTTTTTTTTCAGATTTTTTGATTTATAAAAAAAACCGTTGATTGGAATATTTTCCAAAAATATATTTGTTTGGTATCACGTTACAATATATAATACAAAATTTAATTCAAGTCTCTAGCATTATTGGTTCGTGAGATATTTCGGGCTAACTAAAATGTTTACCTTTTTTTAAATTGCTATGGTAAAAAAACCACCCACGCAATTTTTTTGAGAGTCCTTTCTGCACCTTTCTGCATTATTATCTGTATAAGAAAATTTATTTGAAGTCGATATCCCTATTATTTCTTGAGCTATGGACGACGAAAAAATCGTCCAACTAATCGCTCAGCGAACGTGTCGTTTAGTAAATGGCCACCCATCGCTCAGCGACTCGTCGCTCGGTCGCTCAGTCGCTCGTCGCTCATTGCGTGGCCGGACCCTTACGTGATGAGAGCCCTGATCTTGGTCAAGGAGAAAATAAAACAAATTATAGACTCGAAAATCGTACACAGTCATTTTTTTTTTTATTTTCATATAAGTCGTAAAAATTTGATCTTAGAAAAGAGTTCCCACAAAATGTTAGTTATTGCTATTGTTAAAAATACAAATTTTTTGTTGGATTTTATATATCTTTTACAATCAGAATTGTTCTAAGTTTCTTTAATTTTTGTCTTGACATGCAAATAAAAGTTGATCCTGCTATCAACACAACAAAAGTATACTTCAAAGAGGGTTTGCGAATTTTTCTACCGTTTTAGGAAAAAAGCTCCAACTTCTTTTTTGTTAACTTGTTTAATATTATTTGTTGAGTTATCAAATCAACCTAAAATTTATAAAACTAATTTATTTTCGACGCTGAAAACAATGTAATTGCAAATAAATTTACGTCCAAATAACGAAAGAAAAAACAAATTGTATTTTTATGAGAATTTATTCACTTGATCTATTATTACTTATGTGACTTCTTAAGACTAAATCAGAGTTCATATTCATAGTAAAGTCTTGTTTACATAATGATTCTTAGTCATAAGCATAACCAACATCTCTACAAAACACCTTTTAGTACTCGATTTACATGAAAGACTAATTCCTTAATTGCCTTGTATTTATAAAAAAAAATGAAGTGTAAAATGCATTTTCTGTAACCTAAGGAATAGTTGGTTTTTTGAAATCTCGATTTGTATCTTTTTCCCCTTCTATAACCAATGAACTTCTGCAGTTAATCACCATATTGACTTAACTATATATACAGAGAATATAATTGGAAGTGAGTAATTAACGGCATTTTTCGAGTTGTATGGCAAATTAAGCATAAATTCCAATCCAATCTAAAGAGCACTCCAAAAAGGATACTTTGTGGTGATGCTTGGTTTTGTGGCGTGGTGTTGCACACTACTGGCTGCTGTGTTGGTAGCCTATGGCGTGTGAAATTACATGCAATTCAATGCATTTCAAATCGTTTTAAACTGACTTACCTATACTATATACACCGAGAAGCTTTCATTCATTGTGTAAGAAATACTATACCAACATATACAGACTCACTAAAAAGGATTCAGATTCATGGCAGATAAAAATATACACAATTTCGCATCCAGGTTCAGGTCCAGTCCAGGATATCTCGCGACTGCGTTGTAAAAGAAAAGGAAGAGCTCTTTAATTGTCTTTTGCACAAAACTACACTATACCCCTTCTCTGAAGCCTCCCTTCGTCCATCACTATCACCTATTCAAGTTGTTGCTGGGTGAATGCGGTTGGATGAGTGGGCATACCAAACCAACTCATCCCCCCCCCCCCGGACCCTCTTCAACAACGACTTGCAACGCCGGCTTTTTCATATCTACCGTGATGTAATGATGATGGTAATGTTGCTCCTTGTAATGAATAAATTGCTGAAATAATATTGAAATTCCAAATGAAGAGACCGGATAATGAATAAATATTTTTCGGAATCATAATTTCCTGTGTGAATATGTAAGTGAGTTGTTTCTTCTTTTATTTTTTCCCACTTATATAGGTTGAGTTCATATAAATAAATATACATAGTATATAGGTTTTATGGGTAGGTAGGTAGGCGCAAAAAAGAATAAGGGAAACGAGGGAAAGAATTACTTTTGTTTTTCCCCCAAACATTTTTATTTTATTTTTTGTTTATTTGTGTGTGAGTTTGTTGCTCCTTTTTATGTGTCATGCTTAATTAATTTATGTAGAAAAGCGTAACGTAATGTGTTGCAGTGAAGTGAAGTGAAAAAGAGCCATCGCCATCGTCATCGGTGAAAATATAATATAAAGAAGGAAAAATAACAAAACAAAAATAAAGGAAAAATTCAGAGAAAATCGTCGCCGCCATTGGTTGGTTCGTTGGTTGCTTCGTTCGTTGTGAAAAAGGACTGAGATTATAAGAACGAAGAGGCACAACTTAAAGGGCTGATGGAAAATATAAATGGTAGGTACCTACTACCTATCAACCTACCAACCCATCTACAATCCTACATTCTCGGTTGATATAATTGCCTTGGAAAAAAGGAGGTAATTGCAAGGCATAAGGCAAAGGCAAAGGCAAGGCATAGGAAAAGGCAAAAGCAAGGCAAAGGCAAATGGTATGAAAAGATTTTTAAACCCCCAGTAAATTTACATTTCTCTCTTTTTGTCTTTGTTTCCGTTTTTCTTTATTTTATTTTTTTTTTTATTAGAAAACATACGAGTAAAGTGGAAAAACAATTTGATAAATGAACTTCATGAGAAATTCATTCGAAAAGATTGGGAACATTTAAATTATTTTGGTCAGAACCGAAAATGTTGGAAATGTTGATAAGGGAGATGGAAATTATTGTAGTGAAAAATCGCAATGCTCAGTGATATTTGAGATTGCGTTGTGGTGATGAGGTTTTAATTCTTAATTATTTTCCCTTTCTTTGGAAAAATATTCTTGTAAAATACATACGAAGGTCGGAAAAGATCAGTAAGACACATTAATGTGGTCTACTAGTTAACTTAACATTCTACATAATTAGTTTTGAAAATATTTAGTAAGATTGCTCGTAATAACAGTTGAAGTTGAAAGTTTTTAGGTTTTTACTAGCGACATGGCAAGTATTGCATTCGTTTAAAATTTCGAACTCGAGATTTTAATCAAACATGACATTACGATGGTAGAGAAGTCGAAAAAAGTGAGTCCCTCGACACCGTCCACTGGTCTGTTTCTATGTCTGTCCTCGACACAAACCATTGACTTCAAATTTGGAAATATAGGTTTTGAGCAAATTCGCGTTAGGGTTTTTTTTACATTTTTTTAAGGACTAAAAATAACAGTAGTCCCCATACAAATTTTTTGGTCATAAATCGAAAATTTGAATGTTCTAACAAACAAACCGATAGATATTTTTAAATGTTCGCTAAAATTTATTTTCAAATTTCAACATAAAACAAATATTTTTGTAAGGCTAAAGAAGGGTACCCTCCTCCCCATGGAACCGTCATTTTGTTTTTAAGTTTTCTTAAGAACTAATCAATCGATTTCAATAATTTTTTTCTGTATGATCTCTTATACTGTCTCAATAATATTTTATGATGAAAAATGTCTTTTTATTTTTGATTTCTAAAAAAAAAAAATTTTTTATCTTGGAAATGGTCATAATTTTTTACGAACTTGAAATAAATAGATTTATATAAAACGTATATTAATAAGCTCTAAATAACTCCACATTAAAAATATTTTTAAACTCAAATTGAAGAAGTTTATAAACACAAAATTAATTTAAAAAAAAAAACACTCAAACGATTTTCAAATAAATTTTTTTTAAAAATTAAGGTTTTTTTTTTTTTAAATTAAGGTTTTTTTTTGAAAAATTAAGGTTTTTTTTGGAAAATTAAGGTTTTTTTGAAAAATTAAGGTTTTTTTGAAAAATTAAGGTTTTTTTGAAGAACCAAATGGTGTTTAAATTTTTGAAAACAAACTTTTCTTGCAAGTACTTTTTTAAATCTTGAACTAGAGGAAATATTTTTAAACAGACTCCTTAGATACACGATAAAGTTCGTACGACCTAGTCGGGCATTCTATTTATTTTATTAAATCACGAATGGATCTAAAAAAAAAGGCTTTAAATCAAACAGTTTTTGAATTAAATAGCCCGCTGTTTGAATAGCTGTCATTTTTCATTTTTGAAGCTATTACCTTTCGTCATTTGAAAATTGTCAATAATGCATGGACATTTTTACTTGCGACATATAGGAACTATATGGCAAGTTTTGCATTCGTGCAAAATTTTGTCTGTCTGTCCACGCTCCTACAGCCTAAACCATTGGGTCGATTGAGTTCAAACTTGGAAGTTAAGCTTTTGAGCAGATTCGCGTTAGGCGTTTTTTTCATTTTTTTTTAAGATCAAAACTAACAGTGGCCCCCATACAATTTTTTTGGTCAAAAAACGATAATTCGAATTTTCTCAAAAACGAACCGATAGATTTTTTTTATATTTTCTGTAAAATTTTCTTTTTTAACTTTGCTTCTTTTAATAAGAAAAACATATTTTTGTATTGCTCAGGAAAGGTACCGGTCATAGAACCGTTTTTTTGTTTTTTAACCCTTAGCCGGCACACTGGGGTCGTTTGTGACCGGGCCTTATACCTTTCAAATTTCCCGCCCCTTAATGTTCGGAAACTGGGTCCGTAGTGCCATCAAGTTGTAGTTGGAGAGTTGCTCTTTCGCTTCGCACAGGTTTTGGTAAGTCAAGTGCGTCCGTCTGTTCGTGACACTCAAGTGAATTGGAGTGGTGCCGTTAACGACCCCAGTGTGCCGGCTAAAGTTGAAATTGATTTTATTTTCGAATTTTTATTTCACGTGTTTTTGTGCTAAAAATCGTCAAATAAGGTGAGTACACTATGTTTTGAAAGTGTGAAACCGATACTTTCGACCAGTTATGCCATTCGTATTCGGTGACTAGAAGGACGAATCGCTGGCCAATGCGAATTTTTTACGGTATGCTTGACCAGGCTGCAGTGAACTCACGAGTTCTAATGAAGTGCAAACTCAAAGCTAACAATAATTCTTAAGATGAGTGTACTGAACAAATTGCCTCGAAAAGTGATCGTTGTACCTGATGAAACCGTATCTACTGAAAAAATACGGCACGGCCACTTTTCCACGTGACTTAAAAGTCGGCATTGCCGGGATTCTGGGCCTCGACGTTCACAAGGAAGACAACTATGCACGGGTGAAATTGCCGAAAAGAATGAAATGTGCAGTCTGCTCGCGAAAAACAGATAAAAAAACAAATGAAGGTTGCGCAAGTTGTGAGCGCCCCATTTGTGATGATCATCGTTTTGTAAAACATGTTGTGGGATGTAATGAATAATATTTTTATCGGCAAAGTTTTAATTAAGTGTGTTTACAATTAACTTGAATATTTTTCTTCATTCCTTGATTTATTTTTGTGAATTTTCAGTATTAAATGAGGTTTGTAATGAAAAAATGCACTATTGAAATATGACTGAAATTCTGACACTCATTCTTCAAAATAAATCCCTTTTTTTCAGCGGTCACTATCAGAATAATTTTGTACATAAAGGTATATGTTTCGACAAAATACTGCTGAAATATGAGCGTCCAATTCGCAAAATTAAAAAAGTTATGAATTTTTTAGTAAAACTGGTCATTTTTCGTAGTTTTTTACATATTTTATTTTTTTTTGACAAATTAAATTGAAAAATTTTGGCATCGCACTCATACTGTCTCAAAAAGGGGTAGTTAATGTACAACTGTGAATTTTTTCACGATGGAAAACACCTTAGTTCACTTACAATAAACGATTTTGTGGCTGGGGTCAAAAACGTCCCAGTGTGCCGGCTATGATTGGCGCAAAAAGTGTGCCGGCTAAGGGTTAATTTTCTCAGGAATTTATGTACTGATTTCAATAATTTTTTTTGTGAATAAGCTCTTATATTGCCTTAACAATATTTGATTATCAAAAGTGCAATTTTTTTTTGTTTGGATTTTTAAAAAAATATTGAATTTTTTTTTTTCAAAATTCTATATCTCAAAAACGGGCCAACATTTTTTTACAAAATTCAAATGTAGAGCGTATATTTACAATCACTAAACAACTGCATACCAAAAATATTTTTAGAACAAAATTGAAAAATTTTATATATAAAAAATTAATTTAAAAAAAAACCGCTCTAACGATTTTCGAAAAAAAAATTTGAAAAATAAAGGGTTTTTCGATTTATAAAATGGCATTTAAATTTTTGAAGACGAACTTATTTTTCAGGTAAAATTTTGAATCTTAAATTAGTTTTTTTTAAAATTATTTTAACTGTATTGAATGTAACCCCCTCCCAAAAAAATTGAAAAATGCAGTTTTTCACGACAAATCAAATGGCATTTATATCTTTGAAGACAAACTAATTTTACAGGTATATTTTTAAATCTTATATACATAGATACTATTTTAAACAGACTCTTTGAATACAGGAGCAAGTTCGTGCGACCCAGTCGTGCATTTTATTTTAATTTACTACACGGTGAACTTAAGCACTGTTGAGAAGTCCTTAAGCAGCTTTTCAAGACAATATTGAAAAATTGAAATATTGAACAGCAAAAAGCTGCTGGGACAAAAAAGTGATATGATTTGAATCAAATTGGAGTTCGCAGCTCAAGAATAACTGAGACTTTTGTTGATGTAGCCCGTAGTATTGACAAAAACCAAAGTTTTTCGAATCTTAATTGATCTTTAGAGTTAGGCATTCCACAATCGACTCTTCATCACATTTCTTTAAAATTTAAGTCTTAAGACTTTTAGAGATCAGTAGTTAACCAAAGGAATAAAGGCAGTCGATCACCAGCATAGTAGTTACTCCACAGATTTCTTCTTTAAAGTGCATCAAAGTGATCCGTAATTTCATAAGGAGTGATAAGATAAGGCCCATTTTCACCTCGGGATCGGAGGTTACGTTGATAAGCAAATTGTGTTATTTAAGACTCGAAAAATGCAAGAATGATTGTTGAAAAGCCTCTCCGTCCTCAACGTGTAATAGTTCGGAGCCATTTTTAGGCTGGCGGTATTAGAGGACCTGATTTATTCCAAAATGATTCTAATGCTTCTGTTTAGGTGAATTTATTGCGATAATAAATTATGATAAAATTTTTCCTCTCCGGAATTTGTTTGGACTACGGTTTTTTCCAACAGGATGGCTCTTCATCGCTAAACAAGCAATTAAATAGTGCCAATTCTGAAATAAAAGTTTCCTGACCGTGTTATTTCTTCAAGACGTGATCACAATCGCGATCTTGTTATTTATTATTATTACCTTCAAACCACTTTCTTTGGAGCTTCTTGAAACAATCTACATTCAAATGCTCCACAATCGATTTAAGACTTCAAAGACATTCAACCGCAAATGTGCGAATTCGTCATGGAAAATTGCATGAAAAGAATATGGTGCCACAACCGAAATTTATTTTATAATAAGCGCACATCACTCAAGAGTATATTACTACTTTTATTATATAAAGACACAGTGTGTGCATTAGGAAAGGGAGAGATGCTTTGAAAGGAGGTGTCGGTGCACATTAGTTTTGAATTCCTAAATATTGCAATGAATGGGAAACGCAGAGTGTGGTAAGGCATTCACAATTTCGCGGATAAAGAACGAATCTTTGAATTTGACACTTTGACACTTTGACAGTACGACGAAGTTAGGTTTGAGGGTATAGTGACAGTATACTAGAAGCGCGAGTATTACGGTTAAAAGGTTAATAGGGAGAAACGCAGCTGGTAATTTCTCTAGAGTCTTGAGTCCGTTAAAATAACGGAAAACAAGTTTAGACAAGAAACCTTACGACGATGTTCAAGCGACGTAAATCAACTAATAATGATATTATCACCAATCAATTTAAATTTTCTGCCTTCAATGCTGTAAAAGAGGCTTAAGTAAGTTGCAGGAGAACCAGCCCATAGTTATATTTAAACTTTGGGCGTACAGTCTTGTAGATAACAACCAGATGAAATGGTATAAAAAAAATTTCTTGAATGGCCTTAAGAAACCCAAAAATCTGCTGCATTTTTGGCGACATCGAGTATGTGAACGTTTCACAAGAGGTAGTTGGTTACACACATACCAAGAATATGGAGGTGCAGAGTCTCACTCATGCAAGTGACATCCATGGATAATGGCTAGGAGGATATATTTCGCTTCAGCGGTACAAGATAACATTGGGTTTTCGAAGTACAGGGTTATCCATTTTGAGGTTTCAAAAGTAAAGGTAAATAAAACACATGAATGGTCAGCTGGTTTCAGTTGTTGTGTGAGTTGGACTTTATATGGTTGTTGGTATAGATCCAATTGCAAAATACACCATAATGTGAAGTAAGACAAATCGACAAATTCGGGTCTTCGCCAACACTTTTACTTACAGCAGCGATATTTTCAGTGGTACGAGTGAAACGATGATGCACAGTTGCTTGCGTAGTTAGACGATTATGTAAATCATTGAAGCACGATATGTAGCTGTGGCAGATTTACCAGTTTTGGAGTGTGTTTTAACAATTTGCATGCGTTGTGGGATACTTAAACAATCCATTTTCTTAAATATCAGACTTTCAACTAAAAATACAAAAATTGGTTTAACAGATGATTAGTTTGACAAATGTCGAATTCCATAACGGGATAACCCGTTACAATGGTGCTTAGTGAGGAATTTAATAACATCCAAAGAAGAAGGATGTGTGTTTGAAAACGAATATGAAAAGCTAAGAGTACCATTGTCAGCGAAACAATGTATTGGATTAGAAGTTGCAGACAGGAGATCATTAATAAAAATGAGGAAGAGTGTTGGAGACAAAACAGTACTCTGGGACTTACCAGCATTAATAAATGCTGTGGATTTAAGACTCGAACCCAGCCAATACTACTTGTATTGATGCGAAAGGTTTTTACTAATCCAATTAGGGAGGGATTCTTGAAAACCGATGGCATGCATTTTCGATAAGAGATCCTGATGCCAAACCCTATCAAAAGCTTTAAAAAATTCATCATCGATATCCCTTAAGAAGTACTTGTTTTTTTTTTATGTTAAAATTAAAGCTCTTATTTTAAAACCCTGTATTTTTGTATTTCCATTTAGATTTTAAGGATCTTATCATGAATTAGAAACAATTCCAGGATAATCATTTACAATTTATCATAGTTACTTAAATGTACTGATTATTCCAGAAAATAAAGTGTGTTGCTAAAAAATTTAAAACAAATACAAATTAATGCAATTTCTTATTTGTTTTAGTACATGATAGTGACAGGACCAGATATAGCTGGAGTTTTTGTTTCCCCCTTTTGGAAAAATGCAATTTCATACAAACCATTTTGTTTTTTTTAAAATAAAAATAGAATCCTCACATTAGCCTTTGAATACTAGCTAGCTACCTGCCTATAGACAAAAAGCTATACCTAACTCCCAGTGGAATTCCCATCACTTGAGTTTTTAGTCTGATGTTGGAATATTTTATTGTTTCCATTTTGCACATTGCAGCAGTACAGCAGTTAGAAAAGGTATAATTTGTGAATGCAATATCCTAAGTGCTACATTCGCATGAGCACGTGGTAGGTATACGTTACGTGCACATATGATAATGGTCTGCTTTTCCAATAACATATCCAACGTTATACGCCACGTAATATTTTTTAAGGAGCAAAGTAACATCGTCCTGCTGGCCCAGCAGAACACACACAAATGGAATATCCTCTCGAGTAAAAAAAAATTTTTTTTGGAAAATGCTGCCAATTACTCCATAATCCGCGAATCTGTACACATACACATGAGCACGCACACATACAACTTTGCTACTCTTAAGTTCCTAACTATTAGAGTAGGTTTTTTGTATGGGATTCATGGGAAAGGGGAGCAGAATAGAAACGAATGTGTGCACTGCCATGCAAAAATATTGTTAAAAAAATTATATTTATTTGTAGGAAAAAGGACGATGGAATTGGGATGGAAAAAATTTCATTCGTATATGAAAAGGAGATTTTGGAATTGAAAATTTCAGCCACAAATCGAAATTTTTACATTGTTCGCTGTTTGATTAAGGTCGTTTTTTCTATGAATGTTTTAAAATTTCTCAAACTTAGTGTAGTCGTAATGAGAAAAGTTAAAAGAGTGGATTAATGGATTTTTGACTAATTAAATGGTATGCTGTTTCGCAAAAAACTTATTTAGTTCAGTTTTTTACTTGCGACAAGTAAGTTTTGTATTAATTTCGAATTCAATATTTCAATCAAACACGACATTTCTATAGTAGAGAAGTCGAAAGAGGTATGTCCTTAGATTTCGTCTGTCTGTCTGTCCTCGCCCATACAGCAGAAATCATTGAGTCGATTGAGTTCAAACTTGGAAGTTAAGGTTTTAAGCAAATTTGCGTTAGGTATTTTTTTTTTATTTTTTAAAAAGGCTAAAAATAACATTTGTCCTCATACGAATTTGTTGGTCAAAAATCGAAAATTCAAATTATCTCAAAAACGAACAGATAGATTTTGATTAAATTTTCTCTAAATTATCAAAAAAAAAAAAAAAAAAAAAAAAAAAAATCTCTAAATTTTTGTTTTCTTAACTTCGTTTCTTTCAATTAAAAAAATGTATAGTTTTGTATTGCTCCAGTAGGCTACCTCCCATAGAATCTTTATTTTGTTTTTAAATTTTCTCAGGAACTCGTAAACCTATTTTAATAAGTTTTTTCATGCCCATAAAGGGTTTTTTAATTAGCGCGGGTAGATTTTGGCGCCCCGTGGCGGCCATTTTGTTTTGGTGACATCTGTCAAATCTTTTGTTTATCATTTATTTGTTATGCCTAATCATCATTGCAAGTTACACGATTGAACAGCACGTTTAAATTATAAGACTTTATTATGAGTGTTCGTTAACGCAAACGCCCTTATTGAAAATCCCTTTATAATATATTGTTCTAATAATATTTGATGTCAACATTCTTTTTTTGTTTTAAAAAAAAAATATACTCCTTTTTTTCAAAATTCAATTTCTCGAAAACGGGCCAACATTTTTTTTAAGAAAATCAAAAAGAAGTTTGATATTAATATATTTTAAATAACTGCATACCGAAAATATTTTCAAACAAAAATTGAAAAATTTTATATAACGGGTTATCTATTTTGCGGTATCAAAAGTATTGGGCTGGAGTTCGACATTTGTCAAACTAAGTTATTAAACTAATTTGTTTTCCAGTTGAAAGACTGACATTTACAAAAATAGATCGCTTAACTATCGCACAACGCATACAAATTGTTGAAACCTACTACAAAAATGGTGATTCTGCCACAGCCACATATCGTGCTTTAAGAGGAGATTATGGTTTAATTTTTTTTTTAATTTTTTAAATATCGTATTTGCAATCGTAATTTGTGAAAAAAATAACAAATGTTTGCTTTTCAAAAACTTATTATTTTTAATTCATACACTGCCAGCCAATAGAATAGGTTCGCAGCTTTTACAAGGGAAAAGGCTTTTTTCTCCAGAATAGAGCTTTGCAAAAAGCTTTTTTCTTTTGTATTCTGAAATCTTGTCTCATTTACGATCTATTTCCAAGAAAGAGACAAATTAAAATATGTCCTAACGGTAAATTGCAAGCACACTATGAAATGCAATTAAAAAAAAGCATTTCCCATCGGTCAATAGAATAGGTTCATCTGTTTTAAAGTTAGTTCTGGTCTGGTTCAGAATTTGTAAAGATCAGTGTGTGAAATTTTTACAAAGTGAAGTTAAATTATTCAAAATACAATTTCAAGAAAAATAGGACGAGCACAGTGCCTTAATTCGGAAGAAAAAATTAAATTCAAACTGTACGCAGAACAAAGTTTAAGTGCGCGTTTAATTGCAAAACTAAATTGGAAAATAGAGAAAACTATGGGAAGAATATGAAAGGACGCCCAAAAGTTACGTCACCTGCTGAAAGGAGATTGATTGCTTGAGTGGCGTCTAATTCTTGTCAGTCAGCTCCTTAAATAAAGACATCATCTGGAACAACAGCAAGCATTTACACGGAGTGATTAGGAGTGCCCCAAACATCAAGCGCATGAAACTGAAGAGGAAGCCTCCACTTAACCCACAAAGAAAGGAAAAGCGGCTTGAATTCTGCAGGCGCCACATGTCATGGAAAAAGGAGTGGCAGTTTGTCGTTTTCAAGGATGAACAAAAATTTAATCTCGATGGCCCGGACGGATTTAATTATTATTACCATGATCTACGAAAAGAAAAATTATTTTTGCTGCGTCATCATAGCCGTGAAGGTGGTGTTATGGTTTATGGTGCAATATCGTATTTTGGAACTATTGAGCTGGAATTTCCATCATCACAAAGGACGGCAAATTCATACAAAAGCATTCTTGAAAGGGCTTTTCCGAAATTCAGTGAAATGTTTGGACCCATTAAATGGACTTTTCAGCAGGATAACGCCCCCATCAATATCGCCAGAGTTGTAAAAGCCTGGATAAACCAACAAAATGTTGGATTGTTGGAATGGCCTCCCTACTCACCAGACCTAAATATTATTAAGAATGTTTGGGGATAAAACAAGCTTGGACACAAATTTCTTTTAATTATTTAAAAAGTAGCGTACGGCATTGTTTAGTCAAGTTATCGAGATATGCAATCTTATTCAAGGATGATCTGATAGATGGCGATGTCTGTACAAGTAATTAAAGAGATTTAAAAATTTCTATATCTTCATTTCTGGAACTCTCAATTAAAAATGTCACAAATATAATTTTTAGTCATTAACGAAGAATATGATAATTTTAAATAATAAAACATATAAAATTTTTCAACCTCAACAATTTGATGAGACAAAAAAGTTAATTCATCTAATGTTTGATTATTGTTTTTATTTTCTTTAATGGGGAAATGAGCTCAATATTCATTTCAAACATTTAAATTTAAAATACTCTCCATCCAACAAGGACTATAACGTTTATGCATCAGCTTCACCGTCATTATCTTTCTTGTTGAAGTTCTCATCGTCGTCGTTGTCATTGTCCTCCTCAAAATGTAGTCGGGAAAACGTTTATCAATCAGTGTCTAAAATGTGTCCTTTATAGTATTTCCAAATAGATGCTTAAAGTGTCGCTTGGGTGAAATGTCAACTTGACGTTGTTTCTATGCTATTCACAATCAAAACTAAAAAAATAAAACTGAGATTTGATGCATCTTGCTTGGACCTTTATACAAACATACTTTATATACCTAAAATAGAGAGAATGGTTATGTATGGTTATATAGAATTTTTTTAGTGTTGTTTACCAAAAAACTAACGACGAAACGACGACAACGATGTTAGAAAATACACTTAAAAATCGATTTAGCTTTATCACACTTTAATGGCAATTGACGTGGCATATCCGTAGAGGCTGATTTATGTTGTGAAAGGAAATTTTGTCCAGACACTCGAAAAAGACCTCATGTGGTATTTTAAAAACCTTGTCCACCACTCGACTTTAAATTCATACACTTTGAGACAAAATTTAAGTCATTGTAGACAACGAAAAAAGTGTGATTATAAATATTTTACTCAGCTCTATTGAACTCAACTTATTTTGTAAACAGTAAGTTCTAACATAAAAAGTCTTAAGAAACTTTTTGTAGAAAATTACTTCAGCTACGATTTATCTCTTAACATTTTTTGTGATATAGTTACCGTATGGAAGATATAATAAAAAATAAACTTTGGGGGTACTTTGACCCCCTTTAACTTTTTTGTTATAATAAGTATTAGACAAAATGGATTTTTCACAAGCGCTGATTTGAAGTGAATTTTCTAGAAACTTGGTTAAATTAGACTCATCCCTATTTTGTCAAGGCATCAAAATATCGTTGCAAATCAATTACATTCCGAAGAACCCACCTGTCTTTTAGTTATTTACTCGTTTACTCGTACTTTCTTAAAACTACCTCACAACCATTCAAATCAATAAAAATGTTCATTCATCCGAAAACAAAGAACAAGATGAAGAAAAGGAACAAAAAAACTAAAGAAACCAAAAGATAAAATAAAAGAAAAAAGAAGAGAAAAAGGACGAAAAAAAAAACTTTAAACAAACTTCAATTTGTTCAAATTGCAACCGCATCTAATTAACTCATTGATTCTGTTCATTGCATTTCTGCACCAAAAACGACACCATTCAGCTAAAAACTTATACAAAAGTTGGGAAAAAGTATAGTTGATAATATAAGAAGGTGGGTATTTCTATAACCGTATTTACTTCGCTTGATTGAGTCTACTTGAATCTATATAAAATACATGTGATGTAGTTATCATCAAGCATACAAGAAGAACCAGAACAAGAACAAGATAGTCATCCTTCAAGGAGTGCTCGTATTGTATTGATAAATGAAAAGACACATGTATATAAACATAGTTGTAGACTTATAGAACCATACACATGTAGCTGTATAACTGTGCTTACATATTATGCGCTCATGGATGAAAGGAACATAGTCATCATTCCCTGTTTATATCAACTTCTATAAAGGTACATTTTTTATATTCAACTGTTATAAAATGTGCATTTAGAGATATTACCTACCTTTTCCATATCATGGATCGTTGTCTACACCCAAGTGTAGCCAGAGACGGTCTCGAAAGACATGCTTGTTCAACGTAATGTACCTAGTTTTTCAAGAAGTCTTCTTTTTTTTCCTTTTTCTATTCTTAATTCGAATGTGATTTCTTATTAAGTATGTATGTGAAGAAAGAATTACATTTAGTGTCTTACAGAAAGTTGGTAGAAGTTATGTGAGCAAGAAAAACTCTTATTTATAACAAAAAATAAGTTTTCATTGATTTAAAGGACTAATTTTAGGATGATAGTTTATACTAAGTCAGATTTTTTCTACAAATTGTTGGAATACGAGGTGTGGCAAATAAGATCCGGGAATTTAGTTATAATTTAAAAAGTGGCAACTCTTTTTCATTTGTTATCATCTGTCTATGAAGGGGATCTTCCTTTTAGTTAGAGTTCAAAGTTGAAGTATATAGAACGTTTGGTTTGCGTTTTAGGCGTATTTTTTGCAAGTAACTTTTTTAGTGGCGTAGTGAAAATGTGTGACGTACATTACAAGCAACGTGTTGTGATTCAATTTTTAGTGAAATCTGGCAAAAAACCCTCGGAAATCCTCCGAAAATTGCAGGTTGTCTATGGAGATGATAGCATGTCAAAAACGCGTGTGTTTGAATGGGCGAAGCGATTCAAGGAAGGGCGTGAATCGGTGGAAGATGATCCACGTGAAGGAGCTCCCGTCACCTCTCGTACCGACGCAAATGTTGATCGTTTGCGCATGTTGATCATGTCTGACCATCGCCTAAGCATTCGTGCATTTTTTTTGGAGAGGTTTTGGAGAGGCTACGGGCACGTGTTTTTCGTGTGCGACCCGAACTCGCCAAGGATGGCTGGATCTTGCATCACGATAATGCACCGGCCCATTCCTCGTTCGTTGTGCAAGAGTTTTTGGCAAAAAAAGGCATCCCAACGTTGCCTCACCCACCCTATAGCCCCGATATTGCTCCCTGCGACTTTTTTCTATTCCCCAAGATTTTTGGCAAAAAAAGGCATCCCAACGTTGCCTCACCCACCCTATAGCCCCGATATTGCTTCCTGCGACTTTTTTCTATTCCCCAAGTTGCACTTCAAGGGAACTCATCATGGCGGCGTACAGAAGGTCCAAGAAGCTTTAACCGTGGTGCTAAACGGGCTAACTTCGGAGGACTACCAAGGGTGCTTCCAATCATGGGAGAAACGTTGGAATCGTTGTGTAGAGTTAAAGGGAGATTATTGTGAAGGTCGATAGTAAAATTTGTCCTAAAACTTCATTTTCTTGTTTTTTATTGACAAATTCCCGGAACTTAATTGCCACACCTCGTAAGCCTCTGTAAACCACGGATCAGTTTATGGAAAGGCAAAGGTAGAATCATTACCTGGGTTAATATGAATCTTAGACTCTTACCAATTATTGCTAACTTTATACTCTCTGGCAAAATTATCGAAGATGTCCTCAATTCTGATAAATTGTAAGATAAATGTTGAGATTTTCCAATAAGAGGTTTTATTTTGATATTATAAAATACGAGTATTTTTCTAAGAGAAATTAAAGACTGTTTATTTAATTGTTAGGATGAAAATATTTCATTAACAGCAGAAAATGATATCAACTAAATGGCCAACATGCCTACTGTTGGCATCAACAAAGCCTTTTCATGAAATTTCAAATGACCAATTCGCACATTTTTGCAGATCTATGTTCTGGATAACTTCTCAAATTCGATCTTTTTAAGGTCTTGAAGCGATTGTGAAGTATCAACATAAACCTTATCTTTCAATTGGCTCAAAAGAATAAAGTGTTAAATCACAAGCTCTCGGTGGCCTCTTCGAGAAATTACATGGTCAGGAAAGCGTAACCCAATGCCACTATGCGGTACATGCATAGAGGAAACTGAACAGCTTTCAGTTCTAGGCATCGCAAACCACTTGTTGTGGAGTGATCACATAAATGTGACATCGCCAAAAATACTGCTAAGTTTTTGGGTTTCTGCGACGTCGATGTAAGAAGTTTTTTACCCCTTCTTATCTGGCTATAATTTACAAAGCTTTTATTCGTCCAAGATTCGGGTATAATTCTCATATTTGGACTGGTGCCCTAATAACGTACTTGAGTCTTTTGGATCGAATTGAAAATAGAGCTCTTAATGAGATAGGAGATCGTTCTCTTACCGTGACATTTTATTTTCTGTAACACCCGGCTAGGTCTCATACCTATCATTGTTTTATCGTTGTTTTTATAAACAATGCTCTGGTGGAATAGTTAGTTGCATAACTCCCCTCAAACAATTCAACCGTAATAGCCGTACTTCTAGTAATGCTCAACAGCCCAATTGCATTTTGCCCTTGAGCCCAATTTTGGACGTACTGTTAAGTACAGGTATTCTTTCTTTAGCCGCACTACACGAATGTGGAATGCTTTACCAGGCTCAATATTTTCCACTCATTATTTGCAATGTGCAGACATTCAAAACCAATGTGCATCGGTTTTTTCTTTCTAATTCTATCATTCTTTTCTAATTGCTGGCACTGTGTCTAATCATTATACTCATAACCCCTTTAGTTCACGCACAAAATGATTTGATTTTTCCATTGCTTTTGTGACACGTAGCACCGTCTTCTTGAAAATAAGAACATCGTCCCCAGAAATATCAATCATATCCGGCCTTTAAAATAGCCACATGAAAAAAGCTGCACGAATAACTGCGGTCCAATTACACCGCCATCCATCACCTGCACAAAAACCAATCAAACACTGACATATTGAGGATTGCAAGACTTTTGATCAATCATTCCTGGATTTTCCGAGCCTTAACTTTGACAATTCTCTTTTAAACGTAGTCTTGAAGTTGAAAATCGGACCCATTACGGAAGATGATTTTTCGGTGTAAATTTAGATCAGTTTGTTGCATTTTGAGGATCTAATCAATGATGATAGGCTGACTTAAGATTTCGTGTTAACTGCATTTTAAAAGCCTTACCACAAAAGTCTATATATGCAAAATACGCATAAATACGTCATGTTGGTCGTATGTGGAATGCCTTATTCTTTAAAATCAACAAAAAAATCGAAAATCGGAGTTTTTGTCAATACTTAAGTACAAATAATCTCAGTTAGTTTTGAGCGAATTACACGGTTCCGGTTCTTCACATCACTTAATTTGTTTTAATAGCTCAAGTTTTCGCTGAAGTCTACGGTCCCGTATGCATAGATGGTGAGTGAAGGAGAAGACGGAACGACGAGACTTAGCCAGAAGGATAAAAGTCTAAAGACTGAGGTGGCGCTAGATCAAGTAGAGCGCATGGAAACCAATGCTCCAGGAAACTCTTCGAATCCGCACCCACAGGACAACGTAGTAGACGAAGACAGCTGACCAGGTTGCGCGCACAAGTGGAAAGTCACCTGAAACCTGATTCTATAAAACACTTAAAATTATAAAAAAAAGTAAAAGTTGACAGATGGCAGATGACAATTTGGTGTTAATAATTACAGAAAATTCGTTTCGAACTGTTGCTGCTAAAAATTGATTATTATTTTTAAAGGACTCTTCAACAATACAAATTGTGGATCAAATTCTTCGTTTAATTTGTCGCATTTTTTTTGAGAACGTCTACATTCGTTCCATGGTTACCACTCTCCACAACTGAATGTTTTACATTGTTATATGTTTCTCTGTTTTATTTGTGGATCAAATTAAGGGCTTCAAATTATGTCGCACGATAGAAGTCTAATTTTGTTTTGTTGAAACTATGGCAGTATGGTTCGAGATGTTTAAAAATTTTAATAAACAATTTATAGGTATATTTTTTAAACACATATTTTCTTTTAGACGCCTGTCTCCATGGGGATAATGCCTCAATTTTGAAGTAAAATATTGTTGTTTTTTTGTGTGGATTTATTTAAGCCCACCAAGAATCATATGACTTACCTATAAATATCACATTATAGACACGTGCCATTATTCTTTTTGTATTAAATCACAACAACAAAACATTTTATTGTCATTTTTTTATTTGGCTTAAGTCCACCCGTTAAAATTCATGCAACATTTTTTAATATATATTTTTACTCCAAAAAAAATAAACAATGTAACCCTATTTTTGCAAGTCATACTGTGATTTTTATCCTCTTCAGTGCACATTTCACATTTTTATAGACGGAAAAAAGTGCGAAGAAAAGGAAGAATCTCCGACGACTGTGTTGCACCTGTGTGTAAGGGCAAACTCATTACGACTTCAAAAGGTAGGTAAAATATTTGTAAGGTAGGAAACACTGATGTGATGTTGTTAATACTCGTTACGCGTGCAGAGGATATATATCTGCACAAGGGCATTATGCTTAGCACGAGTATAGACTTCATTTTCTCATGTTTTCTGGAAAACCAAAAAGAAGGGTGTTTTTTTTTTTATTCTTTTGTATTACATGCTATGGTAGATTTTTGTGTTCATTTAATATTGTATGTAGTTTGATAGATCTTATTTGGGTGAGGGGATAAAGTATTTTATTAATAGGTTGTAGTAGCTTGGCTATAGCTTATACGTATGAATCATCCTATCTGGTATATCTACCTATCCTAACCTACCTACCATTTCATCCAGTTCAATGCACACATTATAATATCCTGACACGAGTGCTATGGAATAAGAGGGGTTGTTGTGTTGTTTCAAAAAAAAAATAAAAATAAATAGAAAAATGAAATAAAACAAACGTGTGGTTGGAAGCGACCACACCAAACGACAAAAAAGAAAACTTCAACTTTTTTTAGAAGAAAAAAATCTCATTTGCTATAAATAATGATTTTTGCATTCCAAATGAGATGTGCAAGTTGACATTAATGTTCAGAGAGGGAGCTAGTGATGTGGTCTTGTTATGGTTATGGTTTTTGTTGTTGTTTTTTTTTTGATTGGATATGACAGCAAACAAAATTAGGTATACACATCTTACTTTTTGCGTTTGTTTTGTATTTTATGTGATGGTCATACAGGGTGTTTTTGAGTAAGATAGTAAATTAAATGAAAATGAAAGGTCATCTCGATATATATGCAATATTTTGTATTCAAGTATTTTTCAAATATGTGTATAGTAAAGTGTTGGCAACCCTAAGGGTTAACATACACCTAGTGATAATAATAGGGGAGCGGGTCGAAATGCTGTATTTTAAAATACTGTAAGGTTAAAATTCTGTAAAATACTGTATGATCATAATATTCTGTATTTCAAGATACTGTTAATTTAAAATACTGTTTCTCGAAATTCTGTATTGTCAAAATACTGTAGCTCATACTACTGTATGGTTTTGACAGATGAATTGCTTATGCAATTGTTGATTATGATAAGAACAATTGATGTTTAAAAGTGAGTGAGAAACAAACAGTTAAAGAAGAAGAAAATAAAAAAGAGAAATTAAGAAGATACCATTTATTTTGTTTTTATTTTTATTAGTTCATAGACTTATTAATTATCATAGGTACATAATATGTTATTGCCCTGTATATTAGAACATTATGCTAATGAGAAATTATCATTAAAAAGTGAGCACTTTTTAACATTATCAAAACGGTTTTTATTTTTCAGCCTTATTTACAGCATTTTGAAATACAGAATTTTTTTTATACATACAGTACTACTTGAGTCTCCTAGACAGAATTCTAAAGAGAGCTTTAAAAATGATAGGTGACCGTTGTCTAACTGAAACTTTTGTATCTCTCGAGCACCGTCGTAAGGTTTCATGCCTGTCATTATTTTATCGCTACTTTCATAAACAATGCTCTAATAAAATAGCCAGTTGCATTCCTCCCTCAAACAATTCAACCGTAATACCCGTTCTTCTAGGAATGCTCATCAGTTTACCCTTGAGCCCAATTTCGGACGTACTGTTAAGTACAGAGATTCTTTCTTTAGTCGCATGTGGAATGCTTTACCAGACTCAATGTTTCCCACTCATTACAATGTGCAGACATTCAAAACCAATGTGCATCGGTATCTCCTTTCTAATCCTATCCTTCCTTCCTAATTGCTCGCACTGTAATTAATCATCATAAGGATATTCATATCCCTTTGAGTGCGCGTATAATATAAAAAAAAGTATTTTGAGATACAGTATTTCAAATACAGTATTATGATCCATACAGTATTTTGACTCCAAACCTAATAATAGTTCTCATACACAACTTCGATCTTGAATTTTGAATAGAAGCGGGTTGAAATACTGTTTTTCAAAATTCTGTCTGTTAAAAATAATAGTGTATGGTACTGCATGTCTTGAATTCTGTATTTCAAGACGGTGCGGTGTAAGAACAAAAAAAGTGTATGTAATAATACTGTATCTTCAAATTAGTCCTCACAAAAATTTGTATCTTTAGAAAATGTGTTTTTGATAGTTCTATTTTTTAACTATCTGTAGAAATAAAAGCCAGCACTTGATTTCATGCATTTTTTTGAAAACATGAACAAATATTGAATCAAAATTTAATTGAAAAGCATGTAAAAGATGATAAAAAAAAATAAATAAATGAAACTAATAATAATAACTAATTAAAAAAAATAACACTATCTTAAAGAAAAACAAAAATTCACAATATTGATTTTGACTCCAACCCATTGTGAATGTATGCATAAAGTCTTACAATTATTTTTTGAATTTTGATCATTTTGTTCGAAAACGAAAATACAGACTCTCTATTTATATAATGCTTCATTTTTACTAGCATCAAAAGGTCAGCTGTCAAATTGTAATTTTTTTGGATTCCTTATTAATTCATCTGCTAAAAAATTCTTTTACGTTTTTAAGAATGTTCCTATTTTTCATACATTTTGGTTTGGTCCAACAAAAATAAATACCGAAAAATTAATGTTTTAACTCTTAAATTTTAAGTTCAAAAATTGCAATTCCTTTTTCAGAACCTCGCGGAGAAAGAAAACAATCAAACAATTATTGTATAGCAAGAAATTAAAAAAAACTCAATTTTTGAGAATGGACGAGTTTTTGAAATATCTTAGCTTTAAGAAAGTTGCATCAAAAATATCCTAATTTAAATCAAACAATGCAGCAACCACCTCTTACTAATGAACGAAAATGAAAAAAAAAAAAGATGCTGGGATGCGACCCATACTGATAACTTCCCATCCCGTCTGTCGATTTGTCTTGGTTAAAAATTACCAATAATATTTTGCATATGGCTCAAAATCACCAAGGTGCAGAATTGGCTTCGCTAGCAATTTTATGTCTTAAACCTTGACTTAATTAAAAAAAAATAATTAATAAAATACTAAAACTGACCTGTTTTATGTTTCTATCAAACAATATAATTTATTAATAAACTCAATTTTAAATGAAATCAATATACACGCATAGAAAATCATTTCGGGAACGCGTCCCAATCTACAATCTTCAACTTCAAGCCCAAAATACAATTGAAAGATGTAAGGTATTCAACCCCGGTCATCACTTAATACACCGTATTTTTTATACAGAATCTAGTTTTAGAAACGGTACTAATGGATTATTTATTTTTAACTGTAAAAAATGCAAAAACTGTTTGTCCGATACCGCACAAGTCATTTCAGTGAACATATCGATAATCGATCAAAAATAATTTTAAGTAAATGCAGCCATTCAGTGGAAAACGTCAGTCGAGGAAGGGAACAATTACAAAGCCGGCTGCCAGAGTATTTATCGTAAAATAAATTGTATTTAAATGGTAAGTACCTTTTTATTCATTATTCGTTGAGCGTACATCAATAGCCCGTCAATCCGTGAACGCATTTATTACATTTAATTATTGATGAATTTCTTTTTTACGACACGAAATAACAAAGTAACCTCAAATATTTTCCTATTGACAAAGTCAGATCGCATTTAAGATGACCGCCGTATAATTAAAGCGCGCGCTTATTTGAAATCGTCATTTCGGGAACGGTCATTTCGGGAACGTTCCCGGACATGATTTTTACGTATTTTGCTTGTAGAAGATTTTGTATGTATTGTTTTCATTATTGTTTATTTAATACACATAAATAATATACCCATGTTCTTAAACAAAGCTTAAATTTTGTACTTTGTTTTTTTTTGTTGATTTTATCAAACTTTGTAAAACGTTCCCGAATTGATGGTTTTTTGTATGATATTTAGTACTAAAAAATTTTACTAAGAAAGTATACAATTCTGTGCGCTGTAGTGTCAAAGTTTATTTATATACAATTTTTGCAACAGTATAAACTAAAATTCATCATTATAGCTTGCAATTTTTTTTTTCATAAAAAAATTTTGAAATTTGCAACCTTGGTGATTTTGAGCCATATAATGAAATAGTTTGATTTCAAAATCAATTTTTGTTAACGAGATTTTTAGTCGAAAACCAATTTTTACGAATTTTAGTAGCATTTCTTCAAAGTTTTTATTTCTTATATAAACAAATACAAATTGGATGAATCAAATGAATTTGAAGTCAATACCTTCTATTGTTCACGAGATATCGAGAACCGAACATCATTTTTTAAGAAATTTGGGTACTATTTTTTGGCGATTTTATTTTGTTATGAAAAAACTAACTGTTGGATTTTATTAAAAAATTTACTGAATGTCGAAAATTATATTTTCTGTGAGTTAAATTAGTTTGAAGGCAATATTTTTAATTTTAAACAAGATATTAGCTTTTTTTAGGTTTTTATTTTTTGTTAAAAAAAAAACTGTCAGTTTGATTTTTCTCCAAATTTTATCGAATGTTCAAAATAATATTTCTTATAAGTCAATATCTAAAAGTTTTGAAAAGATATTTAAGTCGAAAATCAATTTTTACCAACTTTTGTTAATTTTTGCTTAGGTTTTAAATTTTTTCTAAAAAAAACTGCCAATTCGATTTTTCTCAAAATGTTACTGAATGTTAAAAATATTTTTTAAAAAATAAAATTAGTTTAAGGCCAATGTCTCAAATTTTTGAAAAGTTATTTGAGTCAAAATAAATTATTATTAACTTTTATTAAGTTTTTGTTTTAGGTTTTTATTTTTTGTAAAAAAAAACTGTCAATTCAATTTTGCTCAAAATGTTACTGAATGTTTTAGGTTTTTATTTTTTGTAAAAAAAACTGTCCACGTAAAAAAAAATTTGGTTAACAATCAAAAAAAATTATTTCAAAAATTCCAAAAAAGCTGAATTTTGTAAAAAAAACTTTTCGTATACGTTGTCATATACACTCCCCAGAAAGTAATCAAATTTCTTACTCATTCAAACAATTGAATTGGTGAATAGGGTTGGTCAATCGGAGAACCTTACTACGCTCGCTTCAATTTTTGAGTTAGCTTGATCTTGTATGGGCTTAAATTAAGATTCCTTCGCAAAATACGCCATAATGGGGTCCGAGCGATGTCTTATACTTAAGAACGCCATGGAATTCACTGATTTATATCGTTTTTTAAGGACGACTGAACGGCATGCAGTATTAATTTTGACACTTTGAAAAATCCGTTGCCTCACTGAAACGGAAACATCATACAACGAATATGTACACTCAAATATTTGCAATAAACTTGTTATTACCTAACTACTAGGGCGATAATTTCGACCGAAAATTCGAGTCAACAGTCTTAAAGTTGCGGTTACCTACTTCAAATTTTGTTAGAAAATATTCATAATTTGTTTACTGTATAAATTTACAATGACAGTTCGATGATAAGTGAAATGAAATTAAAAGTTGTCAAGTCCCTTTAAGATAACCCGATATATCTTTCGATAACACTTCAAAGTTCTTGAATAATTTTCTGACAGAGAATATTTTTTCAAATATAACCCAAAAAAAAGTTGTTATATTAAAATGTTTAATTAAAATACACCAATTTGACCAATTTTCTCCAAATCTATCAATTAAATAAAAGGTAGAAGTCGGAATCTTTTTTTGTGTATTGACATTAGTAAAAATGAGTACCTACAACTTTTTCTAAAAAAATATAAATATTTTCAATGAATAATTGGAGTATTATTTAGAAAGTTTCAAAACCGATTTACCAAATTTTGACTTTTTCGAAATGTTTTCAATTTAAGGCCATTTTACTGAACTATATAAAAAAAAAAAAAAAAAAAAACAATTTAAAAAAGCAGATGCTTACTCTAGAATCTCTGATTTATTTCTTTAACTGAAATAATTTAATACTTTTCTAAATTTTAGTTTTTACCTATTTCGGTGCCTACATACGAGTATAACAAAATTCTAAATTTTGAAGATAAAAGTTTATGGGAATCCATTCGGAGGATATTTAAGTTTATGTTTTTTTTTAAGAATAAACCTTCCGAAATCATAAAACATATGAGCTTTTTTTAACAAACATCATGAAACTTAAACTAAAATACTTTTTTAACACAAGGGTTAATAAAAAAAAAAAAAGCCTACCTATGTTATTATAAAAATACTACACATAGGTATTCACACATATAATTCAAGGACGAATAAGCCAAAATATTTACAAAACAAAAATAAAATTTAAATTTGATGTTGTTTATCTTTATGCTTATGTTCAATATTTCAGCGTTTATTTACTTATGTTATATTTCTTTTACCGACATTTTAAAAATATATACAAAATAAAAAAATTGGGAAGTAAACCATTCTTTTTCTACGTTTAACTTCGTAATATAAAATATCACACCTTACAGTGGCACATTCAATATTTGGTTTTATGACCTTCTTTTTTGTGTCCTTTTAAGGTTAAACTTTTGTTTAAAATTTTAATTTTATATAAAGGTTTTTCTGTCTTTTATTTTTATAAAAAAAGGGCTGTAATGCGACCAATAAATTTACAAATGATAGATTTTGGAATAAGCACGCAATAAATAATTGAACTTTTAGGTATTTTCTTTAAAGCTATTTGATAAAATTTTAGGATGTTTTTTTGTGACGTAGGGTTTTGAAAACGAAATAAAACGCATACAATTTACCAAGAATTTAGTTTTGCTATAAAGACAAGGTTTTGATATAATGATTTAAAAATGATTTCATGAATTGATTGAGTTATAGCCAAGAGGCACGTCTTCATCGTCTTCGGTTTATCTGCGAAAACAAGCGACTTGAAATAACAATCTTGGAAATTGTTCAGAAATAATTCTATTCAGTACGAAATGGCAAACCAAATCATAAATAAACCAAATGACAGCTGTCAAAAACACCAACTGCGAAGAAAGTATTGCCAGATTGAAATGTAAAGGTCTTTAAAAAAAAACTAGTTATTTTGTGCAAACGTCTTCATTTTTTGTAAAAATTTTGCTGTCAATGTTTCTTTTCAGTATGAAATTATTCGGAAAATAATATCAATATTTTTGTTCGTCAGAAAATCGAGTTAAAGGTACTTTGTTCTCTCTTTTGTTCATAAATAAACCAAATGACAGCTGTCAAAAACACCAACTTCGAAGAAAGTATTACCAGATTGAAATGTAAAGGTCTTTAAAAAAAAAACTCGTTATTTTGTGCAAACGTCTTCATTTTTTGTAAAAATTTTGCTGTCAATGTTTCTTTTCAGTATGAAATTATTCGGAAAATAATATCAATATTTTTGTTCGTCAGAAAATCAAGCTAAAAGTATTTTGTTCGATGAGTTTTTTTCTTTATTTATTCCAACTCTATATGACGATGACGCCATAAAATTAACGAACAAACTCAAAGTTATATTTAAAGCTGAAAAATTAAATTCCTATATCTTACTAATAACTTTAAAAAAAAATTGAAACTTGGAGCCGATAGTATTCTGCTGCTAGTGCTCCTATTTACCATTTATTAATAATGTATTTAAAATATGTTATTGATAAAAAAAAAAAAATTAAATTCAAACTTAAATGAAATCGCTTCAAAACTTTATGCTGAAGGTAGGGTGGATCAGAGAGGCAAAATAGTTTTGAGAGACGTTTTTTTTTTTAAATAACAATACATTTTTTATCAAAATTTAAATTAAATTGCCGTACTTAATGTAATTATATGTAAATGTGTTAAAATATCTTACGAATGTTGCAATTGCTGTTGTCTCAAAAACTTACCTGAAAGAAAAAAGAAGAAAATGTTTTTAAAAAAATGCAAAATTTTCTATGTTTAAATAAAAATCAGAAAAATAAAATAAATATTAATTTTTAACAATAAAAACAAACATTTTTACAGGAACTTATTAAGATAAATTTTCAGCCTATGTAATAATTTAAAAAAAAAACATTTTATCATGACTAAAAGTTGGCGCAAAATTCATCAGCCTTTCGGAAGGTGTTATAATTTGTGCAAATAACGTCATATTTTATAATATTTAGCCTTTTTTTAAACTATATAGCTGTACCTGTAGCATAGAAATATAGGCGAAACATTTTAAACGATTTAGTAAATTGTTAAATCCATTTGCAGCAAAAAAGGAGATCCTCTAAACTGCACAAACTATAGAAGAATCAGTCTACTTAACATCGCCTACAAAATCTTCTCTGCCGTAATATGTGAACGTCTAAGCCCATCGTCAACAACTTGATAGGTCCTTATCAATTTGGTTTTAGACCAGGAAAGTCCACAGTCAATCAAATATTCACATTACGGCAGATCCTGGAAAAAACCCAAGAATATCAAATCGATAACCACCATCTTTTCATCGATTTCAAGACCGCATATGACAGCATCTATAGGGACGAGCTGTAAAGAGCCATGTCTAGCTTTGGCATCCCTGCCAAACACGTCCGTTTGTGTAGGATGACCATGCAGAATTTGCGCTGCTCCATAAAGGTTGGAAACAACTTAACAGAACCTATCGATGTCAAAAAAGGTTTTAGACAAGGTAATGCGCTGTCATGCGATTTTCTTACCATCGTACTTGAAAGAATAGTGCAGAGCTCTCACGTCAACACTAGAGGCACTATCTTTCAAAAGTTTGTCCAATTACTAGCATATGCTGATGACATTGACATAATCGGAAGAACTCCGCGGATGAGGGGCTTTTGTGAGTATTAAGGCAGAGGCGGCAAAAATCGGTTTAACTGTTAATGAGGGCAAAACAAAGTGCATGCTGTCGTCAAGAAAGGACCTACAACACCGACATCTCCGTCAAAACGTCACCATCGGCAGACGTAACTTTAAGGTAATCAAGGACTTCGTCTACCTAGGCTCCGGTATTAACGCAGAAGACAACACCAACGCTGAGATCAAACGAAGAATAACTCTTGCTAACCGCTGTTTCTTTGGGCTAAGAAAGCAATTGAGTAGCATTGTAGCAAAGTCCTCTCTCGAGGGACCAAAGTGTCCCTATATAAGACCCTCATCATCCCCGTCCTGCTATACGGTGCAGATGCCTGGACTATGACAAAAGTAGCACCTTGTGTCGTTTCGAGAGAAAAGTTCTTCGTATGATCTACGGTCCCGTATGCATCGAAGGGGGGGGGGGACTCCACGGGCCTGGGATTTTCTAGGGGCCCGTAAAATTGAAAGCAATGAAGAGAGTGTATTTTTTTTTAATATACTCTATATTCATCATCAACAAACCTATTCCCACTTATTTTTAGGGGCCCGAAAATTTAAAATCATTCATGCTTCCGCAATTGGGCCCTGTTTGCATGTTATCTACCAATCTTTCAGTCACAAGCTTGCCGATCTGGGACCCTGATTATTATTGGCATATACATTTTTGTTTATATTTAATGAAAAATTGGGCAACTCTGAACTATTGAAAGATAGTTATAATAAATTATTTCGCTTTTCTTATTTAATTTAACGTAAATTTAAAATTTATTTCATTTTGAAAATTTTTAAAGTCAAAATAAGGGGCCCGGCAACTTAAAACAAAACACAAATATTTATTTCGGTTTCTGTTTTTATAAAGTTTCTTTTCTTCTATTTTTGTTTCTGCTGGGAACAAATTTTTTTATTCGGTTTCGGGAGACCGGAAAATCCCACGCAAACGTTTTTCAATTGTGGTTTTCGTAATATTAATTAATTAATATTTTGAATAAGTTGTTTACTGAAGATTTGAAGGATATCAAATCACTTCAAAGCGTGTATATAACGAAATTTTGTACTGCCGCAATCACATTCTTTGGTGATATTCAAAAGTGTTTCAACTTGTTTATCAACAGTGCACAATGTTGGGAAAATCTTAAGAAAAATGTGCCCGGATCCCTTCACACACTTTCCGATACAAGATGGTAAGCTAGAATTGAGGCAGTGAAACAACTTGCAAATCATCTGAAAAACCTTAGAACATCATTAGAAGCCTTAAGTGATATTAATTTAACTGCTGAAGCTCGAAGAGGTGTAAATGGCGTTTTAAAATATATGCACACATTTGAATGTGTCCTGATGTCTTCGATTTGGTGCAAGGTTATTAGCGCTATAAATGAAAGAAGTATCATTCTTCAATCCAGAAACATGACTATTGTTGTTGGAATTCGAAATCTCGACAACTTGATCTCCGATTTGAACATTATTCGAAACGGACGGGATCAAATTTTATATGAATGCAAAGCAGTTGCTACTGGATTGGGGGATGTTCCAGAATCGTTTCCATCGAGCTGAAAAAGGCAATTAAAGAGACATTTTGTAGAACATCGAGGAGCTGGAATGCAAATTGAAACAGACGCAGAAATAAATTTCAAGAGAAACACCTTTTACGTCATAGTTGATTCAATTCTCGAATTTCTCGTCGGTTCGATACGATGAAAAATTTGAATGCTACATTTTTATTTTTATGGCCGTTTTCAACAATGGACAAAATTGAGAGTCAAGAGTTGAAAGATGAAATAATTCATCTGAAACACATTTATGAAGCCAATTTTGAAGTAGATTTATTTATTTATTTATTTATTATTCATCAATGGATTTGACTTAACAATCTGCTGATAACAAAAAGGTTGGTATTTACATTAATTACAATTTGCTTATTCTAGCTCAACTCAAGAATGAAATATATTTTGAACAATATTTTTGAAATTATCCCTATTCATAGAAAGGTCGATTTCACTACAGATAGAGTTATACAATGTTAACGAACGAGTTACAGGATTATTTAAACCATAATTTGTACGATGAATGGGAACATAGAACAGATCATTACGAATTCTTAGATTTCTTTCTGGAACATACCAAGAAATTTGCGCAAGTAGTTCTTCAGATTTTATACAATTACTTAAAATGTCTTTAATAAAAAGAACGCATTGAGCTTGTCTGCGGCTTTTAAGGGTTTTTAAATCTAATAAAGCACATCTTGAAAAATAAGCAGGCAATCCGTCGGACCATCTCAAATTCCTTAACGCGAATCGCGAGAACCTTTTTTGTATCCTTTCTATTCTTGCAATAGCATTTTCGTAAAATGGGGACCAAACCACACAGCAATACTCTAAGATAGGCAACACTAATGAAAAAAAAATTGCCTTCAAAGTATACACATCTTTAAAAACGCTTGAAGTTCGTTTGAGGAAACCTAACATGGAATTAGCTTTCGAAACAATAAAATCGATGTGGGCAGAAAATGTGAGTTTGCTATCAAAGATAACACCAAGATCTTTCACCTCACTGACCCTTGAGAGTGTTACCATTCCAAATTTATAATTAAAAGTTAACGGATTTAACGTTCTGTAAGCACTAAAAATTTTACATTTTGATGTGTTGAGTTCGAGATGGTTATACGAGCACCAAATTAAAAATAAATTAATATCATTTTGAAAGTTTAAACAATCACTATCTGAAGATATTTGACTAAACAATTTAACGTCATCTGCAAACATCAAACAGTCACAAAAATTGAAAACGCCAGGAATATCATTTACAAACAAATCGAACATAAGTGGTCCCAAGTGACTACCTTGGGGGAGACCCGACTCCACCTCTATACAAATTGATGTAAAACCATCAATCTGGACGACCTGTTTACGATTTGACAAATAGGACCTCAACCATTTCAAAAAATTCGTATTGAGTCCCAGTTTTTCAAGTTTATGCAATAAAAGTTCATGGTGAACTCTGTCAAACGCCTTAACAAAATCTGTGTATAGGACATCGACTTGCTTTTTGTCTTCCATAGATTTTAAACAAAATTGGGAAAAAAGGCACAAATTAGTCGAAGTTGATCGGCCACTAATAAATCCATGTTGTTTTGATGTTATTGATTCCTTAACAGCAAAAAATAGCCTCTGGGTCACTAATTTTTCAAATAACTTTGGTACAGCGGAAAGTTTTGATATTGGCCTGTAATTTTTAACGAGGTGTTTAAGGCCACTTTTGTAAATTGGATTAACAAACGATAATTTCCAATCGTCAATAAAAACACCAGATGATAAAGATTTATTGAAAATAATTTTAAGAGCGTAGCAGAGAGACAAGGCACATTTTGACAATAAGAGCGGGGGAATTTTATCCGCTCCAGCTTTTTTAGTTGAATCGAGTTCAATCAGACCATCAAGAACATCTTGTTCTGAAAAACACTTTAAATCGAAATCAGTGATAGGGGAAATATTTGAGTAAAAGTCAGTAATATTTAAAATAACATCAGTATTATAATTCGATTGGAAGTATTTTGCAAATAGATTGCAAGAAGATTGAATATCGCTTGACTTTTCGTTATCAAGTTCCATTACTGTTGGCAAAAATGAAGTTTTACGTTTGGAATTCAAAAAGACCCAAAAGGATTTGCTATTCTTTTTTATATTGCTTTCAGTAGCACTTATGTACTGATGATACAAAAATTTGTTTAAAAAATCAAATTCTCTCCGAAGCTGAAGAAAGCGAGCACGATCCTCTAAACTATTTGATGTTTTTGAACGCTTAAATGCCTTATTTTTTACATTTTCTAAATTTTTTAGCCTTTTATTAAACCACGGAAGCTTAAAAGAAGATTTTTTATTAAAAACCGGGACAAACTGTTCAATGCCGTCAAAAATAACTTCTTTAAAAGAGACATACATACTGTTTAGAGATCTATTGCAAAGTCTTTGTTCCCAGTCAGTTGAATTGAAGAAATTATTTAATCCAGTGAAATCTGCCTTTTTGAAGTTATAGTTCAAACAATTATGATCAGTTGAAAATTCTTGGTTAAACTCATAAAACTCAAAAATTACATAAACAGCTTTGTGATGAATTTGATTGTTTACTAAGGGAAAGTCTGATTCATATAAGAAGAATTTCATGTCATTATTACAAAAAATAAGATCTAATGTTCTATTTAATACATTTCTAGAATGGTTTATTTGAAATAAACCCAGTGAGGCTAAAGAGTCAACAACTTCAGTTTCGATGTCAGTGGTGACATTAAATGGGACCAGAGATTGTTCTGCAACCATAAAACGCCAATTTACATTACCGATGTTGAAGTCACCTAACACACAAGGAAACTGATTAATTGTCAACCCTTTCACCATTAAGTTAATGTTTGAAATAAGTTGAGCATACAATTCAAAACTACTATTAGGTCTAATATAACTTACAATAAAACAAATTTCATTACTATTAGTTGTAACGAACACACAAAGTTGTTCAACTTCCGCCATTGAGTTTGTTCAATTCTGTTTATTCCCAGAACTTGGAGACGAATTTCCCCAACATTTGTGTTGCTCTCTGTGTGTTGTCCACCATACCTGTAATCGTAGCTCTTGCCGAACGTTCATTCATCGTTCGTGCTCATCACAAGACCTTTGGCAAGGAAATTGAGTTTCAATGCAATTATAAGTTGTTTTTCTGCTCAGAAAGCTAGGAAAGCTCGTTTGCAAAAAGAAAATATTTCATTGAATGCAAACTAACTTTAATGAAAACATTAAACATTTCAGTAGGCATGAACTTTGAAAAAAATGGTAAATAGAGGGGGAGCCCGAGATTTTTCCGTCCTGGGCCCGGAATTCCTCTCGACGGCCCTGCGTGTCCAAATTTATCCGAAGTAGATCACTTGAATGCATTTTAGTTCTTAATTAGCATCTGATTATAATTTACACTTGATATATTCCTATTTTTAAAATTTTTCTATAATACATGCCCTTAATCAGTTCAAATTAGTTATTAAAACTTTTAAAAGTTTTTTGTGTTTGAAATGTTTTGTTTAATAAAAATTGTATGTTGAATTTTAGCTAACAACCACAAAACTTCAAAGTCACTAACTTAAAACAAAAACAATTGTACTTAAATCGAATTTTTCAATGGAATGGAATGCATTCCCTATCAAATGAAAATATCTCCAAAGCCTTTTAACTTTTAATTTCAAGAGTAGAGTTTCTTTAACCAAAAACTACTCGTAGTTAGGGCGGTGGATAGCTAGGTAGGTACCTTTTAAGTACATTTAAGTCCTACACAGAGAGGATAAACCTTACCACAAAACTATTTTCAAAGGGAAAACAAATAAAAATTCACAAAATTTATTTCTCAAAAAAAAAAAAGACCACATCAAAGGTCTAAAACCCCATCAACAGCACCAAACGTAAGCGTAGTCCTTCTCTCGATGTCGTCAGTAGAAAGATTAAGCCCTTCGGTTGATATTTACATGGCAACAAAGAGAAAGGACTTTTTTTTGAGGAATCCTTAGATAGGTTTCTAATAGTATATCTCATACAATGTATATACTTAGCTAGCAACCGACGAGGTCCTCGAAGTTTCAATAATATGAAGATACTCTATCTAGATACATTTACTTATAAATATCTTTCTGAACGGGCGACCGACGGCGCGGCGGCGGCGGCGCGGCTTGGCGGAAACGACTCGGCAGCGGGCGGCGGCGGTGAAGATGATAATATTGATGTTGATGTTCAACGTCAATAATGATGTTGATGGATAATACACCTGATGCGTCATGAGTTTCAACTTCCAGAAAACGATGATAGCGAGCGAGCAAACACGGCAAATGGATAAGATATTATATCTATATGTTTAGGTACATTTACATAAATATTTATGTACCTACCTACTTTTTTTCTCAAATTTAATTCAACCTGAAACCAACTACTATACAGATAGTACCTTACCTACTCGTATATATACATCCCTTAAAATTCATTTTCGATAATCATTCAAATGAATTTTACAACATTTCACCATGTACGAGTGAGTATATATGTATGTATAAACCTTATAGTAAATATTCCTGATAGATACGTCAAGTATGCAGATGATGGGAATGTCAAAATGAAAATTAATGGAAAGTATATGGATACCTACCTACCAGGTATAAGGATGGAAGAAAGGTAGGTAAGGTATATATGTATCTTTCAGTAGTCAGTCGCCGCCGCCACTGCCATCTCTATTTTCATCGTCGCATCGTTACCAGTTCGAAGGTTATCTGTTTTGGTATATTTAATTTATTCACCCATCAATATGAGTATAATATTTAAAGGTACCCACACGTTTTTGTACAATCTACCTAAATATATATTTTCTGATATGTACTCTATAGGTATATATACTATACATACATATATACCAATAGCAGGTTCAAGTACCAAAAGTCAGGATTTATTTCACCACTTTGCAAGTTTTAATAATGAGATCATAAATTTTTCTTTCGACTTTTTTGCAGGTGGGCTGGGGGAGGTTTTTTAAAGTTTTATTTTTCAAATCAAGAGCAAAGTTGATACGTGTTTGGAAAGTGATGATGACTTTATAATGTTTTTGATATATTAAAAAAAAAAAAAAAGAATTTAAAATTTAGGACGCGCATTAGTCTGCAAACATCTCATGATGGAAAAATAGGGAGGTTTAATTTTATGTAAAATTAAAACAATTAACCACCATAACAGTGTTGGAACAGTGTGAATTTTGAATTATGAATATATTATATTCGTAAACTTTTTAACATAAAAACATTGCCGACCTAACAAACATATTTTTCAAAAAAGAGGCTGGGATGCAACCCACACTGATAACTTCCCATCCCGTCTGTCGATTTGTCTTGCTTAATTTGTTAACGAGATTTTTAGTCGTTAACCGATTTTTACCAATTTTAGTAGCATTTCTTAAAAGTTTTTATTTTTTATATAAACAAACTACCAAACCCGTCGAACTCCGTTTCGCCACCAGATGGCTTCGTTTTTTGTAACATTTCGTTTGGGGATTAAAAGATGAAGAAAAATTATTTTTTTTTGTTTTATATTTGAAAAGGAAAAATTTTATTTCATTTAACAACAGTAATGAATTCATTTCGATTACAAAAATGAAGTGTAATTTAGTTGAACTTCTCTAAGTAAAAATTGAAAGTGAATCCAAAGTAAATACTGAATCAAAGCGTTAATTGTCACTGCATACGCAAGGCGAACCGGAAATTGCAATCGTTTGAAGTCAAGTGGAAGATCAGTCGGAATCAGTATTCGAGGAATAAATACATTTTCACCTGCGGCATAAATCTTTTCACCGCAAGTCGAGTACAGTTGCAAAGTCCCGGTGGATTCAAATTACGCAATATGATAATAACTGAACCAACTTTGAGTTGGAAATTATGTGGTGGAAATCATGGTAACTCCAGAGAGTTCAAAAACTCCGTTGGATGTTGTTACTTCGTCGAATATCCTTCAGTGTGAAGTTAAGTGCTTCAAGTGATTTCTTATGTGCCATTGTGCACCCATTCTTAACAATGAGCTTGCCAATTTTCCCATTGCACTGGATCGGGAAATATTGCATGTTGGAGTATCAATTGTGTTTAAATTGAGTGGCAACTTAAGCTCAGAATATGCAGTACGACCGCCTTCTAGAAGAGTTGCCGCAATTCCAGAGGATGCTTACGCCAAAGCTATGTCACATCTTGATCGAATAGTGGCCAAAATCAATGAAATGACAAATGTTTTCCCTATTCCTTCAGGTGCGTCCAAGAAGAATAGACCACCAATATTTTTGTCCACCGCTTGCATTTATGTTTCGTATACTTGTTTTTTGTGTTCATTCAGCAACGGCACATTATTTCGAACGAAAAAAAATGCAGCTCTCGATTTAGTTTTTGGTTCAATGCATCGTGGATCGATCGATTTGGCGCAATCATTCCTACTTCAATCAGTAGCTTCTCGATATGTTTGGCATTGGTGGCCATTCACAGTTTTCAAATGCGCAAATGATTTTGGTCCTCGTACATTTACCAACACAGTCGCAAATAAACACATTCATCATTATTCTAGGATTAACAGTGTACAGTACATGTACATGCGACCTAGCGCATCAGTGGAAAACACCTGTGGCCAATTTGGAATTTTCTCTTAATATATTTTTTCTTTCTTCGCTTAAGTTCTGTGAATACACTTGTTGCTGCCTTGCATGTCTTGTGCGGAGGCCGATGTTCGCACGTTCGTACTCTAGGCAAATATTCTTATTATCTTTAAAACAAACGTTATTTGAATTCGATATCTCTGACGTTTCTAGAGATATGGTTGACTAAAAAAGGTTCCCAAAAGTAAGCCCTAGGGCCCTTGAAACGTCAAAAAATTTAAAAATTTTCAATTCCACAAATCGGAATTTTTACAATAGCTTTCTATGGGAAGCTAAACGGAGTTCACCTCTTTTCTGTTGAAAATTTTCCTGAATTTTGTCTGCTATAAACCTCGGGCCCGAGACCATTCCAACGAATGCAAAACCGTGGAAATCGGTTCGTGCGTTCTGGAGTTATAACGTCAGAAAGGAAAACCCGACTTATTTTTATATTATAGATTTTTCATTTGCAACATATAGACCATTAGACCATTAATCGAAATATAAACTATCCTATATCTTAAGTTAGACCAAATTACACATAAAATACCAACTTTCACCGAAATCGGTTGACTTGGTGAAGAGTTCACTGGGAACATACATATGACACTGGATTTTTATATATTAAGATAAAAATTGGATGAATGAAATTAATTTGAAGCCAATATCTTCTATTGTTCACGAGATATCGAGAACAGAACATCAATTTTTACCAAATTTGGTACTATTTTTTGTAGATTTTATTTTTTTATGAAAAAACGAACTGTTGGATTTATATAAAAAAATTACTAAATATCGAAAACAATATTTTCTGTAAGATAAAATAAGTTTGAAGCCAATATTATTAATTTTTAAAAAGATATTTGAGTCGAAAGTACATTTTTACCAAGTTTTAGTGTAGTTTTTTTTAGGTTTCTATTTTTTGTAAAAAAAACTGTCAATTCGATTTTTCTCAAAATTGTTCCTAATGTTGAAAACAATATTTCTTATAAGTCAAAATTAGTTAGAAGCCATTATCACAAGTTTTTGAAAAGATATTTGAGTCGAAAATCAATTTTTACCAACTTTTGTTAATTTTTTGTTAGGTTTTTATTTTTTTGTCAATTCGATTTTTTTTTAAATCTTACTGAATGTTGACAACAATATTTCTTGAAAGATTAAAGTAGTTTAAAGCCAATATCTCAAAGTTTTGAAAAGATATTTGAGTCGAAAATCAATTTGTAGGAACTTTTAGTAATTTTTTTGTAAGGTTTTTATTTTATGTAAAAAAAACTGTCAATTCCATTTTTCTCAAAATTTTACCGAATGTTCAAAACAATATTATTTTATAAAATAAAATTATTTGATGCGAAATCTCAAATTTTTGAAACGATATTTGAGTCATAATTCAATTTTTACCAACTTTGAGGAATGTTTTTTTTTTAGGCTTTTATTTTTTATAAAAAAAACTGTCAATTCGATTTTTCTCAAAATTTTATCAGATGTCAAAAACATTATTCTTAGTTGCACAAAATTGTTTTGGAGATGAAAATATATTTAAGTCGTAAAATTTACGAGGTAACAAATTTTTTGTTCAGTTTTTTTGATTTAAAAAAAAAACCGTTAATTGGAATTTTTCCAAAAATATACTTGTTTTGTATCACGTTACAATATTGAATATAAAATTTAATTCAAGTCTCTAGCGTCATTGGTTCATGAGAGATTTAGGGTTAACAAAAATGTTCACCTTTGTTTTAAACTGCTATGGTAAAAAAAACCACTTACGCAATTTTCTTGAGAGCCCTTTCTGCATCTTTCTGCCTTATTATCTGTATAACAAAATTTATTTGAAGTCGATATCTCTTCTGGTTCTTGAGCTATGGAAGATGAAAAAACGTCGCGAACGTACGGACGTACACACGTACGTACACACGCACGCACAGACATCTCTCTAAAAATCTTTTATTTCGACTCTAGGGACCTTGAAATGTCGAGAAATGTCAAAATTTTTAATTCCACAAATCGGACACATTACAATAACTTCCGGGCTGGAGCGTTGATGTCCATTCGCTCTACATGACCCATCCATCTAAGTCGTTGGACTTTAATTCTGGCAACCTGGTTAGTGTCGCTGTACAGCCCGTACAGTTCGTCGTTATATCTTCTCCTCCATTCTCCATCTATGCAGAAGGGACCAAAAATCACAAGAAGAATTTTGCTCTCGAAGCATCCGAAGACGCTCTCATCTTTCTTTGACAGGTTCCAGGCTTCAGTGCCATAAATGAGAACCGGGATGATGAGTGTCTTATAGATGGTGATTTTAGATGCTCGAGAAAGGACTTTACTTCTCAATTGATCTTCCAATTATGTCAATATCATCTGCGTATTCGAGTAATTGGATGGACCTTTGGAAGATTGTTGTTGAGTTTTGCACAATTCTTTCCAGAACGATGTTGAAGAAGTCGCATGACAGTGCATCACCTTGTCTAAAACCTTTTTTGACATCAAATGCATTGGTGAAATTGTTTTTCGACCTTGATAGAGCAGCGGGCATTCTCCATCATCCTTCTGCACAAACGGATAAGTATGACAGGGATGCCAAAACTAGACTTTGCTCTGTAGAGCTCTTCCCTATAGATGCTGTCATACGCGGCGCTTGCCGGCATTCGTCGTCAAACCAGGGGTTTCGGTGTGTTGGCCATGTTAAACCTAGCAATTCAGAGGCGGTATCTCTGATGGCTACAAGGCAATGTTGCCACTGGTTTTCAATGCTTAATGCAGGCAGCATATGACTTTTTAAGAGGTTATTCGAGACTCGATCGAAAAAGGACATAGCTGTCTCTTACGATTGTAGCTGTCTAACGTCGAATCTTCTCACAGTACTTCCTTGTTTTGGCTTGGATCAAGATATCCGTAGCCGTACGAGGTAGTGGTCCTAGTCAATGTTTGCCCCTCGGAATGTTCGGACTTCCTTTATACTGGAGAAGTGTCGTGAGTCGATCGCAATGTGTCAATCTGGTTGACAGTTGATTGATCAGGAGATTATCATGTCCCCTTGTGGATATCAAGAAGTGTGAACTGCGTACTAGCTACCAGAACGTCTAGCCCCGCAGCGGAATCGATAAGCCTGAATCCGTTGTCGGAGGTAGTGTCACTAATAATTTTCGAAAAGCCAAACTACAGAGAGTGACAATTTGGTGCGAATTGAGAAAAAAGTGGTAACATTGCGCCTTTTTTCTTCGAAAAAATTGAAGACATGAGTTTGGGTAATTGTTCATCCAGGCACCTTATGTTAGACAGCTTTTCGCTCCAAAATTCTAAATCGTATGAGTCATTTTAATGACGGAACTGCTTTGTGATCTTTCTGGATTTTTATTGTAGCGAACGATTCAAGCACTTATGGTAAATATCATCGAAGAAATCTGTAAGCTAAAACTTAAAGCAAGAGCTTGGAAAATTTTGTCAATTTTATTGAATTTAAAAGTTTGTTTTTGGCCCTCCCTTTATAACTAACCATAAATTAACTTATCATGAAAAACTATCATCTACGTGTGTTATTCAACATAAAACTCAGATATTTTTTTTAGAAACTTGACTACACCCAAATTTTATTACGATAACTTCTGATAAAATAAAGTGTCATCACTAATTCCAAGTGGTATTTTCTGACTACTTTTTCATACTATTTTTTTTTTCGAGACTAATTCAATTATCTTTACTATTATAATCAGTTGCCATGAATTATCTACATAGGATATCTATATTTTAAACATTAGTATATAATATATATATTAATTATGACGGGTAAAAATGTGTTATTTTTGTATTTTTCATGACACAATGATAAGTAAAAACGTTGAAAACTGTTGATTTTAAATTTATTTTTATCTTAGAAACCTAATATGTTTTTTGATTGTTTAAATAATTAAGTGTTCATTAAGGTCCCATTATATTTCGATATAGGGTGAAATAGTGATTCACGAATAAAATACGTACAAAATAATTCACATGTTCCCTAAAAGAAAGAAAAAAGTATCTATAATGCGTCTTTTACCTGTTATTTCATGAAATTATTTATCATACCTAAACCTATACATATGTATATGTATGTAATAAGTGTGTGCTATAATATTCGTATAGTTGTACCTACAAGTACTTGAAATGCTGGTTAAAGTGAAACCTTTCAAGTTGTTGATTTCATAGGTAGATATAGTTTTTTGTTTTTTTTTTGGCTTTTAACATTTAACACTTAATGTTGATGTGAAAGAGACATTTTTTATCGATTGTGTCTATAGGCTTTAGTGGTCATTTAATTAATTCTATAAATATACACACGGCAGATGGATAGATTGAGTTATATATTTAGTACTTAAATTGGTGTAATGATTGAGCTAGGTACTCTTTTAAAGTTCAATTTCTTACTACTTATAATGGGTGATTTTTTTGAGGTTAGGATTTTCATGCATTAGTATTTGACAGATCACGCGGGATTTCAGACATGGTGTCAAAGAGAAAGATGCTCAGTATGCTTTGACATTTCATCATGAATAGACTTACTAACGAGCAACGCTTGCAAATCATTGAATTTTATTACCAAAATCAGTGTTCGGATCGAAATGTGTTTCGCGTGTGTTTATCGACAAATTTTGTTCAGCGATGAGGCTCATTTCTGGTTGAATGGCTACGTAAATAAGCAAAATTGCCGCATTTGGAGTGAAGAGCAACCAGAAGCCGTTCAAGAACTGCCCATGCATCCCGAAAAATGCACTGTTTGGTGTGGTTTGTACGCTGGTGGAATCATTGGACCGTATTTTTTCAAAGATGCTGTTGGACGCAACGTTACGGTGAATGGCGATCGCTATCGTTCAATGCTAACAAACTTTTTGTTGCCAAAAATGGAAGAACTGAACTTGGTTGACATGTGGTTTCAACAAGATGGCGCTACATGCCACACAGCTCGCGGTTCTATGGCCATTTTGAGGGAAAACTTCGGAGAACAATTCATCTCAAGGAATGGACCGGTAAGTTGGCCACCAAGATCATGCGATTTGACGCCTTTAGACTATTTTTTGTGGGGCTACGTCAAGTCTAAAGTCTACACAAATAAGCCAGCAACTATTCCAGCTTTGGAAGACAACATTTCCGAAGAAATTCGGGCTATTCCGGCCGAAATGCTCGAAAAAGTTACCCAAAATTGGACTTTCCGAATGGACCACCTAAGACGCAGCCGCGGTCAACATTTAAATTAAATTATCTTTAAAAAGTAAATGTCATGGACCAATCTAACGTTTCAAATAAAGAATCGATGAGATTTTGCAAATTTTATGCGTTTTTTTTTTAAAAAAAGTTCTCAAGCTCTTAAAAAATCACCCGTTATAAACATATACAAATATTGTAATATTAGACTTTAAGTTTATGTTAAATCTTATTGTTAAATGCTCCAGATCTTACTAGTTAGATAGTTTTCTGAATATAAATAATTTAACATTTTTTTAATAATTCCTTTTCTATCAAAAACAATGTATGTACATAATACGCCCAATGGCGGATCCAGGGAGGAGGGGTAACGTAGGGGTCATGACCCCCCCTGGGAGATAATTTGTTTTAATTTCGTAGAAATTCTCTTGAATGCAAAACTAATCGTACCTATTGCGTTAATGGATATGACTATTTTTTATATATGAAAACAAAATTTGTATTTTACTACTATTAAACTTTGTTGCTAAAATTACTACTTTTAATAGAGGACATAATATAAATCGGAAATTCAGCCCTATTCAAATAAAATTCATCAACTTTGGACCAATGGACCATAGAGGGGTGGTCATATGAGACATAAAGTTTATAAAGTTAAGTTGTATAAGTAAAGATTTCATCTAAAGGTTTGTTAGTAATTTAACGAAATTCACCAAAAAGTGGTTTTCTGTCAAAAACAACTAAAATTATTGTTTTCACGAAATTTAGAATTTGGAAAAACTTTGGTAATGCTCTAAACTATTTTCATATAATTTGTTTCTAAGAAAAAAATCTCGTGGCATGATGGTTCGTTGATGCGTAGTACTCGGTTCAATGACGATTCCTTAGCAAATGCCATAATCGCCGAGCAAACGGGACAAAGTCCCTTGTTAGTGAAGAAGGTTGAGCGTCAGCTCTATACGCAAAGTAAAGTGTGTGTGTTTTTTTTTAACAAAGCTTTGAATGTCATATGCATTCTTCAAAAAAATTCTATAAGACTTTAAAATCGATATTTTAATGAAACATAACAATATTATGATAGTAAAAGAGCTGATAAAAAAAGTGGGCACAGCGATCCCTTCCTTCTGTCTGTTATCGCCCCTACAGCCTAAGCCATTAGGACCCATACAAAGTTTTTCTTCAAAAACTAAAAAATCGAATTTTCTGAAAAACTGACCGATAAGTTTCTATTCAACTTACTCTTAAACTTTGTTCTAAACTTGGCTTCTTTCAATGTAAAGAAAACATATTGTTGTATTGCTCCAGAAGGCTACCCCCATAGAATCGTAAATTTTGTTTTAAAATTTTCTCAAGAACTAATGATTTAAATTATATTTGATGATGTTTTAAGATTTGAAAAAAAAAATATTCAATATTTTTGTAAAAAAAAATTTAACGAAATTTAAATATTAAACGTTTTCTTATAACCATTAAATAAGTATACACCAAAAACATTTTTATAAGACGTAAAAATTTTCTAGATATAGAATTAACTTTGAAAAAAAAAACAACTATCTAACAATTTAATGGCATTTAAATTTCTGAAGATTAACTTATTTATACATAATCTTCATGCATACGTTCAAATCATTAACTATTTTTAAACAGACTCTTTGGATACAGGACCAAGTTTGTGCTACCTAGTCGTACGTTTGAGTTTTTTTTTTTAGAAAGGAAGCAAATTCAGAGTTTTCATAGTCAACCAATTCACCACAGGGTTTAGAGCTTCGAATCGTGTTCATAGTTCGTTATTTTGTAATAAGCCAATTGAAACTGTAAGAACTTCGAAAAATGTTCAATCAAAGTTTTTAATTCAAGCGAGTTTTTCAAGGTTTTTGTGGTCAAATCTTTCAAAAAAAAATGTGATTACATTATTTAGAATAAAATTGATCTCAAATTCTCAAGACATCTATATCATTGTTTTCTCTCGGTATGTTTGAAGCAAATGCAAGTGTCGTTTACTTTTAGAATTTTTACACAACAATCTTTTTAACTAAATGGATTCAAAGCAGTAAAAATGATTGTTACAATAAATTATTACTCAAACTCGAATCCATTTAATGCTGGATTTACTTCTAATACATATATAAATAGCTTAAATATAAAATAAAAGATGTAATTTTTGTATACAGCATAATGTGATGGTAATGCGATTGACGTTGATGAAAATGAAAAAACAAGAAGACAGAAAATAAAGTAGTAGATTTTTCTTTGGATAAATGAGGCTAAAGCTAAGTGATGAGAAAAGATAAATTCGGAATAGTCATCCCATAAAATATAACTACAATCAAGTGGGAAATGAAAAAAATAAAATGATTTGTATTTTTATTATTTCAATTGTATCATTTAAAAAAAGTAATTCACAGATAAAATTTCCAAACTAAGAGTAAAGAGTCTGTTTTAAAATAGTACCTATAATTTAAGATTAAAAAGTATACCTGCAAAATAAGTTTGTCTTCATAAGTTTTTTTTTTTTTTTGAAAATTGTTAGAGCGTTTTTTTAACTTCCCATAAGAAGTTATTGAAATCGGTCCAATTTTTCGAATTGAAAATGGTTACATTTCTCGACGTTTCAAGGTCCCAAGAGTCGAAATAAAAGATTTTTAGATATTTGTCTGTGCGTGCGTGTGTACGTCTGTACGTTCGTACGTCTGTATGTCCGTACGTCCGCGACATTTTTTCGTTGTCCATAGCTCAAGAACCAATAGAGATATCGACTTCAAATAAATTTTGTTATACAGATAATAATGCAGAAAGATGCAGAAAGGACTCTCAAAAAAATTGCGAGGGTGGTTTTCTTACCATAGCAATTTAAAAAAAAGTGAACATTTTGGTTAACCCTAAATATCTCATGAACCAATGACCAATGAGAAAAATCGAATTGACAGTTTTTTTACAAAAAATAAAAACCCAACAAAAAAAATTAATAAAGGTTTTTAAAAAATGATTTTCGACTCAAATATCTTTTTAAAAATTTGAGATAATAGCTTCTTACTACTTTAAACTTATAAGAAATATTGTTTTCAAAATTAGGTAACATTTTGAGAAAAATCGAATTGACAGTTTTAAAAAAAAAAATAAAAACCTAAAAAAAATGTATAAAAGTTGGTAAAAATTGATTTTCGACTCAAATATCTTTTCAAAAATTTGAGATAATGGCTTCTAACTAATTTTAACTTATAAGAAATATTGTTTCCAACATAAAGACAAATTTTGAGAAAAATCGAATAGACAGTTTTTTTACAAAAAAAAATAAAAACCTATAAAAAAATTAATAAAAGCTGGTAAAAATTGATTTTCGACTCAAATATCTTTTCAAAACTTTGAGATATTGGCTTTAAACTAATTTTAACTTTTAGCTAATATTGTTTTCAACATGCAGTTAAATTTTGAGAAAAATTGAATTGACAGTTTTTTACCCAAAAATAAAAACCCAAAACAACATCACTAAAAGTTGGTAAAAATTAATTTTCGGGTCAAATATCTTTTCAAAAATTAAAAATATTGGCTTCAAAATTAATTTATCCACAGAAAATATTGTTTTCGACATTCAGTAAATTTTGTATAAAAATCCAACAGTCCGTTTTTCTATAAAAAAAAATTAAAATCTACAAAAAAATACAACGCAAATTTGGTAAAAATTGATGTTCGGTTCTTAATATCTCGTGAACAACAGATATTTGTTTATATAAGAAATAAAAACTTTTAAGAAATGCTACTAAAGTTGGTAAAAATTGATTTTCAACTAAAAATCTCGTTAACTAAAATAGATTTTGAAATGAAACTATTTCATTATATGTATCTATGCAAAATATTGTTGGTAATTTTAAAATTTTTACGAATAATTCAACTGACAACTTTTTTAACAAAACACGAAAACCTACAAACCTTTCAAGCAAGACAAATCGGCAAACGGGAAGAGAAGTTATCGGTGTGGGTCGCATCCCTGTTTCCTGTTTCCGAATTCCATCTCAAATGACGTGAAGCTATTGTAAAGCATTTGTATGGTGGCCATAACGAAAAAAGTCAAATTATCCCTCTTAGACACCTCTTAGACAAACTTCGGTCAGGAAACCTTTTTTTCCCTTAGTTAAGCGAACTGCGACTGTTAAATCGTCACCATATTTGTAGTGAATTTTAACAATTTCAATGGATCATTAAAGTGTTTATGTTTGCGTTCAATCAAATGTCAAAATTTGAGAGTTTCAATAGTGACTGCTGCCCAAATAGTGGAGGATATTCAAAAAATCTTCTTGAATCTTGGAAAACCCTTAAAATTATTCTATCGGCACACTTAATAATAATAAAGTGTTTTAACTCCTCACTTTTGTGATGAAACAAAATGTTATCATTTTTAGGCATATACTTTCAGAGCTTGTTTAGGAAGTGTTAGTAAATGTTCTTCCCAAATTCATAAGCTAAAATATGTATGTATATTTGGGAAAGAGTTTATATTATACGATATTATTACTTTTTCAATATAAGCATACCAAACTTATGAAGAAGAATATTTCTTAAGATTCTTTGCCCGATGATGGATATCAAGATAGGTATTTTTTTGTTTGTATTATTATTTATGTATTTTTATAGAATTCTAAGAATTATCTCTTTAATAATCTAAATATTCATATCTATCAAGCCTACTTTCAATATGCACTTGAGTAGACTTGAAGTAATAAATCAAAAATAATTCAATAAAATATTTTCTTACGCATTCCTATTTAGTTTTATGAATGTTTATAGAAAGATATAAAATTCTCATAAATAAAAATCGAAAGTATCCATATTTGTAGATATGTTGGGAATACATAAGAACCTAACCTAATGTAACAAACTAAAAATGAGGCACACCAGTTAACAGATGATATATTATTTCCAATCAATTTATCTTATCCAAAAGATATTTTTCATAAATTCACATCGCAATTTTGTATATAATGTACAATATTTTTTATTTAATTTGTAAAAACAAATTATATATGTATGTATGTAGATAAATAAGGGTCTCCTGTAGATGGCTCTCCATACGTTTTTAAAAGGATTATAGAATACATAATATAAAGTATAAATGGGTTATCTTTGTTTCCAATTGAAAAAACAGGGTGATTCATAAGATTTTCTTCGTTATCGATTTATAGAATCTCAAATAACAATTGATAACTACGAATATAGCATTATCACATACAAATTATTTAAAAAACCACATCTTGACGTAACATAAAGTTTCAAAAGAGCTTGAAATTTCTTTCAAACCTATCATCGATCATTAATTGCATTGAAATGTCAAAAATTCTCTTTCAGGTGTGTTCGTTTTTATTCGCAACAATGACAATTTGCTGTCAATATTTAAACAGCTGAGTTCCAACTGCTGCTCTGTTTGTGTATGGAATTGCAATCGAATCTATTAACGTCAAAAGTGACAAAAAAAAACCTTAATTATTTAATTTAAACCCGAAAAATCAACTCAGAATCCGTTACAAAAAAAAATACATAATGGTTGTAAAAAAAAAATAAAAATAACAAACATAATGGATGGTTTAATTTTAAAACTTTGGTCAAATTAACAAATTAACGCTTTTGTTGATGGTTTATTCAGAAATTGGAAATCTAGGAGATGAGTGATGGAGAGAAATGATGACAGCTAAAAATTAAACATTTGTGGTGTCAGTAACCTTTTATATACATACAATATACATATTTATAAAGTAAGCTTAAATGAACTCTAAACTAATGTTATGCTATTATTTGATAATGATGTTTTTGTATCTGACCGAGCTACGTTACCGACAACGTGTGTTGATTACTAAAAGGCAATGTCAAAATGTCAATAAAATTTAATGATTTTCAAAACAGGTTAGATATAATTAAATTTAATTGAATTGTTCTTGTTTATTTTTTACATTTTTTAATTTTGTATACATAGGTGGTACGTGATAAATATTGAATATAAGGTAAATCAGGTATTATAATATACGAGGAGTTTACATCTATAGATACATATTATGGAAAATATATTGGAATACAAAATAAGCTCAATTGATCTCTTAAAAGTTAAAAACTAAATAAATTTTTAAACTTTATTAGGAAAATTACATAGAAATAAAATAAAGCACGTGAGGGCAATTTTTTCAAATTTACGAAAATTTGTTAGATTGTATTCATCTATACTAATTGATTCTACTTTTTCACTATTTATTGACAATTATTTGAGGTGAAACATTAAGTAATGAAAAAAACTAAAACAACATTTTATAAGATGATGGAGCGTATAAGAGTTTATTGAGTACAATAATTGTAAATATCCAATAGAAGGGTTTTATTACCCTTCTAAAAGGGCCAGGTATAAATAACGCAACTTCGCCTTAAAAGAGGTTAAATCTTACATTTCATTAACAGAACTTGGGAAATTCCAAAACGTTTTCCTAGTGACCTGTCAAAGCTGAATTAAAAAATTATTAGTTTTCCCTTACAAGAAATGGTTCAGAGAAAATCTTGAAGAAATCTACAACTCAAAAATGTACACGAAATTCCATAAGTTTTGAGAACAGAATAAGTCCTGGACTTATTGTGTTCTTCAAACTTATGAAATTTTTCACCCCCTGTAACTTCGACAACCAAAATAATTTTTTTGTTTTTTTCGACTTAGAATATGTGTCTATGTCTAAAGATAACATCTGCATCAAAAAGTGAATTTCGAAAAAAAGTGGACTTATTCCGTTCTCACAACTGACGATCTGGACTCTGGCACCTACTCGCATAACATTTAGCTGAATGTCTCAAACAATAACTGGATTTTTGAAGTTCTTAGTTAAACTTAAATCCGAATTATTTCGAAATGAAAGAGACAGTTAAGGTCCTACGCTTTCCGGATAGTGAAAAATACATTGAAATACTGATAGTGTTGCACACCCGCATAAACCGGATGGTTAAATAGAACAATCTGAGTGGTGTCAAATATTAGGATCCATTACCGCCTGAACAGAATAGGTGAAGCTTGAAGCTTAAAAAAACATTTGAAGCAGAAGCTGTCATTAAAAAAGCGCGAACAAAATTCAAGTTTGAAGCTGTCAAAAAAAAACAATTCATGTGTCAATTTTGTGCGGGAGTTTTGTTGTCGTGCTGTATTTGTTGAATAAATTCATCATTTTCATAATAATAAGTTTGTCAATGCAAGCCTCCCTATCTGTTTGTCTTTCGTTTACCCAGCATAAGAATAAGTTCTGTAATACATTTAACAACCCCAAAGCGAGTTCTTTTCAAAACTTAAATGAAGGCGTTTTGTGTTGAACGAACCGATTAAAATGTCAAAATCTGACCAGCATTAAGCCAAAAGTTTTAAACTTGATCCTTCAACTACTCTCATATAAAAAACCATACAAATGTCAAAAATCTGCGCAGCATGAAGTTAAAAGTAAAAGTTCACCTACTTGCTCTTCAGCTTCGGCTTTAACTTCGCATTGTAGCGCTGTGTGTTATTTTCGTACTTTTCAACTTTGACAGTACCACAAGCTTTAGCTTCACCATTGTGTTCAGCCAGTTAACAGATCCAAACCCAGATATACAGCTTTATGATTTCAATCCGCTCGGCAAAAATCCTCGTTTCAAACCCTCCTAGTGGGTGCCGGGCGGTAATGATCACCACAGTTGTCTTGTACGTTGTCAAGATGGGGGTCAGCTAAGGTCAGGTTGAATTGCTGAAGTTTCCTACTCCTCAATAGTAGCAAGCTTTAGCAATGCAATTTGACCATAGATACGAGGTCCCTAATTTCAGTGGTGGTGTGAGCGTTTTACATAATCCGTGCCGAAGAATGAAAGGCTGGGGGGAAAACCAGTCGCTAACGAGCTCATTCGGATGCCTTGGCAGGGTCCGTCTTATTTTTCGCCTTACCCCGGTATATCGGCTCTGCCGGGGCTGACCTCTTTTTTTCCGACCTACTCGTGGGACCAACATTCAAAAAACTCATACAAAATGGACGAACTAGACTTGACGAACACAGAACCATCCGCAGACTTGGAGGATGAACTCTTGGCCTCCAGCCAGGAGACCGTAAAGGGGAGCTCATTTAGCGCTGGTAGTTCCAGCGCTTGTGAGCAACCCAAAACCACAGGAAGTATAGGCGGTGCTATTCATAGCACTCCTATACTTCCTAAACCGCATAACAATCCGAAACCCTCTAGTAGCAGTGCAACTCGAGGAACAAAAAAGCCATCGGAAGGCGCTCTTCTCAAGAACCGCTTCAAAACGGCCTCTTTTATTCTTGCCAAGATTGCCAAGAATGAAGAGGCTGGAGTAATTCATGAGAAGGATGCCCAGGATAAAATAAAGTACCAGAAGGTTGTTGATGAATACAACAACCTTCTGGCCAGCCGAGAAAAGGCCGTTAAGCGTAACAGATCTCAGGAAGAGATCTGTCCGTCTCAGAAAAAGAGCAAGCTTGACGGCCGGACAAAGCCAGGGAAAGCACCATCTTCTGGAGCAGCGCAACTGCGTACTCTTAGTGAGGTTGTCAGGGATGACCTCCAAGTAGCAGTTGTGGATGAGCTCTCCACAAACAGCAAAGGTCTGCTGAACGTGTGGAACTCTATCGAGGGCAAGCTCTCTGAGATGGTGTTTTCATACACAATAAATAACAGTGAGGGCCCCTACCCTAGTTTCGACTCTGGCGAGATGCTCAGGGGGTATAGGGTAATTAAGTGTGCAGACAGGTTTTCTAGAGATTTCCTTAGTGAAAGCATTGCTAAGGTTAGCAATGCCTGGGAGGGCTTGAAGCTCAAGCTTATCCCGGCTAAGGACATCCCTAGACAACCGAAGGCTCGCATTTGGTTACCGCTCATGAGCATAAAGCCAAGCGGACAGGATTTGATCCGCGGTCTTCAGAGGCAAAATCCGCTGGTCCCCATGCACGACTGGGCTGTGATTAAGGCAGAAGAACCACAGAAGACCAGCGCCTCTTACCTTCTGAGGATTAGCGAGGAAAGCCTAGGGGCTCTCGAAAAGGCCGATTATAAGCTTAGTTTTGGCATAAGGAATGCCAAAATTAAAATTCTGCAGAGTCAGGGAGCAGACACCGACAAAGCTGATGACAACGTCGAGGTTGACGATGTTGTTAGCGGAGTCGAGGTCCCCAGCGAGTTGCCGGGCCCTAGCTCTGCAGCCAAAAATAAAAACTAAAAAACGCGCTGAAGGTCGTCCAGATTAATCTGAAGCATTCTAAGTGTGCTTCAGATAATCTGAGAGTTTTCCTTAGGGAGGAAAACGTCGACATTGGCGTTATCCAAGAACCGTGGATAAACGGCCTCAAGGTGCGGGGCCTCCAAGACAACCAATACGACCTCTTTTATAAAACCGCAGACCAAGACCAAGGTAATCCCAGAACTTGTATTTTAGCTAAGAAACATTTAAAAGGTTTTTTATGTCCAAATTTTAGCACTCCTGATCTGACAGTTGTCAGATTCGAAGATAAAAATACACGGGGTTTGCTGCTGGCCTCTTTCTACTCAGCCCACAATTCACCATCACCTCCGGAGGAGGTGCGCAGAATTATAAACAAAGCTATGTTTGATAAGGCAAACCTTCTGATCGGAGGCGACGCGAATGCTCGGCATACCCTTTGGGGAAGCTCTGAAATCAACGAACGAGGTGAGTCACTTTTTGATTTTATTATTGCACATAATATGACCATTTGTAACAGAGGCAATACTCCCACTTTTGTCTTTCCGAGCTCGGAAAATTATGATGGATGGGAGGATGTGCTTGATGTTACTTTAGTAAACAACCGTAATTTATTAGTGGAGAATTGGAGAGTTTCCCCTTTGAATTCGTTTTCGGATCACAAATGGATTCTTTTTCAAATTAATTTCGAGTCGAAAAACCCTCCACCTTATAGAAATCCCAAAAGAACTGACTGGAAGAAATTCAGTCAAATTGCTAAATCCAAACTGAGCAACTTACCGAATCTCGCAGAATCGATAGCAGACCTTGAATCAAAGGTGAAAACCTTTGAAACTTCTATAAGTAGAGCTTTTAGAGTCTCTTGCCCAGTTAAATACAGCCGTAAAACCCTTCCTTCTTGGTGGAATGAAGAACTGTCCAGTCTTAGGAAAATGACGAGGACAATCTTCAACATCTGCCACAAACATAAGTTTTACCAACCGTATAAGGACTCTCTTAAAATTTACAAGAAAGCCCTGTCATCAGCCAAAAGACAAGGCTGGAGAGATTACTGTCAATCAATCGAAGACATAAAGGACTCCGCAAGGCTCAGCAAAGTGTTATCGAAGGAACATTGTAATCCTTCATTTCTAAGAAAGCCTGATGGAACCTGGACAGCCTCTCCAGCCGAATCTCTTGAGCTACTGATGAAGACGCACTTTCCGGGTTGCGAGAGCGTTAACCCCGAACCGCGTGAAACCACAGAGCTAAACGTAGCTCATGTGGAGCAAATCAATTCCGTTATAACCAGAGAAAATATTGTGTGGGCCATCAATACTTTCTCTCCATATAAATCCCCAGGCATGGATGGCATACTGCCAGTTATGCTTCAAAAGTTGCATGATGTGGCAGCTCCATGGCTGGAACTAATTTTCAAAGGATGCCTCCTTCTCAAACATGTGCCCATGTCGTGGAGACAGGTCAAGGTAGTTTTTATCCCGAAAGTGGGTAGGCGTGGTCACGAATCCGCGAAGGATTTCAGACCAATAAGCTTAACATCTTTTGTGCTTAAAACCTTGGAGCGCATTCTTGATTACCATATTAGAGAAATCCTAGATGGAAGACCTCTCGAAAGCTCTCAGCATGCTTATCTTAAGGGCAAATCTACGGAGACTGCCCTCCATGAGGTAGTGCGTACTGTAGAAAAAACAATCCATTATAAAGAATTTACTCTTGCCACCTTCTTAGACATAGAAGGTGCTTTTAACAACGTCCTTACCGAATCCATAGAAGAATCGCTCGTGAAGTTCGGTGTAGAATACTTCATTCGAGAATGGATTATCTCCATGCTCAGTGGTAGGAAGATTCAAGCCACTCTAGGCAATACAACCGCAACAAAACACGTAAGTAGGGGAACACCCCAGGGTGGTGTCCTTTCGCCTCTTCTGTGGCTTCTGGTCATGGATACAATTCTCGTTAAATTAGAGAGATGTGGAGTGAAGGCGGTAGCCTATGCGGATGATTTGGTGCTATTGGTGTCAGGAAAGTACACCTCTGTGATTAGTGAAATCACGGAGTCAGCTTTGAAGAAAGTTAGCAGCTGGGCCACTAGTTGTGGTCTAGGAGTTAACCAAAGTAAAACTGAACTGATGCTCTTTACCACCAAAACTAAGGTACGCTACCTCGACTTTACGGTCAAATCCTTTCATTGTCTTCCAGTGCAAAATATTTGGGAGTTATACTCGACCCTAAATTAAACTGGAAACGAAATATTGAAGTGCGGGTTAAGAAGGCCTGTGTTGCCTTCTACGCCTGCAGCAAAACTTTCGGCAAAAAGTGGGGACTTCAGTCGAAGATGATTTTATGGACGTACACAGCCGTAGTACGTCCAATCTTAACTTATGGTTCGATTGTGTGGTGGCCTGCTCTTAGCAAAGCCTATAATATCGATAAGCTAAAGAAGGTTCAGAGAACAGCTTGCGAGGGCACCACAGGGGCCATGCGTACTTGCCCAACGGACGCTTTAAACGTTATTATGGATCTTCTACCAATCGACCTTTTTATTAAATACATAGTTTCCTGCAGCGCTATTAGGCTGAAGGAATCAAATAGCTGGTTGTCAAAACCTTATGGTCACAGCAACACAGCGAAATTGATTCCCTCAGATATTATCTCGGTAGACACTGACTACTGCACTCCTACTTTGAGCCTTAGTAGGGGTTTTAAGGTCTTTTTCCCATCCAGAGAAGATTGGGAGGATGACATCGTGTCGATAGGTTTCGATACAACCATCTTTACTGACGGCTCAAAGATGGAGTGCGGAGTTGGTTCTGGGATCTTTTCTGAGTCCCTAAACGTAGCTAAATCCTTTAGGCTTCCTGACTTTGCTAGCGTTTTTCAGGCTGAACTGCTGGCAATTAGGGAGGCATGTAAAATACTTAAACAAAGCCCAAACCAAAACCGAAATGCGGCTATCTTCACAGACAGTCAGGCAGCTATCAAAGCCATTAACTCGGCTACATCCTCATCTAAATTGGTCCAGCAATGTCGCGATGAGCTTGCGAGCCTGAACATTAACCTCGGTGTCACCCTGATCTGGGTTCCGGGCCATAGTGGTATCGTGGGAAATGAACGGGCTGACGAGCTAGCCAGGCAAGGATCGGCCCTTCATAGCTCACTTGCGGAAATGGTTAACATTCCTCTTGGTGCTATGAAGGGTAAAATCTTTTCCATCTACCAAACTGAATCAAACCGAAGGTGGAGCAATTTACCCAACTGCATTATATCTAGGAAGATATGGCCCACCTATAATAAAACCCGTACAAACGATCTTCTATGCAGGCCAAGACAAGACATAGCCAGGATTGTTGCGGTTTGTACCGGACACTGGCCCATTGGAGTTCATGCAGAGAAGTTGGGTATCTCTTACAACACTTTTTGCCGTAGTTGCTGCGACCAAAGAGAAAGTGAAACGATAATCCATTTCCTCTGCAAATGTCCTGCCTTGGCAAGCACTAGAATGAAATGCTTTGGGAAAGCATTCTTTCACGAACTGAATGAGCTATCTGAGACAAAGATTAGAGACCTAATCTCTTTCCTCAATGCGACAAAATGGCTCTAACTTAATCGCTATAAATCTTCTCCTTTATTTCACAGGTCAAACGAGTTTTGGTACCAAAACGGCGCACTACAGCGCTAATTGGATCTCAGGCTAGGTCTGCCCTGGGATCGCCATTTCTACCTACCTACCTACCTATGATTTCAATCCCATTTACAATCCTTTCCTTTCATCTGAGAAACATAACACATTAAACTTAACTGAGTTTCAAGTGTTTCATATAACCATGAAACTTTCTATACAATTCCATAGAACATTTTTTGAAAATGATCTTATTGAAGTTAGTTTTTTTTTTTTTAATTTTATAAATGAGCTGATAAAGCTTAAGATTTAATTTGGCAAATCACCATGAAAAGATTCACAGAACTCAGAACAACTTTTAAAAATCGTTGAAATTTTAAAAATCTGTTCGCAAAACTCTACTTCGTCAAGTTTACGTTATACGCATGACAGTCAATCTAAGCAGCTTTTAATTTTTCGGGTAATAACCATCGAAATCGAGCTCGCACTGCTCTCATAGAGAAAATCATCAGGGCTCTATAGACTAACAGAATTTATTTATTCAACGCCTGTTCTAACCAATTTGATCTTTTCCCTTCGAATACTTTGAACATTTTGGAGAAAATATTTTAAAATTAATCTATAACTGGTAAAAGAAATAAGAAATCAAAGGTATCCAGTGGTCCATTGATTGCGTCGTGTATTTGGTGATTGAACTGAAAAATCACTGGAAATTGAAATGTATTTGTATCGGCTCATTTCTGGTCTAACGGGTATTTTAGACGCAGAATTGTCGTTTTTGGAGTAAGTAAATCCAAAAGGAATCGCTGCATGCCGAAGGCGTTATCCAAATCTTTTTCCAATGCTCGAAAAATCACTTGAACACCGCCGCAATGTTTCATGCCTTTTGTTGTTCTACAGATATTTTACAAACAATGTTCTGTCAAACTTGTCAGTTGCATTCCTCACCTCAAACAATTCAGACTTAATACTGGCACTTCAAGGAATTCTAATCAGTTTAGCTTTGAGCTCAATTTCTGACGTACTGTCAAGCACAGAGATTCTTATTTTAACCACTCATTGAGAACGTGGCATGCTTAAGCCAACTCTGGTTTTCCCTCCCATTTTATTATTCAAAAACTTAAGACCAATGTGCACCGGTATCTCCTCTTAAATCCTTTCCTATAAAATATTTCTCATCAGAATATTTTGCGAACAAAAAATGTTATTACCTGCAAACATTTTTTTTTTAGTTAATTCTTAGAAAAGTCGAAGTGACGCTTTCTTTTACAACTAGAGATGAGTAGTTCAAAGTCCCCCTCTACCATGAAAAAGAAATTTGCTCTTAATCGACACTTCCTTAAAAAATCATAAGAAAAACAATATACCTGATCAACAATTTAAAGGACTTCATCGTCAGTTGATTGTTGATAAAAAAAACCAATCGAATTTTCTATACCAATGGTTCGTTCAAGGACCCAAACTCTTCTTATGAAGTAGTGGAATTAGAATCAGATGAAAATTCAAAACAATCCACCAAGAACTTCTTCCCGATTCTACTGGAAGTTATGTACCAGAAATAACTGCAATTCAGAAATGCTTACATTTAACCAAGGATCTACCTGAGAAAAAATTAATTTTCACTGAAAACTTCATCATCTTAAACGGCCTTAAAAGTGGCTTCAATAAATGCCAGTCCTTAGAAAACGTTAGAAGTCTCTTATACTCGTTTGGGTACCTGGACATGTAGATTGTAAGCATCATGTCAAGGGCTACCAAGATGCTGACACCGCAGCTAAGGAAACTTTCAACTTATTAATAACAATTGAAGTCCCAGAATCATCGCGTTTAATTAAAAAATAATAGAAGCACACTTAGATGAAGAGGTACATAGATACATTGTGGTACAGTAGCCAAACTTTCTTGTAAATGTACGAAAATCACCACAAGCGTACTCCCTACAGTAATAATCTTACCAGAGAAAATTGCATTAAATTATTAAGTATGAGGCTGGGAAAAACACTTTTCACCAGTAGGCATTATTACACCAGAGAAACTCCAGAGAAATGCAATTTTTGTAAAGTCGAATTGTCAGTATGGTAATTAAATTACTGACGCCAACGGTTAGGGGCCGGTTATAGCCATCAGTAAAATCCATCAGTAAATTTTTTGTTTTTAGTTTTTGAACATGTTACAGATTTATTTCTAGCAAAAGATTGTTGCAATAAGATGAATCCTACATTCAAGTATTTTTTTTCAAAAAGAAACAATGCATTTAAAGTTTTATTTAATTTATAAATCTATTTTATTTTTTAGCCGTACTACGCTAATGTGGAACGCCTTGCCACGCTCTATCTTTCCCTATCATTGCAATGTTTAGGAGTTCAAAATCAATGAACACCGACATCTCCTATCCAACCCTTCCCTCTTTTCCTTATGCTCACACTGTGTTTTTGGCATATTAAAGGTATAAAAAAAAACCTTTCCGTGTTCGCTAATTATTAAAAAAAAAAAAAATGTAATCTTTTTAATGATGAAAGCCAAAAGCCAAAAATAATTCCATTTCGTTTTACTGTTGGTGTTCCAATTTTTTACTGTTCCAATCACATCATTAAAAATTTTACTGATGAAAGCAAAACTAAAAAACAAACTCTTTAAATAGAAACTTCAAAGTGACATTTAATTGAATGACGTAAATTTACTGATTGCTATAAACGCTCATCAGTAAAACATTTCAGATTCCTTCTGTTTCAAATTTTACTAATAGCTATTACCGGCCCCTTATTCAAGCAGTGAACAATAACTTGCTGAACTACTAGATCCTGCCAACCCTGAATCTTTAAGATACATTAAATTGGCAACAACACCTCATCATACATTTTTGGACAATTAAAATAATTAGTTGTTCTCTTAGAAAAACTTGTAATTTATGTACATACCTATATACATAAATTATTAAATTTTGAATTTAAAAATTTTGTTTTCTGCATATCTATTAAAATAACTTTTGTTTTTAATCTTTATTAATTCTAACTCAAATTAATTTTGATGTTCAAAAACGACTTCAAATGGCATTGTTGCCCTGAAGTCTTCTTTATTAAATAATTTATAAATTCATTTTGTAAATTGTTTAGAATAAATAAATAAAGAAATAACAACCTACAAAAATACTACTAAAAGTTTAGAAAAAATAATTTCAATCAAAATTTACAAACTAGGTAAAAATGATTTTCGAATATCTCGAGAATAATTGAAAGCATCAACTTCAAAATTATTTCTTTCTATTTAAAATATTGTTGTTAACATAAGGATTATTTTTTAGAAACATCCAATCAAGTTTTTGTTTTAAAAAAAAAATAAAAACTTCCAAAAAATGTTACTTAACTTGGAAAAAACTGGTTTTCGACTAAAAATCTCAGGAATAAGAAAAGATTTTGAAAGAAAATTTAATTTATCATGTAAAAAATATACTTGTTTACTTTTACCTTTAGAGAAGAATCCAACCGACAATTAAAAAAAAATAAAACAAGAAAACCTACAAAAACAACCAAAAGCTGATATAAAGTCGGTTTTGGCTCAACTATCTTGAGAACAAACAAAGACATTGACTTAAAAAAATATTTTGTATTTTACACAAAATTTTGTAAAACTTTTTGAAATATCGATAGACGGACACAAAAGGGTATTTATCAGTGTGGGGCGCATTCCAACTTCTTTTATTACATTAAGTTTTTAATAAAACTGGAAATACAAATAGAGTATTTCTTAAAATTCTACCATCGTTTTCTAGCATCACCATGCAGTTTATTTTTATCCTAACACATTCCTATTTAATCTTTCATTCAAAAATAACTACTTTCCTGTATTATTTATGTTTCAAAGTATGTATTCAGTAAATTTTGTATGTAGTATGAGTATCTTTGTTTTTTTAAAACAATGCAAACCAAAATTAAACTACTCAAAGAGTCAAGTACTCGTATATAAGTTTTAACTTGCATTTTTTATTATTAAAAAGAAGGTTCATCATGATGAATACCGACTGCGACGACCGACGACGGCGGCGTGGACGTGGGGTTTCCCCTACCTATTTTCAATGAACTAAAGAAAAACCAGTTTACCCTTTTCAAATAGTTTTGTTTTTTTTTAACGTTGTGTTACTATATTTACTACACTGCAACTGCTGCTGCTGAACAAAAGATACCTCACTTCTTTACCACGTTCTCATCTTTATCATCAGAATCAGAACTCAAAATACTCGTATACCTTTATAAAACATAAGGAAGATTCACTTTCAGCCGTGGCATGTGCTAGAAATAGAAACTATCTGAATCTCTGATTGGGGTAACTAAACTGGTATTGGAATAAAATATATTAGTATAGTTGGGAACTGGAAGCAGCAGCGGGATGGCTGGCGTCTCATTTAAAACAAAAAAGTAGAAAACCGGCTTTTTTACGATTTCACCGGTGAGTTTTTGTTTCTGTTTTTATTTTTATTTTTAATCAAGATATTCTGATAGAATGAAGCCATTGTGATGTTTTCCAAGGAAATAGTTGGAACCTTTGAAATATGCACCGTATATTTATGTACGTTCAATGTTCACATGCGTAGTTTAATGCTTTTTTTGAATATCCTGTGATGAGGCTGCAGGGTTAGGCCACATGACTGAGTACTCGGAATCGTGTTACTTACAATTCCTGTAATTAGATAGCTACTCGGTATTGGTAATCGAATAATTTGGAAAGTCTTTAAGATAAACTGTCACTTTCAATTTTAATTTGTTCAGTTATTAAGGCGCCAGTTATAGCTATCATTGAAATCGATCCGGAAAATTTTTTGAATCGATATTTGATGGTATTTCCCTTTGATTAGAAATGAAAATTATATACTGGTCGGAAATCACACAAAGAATTTTTTTGAGAAAAAAAAAGTGTAATTACGCAATTATTATTTTTCTCTAAAAATTTATTTTTCGAAAATTCATTTTCCTGAACAGCTGATACTTTTATGTTCAAAAGTGAAACGAATCGTTCCACTGATTTGTGTTCCAATTTCACACAATTCCAATGACAGATTTCTGTCAGTAAACATTTTTCGGTGGCTTTCAATCAGGACATTTTTTTCAATGACAAAAATTTTGAATGAAGCGACCTGCCAAAAAAATTCTAATGTTTCGTTTTCAATGATGAAAACCAATGATAGCTATAACTGGCTTGGCGCGGCGCCTAATATGAGAAAGTTATTAACCCCGGAAATATAAAAGCTAGTTCCTCATTTACAACGAGTTAAGAATAAAGTAGCGAGTAAGTATTAATCTACTCGTCGTATATTACTCGCTTGTGTAATCGACTTGTTCTTATTTTTTACGTATTTCAGAAATTAGTTCTCAAATTCGTATTTCTGCTTCAATAGACAAAAATGATTCCCCTTTTTTAAACATTTTGGCTGAACTCTTTCACCCTGAATAAGAAACTCAAGCAATAACATACAATGACAGATGTCATCTTAATTGATATTAATTCAAATTATTAGTGGACATTGGATTCCATTTTATTACAAAAAAAAACTAAAATTAATTTCATAAGATTTGTGATACGTGTTACAAAATGTCAAAAATAAATAAATGTAAATTTCACATTAAAATCTAAGGAAATAAAATAAGTTAGAGATATTTCTATAAAACTAAGTTGCATGCAACTTTAGTTTTGTAAGTTTGCCGGTTCCGCGATTAAAGCCAAATGAAATAATGCCATAGTTGTAAAATTGCAAAACATTACGTTTTTTTTACTTCTCATCTGTAATCGGTCCTTAATTTTTGTTTTACATTTTCCGGTTTTTCAAGAGATATCGACTTAAATTAAATTTTTTTTTACGGATAACAACTTCAAAAGATTCAGAAAGGACATTCAAAAATATTAAGTGATTTGTTTTTCTTACAATAGAAATATAAAAAATAAAAATTTTGGTTGACTCCAAATATCTATCAGACCACTAAGGCTTGCAACTTCAAATAAATTTTATATTTTATATTGTGATACCAAATGGGCAACAATTCGAAAAACACTTTATATATCAAAAACACTGAAAAAATATGTTGTACCTGTTCGAACAAAATGATATTACCTTTAAAATAATTGTTTGTATCAATGAATGACGCTTTTGACATCTGTTTTTTTTTTTTAAATCAAACTGACAGTTTTTTTTTACAAAATAAATCTTAAAAAATACTACCTACTAAAATTTTGTAAAAATGAATTTTCTGCTGGAATATCATGCAACAATTTAAGATATTGTCTTCGAAATTTAAAAATAAATCCTATGAACATTTTTTTGTAAACAAAATTAAAATCTACATTAATTACTACACAAAAAACTGTAAACTGGTAAAAACTGGCTTTCGAAATATTGATATTATATAAGATATTATTCTTAGAAAAATCTATTTTTGTTTAAGAAATCAAAACTTAAAAATGCTAATACAAATTTCGACTAAAATATCTTGGGAACAAAAACAGATACTTAAAACAAACTTATTTTATTATATGCAAAATATTATTGTTAACTTTAATTTAATTTTTAAGAAAAATGTAATTGACAACTTTTTTATTAAAATCAACAACTTGCAAAAACAACTTAAAACTCATAGAAAATGGTTTTCGAATAGAATATCTTGAAAACAAAGAAATACATATATTGACTTCAAACTTTTTTATTTTATATAAAATGGTGTTATTAATATTTTGTAAAACTTTTAGAAATATAGAAAGAAGGACTCGAATGGAAAGTCATCGGTGTGGGTCGTATTCCAACCTTTTTTGTTATTTCATTTTGATGTAAATAATTTCAGTGTAACTGTCAAATCTGCTTTCAAATTTGTGACTTTGATGAACCAACTTCATTTTTATTAATCAAAACTGCTCTATATTATTTGAGGAAGAATTGTTTTTGAGATGTCTGGAAAATTTTAAAACTGCAAATTTGATTGGATTTCAAAAAAAGGGCAAATGGACATTAGTACGATTTAAATTATCTAAAAATGATGTATTTAACCAAGAGTAAGGCCCCAAGAATTATGTCATATGCTGAAAAAGGTTATAGTAGCTTAGATAATGGTAGAATTAAAGTTACACCAGCGGAGAACTTAACTCTTACAATTAGATGGTTTTCTATATACATAAACAAATATATTACTAAAATTTCACCCAACACAATTCCCAACTACTTGGGAATTAATAAGGGAAACGTGAAGCCAGTTTCTTTTTTTTTTTGTTAAGTTCTCTGATCAATCTTTTTTTTTTTTTTTAAATAATAAACACTCAAGGGGATATTACTACCCTTATTATGCAGAGGCACAGTGTGAGCACTAGGAAGAGGAGAGAGGGTTTAAAAGGAGATGTCGGTGCACATTGGTTTTGAATTCCTGAATATTGCAATGACTAGGAAAGACAGAGTGTGGTAAGGCATTCCACATTCGCGTAGTACGGCTAAAGAACGAATCTCTGTATTTGACTGTACGGCCGAAGTTGGGCTCGAGGATATACTGATGAGCATTCCTAGAAGCGCGAGTATTACGGTTGAACTGTTTAAGGGAGGAATGCACCTGGCTATTTCACTAGAGCATAAGTCGTTAAAATAACGGTAAAAAAGGGTCAGACAAGAGACCTTAGTAAATGAACTTATGATGATATTATCATCTATCAATTTAAATGCTCTACGTTCAATACTATCAGCCTAGAGATGGGAGTTATACTCAAGCTTTGGACGTATATATGTAAGTCTTGTAGATAACAGCCAGATCAGAAGGGGTAAAATATTTCTTGCATCGCCTAAGGAAACCCAAACACCGTGCGGCATTTTTGGCGACATCGCGTATGTTATCGTTCCACAAGAGGTGGTTGGTGACACACATACCGAGAATATCGAGGTGTTCAGTCTCATTGATGCAGGTGTCATATATGGATAATGGCATCTCGCTTTAACGATACAGGACAGCATTGCGTTTTCGAAGCATTAAATTCCACGCGGTTTTTTAATCCCCATTAAACAATGCTGTTTAGGTCGGAATTTAATGAGCTTATCATATTTTGTCGTTGCAGTTCCACATCCGAAGAAGAGGGATGTGAGTCTGAAAACGAATATGAAAAGCTAAGAGTACTATCGTCAGCAAAACAATGTATTGGATTAGATGTTGCAGACAGGAGATCATTAATAAAAATGAGAAAGAGTGTTGGAGATAGAACAGAGCCCTGAGGCACACCGGCATTTATTTTATGATTTTCAGACTTGAATACATCCAATACTACTTGTATTGAACGATCCGAAAGGTAATTACTAATCCAATGAAGCAGGGATTCATGAAAACCGAAAGCACACATTTTCGATAAGAGAGCCTGATGCCAAACCCTATCAAATGCTTTTGAAATATCAAGTGCAATAATCTTACTTTCTCCAAAGCGATATAAAGATTTGCTCCACTGTTCGGTGAGATGAACCATGAGATCACCAGTGGACCTATTGCTACGAAAGCCGTATTGCCGGTCATTAAGAAGCTTTCGATCTTCAAGATATTTCTTGAGCTGATAATTAATCAGCGTTTCCATGACCTTGGAAAGAAGGGATGTAAGTGCAATCGGTCGGTAATTAGAGGGTGAGGAAGATTCGCCTTTTTTGAGGATGGGCTGGACAAATGCAGTTTTCCATCCTCTCTGAACGAGACCTGAGGAGTAGGACAGATAAAAAAGCTTACGCAGTGGTTTTGCCAGCGTTGAAGAACACCTCTTCAGAACAATAGCGGGGATACCATCCGGACTAGCGGATTTATGTGTGTTTAGGTCTCTAAGGACTCTTGCCACAGTACGAGTGCGAAAAAAGATTGGTCCCATAGAATCACTAACTCGCTCAAGTACAGGCGGAGTCATAACACTCACTGGCAGCGTAGAATTGGCGGCGAACTGCCTAGCAAAGAGATTAGCTTTCTCTAAAGAGCTAAAAAAAGGAGTGTCATTGACAACGAGCGTAGGAACCGATGAAGAGGAAGAACTCCTCATGTTTTTTACAAATGACCAAAAATTTGTAATGCCTTTGGGACATTGCAGTATTTTTTGCCGTAATTTTTGGTCATGTAAGAATTTGGGCCGTCGAATATGGGCGTTGCAGGCCTTCCTGGCTTGTTTGAACTTTTTCCGGCTTTCCTCAGTACGGTTGACTTTATAGCAAACGGAAACTTACCTTTTTGGCCCTAATAACCTCTCTACAGCTCGCGTTTTCCTTAGGTCTGATGCTTTTAATCCTGTTCGGTATAAAAGTTCTCATTCCCAGAGGAGAATTAAACTTGCGATCATATCAGCGCTGGCGTCAACGTCACTATCGAGGAAGCATAGTTAAAGATCCTGAAGTAATTATTGAGACCGGCCCAGTTGGCTTTCTCGTATTGCCAAACGGTTCACTTAAGAGCTCTTTCTTTAACTGAACAGTTTTGACATGAGAAATTTGCTGATATAACATATATATACATTATACATATGTATAAGAAATAATAAGAAATTATTTCAAAAACCCTGGAAGGTACTTATAACATTTTGAATTAATTTTGTTCGAATGTTTCATTTATTATAAAAATATAAAATTAAAGAAACCATTATAATGACTATAATAAACGTATAACAGACGTCATATTTCAAACAACAGGACAACAATGACGCACATTGGGAAAGCACAATAGTAAAGTTAAACAAAAATCTAAAGAACAATACTAAACATTTTAAAAACAAAAAAAAAATCATCACCATAAGAAATGCTAACATTTTTGTATCATGTTTATAAATCATAAAAACAAATCAACTAAAAATTCCATATTAATCTTAACAAACTTACAAAGAAAGGGTTTGAAACTAGGTGTCAGTTTTAGTGAAGGAAGATACAGAGTGAGACAAGCCATTCCGCATTCGTGTAGTACGGCTTAAGAACGAATCTCTACACTTGTCGTATTGACAATTGATTGAAGTAGAGGGTAGAGGATGAGCTGTTGAATATATTAATGAAACGTGGAGGACAAGTAAACTGTGACTCAATCTCCTTTAAGAAATAAAATATAAAATATCTTTATAATTTATGCACAACCCTGTTCCACTGTGAGACGGCAAAATCCCAAGGGATAAGATATACAGAAAACACGGTGTCGGCGGCGGTGCGGCGCGGCGGCGTGGCATGGCGCTGGAATTGTTATCCACACTTTGCCACACAATCTCTTTGTGCCCCCAACTCACCGCGACACCCAACTCCAACTGCAACCCCCAACCCAACGACAACCACAATTGCATCTTATCTAAACCGTTGTTGTCGTAGTGATGAAGGAAAAAATACATCAGGAACCCACCAACAGATGGAGATAAAAATCACTGGAGCATGCATTGTGGAAACGCACATTCTATTTTTTTGTGTTTTGAGTTGTGCAATTTTTGTTCTCACTTCTTTATGATAAAGCTATACCTAACTATATATATACAATACATATATGTTTTGTAGTTGTTGTTGTTTTTTTTAGTGACAAGTGGCTTAGTTTTTCTTTGTGATAAAAAATTTTATATGAACAAGCGGCCTCTTCTACCTATATACCTTCATGCATATATTTAATTATCGCTTGGGAGATTATATCATCGCATGCTATTTTTTGTTCTTCATTTTATATTGTTTTGCTTGATGTTGTTGTTCAAATAAAGAAGGGGAGTCTTCTTCAAGTTCAAGAGTGTACTTACATACCTACATACATATGTGTGTGGGTTTTTTTTAAATTTGCATATGGAACCTATTTTTATAGAAGTTAAGTACCTACATGCCTTGACTCCTTGCCTACGAGTACCTATACTTTTACGTTGCTGCACTTTAATCAAAGTCATGTCTTGTAATGGAGATGGAGACACAATCCATTCAACCTTCGTGTCTTTAACATTTCTCTTAGAAGGTAGATAGGTACGGTACATATGTACATATCTAGGATAGGTTTACCTATATGATATGAACTTACCTTGTAGTTGTTTAAAAAGTTAAAAAGAAAAAAAAAGTTTCTGTGACTTAAGGCCTCTGGTTAAGGTCAAGTGGCAAGTTACGAGTATGTTTTGGATATCTACGTTGTAAAAAACTATACAAATACAAAGGGAAGTATACAAGTATTAAAGTATTAAAGGGTAAATGTACATTACATAAATCTTTCCAGGGTTCTTTTAGTGATTTAATAGTGCAAAACTTATATCTTTAAGGACTTTAAAAGTTAAGTATTTTTTTTTCTTTGTACAATTTGTTCATAAGTCAAAATCTAACAATATTTGCAAATTTTATTGAAAGTAAACTCGAACTTAAACTTGGTTTTTATCATGTAACCATTTCACTTGCGACATATAGGAACTATATGGCAAGTTTTGCATTCGTGCAAAATTTTGTCTGTCTGTCCACGCTCCTACAGCCTAAACCATTGGGTCAATTGAGTTCAAACTTGGAAGTTAAGGTTTTGAGCAGATTCGCGTTAGGAGTTTTTTTCATTTTTTTTTTAAGATCAAAAAACGATAATTCGAATTTCCTCAAAAACAAACCGATAGATTTTTTTTTAATTTTCTCTAAAATTTTATTTTTTAACTTGGCTTCTTTTAAGAAGAAAAACATATTTTTGTATTGCTCAGGAAAGGTACCGCTCATAGAACCGTTATTTTGTCTTTTAATTTTCTCAGCAACTTATGCACTGATTTCAATAATTTTTTTTGTGAATAAGCTCTTATATTGCTTTAACAATATTTGATTATCAAAAGTTTTTTTTTGTTCGGATTTTTAAAAAAAATATTGATTTTTTTTTTTAAATTCTATATCTCAAAAACGGGTTAATATTTTTTTACGAAATTAAAATGTAGAGCATAGTAGAGTATATTTACAATCACTAAACAACTGCATACCAAAAATATTTTTAGAACAAAATTGAAAAATTTTATATATAAAAAATTAATTTAAAAAAAAACCGCTTTAACGATTTTCGAAAACAAATTTTGAAAAATCAAGGGCTTTTTTATTTATAAAATGGCATTTAAATTTTTGAAGACAAACTTATTTTTCAGGTAAAATTTTGAATCTTAAATTAGTTTTTTTTTTAAATTATTTTAACTGTATTGAATGTAACCCCCTCCCAAAAAAATTGAAAAATGGAGGTTTTTTCGACAAATCAAATGGCATTTATATCTTTGAAGACAAACTTATTTTACAGGTATATTTTTAAATCTTATATACATAGATACTTTTTTAAACAGACTCTTTGAATACAGGAGCAAGTTCGTGCGACCCAGTCGTGCATTTTATTTCAAACTGCTATTGTAAAAAAACCACCCACTCAATTTTTTTTGAGAGCCCTTTCTGCATCTTTCTGCTTTATTATCTGTATAACAAAATTTATTTGAAGTCGATATCTCGGGTCTATGAAAAAACTCCCACGAAATAAGTCCCACTTTTAAAAACGAAATAAGTCCCACCAAAAATTGCTTAAAAAAATGAAATAACTCCCACGAAATAAGTCCCACTTTTGAAAACGAAATAAGTCCCACCAAAATGAAATGATTTAAAAATTTTCTTGAAATGAAATAACTCCCACTCAAAATGAAATAACTCCCCCTTGAATAATATATTTCTTAAATGAATTACATAAGTCCCACTTTCATAAACGAAATAAGTCCCACTAGTAACAACGTTTGGATTCGTAAAGGTGACGTGAAATAACGCCAAATGAAATAAAGCCAAATTCAAAAAATTTGGCATTATTCGTTTTTGAAAACGAAATAAGGCCAAATTTTCAATTTGGGTTTATTTCACTTTAGAAAACGAAATAAAAGCAATTTGGCATAGTTTCGATTTAAAATTTTGCAGAATTAGGAAAAAACATAAAGTAAAATTATCTTTTGTTTTCTCTCTATGCTAAAACAAGTTTTTTTGAATTGATAGCACGGCGTACTAACAGCTAGGTATGTAAGGGGGGGGCATGCTGCCCCCCTGCAACCCCCCTGCTTGGGATCACTATAGGATTTGGGGTGGGTGCGAGTTTGGGTATATGCAAAGAACTTTTGCATTTGAGCACTAAAATCAAAGAAATTCCCAACAAAAAAAAAGCAAGAATGGCTCACAGTTATGAAAGAATCACAACGCATTCATGTTCTTTGCATGTACCCAAACTCGCACCCACCCCAAATCCTATAGTGATCCCAAGCAGGGGGGTTGCAGGGGGGCAGCATGCCCCCCCTTACATACCTAGCTGTTAGTACGCCGTGCTATCAATTCAAAAAAACTTTAGAAAAGTAGCTATTCTAGACAATAAATCAACCATTTTTGCGTGTTCTTTTTAAAAAGCAACAAAAAGAACATTATGAAATTCAATGAGAAACAACGTGAAGAGCAACAAATAACGGCAAAAATTATTAAGCATTCACTTAAAATGCAAAATTATGAAAATGAAATAAGTCCCACTTAAAACGAAATAAATCCCACCAAAATATAAATTTAGGGGTATGAAATAACTCTCACTTTACAAAACGAATTTATTCCCACTCAAAACGAAATAAGTCCCACTTAAAATAAAAACGCGTAACGAAATAAGTCCCACCAATTGACGAAATAAGTCCCACTTTTAAAAACGAAATAACTCCCACTTTCAAAATAGCAATTTTTGGTTTGACTTATTTCGTTTTTAAAAGTGGGACTTATTTCGTGGGAGTTATTTCATAGACCCGATATCTCTACTGGTTCTTGAGCTATGGACGACGAACGTAAGTACACAGTACACACGTACGCACAGACATCTTTCTAAAAATCTTTTATTTCGACTCTAGGGACCTTGAAACGTCGAGAAATGTCAAAATTTTCAATTCGACAAATCGGACCCATTGCAATAACTTCTTTTGGGAAGTTAATAATCGAATTTGATCTATGTAAGATGATAGTCAAATTGATACCTAAAAAGCTGTCACAACAAAAATGTGATAGTCATTTTCAAACAAGTACGTTTATTCCGAATAGAGCTACCAAACGCTTACACAAACTAGTGGAACATTTTCTTAGTTAGCTTTTTTTTCATTAAAAAAACAAATCGAAAGAGCATTCTCGATTTACTACGACCACATGTAAAACTCAATTTTGAAAAAAATGTCAGTTAGAACCCTGTTGTTCTAGGGTCGCGATATGTAGATATTTTATAGGAATCAATTTAAAATTTCACCATGGCAACAATGAATTTTGACAATTCTAATCTGAAATTGTTCAATCGAATTGAATGGAGTTGAATCATCTTACACAGACGGAATGAAAATGATAGTCAAATTTGACTATCAAAAATATGATAGTCAATTATTACCTTAGCCGATTCCACCCCTGAAATTTGGTAAAAAATGATTTTTCGCTCAAATATCTTGAAAACAAAAAAAGATGTTAATTTGAAGGTTACTTCATCTTTTGCAGAATTTTTTAGTTGATAACATTTTGTAGAAATTCCGTATCACTTCTAAGAACTTTTAAGGTCCCTAGAGATGTCTATTTGCGTGTGCACGTAGGCTTTTACGCCATATCTTAAGAACGGGTGAGATATCAACTTCCAACATCAAAAGATGCAGAAAGGACTTTCAACAAAAATTAAGTGGATGTTTTTTTACTATAGCAATTTTTGAAAAAAAGTAACAAATTCGGTCCACCCCATAACGCTAGTGATTTTAATTAAATTCTGTATTATGCATTGTGGCTGATATCAAATTGGTATTAACTCGAGAAAAAAAAAATCATTTGTGGCTCTGAATATTTTGCAAAAAGAAATATATTACATCCAAAATAATTGTATGCTCTAGTAAAATTTTTCAAAAAATCAAAGTGAGTTTTTTTACAAAAAATAAGAACCTAAGAAAATGCTACTAAAAGTTGGTAAAAATTAATTTTCCACTAGAATATCTTGACAAAAATTGAAGATATTGAATTCAAACTAATTTTGTTTACAACATTTAGTAAATTTTTGAAAAAAATTGACTTTTCTCGACGTTTCAAGGTCCCTATAGAATCGAAATAAAAGATTTTTAGAGAGACGTCTGTGCGTGCGTGTGTCGAATTGAAAATTTTGAAATTTATCGACGTTTCAAGATCCCTAGAGTCGAAATAAAAGATTTTTAGAGAGATGTTTGTGCGTACGTGTGTACGTATAAATTAAAAAACTGAAAAAAAAGTATTTGACACCTCGAAAATTTTACGAACAAAAAATTATTTTATCTCCAAAACAATTTTGTGCAACGAAGAATAGCGTTTTAAACATCTGGTAACATTTTAAGAAAAATCGAATTGACAGTTTTTTTTATAAAAAATAAAAACCTAAACAAAATTAATAAAAGTTGACAAAAATTGATTTTCTACTCAAATATCTTTTCAAAAATTTAAAATATTGGCTTCAAACTTTTTTTATCTCACAGAAAATATAGTTTTCGATATTCAAATTTTTCTTATAAGAATCCAACATTCATAAAAAAATAAAATCTACAAAAAATAGTACGCAAATTTGGTAAAAATTGATGTTCGGTTCTCGATATCTCTCAAATTAATTTCATTCGTCCAATTTGTATTTGTTTATAATACGTATAAGAAATAAAAACTTTTAAGAAATGCTACTAAAATTTGGTAAAAATTGGTTTTCGACTTAAAATCTCGTTAACGAAAATAGATTTTGAAATCAAACTATTTTATTATATGCAAAATATTGTTGGTAATTTTAAATTTTTAACAATAATTCAACTGATAACTTTTTTAATAAAACACGAAAACCTACAAACATTTAAGCAAGATAAATTGACAGACGGGATGAGAAGTTATTAGAGTGGGTCGCATCCCAGCCTCTTTTTTTTAAGTTTTTGGAATAATCCAAGTGACAACTTTTTTTACAAAACACGAACCCCTAAAAAAACAACAAAAAACTAATAAGAAATGGTTTTGGACTAAAGAGTTATGAAAACGGCAGACGGCCATGGATAGGAAGTTTTTATTTCGGATGGCATCTTAGCCTTTTTCTAGCTTTATTTTTTTATCAAATTGGCATCACTGTTCGATAAACCAAAAGTGGTTAGGTGTCTTTTTTTCTGTTTTATTATTATTTATCGTTTATCGCTGAAACTTAGTTAAACAAATACTGAAGTATAGAGTATGTGTATACATACATATATCTACCTATACATAATTATTATACATACACATATGTATGTATATTACTCGGTTCTCGGTTATGTATAAGTTTTGCCGGTCATGCCATACCATATACAATTTTAAATCTGATAAAATAAATTATTGTATAAGTATAGTTGGTATTTATACTTCTATTTTTGTAGAAGTTGATTGGAGACTTATAAGTATGTAGTATAGGTACCTATAGATACATAGGTATGCACCTGAACGATATTTTTATTCATTTACCTTTTTTAACTGATTAAGTTTTTCTTTTTTTTATTCAATCTTTTCCGTCCACGTTTCGCAATCGCTTTATATACAAGGTGTAGGTAATCGGTGCTGTGGCTATGAAATGTGTCAGTGATCTCGCTGTAGTCTACGTTGTCGTTGTCGTAGTTGCCGTAGTTGTCGCCGACATCGTCGTCGCCGGCAAAATCCAACCAAACAAAAATAAACATTTAATGAGATTGAGTTTGGTATAGGAACATACCTAACTTTACCTTTGGAGGTACCTAGGTATAAATACCTTTATATGAAAGTATGAGATATAAAAAAAGATAGATAGCTTTAGTTTTTCTTCGGGTTATTTGGACGACTTTATTAAGCTGATTATGATGAACCAGACTAATTTTTTGACGACTGACATGAACATTAAAATATAAGTTGTTAGTTAATTAGGTTGACGACTTTTCGTATACTACCTGTAGGTTGGTATCACCTGTCTAAGTTTACATAGACATTATGTATCTAATTTTAATAAAAAAAAAACGAACTATAAAATTGACCTATTTCGACTTTTTTGTACATTTATATGTTTGAAATTTTTTAATGGACTCCGAATGCAAGATTTTTGTACAAATTGACAAATAGAGGGGTTAAGTACCTACCTACATATATAAACTTTCCTGGCAAAGTTATTTAACAATACCTAATGTCTTAACCATAGTATTTGCTGATGCTTACATAAACCAAAAAGGTGGTTTTAATTATATCCGTTTATATGCAATTTTAATAAATAAGCAAATACATAGAAGGAGAAGTTTCAAAAGTTTTGTTTTTGTTCCTAATTCGTAAAGACAATTTTATTGACACTAGAGTTAAAATGTTTAAAAAAGAATGAAGACATAAACGACTAAATGTAGATTTCGCTGTACACATACATATTTCTAACAGAAAATGAAAACTGACAATTTTTCAACGACTCCAGAAAAATTATACACTATTATTAAGGGTGTTTTTCTAAAAAGTATAGAGTTTCCAATACAAATAAATGTCAAACTTTCTGTCATACTTATAGATGTGTGAATTTTTTTTGGATACACATATACATATGTATGTATGTAAGTAATTTGGCAAATTATCATGCAACATCAATTTTTTGAGCTTTGAACTTTTGATGTCCGAATAATCTCAAGAAATGGATAAATTTGCAGTAATTGATCATTTAGAACATTCAACGAAATAAGAATGGTTTAGCTCTAAAAAGAGACTGACAGGATAGCGAAGTCACGAAGGCCTTATGCCAGAAATTATTTTTGAATATTCTTCTATTTTGAAAAAAACATTAAATTAAAAACAGTGCGAATACGCCACAATGTACTATTGTTTTCTTGTAGTTTTTAATACTATTGTATACGTGTTTTATACCTTAAAATGACACAAAACTTTTTTAAGCAAGTACAAAAAAGAAGCTAGGATGCGACCCACACTGATAACTATCTATCACGACTGTCAATTTGTCTTGCTTAAGACTTTAAAAAAAAACATTCACAACAATATTCCATGTAAGATAAATAATTTGAAGTCAATATCTTTCTTTGTTCTTCTAATAATTGAGTCGAAAACCATTTCTTATCGGTTTTTTGTTGTTTTTGTAGGTTTTTGTATTAACTAAACATTATGGAAAATATTTCGCATAATGATGAAATAGTTTAATTTCAAAATCTATTTTTGTTAACGAGATTTTAAGTCGAAAACCATGATTAACCAATTTTTTTAGCATTTTTTGAAAGTTTTTATTTCTTATATAAACATACATATAACGATTGGATTTTTCTAGGAAAATTTAGCACAGAATGAAATCATTTTGAAGTCAATATCTTAATTTATTCACGAGATATCGAGAGTAAAATATCAATTTTTACCTATTTTGCGTACTATTTTTTGTAGATTTTAACTTTTATGAAAAAAACTAACTTTTGTTGTTTATTAACAAATTTACTGCATGTCAAAAACAATATTCTTTTGTTAGATGAAACAAGTTTGAAGTTATTATTTTAAAGTTTCGAAAAGATATTTGAGTTGAAGATCAATTTTTACCAACTTTTAGTAATGTTATTTTTTTAAGTTTTTATTTATAAAAAAAAAACCGTCAATTGATTTTTTTTTTCAAAATTATATTAATTTGGTATCACGTCACGTTGTATAATATAAAATGTAATTTAAGTCGTTTGCGTTATTGGTTCATGAGATATTTTGGGTTAACCAAAATGTTCACTTATTATGCATTCAAATCAAACATTAGCCGTGTTTTTTTGGCAATCCATATATAGTACAGTGAGAAATTGCCTAAAAAACGATCCGCAGTAGTCCGGTTTTTATATTTGAAAGTTGATACAATTGAATATTTGCCAGAATAATTTATCAAAAAATTCAAAAAAAAAAAATAGCGAAATTCAGACCAGGGGTGAAATCGTGTAGGCTGATTTTTGATAGTTGACTATCAAAATCAAGAAAATACGTCTGTGTAAGGTAAAGGTCAAAGTTTTAACCAAACAATTTGACATAAAATAAAAACTTCAAGAAGCGGGTTTGTTCGTAGACTACTACATTAACATGTGGTGTTGAAGCGAGCTTGAAGCTCGCCTTAATTCTTTATATACCTGAATCGAGTTAAAATGAGCTTGATTTGCCTCGATTCCGGTCGGGGATCGGAGTCGAGTCAAAATGTATGAAGAAAAACCTGTGTGGAGGAGTTGATTTTACAGATAATGCATTATGGTCTGTTTATTTTTATGTTTGTGTACAAAAAATATAGTTTTGTTTTAATGAAATTAAAAAAAAAAATTGCATATGGAGTAGTTAGCATATTCTTATATGGTGCTGAACTATTCAGTTTTTCATTGTTTAACACAAATCAAACTATCTCACTTGCACTTCTTAAGAAACATCGAAACACCATTTGCATTATAGAAAGTGCTGTCAAACTTAATCATTTTTAAATCTTCTTGTGCGGTGGAAACACCAAAAAGATTTATTTAATCTAAATTGATATAAACCTTTGGTGGAAACATAGCAAAACTTAATTATCTTTTCTATTGTTTTTTCTTGCAAAATAAGCCCAGTTTTAGTCCATTTTCATTAACAAAACTAAATAATATCAACAGTAACAGATTGATTTTTTTCCCCAATGGAAAACACATGATTCCAAATGCACAACTACTCAACGAACACAGCCATCGAGATACAAATGCAATATCAATCGTACCAACATTTGAGAACGAAATCACATAAGATCCATTCGAGACTCGTATAAATGTCAAAAACCCATCTGTAGTAAGATTCTACTTTAACTTTTATCGGTAGTAGGTATTCATACTGCGGATATTATTTTTGTTATTCGTGTAAATTCCTTCTTTACTATTGATAGATTTTCCAACAAAACACGGGTATTTCTAAACTGATTCCTGTTTTGTTTTTAAATTTTATTTAACAAAAAATTCAATTTGTTGTACCAATTAATGGAAATTTTATAATCAATCGTAAACGGGGATATTAAGGTACAAAATTTTACATTTTCGTAATAATGTTAATTTTTCAAAATAGCTCTTCTGTTTTAACGAAGATAGAACCGGAATTAAGATTTTAAAAATAAATTCTTTTAAGCTAAGAACAAACAAAGTCTCAAATTTTTAATCTTTCTATTTTATCCTTTTTTAATTTACCAAAAATTTTCAGTAAAATGACACAAAATTATTTTCTATTTACAGTGTCCACGGCAATAATACCAAAATATAAAAATTAATTTCACTTTATTACAGTAAAACTAACAAGAACCGCGTTTTATAAACCAAAACTTTTCAATAAAAACTAAATTCACAATTATTTTGAGGTGCTGGATGTTTGATGTTCCTGAAAAATTAACCAAATACCTATTTGTCTATTCCAAAGATGATTTGTTTTATTTAATCCAATTTTCATGAAAATAAGTTTAATGAGACTGAAAGTTAGAGGTGCAATTAATTTGAGACACGAATAAATCTTTCATAAAATAGGCATTAAAATGTGTTTAATGATGCACATGTTTCCCAAACAGCTATCCTTTGAAGCTATATTAAATCAAAAACAAGTCTAATCAACTCTTTTATTAAGGGTGTGTCATACCTCATAACTACTTAAAGAACTGGTCAGACAATACAAACAAAATTCGAAACTTTTGTAACTCTAGGATGTTTTCATAATAAAAATGTTATATAATCCTTAAAAATAAGAATTGGGATAGGGACATAACATATACGAGTACATACCTAAGCAGTTCAATATTCAAACATACCTATGTACATATGTACATAAAAAACCAAACAATAATAAAACTTACCAAATGTAAAACAGTATTAACCACTTCACGATTGGTGACTTGTCCAACTTCAATCAATCCGATTAGGACGGCAAACTTCAAATTATCCGCCGTTGTCATCCTGACAATTTCATCCGGCCGCTTAATTTCACTAAACGGCGGACGCGTAAGGTCCGCCATTTTTACCACAAAATTACTTTGCACTTTTGTCTCAATTACACACGATTCAATAAACAATTATTTATTTATTATTATTATTTTTTTTTTTTTTTGAGTAAGGTATATTTTTATTATGTAATATTGACAAGTATAGAATTTTAAATTTAGAGACAGAGAGATGTTAAGTGAGAGAAAGAGTAAGGAAGATGCGGCTCAATAGACGACAGAGACAGAGATAGAAATAACTCAGCTGAACAAATTGAGCGGAAGGACTACAAGGGCTAAGTTTTTATTTTTGTTGTTGTTATTGTTTTTGTTTTTCACTCTTCTCTTCTGTCTTTTTTTTTATATTTTGTTTTAATTTTATTTTATTAAAACACACAGAAAACAATTAACGATAATACACAAAGGATTTTCCGTTTTGGTGGGGGGGACGGTAGGTAGTTGACTTCCGTTATACGTTATGACGTTGCAATTAATACAACAGGGGATTGCCAACAATAAACCGTTTTAATTATAATTTGTTGCTTTTTGTGCAAAGCACTTTTCTTTTAAATTTTTTTCTTCGATTCGACTTTATCTATTTATTGATTTTTATTCCATTTAATCACACAGAAATACACAAATTCAATAAATTTCAATCTGCAAAAAGGAAGCAGCAGAAAATTGAAAATATTAATATTTATAAAAATATAAATACCTATATATGTAGGTACTCAAAAATAAAACACAAACGCGAACGCGAGGACGAAGAAATTGCAAGTAGATTTCATTATTATTATGAATGAAGGACAACATGAGGAGAAAGACACTTGGTTGGTTTTCCTGTCTATTTTCATCCGCTTTCCCATACGAATAATACCTATAGGAAAAACCAAAGGGAGAGGGTGGCTAGGCTATAGGGTGGGTTACAGTCAGGAGGGCTTGAACGGAAAAAATAAAAGAAATAAGAGAGAGAGAAAAGAGCGTCGAACGCACTCTATAATACAAAAGGGAAGAATTAAGCAGAAAAAAAGAAAATTTCACCAACTTCGTGGACGAAGAAGGGGTGGGAAGGTTGACAGGAAAAATTAAATTAAGGGGTGGCCGGGCCGCCGCATGGGAAAACAATAATGAAAAGGGATCGGGCACTTCCATTTTTTGTTTTTCGCATTTTTATAACATTGACGTAGTACAACTATTTAATTAATAAACTTTCACAACGTCATCCAACTGTCAAATTTACTTGCAATAGTTTCGCGAACGCATTTAACAATTTCACGATTTTGACAGACAAAGTACAACGAAAAGAAAGGAGCGGTTGATTGAATGAGAACCACGACAAAAATGTTGATACTTTAAGCGATAACCATTCAACTGTCAAACGACTTTTCTTAACCAGCACAGTTGCGTAATTTTCACACAAAATTCTCATCGAAAAAATAAACCCCACAAAACAACAAAATTTAAATCTCCAAAAATCGAAGCTCATGAAAACCACAACACACAAAAATCATCGCGAATGAAAATCACAATCTGACATTTCAAACGGGACTTCGAGTGAAATGCAAAAGAAAAATTATTGTCAAACTTCCAACACACTGTACAACTGTATAATTAAGTTAAATTTTAAATTATTTTCACATTAAACACACAATTGAAATTTGCACAAGATTTGATTAAAACACGAACAAATGAAAATGCTGTGAAGCAGGTATATTAACGTATATAAGTCGGTCGGATAAAATCACTCTTTTCGCTTTTTTGTGATAAATCGATTGGAGACGAGTGTGTGTGGCGTGGAAGAAGCGAAGCACAGAAAAACGAATAAACTTTTTTTGGAGATTATGTTTTTTTTTTTCACGCTCGTTTTTGTGATAAAATTCTGATTCTATTTTCGATTTACTGCAACCGTAGCTCAATTATCAATTAGATTTTATTTATTTGAAACAATTTAAACAAGAAAATGAACTTTTTTACTTTATTTTTTGACACGCAGGAAGAAAAACTCGGACGATCACGTACAGCCATCGACCATTTTGGTTTTTATCTTGCTGCCTACTGTATGGTGTGTTGGTGGTTACCCTGTCGCGAAGTCGTTGTTCGTTGAATCGAAATTCACTACGGGAAAGCTGAAGCTGGCTATGGGCAGAGCTGGTGAAGGTGGTTTTCGTTTATAATAGAGGTGGAGTGGATTGATGACACATACTCTACTCTCTCGTGTCGTTTTGTCTCTCTGTCTCGTGGATTTTTCACGGTAAATTGGAATAAATTGGTTCTCTATTGGAAAGTTGTTGAGTGGATTTGGTTTGGTTGGGAAATTGTACACTCTATTTTGGATGTTTCACTCAAATGAAGGTGGGAATTTTTGGAGTGGAATAAATGTTGACAGGTGTCATTGGAAAATTATTTTGAGTTAAAAGGTAGGTTGAATGGTGGATTCGTCGCGTTGGGAAATGTTTTTCTTGAAAAAGTTGAATAAGTGTTGACATTTATTTTGGTAGTTTTGATATTTTATAGTTGGTAGTGGTTTTTGGTGAAATTGTGATACCTACCAGGAACCTAAGTGATGTGCGATACGCTATAGAGAAGCACCTATTATTTTAAGTTCAAGCATTTTCTAATTGGAAGCAGACATTTATTTTACTAATTAGGTTTAACGAATTTTATTCGAACCAATATAGTTCTTACTTTCTATTAAATTTCATGTTTTGAAAAATGTAGGTGATGGGAATAGAAATGGTTCTATATTTCTTACATGAGTTTCAAATAGAGTGACCGTTATTTCGCAAACTAATTTTTTCTTATATCCTTACATCAAAAATATAGCTTTTAGTTTTGTTCTTTTATCCGACTACTGATTGTAGTTTTGTGTTTATTTTAGTAGTCAAAGGTGATATCAAATATAAAGGACATGTAAAATTGACTGAACTTGGATGTAAATTGATATTAAATGGATTTCGGTCTGGAAAGTCAACCGAAGATGCAATTCTTCGACTTTGCAGTCAACTCTATGGCAGCTTGATAGTAAACCGACTATGGCTCTTTTTATTGATATGACTAAAGGCTTTGGCATGGTTGATCATGATTTACTACTAAGTGAATTATATAATGCTGGATTTAGAGTTATTTTTCAAATGCTGAAGTCATATTTAAAAGAAAGAGTTCAAAAAGAAGTAGTTAATGGTGTAATGAGTGAAGCTCGATATATAAAATCTGGAGTACCTCAGGGCTCCGTACTCGGCCCCTTCTTTTTTCTGGTTTATATTAACTCTCTCTTTAGGTTGCAGTTGAATGGCCTTGCTACGACTTTTGCGGATGATATATCGTTTACCTACCAGTCAAACTCAGAACATAATTGTAACATTCAGATTGAAGAAGATCTCGAAATTCTAAGAACTTGGTTCTCGGTTCATAAGTTAATCCTTAGTGAAAAAACTAAAATAATGTCATTCAAAACTTCTAGTTATCAGCTTTGCAATTACAATTTTATACTTCATGGGTCGAATTGTAAACAATTCACCTTTCCTTTACATAGTTGTGGTAGACCTAATTTTCAAGCAGCTGGTTCTTGTTCCGATTCTTGTTTCAAAATTGATTCAGTGTACAGTTTTAAATATCTAGGAGTTACAATTGATTTTAATCTTTAACTGGAAAGATCATATTTTCAATATAAAAAATTATTTGATGCTCATTACTAGAAAAATGTATTTGATAAAACCATTCTGCTCAAAAAGAGTTTTAACTTCAATTTATTACGGGCTTGCACACTCTTGTTGATTGCTCAACAACATTTAATTAGAATCATTTGCAACAAAAATCGATTAACTGAAAGTTGGCCTTATTCAAGGATTTGGGAATTCTACCTTTGAGACACCTTTACATTTTTAAAGTACTGAAAGAATTTTTCAAGCAAAGTGGTAACATTCCAAGTAGGAACTCGCAGTTATAATAATCTACTTATAAATAATATGCATCTTGTCAATATTTCCACTACTCATAAAACTCATTTCTCTAACTTTTATATTGTCGCAGCACCCAAGTCATTTAATAACTTACCAACATCTATAAGAACTTCTCAAAATTTAAACTCTTTTCTTAAAAAAGTTAAAGACTGGCTTTTCACAATTGACTTAAATTGTATTGATAAATATTGTTAAAGAAACTTTGATGTATAAAAACTTAGTATTTACTTTTTATTATATTTCTTTTTCTCTTAATTTATATGAATACTATCTGACCCGACAAACGTTGTTTTGTCATATAAATAATTTCTAGAGAATAGAAATAAGTAACTTATTGAAAGTTTGTAAGGATGTGGTATAAAAGTGGCAGAAGTATAGATCACTCTAAACGATGACAAAATATTAAAATAACAAATCACCAACAATTTTTTTTTTTAATTTTTTTAAATTAATTCTTTAAAATTATACACATATCGCTAATTATGACAATACTATAAAAAAACAATATCTATCCCTCAATGCAACAGATTGTACAATATCGAGAGCACGCCACGTATAAATGTCCGTGTGAAAAACATGAAGTGCTCAAATCTAAGCCGAAGACAGACATCGTTTGGCCTTGAGACTTGTTGATAGTCATTGCAAATGTCAATCTAATTGGAAATTGAAGGTGTTTGAATTGAATTGGCACATCTGTGGGTATAATAGGGATTCGCGGTAATAATATATTTTTACCTCGGAATTTGCCATTTAGAATTATGGCTTCGATAACATTTTTCATCAATTTTTAACTTCCCATAGGAAGTTATTGTAATGGGTCCGATTTGTCAAATTGAAAATTTTGACATTTCTCGACGTTTCAAGGTCCCTAGAGTCGAAATAAAAGATTTTTAGAAAGATGTCTGTGCGTGCGTGTGTACGTACGTCCGTACGTCCGTACGTTCGCGACATTTTTTTCGTCCTCCATAGCTCAAGAACCAGAAGAGATATCGACTTCAAATAAATTTTGTTATGCAGACAATAAGGCAGAAAGATGCAGAAAGGGCTCTCGAGAAAATTGCGTGGGTGGTTTTTTTACCATAGCAGTTTAAAAAAAAGGTGAAAATTTTGGTTAACCCTAAATATCTCATGAACCATCGACGCTAGAGACTTGAATTAAATTTTATATTGTATATTGCAACGTGATACAAAACAAATATATTTTTGGAAAAAAATCCAATTAACGGTTTTTTTATAAATCAAAAAAACTGAAAAAAAATGTGTCACCTCGAAAATTTTACGACTAAAATATGATTTCATCTCCAAAACAATTTTGTGCAACGAAGAATAATGTTTTTGACATCTGATAAAATTTTGAGAAAAATCTAATTGACAGTTTTTTTACAAAAAATAAAAACCTAAAAAAAAAATTAATAAAAGTTGGTAAAAATTGATTTTTGACTCAAATATCTTTTATAAACATTGAGATATTGGCTTTAATTTACTTTTATCTTTCAAAAAATATTGTTGATTGAGTAAAATTTTGAAAAAAATCGAATCGACAGTTTTTTAACAAAAAATTAAAAACCTAAACAAAAATTTAACAAAAGTTGGTAAAAATTGATTTTCGACTCAAATATCTTTTCAAAAATTGGAGATAATGGCTTCTAACTAATTTTAACTTATAAGAAATATTGTTTTCAACATTCGATAAAATTTTGAGAAAAATCGAATTGACATTTTTTTTACAAAAAATAAAAACCTAAAAAAAAAACAATACTAAAACTTGGTAAAAATTTACTTTCGACTCAAATAGCATTTCAAAAATTAAAAATATTGGCTTCAAACTTATTTTATTTCACAGAAAATATTGTTTTCGATATTCAGTATTTTTTTTTGTAAAAATCCAACTGTCCGTTTTTTTCATAAAAAATAAAATCTAAAAAAAAATAGTACTCAAATTTGGTAAAAATTGATACATATAGACAAACTTTTAAGAAAGACAAATCGACAGACGGGATGGGAAGTTATCAGTGTGGGTCGCATCCCAGCCTCTTTTTTAATTACTAATCGCGTGCCGTTTTACAACCGTGGTGGGTTCAAATTTCGAAGTAAAATTGCATGCCTGATAAATCCAATGAGTTCAAAAACTCAGTTGGATAATTTACAGCTTCGGTAGCATAACAAACTGTATCAATAGATTTGTAGGACATCAAGTGTCCTTGTAACAAATGTTGTATCAGAAATCGACCGGTAATTTTATGCATCCAGTTTCATCTGTAGTAACTTTTCCGTCGCCTATATCTAACAGTTGTTTTGAGAATGTTTCAGTGGATTGATCTTGAAGCATTTGAACACGCATATTTACTTTCATTTGTACTTTCTCAACATTACGCCACAGTGGCGTAATTTTAAGCGTTGATCTCATCAACGTACTTTGAACGCCGAATAACGGGAAGTGTTTTTCTGAAATCACCTGAAAAGAGTGCCGCTAAATAGTTTTTTATATCTTTCAATGTCCTGTTCAACGCCTCAAGCGAATGATTGTGTGCCATAGTGCATTCATCCCAGACGATAATTTTACACTGTTTCAGTACTGTGGCCATGGATGATTGTTTTTTTATATTGCACTGGTCTGGGTTATTTTTGAATTTCTATAAAACAACTTAGATAAGGACAAACACAAAAAACGATTATTTTTAAAAGCAATTCTAAGTGAAACTTAGAAGTTTTTAAAAAGGCGTTCAATATTTGGTGCTTGATGCTTTTCGTTGAATAACATCTCGTAGACGTCGTGGTATCGAAATTATTAAAGATTTTATTTGGCACATATTAATTTTGGCTCACTTTTCTTGAACAACTCTTGTCAAATAATTTATAGTGTAAAATGAACGTCTATTTAAAAAAAAAAAACTTTTTGTATTAAAATTGCCCAAACAATTTCAATCGGGTCCGGGTTTTAAAACATAAAAAGCAGCGTTATTCTTGTGAAACATACATTCCGCAGCAAATATTCTATCCGTATATTTTTGGGAATTTATTTTGGTAGAAACAGCAGCTTATAGCACCCCAAACCATCAACGTACCACCTTCAAAGCTGCGAGCATTTCTATGCTGCTTTTCGGTTCGTTTATCTCCTCAATTTTGTCTCATTCGAAAAAATTGATACTTTTCAACTAAAGTCAATTTGTTCGCTTTTTGACGAGATTTAAGTTTTGGTTTCGGGACGCGTTTCACATATTCAATATTTGTACACAAAACTTGTTACACCCGCCTTGTTGACACATTGAGGTTTAAAATGTTAAAAATGTTCGTGTGGCTTATGGATTCATTACCGGTTAGGCGTTAGATTTCTCCCTAGGTTAATTTAGGTTTTTACCTGACCTTCGCTTAACTCCATAATTTTAACGCAGCTTTAAGAAAATGTCTATTACAGATTTACTCCTTGAAAGTATGCCACCGATTTGTTTAGGTGTCTTCCTGTGTTCTCGGTAATCAGCAATAAGATCCCGCTCTTCTTCGGATTATGGCTCTCAGGATTCATTATAATTATAAAACCAAACCGGTGTATTGTATTCTAATAAATTCACGTGATTTCCAAAGTATTTATAACTAACAAACCTTTGTTATCTGAAGATTTTCTTACTATTGGTCCTTTTTAATAACGATTCTTAAATACAATCACTTGGCTTTATAAATTTTTCGTATCGCAATAAAGATTATTAAATTATTGTTAGACTAACGGTACAAGAGAGAGAAATTTAGTTAAACAGTTATAAAAATATAAAATCAAATAAAAAGGTTGCCATTCCTTGATAGTAATTTTTCATAAAAATAGACCGAGCAGCATTGTTTTTTTGTTTGTGCTTATCATTATTTTGCAGTGTATTCATAATCTTTAATCTTTTAAGCACAATAAATACGGATTGACTTAAGTTCCACATCTCTCCCAGACTTAAATTCCTAACAGATACCTTTAATTTTATTTTGATGATTCTTAAAATTTAAGTTTTGTGTTAAAAACCAAGTATTTTTTTAAAGTAATCATTTCTTTATTGTTTATTTCAATGTTTATGTAAACAGCGATTGCCAAATAATCAGCAATTTATATTAAAGTTGGAGGACAATATTCTTTTTGTATTTATTATTGTTTTGTTGCTTGTGTGGCATTGGCATGCAATGCATTTTTGTAGTATATTTTATCAACTTGAATGTGTTCATATGAAGCGTTTATTGTTGCATTTTTAATAAAGGTGCAGTTTTTCCCTTTTAAATGTCAAAAAATAATCTCCTACTATATAAAACTATGTATACATATCTAAAACTTATGATTATGTTTCAATTGCAATTTTATATTCAAAAATAATGCAAACAAAATTATGAACAATCATGTTTTTTGACAATTAAATTATTTGAGTGCTTCTGGTTTCGATTCTGATTTTAAACGCTGAACCAAATTTATTTTATTTGTATAGTGAGAACTGTCAGTTTTTTTCCAAAGTGGGTTCTTTCAGAAAAGTTTGAAGTTTTCGGTATTTTTATTTGTTTTTTCTTAATCTTCTTAAATAGGAACACTTGAAGTGGATTAACATAATATCTGCATCTGCATCTGCATAATGCAGAAAAGTAGAATGGGAATAGTATAAAATACTATAACTTTTTGACAGCACAGTGTTGCCGCAAGCCTCAACGAAAATGTAATGAAATAAAAAACAAAAAAAACTATATATATAAATATTTTCGACCAACGAAAAAAGAAAAAAGTGGGATATAATTTGGTACACAGTGTTTTTCTATAGTCGGAAAATGATAGCTAGAAGGTATGTATGTATATATAATTCTTTATGTAGTAAAAAGGCATTCAAATTGGAAAAAATATCTCACTAATTTAAGAAAAATATTGCAATTAGTTGCTTCACATTTAAAAGGAAAATTAAATGAAATGTTTGAAAAACGGTGTAACAAAACGTACAAAACGTAACATAATAACAAAATTAAAAAATAAAGAAGAAATGTAAGGCTTTTGTAACACTTGCAATATTCTAGCAACACTGAGGCAGGTGAAAGTGCTATAATAAAGATGAACATGTTTGTCTTCACTATAATCTTGACTTCTACATTAGGCGTTTTTCTTTTTTAGTTCAGAGCAGAGTCTGTACTGTCAAACAAAAAAATTGTGTTTCTTTTTTACCTCTGAACGTTCTGAGCTTATGAGGGGTGGGTGTGAGTTTGGATATATGCAAAGTACTTTTTGCATTTGAGCACTAAAATCAGAGAAATCCCCAACAAACAAAAATCAAGTATGTCAACACTGAACAAAAACAGGAAGAAATGTCAAAATCAACCATTTTTGAGTGTTTTTAATTTAAAATAGAAATAAATGTTTCCTAGCTCTAAAATTGCTATAATTATTATTTATTTGCACACATCTATCAAAAAAAACCGCATGTCGAAATTCGTGCTGCGGTAATGGAAAGTTGAGCCATCGAATGTCATTTTTAACTTTACAACCATCTTACAAGTGTTAAAAAAATCACTTCAAATCCATAATTCAACTCCATTCATAGAATTCTGCAATCGGACGTATAAATAATATTTTTGTACTAAACAATAAAGTGGCAACATTCTGGTACACTTCCAACCAAAAAACATAGATATTGTGTTCAAAAGTTACACACACACAAACATATTGAACATTCAAAGCAAAACAACAACATAACAGCTGGGTTGATATGAGAAGAGAATCTCAAAACAAGAAGATGGAACCAAAGCAAAATAACAGAAAACAAGAAAGAAAACGAAAGAAAAAAACTGCGCGACAAAACAGAAGACAGAACTCTCGTCATAAAAATAAAAAGCAAAAATAAAACTACCTACAAATTAAATCGAAGATAGACTAGAACAAGTCGAGTTTTGGCTTCGCAACGATCAACAAGAGACAAAGGAGAACTAAATTTTGAAGAACAGACGACGACATTATTAAAAGGGCATAATAAAGTTAAAACAAATATATATAAACTACCGTAAATGAAAAAGAACAATAACTTATAAAATAATCAACGGATATAATTTATACATAGTGCATTAATCGAGATACCTATTATTTTATTTATTAATTCGCGTATCGCTGGGAATTTTTCCAATTCAAATCGAATATATATGTATATAAATGTATATACAAGTTTTTCTTTCCTTTAATTTGCCCTATCCACACCCACATATAAACTATTGGACAACTAATTAAAGTGAAAAAATTTGTTATTTTGTTATGACCATTATGAGATTTTGATAACATTTTTATATCTAATCTCACTGCGTATTTAAAATAACACACAAAATAAGTATTGTTCTGGGAAAAAATTGGAGAAGTGAAAAAATCAAAGTTAAGACGTCATCGATTAATAGTGGAGAAGAAAGAGAAGAGACTTCAACCTCATCAACAACACAACATCACCAGCAGCACCAAGTTTAACTAGCAAGAAATGAAATTTGAAACACTTCTTTGTTTACGGTGATACATTTTCTCAAATCAGTGACAATTTTCGGATAAATTCACATAAATTGGACCTTGAAAATGTTGGTGGACTGCAATTAACACTTGGAATTTCGCAATTTTGATTTAATTTTTAAATTTTAAGTTAAAATCAGTTTTTTTCCAAACAAAGAAAACTTCAAATATATAGTGAGTAGTGAGAGAGACAGAGAGGTTTCGGTTTGGTTTGAATTTGGATGAGAATTGGAGAATCAATTTAATTGTATTTTTGTGTTAGAAGAAGAAAAGTATGTGAAGTGTAGCAAAAAAGCAACAGTAAATAAAGTTGTGTTGTTGGATTCGTTAACGAGATACGACAAATAAAAGTTTTCGGGGGTGGAGGTAAACAGTAAAGTTTTGTAGTTACGTTGTTTTTGCGCAGGTATAAGAATAAAGCGAGACAATAATATACCTAACCACAATAGTGCAAAAAAGATAATGATAGTGTGTTTTTGTTAATTCGTATGTTTTTTTATTTTAATTTCGTAATTCTTGCATTTTCGTTCGTTGTCTTTTCTCATTTTATATTCCACTGACAGCTGAGTTTGTTGGTAGAACAGAAATTTTTTCGGGTGACTTTTCTTTTCTGTTAATTTGGTGTTAAAGTTCAGAACTTAATAAAAGTTGTTAAATAAATAATTTTCCATTTTTAAAACTATACTTTTATCGATCGTGGTTTGAAAAACTATCTTCAAGTCGTTATGATGAACCTGTGAAGATATTTCTTGTTTTTTTTTATGTTTGGTTGTTGAACGGAGAAATCAAGGACAAGACGGAAAATTTCCTCCTTTAATTTTCTCAAGTCTATCTGCCCACCACCTACGCTAAAAAGGATTACACACCTAGCTAACTATTTTTCTGAAGAAGAGAAAAGCTTCTGAAAACTAGCTACCTACCTATCTATCTTATATTTTGGAAAAGTTGTCGTCATAGAGATATGGTTTCTCATGTTAATCTTTTGCAGTAAAAAAAGTGAGTTTTTTTAAAAACAAAATGTTATTAAAATTGAAAAAATAAACAAGAAGATGTGCATTTAAATAAAGTTTTAAGTTTCAAGGAGAAATGAAAGTTTCTTTTGTTTTTTCATTTGAGAAGATTTTCGAGACAAAAGGGCTTACTATGCTTTGTCCTTCAAAATTTCTTGCTTGTGCATTCTCTTTAAGTATGGAATTCTTATTGTGAATAGTGTAGGGTTTAAGCAAACACAAATTTATAACAATAATGACACAAAAAAAATAAATAAATAAACAGAAAAAAGAAGAATAAGAAGAAGCAAAACGAAAAGATTGCATCAGAAAAATTGTAAATTATTGCCAGATTGACTTTTTTTGGAAAAATTAAATTAATTTTAGTTATTGTTTTCGGTTCATTCAAAATTTGTTTTCAACAGATGCTTTTTCTTGCCATTACCTGGGCTAAAGTGAATCAAATGATTTTTTATTTTCTGAAGTTTTCCTTAGATTAATTTATTCATACCCGAAACTATGTTTCTGGAAGACTGGCTCTAATTTTACGTTAGCCCCAAAACTACTTCTCCAAAAAGTATCACTATTCAGAAAAAAATCATTGGTTTTCACTTTTGTTAATATATATATGAGGTATATTGCAATAGAGTGAAAATTTTAAATCCTTCAGATATTGATCTTCTAAAAATGCCTATTCCCTTAAAACAATGGTATAGCTGTAACAGTTGTATAAATTAAAAATTTAGCCACAAGGTCGATCAAGTTTTACTTTTTCGCTTCAAATCTAGTCTACATTTTTGCATATCCTTGGGCTTTTTTAGGACATTACATCAGTGCAAACGAACCTTCCTATATTGTACGTTGTTTTAGTGAAAGTTGTAACCACCCGAAATGGTGCAAGCATCGATTCTTTTGAGGTAATTTTCGACCACTGTGACATTGGGCACCGTCTTGTTGAAACCACATATTCTCCAAGTCGTAATCTTCAAAAGCTGCAAAAAAAAGTTTTTTATCATATAACCATAACGCTCCGAATTGACGTTGACGGTCGTTCGAAGAAGTAATGCCCAATCAGACCTCCGGACCAAAGAGCGCACCAAACAGTTACTTATTGTGGATGTAATGGCCTCTCTTCAATTACTTGAGGATTCTCAGAACTCCAAATACGACAATTTTATTTAATAACATACCCACCGAGTGAAAAATGTGCATCGTCGCTGAAGAAAATTATTTTCGAAAAATCGCCGTCCACCGCCTATTGTTCAAGCACCCATTCGACGTATCTACGACGTTGTGAATGGTAAGCTGGCTTCAGTTGTTGTGTGAGCTGGACTATATATATGGATGTAGATGCAGATCCAAACGCAAAACATGCCATGATGTGCTGTAAGACAGCCTTAATTCCTGAGAACGAATAGGAATCGACACATTTGGGTCTTCGGCACTTTCAGTTGTAAGAGCGAAATGCAAAGGCCTTTCAATATCTGTAACCAATCCAGTCTCTTCAAATATCTTCACAATTTTGCCAATTGCTTGCGTAATTGGACGATTATGTAAACCATAATCTCCTCTTAAAGCACGATATGTGGCTGTGCAGAATCACCATTTTTGTAGTAGGTTTTAACAATTTGTATGCGTTGTGCGATAGTTAAGCGATTCGTTTTCGTAAATGTCAGACTTTCAAAACTGAAACAAAAAAATTGTTTTAACAACTTAGTTTGACAGATGTCGAATTCTAGCCCTATACTTTCGAAACCCCAAAATATATAACCAGTTACAATGGTTGATCAAATTACTACGTCTAAATTTCAGGACCAGTATACTCAGTTTGTTAGAAGGAAAAAATTGTGGTGTTTATGTATTTATACTTGGTTTGCACCTTGTTACAAGTCCAAAAGAGTGACTGCCTTTTTGGAGGAGAATAGTTTGGGCTTATTGGAATGGCAAGAAAATTTCTTCAGATATGACACCCATACAATATTTGTGAGAGCTTATGAAGAGGGAAATAGGAAGAGAAAACATTACAAATATAAGGACATTAATAGAAAAACGCCTCATTGAAGCATGACATAAAAGTGAAAATATAAAAAATAATTGTCTTAAATGCATTCAAATTCAAAGTAAGTTAATTCTGTTATAGCCGCTAAGAAAGATCTGATGAATTGCGCCTCTTCCACCCCAATCTTATATGATAATAAAAGTTTGTTTTCGATAGTTTCTAAGTAAGAAAATAAAAAAAACAAAATTTAAATTTTAAAAGTTTATTAAATTCATTTTATTTCTGTTGTCCGTAATAATAATTTGATCACCTATACTATGTACTCTTTAAAACTAAATTATAATGACATACGAGTTTCATATCACACTGTCATTTATTAACTTTGTTTTTAATAAAACCCTTTAAAAATGATAATCCTGAATAATATGTAGAAAGTTATTTGTTAATATAACATTTAGTATCGGTCTTTAAAATATTGCGTTATTTGTAAATTAGAATAATACTTTTGATACTAAGGATACAAAATTACATGATTTAATAGGAAAGTTATGTTTCTTCAAAAATTGTAGTATAGCCATTTTAAATTATTCTTCTAATTATTTCTAGTCGTTAGTTTATGCTGGCAATACTAGAAATAAATAAACTCATTTAGAAAAACATAACTGCACTTTTTCATATCTAAACTGCACAGCTGAAATGTGCGCATGTGTTTGTGTGTACAAACAAAATATATCTGTCTCTGTCTTCAAAAAATTTGTATTCTTTCCATTTCATTTTCCAATAATACTTAAAAGAAAAAAAAAAGTAAACAAAGAACGAACTTGAAAATGGAAGAAGAACGTCAAAATATAATTTAACAGCTGTGTAGGTATTAGTAAACATAGATACACTTTTTTGTTTGTAAAATAAATTGAAATTAAAGTAGAGAACGTCACTATTCGGACACCTGCTGCATTTGAATTTATGTATCTTCATACCTGCCTACATTCATATATTTTTCATATGCATATGAATGCTTTGTATACAATTACAATACATACGTTGTAATTAATTATTATACCTACTAATTTTTGTTTCGTTTTATTTTATTAAATATCTACATGTACCTAGATAACTAAAATGTCTCAGCAGGAATCTTAATTTTATCATTTCCAAATATAAAACATGTAGGTAGGTAGGTTAATAATAGGTACATAGATAGGTATATGCCTGAATAAAGTAAAATTCCAATTACTTGCCTATGCAATCAGTTTAAAAATAAACACGACTCGTTTCTTTTTGCTTATCAGTTAATCATTGCTTTTATGAAGGATGAATTAGCCAGACATTATGGCAACATTTTTTTTTTTTTTTTAATGTTCAGCGATTCGCCGAGAATTTATTCTGACTGCAGCTGTGGCAAGGTTAGATTAAATTATATTTTAAGGTTGCTGCACTCATTTCAAGTGTAAATCAAGTCGATATTCATTGCCTATTATTTTGTGACTAGGTAGGTAGGCAGGCATTTTTTGTGAATTATTATATTTAAGATACGTTCAATGAATTGAATAGAGACAATTGTTTTTGTTTTAAATATGTACGTAAGTAAGGCAGATGTGTCAAACAAGCAGGTGATTTTTTTAATAATCTACCTATCTTACAAGAGTTATAATTAGAATACCTACCTGGGTAGATTTTTGTTTGTTTGATATTGTGAAATTTTTCTAGTGAAAATGAGTAAACCGCGTACCTATCTATTAGTAATATCGCATCGTTATGAAATGATATGTATTTCACTTTATTTAAGGGTTTTTTTTTTAAACCAAAAGTAAGTTTTACTAAACCATTTAAAATGTACCTATATTTTATTTTCTAGACAATTAGCACACCAATAAGCTTTTAAGTTGATGACTTAGCTATGCAAGCAAAAGTTCAGTTTGAAGCACTTGGAGATAAGGATTTTACCTTCAATGGAACTTATTTATTATATGCATAGATTTTGTCCTATAGACATAACTACATTTGCTTCGTTTTCTTAATCTAGACATTTAAGATGGAACATTTTAATATTTCAAAAAGAAAGAGGTTTTATTTAGAACATCTCAATATTTGGAAAGATCCCACTATTGAAGTTGTCATATTTTGATATTAAATACGATACATGCCTTAAAAACGCATTGAACATTTAAAATTCACTACACAAATGGTAAAAAATTTGCAGTCGTATTGACTAAATTTGCAAGACAATTTTACTGACAACAATTGGCCTTGATCTAGTAATTTAACGTCTTTAAATTGTTTTCTTTGAAACATGTGAAAGATTAGGTATTTGCTAATGGTTCACAATCGATTCAAAACCTTATGATTGATTGATTTCATTCTTAAATTTAAATAAGCTCAAATTAACGCTGTAGAACCTATTAAAAGCTGAGCCGAAAATAACTTTCAATCACCTTTTTAACCCAATCTCTAGGCGATCATTCGCAGCTTTTAATTTTGAACTCGAGATGAAAATATATCAATATCTTACTTACTTTAGTTGGCGCATTTTGCTCCTGGGCCTCAAATAATAACTTTCGTCTGCTTACTCGATCTCTAGCTTGCTGCCTCCAGTTTCGAACGCCAAGTTGACGTGCGTCGGCCTCAACTTGATCACTACACCGGAGATGCGGCCTGCCTCTACTTCTTGTTCCCTCAGACTTGGCGTTGAATATCTTACGGGCTGGAGCTTCGATGTTCATTCGCTCGACATGCCCTAGCCATCTTAAGCGCGTTGAATACGCAGTTTTTTGACCAATGGCAAGTCGCTGTACAGCTCGTATAGCTCATGATTATATCTTCTCCGCCAAATGTTATTTTGCCTGTCGACACAAACCGGACCATAGATCGTACGCAGAACCTTCCTCTACCAAGAGATCCTTCATCCGCCTGGGAGAGGGTCCATGCTTCTGCACCATACAGCAAGACTGGGATGATTAAAGTTTTGTACAGTGTCTCTTTGGTACTTCGCGATAGGGCCTTATTCCGCAACTGCTTTGCTTAGGCCAAACAAACAGCGATTACCAAGTATAATTCTACGTTTGATCTCCGCGCTGATGTCATTTGCAGAATTAACAGCAGTGCCCAGATAAACAAATTCGTTTACCACCTCGAAGTTGTACCTGTCAAATGTCACATTTTGACCAAGTCTACGGTGTGAATCGACTCTATTTGACGACAGTAAATACTTCGTTTTGTCCTCCTTAATGTCAAGACCCATTTTCTCGAAATTAGAGAAGGCACCCGTCACTGCTCGTTTGGTTCTTCCCATAATGTGGATGTCATCTGCATATCCAAGATATTGTGTGGATTTTTGAAAGATGGTGCCACTTGTATTGGCGTTGGTTTTGCGCACCACTCTTTCAAGAACAATATTGAAGCAGCTATATGACAGCGCATCGCCTTGTCGAAGTCCTCTAGTGGTTTCGAATGTTTCGGTCGAGTCTCTTCCAATTTTGACGCAGCAACGAGCATTTTTAGCGTCATCCTGATAAGTCGTATCAGTTTGGTAGAGATACCAAAACTGAACATGGCACGGCATAGTTCGTTCCTGTCTATACTGTCATAAGCTGCTTTAAAATCGATGAAAAGATGGTGTGTTTCGATGTTATGTTCTTAGGTCTTTTCCAGGATTTGGCGCAGAGTTAAAATTTGGTCGATGGTAGATTTTCCAGGCCTGAAGCCACACTGGTAAGGGCCAATTAGTTTGTCATTAAAAGGCTTCAGGCGTTCACATAATACGCTTGACAGGATCAATATCTTTACCGTATTGTAAATTTTTAATTAATGACGGACGTTTATGGGTTGAAACTACACAGATATGGACCTTTTGATCCATAGTTATACAAATTATACCAAATATTGCCCACAAGCTTAAAAAAAATTGCGATTTTCTTTAAGTAGTCCTAAGTAGCTTCGTTCAATTCCATTACCCCTAGAAAGATCTCTAACTGTCTGAGATTATTGCACTAAGAAACAACTACTGTTCTCTTTTTCAAAAATTAAAAAATAATATCCATAATTAATTAAATCATCCGCCAAAAAAAGCTAATTATTTTCTCTAAGGCCAATTAAGTTTAAAATTAATTTATTTTGCCATAATAATTCAAAACAAAAAATATACATAAATATGTTTTTTTTGTTATAAATGCACATTTTAAACATTCTTCTAATCGTTCAGTAAAAATACTAAATAAATAAAAACAATAACATGTGTAATACGTATCGCACATGTGTACATTAAGGTGGCTCATATTTGAATCTCATTTGTAGAATTAGGAAAAAAAAAGTATTAAAAAACTCATAAAAAGTACAAATCTAATTTTTATTTTTATTGTTGAAAAATAAATCAGTTTTTAACAATTTCAAGTTCAATGTTTTTGATCAAAAGAACCTGATCCTACATATTTACCAACTTCCAAATATTTGAAGAGCTTTATAGTAGAAATAAATTAGACTTATACCACAGAGATGCTTGTAACACATTTTTTTTAAACAACCAACTAAATGTTCTTTCACTAAACACTATACATGTGATAAGGTTGACTAAACGTGCAATTACCTTCATTTGCGAACGATCTCATACAAATAAGTTGTAGTTTAGCTTGTTGTCATTAATAATATCTCTTTACACGCATCAATTACAAAGCAGGTGTGCATGTTGTTACAATTTAGAGTTGTGAGCTCAACAAGGTCGCATGCACTGTTAAAGTTCAAGATCGTTATCCAAATTTTAAATCATTTGTTGAACTTAGATCGTGTTAAACAAAAAAATACTTAAAACCTTTTACACTTTATTGAGATACCTATTTCTTGATTTAATTTTGTTTTACCCCAGAGCCTAGAATACAATACAATGGAAATTAGATTTGTTGTTTAATTTATTGACTTTTAGTATGTTTTGTCATTACATTGTTGGGTTACATGCTTTTTAGTAAACAATTCTACTGGACTTTATCATTATAAAATAAAATAAAAAAAAAAACAATAAATGTTACAGTTTAACAATCAACCTGCCAGCGCCCAGCGGTCAGATTTTTAATGGGCTATAAATTTGCATTCAAGATTATTATTTGTTTTCTCCTTAAAAAAACAACAAATAAATCGAAAATAAGTGATGATTTTTTGAACTTCTCTTAACCCTGAGTATGAAACATTAAAATAATAACTTTTTTACGCTTAAAAAATAAGTGAAATGCATTCAGATTGATACAGGAATCAAACAATTTTTGGTTTTAAAGTGAATCTGAAATCAAATGTAAAGATCCTTTTTAAATATTTGTCAACTTCGATGAATTAATGTCTCTTGCAATAAATTAAACGAAACCACATATTCTCCAAGTCGTATTCTTCAATAGCAGGCAAAAACAAGTCGGTTATCATATGACCATAACTCTCCGAATTGACGTTAACATGACATTCGTTCCATCGTCGTTTTCGAAGAAGTAAAGGTCCATTCACACCTCCGGATCAAAGAGTGCACCAAACAGTGACTTTTTGTGGATGTAATGGCCTCTCTTCAATTACTTGAGGACTCTCAAAACCCCAAATACGGCGCCCACCACCCGTTGTTCAAGCACCCATTCACCTGGCTTCAGTTGTTGTGTGAACTGGACTTTGTATTTATGTAGGTGTAGATTCAAATGCAAAATACGCCATAATGTGCCGTAAGACAGTCCTAATTCCTGAGAACGACGAGGAATCGACACATTTGAGTTCTGCAACACTTTCACTTACAGCAGCAATACTTTCAGTGGTAAGAGCGAAACGATGATGCACAGGCCTTACAATATATGTAACCAATCAAGTCTCAGACAAATTTCTTCACAATTTTGCAAATTGCTTGCGTAATTGGACGATTACGTAAACCATAATTTTCTCTTAAAGCACGATATGTGGCTGTGCAGAAACACCATTTTTGTAGTAGGTTTTAACAATTTGTATGCGTTGTGCGATAGTTAAGCGATCCATTTTCGTAAATGTTAGACTTTCAACTGAAAAAACAAAAATTGGTTTAACAAATAAGTTTGACAGGTGTCGAACTCCAGCCCTATAGTTTAGAAACTGCAAAGAGGATAACCCGTTATATACAGTATTCATTTCTCTGTAAGGCGCCAGTTATAGCCAGCGTTGCCACAATGTTACAAGTGTAACAAAAGTGTTACACTTTTCTTAATTTGTTTGTATTTGTTACTATGTTACTTTTTTTTTCTTTTTGTTACGCTTTTTTCTCCAAACTTTTTTTTTCTTTAAAAATTTACTTTATGATTTTTTTAATCAGTGTGAAGTGCGCTTAAACAACATTTCCACCTATTTGTACACCTACGTCCTAAATTGAGTTGAAATCACCTTCATTCGACTCGATCAAACTTGTTCATTTACAGTTTAATCGAAATCTTGCTATCTTTCACTTCAAATTCAAACTCGATCTCTCGATCCAACATATAAACTTGTGTTCCTATTAAAAATAAAAAATTGAGTTCAAGAGCATTCTTTAATTTAAATCATTTTTTCAATTTGTTACATTTTTTTCGCTTTTGTTACGTTTTTTAAAAAAATGTGTTACACTTTCGTGAAGACCAGCGGCAACGCTGGTTATAGCTATCATTGAAATCGATCCGGAAAAAAATTTGAATCGATATTTGACGGTGTTTCTCTTTGATTAGAAATGAAAATTATATACTGATCGATCGGAAATCACACAAAGAATTTTTTTTGAGAAAAAAAAAGTTTAGTTGCACATTTATTTTTTTCTAAAATGTATTTTTCTTTTTTCCGGACGGAAATTCATTTTCCTGAACAGCTGATTCTTTTATGACCAAAAATGGAACAAATTGTTCCAATGATTTGTGTTTCAATTTCACTTAATTCCAATGACATATTTCTGTCAGAAAAAGTTTTTCGGCTGCATTTCAATCAGGAAATTTTTTCCAATGACAGACATTTTTAATGAAAGCTATAAAAGAACTGCCAAAAAAATTCCAATGTTTGTTTTCAATGATGAAAACCAATGATAGCTATAACTGGCGCCTAAAGCTCCAAAATATTAATCAAAATCAATATTCGTGCCTTGGACCTTTAAGACACCCTTTATATATGGAGAAGTGCATTGATTCTATCGCAATGTTCTGGTTTTTGGTTTACACTTGATCTAAAAAGAAAACTCCATAATTCAATTTGGGATCGGTAATAATAAGTTTTTTCTTTTTATTTTCATCTGACAAAACAATCAACCCAAAAAATCCATCCCCCTGATTCTGTTATCAGAGAAGGTGTTGTTGTTCAGACTTCCTCTGTCCTGACGCGTCGCGTCGGTACTATCAAAGATGATTGATTTTTATAGGACACTTATCTTATCTTGCCTCTAGAACCTGTTTTAAGTGTTATTATTATTCTGCTTTTGCATGCATATCAGACCATACACTAATTAAAAAATAAATACATTCAATATATAAAACAACTGTGTTATGTTACGAATAATAATCAGCTCTGGTTAAAAAAAAAACAAAATCAGTCACACCATGTTTAATCTCAAACTCGAAGCCTTTTCATTACGAATTAATTCAATTATTGGTTATTCATCTCCCTTGTCTAGACTTAAACTCGGCTGAACTAAGTATTTAATATGGTTGTACTCGGTATTTGTTTTAGAATTTCTTTATACACATTTGAAAAAGAATAAAAATACAAACAAAAATATGAATTTATCAAAAATAAAAACAAAAACAAAATTCAAAGAGATTACTGCGTAAAATAATTTGTAGCGATTTCTTTTTTATCACATTCCATAATCAGCATCATTCTAATTATGCCAACGACCTACAAAAAACGATGTTATGAAAACAAAAGCTTTTATTTATGTAGTCACACTATAAACAAAAATAGCTTTAATTTGTTTTGTTTGATACAAAATTTAAAACAAATACAAATGATTTTGTTTTTTTTTTTATTTACAGCTAAAAGGAATACACCTGCGCTACGAATTTCTCTTGGGCATCAAAAACCCAAATCATCGCGACTTCTTTCATACGGGCGACAACGGTGATTTATCCAAAATCACTCATAAGTTGATCGAAGTACTGTTGCCGCTACAATAGAGTGCCTCTTGTTGGCCAAACAGAATGTCAGCTGATTCGCCGAGGCGCAGTGCGCGCGGTATACCAGCCATAGTCCCCCCACAAGTGGTTAGCGATCGCTCAATAATAGACTCGGTAGCTGGATTTATAAATGATGTGACACTTAACAATCAGCCACAATGTGATCCCAAGGACACAATAACTTGGGCTCGATTCGAGACTGCGGCCGATATAAGTGACACACGTTTTTGTGATGATTGGGAGTTGGAAGGAAATGTTGCCCCACCTTTGCTTCTTATTCTTGGCTATGGTCAGGGTGTTCAAGTTTGGGCCATACCTGCAAACGGTGAAGCTGTGGAGGTGCTCTCTTGGCGTCATGGTATAGTATCGGCATTGAGAGTGCTTCCCACACCTAGCTATGCTGATAATGGTCGTGCTGATGAACCCATCGACGCTTATGCCGATAAACGGCCACTTATGGCGCTCTGTGATGGCACTACACCCGCCGGCAGTAATCCGCAATTTTGTGCTGTGAATTTTGTCTCTCTTAAAACTGGCGCCCAAGTCAAGACGATTAAGTTCAAGAATCCGGTGTTGGACATTTTAGCAAATCGTTCATCGATTGTGATAACATTTCACGAACGCATTGCCGTCTTTGATTCACGTAGTCTCGAAGACCGTCTATCAGTTACCACATGCTTCCCCAGCCCAGGGTGAGTTTAAAAATTGTATTTAAGAATTATTATCTTAAATAAGAGTCGGTCTTTTTTTAGAATAAATCCGAATCCTGTAGCTTTGGGCACTCGCTGGATGGCATATTCTGAAAACAAGCTCCTGCATTCTAAGCGAAGTGGTGGTGGCTGCGATGGTGATGGTGTCGCCAGTTATACCGCCACAGTTTTAAATGCAGCAAAAAGTTTTGGTAAAGGTCTACGTGAGCTTGGTGAACAAGTGGCAGCCGGATTAACTGGAACAACTGGCTCTGGGGGTAGTTCGAAGAGCAGTAGCTTTGATTCGGCTACTGGAGATGTGCGCCAAGGTGGTGTCGTTACTATTTTAGATATAAAGGTGCGTAACAAAGGTTTATTGTAATTTATATGAAAAAAGTTAATTAAAACGTTTTAAATATGATAGCACCCAATTAAAGATGTAAGCCCAACAAGTGGGACTCCTATATCTATAAATGGAAGTGATCCCATTGTCGCTCACTTTATTGCTCATTCAGAAGCAGTTGTGGCAATGGAATTTGACAATTCAGGAATGATGCTACTTACAGCGGATAAACGCGGTCATGATTTCCATCTATTTCGCATTCAACCACATCCTGTTGGTTCAAGTTTGGCTGCTGTACATCATATTTATGTCCTACACCGTGGAGACACTAGTGCTAAAGTACAGAACATAACCTTCTCGTTGGATAGTCGCTGGGTTGCTGTGTCAACTTTGCGTGGTACGACTCACGTTTTCCCGGTAACTCCGTACGGTGGCCCAGCTGGAGTCCGTACTCATACTAGCCTTCATGTGGTGAATAAGCTATCACGGTTCCATCGTTCTGCTGGACTCACTGCAGACGGCCGTTCGAGCAGCCCCATATCCCATTCCGATAGCACAAACTTTAGCCAAATTCTGATGCCCTATCACAATCCGACTATGCCGCCTTTCCCAAGGCCAACAGTTGTGCTTCCCTTGGCCCAGCTGCGACAACCCTTTGCTCTGGGTTCTCCACCTGGATCGGCTGTGCCTACATCATACGGTAAGACATCCAATACACGCCAGCGATTGTCCTCCTTATCCGATGATAATGGCAAGCCGCTAAGCGTTTGTGCAGTTTTTGCAAAATCTCGATCCTGGCTTCTGGATCCACCAAATGCGGCGAGGGAAGCGCCACATAAAATTCAACGTAAAGCAGTTGACTCACTGTTCGTAATGGCCGGACACGGTGCACTGATACAATACGATTTGGATACAAAACTTGCCACAAGTACGTAAAATCTTCAAAGTTAAACAAAAACTTGTTTTTTTTTTTATAACCTATTAAATTAAATTTAGATGTTGCCAAAGAGAAAATATGTGATGATACTCCCATCGAGCTTGAAGTAGAAGCCAAGGCTCAATGGAATCTTTCCCGAAAAGATGGATCTCCAGAAATTATGCCACCACTTTCTATCGAAAACTGGCTGCTTAAGGATAAGAATTCTTGCATGCTTATCGATAGTACTAGACAATATGATGATAGTGACGATCGCAGTGACAGTTGGTTATCACAAGTAGAAATTATAACTCATGCCGGACCTCATCGACGACTATGGATGGGACCGCAATTTGTATTCAAAACTTACAACACACCTAGCGGGTACATTTTTGGATTTTATTTTGAAAATACTCGTATCATGCAAATTTTAATTCTCCCCTTTTTTTTATTTGTATTTTTAACTACAGGTCAAATTTGAGTCATATTGATGTTGAGGCTGTTGAAATTGGTGTTAGTTCTGGACCAAGCTCGACAAGCCGTCCCGAACGCTCAAGTCCTCTTAATATGCCACTAACTGCAACTGGTCGCTCGGCAGTACCAGTTCTCATCGAATCTGGTTCATACAGTAAGTTCATCATAAATTGTTCTGGACAATAATATGCAAATAATTTACTGACTGTATGATTTGGCATCTAAATAGGTAGCATTGAGCAAAGCCCCAAGCTAATGGATCGTTTTCGTCATGAACACATGAATTCGGATTTCTCTGTTGCACATGGCGATAATCGCCTAAAAGAGGATCTAGCTGATGCAATGCGTGAATCACCATCGGTTTCGCATAAAGATTCAGGTAAATAAATATGTATCCAATTCTTTTTGGATTTTTTCAAATGCAAAATGTATGTAATGTAGATAGTTTTTCTTTTTGTTAGCTTTGTTTTGAATATTTTTGTTCAGTTTTTTCTTTTAATATTTATACATAGAAATATTTTCTGTTTGGGCTTTAATAATAATGTTGTTTTTATTTCTAATACATTTTTATTGATGTAGTAGTAATTAGTGGAATCTTTCAATTAAGTTTAAAAGAAAAAAATACAGTTAAAACGTGTATAGTTCTGAAAATAATGCTTAAATAATTTTATGCAAAACTCATTGTTATTTATGATGTTTGCACCTCACCGGAAATAAGATGCCACACCTAAATGATTGCTTTTCTTTGTTTTCCAATCTTATTACTCCAAAACTGTCCGTCCAACTAGATTCATGCCAGATGAATTATCTGGCGAAGAAAGCAGTAAAACATTTCTATAAGTTTTTGTTTAAATTTACAATACGACGTTATAATCAGAAGTCTTATTGTAGAAGAATAAATGCATTTTTCATTAATCAGAGAATGGAGTTTTACTTGCGAATGTTGTCTTTAGTTCCCTTAATCCTGTTTTCGGTGCAAAAACACTATTTTTATTGTTTAATTTTTAACAATTTGAACACTAATAACGACTTCTGATTAATCCAAATGCTTTCATTGTATTTTTTTTTTTTTTTTGAAAGGAGACTAAAGAATATTTTGCTATTATTTAATTAATTGTCTAGGATCCATGATTGTACAAAAAATGTGTTTATTTAAAACAAAAAAATGAGTTTAGTTCTTTTGTTTTTTGCTTACGGAATTTACCAATATTTTGTATTTATTGATCCTTTTCTTCTTAAGAGATTATTTTGGTTATAACAATTTTATTTAGATGTTAGTATTAAGAATTTCAGCAAGAGAATGATTAGGCTAGAATTTTAAAGTATTTATCGATTCACATTCGTTTTGAATATGTGCTTATCGTAGTAAGCTGGTAGTATTGAACCAGGTTTATCATATTCGTGCAGTGCGGCTAAAGAAAGAACCGCTGTAACAATACGTCAGAAATTTGGCTCAAAGGTAAACTGATAAGCATTTCTAGAAGTACGAGTGAGGTTAATTTTTTTGAAGAGACGAATGCTTGAAATGCAGGAAGGTAGCCTATTTATACAAATCACGGTCAAAAAATTATAGACATTTAACATTGGGCTGTGTTAAAACGTTCGACAATGGTTGGCTATTATTTTCAACGCTTTTTTTTTTAATTCTATCCACCTTTTGGAAGAATAAAAAATCTTACCTGAATTCGTCACATCATTTTTTTTCAAAGGGCGATTTACAGTTTAACTTCCTCTGTTTCGATGATCTTCTCAAACCTAAGGTTCAATACCTACTGACATTTTGGATGGTCAATAAAAGATCTGAAATTTAAAAAGAAAATATTCTAAACGACACTTATGGTATTATTGACCTCAAAAGTAAACCTCGTTAGTTTAAAATTGCAAATTTTGACAAAAAAAAAAAACGAGATTTCCGGATTTAAATATTTATATTTGTGTATCAATTTCGAACTTTTGGACCTATGGAGTTACTTTCATATTGCCTTTAGTTGGTGCCAAACTATGCTACATAATGGAATGACAATCAAGAACATTGTCTAGACATTTTGTGATGTGAAGTTACGAGGTCTGCTTACGAGGGCAACGTGGTGTGATCGTTCAGATTTTACCATATAGCATGTTATGTTTTCCTTGTATTGGCTTTTTTCACTTATACAGGTAACTCTGAGTTCAACTCAAGTTTGTACAAGATGATTGTGAAATAGTATTACAAATTCACAGGAAATTAGTTTGAAAAAATGGTAGTTTATTCGTGTTATGAAGAAGAAGAAGAATCATGAAGAATTAAATACCAGCCATACTGGTACCCTATTAAAGTTTTTTTAGGAATTAATGATTAAAAATGAAGGTACATGAATGTCTTTTAAAATGTATGCGCTTATAAGTAATTACATTAACAAATGCATTTTATGATCAGAATTGATATAATTTGTTCAGAAAAACGTTTTTTTTTTTTGTTCAATTTATAAATAAACTTAAAAATATCTACATGTTCTACATACAAGCATACATACATACATATATATATATACATATATTAGTATTAACACTAGTATCGGATAAAAAAAACTAACCTATGAGCTTTTGCATGTTTATATTTTAACCTTTTTATTTCTATTGGTGATCTAAAATATATAAATGCTTTTCATACAAAATAATCTGCCCTGTATAAAATATATATTTATCCTTTCATTACCTACAAAAATAATATATACATATATTAGACCTAAGTATTGTGAATTAAAAAAGAAATCAAATTTCATTAACAAAAACGAAAATAATGAAAATGAACATCAGGACATTTTTGATATTGCTTTGATGTGTAGCATATTATAAACAAATTAAAAAGAATGGGGATTATCGTAAAATAAAATTCTTGAAAATTGTTTTTATCAACAAAATTTGGAACCGTTAATAATTTTGCACTGTTGCTTATAAGCTTAAGTTTATCCTTATGGAATGACAGCCTAGCAGAAACCTAATTCGTGATATAAATAGGTTCATGGGATACTTCTAATAGTGATTTGAATTTTGGAAGACGGAAATTGTATTCATGGTAATCCCCAATAGTAACTTTGCTTAAAATTTTAGTCACCAGAAAAAATAAAAAAAGAAGATTTGGCCTCTCGTTGGAGTTTTTTTTTTTGAAGAACATAGCACAGAAGAAGATAAATACCAAGTTCCTGATTCAAATAATAATAATACAAATAATTATTATGTATTTAAACATCTAATCTGAAAATTTAAAAAAGTTATACCTTAACCACCACAAAAGCCATTAAACGAAATATCATCTTTTTTATTTGTTAATATAAGCTTAAGTAGAATAGGTAGCCAATCCAGAAACAAAAATATTTTAAAATGATATCAGCTTATTAACCAATGCAACGTTAGAATTGGGTACCAAAATATCCTTTGATTAGATGCATAAGTCCTTTATAGGATTTGAGAAGTTTGTTTGACAGCTAAATTAACATGGATGATGCCTTATGTTTATACTGAAATTTGATTTCGTTTTTTATTTTTTTTTTATTTCTTAGTCATGTAATACTTAGAAGCTCAAGATATTTTACTAAAAATTGTCGTACATTTTGCCATCACCACTTCACCACCAACCACAGTCAACTATTTTTTAAGCATTAGATCGAATCTTTTTCTCTGTCTCTCTCTCTCTCTCTATCCAAATACTGCGTTTTTGAATTCTCTAAACCAAGGACATTCTGTCGCCAACAAAATAAAGACAAAAAGAAAAGAAACACAAAAAAGAGAAGAAAAAAAGCCAACGGCAGGTGTTAACGGTTTCTTTTTTATATTTTTTAGCTAATAAAATTAATAAAAATTTGTACATTTTTGTATTTAACAATAAATCTATCACTCAAAAAATTTACATTTTTTGTATGTAAAACAATAAAATATTTAAAATATTCCGTTACTTCTTTTAAAATGCAAAACTCACCTCTGTTTATCTTTTCATCAATAATTAAAAAAGAGTTGTTTCCGCTGCAAAAAGACTATCGTAGCATGATTCGGCTTTTTCTTTGTTCATTATCACGCATTTTAGTTTTGAAATTCAAATAAAAGTTGAAAATTGTTTGCGAACTTACATTTTTATTCTTTGCTTTTTGGTTGCATCTGATTTGTTTTTAGAATTGTTTAAGCATTATTTTTTTGTTGTTGCTTTCTTTGCAATAATTTTTTGTAAAAATTAAAAACTTTTAAAAAATGTCACGAACAAAAGAAAATAACACACTGCCTTTGGCTTTTCTCTTTTTTTCTTCTTCTTCTCTTTCTCTCTCTCTCCCTATCAATGTCTATTAAAGGTGGTCAGCCTCAACGACGTAGACTTTCTGCCGCGGGCTCAAGTCGGGCAACTACATCCCCATCGTCTTCCCCGAAACCAAGAAGTGGTAGTGGTGGTGTTTCTTCAGCAAGTTCTACTTCTTCGTCGTCAGCTGTAACATTGGTTGGTGGTTGTGGTGACGCTGGCGAATTTACTTCAAAATATGAATCGCTTGAATCCTTAATCCAGCAGCAGCAACAACAGAGTCATATTAAGGCAATGTCTATTGAGAAAGTAGTCAATCCATTGGGCACTGTAACAACAATTACGGGTAGTTGTGACAGTGATTTGGATACAGATGATGTTTTGAAAAATGTTAGTGCTCAAAGTTATGTTATCCATGAGAATTGTGATGAATCCCTATTTCGTCCGGTTGTGGCAATATTTTGTGATGAAAATATTTGCTTAGACGCAGAGCAATTTGATGAGGATAGTGAATACACCAAACCCCCAGAGGCAATTGGGAATAAGTTAATCGTCCCGGTTATAGAAAAAGCCGTTGATTTGGAATTAACGAAGAAGGAATCATTGAAAAACCGAGGCAGGAGGCAACAGAAACAACTTATTCAACAGGTGAAGGAAGAGTCAGACGATGAGGTAGTTAAATTTAATATCGCAGATGTAAAACGTAAGCAGAAAATTGAAAAGAAAAAACAAAGAGTTGAAGAACAAGAGGATAAGACAATTAATAAAAACCCTCTAACCAAGGCCGGCATTGAAAGTGATCCATCGACGTCTTCAAGCTCTAAATCGAAATTGAAAATACAACCCGAGGATGAAGCAGCAAAGTTAAAAGCATCTAGCACGTCGTTAGCCAAGACAAATAAAAGTATTAAAGTCAATGAAAAGGAAGAAGTATCAGAAGATCTTTCTGGTTTGGAAAGACATTTGGATCACTTTGAGATTAAATCAACATCGGACAAAGATTCGAAACTAAAATCAACGAAATCTCGTAAAAGTGTTGAGAGGGATCCTTTATCCGATGAAGTTAACAATAAGAAAAAGTTTTCGGATAATGAAGTCGCGAAAACCAGAAAAAGTTTAGAAAAAGACATAGTATCCGATGAAGTTGACTGTAATAAAAAGTCTCCTTCCGATAAAGGTGCTTCGGATAAAGCTGAAAAGTCGAAAACACTTAAAAGCCGAAAAAGCCTAGAGAAGGAGATTCTTCCAGTTGATGACACACAAAATGGTTCAGTAGTTCATGAAAAGAAGTCATCGGCTAAAAACTTAAAACCTAAAATAATAAAGTTGTCAGAGTCCACAAACCCTTTATCCGAAGAAGATCTTAGTAAATCGAGTAGCTTGGATAATATTCCGAAAGTTGGTGTAAAATCAAAAATATCTAAGGGACGAAAAAGCCCTGAAAAGGACGTTGAAAGTAGTTCTGATAGTCAAACATCTTCAGTTATAGAATCAGTAAAGTCTTCAAAATCACAAACGAGTGTAGAAAATGAAGTTACAAAATCACGCAAAATTTTAGAAAAGGATTTAATTTCCGATGAATTAAATACTTTGGAAACTCATTTTGATGATGATGAAAAATCTAAAACTGTTGAAAAGAACGAAACAAAATCAAAAACCTCCAAAATACGTAAGAGTGTAGAAAGAGATGTGAAAACTCCAGAAAAATCAATCGAAAATAATTCTAAAAATTGCAATAGTAGAAAATCTTCAGTCGTTGAAATGCCGGTAGCAGAAGAAGAAGCATCAACTAAAAAGTCAAAGAAAAATCGCAAAAGTGAAGAGAAGGAAATAGTTGTTATTCCAAAATCAAGCTCTACAGAAGAAGAACAAGAAGACCGAACCCAAAAGACAAAAAAAGAACGAGCAAGTGAAGACAAACAAACTGAAGAAATTCGTAGAACATCGTTGGATAGAGAACAAAAATTAAAGAAGAAGGATTCTATCGAAGAAGTGACTGTTAAAAATCAAGTCAAATCCCAAAAATCAAGCAAATCAAAAAAGTCCACAGAAGATGAATCTGTAAATGCATCACTTATTCTTAGCAGTCCACTGCAACCCGAAGATTTTGAAGATGAAAAACCAATTGAATTTAAGAGAATGACAGCGGCAAACTCGAATAAGATTTTGAATAAAAATTCAAAACCTGATAAACCAATTCAAGCCAAGTCAGATTCTAAAGCAAAATCAACATCTCAAGAAAGCAAATCTGACACTTTGGCCGATGCAAAAGATTTATCCGATGTTGCAACAAACAAAAAGAAAAGTCGAGGCGAGTTGATAAAAAAATCCAGCCAAGATATAAAAACCGAAGAGGTACCATTAGCCGTCGAGTTATCGAATGCATCTGATTTGGCCGATAGCTTGCTTGATTTTCATCAAGATAAAACAGAAGATGTGAAAAGTTCCTCAGTAGATGCGGATAAATTAAAAAAGAGAACCGATGAAAATGAGGATTGCAAAGTGTTACCTGAGTCTGATATAAAAATTGTTCGAGACAAATCTTCACCTGTCCATGTTACTGTATCCGAAAAAGAATCAAAGAAAACTTCGAAAAAATCTAGACCAGATAAAGTTGCAACTCCTCCGTCAGAGATGTCGGGCTTATCAGATAATATAGTCAAACCAAAAGATACAATTATAAATGTCGAAGACAAACAAGTCGATACTATGATAACAAAAAAATCTTCTCTAGAAAAAACAACTATAAAATCGGGGAAAAAGGTGACAAGGGAGAAAGATACAAATAAACCAGACAAAATATCCGAACAAAAAAGAAGACAATCCGACGAATCGGTACCTTCTCGCAGTAACAGCGTGGTTTCTGTTAAAACTGATAAGCTTCTAGAGCTTTCTGCTTTGCCAGCAAAGCCAGAAGATGAAATCACAACAAAAACAGAACCAGATTTCCTTAGTGAGTTAGCCGATAGCCAGAAAGCTATTAAATCAAAAAATTCAGCCGAGGGTAACAGCAAAATCTTGAAAGACTCCCCAGAAAAAACATTAGGCTCCCCATTGAAATTTGTCGATACATATGACGATAACTTCATAGCCCCAGCAATTCCTTTGAAAAAGGACAAGTCCAAGAAGAAACAAACTTCGGTTAAGGCTGCTGTTGAAAAACCCGCAGATAAATTAGATTCAGCTTTTAAATCTTGTGATGAAATTCAGTTCTTTGATGCCTTTCTCCAAGAAGGTGCTGCAAATGCTTCTGTGGAAGCTGCAACACCATGGAAACCCATTGTCAAGGTGGAGGAAAAAATAAAACTACTAGGTAATGATTTTCCCTCACTTGGCAAAGCAATGAAAACTAAAAAATCTCAAAGTCCACCCAAGGAAAAAACAGAATTGCCTCCATTCACTATCGACATCCGGGACGAGAAGAAGGACAATAAAAACTCCATTAAAATGAAAACTAAAATCCTGGACGACATACCACTCTTGCAACCACTGGAAGAACTTCCAATTGATTTCCTGCCACCCCTTGCATCACTAGAACCCTTGGAAGGAACCGATGAAAATATCAGCCTCATAAATTTTGAAAGCCCTTTGCAAGAGGCTTCGAAACCAATAAAACCAGAAGCTGAAGTCGAAAAAGTAGCGTCGTCACCACAATTCCCAAAAGGATTCCCAGCTGATAATATAATTTTTGCATTATGCGGAAGTTTGCATTATGAAAACGAAAATTCAGGAAAGCCAGTCGACTCGCCACTGACTTTGTCCTTTTCCGATTCGACCGCTCACACCACGGCGGAATATAAAAGTTTGACCGAGAACGACGATCAATATTTAAGTTTGGAGCAGAGCTCCCAAGAAAATAACCCTTCAACGTCGTCGTCCACGTGCGAGGATGTTACCGAAGCCGCCTACTCATCAGGTGGCGGCGGCGGTGACGGTGGCGGTGAATGTAGCGAGAACATCAATCCTGCCACCGGAAAAACAAAGAACAAGCAGCGCCGCAAGAAACAACTCATCACTGCCGCTCAAGACGATGACGAAGAACTACGTCCGTTAATAAGCAAGAATGACGATGTTAATCTGATGACCTGCAGCATGACCAAAACCAAAACATCGGATATTACTTCAGTGCATAAAACAAAGCCACTGCCAACGTCAGACGACAACAACCAGGTAAATAGCGATTCTTCATCTAGTGATCAAGCGATGACATCAGAAGACACCGATGGCCAAACAAGTTTGACCAAAACATCAGGTAAGTGCTTGGTGGATGAGTTGGATAAATCTGCCGAAGATGAAGCCGATATGGCTGGAACTTCTTCTATCCACCAATCCACACAGCAAGCCCAATCGCAGCAACAACAACAACAGCCTAGTTCGTCAAAAAAGAAATTGAAACGTCGCAAGAGATAAGAATTAGTGATTTGTTTGATTTGTATTTTTTGCCTAATTACATACTATTTGTATTTTATTCTTTTTTCTAGATCCATGGAATGAGTAAGTAAATTGCTTAAAAATGTTAAATGCCACTAGCTGCATCTAATTCGCATTTTTGTTTTACTCGCAAATTTTTCAAATTTGTACTCGTTTCGGATCTTATATTAAAAAAACAAAAAATATTGTGTGAATAATTTCATTTCCCTTTTAACTAACAAAGTCTATTTGGCTCTTCCTGCTTAAAGACACAATGTTATGTACTTTAGAACGGCTCTTAATCTGGTATTAGGAATCGCTTCTGCTGAAACAAATTGATTTAAAACCATTAATTAGGTAAATTATAAGCCCTTTAATAAAACTTTCAATGTTCTCTTAAATTCTCTTTTAATCATTACAAAACAAAAATTTGTAAATTTCCTTTAAATGTCAAAATTTGTTCTTCTTTAACGTATACGTTTTATTTTTAAACTTGTGTTACCATAAAAATCTTCTAGTATTAATATTTTCGGATTTTTTTCCCCTCTACTATTTTTAACATCACACAATATAAAAATACAATTCAAACAAATCATGCTTTGGAGACAAAAAAATATTATTTTTATCACTTTAATATATATTCATATTTATCAATAACAAAAAAAAAAAAAAATATTTTTGCTAAATTATTGGATAACAAAACTCGTAAACAATTTGTTGTTCAACTTGTTAACGTGTGTCAATATGTTTTTAATTATTTTGTTCTGCTTTAACAGTTTGCATAAATAATATATCATAATAAAACTTAAAAAAAAAAAATTAAAAAAATAAATATAAAATATTAAAAGTAAACAAAAAAAACTAATAACATTAAAAAATAAAATAAAAAATTATATATTTAAACGCCTTTGATCACGAAATAAAGAAACGTATATTTACAAATAAAAAATTAAAAAAAAAAAACATTATAAATATTATTTACCATAACAATGTGTATATTTAGGTATTAATATGGTTGTTGTTGCAGAAATAAGGATATTATATTGCTATAGTTAAATTTTACAAGTATTTTACAATTACTTAAAAATTACTCTCTTTTTTTGCTAGTAATTTAATTTTAAATTATTATAATTTTTCTCTTTTATAAAAATAGAATATTCAATATTGGTGTTTATTTATTTTGTAATTTATAAAAAAAAACATTTATTTATTCTATATTTTACTTTTTGTTTAATTTTTTATTTTCTTTATTTAAATAAAAAATGTGATTATGTGACCGCATATCAAAGACAAAATATGGCAATTATTAGTTATTACTTTATAAAAGAAAACTCACTTGATCACAAACAAAAAAAAAAAAACATATTTAATCTACTTATAATTTAAAATTTACTCATTATTTTTATAGGAATATATTATTATTTACAATGTTTAGCTTGAATGTTTGGATGAGAAATTACTACAAAATAATGCTTGTGAACAATAATTCATAATTTTAATTTGATTAAGTAATTTATAAAGTTGTTAATGTTCAGCTATCAAACATTTTTTTAAAAAATCCTAAAAAATAAATAAAATCTTTAACAAATATAAAATGTAAAAAAAAACAGTATTTACGATAAAAAATGATAACATAACAGAAACGCATAAAGTGTATTAAAAAAAATTGTATAGGTATCTTAATATTAAGTTAATTCAAAATTAAAAACAAAAAAAAATGTAACCAGAAAAAAATATGTAAAAAAAAATAAAAATAAAAAAAAAAACGTTACGGAAAATCATGTATAATTTTATTTAGAAATTTGATTCTATTGGTGTGTCCTAATAATAAATTATAAAATTGAACAGCGATTCCATAACTGATATCTTTTCGGAAATTACACTTAAGACTGGCTGTAGTTTTTTTCTCAATACAGTTTTATACAAAGAGTCATAATTATCAATCGTTAAAAGAAATTGGGGCATCATTTCGTAAAACGATTGTCGTCAGACGGTAGCGTTTCGACGATAGTCTCACTTCACGTAAGAAGATAATCGTCAAAGTGATATCGTCATAACGATAGCGTCAGCAAGATAGGTAAATAGGTATCGTCTGTCATTAATCTCCAAATGTTAACTAAGCAAATTGAAGTAAAAATGTTTTGGCGTAATTTCATTTTGTTACACATTATAAATGAAAACTAAAAAACGAACAATTAATACTGCTACGAACAAAAATTAAGAGATGAATCAGACCGTCTATCTCTTTTACCCAATATGTAACCATTTTTTTTATATAGAATTCATAAATATGTGCATAAGTAATCCTTCTTACTTATTGTTCTAAATTAATTTCAACAATTATAGATTTGTTTAACTTTTTTGAGTTTCTAAAGAAGCCTTTATAATGATACTGAAAACGATAAACTTGACACACGGTTGTCGATCTGCATATATACCTCCAATATTAAGCAGTAACTCTTAAGTCTTTGGGTGGCGAAGAGTACCAATGGTTGACAGGCAACGATTTTTGGCTTGGTTTTGCACAAGCACATTAACCCAAATAGTTTCGAAAACAACAAATATGGAAGCGAAGTTATGTCCCTTGTGGATAAAATGGAGTCTTTCTAGGGAAAGTCGGAAAAAAGCAATGGTTTTATTAAAAATATTACAAATATTTTTTTTTCTCATAGACGGAACTGGGTTTATAATTTACTATATTATAAGACATAAATAGCTAACATTTTGAAATTCTGACTATGACGTCGGCGCTCGGCGGCAAAAAATAAAAACACAAAATAGTTGGTATGTTTGGTAACAGGAAATTTCTTGCAAATTTTCACAATTTCCCATAGATACCTTTGACAATTAATTGTATCTGAAGATTGTATGCGTTAAATCAAAGATAAAGAATAAAACAAAAAAAGTTTCCAAATTTCTCTTACGAAACAAATATCACAATAAAAGAGGCTGGGATGTGGCCAACACTGAGAACTTCATATCCCGTCCACCGGTTTGTCTTGTTTAAAAAGTTTTTAGGTTTTCCTGTTTTGTACAGTTGTCAGTTTCATTGTTCTAAGAAATTTTAAAATTACCAACAATATTTTGCATATAATGAAATAGTTTGATTTAAAAATCTATTTTTGTTAACGAGATTTTTAGTCGAAAACCAAGTTTTACCAATTAGAGTAGTATTTGCATACTATTTTTTGTAGATTTTTTATGAAAAAACTGACTGTTAGATTTTTTTTTTTTAAATTTTTTTGAATGTGGAAAAAAATATTTTCTGTGAGATAAAATTAGTTTGAAGCCAATATTTTTAATTTTTGTTTTAGTATTGTTTTTTTTTTCGGTTTTTATTCAAAAAAAATTTGATTTTTCTCAAAATTTTACCAGATGTCAAAAACGTTATTCTTCGTTGCATACAATTATTTCGGAGATAAAATAATTTGTGTTCGTAAAATATTCGAGGGGGCCGTTCATAAAATACGTTCGCACACAAGGCGGGGGAAGGGCTCTTGCTGAGTGTGACAAGGTGTGACAAGGAGGGACGGGGGGTCTATGGTAAAGTGACGTTCGCCATTTATTAAAACATTTTCAATTAGTATTTCTTTTGAATATTTTTCTTTTTAAGTTTTCATCATGGTAGAGCCATTTTTTTTTAATTTTTTTTTATTATTTTATTATAAAAACTAAATAAATATTTAAATTCTCAAAATTTGTGTAGTATCATTTGAAATTTATCATATTCAGGGGGGGGGGCTTCGTTTTTGTGACGAAATATTTCTAGGGGGGTCACAGAAAGCGTGACACAACGTGACAATGGGGGGAGGGGGTCAGAAAAAGCTGGTTTTAGCGTGACGTATTTTATGAACGGCCCCGAGGCAAAAATAATTTTTTTTTTCAGTTTTTTTTTTTATTTATAAAAAACCGTTAATTGGACTGGTTTGGTATCACGTCACAATATATAATATAAAATTTAATTCAAGTCGCTAGCATTATTGGTTCGTCAGATATTTTGGGTTAACCAAAATTGTCACCTTTTTTTTAAATTGGTATGGTAAAAAAAACACCGACTCAATTTTGTTAAAGAGTCCTATCTACATCTTTCTGCATTATACAGATAATTATGCAGAAAGATGCAGAAAGGACTCTTTATAACAACATTTATTTGGAGTCGATATCTCTACTGGTTCTTGAGCTATAAACGACGAAAAAAACTTCCCGTACGGACGTACGTACACCCCCACGCACAGACATCTCTCTAAAAATCTTTTACTAAGACTTTTTGGACCTTGAAACGTCGAGAAATATCGGAATTTTCAATTCGACAAATCGGAAAGAAAGCTATGGAAAGTTAATAAGCGTCAGAAAAAAATACACCTATGACTTTAAATTTAGATTTTGGTATTTTGTTATTAGTTCTTCTGTTGCTAAATATAATTTGATTTCAATTAAGCTTTTAAATTTGTATTAAAAAAAATAAGCTTGCATTCATCAAATACTAAAAAGCAAAAAAACTTAAAATTGCAATTTGAAAATGAAAAAAAAAAATCATCATCATTCATTTCAAAATTCCACGCACTAACACCCGTTTTATACCATTTTTCTTTCTCCTTCTTAATTTTTGTTTTTTTTTTGTTTTCAAAACCAAAAGTTTGCGTTTGATTTCGTTTTTAGGAAAAATTCAGGTTCTTCAACATCATCACATAACAGAAGGTGGTGGCACCCAATCTTTGGATCACATCGATGGAGGAGATCTCAGCTCGAGTAGTCTTAGTTCTGGTAGCCGTGCCTCATTGGACCCACCGTCATCATCTCCAACGATGAGCATAACTGGTGATAACTTAATGCATTTTCCAGCCGATTCAAGTAATTCGTTATAAAACACAAACAAAAATTATATATTCTTAAATAAATAAACTAATATAGTTTTATTTTAAACTAATAAAAGAAATTTAAAACAAAAAACAACTAAATTAGAAGAAAGAATCCTTAAAAAATAAAAAAAAAATAATGTATATGCATGTTTTAAACTTATATTTAAATTTAAGCATACATTCTACCTATAATCATTGCATAAATACAATAAAATATATGTATAAGTGTGTATGTTTTTGTTATTTAAAAAATAAACATTGCGTACACATATAGATTAAACATACCTACATAAATTGCTATCAAATGATCAAATTTCTTCAAAATTTCGAATCTAAACAAAAATTTGATCTTGAAATTTAATTATTGAAACAAAACAAACACACATAACACACAAATTCCTTAAGGGCATATTTTATTGATGAAAAAGGAGATCTTATAAATTGTCTCGGCTATGAAGTTTTTTCTTCAATTAAGTACGATATTTAAAAAACAAAATTATAGTTTTTACTAAAAAGTGTTGCCAGGTACCGAGTACATTTTAAGATTATTTTTGTTATATTTCGTATAAGGTTTATTGTTAGTTTTTACGACTTTCACGTGTCTAGTCTATTTGTAAGTTATATTATTTGATTTATTTTATAATTTTGTTTAACGATTGATTTTTCATTGTTTCATGTTGCATGTCTAACAAAAACAAATTATAATTTGTGAATTGGTTGTCTTCCTTGAAAAAAATTTAAATTGCTCAAAATTTAATACAAAACAAAAAATGTATGTAATGAACTACAATAAATAAGCAAATCAAAATTTATTTCTCAGTTTGTAATTTTATATCCAAATGTAAGTAAATTAAATTGAAACTAAATTCAAAACATGTACGCATATTAATCTCTTCTCTAAGCTGATGTTTTTAACTGGCTTAATTATTGTGCCAAATGAATTACTGTTTAACAGAAAAATAATGAAATTTTTGAAAACGCAATTGGTTGAAATATATGTACGCTGCACAATATTTGTAGGTATATCATAACACGTATAAAAATGAACATACAGAAAATATAAGAACATACTTCCATGTTACTTGATCTTGGTTGCTTTTTGTCTGCTACATTTTTTCAACATAGAGACTTGTTTCCTAAAAATATAAAATTTTGAATAAAATTCTTTGAACCAAATTGATGATATTAATTTTGTAACTAAAAAACTCTCTTCTTTCCTTCGCTTATCTTTAGCGAAATTATCAACGTTCAGTTATTCCCAAACAATTAATAATCCGCTTAATGGAAAGTATCTAAAATATAAGTGGAGACTTCTCCAAATAATCTTCTGCTTATTGATAAGCTTTTCAATAAGCAGAAGTTTATTTGGAGAAGCAAAAACTTTAAAATTTAAACAATAGTGTCATTCTCCCAATTAAATTATTTTTTATTTTAATATTGTAGAGAATAAGATGTTGTTTAAAATTTATAGCAAAATGTGTTTCCTGGATCAAGATATGTGGATTTAAATAATATAAAAAAATAAAATTATTAATTTTTAAATATGCTTAATATTTGAGATTCGTATGCAAATTATATATAAATGTATACCTAACTTTATCGACAAAAAATCATAAATACATATTGTATCTACATATATTCTAGTTCACTTAACAAATACATACCTTGGTCTTGTCTAAAGAAATAAAAATCATCAACCCCATATCTTAAAAAACAAACAAAAGGTAGTAACAAAAAAAAAAATAACAAAAGAACAATAAAATCAAAAAAAAAAACATTCAATAGGTGCTCCTTAATTATTATTAAACAAATTAACGTTTAAATGGCCTTTTTAATATTAAAATCTATTTCATATTTATATTTCTAGTAAAAGAAAAAACTCACACATTTATTTCTTGTAAATTACAAAAATTCAAATTAAAGTTGGAAAAAAAAAGTATGAAAGAAAATTTTAAAGAAAGTAAAACAAAAAATAAACCTCAGCTGAATGCCGTGATATGTTAACTCAAAAGAAAAAAAAATATTTGATAAATATTTGATATATTCAAAATATGGTGATATAATTTCTTGTTAAAATTACAATTTTTTGTTAGCTTCAATAACTTCTCTTTCATCTAAACTGTTTTTTTATTTAACAAAAATAAAATAAATATGTAAATCCATTAAAAACTTGTCTTTAGCAAAAATTAAACAAAAATAGAACACGTTACCTATAAATCTGTAGACTTTTTAACAAAATTATTTTCTCTTACTTTCATAAACTATAATAATTCATGCTTAAGTTTATCTTATAATTATTATTTTATCTAGTTAAATAAATATAGCATAATAGAACAAAAATCTTTTATAAAGTATTAAGTTTCATTTATGTTCTCATAAAACACAAATTCAATCCGAATAATATTTTATTTAATTAGAAAAAGAAATGGATATATTATTTACTTTCTTATAGCTGAAATAAAAATGCATAGTTAATAAATTTATAATTATAAAAAAGAATAAAAAAAAAAACAGTTCAAAGAATTTGTATTGTGAATTCATTCCAATAATGTATAAAATATGTATAACTAATTTATATAAGTAACCAAAAATATAAAATATACATATGTAATAATAAATAATATTATAATATAATATATAGATATAAAAGTTTTATCGGTTAGATTAAAACGCTAACACATAATTATAGTTAAATAAACAATTTAAAATTAATTCAAAAAAAAAACTTGCATTGCAAAATTGCATAATGTATATTCTGATAAATTTAAGATTTTAAAACAACAAAACAAAAAAACAATATTTTTTATACTTGCAAAATTAATATTCTTTAGGCATATATACATAACTACTACATTGTGTACATCTATTTGAAAAAAAGTGTCATATTTTTTAACAGAACATGCATACAAACAGGAACAAAAAGAATTTTTAAAAAATATACTGAACTAAACTGTGAACATTTATTTAAATATAACCAATAAAAAAAACAAAAAACATAAATTGGATGGAACTCATATATGAGCGTTGTTATTTTATTTATAAATGTAGAAAACAACTTATAATATTTAAATAAATAAAAAGTAATAATTAGCTAGGTCATACACAACTTCGAGTAAATTTGTTTAAATCAAAAAGTAATTATCATAGTAATGTTATGCAAAATCACTGAATCATTTAATTTTCTAGCAAGTAGCTGAGAAAAAAAAAACAAGTGAACAATGGGTTTTTCATACTTTCAAAGTGAAATGAACAATAAGGAGTAATAAATTAGAAGTAAATAAATTGAAACATTTAGGGTTAAAACAATTACATCTTACGTTCATATATTTGTATCAATAGAGAAAGTAGTTACCGCGCACTTAGGCGTATGAGCTCTTGTTTTTTTAATATTTTGATTTCTTTATAATATGAAAATAGAAACTGAAGTCATAAAAAACCTTTTGAAAAAATCATGGTTCAGGAAAAACTATAAATTTAATTATTAGATCTCCATGGAGGAAATATTTTTCAAATTACTTTTATATGATGTTCATTTGAAGAAACAAAAGCAACAAAAGTTGCCAACACTAAGGGCAGGAGAGAAGTTGTGGAAATTTATTTTTTTTTAATTAAGCAAAATTTCACTTCAACCAAAGGCGACCTGCCTTACCTGACTTGATAACACGAATGTTGATTTATTTGAACTTTTAAAGGTAGATACTACTTTTCGAATATTTAATTCACTATTAAAATGGGAGCCTTCAAAGACAAATTGAATGCAAATAAAGTTTTCCCTCGCAATTTTTTGGCAGAGAACAACTATTCCAGAAAATATTTGTAGGGAAAGAAACACTTATTATTATATTCTTAATATAACATAAACCCAATTTCTTATGCTTTTAAATTTAAAGGCACCTATGTAATGAACATTTTTTTCATTTAAACTCATTGAAATAATAAGTTTGCCAAAATTTCCGGTCAAGATTAATATTGAGGATTTTTTATATGCGACATATAGGATCTCTTTGGCAAGTTTTGCATTCGTAACAAATTTCGAACTCGGGATTTAAATCAAAAACATGACACTACGATGGTAGAGAAGTCGAACAAAAATGGGTCCCCCGATTCCGTCCGTCTGTCTGCCCTGACCCCTACAGCCCAAATTATTGGGTCGATTGACTTCAAATTTGGAAATTAAAGTTTGGAGCCGATTCGCGCTAAGCGTTTTTTCATTTTTTTTAAGACTCATACAATTTGTTTGGTCAAAAATCCAAAAAAAAGAACCACTCTAAGGATTTTCAAATACAAAATTTTAAATATTAAGGTTTTTTTGAGAAATCAAATGGCTTTTACATTTTTGAAATCAAACTTTTTGCAGGTACATTTTAAAATTTTTTAAATCCTTAAATACAGGAAATATTTTTAACATCGCCCTTTTTGTTAAAGTTGGTCAAATTTATAAAAGGTATTCAATACTTAAAAGTACATATAAAAAAAAGAAATTAATTTGTATGTCTACAAATACATTTTCTGTTATGTATGTAGGTACTTCGTTGAACTACGCTGCGAATATTTATATTATAGTTACGCCAAACAAAATCACTAAATAAATTTTCTCTACCTCAAGTGTAATTTTGAAGTCCTTTAAATAGAATGAAGGGTACCAAATCAGTAAGATCAGCTGGAGCTAATTCCAGTTTTGAAAAGTCTATGTTGAAGATATTTATAACCGACCTCTTATATCGTTAACATGACATGACAATGTAAAGCTTATCTATTTCTTTTTATTTATTTTGTATATTAACTATTTAATTTAATTTTTAAAAATAAACAAACAAAAAATACAGGGTGGCCCAGTAATTGGAAGTTAGATTAGTGGAATATTCCACCATGTTTTGATTTTTTTAGGAAAATGGTCGTTTGAGAATTTTCACACTAATTAATAATGAGGTGGCTATTAAAACTATGAACCACTGGAAACATCCAAGCCTTTCAATACAGTTTTGCAGTCGTCCCCGGTAAGTGAAATAATCACCCCTATTACCGATGTCGTAAACGACAGCAAAATATACGACACAACACAATCTGCATTCCATAAGTCGTTTTCAACTTTTGTCACTCGTTTTGTTGTCATGTTTAAACGTCAAGTGTGTTGAACGCTTTAATTCAGCATTCTGTAAGACGAAAGGAAACGACGACGACAATGAAAAAAAAAGACGGTATCTCTCGTTTGAAAATTTGCTCACGACGAAGAAATGGAAGTTCGCAAAACTGTAAGTTTCCCTGTTAAATAATTTATTTTATGGAATTTGTTAGTACTTTATTTGCTGAAAATAAAAAATAAATATTTTTGCACATTTTCATAATAAAAACAAATTTGTTGAATATTGAGTAATGAAATGATTTAGAATTTGATTTCAGTTTGACAGATCTCTGATACATTTTCATCGTTTAAAAATCTGCTACAAAATAGTCGCGTCGGAAAAGTTATAGAATGCCACTTAAAAAACGACACGACAAAGAAAACGAGAGTCGTCGAAAAAACGAGACGAAATTGGTAATAGGCATGAATATAATTATGCGCTTTTTAAAAAAATTGTCGGCAAAAGCAAGATTTGTTAGAAATTTTATGACGTTCAGAGCTGTTAAGTGGCCAGTTGATCGTTTAGAAATAAGGAAAATTTTATTTTAAAATTTCATTGCTATAACTGAACCGTCAAAAACACAAACGATTGTTTTCAATGATTAAATTGATAACCGTCAAAAACTGATTTTTTTCGTGGCATGGTACACAAATGGGTTTTATTTTGTTATTGTACGTGTTAATTAGTGCTGTAGAGAAGTCAAATTTTCAGCAAAACATTGGTTTTTTATTATATTAGTGCAAAGAGGGTTAACCCTCTTGCCGTAAAATCCAGAACAGCTGGCTTGATCTTAAATCCAAAATAAAATTTATTTTGCCCATGTAATGCAAAAACAGAGGTTTTTACGGATCTGGATCAAGAATAAATTGATTTATTTTACCCATGGAAACCCCTAAAAATAAGTAAATTTATTTTGCCCCAGGGAACAGGAGAAATTTGTGTTTCGACAGATCTTGATCAAAAGTAAATTGATTTATTTTACCTTTGGAAAACCCCATAACATACATATGTATAACATTGGTATGAAGGGGACTTTTGTCTATCCTGTTTGTATGTATTGTACATACATATATAAATAAATAGACACCTACTCTCAATATGCGACATATAAAATGTATCTACGTAAAGTCGTGTAGGGATCTTTTATTGAATTGAGTGACAATGACATCTTTGTATGTATAAAAAACCCATATATATGGGACTCTAGGGGCGTCGATATCTCGTGCAGACTTTTTGACTTAACCTTTACTTAACGGTGAACGTACACAAATATTGCGCCATGATAATTCTATAGATTTTACTAAACTATGTAATGCATTTCTTCATCAATTAAATAGATTTATAGAAAAAAGAATCAAAACAATTTAATGTACCTTTTATTGCAATATTTAAAATATATAAATAACACCCACTGCAAATATTTTTGTGTAAAACATTTTCTCCGATGGAAAAGCTACATGTGCTATAGTTAAATCTTCGTTTAAGTGTCTAAATCATAGTAACACAACGCCTTTTAAATTCATTCAATGAATGATCACTATTTTGCTGTTTGGTGTGCCTCTCGGATTGCTCAGATTTTTTTTTATTAATGAATGTTCCTAAGATCACTTCAATTTCACAACCTTTATCAAGCGTAATATTAAAAAAAAATGGTCATCCACTGACGTAGTATTCTATATCAGATTTATAGATCATCTAGATAGAAGTACCTATCTATCTAGTTCATTCTAGATTTTTGCTCAAGTGTAAGCATTATTAAAAGGAATTATATTAGCTATAAGTACCTACTTGTTCGGCTTATATATGTAGTATGTAGTTTACCATAGCCAATTTTGAAATGTTTAACCCCCCCCCCCCACTTTGATAATAATTAGCTTATCTCTCCAAACCAGCAAAAATTCAAAAAGGTGAGGGAGATTTCATATCGCATGGGTTTTCCAGTTAGGCTAAAAAGAAAAAAAAAACAAACATAAAAAGTGACTTACATTTGAACGTATACCTTGACAATCCCCCCTCTCTGTATCTTAATGCTAAGTTTTTCAAAAACTTTTCCAATAGAAAGAGGTGGACACATATACCAAAGCACTTTAAGCAGTGGCGCTAGGATTAAACTTAGGAAAATTGTCCATAAACATATTTAAGTCTTATAATAGGAAAAAAACGTACTTAGATAATTCGTATATCGCAGACGGAGCAATAAAAAGTTAGACGATACGCTATTGATAGGTCGTATCTTTTAGACTTTTGCACTTGCTTTCAGTTGATCTTGGTAAGCCCGACAAAACGGTTGAATTATTTGCTACCAAGTTGCACCTTTTTTTATAGTTACCTGAGTTTTTTTAATTGAAAATTTAGTTATAAACAAAAGCCAGTTACCTGCCATTGAAAATGTTGTAAGTTTATTTGTTTGATTTGTTGTTTAGTTATCAATTATAGTTTTTAAATACCATCACGTAAGCTTTACAAACAAATCATCGAATATTGAACAATTTTTACACCTAATCTGTTTTTTTTTGTTGAATATTTAGTATATTATACCTCCACCTAGCCATTTGTTGTTAAACAGTGTAATTATTATTATCTATTACCGGTGATTTGTTTCGTTTCGTTTTTGCTTGTTTAACACTTTGCGAACAAAACCCACGTTAATTATTTTATACTATGGCCTTGCATTTATTATATAATTATTTATTATTGTTGTAGAGCAGTTAGTGTTTAAACATATGTGAATGAAAAAGAGTGCTAATAGACCTACGATGGTTTTAAGACTTTCTTAAATGCACAATACTCGTGTAGAAAGTGTTTTCTCGATTTTTCATTATATTGGTTCTAATTTTTTAAAAAAGTAAATGTAGTGTAATTTGTGAATAAGTGAGATGCAATTTCAATAAAATGAGTGGAAAAAAACTTTAAAATTACAAAAGTAAAGTTCGAAATTGTTTTAGTATAAAAATTCTGAACTATTTAATTTAAAAACAGACAAGCAGCTTCTTAATAAAATTATCTTCGTATTGTACGGATTTTTTAAATTATTGTTCCGTTGACAAAGCGCAATTTTCGCATACCACGGAAGTGACTACTTTACACTTAATTTAATCTTTTTGTAAAAAAAAAAAACAGTTTGTTGATTCGCACCAGAAATGTTTATAACAATAAAAAGTTTAAATTAAATTATTCACAATCAAATTTTGAATATCGTTTTATTTTTGTACAGAATAAAATTCAACAAAAAGACTGTAATATGGGTTGTGATAGCTGCTATAGTTGTAGCTGGTATAGTTCTTGGCTTAGTTTTTGGTCTAAAGGGTTCCTCAAGTTCCGTTGATTCTGGTAGTTCAATTCGACGTGCAGCTGTTGTTTCGAATGGACTAGGATGTGCTCCTATTGGAAGGTTGTATCTTTTGTTGTTAATTAATTTGTTGTCTTTTATAATAGTGTTAACTTTTTAAAAAATATACTTATAAATAGTTCCATGATTGATGATGGTGGATCTGCTGTAGATGCTGCTATAGCAACATTACTTTGTGAAGGAATAATGTTACCACATAGTATGGGAATTGGTGGTGGATTTTTTGCAGCAATTTATAATCGAACAACAAAAACAATTGAAACACTTAATGCACGTGAATCAGCACCTTTAGCTGCAACGGAAGGAATGTTTATCAATAAGACTATTACAGGTATGATAAAAAATAACTACTCTAAAAACGCATTGCCTTTATCTTTTAATTTGTGTGTTTCTTGTATTTCGTAAACAAAATTAAACTTGAAAATAGGTAGGGTATACAACATACATAAAGTAAAGGTGTTTTCTATTTTTTTTTTTTAATTTTAAGACCCTTATTGGGAAATTAAGTACATATGTTAAAGAAGCTTAAAGTTCTTATCTTAATTTAAAACTCTTAATTGGTCTATTTAAACTTAGATATAAACTAACAGCCTTATTACGGTTGTCAAAGATCAATTAATTGACAATTGAAACATTTTGTCAATTAATTTATACATTGGTATTATGAGCGCGAGTTGATCATTTTTTGATCCATTGTGAACAAAGATCAAAAATCTATTGTGAATAGTGCAAATTTTAGTATGTTTGGGATGGATTGTTGTCTTTTCGTTGGTTTTAACTTGTCGTTGATATCTAAAAATACATTAAGGAAAACTTCTTTCGAAAGTCTAATGTTTTGAATGAATCTAAAAGTTAGCCAAATTAGATTTTGTAATGTAACTAAAAAAGATCTTTTATCTACTATGTCCAGCCAAAACCATGGGATTTGAAGCATCGCGTAGTTTTCTTCGAATCTTTGCTTGCTCCAAAGTATTTTCTTCTTCAATTTCATTTTCACCAAAAAATAGTTCAATAGTAGACATGCTTTTGGCTTTCGCGATCCGTAAAATATTTTATCAACAAGGAATTTGTGATTGACTGAAAATTTGATAATCAACAAATATTTTGACAACCATAATACCAAGTCTGTCAATTTGAATCATTCACAATAGATCTAATTTCTGAAGAGGGTTCACAGTTTATCAAAAAATTTGATTGCTGACAACGATAATACCAATTCATCAATTTCATTGAAAAATGTCAACTACGTATTGATAATTGACAACCGTAATAAGGCTGTAAAAATAAATATTTTTGAAATGTAAAACATCATTGAATTTAATTTTGGAGACTTTTGTTCAAATCAGTGGTGTGTTCGTTTTTGAACAATTTTTAACTATTTTTGCTATGCCAAACAAAATTATTCAAGTGTCACTGTTACGCTTTATTGGAATTTTTTAGAATCATTTAGGAACGATAATTGTTAGAAAGTTTTGATCTGTCAATCTACTAATATCAAAAAAATGTTGGTGGTCAATTTTAATCACTTCTTCGAGAAATAATAAAATAAGGAAACTTTTCTTACGAAATTGCGGTTGTGCACAATGCTTACCATTTTTATAGTGAGTTCTAACAATTTCAATACTTATAAAATATTTTAAGAAGATAACAGCTCCTAAAGGGATGGGTGTCCAGGCTTTTCAAATGGAACCTCTTATTGGAAATCCTCACAAATCTTGATTAAAATCTCGTTATAATAATTTTTTAAATCATTAAAAACTTTTCAAAGACAAGAAATAGTTAGAATTAGCAAATAATGTGCTTAGATAAGGTAAGACCTTAAAAGCTCTTTTATCATGATAAATATGGCCCTTAATTAAAAAGATGATTTTACTGATTTTAATCGAGTCAGGCATTATAATATCTCATAGAGTTATAAGATTTCAGATAAGATGATACCAAATAAAACTCTTAATGTGGAAGTTAATATCGATATCTTTTCTATATGGTCGTATACATGTACAATATTCATTCCGGACGTGACAGTGTTGTTAAAAATATGATCTAATAAAAATAACATAAAACGTATTATCACTTAAATCACAAAATTAGTTTTTTAATTTCTGAGTATCGTGTGTTTGTTTATTGTATTTATATGAAATTTAACTTTTAAAACGATGATATTGCAATTTTTAATCTTTTTAACATTATTATATCTAAACCTAAATTAACTCAAAGCATTAAGTGGGTTTATACACCAAATGATGGAAGAAACACATTGACCTTTTATTTTTTGCACAAAAGTGTATATAGTGTCAAATCCTGAAGACCGAAGACAAAATCTGAAATATACCTGAAAACTAATTTATGTCCGCCATATAAGTTTATTCTAGTCAGAAAACAACGTTTACCAATCTTTTTTAACTTAAATTAAAAAATGCAATACTGAATTGTTTAGAAAAGCTTATCAGTTTCAAAAAGATGGCATTGAATTTGATTAAACGAAATGATTTATTTCAATTTTAAATGCTTTGAAACGTATGATATGTCAAAATTTTTACTTTGACAAATCGAACATATTACAATGGCTGCGTTCAATCTCAGACAGATAGGGTATCCGGAAACCTTTTTGTTAGTGTTTTACGTGTAAAATAACAGCTGATCAAAAACAGTTGAGATGTCAAAAAAGGAATCCAAAGGTATCCAAGAATTTCTGGGTATGAAGGTATCTGACAGAACAGCTGATTCAACACAAGGTTGAATTTAAAGGAACTTGAAAATTAATTTCAGCTTTTTGCATTTGTGGGTAAACAAAAAGAAACAAAATGTTAGTTGAAGTTGTATTTGAGGATGTTCTGTACATACGAGTAATAGACGATGAAGAAGCTATTTGCTTCCGAATTTTAGAAGGCAATTATGATCTATTTTTTTAAAGTTCAAAATTGACTTATTTTGTTCTCGTTTTGTAGATGACCAATTTGCTAGGTCTTGAATTATCCATTAAATATTTTATCTTACAACAATTTTGACTTCGAAGCTTAAATGTTTCTCTGCTTTTTGTGAACAGCTGAAAGTTGTTTTTATTTTTTGACAGCTATCTCAATACAGCTATCCAACTCGTTCAACAAGGTATCTAAAAATCATCACGAGATTGAACGCAGCCAATAACAAAGAAAATCTTAAATTTTCAATCCGAAGTTCACAGTTCATTAAATTGTATTTCTTTAATTAACAGCTTATTTATAGTTATTATGTAAGCAATTTAAAATTTTATTTAATAACAATAAATAGTCCCTTGCAATATTATCACATGTACATTAAAGCAATTAAATAACGCTCTGTCATATGATACTTTTTTTTATTAAGTATTGCACTAAAAATATTTTCTTTACAAAACTAAATTAATGGAAAAACAATTAAAGTAAACATCCTATTTTTAACATTTGCATTTCTATAAAATGTCTATAATTATATGTATGTACATACGTGAGAGTAATCTTCAAATGCTAAAACCAACAAATTTTATTGTTTACTTATATTATTTAAACAATTGCGCTTGAGTTCAAAGTAATGTGCGCAAAAATATAAACTATAAATTAATAATAATTATCTGTTCGTTGGTTATTGTTCTAATGACTTCAAAAATAAAACGAGTTCAAAACCAAATAATATACAATAATTTATGTATCCATAATTTAACCTTTTTAAGATATTTTATAAAGAAAACAATCTTACGAACAAAGATGAATATACACATACATATACAATTATTATAAAAATTCCTAAATTTATAATAGTTATTTGCGGTTTGTAATTTGATGTTTATCCTTTATTTTTTTTTAAATTTGTTATTACCTATACTGCAAAATAATAAATTAAATATCGAAACACAATTAAATACTTCGGTTGTAGATGTATTAAAAAATTACTGCAATTGTTAATCAAACATTAGCTCTTTGATAAAATATTGATTAGATAATATCAGCGAAATTTGTTCAACAGGTTATAATAATTCACAGTACATACGCAATATTGATGGTAATAATATCATTAGCGTTTTCGTTTATCAATGTACGCCTGGCTCTATCATTTCAATGAAAACTTATTTGACAAAATGCCTTAGATTTGTATACTGTATTTTCAAAAAAAGAAATAACGACTCAGGTTTAATGCTTTGTGGCCTTTATTAGGTATCAGTAAAATACATCAGTAAAATTTGAAACAGGACGGATCTGAAATATTTTACTGATAAATCACGTATAACCAAGAGCTTCACTCCTCCTTTGCGCTGCTGGTTTCATCAGTAATTTTTTAGGGGCCAGTTATAGCTATTATTGAAGTCAACCCGGAAAATATTTTGAATGGATATTTGACTGTGTTTCCCTTTGATTAGAAATGAAAATTATATACTGATCGATCGGAAATTATTACACAAAGAAAAAAAGTTAAATTGCGCAGTTATTTTTCGCTAAAAATGTATTTTTTAATTTTCAGCTAAACAGCTGATAGTTTTATGTTCAAACGAACCGTTCCTCTAATTTGTGTTCAAATTTCACACGATTCCAATGACAGATTTCTGTCAGTAAAATTTTGTCGGTGGATTTCAATCAGGAAATTCTTTTCAATGACAGAAATCTTTAATGATAGCTATAAAAAAATTGTTTGTGTGATTTCCGATCGATCAGTGTATAATTTTTATTTCTAATCAAAGGGAAACACCGTCAAATATCGATTCAAACATTTTTCCGGATCGATTTCAATGATAGCTATAACTGGCGCCTTAGCTTCAAATGCATTACTTCTATTTGTAAATAAATAATTAACATTAGAATTGATCTTTTTGCATTTATCTTTTGCTAAAAATAGAGTTTTAACATGCGCAAAAATGTAAAACAAACATTTTACTGATAGGTTTTACTTATAGTAACAATCGGCCTCGCTGGATCAGATCTAGCATTTGTTTTTCTTTAAGTAAATAAAACACTAAAATCAAAAAATTACTATAATTCTATGTATTTAATGTAGCTTCAATTTAAAAAACAATGTTTAAGCTTAGGTTTTTTTACTAACGAGTCGCAAATACCCAGAAATAAATGATAATGTCCATTTGTCCATTTGGGCTCTAGTTCACACAGGACTGTAGCGCCACCTTAAGGGGCCGGTTATAGCTATCAGTAAAATCCATCAGTAAAAATTGAAACAGGAGGAATTTGAAATGTTTTACTGATGAGCGTTTATAGCAATCAGTAAATTTATGTCATTAAATGTTGTTTTCTTTCGATCATAACATCGAGCTTCGCGCCTCAGACAATTTTTTACTGTTGCTTTCATTAGTAAAATTTTCAATGATGTTATCGGATCAGTAAAAAATTGGAACACCAACAGTAAAACGCAATTGATTTTTTTTTGGCTATTGGCAGTCACTTACTTACTTAAGGTGGCGCTACAGTCCTGTGTGAACTAGGGCCTCACCCAACAAACTTCTCCATCTAGCTCGGTCCCTAGCTAGATGTCTCCAGTTTCGCGCTCCGAGTTGGGTGAGGTCACCTTCCACTTGTGCGCGCCACCTGATTCGCGGTCTTCCTCTACTGCGCTGTCCTGTAGGTGTGGATTCGAAGACTTTCCGGGCCGGAGCATTGGTTTCCATGCGCTCTACGTGACCCAGCCATCTTAGTCGTTGGACTTTTACCCTTCTGGCTAAGTCTACGTCGCTGTACAGCCCGTACAGTTCGTCGTTCCATCTTCTCCTCCACTCCCCTTCGATGCATACGGGACCGTAGATCACCCGAAGAATCTTTCTCTCGAAACGACCCAAGGTGCTTTCATCCGCTTTTGTCATGGTCCATGCTTCTGCACCGTATAGCAGGACGGGGATGATTAGGGTCTTATATAGCGACACTTTGGTCTTTCGAGAGAGGATTTTACTGCCTATTGGCAGTCAGCTGTTCAGTAAAATGAAATTTCATCATTAAAAAAAATATAATGGATTTATAAATTAAATAAAACTTTAAATGCATTGTTTTTTTTTGAAAAAAATACTTGAATATAGAATTCATCTTATTGCATCAATCTTTTGATAGAAATAAATCTGTAACATGTTGAAAAACTAAAAACAAAAACTTTACTGATGGATTTTACTGATAGCTATAACCGGTCCCTAAGTAAGTCCATTTGAAAGAATCCTTTTTTTAAATTAGGAATTATTTTTTAGACATTCTTCAAATCTCCAAAGCTGGATTTAGATGATTTTTAGGCTACGTACGTAGTATTTATCATTTGCAAATTGCAACTAAATAACAAGTACAATTGGTCATTTTAATGAGTGGGCCGCTTCAAGCCGCAGTAGTCACACCCAATGGAGTTTTGTGCGAAAGCCTCAAGGCTGTTTCACTTGCATGCCTTTTAGATCAAATGAAGCATAGAAAAAGCGGTTTCTGGCTCTCAGACAGAATTAAATAGCTATATGAATAATTATTTGTTCGCTCTCGTCATATGTGTACTTAGCTAAAATCTCTACATATTTCAAGTATTGTTACAAAAAGAATGATGAGTATAATATTATCACAGATACAAAAAAAAAAGACTCTTCAAACTAAACAAACATTTCTTTTTTTAATTAGAAAATATAGTGAAGTATTAATATAAGTTTACCTTTTAATAGCCTTGTGATTTGGAGACTTGTCTAGGTGATTTGCTTAATGAGTTTTTTTTTCATAAAGACGTGTAAATATATAATTAACTATTTCTATCTGTACAGTGTAGTACTTAAATGTATGTACAATTCACACGTGTTACAAAATAAAACTAGGAAACCGTTCTGACTTTGCTTGGGCCTTCATATTTCACCACTTTTCATACTCACCATTAATTTTTAGAATTTTTCCATTTTTCTACACAAAGGGAATTGATCATTTCTACATAAATGGATTTGGTATTAAACGAAAGGTAAAGGTGAATTTGTTTTATGAGTGTAATATTTGTATAATGGTCCATATGGGAGATCCGATATTGTTGGACTTGAATTTAGAAATTATAAAAAGAGTATATGCACCGTTTATATCTCGGGACAAAAATTAGCCAGAAATATAATGTTGGTATTTAAATGAAAGCTATTTTTATTCAACTCTTAGTCAAGTTTAATGTTACCTTTCAATTCTTAGTATACCCTCGTGGGGCCAAGTATTACCTTTACGCGAAACTCAAAATGAACTTTTCATTGAATTTGTATACTTTATCTCGTTTGATTAAATTTACATGTTATCTACAAAAATAAAAAAAAATCTTTAACAATCACATCTTTTATTGCTGATTAAATTGCAAAATAAATTCTTATCTGATAAATTACCCAAAAAAATATATTTAAAAATGTGTCATATTTATCAAGCAATAACCCATTTTAAGATGATTTGAAAAAATAGATGGTTTATTTCTTAAAGTTATTTTATGAATATACTAGCGGCCCGTCCCGGCTTCGCACGGGTAGACATAAATAGGTACAGATAATGTAGCTTTCTAATGAAAAAAGAATTATTAAAATCGGTCCAGTACTTTTTGAGTTTGTTCGTTACATACAAAAATACAAATCTTTCCTCTTTATAATATTAGTGTAGATGTACATAGCAAAATTGCTTAAGCAAAAGCTCTTGGCAATTATTGCCTAATTTAATTTTGTATGGAAGGTGATTTTCAGAAAAGAAATTTTGAAGATTATTTTAAAGGTTTAAAATTGAGTACGCCGAAAAATTTGATAGGCATAAATGTATATAGGGTAAAATAGGTTAAAAATAAAAGTTAGGGGCCAGTTATAGCTTTCATTACGTTTCATCATTGAAACTAATCATTTGAATAGCTTTTATTGAAAATTCCTGTGATTGGTATTGATATTTTGCTGATTGGAGTCAAGGACTTCCTGATTAGAATCAAGCGTTTGAAGTTTGAGTTGATCATTGAAAGTTCAAGTGAAAGCTGACATGTAGGGATACAAAGGGCAGGTTCAGAACACATAAGGGACTTGAAAGTAAACAAGTTACTAGTTTCTGATTGGCCAGCTGCCAAAAAATTAACTTCCAATTAAGGCAACTTTATTAGAAAGTTGACTGGAAAGTTAGTCAAGAAAAATCTCCCTAACCATCAAGTCAAGTGTACTTCTGTCAAAATGACAGTTGATCATGTTTTTTTTTTATTTAACTGAAAGCTGAACTTTATTACTCTATGATTTATTTATTTTCTGCACAACTTTATTTAATGTTTTTTGTAAAAGGGTTTCTTGTCAATTTGGAAAAGAAATAAGTAATACCTCTTTACAATACAATATAAAAATCGTGATGGGCTTCTGGCTTCCCTGAGGAGTGTTTTGTAGACAATAATGTTTTTCTTAGTATTCAAACTTGAAAAACTAACTAGTTGCCTTGGTCAAAATGTACGTTTAAAGAATGAAGTTGACTGCAAATGAAGTCCCTTGTGTTGTCTGAACCTGCCCAAAGATAATGGGCAGACTCAGACGACTTAAGAGTTCTTGAAGTAAGGCGAGTTTCTAGTATCTGATTGGCCAGCTTCCAAAAAATTCAAGCATTGGAAATTTGAATGGAAATTTAGTCAAGAAAAAGAAAGAAAAATTTCGCTACTCAAGTTTACTTATGTAAAACTGTCAGCTGATCATGTTTTTTTCACTTTGCTGAAAGCTGATTTTCACAAATCTTTGATTTAGTTATTTACTGCACAATTTGATTTAAAGTTTAATGTAAAAGGGTCCATGTTATATTTGAAAAGGATTAACTTAACTTTGTAAATAAAATTGTGCAACTCATAAGCTTGATTTTGACACCAAACATAACAAATTTGACCCTTTTACTCGCTTTTTAATTTAAAAACAAAATTTGCAATGATAAAAACCAATGAAAACTATAACTGACACCTAAATGAATATTTTTGAACAACAACAACAACTTAAAGGTGCTACCACTCATTGTTTTTGGCTGGAGATATAGCTATTTCGTGCTTTGCCACTTTTGCACTCATCAGTCTCCTTTGTTTTGTGGTGCTGAGCTTTAATCCAATTTTATTTGAAAAACTTTATACACAACATAGGATTCGAACCCACGCATATCAGATTTGCTCAGTCTTAGAAGTCGTGTGCACTACGCACTCCACTACTTTAGACCACTGACGGCACAGGTCGAGATGTGCTAATTGTTTATCAAATGCATTTGAAGCATCAACATTTTTATAAGCTCCTTTAAGTATGCTGTTTTGTTCCGCCTCCATTTTTCTCCATACCTTATTTGATAGACTTACAATTCGTAGTACGTATCAAAGGGGGAGAGGTTGGAAGATCGGTAACGAACCAGACTATTTAGTTATTATTGTTATTATTTTTATTGTACTATTCGTACTAGAATGTCAGCTTGTTAGACTTGACCATTCCTTTTTAATTTAAATGAATATTTTTGAACAACAACAACAACTTAAAGGTGCTACCACTCATTGTTTTTGGCTGGAGATATAGCTATTTCGTGCTTTGCCACTTTTGCACTCATCAGTCTCCTTTGTTTTGTGGTGCTGAGCTTTAATCCAATTTTATTTGAAAAACTTTATACACAACATAGGATTCGAACCCACGCATATCAGATTTGCTCAGTCTTAGAAGTCGTGTGCACTACGCACTCCACTACTTTAGACCACTGACGGCACAGGTCGAGATGTGCTAATTGTTTATCAAATGCATTTGAAGCATCAACATTTTTATAAGCTCCTTTAAGTATGCTGTTTTGTTCCGCCTCCATTTTTCTCCATACCTTATTTGATAGACTTACAATTCGTAGTACGTATCAAAGGGGGAGAGGTTGGAAGATCGGTAACGAACCAGACTATTTAGTTATTATTGTTATTATTTTTATTGTACTATTCGTACTAGAATGTCAGCTTGTTAGACTTGACCATTCCTTTTTAATTTAAATGAATATTTTTGAACAACAACAACAACTTAAAGGTGCTACCACTCATTGTTTTTGGCTGGAGATATAGCTATTTCGTGCTTTGCCACTTTTGCACTCATCAGTCTCCTTTGTTTTGTGGTGCTGAGCTTTAATCCAATTTTATTTGAAAAACTTTATACACAACATAGGATTCGAACCCACGCATATCAGATTTGCTCAGTCTTAGAAGTCGTGTGCACTACGCACTCCACTACTTTAGACCACTGACGGCACAGGTCGAGATGTGCTAATTGTTTATCAAATGCATTTGAAGCATCAACATTTTTATAAGCTCCTTTAAGTATGCTGTTTTGTTCCGCCTCCATTTTTCTCCATACCTTATTTGATAGACTTACAATTCGTAGTACGTATCAAAGGGGGAGAGGTTGGAAGATCGGTAACGAACCAGACTATTTAGTTATTATTGTTATTATTTTTATTGTACTATTCGTACTAGAATGTCAGCTTGTTAGACTTGACCATTCCTTTTTAATTTAAATGAATATTTTTGAACAACAACAACAACTTAAAGGTGCTACCACTCATTGTTTTTGGCTGGAGATATAGCTATTTCGTGCTTTGCCACTTTTGCACTCATCAGTCTCTGATATGCGTGGGTTCGAATCCTATGTTGTGTATAAAGTTTTTCAAATAAAATTGGATTAAAGCTCAGCACCACAAAACAAAGGAGACTGATGAGTGCAAAAGTGGCAAAGCACGAAATAGCTATATCTCCAGCCAAAAACAATGAGTGGTAGCACCTTTAAGTTGTTGTTGTTGTTCAAAAATATTCATTTAAATTAAAAAGGAATGGTCAAGTCTAACAAGCTGACATTCTAGTACGAATAGTACAATAAAAATAATAACAATAATAACTAAATAGTCTGGTTCGTTACCGATCTTCCAACCTCTCCCCCTTTGATACGTACTACGAATTGTAAGTCTATCAAATAAGGTATGGAGAAAAATGGAGGCGGAACAAAACAGCATACTTAAAGGAGCTTATAAAAATGTTGATGCTTCAAATGCATTTGATAAACAATTAGCACATCTCGACCTGTGCCGTCAGTGGTCTAAAGTAGTGGAGTGCGTAGTGCACACGACTTCTAAGACTGAGCAAATCTGATATGCGTGGGTTCGAATCCTATGTTGTGTATAAAGTTTTTCAAATAAAATTGGATTAAAGCTCAGCACCACAAAACAAAGGAGACTGATGAGTGCAAAAGTGGCAAAGCACGAAATAGCTATATCTCCAGCCAAAAACAATGAGTGGTAGCACCTTTAAGTTGTTGTTGTTGTTCAAAAATATTCATTTAAATTAAAAAGGAATGGTCAAGTCTAACAAGCTGACATTCTAGTACGAATAGTACAATAAAAATAATAACAATAATAACTAAATAGTCTGGTTCGTTACCGATCTTCCAACCTCTCCCCCTTTGATACGTACTACGAATTGTAAGTCTATCAAATAAGGTATGGAGAAAAATGGAGGCGGAACAAAACAGCATACTTAAAGGAGCTTATAAAAATGTTGATGCTTCAAATGCATTTGATAAACAATTAGCACATCTCGACCTGTGCCGTCAGTGGTCTAAAGTAGTGGAGTGCGTAGTGCACACGACTTCTAAGACTGAGCAAATCTGATATGCGTGGGTTCGAATCCTATGTTGTGTATAAAGTTTTTCAAATAAAATTGGATTAAAGCTCAGCACCACAAAACAAAGGAGACTGATGAGTGCAAAAGTGGCAAAGCACGAAATAGCTATATCTCCAGCCAAAAACAATGAGTGGTAGCACCTTTAAGTTGTTGTTGTTGTTCAAAAATATTCATTTAAATTAAAAAGGAATGGTCAAGTCTAACAAGCTGACATTCTAGTACGAATAGTACAATAAAAATAATAACAATAATAACTAAATAGTCTGGTTCGTTACCGATCTTCCAACCTCTCCCCCTTTGATACGTACTACGAATTGTAAGTCTATCAAATAAGGTATGGAGAAAAATGGAGGCGGAACAAAACAGCATACTTAAAGGAGCTTATAAAAATGTTGATGCTTCAAATGCATTTGATAAACAATTAGCACATCTCGACCTGTGCCGTCAGTGGTCTAAAGTAGTGGAGTGCGTAGTGCACACGACTTCTAAGACTGAGCAAATCTGATATGCGTGGGTTCGAATCCTATGTTGTGTATAAAGTTTTTCAAATAAAATTGGATTAAAGCTCAGCACCACAAAACAAAGGAGACTGATGAGTGCAAAAGTGGCAAAGCACGAAATAGCTATATCTCCAGCCAAAAACAATGAGTGGTAGCACCTTTAAGTTGTTGTTGTTGTTCAAAAATATTCATTTAAATTAAAAAGGAATGGTCAAGTCTAACAAGCTGACATTCTAGTACGAATAGTACAATAAAAATAATAACAATAATAACTAAATAGTCTGGTTCGTTACCGATCTTCCAACCTCTCCCCCTTTGATACGTACTACGAATTGTAAGTCTATCAAATAAGGTATGGAGAAAAATGGAGGCGGAACAAAACAGCATACTTAAAGGAGCTTATAAAAATGTTGATGCTTCAAATGCATTTGATAAACAATTAGCACATCTCGACCTGTGCCGTCAGTGGTCTAAAGTAGTGGAGTGCGTAGTGCACACGACTTCTAAGACTGAGCAAATCTGATATGCGTGGGTTCGAATCCTATGTTGTGTATAAAGTTTTTCAAATAAAATTGGATTAAAGCTCAGCACCACAAAACAAAGGAGACTGATGAGTGCAAAAGTGGCAAAGCACGAAATAGCTATATCTCCAGCCAAAAACAATGAGTGGTAGCACCTTTAAGTTGTTGTTGTTGTTCAAAAATATTCATTTAAATTAAAAAGGAATGGTCAAGTCTAACAAGCTGACATTCTAGTACGAATAGTACAATAAAAATAATAACTATAACTGACACCTTAATGTCCAACATAATTTTGTTCTGAAAGGTAAATGTCAGTCAAAAGATTTTAAAGATCGTTTTGGGGGTAAAAAGTATCAAATTTAAAAAAAAAAACGTATAAATCTAATAGATTCAAAATATTCAAAATGAACGCATTGTTAGGATGAATGAGAACATAAATTAAATCAAGTAGTAATACATTTTTCTAAGTTTTTTCTTTTATTTAATAAACATAAAGTGAAATCTAAATAAAAATCTGTATTTGAAAGGATGTTGTTTTTCCTTATCAACAGTTCTAAAATTGGTGAACATTTTTGGCAGGAAACAAGAAATAAGATTATGATTAATTAAATCAAACTTACCAAAGAGGTTTGATAAACGTCTACCGGGTCAGCTGGTTTGCTTTTGATTCTATACAATTCAACAGATCTTCGTCCGATTTTTGGAACTATTCAATTTAAAAAGTCGAAAAAGTTCAAATATTTATAGATTATATTATTATAAAGAAGCTTTATTAGACTTCTCATAATTTTGAAAAAAAAAAAGCAATATTAAATAAGATTAAAAGCGAGACTATACTGTTGGATGGCTTTCGACCGAGCATAAAAAAAGACGATGTTTGCTTTATGACAGTTTATTAGAGAAGAACGCTTAAACAGCTTCGAGAGCTATGCTTGATAACTTATTATTACGGAATGTATGTATTACAATTTAATAGCGGGAGGATCATACGATTGAAATTGTTTCTGTTTCTATTTACAGAGCTGTAATGTGAAAAGAGAACAGTCGGTTGTGCAAGAGCACTTACAACAAAAATTTAATGCCTACAGCTCGGCCATCCTGACCGTATAATCGACCCGATTACAATTTTTCTTACATAATTATAAAATTCTTTTAAACATACAAACTAGCAGTTAATCGTTAAACATTTCGTAAAAATTTTATATTCGAAAATATAAAAATATATAAAAACAATGCAATAGTTTGATTCAATTAATAATAATAAGATATTATTGACTTGTTTCGTTTTTTCTCATATTCGAAATATATGACTTTCTTCGTGCAAAATACTATACAAGTTAAATTATTGAATACAAATTAAAATTTTAAAACAACACTTAAATCATACATGCAAATTCAATAAAACATTTCAAAAGTTAAGACAAATTCCATCGACACTATTGGCTGTGTAAACAAAATATATCAGTTCAATTATTGTAATAGTATCGTTATTCAAATGTAAATATATTTTTTTTTTTTATTAGGTCAAAGATTTTAATTAATAACTTTATTACCAATGTCTTTGTCTTCATTTTTCAAATCAATCTCTGGGACCGAATATAGCCTCATGTTATTCGGAGTACTGACACCTTTGTAAGGCAATCTGGTCAATTGCAACCCATCAATGTCTCCAATTGCATATCTGTCATTGGGCAGAACTTTTTTAACCTCGTATGGCCCGCGAAATTTAGCTATTAGTTTTTTATTTGTTCCTGGTGTTGTGTCAATATTTTTGATCATGACATAATCTCCTGGCTTATACTCAGTTGGATTTTTATGACGTCTATCATAATACTTTTTATTTTTAATTTGTTCTTTTTCAATGTTTTCCTCAGCTTCTTTCCATACCTCATTTAAATTAAGTCCTTCTGACTCTATATTTTTAGCTAAAAACTCTTTTACCTTGTCACAAAATTTTCCTTTTTGATCTCTCCCGAAAAGCAGGTTGCAAGGCGTAAAACCTGTACTCCTATTAACACTATTGTTTATAGCAAATTCTACCTTGTCAAGATTTTTGTCCCAATTGCTTGTGGAAAACGATTCGCATTCTTTGGCTAGCATAGGTGTTATAACGCGATTAAGCCTTTCTACCTGACCGTTTGATTGCGGTGAGTGGGTGGCCACCTTAACATGGTAAATATTGTTTAAGTTAAGGAACTCGGCAAACTCTTTCGAGGTAAAACAGGTTCCACGGTCGGACACAATTCTATTAGGTCTAGAAAAATTCGCGAAATAAGTTTTTAGACATTCAATTGATTCTTTACTAGAGGTACTTTTCGTAGAATATAGCTTAGTAAATTTAGTGAAACCATCTACTACGACTAGGATGTGTTTCTTATTAGAACGCGAGGTGGGGAGCGGACCTAGGTGGTCAATGTGTAAGGTGTCGAATGGAAGGTTACCTTTTGGAATTGGATGAAGAATTCCTTCTGTTTTTCCAGAATTTGGTGAAAAATAGATACACTTGAGACATCCCTTGATCACATTCCTAATTTTTTCCTTCATATTAGGAAACCAATAGGATCCACATAAATGCTCAAAACATTTGTCAACACCCAAATGGCAGAGTGACTCGTGATGCGTCCTAATAACCTGGTCTTCCATTTGAGAAGGGACATAAAAAACTATTTTATTTTTTGTCTTTCTATAAATCAGCCCGTCAACCATTTCATAATGTGGACTTTCAGTCTTACTTAGCTCTGAAGCTATGGAAACTATCTTAGGGTCATGTCTTTGAGCGGCTGCGAGTATAAACTCAAACGATTCATCGTCGACATGTAAGATGTTAAAAGATCTGCTTAATGAATCGACGTGCGACATTCGATCGCCTTTCCTATGCTCAACAGAATAATCATACGCTTGTAACTCTAGCGCCCACCGTGATATACGCGGATTCAATGTTTTTTTATTTAAGGTCAAAACTAGAGCCTGGCAATCTGTCACGATCTTAAACGGAATCCCTAATAAATATATACGAAACCGCCTTAAAGCATAGACTATGGATAGAGTCTCAAGCTCATAGCTATGAAACTTGCTTTCGGCGTCTGTAGCGCGCTTAGAAAAATAGAACACCGGGTGAAATTTGGCATCGCTCTGCTTCTGAAGCAAGACTGCTCCAAATCCATGCGTGCTGGCATCGCAATGTAGTTCCGTTATATTGTTTGGGCTGTAGATTGATAACACTGGAGCCGAAACTAATTTGTTTTTCAATAAATTAAAGACTTCAGCTTCTTTAAGACCAAAAATGAAAGGTGCGTCTTTCCTCAGCAAATCATAGAGAGGTTTGGCTAAATTGGCAAACTGATATATAAATTTCCTAAAGTAGGAACAAAGCCCTAAAAAACTATGGACATCTTTAGTCGATTTAGGCAAAGGAAAATCTCGAATGGCATTGAGATTGTTTTCGTTCGGACTTACGCCTGCTTCGGTTATCTTATATCCTAAATATGTAATCTCATTTTGCAAAAACGCGCATTTTTCTAACCTTAGTTTCAAGTTTTTATTGACAACGATTTCTATCACCTCTTTCAGAATATCTAAATGTTCTTCAATGGTTTCTGTCGCAATGAGGATATCATCTAAGTAAGTCAAGATCTTCGATTGCAATATCAATTTACCGAACAAATGCTTCATATAACGTTCGAAAACGGATGGGGCGTTTTTAAGCCCAAATGGCATTTTGGTAAATTCATATTGACCAATCGGTGTGGTAAACGACGTATATTTCATTGAATCCTCCTCGAGCGGCACATGATAAAAACCATTTTTCAGGTCAAGTGTTGTGTAGTATTTTTTATTTTTTAATCTATCAATATTGTCTTCAATTAATGGTAAGGGGTAATTATCGCGAGCAGTTATTTTGTTGAGTTCCCTAAAGTCTATACACAATCGCAATTCATTATTTTTCTTTTTGACAAGAACGATCGGCGACGCGTATTCCGAGTTCGATTCACGTATAATGTCTTTGCTAATCAGATCATTAAGAATGTTGTCCAACTCAATTTTATGTGTATAAGGTAACCTACGAGGTGGACAGTGAAAAGGAACGTCTTTAGACAAAACTATTTTCATTTTGAAGTCAATTTCTTCACAATTGATTTCATTTTGGTTGTTAAAATTTTCACAAAAAGCTGGTTTAACTAACTCTTGAACTTTTTCCCGAATATCAAACGGTATATTTTGATTAATATTTATATCAAACTCTAAGTTATTATTACCAACATCTATATTTAAAATTTGTTCAATAAAATCAACCTCTTCATTAAAAGTACTTACATTCGGACGGTGAAACTGATTTGAAGAAGACAAAGACAAATTTTTCATGCAGACATGCAATTCTGGACAAACTTGTGATGACGATGACGTTACACTTGAAGAACGATTACACTTGTTGTCGTTGGACGATTCTTGCAAAATTTTATTTTCTTGATTTTCAGATATCTTTTCAGCTCTCTGAAACACCATACCAATTGTGTTGATGAAATCTCTCCCAAGTACAATTGGATAACTCATTGATTGATTTTTCACTACAAATAAAGACAAATTAGTTTCTAAATTATCATAAAATATAAATGCATTGACACTTCCCAACACATGAAGCGGACTGTTGTTTACTCCACAATATGATCGATTGCTTTTATCCATTGATATCATAGATTGCGGTAAAAACTTCTCCTGGACAAAGCTTATCGGACTCCCAGAGTCTAAAAGTGACGTCAGAGTGCAAACAAATTTTGATTGTCCATCGATGAAACGATAACGAACCTCTCTTTCAAAGTTGTTTGAATCTGGACTACGCTGCTGCTGCTTGGTGGTACTTCTTGTCTGATAAGAAGCGTTGTTACATTTCTCTGAATACACGTTTTTCTCTCCGTTGTCGTTGCTGCTATCGTTGAGAGTCAAGACTGGTTTATTGCTCGTACAATTTTTAGCGATATGTCCACGGACACCACATTTAAAACAGGTAAATTCTTTTTTGGTATATGACTCATTAGCAGGTGGAATCGGCGGCGTATGAACTTGCTTTCTGAATGGATTATTTTTGTTCCTATGTTGACTGCTCTGGAACTGAGATGTGCTTGGCCTAGATGCAAAATTGTCACGACTGTTGTGCTTAAACTTTTCATATTTTCGAAGCACGTGCTTGAGCTCCTCAATGTTGTTTGCGTTGTAAAGCATACTCTTATTAATTTCTGAATCAGATATGCCTTTGATTACGAACTGGATTAAATCCTCTTCTTCGATGGGGTTGTGCGATGCTATCTCTTGCATCGACAACACATATTGCTGTATGGTTTCATCTCGATGTTTTTTTCTAGCGCTTAGCTCACTGAAAATATCCGCTTTAGTAACAACACGTTTGAACTCACCTACAAGAGCATCTTTCAGTTCAATCCAGTTTCTCGTTTTCAAGGACCTCACGAACAGCCTCGCAGTGCCTCCAAGGAGCCTCTTTCCAAAAATGAACTTGGTTCGATCATCTAAATGAAGAGATTCAGCATACTCCTCAAACTGTTCTACCCAACGATCAATAGGAAAGTTGTCGTCTCCACTGAATGGACATAATAGGTCTTCCATGTCTTTGAAATTGTGCGATAAATGGATCTGTCTTGGACTAGGATTTTCTTGGGCATCCTCCAACTGAAGCTCCTTCAGTTTGCGTTTAAGGAAAATAATCTCCTCCCTCTTCTTGCATGCTTCTCTTAGGATGTGTAATTCTTCATCTACATTGGCATTTGACGGCAGCTCCTCGTGTTGTTCCTCTTGATCTTGCACTGACACGTTGTCATCGATTGATTCTGAGCCATTCTGCTCCTCATCAGGCATGACTTCTCGCATAAGATTCTGAAGATTCTCCTGTGTAAGGCTCCGAACTGCTTCCTCTACACGTAGTCTTAGCACCGCTTTAGAGCCATCAGTTTTTAAACCAAGATATAGCAAAATTCTTTTTAGTACAGCAACATTTGCTTTATTTAGAAACTGGTTAAACACTTCGGACATTATAACAAAAGAATTGTAACACACGACAAAATAAACTTTTTCGTTTAATTTTAAACAAAGAACAATGGGTCAAATCGCACTTCTGAATTTTGTTGGATGGCTTTCGACCGAGCATAAAAAAAGACGATGTTTGCTTTATGACAGTTTATTAGAGAAGAACGCTTAAACAGCTTCGAGAGCTATGCTTGATAACTTATTATTACGGAATGTATGTATTACAATTTAATAGCGGGAGGATCATACGATTGAAATTGTTTCTGTTTCTATTTACAGAGCTGTAATGTGAAAAGAGAACAGTCGGTTGTGCAAGAGCACTTACAACAAAAATTTAATGCCTACAATACAATTTTACTTTATAGATACTATCACAAAAATAAATACTATCTTAATTATGTTAACTGTTTTTTTTCTATTTTATAAATAAGAATTTAGGCCGCCTTTTTATTGTTTCACTTATAATTTAAGATTGAATTTATTCCGGTTTTGTTACCGTTATCTAAATTATTTTTCTCTTTGTATAACACATGGCGTATGATTACTTTTTTGTTCCTCATATTGATCTTGCCTGCGATTATTTTGTTCGATACTTAAAACTGCTATCGGGAACAATACACGCGTTTCCGTATAAGAGATAAAATAAACTTGACTTATTTAATTCATTTCAAAACACAAGCATTAATACTTAAATTGAAACTTATTACCTTTTCTTCTTAATTAACAGATATATTAATTTCTTGGTATTTTCTATAGGTGCTATTGCAGGTGCTGTTCCAGGTGAAATCTTAGGTTATTGGAAACTTCATCAAAAATATGGAAAACTTCCGTGGAAACAACTTTTTCCACCAACTATCAATCTTGCCCGAAATGGACATCTTGTTTCAATTTATCTACACAATGCGCTAAAACAAAATGAACAAAGAATAATTAATGAACCCTCAATGGCTGAAGTGTTTGTTAATCCAAAAACTGGTGGTATCTGGAATACTGGAGATATCATGAAACGTCCAAAACTTGCTGAGACTCTTGAAATAATAGCCGATAAGGGAATGAGTACAATTTATGAAGGTGGTGAAATTGGAAAAATGTTTGTTGAGGATATGAAAGAATTAGGCGGTATTATTACTGAGGAAGATTTATTGCAATATAAGTAAGTGTTTTTATTTCTTTTTGTTTAACCTAGTATGAAACTCACCTCGAAAGTTGTTTTTATTTCCCAAAGTGTGACCTGGGATCCACCAGTAGTAGTTGACTTATCTAGTGAGTACACCATGTACACAACCCCATTGCCAAGTAGTGGTGCTGTTTTGGGAATGATAATGAACATAGTCAAGGGATATGATCATAAAAACGAATCACTCTATTGGCATCAAGTGGTTGAGAGCTTCAAACATGCCTACGGTCAACGAACTAAACTTGGCGATATGCATTTTGAACCAGAAATTGAACCTGTATTCAATCAAATCACTGATCCTAAATTTGCAGAGGAGATTCGAAAACTCATATTCGACGATAAGACTTTTGAAAGCTATCAATATTATGGAGCGGAATTTGCTAATAATGACGACCATGGTACTGCAAACATGGCTGTGGTAGATTTTGAGGGAAATGCCATATCAATTACTAGCACCGTTAATAGATAGTAAGTTATCATGTGAGATCTTTTCTTTATCAATTAATCATACAATATTTCTCTTAGTTTCGGTGGCAAGGTACGTTCGAAACGAACTGGAATCATTATAAACGATGAAATGGATGATTTCTCAACACCTGGAACATTCAATTCGAATAATATTCCAGCATCCCCAGCTAATTTCATCAAGCCCAAAAAACGTCCATTGTCTTCAATGTGCCCAGCTATTATTTTAGATAAAAATGGTGATGTTCGAATGTTGATTGGAGGTGCTGGTGGATCGATGATAACAACATCAGTCGCCCAAGCAATTCTTAGATATCTTGTTTTGGATAAAGACATCAATGATTCCGTGCAAGCAAAACGAGTTCATCATCAATTAGCTCCGATGGTGATCACTTATGAGAAGAATTTTGATGAGGTAAGATTTTTTTTTTAGCTGAAATAAAAATTGTGATTAATCATTTACACTCTATTTTTTAAAGGCTACATTAAAATACTTGCAACATGTTGGTCATAAACTCGAAGAAGGTTCAGCAGGACAATTTTCTGCTTTGACAACGATAGGTATGAAGGATGGAATACCTGTGCCAGTGTACGATGAACGGAGAGTCGGAAGCGTGGCTGTGATTAATCCCAAAAATAAAATGTCTCATTGATCCAAAGCAGTGCTGCAGTATTTAGTTTATCAGTATGGCTTGTATTAAGTCGCATTTTTTAATTTATTTTACTTAGTTTACAATTTAAGTTTTTTTTTAAGTAAATAAGATTTTTAAGAAACAAGAAAAACTAGTTTGAATTTTTAAGAAAGGCTCAATCAACGATGCTGAGTGGTAAACAAACAAAAGAGATACAATGTAGCGTATATCCGAATCGTGCTTCAAAAGCAAAAAATAACAAATCAGGACATATATCTTTAAGAAAACGTTGCAACGTTTTACTTTTTCCATCTTCATTTAAGTATGCAGAAGAAGTTTTTTTAGGCAAAACAATAAACTCCCAGAAGGCCTTTTAAGATAATGTCGGTTCTAGTAAGATTTATTATTATTATTATTATACATTTATTAAGCGAGTAATGAAATTACACGTTAATATAAAAGAATAGAGCTGAAAGCAACAGTGGCCTTACGCTCAAATAAACTTAATTCTAGGTTAACTTATTTATTTAAAATTATAATTTATTGATATAATATGGTAATAGATTTATATGGAAGTTTTAGTTTTCAAAAGTATTTCATTGATTTTCAATATATTAGGTTTAGTTGGGTTGCTTAAGATTTCGATGACATCATTTCCGGTAAGTATTTCTGTGATGTATGGTTTAGTTGTTTCACAGTTGTAGAGCAGGTGTTGAAGATTGAGAGTAGTGTGGCAGTTGGGACAAATAGGTGGGGGTTCGTTTTTGAGAATGTGGAGGTGGGTAGCAGAGGTATGGCCGAGTCGTAGTCTGATAAAATTAGTGATCATAATTTTTGGGAGATTTGTAGGATAATTGGGTGGTGTTTTCGTGGGGTTGACTTTTGTGTAGTGGTGTTGATAAATGAGCCAATTGTTCTTTTCGATAACTGTAATGTTGTTCACAAGACCCCTTACTATGTCGTTTTTAGTGTAGAAGTTGTACAGGTACAATGGTGATTTGTGAGCAGGATTGGCAGCTTCGTCGGCCTTTTCGTTCCCTATAATACCAACGTGTCCTGGAATCCACATTAGTTTTATGAGGTTGGTTGACTTTATTAATAGGAACCGGATGTTGTTGATGATGTTGATATCATTGTTTGCATTTGCAATGGCATTTAAAGTAGAGAGGCTGTCTGTGCAGATGATTTGCTTTTTTCCAGTTTTGATTGCCACTTCTATTGCATTAAGGATTGCAAAGGCTTCGGCGGTGAAAATGGAGGCTGTTTGTGGGAGTAACCCGATTCGAAGAGTTCTACCATCATCATTGACAATGGCAAAGGACGTGTTGTCACTGGTCTTTGATCCGTCCGTAAACATGAAGTTCCAGTTATTGGCTTTGAGATCCGATGAGATGTTAAGATAGAGCTTTCGGTATGTTAGGTTGTGTGTTCGTTTTTCTATACGGTGCTAGATCCATTACAAAAGAGGTTGAATCTATTAGCCAGGGAGGTTCCAATGAATAGGGGCTTTTTATTTTGATGAGGTTCTTTTTCGGGAATTCATTTTTTGCAGACTCGAAAATTGTGGAGAGGGCTGATGGTTGCTTGTATCTCTTTTTACGATTCGTCATGAGGTCTATTTCTTTGTCAATTGGCGATTTATATGAGAAGATGAGTTTTGCGTAGAGTTTGTGTGTTATTTTTTCCCTCCTTTCTTCTATCGTTGGTAGGCCAGCCTCTGCCAGGATGTTTTTGATGGGGGAGGTTCGGAAGGCGCCAACACTACATCTCGCTGCTTGATGATAGACAGGTTTTATAATTCCTAGTGTTGTTTTTGGTGAGTTTCCATATATGTAAATTCCATAATCTATTTTGCTTAAAATAAAAGATTTTGTTACATTACAGAGTGAGTTTACATGTACACTACTTTTTTTGCTAGATAGATATTTTACAATATTTGCCCTTGCGGCTAGAGACATCTTAAGATCTAAGCAATGGTCACGCCAATTGTATTTGTTATTAAAGGTTAATCCTAATATTTTTAATTTTTTTACATTTTCAAGATTTACATTATTAATACTTAAATTAAGGGGTGTACAATTATGTTTACGGCATATGTGTAGCACTTTGCATTTAGTTAAAGACAGTTTTGAACCTGAAGTGACTCCCCATTCTAAAATGTCTTTGATTGCTTCTGAGAGAATACTTTCCATTTCATTAATTCTTTGAGTTTTACACAAAATATATACATCGTCTGCATAAATGCAGTAGTTTAAAGCTTTACGTTTAGAAAGTATTTCGCAAATGTTTTGGAAGGCAATTGAAAAAAGCACTACTGACAATGGTGAGCCCTGGGGAATACCATTTTCAAGTCGGTATGAGGTAGAGTAGGAATTGTTACATTTTATGAAGAACTTTCTATTGGTTAAAAAAGATTTCACATAGTTAAAAATTTTGGGGCCAACACTCCATTCTTTAAGTTTGTTTAGGATTACATGAATCCCAATCCTGTCGAAAGCTTTTTCGAAGTCTAAGGTGAGTATCGAGATGTGATTCTTAGCGCTCAAGGCTCTGGAAATGAGTTGATCGATATAAAGGAGGGCGTCCGTACATCCTCTGTTGGGTTTAAATGCTGTTTGATTTTGGCTTAAGAGATTATTAGTCTCAGCAAACCAGATCAGTCTTTTGGCAACAATTTTTTCCAAGACTTTTGCGAGGCATGGTAAAAGAGAAATTGGGCGGTAGCCATCCGCTGATTGTCTGTCTTTACCGGGCTTAGGAATAGGTAGTATGGATGCTGTTTTCCAGATCTGAGGAATAACACTTGTATTAAGTATATTGTTATAAAGATGGAGAATTCTTAGCTTAATTTTTTCTGGGAGATTTTTTATCATGGGATAAGAGATTCTATCCCGGCTAGGAGTTTTTCCTTTTAATTTTGCTAAACAAGAGTCAAGTTCAACTATTGGTATGTCTTTTTCAATGATCAAAGTGTTATGTTTGATTGTTTGGGAAGGAAGGGGAGAAGAGGTAACGGATTCTTGTTTTAGATGTCTAAACTCATTTGAGAAGCAAGAGTCGCTTGAGTACTCCGACCAGCACTGCGCAATGTAATTACCTATCTCAGATGTATTTGAGAGTATATCATTTGGTGTTTTAATGTAGTTTATTGTGAGTGGGGTTGGGTTGCCTGTTAACATTCGTATATTGTTCCAGGCTTTACTTGTTGAGGTGTTGGGGTTAATGGAGGATGTAAATTCTTCAAAAGATTTAGATTTAGCTATTTTCAGCTGTCTGCGGAATTGTGCATTTGATTTCTTAAAAGCTATCAGATTGTTTTGGTTTATATTTCTTTTGAATATTTTCCAGGCCACTATTTTTATTTTACGAAGTCTAGCTAGTTCAGCGTTCCACCAAGGGGTGGTACTTCTTGATTGTTTTGGTTGTGTCTGGGGGATAGCAACATTGGCTGCAGATCTAATTGCCTTTAAGATAGTTGCTGCTTCTTTGTTTGTGTTTAATGTTGGAAGTTTATCCGACAAGTTTTGCGTGACTTGGCTTCGAAAAACAAGCCAGTTCGCTGAATCAGTTTTAAACTTAGGATTTGGAATAGTATGTCTTTGATAATGGGCGAGATTTATAGTTGTCAAAATCGGAAAATGATCACTGTTGTGAAGGTCGTCTATGGTTTTCCATTGTATTTTAGGGAGAAGTTCAGGAGAAGAGCAAGTAATGTCAATGTGGGTAAGAGAACCGTGTGTGGAGAGATGAGTAGGAGAACCGTCGTTTAGAATTGAGATATTCGAGTCTAAGAGGAAATTTTCGATAGTTCTTCCTCTGTGGTTTGTATTGGGTGAACCCCATAGCATATTCCATGAGTTAACGTCTCCGGCTAAAATGACTGGAAGTGATAGTTGATTTAGCATGTTATCTAAGTCGTTTTTAGTGAAGGATTGTTGGGGATGAATGTAAAAGGAGGCTATACATATTTTTATTGGACCGGATATTTCTATGGCGGAACAGGCAATGTCTGAATTAATAGGTAATTCTCTGTGAGGTATATCATTTTTAACTAATAATGCAACACCTTGCTTTGCTGTTGTATTTGAAGGAAGGTTGTTGAAATAGCTTTTGTATGTTTTAGGAGGGGTAGGGGTTGCGTTGAAGGAAAAGTGAGTTTCCTGTAGACATAGAACTGTGGGTTTGTTTTCTTTTATGAGGATGTTAAGCTCATCGTAATTGTTTACGTAACCTTTCAGATTCCATTGTAGAATCTTAAGTTTAGCTTTATCCTGAAAAGCGGTGAACTTCGGCACTGTATTACTAGAGGAATACTGTGTGAAGTTCTTTTGATTGGGGTTTGGAGGTATGATGGTAGGATCAGAAGGGATAGGAGTAGGAGGAGTCAAAAGAGTAATGTTAGTTATGTTTGTGTAGTCTATTGAGTTAGGTGGTGGAATTAAATGAGTTGGCGATTTTATGTTGGTAGTGACATCATAACCCCGCTGTCCGGCAGCGGAGGTGCTCGGACAACAATTATTATTGTTGTCCGAACATCTCAGCCCCCGATCAACGGGGTCAGGATCTGTAGAATGTTGTTTATTATTGTGGTGGTTGTTCATCATCATGTTTATGGTTTTGGGTCAAATAATATTTATTATTTAGTAGAAGAGATTGAGTAATATTTGAGATAGGTGATAAGTTATTGGATTGTTCTGAATCGGAGTCAGAAACAATCATTTCTTCTTGTATTTTATTGTTTTTAGGATTGTTTGTGTTTATTTGTGAAATTTGTTTTGTGGTTTCTATGATTTTTTGTTGGTCAGTAGTAGTTAGAGTAGTGTATATTTTAGTGTTGTTTGATGATTGTTGTAATGCGTTAGAAGAGGAAGAACTAGATGTTTGTGGATTTAGAGAATTTTGTGAAAGTGAGACGGAACTATGTGGAGTTGTTTTTGCTGTTGGGAGTGAAACTGGGTTATGAGAAGAAGAAGACAGGTTGTTGCCTGTTTTAGCTTTAACATTGTAAGGCGTATTGTTGACACTTGTTTCAGTTGGTTTGTTAATATTATATATGTGTCTCGCTTCGGAAATAGTGCACTTGTTTCTAGTTTTTTCTGTTAGTATTTCTTTATTTTTGATATATTTAGGACAGTTGATAGAGTAGGACGGATGGGGTTCTGCTGTTGGAGGGCAATTTGCACACATGACACGTGTACAACTTGCGGGCGCGTTTTCATGAGGTTGAAGGCTGCATGTAGCACAGATTTCTTCTTTGGTACACCTTTTAATGGTGTGTCCGAGGATTTGGCACCTGCGGCACCTCATAGGATTAGGAATGTATTCCTTGACTTTTTCTTTGTAGAAACCTATTTCTACAGTGGCTGGAGGTTGGTACAGATAGGGGGCAAATACGATACCTTTGCTGGAATTAAGGCGATCGTGGTATTTCACTTTGACCGGACATATATTGGCTATGTTAGAAATTGCCATAAATTTTTCTGCAATGGTTTTGTTTTTTGCGAGAATAAGGATGCTTCCATCTCGGAGTTGAGAAACGGATTCATACTCTTTACTGATTGCGTCTATAGATTTCTTCAGAACGAAGATACTTACATTTGAGAGTGGCTTATTTTCGTCGGAAGATGAAATAATTACAAATTTTGGGTTTCTGAAATTAGTTCGCGGTGGGAGTTGAGGGAATTCTACGAAGTTCGTAGTTCTTTTTGTTTTTTTTGGGGGAGGTGAATTAAGAGGCATTTCCGGGGAAAGCCCCTTGAATTTATTCCCATTCATTTTTGCCCTTAGGGATGGGCTTTATATATATGGAACTAAAAACACTATGCAACCGAGTGTTAAACTACACGTAAGGATTGCTAAAGTTAAGAGAACCGGTTTTAGAGGTTAGGAAGTTTACTCAAAGTAAGAAATCGAAAATCGTAGACTAGAGAGAGACGAAGTAATCGCAACGAGTGCTAGTCGGAGACTGAGTAAGATTTAGAAACTGGTAAACCGGTTATAGCTGAGATGCAACTAAACTCTACTTCCGTTGCGTTGGCTCCAAAGCCCGACTTGTAATAGATTAAACTATAATAGAGGAGTTATAGTTTTGTGGACCATATTCTGCTAGGATTTTGTGTGCTTATTACAGTTAGGTTGCGTTTTGCGATACCAATGGGTTCAAATATTATTGTGAATAGTTCCAGTAAAACATGATATAAAATTAGGAGTCTAGTTTTATTTTTACTACATATATTAAAGAAAAAAAGAAAAAATCCCTGAGTTAAAAAATTAGTGTCACTTATGATATTTTATGAATGGAAAACAATTTTAAATGAAACAATTTGTTTAAAAATCATTTCATTTATTACTTAATTTTAAATTACATTTATGGAGATTTCGTGTTACTATTGGATACTTTTACACTTCAAAACTGTCAATATAATTATAAAAATATGTAAAATATTTTACATCTGTGAGAAAAATTGTGTTATCGGTTTTGACTTGTTTGCTACAACCGCACTCGAAGAGGTCTTTTTAGGCACACCAGGTGATTTAATACTTTTATTTAAGCCGGATCCTCCTCCAACAACTACCTTAACCATATCCGAACGATTCAGACTTACTTGCAATTCCTTAGCATAGTGATAATCTAAATGTTCTGGCATAAGATCTCTATGCATAGCTTTACCACATTTATCGCAACTCACTTGGGCAGAAGTAGATGGAATATCATCAGGTTGCGTCATAGGTTGCATAAATTTCATTATACTCTCACTGTTAGCTCCAATTTTTGGTGAATTTGGCTTCGCCTTTTTAGCAACATTCGGAGTCACAGTGGGTGTTTTAGATTTTTTTTGCAAGGCACTTTGAGAAATTTTCGTCTGAACTTCTTTGCGATATTCTTCTCTTTGTTGTCGACTCAGCTCTTCTGCTAAATGATGATCTTGATGGGATTGTATTGATCCGTCATCGGATAGTATTTTCTTGCCACAAGTTTCACATTTTATGTAAAACTCATCACGTAGTTCTGGTGTGGCTAATTCTGCATATTCTGTGTGGTAGGTTGTGGTAGTTTCATTTGTAGCCGATATCTCTGGTGAGTCAGGTTTTCTCTTCAGAGTTTTTGGATTGGCCTCTGGCTTAGCTTTTGGTGAAACTGATTTGATGGCACGTGCAAAGAATGATGTTGAAGGAGGATCTTGTTTGATGGGGCTTGTCTCAATCAGAGCTGCTGGCGAAACTGATTTGATCGCACGCGCAAAGAATGATGTTGATGGGGGTTTGGTCGGAATTTCCTCAATTTGAGCAGCACCAGCTAAGAAAGATGCAGTTCGGACTTCTTCTTCACTTTGAGCTGACACTGAGTTTTCTTCTGATGTTGGCAAAGCCTCATCGCAAAATAAGTTATTATCTTCTTCAGAAACGATTGTTGTTGCTTTTTGACTTTCTATTGCTTGCTGTTGTTTAATTTTGTTTAAATGAGCGGCGAAAAAACTTGTTGGTGTTGTTCTCGGCTTTGTATGGGGTATTTCGTTTAGCAAAGTTGTATCTTTATCGGAATTTGTAGAAGATTCTTCTGGGCGAGGAGGCTTTGCCTTTTGATTTGCAAACATTCTTTCTAGAGCAGTGGTTTTAGTTACAGGTCCCTGCTTGTTTTGTTCATCCTTAAGAGTAATCCGCGGTTCTAAATCACTTGATGGGTCATTTTGTTCCCCCAAACTGGTGCATGTGGTAGTTGGTTCTTTTTTCTTTTGTTTCGCAAACATCTGTTGAAGAGTATTCTGCTCATTACATCCGTTATTACTCTCAAATTTTCCCACACTAATGCTCAAAAATTTAATTGCATTATTTAAGGCCAAATCATTGCCGGGCTTAAAAAATTGATCAGTATTCCGTTTGAGCACTTCTAGTGCAACTTTTTGTATTGACTCCGGATCATAGGCTGAAAGCGGAACACTTCTCGAACTGGAAATATCCTCTGTATTGATTTCTTGAACATAACCCACAACCATTTGTTTGGCACGACGGTTATTCTCATCGAAATCCTTCTCCAGACGATCGGCTATTTCCTTTGAAAGCTCTCCCAACCAGTGTTCTAGTGTCTTTAAACCTGTAATTGAGTTCCGACCTGGGAACTTTTTGCAGCAGCCAATACTCTTCGAGTAGAAGCGAGGAGTGACAGCTTCCAAGTCTATTCCGCGGCACATGAGATACAACCACGATCTAGAGGAAAAACAAATTTTACTTTTATGAAAGGAGTTTGACAGGAGCTAACTTACCCATTCTTCCCGTCTAGTTTCCTCTGCAGTTCGACTTCGGAAAAGTTCAATAATTCCCCAAGATACTTTACTTTAAGTCTCTCACAAACATCGAAGCCGAATTTTCCTCCGAGACCTTTGATTTTACCCACAGGAAGGTTAACGAAAAGGGAACTTATCTGAGATAGGGGCAATATGGTCTGTTTGTTGGGTTTATTCATGCCGCAGCCCAATTTGGCCAGAATCTTGTTGTGTGCTATGCCAGCTGAACATTCGAAGCTTGTCTCTTTTTTAACAGCTGCCCGAATTTCGCTACATATGGCAGCCCCAATAAGTAAACGTAGATCGCTTTTTCTAACTGCAGGAGTATCGTCAACGTCATAGGACAAAGAGAATTCATCATCGTCACAGGGATTGCTTATCTTAGAGGTAATCTCACTTATATATAGGCCAATGTTTTCATATCCAACGGCAAAAGTGTTTACTAAAATTTCGGGTTGGAGAAAAAATGTACCCTGGAAGAATCAAGTTCAATCAAATGTAAAGGACGTTAAATCACTGGAGGTACTTACGGCATTCAAATTCTCCATTCTTTTATTGACTTCTGCTGTTATGTCCAAATAGGCTTCATCTACACTGGCCCTTTCCAGAAGGTTGGTAAACTTTTGCAGCACATTAGCCACATCCTTACCCGCATCACGATACTTAGACAAGTCTGCCTTTTCACGCACATTCGGAACTTTCACCAGCTCGATTTCGGGACATTGCTCTTTGGCTTCGTCACCTCGCATGTGTCGAGTGACTCCTTTGGCTCTGGCCGGATAGTTTACGGCAATTATTCTACAATGTTATTTAAGAAATTCTATTTCACAACATGGACAAAACAGTGTTGACCTTGATATTACCCTCCACCTCGCCAGGGATTATATTGAACTACGGCTATTGGCTTTCCCGCCAAACTCGGATCTAACTTTTCCTCGACTTGGCAATAGAAACAATCCATGTCTATCAGTAATATTACTCGGTCATACTTATTAGTTATGTTTATGAAATTTCTTGTCGACGACATCTTTGTAATTATTTACATTATTTTCCAGAGTTCGAGCGCAAAATCAACAACACTAATCTCAATTTATCAAGAAAGACGCAATTTTGATGCAATGCAAAACATTAACATAAACAAAAGTTAAAACGTCAAAATTCATAGGGCAATTTCGAAATTCGAAGACGGGCGATAGGTTTTTAAAAGGAGCTGCCAGATCTAGTGTAATCGATTACTCGTTAGAGATGTGTCAATTGTGATTGATTCGGTCTTTTTAAGCCGTTCACTAAAAAGATTGAAAATTACATTCAAAAGTAAAGAGGGCGAGTGAACGAACAGAAACAAAATTTTTCATAAATTGTAAAATAATCAAAGAGATATTGCAAAAGAACGCTACGAAAAAAATTTAAATTGCGTCTAATTTTTATGGTACGTTTATACTTGGATCTATTCAAGTTGCCAACAAATATTCGAAAATAGAAGGGTATTATTCGTACTATATGTATGTACTATTATTATAAAGTTTGTGTGAGCCAATAGCAGAATCAAAAACCCATAAACTATTGAACAACTTAACGATTGAACGCGATTGAATCTTTTAGAATGAATGATTGACACAGCTGTATCACTCGTTACATTTGATGTTGTTATTTCAATTGTTTTATTTAAACAATTTTTTAAAGAAGATGCGTTCAGACAATATTTAACCTTTGTATTAATTCAAACCAAATTATTGATAGTTGCTTTTTGCAACACGGAACTATTTGCGCGGGAATACTTAAAATTCCGATAATTTTCTTAGTTATTTATTTTATAAAGGGATTTTCGCCTTGAATGGTCGCAATGGAAGGAATAATAAATTTAGCAGACAAGTTAGTTTAAATAAAGAATGTTTTTGCTGTTAATCTATATGTTTATTTTTAAATTCAGTCTCAACCGGATAAGCACAATATGAAGAAAAAACCTTAAAATTTAAACCTGGAAAAACTATACATCTTGTAGGGCTAAATTTTCTATATTGTGGTTAATATAGCAGTGGTGATTAACTTATAAATATACATAAATAGTCATGTATCTTACGATAGATATAAATAAATAAATAAGGTGGCGCAACACTCCGTTGAAAACTAGGGCATAGAGACTTACATACATATCTCAACCATTCCTTTGTGCTTGTAATGTTGTGAAGTATGTAAGGGACCTACAGTTTTAAGCCGAATCCGAACGGCTAATTTGAGAAAGAAATTTTCATCACAAGAATCACTCTTTGAGGATTTGTCAATTCCTCGCAAGAGGCAGTATACCCGTGAAAAAACTTAGATGGCACGGGCAGAGATTGAACCCAAGACCTCTGGCATGAACAGCCCTACGCATTAACCATCACGCCATGGGTACTACAGGATATACAATACATAAATTAAATACGGAACTTTTTAAATCCTCTATTATTCCTAAAACCACGGATATCTGCTGACATGGCCATAGTCACAAAAATATGAATAATTTTTAACACCATCTACATAACCTTGAACTGAATTCTACTGAAAGGAGTATCAAGAAAAAAGACTCCTTTTATCATGCCAATTAGGAATCCGATAAATGAGTTAAGGATAGATTCCAAATTAATTCCATTAATATTGGACAATTTAACTTGTTAAAATTATATAGAAACTCATCAGACATAAACTAAACAAGCAATTTGTCAAAGTTGTAATCTTCTTCTATCCATTTATTTATTTTGAGACAAAATTCAAAAATCTAGATTGTTTAACTTGCTCATAATTTTCATTTGCTCCGAATTCGATGGTACACTTTAATAGTTTCGCCAAACATATTTACTAGCCTTATAATGGTCCATCTAAACGGAAGGGCGCCGCCGTAAAACTTCCTTATAAGTTAAATAAAATAGTATTAAATACAATTTTTCGTTGGAAACATTATTATTTATTATCTTTTATTTTTGTTTCTATTCGGTTGTCTACTTAAATATTAACAATTTTTTTATTTTATTGTTTTTTTTTTCTTATAAATTAGAAATTTTCTTGGGGTTTATTTTATATATATATATATATATATATAAATTCTGCTTCAAATTACCGTTCGCTAAGATTACCTTTTCATAGTTATTTATTATTATTTTTTTATTTTAAACCCCAACTGATTTTTTTCACATCGTCATTTATATAAGAACTAATAATATACAAACACGTTAAATAATTTTGTTTATAAATTAATAAATTATTTATTAAATTGGCACACAAACTATATGTAACGCTTGCTTATTTTTTTTTTCGAAACAAACAGTTCTTGACTTAACCAAATTTTAAATAAAAACAAATCAACCGCAAAATTGAGCAATCATCATAAATTCGATTTATCAAACTTATCATTGAATTATAAAGTTTGACTAAAAATAGGTGAAACAATAGTTGTACCTATAAAGTGTTCATATAAAATCGTTTAAGATATCCCCTCCTTAAGCTTAAAACAAACAATACTTCTCTTAATTTGTTAACACTTATTTTAAATGTTTTTGTTGATTTTTTAGTTTTTTGGTTTTCTTCAATTTAGTTGACATTACAATTTGTTTAATTTACTAACTTATTAATTTTATTATAAATTCTATATTAAGGGTTCTTAATTGTGATCTTTTCAACTACATACACATACATACATACATACATAAGTTTGCATACATACATATGTGATGTGTGTGTAATTTTATTTTGAGCGTTTCGTTATTTTTTGAAAAATCTAAATTTTACAATTTGCAGCTTGTGTGATTTGAATACCGATTTTACGCTACCTACAATATTAGAAATAATTTTTTAAAAATAAATACAAAAACAATTTTTTAAAAATGGGATTTCTAACATCAACAAAATACAAAAAAATGGCATTCAAAACAAAAAACTGGTTCCTTGTAATGATGACACGAATCTTTTTCACTGCATAGGCTTTCTACTTTCCTCGATAAATTTCAATGATTCTGTCTTGATCGACGTATTCGAAGATATGTGGAGCATCCATTAGTATACCAACTGTTCCAGCTGTTGTAACAATGAAGAATATGTATAGTTGCAAACGATCAATTACCATTGCAACATATTTCCAATCTTCACGTGTCTGAAAGATAATATAAAAATTTCTTATAGAAATACATGACCTTCAGGGAAGAACTTAACAACGTCAATACCTGAATGTAAAGATCTTCATTACGTAAGTGCTCAGCAATAAATTCGACTGCTTCAGTTGCCTTGCTCGCTTCTGGAGAGAGCAATATTGAATCAGATGATTCACTTTCCCGGCGACAATCTCCAACACCCAAGTCTCCAGCACTGTTGATTTTTCGATTGATCTTACAATTAGGGTGATGCAGATCGGAAAGCTCCATAACCTCCATTTTTGATTGTTTGCCCCCAATGGCACTAGAAATTCAATTATATACAATAATTTTGTTTTATTATTATCAATATCACGTAGAGATATTCGAAAAAATGGGGAATTCAATTTTCGACAAACCAAAAATCCCGAAAACATAAGAGGGTGGAAACTCATATTTTCGAAAACTGAAAACTTCGAAATGTCAAAAAGCCAAAATTCAAATAAAAGCACTACTCATTGGGTTTCGGGTTGATTCGGAGTGAATTTTTGATATTTTTACTATGTTAGTAATGTCAAAATGACATTTGGTGTGAATAAGTTTCTGTAACTAAAAATTCCATAAGTAAACTGCGAAGGGAATTAAATGTTAACAATTATACCATTGCAAAAATGTCAAAACTAATTCCGAATCTATCGGTCACCTGTATATTTATCAGATTCTATAATCAGCATGATTCAAAATTAAAGTAGTGACAGGGTTTTACCTTATATGTTTTGGCAGCTCTGTTGGTGATCCATATGATGGATGGGGATGTGCTGGCATACTCATGCCAGGCATTTCCATCATCCAACGTAAACGAGTTTTTCGTGGTCGCTTCATTAGTAAAAATGCTGGCAAATAATGCAAGAATACACTACGAATCCACAGGGGCATTCGATGAGTTCTTGGTCCTCGGAAATTCCAATTGATAATAACCACAGTGACCAAGATTGAAACCGTATTCATTATGAATGTAAAAAGCAAATATTTAGCAATTAATGGCAGTACAAGTGATGTTGGTGGTAATATCTTTGACACAAGCAACAGAAACACAACCAGTGACAGTAAAATACTAATGCCAAGTGTTACCTGGAAATAAAAAAAAAATAATTTTTATTTTGATGACTTCGAAAAGTTAAGAAAGTGTCCTATTACGCGATGACTCTTAAACATTTTTGGACACAACATTTCCGACAAAACTTACCTTCTCACCGGCCTCAGCAGGCAAATAGAACACCAATACACAAAGGAACGAAATAAGCACCGTTGGTAAAATCAAATTCACCGTATAAAACAATGTCTTCCTTCGAATTATAATATAAAATGTTATGTCCGTTTCCGTTGGATGGTTGCCATCGCCTTCATAGACATTTAAATAAGCTGGCACCTCTATGATGTCCCATGTTCCCGATTTCCAATAATCGGATAAATCAACAAAATTCTTATTGTTATACAGGGCCAACGAAACCTGATCGCCATTAAAAGTCCACGATCCAAATTTCATAATGCATGTTTGCTGATCAAAGGGGAAATATGTTACATCAATGGTGCAGGAACTCTGATAAATGGCAGGTGGAACCCATAGTACTTCTCCGGTTGGATAAATTAGAACGTTTGATTTGTAGCGCACTTCATAGTTACCATCGGCACTTAAAATTTTAAGACGAGACAAAAGAAAATAATATATTATAACAAAATTGTATTGTTTTTTCAAAACCAGACGATTTGGCTCACTTGTTGAACAAAACTATATCAGGTTTCCAAACCTTATCGGGTGGAAGTCGTAGTACTCCAATACCTCCGTAGTCAGCTTCGTCCCACTGTAGCTGATAATCATACCACACTAGACGCAGCCATACATTCGACTTCATGATCTGATTTTTTTCGTTCTGTAAGATATACAAAGAAATGTTTAATTTTAAAGTGAAAATAAATTTACAGCAGGAAATAAAGACTATTTTTGGAAAAAAAAATAGGAAGCTGTCGTGTTGTAACAAAACGAAATGTATTTTGTGAAAAAATAGCATTTCGTTCGTAATATATCCGTTTTAAATTACTGTTAATAACAGAATAGCTTAAGTACGAAAAGCTTTAACTAAAACTTTGTATGCCATCAAAAGACCTGCAATGTAATTTTGACAAGCAAGGCTAAATTGTGTGCTAGATCTTCAAGAGAGGCCCAACTGTCAGAAAAAGATTACACTTGTGGAAAAAATTGTTAACTGCCTAATGTGCTTAGTGTTTAATCCCAAGTTTATAAAACCAAAGCGACAGAAAAGTAGGAGTTAGGGTTGCTTCGCTTGGTGGGCCAGTACTTGACAACTTTGAATTTAATTTGTGAACGCATCCTTTCACGTATCATCTTACTTCCATCGGGCAGGTTCAGGGAACATAAGGGACTTTATTTCCAGCCAAATGAATCGTTTTAACGTAAATTTCGACCAAGGCAACTAGTTAGTTTTTCAAGTGCCATACATTTCAAACTCAGAATTTTGCTTCACTAAACTGTACCTTCATCCCCGTCCTGCAATATGGTGCAGAAGCATGGACTATGACAAAAGCGGATGAAAGCACTTTGGGTCGTTTCGAGAGAAAGGTTGTTCGTGTGATCTACGGTCCCGTATGCATCGAAGGGGAGTGGAGGAGAAGATGGAACGACGAGCTGTACGGGCTGTACAGCGACGTAGACTTACCCAGAAGGGTAAAAGTCCAACGACTAAGATGGCTGGGTCACGTAGAGCGCATGGAAACCAATGCTCCGGCCCGGAAAGTCTTCGAATCCACACCCACAGGACAGCGCAGTAGAGGAAGACCGCGAATCAGGTGGCGCGCACAAGTGGAAGGTGACCTCACCCAACTCGGAGCGCGAAACTGGAGACATCTAGCTAGGGACCGAGCTAGATGGAGAAATTTGTTGGGTGAGGCCCTTGTTCACACATGACTAGCGCCACCTTAAGTAAGTAAGTAAGTAAGTAAACTGTACCTTCGGTTCATCGTGGAAAAACTATCTACCAAAAACATTATTGTCTAAAATGGAATTGTGCAAAATAAATAAATAAATAAATCACAGAGTAATAAAGTTCAGCTTTCAGTTGAGTTAAAAAACATGATTAACTGTTACGAGTATTCTGACATAAGTAGACTTGACATGATAGTTAGGAAGATTTTTCTTGATTAACTTCCCAGTCAAGTTTCCGATAAATTTATTGTAAAAGCAATTTTTTTAACAGCTGGCCAATCAGGTACTAGAAACTTGCCTTACTTTTAAGTACCTCATGTCGACTGAACCTACCCTTTGTCAATTTATTCAGTAAACTCAAGATTTTCATCATTGTAAAATACGTGAATGAGCAACGTCTGCAAATTATAAAAATTTTGTCCAACGAATCTACTGCTCCTAACATGCCCAAATGACCATATAAACGAAGTCGAGTTCCATTTCTAATGTTTTGATTGTGATTGATTGATTTTTAAGCCGATATTAAACTTTTCAAAATATTTCAAACGATTTGCATTTCATTAAAAAAAAAAAAAAATAGCAAAATCCGATACACTATTTAAATGTAATTCCATGTATTGCAGAATTCCCTCTACTAGAATACGCTCTTAAGATAACGTTTCCATCTGCATAACACACCCAAGCTTATAGTGCAAAGTAAGATAAAGTTAATTAGGCTCTAGTTTTAAAGGACCTAAATTGATACTTCTAAATCAGCTGACCTGATTATATTTTAAAGAATTATTCGGTTGAACATAAGATTAATCTTAGAGAATTTTCAGTGAAAATCAAAATCTAGTTGAATTTATAACCAACAGAAAGTAATGTTATGTTTCAAAAATTAAGTTTTTTCAATAATAAATATTAACAAAAAAAAAATTGGCATGTATCATCAATTAAAATCAAATGTTCCGATTTTCCCAAGCCTTTTATGAAACCTGTAGCTAACATACTCCAAAACCTTCCACAGAAACGAAAACACTCACAAAAAAAGAACCACACAATTAATGGCTGAAACACAAACACGCTTAAGCTTCGGCTTCGTCTGACCTCTGACGTTTACGAGTTCATCACAATGAAGCTTTGACTTCACGTTTTGTTTGACAATCGTAAGGAAAAGAACGGACTGTTACGTAAAGTGACTCCAAACGGAAGCTCTAGTTCCAATTTGCTGAACATTTGCTATGTCTGACAACAAAGTCAACAAACAAAATACATATGGTTTTGGAGGGATTCCCATTGGTTATTTATTATAGAAATGTCATTCAAAGCAACCTCGACGCAGGCCCATCGTAACGCAGACGAAGCCGAAGCTGAAGCGTGTTTGTGTTTCAGCCATAAATGTTTTATATTTTAGATAGTTTGCCTATAATACAAATCTTAAAGTAAAGTATTCCTATATAAATTTGGTGCGTAGCTACATGCCCTTTTATAAAACATTTAACATCTTGTAGTTGAAAAACTCTTGGTAAAAATTGGAAAATAAAATGCAGATTGGTTGTTTTTTATTTTGAAAAATGAGTATACGACCCAGTCTATAGAGAAATAATTAATCATATGACGTACGTAGACTGCCGGTCATAAGGTTAGAAGCAGGCATTTTCGAGAAGTAAAATCGAAATTTCTCCCGTTGCATGATAGATTAGAAAATAAAATGCACGACTGGGTCGCACGAACTTGCTCCTGTATTCAAAGAGTCTGTTTAAAAAAGTATCTATGTATATAAGATTTAAAAATATACCTGTAAAATAAGTTTGTCTTCAAAGATATAAATGCCATTTGATTTGTCGAAAAAACCTCCATTTTTCAATTTTTTTGGGAGTTTTTCAATACAGTTAAAATAATTAAAAAAAACTGATTTAAGATTCAAAAATTTTACCTGAAAAATAAGTTTGTCTTCAAAAATTTAAATGCCATTTTATAAATAAAAAAGCCCTTAATTTTTCAAAAATTTTTTTCGAAAATCGTTAGAGCGGTTTTTTTTTAAATTAATTTTTTATATATAAAATTTTTCAGTTTTGTTCTAAAAATATTTTTGGTATGCAGTTGTTTAGTGATTGTAAATATACGCTCTACATTTGAATTTCGTAAAAAAATATGAACCCGTTTTTGAGATATAGAATTTAAAAAAAAAAAAAATTCAATATTTTTTTAAAAATCCAAACAAAAAAAAATTGCACTTTTGATAATCAAATATTGTTAAAGCAATATAAGGGCTTATTCACAAAAAAAATATTGAAATCAGTACATAAGTTGCTGAGAAAATTAAAAAACAAAATAACGGTTCTATGAGCGGTACCTTTCCTGAGCAATACAAAAATATGTTTTTCTTATTAAAAGAAGCCAAGTTAAAAAATAAAATTTTAGAGAAAATTTAAAAAAAATCTATCGGTTTGTTTTTGAGAAAATTCGAATTATCGTTTTTTGACGAAAAAAAATTGTATGGGGGCCACTGTTAGTTGTGATCTTAAAAAAAAAAAATTAAAAAAACGCCTAACGCGAATCTGCTCAAAACCTTAACTTCCAAGTTTGAACTCAATCGACCCAATGGTTTAGGCTGTAGGAGCGTGGACAGACAGACAAAATTTTGCACGAATGCAAAACTTGCCATATAGTTCCTATATGTCGCAAGTAAAAACACCTATGGTAAATGAGGGACTATTTTGTTAACAACAAAATATAAAATTTGGGTATAGAAGAGAATTTGCTTACGGAACTTTTATGACAAATTGTTAATTGAGTCAAGAATATGCAAAAATAAATTGGGTCATTTATATTAGAAGCAGTGAATAAATCAACGTTATTTTGTGAAGTGCATACATTTTTTTTCGGAAAAACGGTATAACTTATAAATTAATTGTTCTTGGTTGAGTGTTAACAGAAAGGGGCAACAAAAAATGTTTGACAGTGGAGGAAAGGACAAGAATAGATGTTTTTGCTTTAAAGGTATTTAATGCTTTGCTATAGCCCGACAAAAAAAATCGAAGTGATCATTGTGTCAGCAATTATTTAAAAAATCATCTTCTTATTCGAAAAATTATAAAAAAAAACACTTCCTCTATCCTTAGAATAACTTCAAATTCAGCTTTATCGGCAGCTTAAACTAGGAAGAAAGCTAATGTTAAGGTCAGCTTATCCACTGTTAAATGCACGATTCGCCATGCAAAACACTTAAAGCGCCTAAAGCTTAAGAAAAAACCACCACTTAATGACACAAAGAAGAAGGAACGCTTGTGTTTCCCAAAAGATCACATGAGCTGGAATGTGCAAAATGGAATGACCGCAAATGATTGACTTAAGGTTATTTTTTTCCGACGAAAAAATTTAACCTAGATGGGCCAAATGGTTACAATAATTATTTCCATGACCTGAAGAGAGAGTTGTGATTTTTAAACCGTCACCGTGGCAAAGAAAGAGGCGTTATCGTCTGGGGTTTAATTTTTTTGTATGGCGCTATAGATTTGGTAGTCCAAGATACCAAATGACTAGGAAAACATACAAAGCCTTGCTGGAATCAGTATTCCCCAATATTAGCGAGCTTTTTGGACCGATTCCATGGCTTTTTCAGTAGGAAAACGCTCCAATACAAACAGCCCGAGAGGTAAAATCCCTTATATTGCGAATCAAAACTTCCACTTGCTGACTTGGCCACCATATTCCTCGGACCTTAACATAATTGAAAATGTCTGGGGCTAGCTTACACGTAAGGTACATGAGGGAGGGAAGCAATACGATGACAAGGAAGCGCTAATTCATGGTATCAAATTGGCCTGGAGTGAGATTTCTTTGGTCTACTTGGAATCTCTTTATAAATCCTTAAAAGGTAGAATTTTTGAAGTTATTTTGAAGGCTGGTGGTAGCACACATTATTAAAAACTTAATGAAAGCTAAAAAACATAACAAAATACAAAAACTTGCATTTTATTTACATTTATTTGATTTGCTTCTAATCTAATGACCCGATTTATTTTCGCATATTCTTGACTCAATAAACAATTTGCTAATGAAAGTTTCGTAAGCTAAATCTCTCCTTTGCCCAAATTTTATATTTTGTTGTTAACAAAATAGTCCCTCATTAAAATAGTTGGTTTTTTCTAATCCATCATGGAACGGGAGAAATTTCGATTTTACTTCTCGAAAATGCCTGCTTCTAACCTTATGACCGGCAGTGTATTTACTGAAATCGTTTATGGCACAACTACGCATAAGTCATTATTATCAAAAAATTTAGAAAAATACTGAAATTGAAGTAAATGTTATTTACATTATAAGGAATACACCTTTTTATAATTGAAGTTTATAGTAGTGTTTCTGAAAGAACTACTACGTTCTAGTTTTGAAATTTCTTGTAATTACAAAAAAGTTAAATTTAAGCTTAATGTAAAAAAAAATTTGGTTAACTAGCACAGGACGTGTTTTCTAGTAATGTTTTTTTTTCAAACTAGCTTACGCTAGGTAATGAAGCTTAAAAAGAGTCTTATCAACTTTCATCTACAGAGTAGTTGCACTTGAAAGCTTATTTATAAATTCACCTGTATAAACTATCATTTCGATCGAAATTTAACTACATACATATGTATATGCATGTACTTTCCAAAAACGCTTACTTAGTTTTTTGGGTGCTCTTATATTTTTTTTTTTTTCTAATTCGAAGCTTAAAAATGTCTTCAGACTGTGTTCTGAGTAGAAAAAACTAAATAAATGTAAATTATTATTGTATTCCCATGTTTTGAGAAACTAGATTTTATATAGTTGTTCGTTTTGTTTGATTTTTATCGGATCTTATATTTGCGAGTTTTCAATGAGGTATGTCATAAAAGCGATAAATTTGAAAAACCACTAGCGAATAATAATATTTTATGAATCAATTTTCAATTAACATGGACAATACATAAATTACTGAAATTCTTTTAATTTAAAACACCTTTAAAGTATTTAATACGCCCTTTGGTGATTTTAAATTTAAGAAAATTACAAAAATAGATAGATAGATTTATACTTTGGTTTTAAGTAGGCAAAATCCTCTTCTACGCCTAGTTTTATAAATATCTTTAAAAATAACCAATCCGTTTGTTTTTAAAGACTCATGAATCTTTACTTTTAACGTTAATCTTAAAAAACGTAGTTAAACTATATTTGTTTTAAAACAAAAAAAAAAAATTAGCATCAAAATCGATTAATATCTCCACGTTCACATGTAAATATGTTTTCCAAAACTTAATAAACGAGCATACCTACAAATCATCATAGTTATAGAGGTATGTAGTTTAATTTTTCACTGACATGTCTCAAATAATAAAATGTAACACATTTTTTTTTTAAGTTATCACTTACCACATTAATAAGCTGAACAAATGCTAATCCAAAACGTACTCCCACCTTCTGTGTCATATTTTGTACAGGTCTTATAAGTTTGTTGTAACCTCGAAAGAGATCCCGAACTAAACGCTCCTCATCCTCCGATGCTCGAACTAAATTCACGTGAAAGTACATTTATGTCCACCATTAGTTTTTCATATTTTCTTTTTCTTTTCGTTATTTATTTTTCTTAAATCCTTTCAAAAAGTTATAAATATCGAATAAAGGTACATACCTGCAGTAAGAGCAACAAAGAGTATAAAAATTCGTGTTAACCATTTTAACTGCTCCATTTTCTATTTAACGATTATAGTATTTTTCCTATAGATTAATTATTATTTAACAAAACTGATTTCTTTTTCTAGTTTCATATTTTTATTTTCTTCACACAACCTCGACTATACCAAGAGGTGCAGCATCCTTTTTAGCTAAGCAAAGGGAAACGCCTAGTTCATGTTTCTAAAATACTACTTTTTAACATTCTTTTTTTTTTTGGTTGTGTGTTGTGTTTTTAAGATAAATTCACCCAGATTTTGGAAGACATATGGGATTTTCAATTCAACAAAACAGTTTGCTTAAATAATATATTTTTATGGATAAATCAATTTGAATATTAAAAATGTGCAGATATAAAAGTGTTTTCGTTTTTTTAAATACGAGCGAGCAAAAGATACTACGGGATAATCACTGTGCCAATTTGCTATGATAAAGAGAATAAAATCGATTCCGAAAATCTTCGGTAAGCCATGCGCGTTGCTGCAACATCCTTCTTCCTTAGGGATGTAGTTTGGAGGATAAAGAAGAGCAAAAAGGATTTTATCATATATCTATCATCATTTCATTATAGACAGAGGCTAATGTTGTTGAAGTGAAGGCATTTTTCTCTCTCATGCAATTTTTAGATTATTTTCTTGAAGTTTTTGTAACAAAATATCAAAATCAACCCTTTTGGGGGTTAGGGGCGGTGGTTTTGTTTATTTTGTTCCTATCCTCCTATGTGCTTTTCGCTTTTCTTGGAGCAATATATGAATCTTTTGTAAGCAATTGCAGTTGAATGAATTTCCATATATTTTATTCATGATATTTTACATCAAGGTATAGTCAACTTCTTGCATCTATGTATATAGCTTTAAAGACATTCCTGCTTAATGCCTTTAAAGACTCTAATGCATTTGTGTTTATTTTTGACTTTAGGTTAAATTATGAACCTAATTTTCGAGCTAAAGCTGAATTTACATTTTCGTTGGACTGATGAACATTTTTCATTCTTTTAAGAGAGAAAAGGTATACTCATAACGGTTTTAAAATGGACAATCCGCAGTGAAATACAAGAGATAGCTACTGCTTTGTGAATCAGTTCGGTTACAGTATTCGGAATTCCATAATCGACATGACTATAAGTCAAAAATTTGACGGAAACCGACAAATTGAGGTTTACTGTTATATGAGTCACTTTAAATCTAATTCAAATAACTTGTTTTCTATTTGTTTAAAGTTTTACAGTAAAGTATGACAGCAGCTTTATTTTGCATCAAAACATATACAGTTGTAGCCAAAACATTAGCAACTACAAACAAACAAAATTAATAACTTAAACAAATCATGTTCATTTTTTTCCAAAATTTAATACATTATGTATGTACTTCTAAATAGACCACAAGATAAAGTACTTTTCATAACGGTGCATTAAATATGACATAAGTAGAACTTTTCTTATTAATAGAAAAAAGTTCGTCCGTTAACTACAAAATCATATTTAGGGTGTTGGCAAACGAGTGCAGTTGAATATGTGTTATTTAGTTCACGGGAAAGCGAATCAGTGTTCTTAGCTAACTTTCGTAAAATGAGCGGAAACGGAAACAAATTGGTACTTAAAAGAAATACAAGTAAAAATTATAAAAGAATATAAAAGTGGAATGAGTCAAATTAAAATATCGGAACAATTTTCAATTCCAAAATCAGTTAGGTATTTGCCGATTAATAAAATTTAACAAATCCAAAAAGTCATTCCAAACGGTTCATCAATTAAAAAAGACCCTTTTAGAAATACGAACCCAACTCGACCTGAACGTAAGCGCGAGAACAATTACGAGACGAGCTGTTGATCGTTCAAAGTTGTAAAAAAGTCTTTTAGTTCCACCAAAAACATGCTGACGAGATTAAAATTTGCTCATGGCCGCATTAACTGGACGGTTAGAAAGTGGAGGAACTTAAACTTAGGCGCCAGTTATAGCTATCATTGAAATCGATCCGGAAAAATGTTTGAATCGATATTTGACGGTGTTTCCCTTTGATTAGAAATGAAAATTATATACTGATCGATCGAAAATAACACAAAGAATTTTTTTGAGAAAAAAAGTGTAATTGCGCATTTATTTTTCTTTAAAAATGTATTTTTTTCTATTTTCCGGACGGAAATTAATTTTCCTGAACAGCTAATACTTTTATGTTTAAAAGTGAAACGAATCGTTCCAGTGATTTGTGTTCCAATTTCCCACAATTCCAATGACAGATTTCTGTCAGTAAAAATTTGTCGGTGGCTTTCAATCAGGACATTTTTTTAATGACATACATTTTTAATGTAAGGGGCCGGTTATAGCTATCAGTAAAATCCATCAGTAAAATTTGAAACAGGAGGAATCTGAAATGTTTTACTGATGAGCGTTTATAGCAATCAGTAAATGTACGTCATTAAAATAAATGTCACATTGAGGCTTCCCGCCTCAGACAATTTTTTTACTGTTGCTTTCATCAGTAAAATTTTTAATGATGTGATCGGAACAGTAAAAAATTGGAACACCAACAGTAAAACGAAATGGATTTTGTTTTGGCTTTTGGCAGTCAGCTGTTCAGTAAAATGAAATTTCATCATTAAAAAATTTAAAATGGATTTATAAATTAATTAAAACTTTAAATGCATTGTTTTTTTTTGAAAAAAGTACTTGAATGTAGGATTCATCTTATTGCATCAATCTTTTGCTAGAAATAAATCTGTAACATGTTCAAAAAGTAAAAACAAAAATTTTACTGATCGATTTTACTGATAGCTATAACCGGCCCCTAAGCTATAAACAACCTGCCAAAAAAAAATCCAATGTTTGTTTTCAATGATGAAAACCAATGAAAGCTATAACTGGCGCCTTACTCTTTTCGGACGACTCCGAATTCAATTTCAAGGGTTCCGATTGTTTCCGTCGTGTTCGCAGACCAGCCAAATAGTCAATAAATCCACGTTACACCAAAGCTACTATAAAACACGGAGGAGGCAACGTAATGGTGTTGGGATGTTTTTCAGGTTATGGATCGTTTTATATACCGTGACATTTGGCAAAATATAATGTTGCCACACGCTGAGGATTAGTTGCCTCTGAACGACCCAAAGCACTCGTCCAATCCGGTTAACATGTGGTTTCAAAATTACTGGATTGACGTGTTACAATGGTCAGCACAGTCCCCAGTAAATCGAGGAATTGTAAGGATTAATTGCAAAAATAAAAACGGTCTGTTTGATCAAATTAAATTGGCTTGGGAAAGTATTCCAAACAGCATTATAAGCAATTTTAATTGACTCCATACCTCGAAAAAGTGCTGAAGTGATTAAAAACAAGGGCTTTGCTACCAAATACCAGCAACATTTTTTAAAAGTTGCTTTTGCTTTGACCAGCCTAATATTGAACTAATTGTACTAATTGTGCTAAGTATATTAAATGAACTATAATAAAAACCACTATAGGTATTTATAAATATAAATAAATTTGTTTTTTTAATTATTTAATAATCGAGGCAATTAAAGTTGCTTTTGTTTTTGCCAACACTGTATATGCATGAAGGATTTCGCTTTCCTTTAATTTTCTGAACATTATCATCTGCAAAACTTAATACACAGCCATCTACACGCCAGGGGAGAAAGTAATTTTTGAATTATGAAATATGAAACGTGATCCTGTAAGGAAGCAAAGAGAGTGGGGGCATTCACTAAGCTATATATTGGTCGCATTCGCATGTATTTGCATTTGTCATTGATATGACAGTTCCGGATTGACTAGCTTTGTAGTGAAGTTTTGCATTGGGCAGGTTCAGACAACATAAGGGACTTCATTTGCAGTCAACTTCATTCTCTGAACGTAAATTTTGACCAAGGCAACTAGATAGTTTTTCAAGTGTCATGAAATTAAAATTCAGAACTTTACTTCACAAACTTCTACTTCGAGTTCATAATACAAAAATTACCAAAATCATTATTTTCTACAAAACACTCCTCAGGCAAGCTACAAGTCTATCATGATTTGTATTTTGTATTTTAAAGAAATATTACTTATTTCTTTTCCAAATTTACAAGGAACCTTTTCACAGAAAGCATTAAATGAAGTTGTGCAGAAAATAAATAAATCATTGAGTAATAAAGTTCAGCTTTTAGTTGAATTAAAAAACATGATCAATTGTCATTTTGACATAAGTTGACTTGACTTGATAGTAAGGGAGATTTTTCTTGCCTAACTTTCCAGTCAACTTTCCAATAAAGTTGCCTTAATTGGAAGGCAATTTTTTGGCAGCTGGCCAATCAGATGCAAGAAACTTGCCTTACTTTCAAGTCCCTTATGTCGGCTGAACCTGTCCATTCACAAATCTAGTTGAAATTCGACTACGTAGTCACTAGCTTTATGAATGCGCCCATTGGCTACGTAGTCAAGAGATTCTGATTGGCTAAATGCAATGTGTACAAATTTCGGCTACAAAGTTAGTGGACACTGATTTTGACGTTTCACAATAAGCTGCTCAGTTAAGGCACAAGAATTCAAAATTAAATTAATCTTTCGGTATTTAAATACAAACATACATGAATTAGTCATCAGTCTTCTATTTGCTTTTATTGAATTTAAAAACAAAAAAAAAAACTATTTAAAGTTCTGAAAACACAAATATTTCTTATTTTTTGTATTTCCATTTGTCGTTAATATGACAGTCCCGAATTGACTAGCTTTATAGTGCAATTTTACATTCACAAAGAAAGTTGAATTTTGACTACTGTGTATGTTATCCATTACCTGGCCTTCAAGTTTTAAATATTGTAAAATAAGAGGTAATTGTTGTTATTTTAAATTAATCGAATATACCATGACATAAGGGAGTAAACATACTTGATTTGCCTATTGTAATCCTTGCCTTATTGGAAGTTATCCTGGTATAAAGAGGTTGGTTTAATTTTTTAAATGAAAGTGTATTTAATACTCTTTCCAACATTATAGGGTTGCCAACAAAAAGTGTCCATAACTCAGGGTTACTTGCATTTGAAATGTTAAGTCAAATTTGAGCTTTAAATAAACAGAGTAAAGATAAAATTTCGTTGATAGGGAAAATTCCGGAAGCCTAGCAAAACAATAAATCAAACTCGAAAAAGTAAGGAAACATGAAATAACTGTTAAGTGATTTAGTTAAGGTGTATGCTATTATTGGCAGAAACCATCCGTTTTTTTCTTATTATCATAGTATGCGTATTGTAGATAATAATCGATTGTTTAAAATTTACGAACAAAACACAAAATTTTACAAAAAACATTTCGCATTTGATTTTGTCTTTTCTGAAGATTCAATAAGTCTTACATAAGATGGGTATTCTTATTTTAATGAGAAGGTATTCCCAATATGTTCTGTGTCCAAAAGTTTACATGAAAGGATAAATAACGTGGTTAAGGGATAGATACAATTTATAAAGCATCTCTACTCAATAACATTCATCCTTATTGCAAACTATTAGTAGTTGGTAGTTCATAAATATTGAAATGTGGTTTTTATTTACAAAAGTCTGGAATATTATCAATCATCAATACTCATGTAAGTTGGATAAATTATTGATAGTTGATAATTGCAATAGATTTTCCCTCGGAAATATGTGTGCTTTCGAGAGTCTCATTCGAAACAAAATTACATTATATTTTAACTCGCTATCCTACAGCAATAATTACATTAGGAAGGTTAAAATTGCTAAATATTTTTAAAATGAATTTGAAAATAAAATATGGTTTGACCTTATCGAGTGTCATATTTAGCTTATCGTTCAGGATCAGATCTTCTCAATGTTTGACTTGTGATAATTAAAATGCAATACCATAGCAATTGAGTTTTGATAAATGGTCCACGTATGTCGGTTTAAAATAGCTGTGCTTGGAGCCTGGACCAATATTTAATAGTTTCCATCAATCCATTCAACATCCAACTGTTTGCAGCAAAAATGATATCAAATAACTGTAACCATGAACAGAATAAATTCTCCGAACGGAACTATTCTTTAACTGGAAGATTTCTTCAACGAATATAGCCAATTTTAACTCCACTTTCGGTCGACCAGTTTGTTTTGTTTTCCACAATATTTTCAACTCGTCTTCAACAAACTATGGAAATTAACATTTAAATTTTTTATATTGTATAATAATCACAAAGAAGCTTACATTGAATGTGGACCTCGACATCCTAAAATGACTACGGAATATATCGCCAGGATACTCTGAAATCACCTTCATGAAGAATGCATTTTTTGGCAATATGCGATGATTTTTTAAGCTTAAAAATTGTTTCGTTATAATTTTCTTTCTATTTTTTCTTTGCAAGATATTTGTGCCAATTATAATTTTCTTTTCTTTTTCGGTAAGCAAATCAAAAATCAAGTTCAACAAAATTTGTTTGGCAGCCATTTTTCTCTGACGTTTATGAACTCTGTTTACATAAAAATCGGACTAAGTCAGACCTTTTTGTTTACTGCAGACATTCTGCATTGGGAGTGCGTTCACAAATGCATCAGAAAAGAAATGCGATTGTACTAGCGCAGATTTTCTGCGTTTATGAATACACCCTATCTGATAATGATAACATTAACGAACATAGGGCTTATGTTTTTTTTTTTCAAGGAATGTATTCCAACGAAACTTGGACTTCGATTTTAATTTTATTTGATATTACTCAAGTTTTTGCTAGCGTTTTCTGAGATTTCAAGAGTTTTGAATTTGTTTAGATTTTTTTTCTGGCTTCTTGAAGCTGAGCGATCAAATATTTCATATAGTCACATGGAAAACACGACCCTCCGAGACTGTAATTTAATGGTTCTGCACGTTGCTTTTCTTTTAAAATAAGTTTTGAAAAAACTTTTGTCATAGCATCGATTTTCCCACAACTCTCAAGATATCGCAGTTATTCACCTCGCTTAGCTTCAATAGGTTTGAATGACATCTTTGAATATAAAACCTTGAAGTGTCAACATTTACTCGAATATTTGTAATACATACTTACTTAATGATCGTCATTTACTTTAAACGAAAACATAATCCATAACCCAAAAAAAAAAGTTGATTTATTTCATAAAACTTTTTTTATTATCTTGCTAGTCTATGAAAAATTCTTAAAATGAAAACTTTCAAAAGAAACCCACAAGAGTTTCTCTCGGTCTGAGCTCTTTATTTTCCAAAATGTTTACATTCATACATACAATGTATGCATATCATACATATACATAACATGTACATAATATGTATTTTCATTTGTTTTTTTGGAAATTCGGGTGCAAAAAGTAAGATCTCCCACTTCTTATCTTCTTACTTATTTTCACCTGCGAGTCAATTTTCTTTTTGTTCTTGAAAAAGTCTTATTAGATACAACACTTTTTATTTATGGTTACTAATTTTTCTTTTAAAGTTTTCAAACTTTAATAAAGTTCTCTTCTTATTCTTCTCTTATGGAAACAAACAAACAAACATATTTTTGTCGTGGTTTGCTGTATATTTTTAACAAATCATATTTTTTCTTGTCAAATTTTCATTTTCTTCACAATTCTTTCTAAGTTGTTGTTAATTGAAAATTCAGCATCATCAGTTTATTTCTTTGTTTGTGTTTTTTTTTTTTTTTGTTTAATTTGTTATAAATCGAACTAATCTTAAAATATACATAGTCAAATACATTAATGCATTTAAAATTTCATTATAATTGCACAGGATTATTAAAACACACAATCCTTCCTATTTCTTATCATTTCGCTGTGTTTATCTTATTGTTTTGTTTTGCTTTGTGTTTATAAATTAACTAAGGAAGGTTTTTGTTTGTTAAATTTGCTTTGTTGTTTTTGAAAAATTATAGCAAGAAAAAGAAAAAAAATAATAATACATAATAAAATAACTAAATATTATCTTCTGGTTCTTCTTAAAAATTATGTATAGGACATATTATAATAAAATATATATATCTACTAGTTACTTCTTAATATGTATAGTTATTTATAAATTGTTTAGTGTGTGCAATGATACTAATTTTCTTATCATAATAATTTATAATAATAATAATAAAAAAACCCTAAGTCGTTTTCTTGTGTGAAATGTCTGATGAGGGAAAATTATATTATTTTATTTTTTTGTTTGTAACGTAAGTTGCATACGTTGTTTGATGTTGTTGGTTGTTTGTTGGTGGTTATTTATTATATTCGGTAATTAAATATGTTGTATTCGTATAAGCTTATTTATACTGCTAGGCATGGAGTATAATTTAACTTAGAAACGATAATTTTCATCTGCCATGTGAATGGCCCAATTAAATTTCTCTCTTTGTGTTTTATTGAAAATCTTTTCAATTGGTACCCCGTTCTTTTTGCACCTGAAATTGAATATAAAAATGTTTGTTTTTAATTTAAAAGCAAATTAAAATTTTTGGAGTGTTGATTTACCATGCAACTGAAATTCTAGGATCGAGATAATTTAATTTAGATGTACCCAATGCAATGGATTTGTTTTCATCTCTATCAGTCTCTTGTAGTTCTAGTTTTTTAAGTTGATCCCTAAGACGTTCAATTATTTTGAGTTTCTTATCCGCACTGAATTTCTCCTTAACTGATCCTCTTTTGGCAGCTTTCTTCAGGTCCTGTAAATTAAAATAATCAGAAATTTGTTTATTGTTTTCATTCGACTATAATTATTGTGCTCAGTGATTAGATCATTCATTTTAAGTAAATATTTGACTTTATTTTCAAACTTACCGGATACTCGCTTTCAGCATCTTCAAGTTGTTCTCTCTTTAGACGAATCTTCTCTTTCAATGTTTCCATACTTTTGGCATGTGATTTTGGCACAGAACGCTGATGGTTACATAAAATTGCTACAGCCCGATTGGCCCGATTATAGGCTAAAAGTTTTTCGGGTATAGTTGAATCGGGTTCAGTAAGCAAATCCAATTGATTTTGTAATGTTATCGAAGCGTTGTATGTACGGAAAACTTTTGCAGTAAGACCTATAAAATAAAACATAATGCTTACGAATTCAAATTTAGAAGAAACAAAAATAAAACTTACCATCCATAAGTTCTTTTAAATGTTCGTTCAATACTTGAGTGTTAAGTCTGTCAAAGAGGTCATCACCTTCTTTCTTATTTTCCATAAACAACTCCAGATTCTTGAAGACCCTCTTTTCGACTTCAACTTCATTATAATAACGAATGGAATCCTTACCAAGAAAATCAAACACCACAACATTTTCTTTTCCATTCATTTGCTTGTGCAAGCTAACATGTTCCACTCGCAACGAACAACAACCCACAGTATCGGCCTGATCCTCGTCTTTTTCGTTGCCAGCTCTCAGAGCCAACTTGTCAATGAAATACAATGCCACAGCCCTCTGCCGCACTCGCATCTCCTTTGACTTCCATTCATCACGATATGTTGAACGAATCTTATCAATAACCTTGTCTAATCGCCTGGCTGTTTCATACTTAACGTGATCCTTTTCGCCCTTCAACTTCGACGATGGATTCAACATAATGTATTTGACTTGTCCCTGTACATTTTCCGTCCATGAAGCCAACCAAGTCACCGAGTTATCGTGACGCACATCCTTCCATTTGTGACCGGGAGGAGGAACTGGCACTTTGCTTTCCTTTGAACAATTTATGGAAACGTCTTCCGCAACAATACGACGCTTAATCATGCCCATTTTTGGATGCTCACCACGACCTCGGAACAATCCTGGAGGTTCTAGTCGGAAGTTTCCGATTCGCTCCTTATGTCCATCAATAATACAAAATCCATACTCCTTGATTTGTTCCTCATTTTCTACCTTACGAGCAGCCTTCTCCTCTTTGGAGGCATTCTTGCGCTTCTCAGACTCGGCGGTAAAGTACTGGAACATCTCTTGGAAGTTACATTTCTTCAAGTCCTTGATAATGTCTCTCTCCTTAGATGTCATTGTCTTTCGGAAGTCTTTAAAGAAATTTTCATTGAATTGCTTCTTAGTCACGTAATCATGGTTCAACATTTTGGCATAGAATGTTGCCGCTTCTTCGGTGTCATTAGTCAGTTTCATTTCTTTGCCATCGTAATAGAATTTGACATTCTTGGGCAGTGGTTCGTACGGAGGTGCAAACACCGGACCCTTGTGCTCGAGGGTGTTCCATTTAACTCCATCAGCACGCTTTTCTTCTTCCCACCTGAAAAGAGGTAAACACACATTGTACTTCTTGATATTTCGATGCCGTTTTTTCTTCTTCGTAGAAGTAGTACTTCCACTTCCACTAGTTGTGCAATAATGATACACAATAGCAGCAGCAGCAGTTAACTTTCTTTCTTGGCAATCACTTATCACACTATAACTGATCAATAAAGAAGATCTACAGCCGAATTGTTGGAATAATTTGGGGAGAATTTTTATACATAAATCCATTTCCATTTGCGTGAAATGAAAATTAAGTGTCAAAATACATATGATGTATACATAACCTAGAATTCACAGCGCATGACGTTTGTCATCGATTTTTGTGAGGCCATCTATGTGCTCAATGTGAAAGTAAAAAAACAGTGCTACCTTCTTGGCACATGCGGTATAGTGCTTATTTCAGTACTTTTTCAAGTTAAACTAAATATAAGGCAAACTTTCAGTTATAAAATAATAAATAATAAAATAATAAATATTCTTATATCGCATAAGATATGAAAATTGCCTTGATATGAAGGTGGAAAACTATTTACTATTAATGGAAATTCATATTTTTATCTCGATCATAATTTAAATAAAAATATTCTTGAATAAGAAATATAGTAATGTTGTTTTTCTACCAAAAAGCTATTTTAACGGGCTGCAACTAAATTACATGCTTTTTGAAAATCTAAAAAACAGAAGTAATATTTAATGTATTTACAAATTGTATGTGTGATTTTGTTTAAAACTCAGCCTATTACATGATGTGGCAATTTGTTAACATTTCTATATGATCGAATTTATTCACAAATAATGAACGACTGTTCGAAGCCGAAGCTTTAACGGCGCCGCTTGCTTGATTTTATAAATTTGTCATATTATGATGTAAACTTATGCTAAAGCATGATACCATGGAGGAAGCGAACCACACATAGACTAATGACATTTATCAGAAGTTACATGGATGAACAAAAGAAGCAGACGGTTTCTTATATTCATGTTCATGTCCTTTTAACAAAGACGAAGGCTTCACTAAAATGACCCCAGTGATATTTAAAATTCCGACATTTATTGTCTCTAATGCTCTATTATTAGGTCCAAATTTAACGAGTTGAAAATATCCTTACATCCATGTTGTATTACAACGGAACAAATCATGGTCTAAGTGTGTTATCTTTTTTAGCCAATAGCCACTTTAACGTAGCCTAACCTAAATTATGAACCATCCCGTTTTATAATTTTTATTTTACATTAAATTGGCCCATTTATGTTGGCCTATGAATATATCTGTTTAAGAAAATGATAAGACTTACCAACGCCAAACTTCCGGTTCCTCCTCTTTTACACCAGCCCTACCCCTCTTTTTAGTTGGTGTTGCTTGAACAGCTGTTGCGTTTTCCTTTAAAAACAAAAATTAATTGAATAAATATTTGTTTTGTTAGTTTTTGTTTTTCAAATTAACCTTTTTGATTTTTTTCTTAAGAGGCTTCTCGTCATAATCATCTTCTTCCTCTTTAATCTCTCGCTTTACTTTCTTTTCCTTCTTTTTTTCATTTTTCTTTTCCTTATCTTTTTTAGAAACTTTTTGTTTTTTCTTTTGCAACAATGGTACATCTTCATCACTATCATCCAATTCAGCTGGTGGTTTACGCTTCATCAAAGGCACATCATCATCATCATCCTCCTCTTCCTCTTCTTTAATGGAATTGGAAGTAATAGTAAGCGGATCAACGTCTCCATCAACTTCCATTATATCCTGTTGATTGTTGTTACCAGAAACGTCAACATCATTATCATTGTCAGAAGCTTCTTCTTTGATGTCGAACGGTGGTTCGTCTTTTTTAAACTGAGTCATTGAATAATCACATGAACTGGCTTGGGACATATTAAAACCTTCATCTGGTCTCACAAAGACTGCATCTTCCCTGACGACAGAGTTATCAAAACCTGTACAAGATTCATTATAATCATTGTTTGGAGGTACGGCTTTCATGCTCTCACCATTATTATATTCATGGGGCTTCTCATCTTTGCTCGAGTGGTTACTTTTTTCTCTGTGTTTAGACGAAGAGCTACTGCTGGAATGTTTATTTTTAGAGCTCGATGATGAACTCTTGTGACGATCGGAACGATCCTTGTCCGAATGTTCTCGTTCAGAACGGGACTTACTATTCGAACTGCTACTTTTGTGATCCTTGCGGCGTTCCCGGTCTTTGTCTTTGTCTTTTTCGCCATTACGCTCACGGTCTTTATCCTTTTCTCCATTATTTTCTCGTTCCTTGTCATCTCGACTTTTTTCCTTGTTTTTATCTCGTTGGCGATCTTTTTCACGTTCCTTGTCTTTATCTCGTGATGAAGACTTGTGAGATGACGATGACGACTTGTGTTTATCACTACGATCCTTATCACGATCTTTATCGCGTTGCTTATCTTTTTCTCTATTCTTATCTCGATCTTTATCTCTATGCTTGTCTTTGCTACTTGATGACGAACTATGCTTTTTATCAGATGAACTCTTATCGCTAAAAATTGTAAAAACAAAATTTGTATTGAGCTTGACCTTTTTTAACGAAAATTAACAAACAAGAAACACTTACCGACTACTGCTACTTTTTGAACTTTTGTGGTCGCGATCTTTGTCTCTATACTTGTCTTTACTTGATGACTTATGCTTGCTACTACTGTGGTCATGTCCGTTGCTAACCCCATTCAATTGTCCAGTCGCATCCCCTCCATTTTCCTTCAAATAAACAAAATACATAATTGAGCATGTTTATTTTTTCCTTAAGTAACGAAATGAATATGGGGGCTATACTTCATAAATCAAAGTCTATTTGTATAATTTTTCGAAAAGAATCAAGCGTAGTATCTATCTGTGGAACTGTGGAATAATTTCTTAGAATTATCTGACAAATACTTAAACAAATTTGGTACGATAATCAAATGATTTATATGTATACTCGTGGCTATTACAAACAAAACGGCGAACAAAGTTTTTTTCATTTTTAAAAATATTAAACGTTAAGAATATCGAAAGTATCCTATATTAATCATTGATATTGAGAACCTAAGTCTCTAGAAGGCTGACTTTCATTCCAATAGACTAAAATTAAGTTAACAAGCAACATTTCTAAGTACAAGCGTTTCAAAATTTCGAGGTAAGTTTTATCCTTAAAGGTAAGTTATATTATGCGCAAGTAGTATCCAAAAGTCTGGGTTCAATCAAAACCTGTGCCACTTTAAAAGTGTTTTCACGGGTACTCACTCTTTGGAGAAATTGACAAATCCTCCAAGGGTTTTTCAAATTAGTCGTTCGCTTTCTACAAACTTTTAATAGATGATAAAAACACAGCCATAAAAATGGAAGATTTTAAACAATAATGTTTTTAGAATAATTTGTTTACGTTTGAACCGTTTTTGTTGTTTTTCATCCATACAAATTTCAAAAACCATTAGCAAATCGTCTCCAATTCAAGATAGCTTATACCTATATGTATCATCGCTTTATTACATAAAATTAAAATAAACTCATATAGAATGTGGACAATCAGAAAAGAGAAAACAAAATTGCAAGAATAATGGTATGTGCATGACCAATCTATTTATTTTTATACCTACTTAAAATTATGTTTCAAAATTGTTGGACAATATTGCAATGGACTACTTCTTTTGTGTATCCCAATTATGAAAAACAAAACTAATGAATTTTTTTTAGAAAATATAGACATGCATTTTATTCACATGTTTAATAATTATTACTTGCAATTATTGTAAGTAAATATAGTCTGATTATAAACTGCTGACAGTCCAATCTAATGATTTTTTTAAGAGTTTTAATGAATAATTATTTTAACTTATTTTGAGTGTATCATAAGGTATGAAAACTTTAATTTTTGAGTTTTTTTTTTGTAGCAATAACGAATGTTTTTGACTTCAAGAATATGATATAGACCGATATATGATATAGACCGATGGCACTAAGGGCAGCCATTTAACATATAACAGACAAAGGAAACAAATATTTAAAATTAAAATGTAGCTTTACTGAATTTAAATTGTTTAATATTATTCCTTAATATTGACCTGCTTCAGCTTTATATTACACATATAGAGTGGTGGAAAAAATAATAAGAGGGGATCATTTTTTTTTTCTTCTCATAATAGAATCTATGCCTTAAACCTTTTTAATTGGAGCAAATTATACATGCGAATTTTCTTTGATTTGACTGTAAAACATTTCCAGTGCTACCAACCATTAATGATGGTCACTTGCAATGTACCGTTAGTTTTACTTACAAATGTCAGATTTGCAATGGTCAAAAAAAATAAGAGGGCCGTGTAGAATTGCATTATTTCCGGTCTTTTTCACTTCCGATCGCAATTTATTTATTAAATTTAGCGTTAGACTTGTATTTAAGTGTTTAAAGTGCATTTATTTTTTAAAGAAGAGATCAAGCCAAAACATACAGTTTCATTGCAGATGCTCTTCGCCGATCTCAATGTGTTGTTGCTAGGGTTCTAAAGGAGCGAAGTCTACCAAAAAAATTTCACCGAAAAAAGAGGACGCCCAAAAAAAAACAACAACTTTGCTGGACAAAAGGATTGTTAGAGAGGTGCTTAGCGAAATGTTCTTTTTAGAGACGAAACCAAGATAAATTTATTTGGTTCTGATGGCAGACTTTATGTGAGAAGGAGAACCAATGAAGAGCTGAACCCTAGGAACACCATACAAAAAATTAAGCACGGTGGCGGCAACATCAAAATCTGGGGTTGTGTTTCTTATGCTGGAGTAGGTCCTATCTATTGGATACAAAATAATATGACCAAGAAACCTATTTGGACGTTTTGGAAAATGTAATGTAATGGATTCAGCAAAATAATGTGCAGGTACTGCAATGGCCTTCTCAATCTCCGAATCTAAATCTTATCGAGAATCTTTGGAAAGATTTCAAGAATAGGGTCTCGACAAAAAAAAAACACTAATCAACAGGCGTTATGGAAAGAGATACAGGAAGCATGGTATTCTACACCTGTGGAAACATGCCGAAAACTCATCGATTCTATGCCAAAAGATGCGATGCGATAATAAAAAAAAAAGGACATCCTACAAAACACTAAGACTTTAGAGGTGACCCATATACTAAAACTCATGAAGAATAGCGTTTTAATTGATATTTTTTTAAATTCTAGGTAAATTGTGTTTTACGCTCTTATTTTTTTGGCCAGAATAAAAATCAACTTAAAAACTTATTGAGCAGGGTTTTGTTATTGAAGGTTATCTTATTGTGAGCAAAATTTATAATCAGGGAGAAGAAGTATTTCGGAAAAATATATGTATTATTTTCATTGAAATTAAAACAAATAAAGCCTTTTTAGCAAATTAATGGAAAAAATCGGTTTCACTCTTATTATTTTGGCCTAAACTGTATACTATTAAAAAGAGTTCAAAATATAAACATATAATGTATAAATATATATAATATATATGTATATAACTATCTTTTGGTATACGCTAATATACGAAGAAAGTATAGCATTTTAAAACTTTCGAGAATATACGCATCAGCTAAGAAAAAAACAAATACACATGAAAATCATTCAGTTATTTCCCAAAAATGCATCAAGAATTCATAATTTCAATAAAAAATGACGTGCAAATAAAATCAATATCATATTTATATCCTCACTTATGTCAGAAATGTGGATCAACATTTTATTAGACGTGATTATATTTTTCAAATTTATCATTCTAGCATAAGGGGACCGATATTTGTTACTGATTGGAAAGAACTTTATATTGGTTGATTAGAAGGGGCTAGATACCTCTATGTTTGACCTATATCGGTAAAAGCGCTCCGCTTTCAGGATTCAATGGTGACCTGCTGCCATCTTTATGAGAGATGATGGATAATTCAAACTTATCAGTTTCATAGGTTTTTAAAATATTCTATTTGAATGATTAATTGGGACACATACATAAGTCCTTGGGGTCGTCCAGAAGTAAATATTATTTTAAAGCTAGAAAACCGAAATACAAGGAATTGACCGCTTTTTCGCATTCTGAGAAGATGATATCAGTTATCGATTCCGGCAAAAATTTGATATGCACAATTCTACCCCACTGATTAAAGATCTCGATTTATTTATAAGTTACAGAATGCCCATTTCAAATGCCATCTTAAGTGTTGACAATTGAAGTTTTAGTTTTTTTTCAATAAGTAAAATTAATATAAGCGCACAATGATATCTTTTTATAATTATTTTGGCCTTTTCAAGAAAACTATTTATTGATTGCTGACTTCAACTGAATTCTCTCTACATATTTTATACTATTATGAATGTAGCGATCTTTATCGCTTTTAAGTTGTACTGGTAAGTTTTAACAAGCAAAATATAGGTATTAGTATTACATATTCTTTTTTTAGGTTAACTATAATATAGATTTACAAACTACAAACCTATAAGTGATGTTTAGCCATTACTATCTAAACAAACTGAAAGTTTATTATATTAGTGATACTGCAAAATTATTAAAAAAAAAAATACATGAATGATGTTTCTAAAAATCTAAATTTATTTTCGCATTACATTTTGTATTCAATGAAAAACGTGTTAAGGCTATTTTTTTACCACCTCAGTAATAGTTGATACGCCTTCTAAATAAAATGATTCTAGTTTTCTATTCATCTTTCTTGTTTTATCGTAAAATCTATTTCAAAGCCCTATCGCACACATTTCTTAAATAATAACAAGACATTCTTGTTTTCATCATCTGCTACAGCATAAGTGCAATTTTGGGGGTAAGAAATATATTTTTGAATGGAAATCTGGTCGTTTTTGTAATGAAAATAATAAGTTGTTCTGGTTACAGAACTGAGGCACAAATGTAACTAATTTACAGAATTTTTAAAAAATAAAACAGAGTGGGACAATGCTTGGCGATCTTTTAAATTATTTAATTCTTTTAAATACTCTTTTTATTAAATTTTGCTTAGCTAAAAAAAATCAAAAAATATATCAAATTTATTCTCTTGCTGATTTTTTTTTTAGGTACCTACGATTTCTGTTGAAACCAAAATCTCCTCGTGTAAAAATGTTGCTTCAGTCATATGAGGTTAAGGAAGATCTTTAATATTCTACAAAGTTTTGAACTGAATTTAAATAAAAGTTATTCGGCATATTTGCTTCAACTGTTCATATATACATAGGTATTGAAAAGGCTTTTTGACCTTAAAAAAAAAGTATAAAAAAGCAAGCTAGATACCAGTCGAAAACGGAAACTTGTTTCTAATCTTCTGTACCAAAGGGCCTGCGCAGTCTCATTCAAAAAATAAACCAACGATGTTAATTGCTCAAACTTGGGTTAAGATAAAGATTTTTTTAACTTCCACTAGAATCAAATTACCTTCTTAAAAAATAGAACAAAACCAACCACCCAACATATTCTAAACTATTGTTATGATTTGATTGATTGATGACCTACCTGTTCCCTAGGGCTAATCTGATCGATCTACACGTGGATTCCATGCACTTCCGATAGTGTCAAAAAAAAACTTAAACATTCAATATACAATAAATGTGACTATTTTCGCTATCAACAATTCTACTTTCTAATTTAGAAAAGAAAAATACAAAACCATTGATTTTGGTATCAAATTATCTCAAATAGAAACCCCGTGTAGGAAAGTACCTACATGTGCAGGTAGGTTAGGAAAAATATAAATGTATGGATAGGTTACAAAGACAATTTGCCAACTTGGTTCCTCTTATCGTTTGATTTTGTATTCATTCACAGGAGACAAGGGTCTCATCCCTGATCCCTTTTTTTACACCTGAATACATTGCATTTCAGCAGCACCACATATACAACACCCTTCGTATATGTACTTTGATTTTGAAGTAAAACTTCACGAACAAAAAAAAATTATATAAAACCCCGAAGAAATTTAATTTTCTCTTGCCCCTGCTCGTGTTCATAGAACACTCTTCCTTTTTGTTTCACAATCTACCCATCAAACTTAAAAAAAAAATCAACTTCAAATGTTTAGTTCATGAATTCCAAAAAATAAAAAATAATTGAAAAATTGCTTAAAAAAGTGAGAAAATAAAATTAAGTACAAAAAAAAACTTCGCGTGGTTTGCCTTCGCATTCGCTAAACAGAGAACCAACAAAATGAACGTCGACTACGACGGCGACGACGACGACAATGAGAACGAGAACGACGTGGTGTGGTGGGACGGGACTTGGTTGGTTCGGTCGTTCATCGTCGTCGCCGTAGTCGTAGTCGTCGACTTCGTAGCCTTTGTCGCCATTTTCAGGTCTTGTGAAAATTTCATCTTTACTTTTTTTTCTTCCCAACACACTCCACACAAAACGAACCCGAACCGAGAAAATATTAATAAAAATCAATTATCCAAATCCATACTTACTGCGACCGATGGGGTATCATCCGAAGAAATTACAACGTCTTCCACAACTTCAACACTCATTTTCAAAAAGTCTTCGATTTGATTAGTACTTTAATATGATGAAAAATTTTTGTGTGAAAATTTTTCTAAGTCAATGGATTTTTTGAACTTAGAAATTTTTTGCTATCGTCGCAGAGGCAGACAGACACAGCATATGAAAACGAGAACTATGAGCAGAACACGTCTTTACTGTGGAAAAATCAGAAAAAGACACAAGTCGATTGTGTCCGACGCTGAAAACGAAGTTTTAGAGTAGAGAATTTTTTAAGTCCTTTGTGATGCGATTAGATGCGTTGATGGTGTGGCAGTCGAAAAGAGATAAAATGTTTCTAAGTGTAGCCCGATGCGATGTGGTGCGATGACGACTTTATTAAATGGATGCATATACCACTTGTATTTTTTTTTTCTTTTCTTTTGTTACATTTTTAATTGATTTTTGATTACTTTTTTAAGTGATTAGGTTTAAACATTGATGGAATTGTTTTTCTTTTCGAATTTGGCAGTGAGCGATATGTAATTGATTGGTTTATTTGTTTATTTTGTGGGTTAATGCAAGTGTCAAACAAAAATACCGAAATAAAATATAAATGATTGCGGCGTTTCACTGCACTTGTTTGCCGATGTCGTCTCGTCTAGTCAGCTTGTCATTGCAAATTTCACACTCATTAGGGGTTTACACACTGGAGTTGGTACAGCGGTTTTTTGTAAATTTAATTTCCTGTTTCATACTTTAGGCTGGCCGTCTACTGCACAATTTAATGGGAAAAACTTAATTTGCAAAATTTGTTAATTTTGGGAGAGAAGGGCAGTATTACTTCAGGATTGAAAAACGTCGATCGATGATATATGTTTGGCTTTATTTTTATTTTTTCAAGAAGTAAAAAATTTAGCTTAAAATAGAAAGAAATAAGCTAAATGCCGGTAAGAAAATCCATTTTACTTGAAGTGGAAAATTCTTAAACCATGTAAAACGGCTATTCACCGAGATGAAATCCGATTTACACAAAAGCATAGTTATCTACCAGACGTTTGACTGAATGGAAATAAGAAATAATTGTAAAAAGTAAGAATTGTTGATTTTTTTAAATTTGTTTTAGTTTATAATATTTTAAATTATAATAGTTTAACATTTTTAACATTCCATTTTAATGTTCCCTTGAAATTTTAGTTAAGCTTTTGTAGTTCTTTTCTTTATTTAGTGTATCTTATTCATTAACTTAAAAAAAACATTATATTTTTTGTTCTTTAAAGGAACATACTTAATAACAAAAAGTTATAAATAATAATTCACCTATTCAAAAATAAAAGAAAGATTAAACAGTTTTGTCCTGCATTTGTTCAAACGAATAGAGAACGAAAATCATTGTAGTTTCTCAATATGATCGGTTGAGCATCATCCCCAGGCATTAGATTGTTTTTAATTATATAGACAGACAATACGTAAAACTTTTATTATTTTTTGTTCTGGTCCATTTAGTAAATTTTGTTGCCAACACAGCTTTATTTTGTAAAATTAAAGATGGAAAATTGCCACCATGTTATAAAGCGGATATTCTTGTCAATATTTATGTAAAACAAATTAAGAAGTAGGCTATTAGACTCACTATTCATTTAAAATTTGAAGGACTTTTGACCAATTTAAAAGATAATCGTAAATCACATAGGTATGAATGAGTCGGAGAATCTTTTTTGAAATCGCCATCGCATATTGATTCAGTTTTCCCTAGGACTTAGTCGCTGACAACTAAATTGTTCGGTGTACACAGTGCCTTATAGCCAATAAAACTTATTTTTCATCACTGGCCGCTCACATATTTGTTTTATCTTTGAATACACCTTTTTCAATTTTTAATTCTATTACTTTCCTTAATAACCTGTCAATTTTACTAATGGCAGCCGCCGTCAAAAAACTGGTTATTCTCTTTTAAGTTTTTAATTCCATCGTATGGCTCAGTTTTAGTTAAAATTTTAGAATAAAAACCAAAAAAAAAAATCGTTCATTAAAATATTAACATTATGAGCGATTCTGAGGGTGATGAACCCCGTGAAACAACGGTAGAGGGCCAAGAAGGCAGCGACACTGAAGAAGCTCCTGAGTCTCCTACAAACGCCACAAAAACTTCCCCAGGACCAATTCCTGCACAAGATGATTCAATGCCCCCAGCAAAACGCCGCAGGGAAGACGCACATGAAGCACATGGAACTCGTGAAACCGACAATACCAGTGTGGTGGCCTCTCACTACAATAAACTCAAAGAAGCAGGACTTGACGAACGCTCCAGATCTCGAATCCTACACATGCGGAATTTTAACAACTGGACCAAAAGTATGTTCATAAATGAGTACTTGAATAAAATCAAAAACAGCCGTAAGCTCGGTGAACCCATTCGCGTATTGGACATGTGCTGTGGCAAGGGCGGCGATTTGTTCAAATGGGAAAAGGGAGGAATCACGCATTTGATTGGCACTGACATAGCCGAGGTTAGTGTTGAACAGTGCAAGTCCCGATACGATGGCATGATGAACAGGAACAACAAAATGGGATCTCGATTTACGGCCGAGTTCTTCGCTTGCGACTCGACTTTGGTGCGTCTGAGAGAGCGCTACAAGGATCGCTCAATCAAACTGCAGCTGGTGAGTTGTCAGTTTGCCTTCCATTATGCTTTTGAGTCATTGACACAAGCCGATTGTATGGTGCGTAATGCGGCTGAGTGCCTAGAACCAAATGGCTACTTTATTGCAACAATTCCTAATGCCAATGAGATAATGAGGCGTCTGCGAGCCTCAGAAAATAGAAAGTCCTTCGGGAACGATTTATATCGTATTGATTTTATATCTGATGCTGAGAAGCCGACGCTATTCGGTGCTAAGTATCAGTTCCATCTAGAGGGTGTGGTGGATTGTCCGGAATTCCTGGTGCATTTCCCGACTCTGGTTAAACTCTGTAGGAAGCATGGTTTGCAACTGGCCCGGAAAAATACCTTTGCGGAGTATTACAAGGAATCTTTCGAAGAGGGTAAGAAAGTGAGAACATTTTCAGAATACGCGTTTTTCATTGGCTTCGTCTTATTTGCAGGAAGACCTCTTTTGGAAAGGATGCAGGCTCTCCAGTCTTATTTTGTGCAGAAGTCTTCGAAAGATGACGAGGAATTTGCTCATGTAAGAAAGATTGCCAATGCAACGAATTACAATTCAAAGCCTTATGGAACTTTGTCAAAGTCTGAATGGGAAGCGGCAAGTAAGTTTAATATTTTCGTTTCTCTTTTATTGGCATTCGAGTTCAATTTAATTTATCATTCTCACTCCATTTCAGCTCTTTATATGGTTTGTGCTTTTAAAAAATGCAACTACACTTGGGATACTGAAGGCAAGCCGGTGTATGAATTTGATAGTTAGTTTTCTTTATTTTGTATCCACTAAGGTGTTCTTTTTTAATGAATTATTATTGTAAACGAAAAAACCTAAATTTGTTTTTGATTTTTAACGAAATTATACAAATTATTATGTACTTGGAATATAATAATGTTACCACTTGGATGAGTTTTGTATTTTATTGTTTTTTTCTTGTTTACAATATAATATAAAATAAAGGACTGAGGTGTCAGTTATACGTTTCACAGAAACTCTAAATGGAAAAACATTAGTTGTTGATTGGTTTTCCTTTTCACACTTCCTCTCAAGATATAAAAAAGAAAGATAAAAATAAACTAAATGCTTGTGAAAAGTGGACAAATTTTAAGACCATGGGCGGTTTCAGACGACATAATATTTTGTTTAGTATTTTTATTTATCTATGAAAAGCTTACACTGTAAGATACAATATCTTATAAAAAAGTGAAGCTAGCGATGTGTTAAATGCTACAGGTTTGATTGAAATTCAAGCGTTACATATTTTTATTTTTATACATTGATTGGTGCTAAATAAACTAAGAATTACAATAATTAAGTTCTTTTCCTAATTGCTTCGTGTTGCTTATATTTCTTATTCTCTCTTGGCAATGAATTCCAAATTCTTACTGAGTACACAAAAAATTGGCGTTTGGATGTCAGGCAACGAAAACGCGGAATTCCAAGATCTAGAGATCTATTTGAATGAGGGCAGATTATTTTACTGTACAGATCCTCAGGCTGACGGGTTAAAAGTATATCAGAAAACAAGGTAATTGTTCGGAACTTTAAAAAGTTTTCAAATGACATTCCAAGAAATTGCTTTGAAAATTGAGAAACACTATCGTAGCGTCGTCGTAGCCCGTAAACATATCGTATGGCACTACTAAAAGCAACTGTTAATTTTCTTTTACTTTCGCAATCTAAGTAGCAAAAGATTTCGCAACCGTTTGTAATCAAAGGTAAAACCAGTGTTTTCATAAGTAAGGCTCTAACATGTCTTGGAATAAAGTGTTGACTATACCATAGCGTTCGAAGGACATTCATTTAACAAGATTGGGGGAAAGTAAGACAAATCAATTTTGCTTTTTGAAATCACAAGACACTTTGATTTATTTGGGTTCAGGATTAGACCGTTTTCAAGTGACCAGCGTTTAATGTATACAAGTCTTCATTTATACCGTTTGACCGCGCGCGTAGAAAAATTGAACAAATTGAGAAGCTTTTCACAAAGTATGTCGTGATTGACCATGTCAAAAGCTTTCGAAAAGTCGAGAAGTATTAAAAATGTAACATTATCCTCGTCAATAGCTTTCCTTATATCTTCGGAAACACTTAACAATGCCGTTATACAACTATTTTTCTTACGAAATCCTGATTGTTTAGATAAATCAAGGAACTCGTTGATCTGTTTTTGAATGACCTTTTCAAAAACCTTTGATAGAAATGGTAGTATCGAGATTGGTGCAAATTCGTCTCCTTTAGAGGTCTTTGGAACAGGTACAATTTTCGCTATTTTCCATTGTTCAGTATATACACTTGTTGTTATGATGGTATTGAATATATGTGTAATAAAGGGCAGAAGGGTTGGTAAAAGAATTTTTAAGAAAGATGGATGCATGTTATCAGGACCTATTGCTTTGGATTTGATAGAAAGTACCACTTCAACCACCTCCGCTATAATTGAAGAAAATTGAAAAGAATTCACATTTGAATTATTAGATGAAAATATTCTTTCGTTTAGTCGTAAATAGCCTGAAGAATTAATTCTTAGATTAACATTAGCAACAAATGATTGGTTAAGAGCGTTGATATTTATGTCTTCTGGATAGACATTAGATCTGCTCCTTATGCCAATATTCTTCAGATTTTTCCAGATTTGTTTTGTACTTAAAGAAGTGTTAATGCGACTTGAATACAAGGCAGCTTTTGCTTTTCGGATTTCGTTGACAGTTTTGTTGCGCAGAGTTGTATATTCTTGATGAAAGGTATTATAAAGGACTATAAAGGACTTGAAAGTAAGTCCAGTTTCTAGTATCTGATTGGCCAGCTGGCAAAAAATTACCTTCCAATTAAGGCAACTTTATTGGAAATTAGACTGGAAAGTTAGTGAAGACCAAATTTGGTCACAGATGACCAATGCTGCAACCGTTGGTTGGGTACACCGAGTGAGGAACGAAAGTGGAAATAAAAGAAATCTGTCAAAATAATGCACAGACTTAAACATCCGAAAAGTCTTCGTGTAATAAAGCGCGTATGTCAAAACGACGGATAATCATGATTGTGAACTTTATTACTATGTGATTTATTTATTTTCTGTACAATTCCATTTTATGTTTTATGAAAGAGGGCCAAATTATTAAGGGAACCAGTAGTTTTTATTTAAAATACAAATCGTGATGAACTTTTAGCTTGCCTGAGAAGTTTTTTTGAAGACAATTATGCTTTTTTGTAGTTTTAGTACGATCAACTGAAAGAAGAGGTTAGCGAAGTAAAGTTCCAAATTTGAATTTTATGACACTTTACTTACCAATTAAGTAGTTGTCTTTGTCAAAATATACGTTCAAAGAAAGCAGTTGACTGCAAATTAAGTCCATAATGTTGTCTATATCTGGCGGGTTTTTGAGCTTTCAACTTTATGCAAAAAGCGATCCATCTATAAATATAAAACCAGTAGAATTTTTATGGAGCAATTTTGTTTTTATGTTTTAAATACAAAAATTAAGTAAAACAATACATCACGAGCTAATGTCGGCGATAGTTACCACCCTTGTAGAGTCTCCCAGTGAAAGTACTATAGGTTTTATATACAAAGGCTCCATGTATTTTTATTGCCGGCAACATTTAGTTTTTTGTTTCAGCATCAAAAGAATACAATAAGATTACCAAACGCTTCAAAAAATTATGTTTTTTTCAAAAAAAAAAAACAAAAACAAATGAGATGTGATGTGTGAAAGAGTGACCTCACGAAAATCATCATGTTTGTCTTCGTTCGCTCATTTACTACTATATGTCCTCGATGACTTCAAGGATTCCATTTTTGAATCGTGAAGCTAGACCTTATCTATCAATTGGGTTGGGGCCCATCGAGAAATAAAATGGGCTGAAATATTCACCATTTTTTTAGTGAGTTATTACAAATGGAAAACCATATAAAACATATGCAAATGGGCAAATTAAAGTCATCATTGGTGTTCGTCATTGAAAGCAATCATTGGAATTTTTTTAATAGGTCGGTTAAAACTATCATTGCAAATTTCCTAATTGGAATCATTCGTTTGAGGTTAGATGTGATCATTAAACCAAAATTGATAGGTACGAATATAAACAAAATTTTACGCCTTCAGTGGAACGATTATGCTCCGAAATGTGAAATCAAAAACCAACTGTTCAGTGAAAACAATTTTATATTCAAACAAATTTAAGAAATGAACTGAAAGAAAAGTTCTGGGTTCAACAAAGTATTTTTTTTGATTTAAATAAAGTATTTTTTTAGGTCGTCTTTATTTTGACACCAAACATACAAAAAATTGAATCTCTTAATCGCTTTTCAATCTTGTAAGAAAATTTTAAATGATGAGAACCAATGATACCTACATATATCTTAAATTTTTTAATGTTCGCCGTAACCGCAATGTGGCATGGAGGTTTTATACAAAGGTAAAAATGGAACGGGACGGTCAAATTGAAGTTGTAGTTTTTTACAAAGAACGCTACAGTCAGACGTCAAAACAGAAAGAAACGAAGGAATTTTTTAAATGTCAACCACCGCTGCTCATTTTGTTGTTTACTATTCTCGAAAAACTTAAATTTTTCACAAAAATAAATCACTTTTGCTGTTTAAAAAGCGCACTGGAATTTTTTGGTTTCGATTGTCAAATAATTTTTTGTCGTAGTAAATTCCAAAGCAAAAAAAAAAGAGTTGCCTTGACTTTTAGAAGTCGACCGCCGAAAGCTGTTTGATCAGGTATTAAGAGGGAATTTTTATTTTCTGAAATACTTTACATCTGCATGATTTTTTTCATACTTCTCATATTGTATAAAGTGACTTGCTGATACTGTTACACGGTGATTGCACTGGAATATTTTTAGGTGATTCATTTTATATTCTCATAATTTTATCTCCACTCCAATTGGTAGTTTAAAAGTTATTAGTGATTAAACTTCAAATAAGTTCTCTGAAATGAGAACATCAAAAACCAAAATGAACTTCATATTATAAAAAACATTTTGTGTAGAAATAATTTCCTTCTCAGAATTTATCTGAACATTCTGCCCTCACCCTTAACTTAAGGCACCGACTACCTTACCAGCAATTGAGCAACTTTCACTTTCTTTCTTTTACCTCATGTGTCAACATTTGGTATGTTTTCAACAAAAAAAAATTCATATACGTAACGTCAAAATTTTGTTCGACGTCGGTTCGTCCACAATTTCCCCTTTGGTGGTTTTGTTTGGCGTTGATCTCTTCTTTTTTTATATTTCGCTGGTTTTCAACTTATCCTTACACACATCAAATCCCAACTTAAATAGGTAAATTACAATTTAGCTGCGTGGCACAAGTTTTTGTCTTGTTAATTGAAATGTAATGAGAATTCATGGGAATATTTTATTTAGATCATTAAGCCATAATCGCAAAACCAACCAAAAGCAAAGGTCAAGATGTCCAACCACCACCATGGCCCTGGTCCTCTTCCAAATCGTTGGCTTCACTGTCCACGCAAAAGTGAGAATATTATTGCGGATAAATTTATAGCCTTCAAGACTCCGCTTAGTAATAAGTTCAAAGATCAAATGCCCTTGGATTGTATGTTTCCACCAGAAATGATTTTTGGCTATGTAAAGGCATTAAAAGTAAGTACCTACCCATAACCCATTATCATATACCTACTCATGGTAAAGATAATTTTTTTTCTCGCTTTCCCTTTCCTTGTTGAAATTAGTTGAAATTAGGATTGTGGATCGATTTGACAAACACTAAACGTTTCTATGATCGTGAAGTAGTCGAATCGAAGGGAGCTACTTATGTGAAACTGCAATGCAGGGGACATGGCGAAACTCCATCGATGGATCAAACTCGTTCCTTCATTGAAATTGTGGATAATTTTATAAATGAACGACCCTTTGATTTAGTTGCTGTCCATTGTACCCATGGATTTAACAGAACAGGTGAGTAGTAGTAGTTGAATAATCATCTATCACTATTTTTTTCAATTTAAAGTGTATAACTACTGCCTTCAGATTTTCTTGAGTTCTGCCGATACAAATTATTGCGGATCGGAACTGTCGATCATATCTCAGAGCTATGACACCAACAATTAGGAAAGTAGTATAAGATTTAAAAAAAGGTACCATTACGCATAGTTTAGAAAGTCTAAAAATCGCAGTGCTGTGGGTGAAAAATTGAGCAGTGGCTAAGGGAGAAACGTCTGAACTCTACAGTACATCCGAAAATGGGTTCAAGAGTAAAAAGATAGGCATTAGGACAAAATTAATATCATTTGGAATAACACCATATCCTGTCAGGCAATCTTAAAATAGTAAAAATAGATTCAACCAATCTTGGATGTTGATCATGATTTCTTTGAACAGATCAAATAACTTGATACTGCTTAAAATGGAAGAGCTGTTCAAAGGAGGAAAAAATAACCCGCATCTTCTGTTTACTTGCCCCTTAAATCTAGGCTTTATTCGGAGGTTTTCAATATTATGATCAATCAATAACCCTTCATGCTTAGTAAAGTTTCAATTTTCTTCCCTGGGTAAGGAGAAAATGCCTAAATTCTTTTAGTCTCAAAATGGCCTAAATGTGTCTTGTGACTGAAACTTCTAACTTAAAGATGAAAGTTCAAATTGATATTAAAACAAAGTCTTCTTTAAGAAAATTATATTATTTGAGTTCTGTACTAAGCGTAAGAAAATCGATTAAGGTTTGAGCTCGATGTAAACCTTGTGACTATGGCAAGCTTTCGGTAGTCGTAAGCCACACTATTTTACAGCTATTTTCTATTAAATCTCCAAAGTTATTATTTTATAAGCCATCAGTTTAGCCATAAAGGTTTCATATTGTACTTTTGTTTGTAATTGTGTCTAACATCATCATTATCTTTGCATTATCTTTTTGTTTGTTTTTGTTTACAGGCTTCCTTATTGTTTCATATATGGTGGAACGGCTAGATTGTTCAGTTCAGGCAGCCTTATCAGCTTTTGCTGATGCCCGCCCGCCAGGAATCTATAAACAAGATTATATCAATGAGCTCTTCCGAAGATATGACGATGAAAAAGATGCACCCCAAGGACCGGTATTGCCAGATTGGTGTGTAGAATTTGACGATTCCGATGGCAATGGTCCACAAAAGAGACCAAATGAAGACGACGACGATACGACATCCAACACGGAGAATGGCGGAAGTGATAAACCTTCAAATTCAAAGAAAAAAAGACGCAAAGAAATGTTTATAAAAGATGCACAATTTATGAGTGGTGTGTGTGGTGTTGTTTTGGTAACGGACGAACCACGTTTGGGTGAACTTCAGCTCAAAGTACAAGATATGTGCGGCTGGGAGAATTCTGGTTTCCCTGGGGCACAACCTGTATCGATGGATCGAACAAATCTTAATTTTCTCGCAGAAAAGCCATATATGGTGTCGTGGAAGGCCGATGGAACAAGATACATGATGCTCATCAACAAAAAAAATGAAGTCTACTTTTTCGATAGGAATCTCTCATGTTTTCAAGTTGATAATGTTTCATTCCCCCAACGAGAGAATCTTAAGGAATGGGTTTTTGACACGTTATTAGATGGAGTACGTAAACCATCCTTTTCTTTTAGTTTTGACGGTGTAATTTATTTAAGTTTTAATTGATCTTTCAGGAAATGGTAATTGATAAGGTCCAAGGTCAAAATATACCACGTTACTTGGTATACGATGTTATCCAATTCCAAGGAAATCCGGTTGCCAAATTGTCTTTCCGTGATCGATTGAAGTACATTAAAAATGGACTTATAGGTTGGAAGTGAATATTATAACCATAAAGTTCAATATTACATGTTAGAGTTATTTTTTCAGAACCTAGACATGAAGCTTTTTCGAAAGGAATCATCAATAGACAATTAGAATCATTTAGTGTTCGTAATAAAGAGTTTTGGGATATTACTAAAGCTGCATCACTTTTGGATCCTAAATTCACAAGATGTCTACCCCACGAACCGGATGGTTTGATTTTCCAGCCAGTTGAAGTGGTGAGATGACCTTGAGCATATTTATGAAAATTGGATATCGTAGGAGATTCCAATGAATCTGTTATGCGATCTGTGAAATTTTCCTTTTTATTCAATTAATTATTCAACGAATTACTTAATTTTTAGCCATATACAGCTGGTGTTTGTAAGGATATACTCAAGTGGAAACCTCTCAGTTTGAATTCGGTAGATTTTAAACTTAAAATAGTCAAAGAAAGTAGACCTGGGTAAGACTAATTTATAACAAAATATTCACCAAGACACAAAAATGATATATTTTATACATTAGAATGCTTAACACAAAACTTGGGTTACTGTATGCAGGCGGAATGGATGGTCAGAGTTTCGCAGAAATGAAATATACCAAGGACTTAAAGGATCTCAATGGGAAAATTATCGAATGCACAATCGAAAATGGCCAATGGAAATTTTTGAGAGAACGAACGGACAAAACTCATCCAAACAGTTATACTACAGCAAATTGTAATTAATGCAAAAAATTACTTTTTGTTTTAAAAAACTAACTTATTATTATTTTTGTTTTAAATTTCTTTATAGCCGTTCTCAAAAGTATCAAGCATCCAGTCACAAAAGAAATTCTCCTTAGTTTTATTGAAGAACATAGATACCGTAAAGATAATGAAAGAATGCCACCACCACCGCCAGCAGCACCAGTACACGATTTTCAACGAGGATTGTACAATCTTGTTTAAAAAGATAGCAAATACATTTTAGATCATTAAATCATTTACTATATACTAAAAGAAAGACAACAAAACAACAGACACAACACACAAAAACAAAAAACAAGCAAATCAAACATAATTATTAGATGTTATAAGATTTTATTGCAAAATGAAAAAAAGAAACTAGACTTTGTCATCTCAAAATGCTGCCATTTTTAATCAATTCACTTTCTTCCATTAGCCCCAAATTTAATAGACAAACTAGGGCTGATCCTTGTTCGGCGTATTTTTTGTTCTTCTCCCAAAATGTACTAGCATATTTTTTTCCATCGAATGAACATATCGCTCGGAACAGTTTGTCAAAACGTTGGATTTCATATTTAGGCACTCCTTTGAAGTTCTTCGAGGCATACGTATGGAGGATACTCTTCGGTAGAGAAGTGTCTATTAGAAAAAGATAAAATTTCAAGTTTAAAATGGAAATATGTAGTACATAAATACAAAACTATAGGTATACCTTCAATATAATTTGCACGATAAAAAGCTATATTGTGTTCTAAAATATCTGAAGGATTTGTGTTATCGTCAATTTCGAGTTTGTGTTTTTTTGTTTGAGGAGCATCGATATCTTCGTTGTCGCCAGGAATCGCACCAGGGCACACTTCACGTCGACCAAAGTTGCCTTTTTCTTGATATTCCAATTGTTTCTTATAGCAATAATCACCAAGGTCCCACAAATTACTAAAATAATGAAACCAAACTTAATTAAATATTAACTGGTGATTTGATTCTTTAAAAAAAGCTGATTCGATGCTTGTTGTCCTGTGGTTGGTTGCAGCTTTGTATATACAGATTTACAGATAACTTTCCAAGACAATTCTTAAGGTTTAAATTTTTACATGCGTTCTGATACCATGCTTTCTTTAAGATTAATAGATGTTAGCTTATTTGTTATTATCATTTATGTCAGCCTAAGATAAGACAAATAATCTTAAAAATATAACAAAACTTCAGAGACTTGAATTATATTGGAAGTGCCGTGTCATAAAGACAAAACCCTTCGTATGCGAAAAAATTCCTTTCCACTCGAATGGAGTTAATTTATGGGCTATATGACCATAATTATAATTATGGACAGAAACTTAAATCCTTACAAAAACAATGGTCATAATATTAAAAACCAATGTTCCAGCCCCCTCCCTTTTTCCCTTGCAAATATCAATAATGTTTGCAAACTAATGTAGTTACTTATCACGACTAGATTGTAGCCTGAACTAAATATATTTTAGTAATTTTGTTCAAAAGACTCCTAAACGTGCAATGTCTCGGATTTCATAATTACGATAGTGCCATAAACTTTATCTGTCATAGTTTATTAATTTACCAAATCTGATGAAGCGTCTGACAAAGGAGAAACTTTTTTCCCAACGGAGTTTCTTGCAGTTCCCTTAGCATACTCTGAACACAGTATTTTGTATTTGACTGAGGATTATCATAATCGACGCAAAGTTTGAGGTATTTTTTTATCACATCAAAAACAGGAAGCATTCCTAAAAATATATATGTACATAAATTAAGATCTTCAAAATCTAGACGTTATTTAACGTAGTTACCTTCTTTACGAAATATGGTAACATTAAATTGTGCTGCTCGAGCAACCATAATGCTGTCCACACCACATCTATCACGAAATTTAAATATATCACTATATTTGTCTATTTCGCGAGATCCTCCGTTAGCAATTATAGGTATATCAACAGCTTGGGCAACTGCTTTGATAATATCTACAATTTTGCAATGTAATTATTAGTAAAAGGGATACAATTCTATCAAAAGATAAAACAAACCTGGATGTGGTTGATGTTGTGGTCGTTCGTCTTTTGTGCGTGCATGAATTCCTATAGCAGCGATGCCTGTTGCTGCAAATTTCGTTACCAAGTCTATGGTAGCTTCTGCAGTTGGCATGATTCTAAGGATTGAAGAATCGAATTATTTGTCAGAAGAAGGAGAAAATAGGAAAAAACAGAAATAATCCACCTTATTTTGCATGTAACTGGTATTTTGAGATTATCAACAAGAGTTTTGAGTATTTCAACTGCTTTGTCAGGTTTTGAGAGCAGAGCTACTCCCATACCACCTTTGATTGAGAATTCTTTCGGACATCCCATGTTTATGTCAAGGCCAGCAACATCGTTTTCAACCTAACAAAAGATTTATATGATTTTCAAGATAGTTTCCTCATTGCAACTATAACTTTACCAATTTTCCAACTTTAAGGGCTCTCTCGGCATCACTTGTGCCCAATTGAAGAACAACTCTGTCCTTTTCTTTGTCACAAGTTCTAAAGATTATACTGCCATCCGAGGGATCAACGAAGTCAATTGTTCCCAAAACATCTATACACAAAACAAAATAAGTAAATATTGTTTTTTAACTGTACGACTTACTTACCATTTACCCGTCTTATAGCCTTTATCATCTTCAAATCAATCAATTCTTCGGAGTAAACAATATCAGCACCATATTCTAATGCCAATAACCTCATTGGGAGAGTGCCAACTCTTACCATAGGTGCGAGGATTATTTTATTTCGATAAGATAATTTTGTTTTATCCACTGTCATGTTGAAATTGTTTTAAATCTTTTTAGTTAAATAGATTTTAAAATTTGCAGTCGTGAAAAATCACAAGAATCAAAAGGAAAGTGAATAGGGATCCGAATCCGAGTTGTTAAAGAGATGAAGACTTGTCAAAAAAATTGACATTTAAGAAACCGTTCAGTTTTCTCCTGTTGTGAGCCAATCCAGTCTAACAAAGTAATAGTAACCCGTTCAGTGCTTACGTTATGTAAGACTGCGCAAATGAAATCGAGTTTGAAGTCGTTATTCTACAACTTAAACTCACCGATTTCAGTGTCATTATGGCCCTGGGTTTCAGTTATGATATATACCAGAAATATTTCTTTTATAAAAGTCTGAATCTTGGATCATTGACTTACTATATTATAACTGGACTCTTATCATTTAACATAGTTCTGACGGTAAAATGACTCAGAATATCAGAGAAAATATCAAATACAAAAAAACATAAATAATTAAAAATTCCCTTTCTAATACATGAATATCTTAGGTTTAGTCTTTGAAAATTTTCAGATAAATAATTATACAATGGCACAAATTAAGCGCCATCAGTTGATTAACTAAATCCTCAAACTATGGATTTCTTTAAAAACATTTTTAACATATAGAAATATTGGAGCTAGAAATATGTGTAAACTAAAGCCTCACCCAACCAACTTTTACATCTAGCTCGGTCCCTAGCTAGATGCCTCCAGTTGGGGGTGTTCACTTTCCACTTGTGCGAGCCACCTGATCCACAGCCTTCCTCTTCTGCGCTGTCCTGTGGGCGTGGATTCAAAGACTTTCCCATCAACAAACTAGCTATTATAATCACCAAAATGTATTTTATAGAGAATTTATATTTTGACATTTTTGGCCAAATCTGTTTTATTGCTTCGATTTGTCTGTTATAAATCATAAAAGATTCTCGTCATAAGAAACCTTTTATAATTGAAGTTCTGGAAAAGTAAGTTTTAAAAGAAAGAATCCAAGATATACCAAAAAAACTTGATTTTTTGGTGAATGGAAAACCGTATCAGTGTGCTGGTGTGAAAGGGATTAAATTTGCAAAATTAACTACATTACCGGCTTCTGCACTATTCACCTGAACTACACGCACTCAAAAGTCACATCACATTTGTAAACGCAGATTGGTTTGACGTAATTTATTTTGGTGTCCACTGTCTTCTGTTTTCTTGTAATCTTGATTCTTGGCCCAATCGATTGGATTTAGTTCCTCTGGAATAAATTATCCATCTACAGTCTTTAAAATTAGAAACTCAAATCATTATTAAAAATAGTTCATAAGTCAAATAATAACTTATTCAAAACCAGTTGTGTGCCAATTAACTTAAAAACTTAACCATCGAAAAAGGAAAAGGAAGATTTTCCATTGAACCACTTTTCGTTTTCAGAAGAAAAAAATCCAAATATCGATTTTTTTTTGTGGAACTGCGGAGAAAATATTGAAAACTAATCCAACCCAAGAAAAATACTCTAATCATGTCTTATGTGAGTACAATTAACATTAGTCATAATTCCGGTTAGAAAAAAAAGAAGATTTCTCACAAAAAAAACTTACTAAACAAATTTTAGCGACTGAAAGCAACCAAATGTCCCACAGACGAATTATCTCTTACCAATAAAGCCATAGTGAACGTAAATGATTTTCCCGATGAAATCAAGTAAGCAAGTCCTTAAAGAAAAAAAAAATTCTTAACCCATAATATTCAACTATTTCTTTGGGGAGTAGATATGCAGATATATCAACCGGACCAGGTCAGCATTTCATATTTGCATTGGAAAAAACGTCCGAAGTTCCTCGAGGACATGTCGGATTTTCGCTGGTCCAGCGTAAATGGGCAACCTTGTCAATTAACCAAGATATCGACGTACGCCCATATCGATTTGATGTTAATTCTGATATTATCTGTACTGTGGTCCTAGAGACGGACTTTTTGCAAAAGAAAACGTAAGTTTACAGCAATTTTTAAGTTTTATTGATTTTTTTTTTAATTTTTACATAATCTTAAAATTATGTTCTAGGGTATCTCAAGAGCCATATGATTCTGATCTAATGGCAAAGGAATTCCTCCTGCAATTCGCTGGCATGGCTTTGACTGTCGGACAGACATTGGTGTTTAGTTTTCAGGAAAAGAAATTGTTGGGGTTGGCTGTGAAGACATTAGAAGGTTTGTGTTTTATTTGAAATAAAATTTATATTCCCTTGGGAATTATATTTCTTTTTTGTTTTAAATTTAAGCTGTGGAATCGAATGCATTAAAAGAAAATAAAGAAATGGCAATAAAAAATGTTCGTTTCGGACGTTTAACTGGTAATACTGTGGTACAGTTTGAAAAGGCAGAAAACTCTTCATTGAACTTGGTTGGAAAAGCTAAAGGGTAAGTTGTTCTATCACATCAATCAAAGAACATAACAGTACCATTTTTAAACTTAAGCCATTTAATCCTCTTCAAGCAATTAAATAAAATATTTTTAGTATGGTGCCGATAGTAGTTTTTGTATGAGGGTTATTCTCCACTTGCTTTTGGGGGTGGAAGTTAAAAGCATCAATGGTACTCATTTTAATTTGATTTAAAATGCACCGTGCGTTGGTTTCAATGTACGTATTTTATTCTCATCAATTAAAAGGAACATATAATTATGTTATCAAGGCATCATGCGGTTTTAAAAACCAACCACATCTCTGACGAATTAGATCAATAGGTTATACAAATAATTTTGTATGCACCGCACCGAAAAGCTAACAAGTACATAATTACTCGTATAAGTCGGAATTAACTCTTGGTGTTTTATTTTACAAGGTTGAGATCCAAACAATTGTAATGTTAAAGCAGTTTCGTTAGTTTACAAAAACTGTGTATTATGTTTTGAGATTGCTAATATATTCGCTTAACATTTTTCAAAAGATGGGCACATCTAACAAAAAATAAAAAAATGCTTATATGTATAGAGTTTTCCAATCTGAGGTTTCGTTTGATATTCAAAAAACTTATTTTTTAAGTGTCACATTTGTGATTTTTGGATGCATATCAAGGTCTTAATAAGTGAAGATACGACACACGTTGCTAGTAATGGTCGACCAACTTGAGTTCTTGTGTTAACTGAACCCTTCAAGTCTTAAATGTCGTTTGTCGAATGCCTCTTACCAAAAATCGGCGAGGAGCACTTGGGGTTTCGGCAACATTTCTAATTTGTCCACCAGTACTGAAAACCTGTATTCAGGCAACTTAAAAGGGCGAACTGTTACTGCCAAATGTTTGCTATTTTTGTAGTGATTTTTTAACAATTTTAATGTATTAATGAAGAGTGTATAGTACCATTGTAAAAGTAATAGTTTTTTGTTGTCAAATCTCAAAAGATGACGGTATATATTATTTGCCGATAGTAATAAAATCGGTGGTTTTTGGATGCCGTCCATATATGGAACTTCCACCAAATGCTCAATAAAAAAAATAAATAAATCGGGTGGCGCAACAGTCCGTTGAAAACTAGGGCCTAGTGACTTACAACTCTCAACCATTCCTGTGTGTGAGTACTGTTTTAGGAATGTTTCTAACACAAGCCAAGGCCTCTGGCATGACAGTCCTACGCACTAACCATCATGCCACGGGTACCAAATGCTCAATACTTAACCAAAAAAAGTTAGAATGCTATCGGGGCAAATTGTCTTATGTGTATACCTGACCTTTGGGCCAGTTTACAAAAATTGTGTGTCGTGAACATTGAAAACTCATTGACGATAATTAGTTCTGAATCACGTCAGAAGTATTTCAAGCCTCTTATAATTTTTACTAAAATTTAATTAATTTTTCTAATTGTTTTTAATCTAGCTGTAATAATTATTTCCATGTCTAATTGCCGGACATAAAAAACGCCTAAAAGATAAATTTCAAACATTTTTTTACTCAATAAATTGAATTTAACGCAAAAAAGTTTGCAAAGTATCTGTATTTGTGTTTCGAACTGATTTAATTTTTAAAATGTTGCTCATCTCCATTCACACACCAACAATATCTTAAACGATAGATAGCATTGCATAATCTACTACCACTACCTATTTTTTCTTTCTTTATACAGAAAAATTGTTCGTCAGTCTATTATCAATCCCGACTGGGACTTTGGCAAGATGGGAATTGGTGGCCTTGATAAAGAATTCAATGCCATTTTCCGTCGTGCTTTTGCATCTCGAGTTTTCCCCCCCGAGCTTGTTGAACAATTAGGCTGCAAGCACGTCAAAGGTATTCTGCTTTACGGTCCACCTGGAACCGGTAAGACCTTAATGGCTCGGCAAATCGGTAACATGCTAAACGCTCGTGAGCCTAAAATTGTAAATGGTCCACAAATTTTGGATAAGTATGTTGGTGAATCTGAAGCAAATATTCGTCGATTGTTTGCTGATGCCGAAGAAGAAGAGAAGAGAGTGAGTTGACAAAATTTTTTTTGAAAGAGAAACAAACAAATTACTTATTTATTTATCTTGCAGCTCGGTCCAAATAGTGGTCTTCATATTATAATTTTTGATGAAATCGATGCCATTTGCAAGGCTCGTGGTTCTGTTGCTGGCAACAGTGGCGTTCATGATACCGTAGTCAATCAATTGCTGGCCAAGATTGATGGTGTCGAACAATTGAATAATATTCTAGTCATTGGCATGACAAATCGTAAAGATATGATTGATGATGCTTTGATGCGACCTGGTCGTTTAGAGGTTCAAATGGAAATCAGTTTGCCCAACGAGGATGGTCGAGTACAAATTCTTAATATCCATACAAAGAGAATGAGGGAGTACAAAAAAATTGCTCCAGATGTAGATTCAAGGGTTTGTTTCTTTATATTTAAGCATAGAACTAAAATAAAATATTGTCGACTCGTAGGAGATAGCCGCTTTGACTAAGAATTTCAGTGGTGCTGAAATTGAAGGTTTGGTGCGTGCGGCTCAATCAACAGCAATGAATCGTCTAATTAAAGCTGCTTCCAAGGTTGAAGTTGATCCAGAGGCTATGGAAAAGTTGATGGTTAATCGTGGTGATTTCTTACACGCTCTAGAAAACGATATCAAACCGGTAAGTTGGAAAGAATCAAAAATGTTTACCTAATTTAATTTATTTAAAAACACATTTTTTTGTCAGGCATTTGGTACCGCTCAAGAGATTCTCGATAACATGCTTTCTCGGGGCATTATTAATTGGGGTACACCAGTATCCAATCTTCTCGAAGATGGTATGCTTTATGTACAACAGGCAAAGGCTACCGAGAGCTCAGGCCTGGTCTCAGTATTGATAGAAGGTTCACCGAATTCTGGCAAAACTGCTTTGGCTGCCAAATTAGCAAAAATGTCTGATTTTCCATTTGTCAAAGTTTGTTCACCAGAAGATATGGTTGGTTTTACAGAATCAGCTAAGTGTCTTCATATTCGAAAGGTAAAGTTATTTTGTCGAGTTTTTTTTTGCGGTATTTCAAATAAAAAAAACACCAAATTTTAGATTTTTGATGACGCCTACCGTTCAACCCTTAGTTGCATTGTTGTAGATAATGTTGAACGACTCTTGGATTATGGTCCAATCGGGCCAAGGTATTCCAATTTAACACTGCAAGCTTTGTTGGTTTTACTGAAGAAACAACCACCCAAGGGTCGCAAATTGCTCATTTTGTGTACCAGCAGTAGGCGGTAAGTAATGTTCCTTTACGTTTCGAAAAGTAAATTCTAAGAGAAAAAAATAAAGTTTTGAGTAAATACTTTGATATGCCCAATCAAAAGCTAATAAGTATAACAAATATGTTTTGAACAAAATTGTATCATACATTTAATGAAAACGTAAAATCATTATAACTCTTCTTTTCCAAAAACTAGTCAAGTCCTAGAAGATATGGAAATGTTATCTGCATTTACATCGATCCTACATGTTCCCAATTTATCACATCCTGATCATGTAACAGCTGTTCTAGAGGATGTTGAACTATTCAACAAAGGTGAACTTCAAGCCATTGGCAAAAAAATGAATGGAAAAAAGTTAGTACACACTATATCTTTTTTTATAAATTTAATCACCCTAAAATCTTTACCACAGAGTATTTATTGGTATCAAGAAACTACTTGGTCTCGTCGATATGGCTCGTCAGACCGAACATCAATACCGTGCAATAAAATTCCTTTCGAAGATGGAAGAAGAAGGTGGTCTCGATATGAAGTAACTACTCGGGAAGGATCTCAATATGTCAGTTGTTGTGCTTAACGATGTTTTCTAGACAAAACCGCATACGAAAAAAGAAAATAAAAACATAACAACAAATAATAAAGAACGTAACTCAAGTCAATATATATTCAAATTTATTTTTAAATCTTATCATATTATAAATAATATCATTAATCCTTAAAAATAATACAAAATATTTAAATAATCCAATGACATACACAAAACATTCTGTATGGGTTTCTTAAAAGCAAAAGAATACAACAAAGTTCAATTTTTATTTATTTTTTGAAGTGCAAATATTTTTTTTTAAAATCATTCTTTGTTCTTAAAACGGGAGAATTCCTTGGGAGATTTTTTTCTTAAAGGATCTTAAAATGGCTTGTTACGATATTGGAGGAGTTAGTAGTAACATAAAAGCATTACCTCAAGGTCCGCAAGATCTTGGAAATTAATTGGTTTAGAAACAATTCTCACTGAGAATAATTAATTAGTTTAAGAGCAATTGCTTTGGTCATTTAAACCTGTGTAGATTTTTTTAAATTTTTATTAATGTTAATTTCATTTCAAATGCGTAAAGATAAATGATAAGGTTGTTTTGATAAAGGGTGAGAACTCCAAGTAACTCCTAGACAAACTCCTAAACATAAAATATTAACATTTTACTAATCCTAATATTACTTGATAAAGTTATCATTTTTTTAAGTTTGACTACATTTTTTATTGTTTCGGCCTTTTTATGCGAGGCAAAATATAAAACACACCGTCCCAAAAATTAAACTAAAGTAAACTTCTAGACATTTTGCAAGTGGAGACTTGCAAGTAAAAGAAACGCATTCCACTCTTAAATAACGTTTTACAATAAGATTCAACAACAACATCCCAGTACATCGTTAACCTTATCATAGAAAATACATACATTCTGAGACAAAGGCAGACGAACATGTACTAAAAATATTTTATTGTTTTTATTTATTTTTATTTAATTTTAAGTTATCAATTCTTCCAATAAAAGTCGATTGTTTAGTTTAATTTAAGAAAAAAATAAAATAAAAATCGACCCAGTTCAGATATGTATACAAGGTCTGTCTCAATACCGTGATAAAGCTGGACCTCCCAGTTTTGCACTGGAGATGATAATGAACTAAGGAAACCACGTTTTGGTTTCCTTATTCACTTTTTTTTTGGTGCAGCTAAATATTTCGGATCTTCCTTTTCTGAATATTAATTTGCTCCAAATATACATTTTTTAAATAAAATTTTAAATTACATGAAAGGAAATTTGTCATTAACGTAAAAGTAGACATTTATTTGTATTATATAAAAAAAAAGATGCCAGAAAAAATTCTCATCACAGAACCTTTCGTAAATGACACACAGCTAATAAAATAAATCGTTAAATTTAAAGATTTATTTAATTTTTATTGTGACATCGTTAACATGGGATTCTGTGATAGGATAAAATATTTAACTTAATTCAATTACTAATCGTTAAGATTTTATGTGCTTATTAAATAAATTAATTTAATATGGAGATGAAATCTCTTCTTGCCAATATTTTGGTATAATTAGCAAATACAAATTTACTTGGTTTCTTAATTTTACTTAGATGTGCATTTGAAAATCAAAAAAAAAAAAATATTTAAAATTTAATTAATTTCAACAAAAAAAAACTTTAAAAACTAAACAATATACATTACCTGTTTAAAAAAGAAGAAATCACTATTTAAAAATTGTTTGTGCATAATTATAAGCTATTGTAAAGCAATGTTGTTATTTATTCTAAAACAAAAAAAATATATTATACATACTAAAATACTAAACTGAAAATTAAATATAATTATAAATTAAAATTACTGTTGCCGTAATTAAAATACAAAAATATTAAGATTGAAAAAAAATTGTTTCTTTTTAAAAAATATTTATTTGAATAATAGAAAACAGAAAGGACTGATTTTGTCTCTAGTGTTGGCAGGGCCTGATTAAATTTCCCGATGCGCAAGTGGATGATTTAGGTTCACAATTATTGGGATAGGTTAAATTTTCGAATCTTATAAAAATGTCTGGAAAAGTTTTATGCACTTAATTCAATTATAAAATTATCAAAGGATTAATTGTGAGTAATGCCAAGGACAAGAAAAAATACTTTTTCTCTATAGCTGGAAATTGCTTTTCTAATTTTAATAAAATTATTTGTTTCTTATTTTCTTGTCTAAAAGCACATTTTTTCAATCGAGTTTTTTTTTTCTTTCGGGATTACTTCTTTGAGCCTATTTGCTCTAATTTGTATTTAATAACACTGCTATCTTAAGTGTCGTTAAGATGGTGACCGTTAAGACATATTCTTGTCTTTTAACCTTTTAAGGATCGTAGGTTTATTACGTTTTCAAAAACATATTTGAGAAACAAAAATGCGAGATTCTATAATTAAAGAAATAGACAATAAACAAAAAACACCTTGGAACACATTATGTACCATTGGTAGTCAAAGAAATAAGATCGTCTCACAAGTGTTCAGTTGGTTTAGATCCGGTCTGCGTTCTGGACATAGTAGTTTGAACTTAATTCATCGCAAAAAATATGACGCACGAATCTTCCGGTATTTAGGCTTTTCTTCATGGAAGAAGACGAGCTCGGAGTGAGCTCTCTGTATATGGAGAAAAAGAAAACAAAATTACAAACTTGGCGTAAAAGCCGTCAGCCGAACATTATCAAGATGTTTACTTTAAGGAAAAAGAGTACAATTATTATAGAATACAAATGAAGAGCATATGTAAATATTATTTTAGATATGTGATCAGATTTTTAGAGGTTGTTTTGTTAAAATGGCAAAATAATTCAAAAAAAGAAAGTTTACAAAATTATGTGTTATTAAAAAAAATGATAATAGTTCAAAATTAAAAATGATAAATGATTGTTCCAAATATTTAATTTTTTTTCAAAAATAAAAAACTGAAGATGAGAAGCTGGAATGGTTTCTGAGAATATAGACTTTTAGTTTACTTAAAAGAGAAAAAAAAATTGGACTGGAGTTTCTAAAAATACATCCCGTTCAAAACCCATTAACATTCTCTCGACGAAAAGAAGCTTTTATCAAAATGAAGTCTACGAATGTCTTATAAATTAGGACAGGTCCTTACAAAATGGTACACATCTTCGATTTGGTTTGAGTTGCAGAGTGAACTAATAGCGTTAATGTCTGTTCTATGTGGCGCCATGTAGTTAAGCTCAAGAATTTCAGTTCGTATTTTAAATATTAAACTTATATCTGAAGCTAATAGGTCCTCTCTGAAATAACTTTTACCACCCAATGTTATGTTAAGAAGGCTATACGTGGCCCTATAAACTACCAGGTTTATGCATAACTTTAGTAAAATAGTTTGAATTGGCCTTTAAATGTCTTACCTATATTTAGGGTAGACCGGACTCAACAAATATGGCGTAGTTGGCAGTGTTAGGCGGTAGCTGGATATTTTTGTCTAAAAATAAATCTTTAAATAACTTCCATATCCTCGAGAAACTAGTATGCGAACGGAAAAAATATAAGTTAAATCAATTTTTGTTATTCATAAGTTTTTGCTGCCTTGCGTTTTGTTATTCGTCATACGGACCCAAAATTTGTTTTCCATTTAAGTTATAGGATATCTACGATTGAATTAAAATGAAATCCGGAATCCTATTTATGTACGTATATTTGTTTAAGTTCCTTGCTTTATTTTTGTTTGTTTTGTGTAGAACATTAAAAGCTATTTATGTACATTTTTGATAAAATATTAAACAACTTAAAAAAAATACGTTAAATTGCTTTTTGTTTTGCTTTAATTTTTTTTTGTTCGAAACCAATTTAAACAACTGTGACCTTTAATTAGGTCTAAACCATTTGGGAATATCACTAGCATTTCGACCTGGCGATGAAGACTGTCCAAAATTATCATTCCTTGGTCGTTTAGGTATGGCCCCAGTTGATGGTCCTGGCGCTGTAGAGCCCATTATCTTACTGCTTTTACTATCACTTTCGTCTGCACCTCGTATTAAGCTAAAAATAAATTTTTAAATCTTACCATCAAAAATAAAAAGACGCTTACCGTGATTTGGATGCGATATAGAATGCACCTTCTGGTGAAGTTAGTTGCAATAGGAATTGTTTTTTCAGATAAGACAACATAGATGGCAGAGCATCAGTCTCGTTTACACCAAAATGCATAACAGCAGTTGGAATGCAATTCACTTCGAGAAGAGTTTTGTCTTTAGGTAAAAGCTTTTTTGGTGGAACAGTGACTTTAAGCAAACAAACAAAAAATAATATGAAATAAAATATAGCCAAGCTTGATAAGAGCTTTACATACACAAATGGAAATCTAAATCTTCATTTGTTATAAATTTTCGAACAAAATTTATAACATCTTCGATTTTATCAGTTGGTTTAAAGATGCCTTGTAGAACATTTCTATCAGGAAACTGTACCCGTATTATGCATTGTTTATATTGTGCTATTTTTCTTAGTAGTGAACTGTTTTCCTCTATCTCACGCATCTTAGCTGTTACTAGTGGAGCATCGTCATTGCCTTCGGTGATTTTTTTTAAATCTCGCAAAACTAACTTTAAATCATTTACTGTTAAATCAAAGAAAGAATCTGGGAGGTCTTCCATTTGTTTTTGAGTGGAATCCAAAGAGTATATTACTGCATTTCGTTCACCAATCTGAAAAACCAAAATTTCTACATGTTACAAAATAAAGATGTATACGCAAAAGTATCTGCTTCACACTGAATTTGGGTTGAAGAACTAAACGAAGAACACAAGTATTTTTAAAAGAAAGTTTGTTGCAAATTAACAATCAATGCAGGTTTGTAACTTAGGCTCACGCAAGTCAATTGTTGAACCCCATAGCTTACCACATTAACTTCTGGTTCAACCTCCATTTCATTTTGATCTTGTTCCTCTTCCATTTCAGCCGTTTCATTAGAGTTAATACTTCTTCCAGAACCAGTGCCCCAATCATATACAACTTTCGACTTTTCGGCTTTGCTTTCAGTCTCAGGAATATCCAGCGGTTTTTCTTTCTGCTCTGCCTCTTCAACAGCATCCATAGTCTCCTTTTTTTTCAATGATTGAACCAGCTCAGGAGTAATAGAAAATCCTCCCTTGCTCGACTGCTTACTTATTAATTTGACTTCATCCGTTTTAGATTCTTTTGGTTCGTCCTTCACTTCTGGTGGGACATACACACCTGCTTGTCTGAAAACAAATACAAAATTGGATATACATGATACATAGTTCTTTTACAAATTATATGAAGTACGTTTTGATTTCGTCGGGATTTTTATTAACCAAACGCATCATAGTCCTGCCTCCAGTTATGCCTAAGGTCTTGAGTGTCGTTTGTTTCAGTTCATCACCAAAAATTTCCTTTCGCATGTAAATGACAACTGGACTCATGTCTGTCGTAATCTTCTCTGGAGACACGTTGCTCAAAACATCCCAAAGAGAATTACTTGGACTGAATTGTCCCTGGCGCCGGCTACCATCTTCTAATTGGACACAAATATCAGCAGTAGATTCAACTCGTTTTTTTGAACATTCAAACATTTCTAGAAGACAATTGTTTGGCAATCCTGTAAAACGAAACATCTGCATGAGGTCCTGCTCTTTGTTGTGGCTTTTTAAGCCATATTCATCACAAGCAAATCCATGCTTTGTACAAGCTTCCTCTAGAATCTTTGATTTGAAGAAGAAAAGGAAAGGATGACATGACAATTTGTACTTTTTTTTTTTGAATATTTTTAAAGATTCACCTGTAGCAGCGTTGTACTGGGAGTAATTTTAATATTTTGGCGTCTTCCATTGGGAGTAAGGACGGTAACTTTTTTATTTAAATCCATTTAATTTATTTTTTGAGTATGAGATCAACAAAAAATGTATAAAACCCCAAATATACGAAAAGTAACTATTTTTTTGTGTTTTTAATTTTGACAATTTGTTGACATTAGGATATGACCGGTTGAATCCATGATACAACTAATAAGATAGCGCATTGCGCATGTAAGGTTTTGGCTGTCAAACTATCGTGACGTCACCAGCACTCAATTAATTGAAGAGAGCTAGTATATTTGGCGCAATTTCAATCTATTTTTTGTTGTGAATGTTAACGGAAGTGAATTTAAAATATTTTTAAATCAATAAAGTTATTTAAAGTGATATTGTTCATAATTTATACAAAAAAAAAACATTTACTAATAAACATGGGTGTTTGTTCTGTTTTTGACTGCAACAATAACGAAAGAAATAAGATAACGAAAGATTCCAGTTTTCATACATTTCCAAAAGGAAATTTAAATCTCTCGAAGCAGTGGGTCTTGTTCACTAAACGCAAGGATAAAATTAATGTTCAGACTGCAAGAATTTGTAGTCTCCACTTTTTCAAAGAAGATTTTATAAACAATACAAAGTATGAAATGGGTAAGTTAATACAAAAAAAGTAGTTCAGAATAAGAATCAGAAATATATTTATATCAACAGGATTCACACGGTATCGGATTTTGAAACCAGATGCAGTTCCTACGGTTTACCCAAATCAACTGTCTGTAGCGTCTGAGCCTGACACATCAAAGCGTTCGAAAATAATGGAGATGAAAAAACAAAAAGAAGTAGTAAGTGGGTTGCTGGAAGTTCCCATTGAGCTCGAGCATGAAAATGTACCTGAACAGCAATGCAAAAACGATAGCTTGAGGGGAAATATTTCACATCCACAATTAGAACAAGCTCAACTTGATGCGTTACATGAACAATTATAAGTACCTTATAATATTTGTAAGCATTTATGATAGGAACAAAATCTTAATCGTACTATCCATGCATTCTGAAATTGTATAAAATAATTTGTTTTCATAAACTTATTAGAAGAACCTTACGCGAAGAAAATGAGCAACTCAAAACAGAGTTAAGGACTAAGACCAGGAGGATAAATAATCTCACAATCTAATAATCGATTCATCTTAACAATATTCGCTTTTTCAGAAAGGATTTTTGTCGTTGTCAAAGTCGACAATAGTAAGCCTATTGCTTCTGAGCCAGAAGAAAATCTCCCATTTGCTTACGATGGTTTGGACAACTTGGCTGGCTACATTTGCCATCGTTTTAAAAACACCATACCAAACCTGGAACAAATTGAACCAGACGAAAGCCCTTGGGTGAATCACTTGGACGAAGGAGGCTTGTCTAAAGCAAATCCCACAATGATGGCTCACTTTGCTGCATTACAAAATGTTTTTAATGCCGTAAATGGAGAAGGTGAAGGCATTTATATCTGTCCAAACTACATCCAGCATTTACTTGAAGTTGCCGAGAAAGCAAAGATCAAATGCGATGAGAAGATTATGAAGCTTTTCTTTCGTTGTCGCATGTACTTCCGAATGCGAAAACTAAACAGACAAATCACTGAAAGCAAACTGTCCAGAAAAAGAAAATACAAACAAATTATTAATTAAATAAAAGGTTGAAAAACCACTGACTAAAAAAGACCATCATATCTTTTATTTAACCATTTATCACTATTTAAACAATCTTCCCAGGTAATTCTATGGAGAAAAATGCATCCGAATGAAAATGAAAAAAAATACACCATACTCTTCATTTACTTCGATTTTTTATTAATTTCTTCCACTCAAACACACAAATTTTCTTTAACTTACGAATAAACACAAATATTAACTATTTAAAACCATTTATCTAAATGAAAAATATTAGAAATATTAACATTTTATTATATAAACAAAATATCCAAACAAATTAGTTTCATTGTTTTGTTTTGATTTCACATACTGAATAATAAACGTCAAACTCGTTGAGTGCTTGTGACGTAGATGCGCAGAACGAAACAAAAATAGAAACCGGAATGCGCTATCTGTTTTAGTTGTATCATGGTATCATGGGTTGAATCGTATTGTTCAGTAAAAAAGGGTGCATTCAGGGATTGAAAGCTCGAGTTGAACTGTTGTCAAATATCCGTACAGGTTTTTAAAATGTTATAGAAATTTCAGCAGAAGGAATTATAATTCGTTGCTTCCGTAGAGGACTCACGAGCTAATATTTCTGACGGTTGAAAAAATGTTGTTACTGAAGTTATTTCAAAATTATTCATGATTTCTTATGTTCGCGGGACGCATATAATAGTTTTGAATATAAAATTATAATCTCTTTGGAAGTAAGTAGGATATTGCATAGCTTATTTATTATTATTAATGATCTAACATTTTTTAGGAAAGTTTTTCACATTGAAATTTAGAACTTTCCAATTTTTCCAAAAATCAATGTTTGACAAAAACCTTACATACCCCCAAAGCTGTTAGTATTAAATTCACTTGATAATAATTATGATAACAAAAGCTGTTAGTACTTTATAGACCTCAAGAAAAGTTGTACAGCCGACATTTTGAAATAAATTGCTTAAAAAAATCACCATAAGCAGTCACTGATATGTATTATATAATCTTATTTCGTAATCTCGATTTATTCTTTAGTATTTCTTCATAAAAAACTATTTTCGACTACATTATATGACCATCCAGTATGATGGTGACCTCAAAGTTAAGCATTTTATTGTTTTATTATCTGAACACACTCATATTTTCTTGTTGACATTTTTGTAACCGACTGTGCCAAAGTGTCATCACTATTTTACTCAAGGCTTAGCTCAGCTGTTATTTGCGTTTTCTGTTTTGTAACTGAACTGAAATTAACTCCAAAAACTAAAAACATTTCTTGTTTTATTAAATTTCAAACAATCTGAACAAACTGAAGCTATTTAAGTCAATTGTTCAGAAACATTTTACATCCATTGGTAGGACAATGGCTTGGAGATCAAGTGGTGTCAGCAATGAAGATTTGATTCGTCAAATGCGAGGTACATAATTTACTTTTATTTACTGAGGAGCAATCTTTCTCAATCGATATTGTTTTTAATTGTAGAATTTGGAATTATCGTTTCTGAGCCTGTTGCACTTGCTATGGCAGCTACTGATCGAAAACATTATTGTCCATCAAATCCATATGTAGACAGGCCACAGAGTATCGGAGGTGGAGTTACAATCAGTGCTCCACATATGGTATACTAATCGACTGACAAACGTTTCCAATTATTAAGTTATAAATCCTATTTGTTTCAAAGCACGCATTTGCCCTCGAATATCTAAGGGATCAGTTGAAACCAGGTGCTCATGTACTTGATGTGGGTTCTGGTTCCGGATATCTGACTGCGTGTTGTCTTCGATTTATTAATGGAAAGGGTGAACATGCCGACACAAAAGTTGTTGGCATCGAACACCAGCCTCAACTAGTAAACCAGAGCAAGGCAAACCTAAGAGCAGATGATCCAAATCTTTTGAATTCTGGAAAACTAGTTATTGTTGGTAGGTCAAATAAGTTTTCTTGTTGAGTTGAACTGTTATTTGCTTAATTTTTATAGAAGGAGATGGCCGTAAGGGTTGTCCAGAATATGCTCCGTATGATGCGATACATGTAGGAGCAGCCGCCCCGGAAACACCAACAGCTTTGATTCAGCAATTGAAGAAAGGTGGACGGTTAATAGTACCCGTCGGGCCAGAAGGTGGAACTCAATATATGGAACAAGTTCGATAAAGACTAATATCTACAAGCCAAATCAAATCAAACTGATGATATTTTGTTTCAGTACGATAAAGATGAAGCAGGAAATGTCCATAATACACGGTTAATGGGCGTCATGTATGTTCCTTTAACCGATTTGAATCGCTCCTGATTGCTGTTGGCATTAAAATTCTCTGTGGTTGTCGGTCTCTCATTGGTGCTCGTATGGCGTGTGGCCCATTTGATAAATTGGATTTAAACTAAATTGTTTTTTTTTTCAGCCTATTCGAATAGTGTCTATTTTGTTAAGATTGAATTGAATTGCATTGAATATTGTGTAGGATTAAAGATAAAGCTCATTATCGATGGTCAACGTTTATTGAAGTGTCTTATACCTTTAATAAAAATCAGTAATTTCAAAACTTGCGTATTTAATGATACAAGCTATAATCGATTAATGCCTTCGCTAAACTAACCTTGTGCAGTTTTTTTCATTTATTATTTTTAAATATTACCAGAATAAAATTATATCTTTGAAATATATAGTTATGTGTTTTGTCTATTATGTATTTACTTACTTACTTAAGGTGGCGCTACAGTCCTGTGTGAACTAGGGCCTCACCCAACAAACTTCTCCATCTAGCTCGGTCCCTAGCTAGATGTCTCCAGTTTCGCGCTCCGAGTTGGGTGAGGTCACCTTCCACTTGTGCGCGCCACCTGATTCGCGGTCTTCCTCTACTGTGCTGTCCTGTGGGTGTGGATTCGAAGACTTTCCGGGCCGGAGCATTGGTTTCCATGCGCTCTACGTGACCCAGCCATCTTAGTCGTTGGACTTTTACCCTTCTGGCTAAGTCTACGTCGCTGTACAGCCCGTACAGCTCGTCGTTCCATCTTTTCCTCCACTCCCCTTCGATGCATACGGGACCGTAGATCACAAGAAGAATCTTTCTCTCGAAACGACCCAAGGTGCTTTCATCCGCTTTTGTCATAGTCCATGCTTCTGCACCGTATAGCAGGACGGGGATGATAAGGGTCTTATATAGCGACACTTTGGTCCTTCGAGAGAGGATTTTTCCACTCAATTGCTTTCTTAACCCAAAGAAACAGCGGTTTGCAAGAGTTATTCTTCGTTTGATCTCAGCGCTGGTGTTGTTTTCTGCGTTTACAGCGGAGCCTAGGTAGACGAAGTCCTTGACTACCTCAAAGTTACGTCTGTCGATGGTGACGTTTTGACCAAGACGTCGGTGTTGTAAGTCCTTTCTTGATGACAGCATATACTTTGTTTTGCCCTCATTAACCGTTAAACCCATTTTTGCCGCCTCTGCCTCAATACTCACAAAAGCCCCATTGACAACACGCTGAGTTCTTCCGATTATGTCAATGTCATCAGCATATGCTAGTAATTGGACAGACTTTTGAAAGATAGTGCCTCTAGTGTTGACGTGTGAGCTTTGCACTATTCTTTCAAGTACGATGTTAAAAAAATCACATGACAGCGCATCACCTTGTCTAAAACCTTTTTTGACATCGAAAGGTTCTGTTAAGTTGTTTCCAACCTTTATGGAGCAGCGTGAATTCTCCATGGTCATCCTGCACAAACGGACGATTTTGGCAGGGATGCCAAAACTAGACATGGCTCTATACAGCTCGTCCCTGTAGATACTGTCATATGCGGCCTTGAAATCGATGAAAAGATGGTGGGTGCCGATTTGGTGTTCTTGGGTTTTTTCCAGGATCTGCCGTAACGTGAATATTTGATCGACTGTGGACTTTCCTGGTCTAAAACCGCACTGATATGGACCTATCAGGTTGTTGACGATGGGCTTTAGATGTTCACATATTACGGCAGAGAAGATTTTGTAGGCGATGTTAAGTAGACTGATTCCTCTATAATTGGTGCAGTTTAGAGGGTCTCCTTTTTTCAGGATCGGGCAAACAATACTGAGGTTCCATTCATCGGGCATGCTTTCTTCCGACCATATCTTACAGATAAGTTGGTGCATGCTCCTAACCAACTTATCTCCAGCTGCTTTAAAGAGCTCGGCATTCAAGCCATCCGCTCCAGCGGCTTTGTTAGACTTCAGCTTAGATATAGCAATCTTTACTTCGTCTAAGTCGGGAGGACGGGATTGTTGGCTCTCGTCGTCTATGTTGAATGGATCATCCTGCCTGACAGCGGAATTCGGTTCGTCGTCGCCGTTATACAGTCTGCAGAAGTGGTCCTTCCAAATCCTCAGCATTGACTGCGGTTCCACTATGATGTTTCCACTTTCGTCTTTGCAGCATTCGGTTCTAGGTTTATGTACTTGTGAATTTCGTTTCACCTGTTCATAAAACTTTCGAACTTCATTTCTGCTTTTTAACCCCTCTCAACATCTCATGCCCTCTCTTTTTCCTTCTGAGAAGTCGGTGTTCCTCTCGCCTCTTCTGCTCATAGAGCTCATGAGCAGCTCTCGTCCTTTTATGCAGCGCCGCTTTGCGTGCCTGTTGTTTAGCTGCATTTGCCTGCCGACATTCCTCATCAAACCAGGGGTTCCTTGTTGGTGGTTGCTTGAAACCCAGCACGTCAGAGGCGGCTTCTCTGAGTGCATCTTGGCAATGATGCCACTGGTTTTCTATGCATTTTGTCGGCGGCACAGAACTTCGAGAGAGGTTACTTGTAACTCGGTCGGAGAAGGATTTGGCGATCTCTTGCGATTGTAGCCGTTCGACGTTGTACCTTCTCCCAGCATTTCCCTGTTTTGCCTTGGGCCTGGAAACCCGAAGTGCTACCTTGGCTACAACAAGGTAGTGGTCCGAGTCGATGTTAGCTCCTCGGAAAGTTCGGACATCCATGATGCTGGAAGCGTGTCTGGCGTCGATCGCAATATGGTCAATCTGGTTGACGGTAGATTGATCTGGAGATCTCCAAGTTCCTTTGTGGATGTTGAGGTGTGGAAAACGCGTACTGGCTACCATCACGTTTCGCCCCGCAGCAAAATCTATGAGCCTGAATCCGTTGTCGGAAGTGTTGTCGTGCAGGCTGTTTTTCCCGATTATTCCACCAAAGCTGTCTTCCCTTCCTAGCTTGGCATTAAAATCGCCCAGGACAGTTTTAATATCGTAGCTAGGACACTGCTCATATGTTTTGTCTAAGAGCTCGAAGAACATATCTTTGGTGTTGTCATCTTTCTCATCTGTGGGGGCGTGTGCACATATCAAGCTAATGTTGCCGAATTTAGCCTTGATGCGGATGGTCATGAGGCGCTCGTTGATGCACCTATAGCTCAAGACTTCTTGCCTAAGTCTGGCTCCAATGACAAAGCCGCATCCAAATAAGCGCTGTTGGTTTTCTCGGTAGCAGTCACCATAGTAAATATCGCAGTTTTTCATCCTCTTTTTGCCCGGCCCATCCCATCGTACTTCCTGGATGGCGGTGATGTCTGCTTTATAGCAGTCTAGGGCCTCCGCTAATTCTTCGGCTGCACGTGGTCTGTTAAGGGACCTAACATTCCACGTGCATATCCGAAGTTCGTTGTCCTTAAATCGTTTGCTTAGGTTGTCAACAGTAAATCCGTCCGTATCCGAGGCTTGTTGGTGCTTCGCAACTATGAGATTTTTAAGTGGTCGGGAAGTCACCCCGACGGCACAACCCCCAACCTGGAGGGCCAGATCCTTTGTATAACTCCAAGGACGGGGAGTCGGATAAACCGCTCCTTATAGGCCTGGGCTCCGAATAAGTCGTAGAAGCCCTATAAGGTGTTCACTAAGTAGTTCAACCTTACTGGAACTGTAGACGCCACCGTTGATTCCATCTCGAGAATTCGTCCGCTGCCGTCTGGATAAGGAGAGGTGCCTTAGTGGAAACACCTCTCCCCCCCTCTCTCGTTTGCTGCCGACAACAACTTTCCACTGGGGTTAGAACCCAATCTCCAGTTGAGGTACTAGGCACCCGATGTTCACCGCGGGGAGGTGAGAGTAGAAGTTGATAGACAGAGGTGGGTTTTGAGAAAAACCTGTGGACGCTTGTGTTCGATGATATAATTGATATTATATCAACAAAGAATTGTTTTTGGTCTAATTATATTAAAACTCTTCCTCAAGGTTTTGTTACTGACATAATACTTTTTCTAGACCACCTAGAGGGCTGAAATTTCAGGATTGTGATCTAGGAATCCTTCCCTTTCCATTGCTGTGCCTATCTTTGAATACGATCAATTTTACAACAAGTTATGGGCAAAAATCCATGTTCAAACTTTAAATGCGAATATCTCGCTTAATATGCGTCTAATAGCGTTAAAAGTCGGCACCTAAAGGGCAATTTTTGAACTCCATTATTTCTCGATCTAGACCACCTAGAGGGCTGAAATTTCAGGATTGTAATCTAGGAATTCTTCCCTTTCCATTGGTGTGCCAATCTTTGAATAAGACCAATTTTACAACAAGTTACGGGCAAAAATCCATGTTCAAAAAGCGAATATCTCGCTTAATATGCCTCTAATTGGGTTAAAAAACGGCACCTAGAGGGCAATTTTTGAACCCCATTATTTCTCGATCTAGACCACCTAGAGGGCTGAAATTTCAGGATTGTAATCTAGGAATTCTTCCCTTTCCATTGGTGTGTCAATCTTTGAATAAGACCAATTTTACAACAAGTTATGGGCAAATTTTACAACAAGTTATGGGCAAAAATCCATGTCCAAACTTTAAATGCGAATATCTAGCTTAATATGCGTCTAATTGGGTTAAAAGTCGGCACCTAGAGGGCAATTTTTGAACTCCATTATTTCTCGATCTGGACCACCTAGAGGGCTGAAATTTCAGGATTTCGATCTAGGAATCCTTCCCTTTCCATTTGTGTGCCAATCTTTGAATAAGACCAATTTTACAACAAGTTATGGGCAAAAATCCATGTTCAAACTTTAAATGCGAATATCTCGCTTAATATGCGTCTAATTGGGTTAAAATTTTTGAACTCCATTATTTCTCGATCTGGACCACCTAGAGGGCTGAAATTTCAGGATTGCGATCTAGGAATCCTTCCCTTTCCTTGGTGTGCCAATCTTTGAATAAGACCAATTTTACAACAAGTTATGGGCAAAAATCCATGTTCAAACTTTAAATGCGAATATCTCGCTTAATATCCCTCTAATTGGGTTAAAAGTCAGCACCTAGAGGGCAATTTTTGAACTCCATTATTTCTCGATCTAGACCACCTAGAGGGCTGAAATTTCAGGATTGTGATCTAGGAATCCTTCCCTTTCCATTGGTGTGCCAATTTTTGAATAAGACCAATTTTACAACAAGTTACGGGCAAAAATCCATGTTCAAAAAGCGAATATCTCGCTTAATATGCCTCTAATTGGGTTAAAAAACGGCACCTAGAGGGCAATTTTTGAACTCCATTATTTCTCGATCTGGACCACCTAGAGGGATGAAATTTCAGGATTGTGATCTAGGAATCCTTCCCTTTCCATTGGTGTGCCTATCTTTGAATAAGACCAATTTTACAACAAGTTATGGGCAAAAATCCATGTTCAAACTTTAAATGCGAATATCTCGCTTAATATGCGTCTAATTGGGTTAAAAGTCGGCACCTAGAGGGCAATTTTTGAACTCCATTATTTCTCGATCTGGACCACCTAGAGGGATGAAATTTCAGGATTGTGATCTAGGAATCCTTCCCTTTCCATTGGTGTGCCAATCTTTGAATAAGACCAATTTTACAACAAGTTATGGGCAAAAATCCATGTTCAAACTTTAAATGCGAATATCTCGCTTAATATCCCTCTAATTGGGTTAAAAGTCAGCACCTAGAGGGCAATTTTTGAACTCCATTATTTCTCGATCTAGACCACCTAGAGGGCTGAAATTTCAGGATTGTGATCTAGGAATCCTTCCTTTTCCATTGGTGTGCCAATCTTTGAAAAAGACCAATTTTACAACAAGTTATGGGCAAAAATCCATGTTCAAACTTTAAATGCGAATATCTCGCTTAATATGCCTCTAATTGGGTTAAAAGTCGGCACCTAGAGGGCAATTTTTGAACCCCATTATTTCTCGATCTAGACCACCTAGAGGGCTGAAATTTCAGGATTGTAATGTAGGAATTCTTCCCTTTCCATTGGTGTGTCAATCTTTGAATAAGACCAATTTTACAACAAGTTATGGGCAAAAATCCATGTTCAAACTTTAAATGCGAATATCTCGCTTAATATGCGTCTCATTGGGTTAAAAGTCGGCACCTAGAGGGCAATTTTTGAACTCCATTATTTCTCGATCTAGACCACCTAGAAGGCTGAAATTTCAGGATCGTAATCTAGGAATTCTTCCCTGCCCTGTAGGTGCCGACTTTTGATACTCTGGGACGCATATTAAGCGAGATATTCGCATTTAAAGTTTGAACATGCATTTTTGCCCATAACTTTTTGTAAAATTGGTCTTACTCAAAGATAGGCACAGCAATGGAAAGGGAATGATTCTTAGATCACAATCCTAAAATTTCAGCCCTCTAGGTGGTCTAGATCGAGAAATAATGGAGTTCAAAAATTACCGACTTTTGATACTCTGGGACGCATATTAAGCAAGATATTCGCATTTAAAGTTTGAACATGCATTTTTGCCCATAACTTTTTGTTAAATTGGTCTTACTCAAAGATAGGCACAGCAATGGAAAGGGAATGATTCTTAGATCACAATCCTGAAATTTCAGCCCTCTGGGTGGTCTAGATCGAGAAATAATGGAGTTCAAAAATTGCCGACTTTTGATACTCTGGGACGCATATTAAGCGAGATATTCGCATTTAAAGTTTGAACATGCATTTTTGCCCATAACTTTTTGTAAAATTGGTCTTACTCAAAGATAGGCACATCAATGGAAAGGGAATGATTCCTAGATCACAATCCTGAAATTTCAGCCCTCTAGGTGGTCTAGATCGAGAAATAATGGAGTTTAAAAATTGTCCTCTAGGTGCCGACTTTTGATACTCTGGGACGCATATTAAGCGAGATATTCGCATTTAAAGTTTGAACATGCATTTTCGCCCATAACTTTTTGTAAAATTGGTCTTACTCAAAGATAGGCACAGCAATGGAAAGGGAATGATTCCTAGATCACAATCCTGAAATTTCAGCCCTCTAGGTGGTCTAGATCGAGAAATAATGGAGTTCAAAAATTGCCGACTTTTGATACTCTGGGACGCATATTAAGCGAGATATTTGCATTTAAAGTTTGAACATGCATTTTTGCCCATAACTTTTTGTAAAATTGGTCTTACTCAAAGATAGGCACAGCAATGGAAAGGGAATGATTCCTAGATCACAATCCTGAAATTTTAGCCCTCTAGGTGGTCTAGATCGAGGAATAATGGAGTTCAAAAATTGCTGACTTTTGATACTCTGGGACGCATATTAAGCGAGATATTCGCATTTAAAGTTTGAACATGCATTTTTGCCCATAACATTTTGTTAAATTGGTCTTACTCAAAGATAGGCACAGCAATGGAAAGGGAATGATTCTTAGATCACAATCCTGAAATTTCAGCCCTCTGGGTGGTCTAGATCGAGAAATAATGGAGTTCAAAAATTGCCGACTTTTGATACTCTGGGACGCATATTAAGCGAGATATTCGCATTTAAAGTTTGAACATGGATTTTTGCCCATAACTTTTTGTAAAATTGGTCTTACTCAAAGATGGGCACAGCAATGGAAAGGGAAGCCCTCTAGGTGATCTAGATCGAGAAATAATGGAGTTTTTTCGCCCATAACTTTTTGTAAAATTGGTCTTACTCAAAGATAGGCACAGCAATGGAAAGGGAAAGATTCCTAGAAATTTCAGCCCTCTAGGTGGTCTAGATCAAGAAATAATGGAGTTAAAAAATTGCCGACTTTTGATACTCTGAGACGCATATTAAGCGAGATATTCGCATTTAAAGTTTGAACATGCATTTTTGCCCATAACTTTTTGTAAAATTGGTCTTACTCAAAGATAGGCACAGCAAAGGAAAGGGAATGATTCCTAGATCACAATCCTGAAATTTCAGCCCTCTAGGTGGTCTAGATCGAGAAATAATGGAGTTCAAAAATTGCCGACTTTTGATACTCTGGGACGCATATTAAGCGAGATATTCGCATTTAAAGTTTGAACATGCATTTTTGCCCATAACTTTTTGTAAAATTGGTCTTACTCAAAGATAGGCACATCAATGGAAAGGGAATGATTCCTAGATCACAATCCTGAAATTTCAGGCCTCTAGGTGGTCTAGATCGAGAAATAATGGAGTTCAAAAATTGCCGACTTTTGATACTCTGGGACGCATATTAAGCGAGATATTCGCATTTAAAGTTTGAACATGCATTTTTGCCCATAACTTTTTGTAAAATTGGTCTTACTCAAAGATAGGCACATCAATGGAAAGGGAATGATTCCTAAATCACAATCCTGAAATTTCAGCCCTCTAGGTGGTCTAGATCGAGAAATAATGGAGTTCAAAAATTGCCGACTTTTGATACTCTGGGACGCATATTAAGCGAGATATTCGCATTTAAAGTTTGAACATGCATTTTTGCCCATAACTTTTTGTAAAATTGGTCTTACTCAAAGATAGGCACATCAATGGAAAGGGAATGATTCCTAGATCACAATCCTGAAATTTCAGCCCTCTGGGTGGTCTAGATCGAGAAATAATGGAGTTCAAAAATTGCCGACTTTTGATACTCTGGGATGCATATTAAGCGAGATATTCGCATTTAAAGTTTGAACATGCATTTATGCCCATAACTTTTTGTAAAATTGGTCTTACTTAAAGATAGTCACAGCAATGGAAAGGGAATGATTCCTAGATCACAATCCTGAAATTTCAGCCCTCTAGGTGGTCAAGATCGAGAAATAATGGAGTTCAAAAATTGCCCTCTAGGTGCCGACTTTTGATACTCTGGTACGCATATTAAGCGATATATTCGCATTTAAAGTTTGAACATGCATTTTTGCCCATAACTTTTTGTAAAATTGGTCTTACTCAAAGATAGTCACATCAATGCAAAGGGAATGATTCCTAAATCACAATCCTGAAATTTTAGCCCTCTAGTTGGTCTAGATCGAGAAATAATGGAGTTCAAAAATTGCTGACTTTTGATACTCTGGGACGCATATTAAGCGAGATATTCGCATTTAAAGTTTGAACATGCATTTTTGCCCATAACCTTTTTGTAAAATTGGTCTTACTCAAAGATAGGCACATCAATGGAAAGGGAATGATCACAATCCTGAAATTTCAGCCCTCTAAGTGGTCTAGATCGAGAAATAATGGAGTTCAAAAATTGCCGACTTTTGATACTCTGCGACGCATATTAAGCGAGATATTCGCATTTAAAGTTTGAACATGCATTTTTGCCCATAACTTTTTGTAAAATTGGTCTTACTCAAAGATAGGCACAGCAATGGAAAGGGGATGATTCCTAGATCACAATCCTGAAATTTTAGCCCTCTAGGTGGTCTAGATCGAGAAATAATGGAGTTCAAAAATTGCCGACTTTTGATACTCTGGGACGCATATTAAGCGAGATATTCGCATTTAAAGTTTGAACATGCAGTTTTGCCCATAACTTTTTGTAAAATTGGTCTTACTCAAAGATAGGCACAGCAATGGAAAGGGAATGATTCCTAGATCACAGTCCTGAAATTTTAGCCCTCTAGGTGGTCTAGATCGAGAAATAATGGAGTTCAAAAATTGCCGACTTTTGATACTCTGGGACGCATATTAAGCGAGATATTCGCATTTAAAGTTTGAACATGCATTTTTGCCCATAACTTTTTGTAAAATTGGTCTTACTCAAAGATAGGCACATCAATGGAAAGGGAATGATCACAATCCTGAAATTTCAGCCCTCTAGGTGGTCTAGATCGAGAAATAATGGAGTTCAAAAATTGCCGACTTTTGATACTCTGCGACGCATATTAAGCGAGATATTCGCATTTAAAGTTTGAACATGCATTTTTGCCCATAACTTTTTGTAAAATTGGTCTTACTCAAAGATAGGCACAGCAATGGAAAGGGAATGATTCCTAGATCACAATCCTGAAATTTCAGCCCTCTGGGTGGTCTAGATCGAGAAATAATGGAGTTCAAAAATTGCCGACTTTTGATACTCTGGGATGCATATTAAGCGAGATATTCGCATTTAAAGTTTGAACATGCATTTTTGCCCATAACTTTTTGTAAAATTGGTCTTACTCAAAGATAGTCACAGCAATGGAAAGGGAATGATTCCTAGATCACAATCCTGAAATTTCAGGCCTCTAAGTGGTCTAGATCGAGAAATAACGGAGTTCAAAAATTGCCGACTTTTGATACTCTGGGACACATATTAAGCGAGATATTCGCATTTTAAGTTTGAACATGCATTTTTGCCCATAACTTTTTGTAAAATTGGTCTTACTCAAAGATAGTCACAGCAATGGAAAGGGAATGATTCCTAGATCACAATCCTGAAATTTCAGCCCTAAAAGTGGTCTAGATCGAAAAATAATGGAGTTCAAAAATTGCCGACTTTTGATACTCTGGGACGCATATTAAGCGAGATATTCGCCTTTAAATTTTGAACATGCATTTTTGCCCATAACCTTTTTGTAAAATTGGTCTTACTCAAAGATAGGCACATCAATGGAAAGGGAATGATTCCTAGATCACAATCCTGAAATTTCAGCCCTCTAGGTGGTCTAGATCGAGAAATAATGGAGTTCAAAAATTGCCGACTTTTGATACTCTGGGATGCATATTAAGCGAGATATTCGCATTTAAAGTTTGAACATGCATTTTTGCCCATAACTTTTTGTAAAATTGGTCTTACTCAAAGATAGTCACAGCAATGGAAAGGGAATGATTCCTAGATCACAATCCTGAAATTTCAGGCCTCTAGGTGGTCTAGATCGAGAAATAATGGAGTTCAAAAATTGCCGACTTTTGATACTCTGGGACGCATATGAAGCGAGATATTCGCATTTTAAGTTTGAACATGCATTTTTGCCCATAACTTTTTGTAAAATTGGTCTTACTCAAAGATAGTCACAGCAATGGAAAGGGAATGATTCCCAGATCACAATCCTGAAATTTCAGCCCTCTAGGTGGTCTAGATCGAAAAATAATGGAGTTCAAAAATTGCCCTCTAGGTGCCGACTTTTGATACTCTGGGACGCATATTAAGCGAGATATTCGCATTTTAAGTTTGAACATGCATTTTTGCCCATAACTTTTTGTAAAATTGGTCTTACTCAAAGATAGGCACAGCAATGGAAAGAGAATGATTCCTAGATCACAATCCTGAAATTTCAGCCCTCTAGGTGGTCTAGATCGAGAAATAATAAATTTAAAGTTTGAACATGCATTTTTGCCCATAACTTTTTGTAAAATTGGTCTTACTCAAAGATAGTCACAGCAATGGAAAGGGAATGATTCCTAGATCACAATCCTGAAACTTCAGGCCTCTAAGTGGTCTAGATCGAAAAATAATGGAGTTCAAAAATTGCCGATTTTTGATACTCTGGGACGCATATTAAGCGAGATATTCGCCTTTAAATTTTGAACATGCATTTTTGCCCATAACCTTTTTGTAAAATTGGTCTTACTCAAAGATAGGCACATCAATGGAAAGGGAATGATTCCTAGATCACAATCCTGAAATTTCAGCCCTCTGGGTGGTCTAGATCGAGAAATAATGGAGTTCAAAAATTGCCGACTTTTGATACTCTGGGATGCATATTAAGCGAGATATTCGCCTTTAAATTTTGAACATGCATTTTTGCCCATAACCTTTTTGTAAAATTGGTCTTACTCAAAGATAGGCACATCAATGGAAAGGGAATGATTCCTAGATCACAATCCTGAAATTTCAGCCCTCTGGGTGGTCTAGATCGAGAAATAATGGAGTTCAAAAATTGCCGACTTTTGATACTCTGGGATGCATATTAAGCGAGATATTCGCATTTAAAGTTTGAACATGCATTTTTGCCCATAACTTTTTGTAAAATTGGTCTTACTCAAAGATAGTCACAGCAATGGAAAGGGAATGATTCCTAGATCACAATCCTGAAATTTCAGCCCTCTAGGTGGTCTAGATCGAAAAATAATGGAGTTCAAAAATTGCCCTCTAGGTGCCGACTTTTGATACTCTGAGATGCATATTAAGCGAGATATTCGCATTTAAAGTTTGAACATGCATTTTTGCCCATAACTTTTTGTAAAATTGGTCTTACTCAAAGATAGGCACATCAATGGAAAGGGAATGATTCCTAGATCACAATCCTGAAATTTCAGCCCTCTAGGTGGTCTAGATCGAGAAATAATGGAGTTAAAAAATTGCCGACTTTTGATACTCTGGGACGCATATTAAGCGAGATATTCGCATTTAAAGTTTGAACATGCATTTTTGCCCATAACCTTTTTGTAAAATTGGTCTTACTCAAAGATAGGCACATCAATGGAAAGGGAATGATTCCTAGATCACAATCCTGAAATTTCAGCCCTCTGGGTGGTCTAGATCGAGAAATAATGGAGTTCAAAAATTGCCGACTTTTGATACTCTGGGATGCATATTAAGCGAGATATTCGCATTTAAAGTTTGAACATGCATTTTTGCCCATAACTTTTTGTAAAATTGGTCTTACTCAAAGATAGTCACAGCAATGGAAAGGGAATGATTCCTAGATCACAATCCTGAAATTTCAGGCCTCTAAGTGGTCTAGATCGAGAAATAACGGAGTTAAAAAATTGCCGACTTTTGATACTCTGGGACGCATATTAAGCGAGATATTCGCATTTTAAGTTTGAACATGCATTTTTGCCCATAACCTTTTTGTTAAATTGGTTTTACTCAAAGATAGGCACATCAATGGAAAGGGAATGATTCCTAGATCACAATCCTGAAATTTCAGCCCTCTAGGTTGTCTAGATCGAGAAATAATGGAGTTCAAAAATTGCCGACTTTTGATACTCTGGGATGCATATTAAGCGAGATATTCGCATTTAAAGTTTGAACATGCATTTTTGCCCATAACTTTTTGTAAAATTGGTCTTACTCAAAGATAGTCACAGCAATGGAAAGGGAATGATTCCTAGATCACAATCCTGAAATTTCAGGCCTCTAAGTGGTCTAGATCGAGAAATAACGGAGTTCAAAAATTGCCGACTTTTGATACTCTGGGACGCATATTAAGCGAGATATTCGCATTTAAAGTTTGAACATGCATTTTTGCCCATAACTTTTTGTAAAATTGGTCTTACTCAAAGATAGTCACAGCAATGGAAAGGGAATGATTCCTAGATCACAATCCTGAAATTTCAGGCCTCTAGGTGGTCTAGATCGAGAAATAATGGAGTTCAAAAATTGCCGACTTTTGATACTCTGGAACGCATATTAAGCGAGATATTCGCATTTTAAGTTTGAACATGCATTTTTGCCCATAACTTTTTGTAAAATTGGTCTTACTCAAAGATAGTCACAGCAATGGAAAGGGAATGATTCCCAGATCACAATCCTGAAATTTCAGCCCTCTAGGTGGTCTAGATCGAAAAATAATGGAGTTCAAAAATTGCCCTCTAGGTGCCGACTTTTGATACTCTGGGACGCATATTAAGCGAGATATTCGCATTTTAAGTTTGAACATGCATTTTTGCCCATAACTTTTTGTAAAATTGGTCTTACTCAAAGATAGGCACAGCAATGGAAAGAGAATGATTCCTAGATCACAATCCAGAAATTTCAGCCCTCTAGGTGGTCTAGATCGAGAAATAATAAATTTAAAGTTTGAACATGCATTTTTGCCCATAACTTTTTGTAAAATTGGTCTTACTCAAAGATAGTCACAGCAATGGAAAGGGAATGATTCCTAGATCACAATCCTGAAATTTCAGGCCTCTAAGTGGTCTAGATCGAGAAATAACGGAGTTCAAAAATTGCCGACTTTTGATACTCTGGGACGCATATTAAGCGAGATATTCGCATTTTAAGTTTGAACATGCATTTTTGCCCATAACTTTTTGTAAAATTGGTCTTACTCAAAGATAGTCACAGCAATGGAAAGGGAATGATTCCTAGATCACAATCCTGAAATTTCAGCCCTCTAGGTGGTCTAGATCGAAAAATAATGGAGTTCAAAAATTGCCGATTTTTGATACTCTGGGACGCATATTAAGCGAGATATTCGCCTTTAAATTTTGAACATGCATTTTTGCCCATAACCTTTTTGTAAAATTGGTCTTACTCAAAGATAGGCACATCAATGGAAAGGGAATGATTCCTAGATCACAATCCTGAAATTTCAGCCCTCTGGGTGGTCTAGATCGAGAAATAATGGAGTTCAAAAATTGCCGACTTTTGATACTCTGGGATGCATATTAAGCGAGATATTCGCATTTAAAGTTTGAACATGCATTTTTGCCCATAACTTTTTGTAAAATTGGTCTTACTCAAAGATAGTCACAGCAATGGAAAGGGAATGATTCCTAGATCACAATCCTGAAATTTCAGGCCTCTAAGTGGTCTAGATCGAGAAATAACGGAGTTCAAAAATTGCCGACTTTTGATACTCTGGGACGCATATTAAGCGAGATATTCGCATTTTAAGTTTGAACATGCATTTTTGCCCATAACTTTTTGTAAAATTGGTCTTACTCAAAGATAGTCACAGTAATGGAAAGGGAATGATTCCTAGATTACAATCCTGAAATTTCAGCCCTCTAGGTGGTCTAGATCGAAAAATAATGGAGTTCAAAAATTGCCCTCTAGGTGCCGACTTTTGATACTCTGAGATGCATATTAAGCGAGATATTCGCATTTTAAGTTTGAACATGCATTTTTGCCCATAACTTTTTGTAAAATTGGTCTTACTCAAAGATAGGCACAGCAATGGAAAGAGAATGATTCCTAGATCACAATCCAGAAATTTCAGCCCTCTAGGTGGTCTAGATCGAGAAATAATGGAGTTCAAAAATTGCCCTCTAGGTGCCGACTTTTGATACTCTGAGATGCATATTAAGCGAGATATTCGCATTTAAAGTTTGAACATGCATTTTTGCCCATAACTTTTTGTAAAATTGGTCTTACTCAAAGATAGGCACATCAATGGAAAGGGAATGATTCCTAGATCACAATCCTGAAATTTCAGCCCTCTAGGTGGTCTAGATCGAGAAATAATGGAGTTCAAAAATTGCCGACTTTTGATACTCTGGGACGCATATTAAGCGAGATATTCGCATTTAAAGTTTGAACATGCATTTTTGCCCATAACTTTTTGTAAAATTGGTCTTACTAAAAGATAGTCACAGCAATGGAAAGGGAATGATTCCTAGATCACAATCCTGAAATTTCAGGCCTCTAAGTGGTCTAGATCGAGAAATAACGGAGTTCAAAAATTGCCGACTTTTGATACTCTGGGACGCATATTAAGCGAGATATTCGCATTTTAAGTTTGAACATGCATTTTTGCCCATAACTTTTTGTAAAATTGGTCTTACTCAAAGATAGTCACAGCAATGGAAAGGGAATGATTCCTAGATGACAATCCTGAAATTTCAGCCCTCTAGGTGGTCTAGATCGAAAAATAATGGAGTTCAAAAATTGCCGACTTTTGATACTCTGGGACGCATATTAAGCGAGATATTCGCCTTTAAATTTTGAACATGCATTTTTGCCCATAACCTTTTTGTAAAATTGGTCTTACTCAAAGATAGGCACATCAATGGAAAGGGAATGATTCCTAGATCACAATCCTGAAATTTCAGCCCTCTAGGTGGTCTAGATCGAGAAATAATGGAGTTCAAAAATTGCCGACTTTTGATACTCTGGGATGCATATTAAGCGAGATATTCGCATTTAAAGTTTGAACATGCATTTTTGCCCATAACTTTTTGTAAAATTGGTCTTACTCAAAGATAGTCACAGCAATGGAAAGGGAATGATTCCTAGATCACAATCCTGAAATTTCAGGCCTCTAAGTGGTCTAGATTGAGAAATAACGGAGTTCAAAAATTGCCGACTTTTGATACTCTGGTACGCATATTAAGCGAGATATTCGCATTTTAAGTTTGAACATGCATTTTTGCCCATAACTTTTTGTAAAATTGGTCTTACTCAAAGATAGTCACAGCAATGGAAAGGGAATGATTCCTAGATCACAATCCTGAAATTTCAGGCCTCTAGGTGGTCTAGATCGAGAAATAATGGAGTTCAAAAATTGCCGACTTTTGATACTCTGGGACGCATATTAAGCGAGATATTCGCATTTTAAGTTTGAACATGCATTTTTGCCCATAACTTTTTGTAAAATTGGTCTTACTCAAAGATAGTCACAGCAATGGAAAGGGAATGATTCCCAGATCACAATCCTGAAATTTCAGCCCTCTAGGTGGTCTAGATCGAAAAATAATGGAGTTCAAAAATTGCCCTCTAGGTGCCGACTTTTGATACTCTGGGACGCATATTAAGCGAGATATTCGCATTTTAAGTTTGAACATGCATTTTTGCCCATAACTTTTTGTAAAATTGGTCTTACTCAAAGATAGTCACAGCAATGGAAAGGGAATGATTCCTAGATCACAATCCTGAAATTTCAGGCCTCTAAGTGGTCTAGATCGAGAAATAACGGAGTTCAAAAATTGCCGACTTTTGATACTCTGGGACGCATATTAAGCGAGATATTCGCATTTTAAGTTTGAACATGCATTTTTGCCCATAACTTTTTGTAAAATTGGTCTTACTCAAAGATAGTCACAGCAATGGAAAGGGAATGATTCCTAGATCACAATCCTGAAATTTCAGCCCTAAAAGTGGTCTAGATCGAAAAATAATGGAGTTCAAAAATTGCCGACTTTTGATACTCTGGGACGCATATTAAGCGAGATATTCGCCTTTAAATTTTGAACATGCATTTTTGCCCATAACCTTTTTGTAAAATTGGTCTTACTCAAAGATAGGCACATCAATGGAAAGGGAATGATTCCTAGATCACAATCCTGAAATTTCAGCCCTCTAGGTGGTCTAGATCGAGAAATAATGGAGTTCAAAAATTGCCGACTTTTGATACTCTGGGATGCATATTAAGCGAGATATTCGCATTTAAAGTTTGAACATGCATTTTTGCCCATAACTTTTTGTAAAATTGGTCTTACTCAAAGATAGTCAAAGCAATGGAAAGGGAATGATTCCTAGATCACAATCCTGAAATTTCAGGCCTCTAGGTGGTCTAGATCGAGAAATAATGGAGTTCAAAAATTGCCGACTTTTGATACTCTGGGACGCATATTAAGCGAGATATTCGCATTTTAAGTTTGAACATGCATTTTTGCCCATAACTTTTTGTAAAATTGGTCCTACTCAAAGATAGGCACAGCAATGGAAAGAGAATGATTCCTAGATCACAATCCAGAAATTTCAGCCCTCTAGGTGGTCTAGATCGAGAAATAATAAATTTAAAGTTTGAACATGCATTTTTGCCCATAACTTTTTGTAAAATTGGTCTTACTCAAAGATAGTCACAGCAATGGAAAGGGAATGATTCCTAGATCACAATCCTGAAATTTCAGGCCTCTAAGTGGTCTAGATCGAGAAATAACGGAGTTCAAAAATTGCCGACTTTTGATACTCTGGGACGCATATTAAGCGAGATATTCGCATTTTAAGTTTGAACATGCATTTTTGCCCATAACTTTTTGTAAAATTGGTCTTACTCAAAGATAGTCACAGCAATGGAAAGGGAATGATTCCTAGATCACAATCCTGAAATTTCAGCCCTCTAGGTGGTCTAGATCGAAAAATAATGGAGTTCAAAAATTGCCGACTTTTGATACTCTGGGATGCATATTAAGCGAGATATTCGCATTTAAAGTTTGAACATGCATTTTTGCCCATAACTTTTTGTAAAATTGGTCTTACTCAAAGATAGGCACATCAATGGAAAGGGAATGATTCCTAGATCACAATCCTGAAATTTCAGCCCTCTGGGTGGTCTAGATCGAGAAATAATGGAGTTCAAAAATTGCCGACTTTTGATACTCTGGGATGCATATTAAGCGAGATATTCGCATTTAAAGTTTGAACATGCATTTTTGCCCATAACTTTTTGTAAAATTGGTCTTACTCAAAGATAGTCACAGCAATGGAAAGGGAATGATTCCTAGATCACAATCCTGAAATTTCAGGCCTCTAAGTGGTCTAGATTGAGAAATAACGGAGTTCAAAAATTGCCGACTTTTGATACTCTGGGACGCATATTAAGCGAGATATTCGCATTTTAAGTTTGAACATGCATTTTTGCCCATAACTTTTTGTAAAATTGGTCTTACTCAAAGATAGTCACAGCAATGGAAAGGGAATGATTCCTAGATCACAATCCTGAAATTTCAGCCCTCTAGGTGGTCTAGATCGAAAAATAATGGAGTTCAAAAATTGCCGACTTTTGATACTCTGGGATGCATATTAAGCGAGATATTCGCATTTAAAGTTTGAACATGCATTTTTGCCCATAACCTTTTTGTAAAATTGGTCTTACTCAAAGATAGGCACATCAATGGAAAGGGAATGATTCCTAGATCACAATCCTGAAATTTCAGCCCTCTGGGTGGTCTAGATCGAGAAGCAATGGAAAGGGAATGATTCCTAGATCACAATCCTGAAATTTCAGGCCTCTAGGTGGTCTAGATCGAGAAATAATGGAGTTCAAAAATTGCCGACTTTTGATACTCTGGGATGCATATTAAGCGAGATATTCGCATTTAAAGTTTGAACATGCATTTTTGCCCATAACTTTTTGTAAAATTGGTCTTACTCAAAGATAGTCACAGCAATGGAAAGGGAATGATTCCTAGATCACAATCCTGAAATTTCAGCCCTCTAGGTGGTCTAGATCGAGAAATAATGGAGTTCAAAAATTGCCCTCTAGGTGCCGACTTTTGATACTCTGAGATGCATATTAAGCGAGATATTCGCATTTAAAGTTTGAACATGCATTTTTGCCCATAACTTTTTGTAAAATTGGTCTTACTCAAAGATAGGCACATCAATGGAAAGGGAATGATTCCTAGATCACAATCCTGAAATTTCAGCCCTCTGGGTGGTCTAGATCGAGAAGCAATGGAAAGGGAATGATTCCTAGATCACAATCCTGAAATTTCAGGCCTCTAGGTGGTCTAGATCGAGAAATAATGGAGTTCAAAAATTGCCGACTTTTGATACTCTGGGATGCATATTAAGCGAGATATTCGCATTTAAAGTTTGAACATGCATTTTTGCCCATAACTTTTTGTAAAATTGGTCTTACTCAAAGATAGGCACATCAATGGAAAGGGAATGATTCCTAGATCACAATCCTGAAATTTCAGCCCTCTAGGTGGTCTAGATCGAGAAATAATGGAGTTAAAAAATTGCCGACTTTTGATACTCTGGGACGCATATTAAGCGAGATATTCGCATTTAAAGTTTGAACATGCATTTTTGCCCATAACTTTTTGTAAAATTGGTCTTACTCAAAGATAGTCACAGCAATGGAAAGGGAATGATTCAAGATTCAAGATTCAAATATTTTATTTATAACAAATTAGTTCTTACAATATAAGTTTCAACGACATTAACAAAATAAAATAATAATAAGACAATGGCGTTGCCGTCTGTCTGGTAAGTTGATTGAAATGCAAAACATGTTTTTCGAATATAAAAATAAAAATAAAATAAAATAAAAAGGAAGCCTATTTTCATAAAAACTTGATTATCTTTGTTTTTTTTTTTTTTTTTTTTTTTTTTTCAAATAAAAGTGTAAGCTATTTTGTTTCTTATCTAAATTCTGTTGTTATATTGTTTCGGTATATAAATGCAGATACAATAAATTTATAAAGAGCTTGCCAATTGCAACCATTTAGGAGTCTCTTTGTATGTTCCATTGTCAACGAGCGTTCCCCGAAGTAAATAAGTCTTAGATCTTTATAAATGGGACATATAGCTAAAAAATGGAAAGTATCTTCTTTCGCTTTCATATTACAAATTGTGCACTGATTGGTTATAACGTTTCTATATGGAGATCCATTCAAATTCAGCATTTCACATCTTGCTCTACATATTAGTGATATTTCTTTCACACTGTAACGGTCATTAAAGTAATTCTTTTCGTTGAGATCATAGTTAAGACCTGAATAAATAATTCTATTAATTGATGACTTTGCTTTTTCAATGTTTTGTGTACGATCTTGTGAGTCGGATATTTCCAGAAGATTATAGCATTGTTGCTTCAGATGTGCTAGATTTGTGTATTGTATATTTAGGTCTGTTTCACATTTTTCTGCCAATGAAATCCAATAATTAATCCATTCTAATTTATGGTCAAAAGTATACTTAGCAAGAATATTAGGAAGTCTGTTTGATGGGTAACAGAGAACTTTATGTATGTAATCAAAATGTAACTTTAGAGTAAAATGAAATATATTTGGAAGGCCTGTTTCAAGCATGAGTACATAATTAGGGGTATTCGAGGGAAGGTGGAATAACTTTTTCAGAAAGAAACGTAGAAGCTTTTCGGTTTGTTCGTATTGCTTAAATCCCCAGGTCTGACAGCTGTAACACATAACTGAGCGCATAACACTTTCAAAAATTTTATACTTAGCTGAGAGTGGTATTTCATTTTTACTAATGATATCCTTCCATGAGGCGTTGATAAGGTTTTTTGAGGCTTTTAATTTGTTTTCAAAATGTTGTGTGAATTTCATGTTTGGTTCTAGAATTATACCAAGGTAGCTGTATTTCGTGACAACTTCAATTTGCTGCCGATCCAGAAACCATTTTTCATTTTTTTCTAGTTTAGTTTGTCTATTTTTAATTATCATAATTTTCGATTTCTGGAGATTGATCTCCAAATTCCACGTTTTACAATAGGTACATAGTTTATTGATCATAAGCTGTAAACTGTGAGCTGATTCTGCGAATAGAACAATATCATCTGCGTATAGCAAGACTTTAAGATTTTGCTGGGCTATGTGAATACCTGCAGGTAGATGTTCTGTAATGTCATCTATAAACAGGGCAAAAAGAACGGCGCTCAAGAGGCATCCTTGCTTAACACCAGAACTAGTTTCAAACCATTCGGAAAGATTCTTGCCATCCCAAACCCTTTGACGCGTGTTTTTATACATATTTCTTAATACTCTGATCATTTTCGTTGACATTCCTTTCTGCGATAATTTGAAAAGTAGCGCGTTGCGGTCAATTGAATCAAAGGCGGCTCTAAAGTCAACAAAAAATGTGTATAGTTTTCTATTATTTCTAAGAAAGTATTGTGAAACGGTTGTAATTATGAAAATATTATCGACGGTAGAGTAACCTTTTCGAAATCCTGCTTGATATTCACTCAGAACTTTATTTCTCTGTTCCCATGAGTTGATCCTATTCAAGAGAATAGAGGCAAATAATTTTGCAATTGAATTCATAAAAGATATGCCTCGATAATTACTTGGTGTACTGATGTCACCTTTTTTATGGATTGGATAAACTATTGAATCTTTGAATTCTTGAGGTATTTCACCAGTTTGAAATATGAGGTTGAAAATTGACAACATTTGATTTAAAAACTCAATTGGTGCGTTCTTATAAAATTCGTTTCCAATTCTGTCTGGACCTGGTGCTTTTTTATTTTTGGCCAATTGAAGACATACTTTTAATTCACACATAGATATATCACTATCCAATAAATCATCAACTATATACGGTTCGGCAAAATGAACGCTTTCGCATACATTACTTGGGTTAAGCAGTAGCTTAAAATGGTGAGCCAATTTTGCAGCCGATATATGCACACCGGAGACAAAATTAATGCCTCGTAGAGTTTTAATGTTGTCCCAAAACTTTTTTGAATTTCTTGTGTTAGAAAGTTCGAGTGCGACATTTTTAAAGTAATTTTCGCGTTTTTTTTGGCATAATAGTTTGTAGGCCTTGTTTGTGTTTATATATTGTTCTGTTAGGGTTTTACTTGGGCTTGTTGTGTTTCTTATTTTTCTTAGTAAGTCAAAAGATTGTTTTCTAGCAATAAAACATTCTTGATCAAACCATTTTTCATTATAACTTCGGCTATTTGATGTAGGATTCCTAGATGCAACTTTTTTAATACATTCCTGAAGTATTTTTATTTTTTCTCCAGTGTTTGTATCTACTGGAGAGCAGAAACTTTGCATTTCGTTAATTAATTTTAGCGCATATGCATCTTTTTGGTTTTCTTTCCATAGCAGTTTGGGGGGCAATATGATTTCATTGTATGTTCTTGGGGTATCGAGGTCAAATAATACTTGTAATGGCATATGGTCTGAGGACACCTGTGTTCCCACTCCAAAGTGAGCGATAACTTTATGCCAGTCTCCAGAAATTGCACAGAGGTCGATTACAGATTTGCCTGCTCCTCCTATAAAAGTAAATTCACCATTCAAATCATGGCTAGTGCTTCCGTTAAGGATAAATAGGTTGAAATCCTCACACATTTCTAAGAACATGCGACCATTTTTGTTTATGACTTTATCTTTTGAGTTTCGTTTTTCTAGAATTTCTGAAGCAGAAAGACTAATATCTGGTGGAAATATTTGTTCTTCTCCTATTCTGGCATTAACATCGCCTATAAGCATTATGTTTTGCGAATTTATTGTATTTAATAATTCATAAACATCATTAAAATCAATATCCCAAGAATTACAATTAATGTATGTAGGCAAGATATAAAACTTTGAATTTATATTATTTATAACAAGACTAATTTGGTTATTTATTTCGGTGAAACTACAGTTTTTTAAATTTTTGAAACCAAACAGCGAACCTCCTATTGCTCTACCGAATTTGTGTTCACGATTAGCTGATACCCATTGCAATTTATATTCCGAAAAATACTTCTCATAGACATTAAAATTATCATTTGTAATAAAAGTTTCGAATAGAAAAAAGATATCATGTTCTTTTACAAAATTAAAAAAATCTACATTAAATAATTTGTTTGCTAAACCAGCAATATTATACGATAAAATACTATACTTTCTACTTTCTAATTTTTCAATATTTTGTTTTTCATTATTCTTTAATTTTTTACTTGCGTGACAGACGGCAACTCTGCTTCAATTACTTTGAACTAAGTGTTGATGCCCTGAACTTCTAGATGGCGCTGCTGTTAGTTGGTGGTTTTCTCCATCTGTGTCAGAGATCACTATGTCAGCTGTATTTGACATACACTTTTTAGTGACACTTGATTGTTTTTGTTTTGATGTTTGATGTTGTTGTGTTGTGTTGTTACTTTTCATACCTATGTCGCCAAAAAGTTCAAAAAGTACTTCAGGTCCATTCCGACTGCCACAATAAATTTCACCTTCATGAGTTGTATGGAAAGATTTTCCATTAACGACTAATTTGAGTCCTCGGATTTGTGGTTCTGCTGTGGGGTGCTTTGTCTTTATTGCCTTTCTAATTTCTAAAAGTTTATGTCTCCTTTTCATTTCATTTTTTGTGTAGTCAGGATTAACATATACTCCAGTTCCTTTAAGTTTGTTTGAGTTTTTAAGTAATTTATTTGATGATTGTTTACTTTTCGTTTCTACTAAAACAAGCTGCTGCTCGCCTTTGGATGGTAGTGCGGTGAAATCTTCTATCTCAATTCTTTCTTCCCCTTGAAGTGTTTTTGCAATTTCGATAACAGATTTTTGGATGTCATTGGCTTTAGCCTTTGGAATTGAGAATATAAGATTTTTTTCTCTTGATCTTTTTTCCAACAAGTCTATTTTCTTCTCAAGTTCTTCGTTTTTAGATTTAAGTTTTTCGAATTTTTGATGGAGCATTTCGTTTGATTCTTTGAGGTTATGCACATCAGTAAATAGACCAACTAGATCACTTTTTCTTGGCAAGTCACGGATTTTGTCATCTATTATTCTTGAGAGTGATTTTTCTATTTCGGCAAGAGATATTGATGTCATTTCTGCTGTATTAAATTTTTTGTTTGTTTTAAGCAATTCTGGTGAGATTTCTGATAAAGATCTTTTGTTAGATTGGTTCATCAGAGAGTTTACAACAAACGAGGTTATAAAATTTATGATTGTTTATAAATTTTCTGAGTTTAATTAAAATGGACTGCAGTTTTTTTTTTTTTTTTTTCAGAATAAGTCGGTTATTTATCAAATTGTATCAAAACTAGTATTTATTATCACGATTTAATAGGTTTTTTTCTGTTTTTCTTTAAGAGCTTCAATTTTTGCTTGTGACGTGTTTGACAGATCAATTCAACTTTTCAAAGGGAATGATTCCTAGATCACAATCCTGAAATTTCAGGCCTCTAAGTGGTCTAGATCGAGAAATAACGGAGTTCAAAAATTGCCGACTTTTGATACTCTGGGATGCATATTAAGCGAGATATTCGCATTTTAAGTTTGAACATGCATTTTTGCCCATAACTTTTTGTAAAATTGGTCTTACTCAAAGATAGTCACAGCAATGGAAAGGGAATGATTCCTAGATCACAATCCTGAAATTTCAGCCCTCTAGGTGGTCTAGATCGAAAAATAATGGAGTTCAAAAATTGCCGATTTTTGATACTCTGGGACGCATATTTAGCGAGATATTCGCATTTAAATTTTGAACATGCATTTTTGCCCATAACTTTTTGTAAAATTGGTCTTACTCAAAGATAGTCACAGCAATGGAAAGGGAATGATTCCTAGATCACAATCCTGAAATTTCAGGCCTCTAGGTGGTCTAGATCGAGAAATAATTGAGTTCAAAAATTGCCGACTTTTGATACTCTGGGATGCATATGAAGCGAGATATTCGCATTTAAAGTTTGAACATGCATTTTTGCCCATAACTTTTTGTAAAATTGGTCTTACTCAAAGATAGTCACAGCAATGGAAAGGGAATGATTCCTAGATCACAATCCTGAAATTTCAGGCCTCTAAGTGGTCTAGATTGAGAAATAACGGAGTTCAAAAATTTCCGACTTTTGATACTCTGGGACGCATATTAAGCGAGATATTCGCATTTTAAGTTTGAACATGCATTTTTGCCCATAACTTTTTGTAAAATTGGTCTTACTCAAAGATAGTCACAGCAATGGAAAGGGAATGATTCCTAGATCACAATCCTGAAATTTCAGCCCTCTAGGTGGTCTAGATCGAAAAATAATGGAGTTCAAAAATTGCCGACTTTTGATACTCTGGGACGCATATTAAGCGAGATATTCGAATTTAAAGTTTGAACATGCATTTTTGCCCATAACCTTTTTGTAAAATTGGTCTTACTCAAAGATAGGCACATCAATGGAAAGGGAATGATTCCTAGATCACAATCCTGAAATTTCAGCCCTCTGGGTGGTCTAGATCGAGAAGCAATGGAAAGGGAATGATTCCTAGATCACAATCCTGAAATTTCAGGCCTCTAGGTGGTCTAGATCGAGAAATAATGGAGTTCAAAAATTGCCGACTTTTGATACTCTGGGATGCATATTAAGCGAGATATTCGCATTTAAAGTTTGAACATGCATTTTTGCCCATAACTTTTTGTAAAATTGGTCTTACTCAAAGATAGTCACAGCAATGGAAAGGGAATGATTCCTAGATCACAATCCTGAAATTTCAGCCCTCTAGGTGGTCTAGATCGAGAAATAATGGAGTTCAAAAATTGCCCTCTAGGTGCCGACTTTTGATACTCTGAGATGCATATTAAGCGAGATATTCGCATTTAAAGTTTGAACATGCATTTTTGCCCATAACTTTTTGTAAAATTGGTCTTACTCAAAGATAGGCACATCAATGGAAAGGGAATGATTCCTAGATCACAATCCTGAAATTTCAGCCCTCTGGGTGGTCTAGATCGAGAAGCAATGGAAAGGGAATGATTCCTAGATCACAATCCTGAAATTTCAGGCCTCTAGGTGATCTAGATCGAGAAATAATGGAGTTCAAAAATTGCCGACTTTTGATACTCTGGGATGCATATTAAGCGAGATATTCGCATTTAAAGTTTGAACATGCATTTTTGCCCATAACTTTTTGTAAAATTGGTCTTACTCAAAGATAGGCACATCAATGGAAAGGGAATGATTCCTAGATCACAATCCTGAAATTTCAGCCCTCTTGGTGGTCTAGATCGAGAAATAATGGAGTTAAAAAATTGCCGACTTTTGATACTCTGGGACGCATATTAAGCGAGATATTCGCATTTAAAGTTTGAACATGCATTTTTGCCCATAACTTTTTGTAAAATTGGTCTTACTCAAAGATAGTCACAGCAATGGAAAGGGAATGATTCCTAGATCACAATCCTGAAATTTCAGGCCTCTAAGTGGTCTAGATCGAGAAATAACGGAGTTCAAAAATTGCCGACTTTTGATACTCTGGGACGCATATTAAGCGAGATATTCGCATTTTAAGTTTGAACATGCATTTTTGCCCATAACTTTTTGTAAAATTGGTCTTACTCAAAGATAGTCACAGCAATGGAAAGGGAATGATTCCTAGATCACAATCCTGAAATTTCAGCCCTCTAGGTGGTCTAGATCGAGAAATAATGGAGTTCAAAAATTGCCCTCTAGGTGCCGACTTTTGATACTCTGAGATGCATATTAAGCGAGATATTCGCATTTAAAGTTTGAACATGCATTTTTGCCCATAACTTTTTGTAAAATTGGTCTTACTCAAAGATAGTCACAGCAATGGAAAGGGAATGATTCCTAGATCACAATCCTGAAATTTCAGGCCTCTAAGTGGTCTAGATTGAGAAATAACGGAGTTCAAAAATTGCCGACTTTTGATACTCTGGGACGCATATTAAGCGAGATATTCGCATTTTAAGTTTGAACATGCATTTTTGCCCATAACTTTTTGTAAAATTGGTCTTACTCAAAGATAGTCACAGCAATGGAAAGGGAATGATTCCTAGATCACAATCCTGAAATTTCAGCCCTCTAGGTGGTCTAGATCGAAAAATAATGGAGTTCAAAAATTGCCGACTTTTGATACTCTGGGACGCATATTAAGCGAGATATTCGCATTTAAAGTTTGAACATGCATTTTTGCCCATAACCTTTTTGTAAAATTGGTCTTACTCAAAGATAGGCACATCAATGGAAAGGGAATGATTCCTAGATCACAATCCTGAAATTTCAGCCCTCTGGGTGGTCTAGATCGAGAAATAATGGAGTTCAAAAATTGCCGACTTTTGATACTCTGGGATGCATATTAAGCGAGATATTCGCATTTAAAGTTTGAACATGCATTTTTGCCCATAACTTTTTGTAAAATTGGTCTTACTCAAAGATAGTCACAGCAATGGAAAGGGAATGATTCCTAGATCACAATCCTGAAATTTCAGGCCTCTAAGTGGTCTAGATTGAGAAATAACGGAGTTCAAAAATTGCCAACTTTTGATACTCTGGGACGCATATTAAGCGAGATATTCGCATTTTAAGTTTGAACATGCATTTTTGCCCATAACTTTTTGTAAAATTGGTCTTACTCAAAGATAGTCACAGCAATGGAAAGGGAATGATTCCTAGATCACAATCCTGAAATTTCAGCCCTCTAGGTGGTCTAGATCGAAAAATAATGGAGTTCAAAAATTGCCGACTTTTGATACTCTGGGACGCATATTAAGCGAGATATTCGCATTTAAAGTTTGAACATGCATTTTTGCCCATAACCTTTTTGTAAAATTGGTCTTACTCAAAGATAGGCACATCAATGGAAAGGGAATGATTCCTAGATCACAATCCTGAAATTTCAGCCCTCTGGGTGGTCTAGATCGAGAAGCAATGGAAAGGGAATGATTCCTAGATCACAATCCTGAAATTTCAGGCCTCTAGGTGGTCTAGATCGAGAAATAATGGAGTTCAAAAATTGCCGACTTTTGATACTCTGGGATGCATATTAAGCGAGATATTCGCATTTAAAGTTTGAACATGCATTTTTGCCCATAACTTTTTGTAAAATTGGTCTTACTCAAAGATAGTCACAGCAATGGAAAGGGAATGATTCCTAGATCACAATCCTGAAATTTCAGCCCTCTAGGTGGTCTAGATCGAGAAATAATGGAGTTCAAAAAATGCCCTCTAGGTGCCGACTTTTGATACTCTGAGATGCATATTAAGCGAGATATTCGCATTTAAAGTTTGAACATGCATTTTTGCCCATAACTTTTTGTAAAATTGGTCTTACTCAAAGATAGTCACAGCAATGGAAAGGGAATGATTCCTAGATCACAATCCTGAAATTTCAGGCCTCTAAGTGGTCTAGATCGAGAAATAACGGAGTTCAAAAATTGCCGACTTTTGATACTCTGGGACGCATATTAAGCGAGATATTCGCATTTAAATTTTGAACATGCATTTTTGCCCATAACTTTTTGTAAAATTGGTCTTACTCAAAGATAGTCACAGCAATGGAAAGGGAATGATTCCTAGATCACAATCCTGAAATTTCAGCCCTCTGGGTGGTCTAGATCGAGAAGCAATGGAAAGGGAATGATTCCTAGATCACAATCCTGAAATTTCAGGCCTCTAGGTGGTCTAGATCGAGAAATAATGGAGTTCAAAAATTGCCGACTTTTGATACTCTGGGATGCATATTAAGCGAGATATTCGCATTTAAAGTTTGAACATGCATTTTTGCCCATAACTTTTTGTAAAATTGGTCTTACTCAAAGATAGGCACATCAATGGAAAGGGAATGATTCCTAGATCACAATCCTGAAATTTCAGCCCTCTAGGTGGTCTAGATCGAGAAATAATGGAGTTAAAAAATTGCCGACTTTTGATACTCTGGGACGCATATTAAGCGAGATATTCGCATTTAAAGTTTGAACATGCATTTTTGCCCATAACTTTTTGTAAAATTGGTCTTACTCAAAGATAGTCACAGCAATGGAAAGGGAATGATTCCTAGATCACAATCCTGAAATTTCAGGCCTCTAAGTGGTCTAGATCGAGAAATAACGGAGTTCAAAAATTGCCGACTTTTGATACTCTGGGACGCATATTAAGCGAGATATTCGCATTTTAAGTTTGAACATGCATTTTTGCCCATAACTTTTTGTAAAATTGGTCTTACTCAAAGATAGTCACAGCAATGGAAAGGGAATGATTCCTAGATCACAATCCTGAAATTTCAGCCCTCTAGGTGGTCTAGATCGAAAAATAATGGAGTTCAAAAATTGCCGATTTTTGATACTCTGGGACGCATATTTAGCGAGATATTCGCATTTAAATTTTGAACATGCATTTTTGCCCATAACTTTTTGTAAAATTGGTCTTACTCAAAGATAGTCACAGCAATGGAAAGGGAATGATTCCTAGATCACAATCCTGAAATTTCAGGCCTCTAGGTGGTCTAGATCGAGAAATAATTGAGTTCAAAAATTGCCGACTTTTGATACTCTGGGATGCATATTAAGCGAGATATTCGCATTTAAAGTTTGAACATGCATTTTTGCCCTTAACTTTTTGTAAAATTGGTCTTACTCAAAGATAGGCACAGCAATGGAAAGGGAATGATTCCTAGATCACAATCCTGAAATTTCAGCCCTCTAGGTGGTCTAGATCGAGAAATAATGGAGTTCAAAAATTGCCCTCTAGGTGCCGACTTTTGATGCTCGGGGACGCATATTAAGCGAGATATTCGCATTTAAAGTTTGAACATGCATTTTTGCCCTTAACTTTTTGTAAAATTGGTCTTACTCAAAGATAGGCACATCAATGGAAAGGGAATGATTCCTAGATCACAATCCTGAAATTTCAGCCCTCTGGGTGGTCTAGATCGAGAAGCAATGGAAAGGGAATGATTCCTAGATCACAATCCTGAAATTTCAGGCCTCTAGGTGGTCTAGATCGAGAAATAATGGAGTTCAAAAATTGCCGACTTTTGATACTCTGGGATGCATATTAAGCGAGATATTCGCATTTAAAGTTTGAACATGCATTTTTGCCCATAACTTTTTGTAAAATTGGTCTTACTCAAAGATAGGCACATCAATGGAAAGGGAATGATTCCTAGATCACAATCCTGAAATTTCAGCCCTCTAGGTGGTCTAGATCGAGAAATAATGGAGTTAAAAAATTGCCGACTTTTGATACTCTGGGACGCATATTAAGCGAGATATTCGCATTTAAAGTTTGAACATGCATTTTTGCCCATAACTTTTTGTAAAATTGGTCTTACTCAAAGATAGTCACAGCAATGGAAAGGGAATGATTCCTAGATCACAATCCTGAAATTTCAGGCCTCTAAGTGGTCTAGATCGAGAAATAACGGAGTTCAAAAATTGCCGACTTTTGATACTCTGGGACGCATATTAAGCGAGATATTCGCATTTTAAGTTTGAACATGCATTTTTGCCCATAACTTTTTGTAAAATTGGTCTTACTCAAAGATAGTCACAGCAATGGAAAGGGAATGATTCCTAGATCACAATCCTGAAATTTCAGCCCTCTAGGTGGTCTAGATCGAAAAATAATGGAGTTCAAAAATTGCCGATTTTTGATACTCTGGGACGCATATTAAGCGAGATATTCGCATTTAAATTTTGAACATGCATTTTTGCCCATAACTTTTTGTAAAATTGGTCTTACTCAAAGATAGTCACAGCAATGGAAAGGGAATGATTCCTAGATCACAATCCTGAAATTTCAGGCCTCTAGGTGGTCTAGATCGAGAAATAATTGAGTTCAAAAATTGCCGACTTTTGATACTCTGGGATGCATATTAAGCGAGATATTCGCATTTAAAGTTTGAACATGCATTTTTGCCCTTAACTTTTTGTAAAATTGGTCTTACTCAAAGATAGGCACAGCAATGGAAAGGGAATGATTCCTAGATCACAATCCTGAAATTTCAGCCCTCTAGGTGGTCTAGATCGAGAAATAATGGAGTTCAAAAATTGCCCTCTAGGTGCCGACTTTTGATGCTCGGGGACGCATATTAAGCGAGATATTCGCATTTAAAGTTTGAACATGCATTTTTGCCCTTAACTTTTTGTAAAATTGGTCTTACTCAAAGATAGGCACATCAATGGAAAGGGAATGATTCCTAGATCACAATCCAGAAATTTCAGGCCTCTGGGTGGTCTAGATCGAGAAATAATGGAGTTCAAAAATTGCCGACTTTTGATACTCTGGGACGCATATTAAGCGAGATATTCGCATTTAAAGTTTGAACATGCATTTTCGCCCATAACTTTTTGTAAAATTGGTCTTACTCAAAGATATAGGCACAGCAATGGAAAGGGAATGATTCCTAGATCACAATCCTGAAATTTCAGCCCTCTAGGTGGTCTAGATCGAGAAATAATGGAGTTCAAAAATTGCCCTCTAGGTGCCGACTTTTGATACTCTGGGACGCATATTAAGCGAGATATTCGCATTTTAAGTTTGAACATGCATTTTTGCCCATAACTTTTTGTAAAATTGGTCTTACTCAAAGACAGGCACATCAATGGAAAGGGAATGATTCCTAGATAACAATCCTGAAATTTCAGGCCTCTAAGTGGTCTAGATCGAGAAATAACGGAGTTCAAAAATTGCCGACTTTTGATACTCTGGGACGCATATTAAGCGAGATATTCGCATTTAAAGTTTGAACATGCATTTTTGCCCATAACTTTTTGTAAAATTGGTCTTACTCAAAGATAGGCACAGCAATGGAAAGGGAATGATTCCTAGATCACAATCCAGAAATTTCCGCCCTCTAGGTGGTCTAGATCGAGAAATAATGGAGTTCAAAAATTGCCGACTTTTGATACTCTGGGACGCATATTAAGCGAGATATTCGCATTTAAAGTTTGAACATGCATGTTTGCCCATAACTTTTTGTAAAATTGGTCTTACTCAAAGATAGGCACAGCAATGGAAAGAGAATGATTCCTAGATCACAATCCAGAAATTTCAGCCCTCTAGGTGGTCTAGATCGAGAAATAATGGAGTTCAAAAATTGCCGACTTTTGATACTCTGGAACGCATATTAAGCGAGATATTCGCATTTAAAGTTTGAACATGCATTTTTGCCCATAACTTTTTGTAAAATTGGTCTTACTCAAAGATAGGCACATCAATGGAAAGGGAATGATTCCTAGATCACAATCCTGAAATTTCAGGCCTCTAGGTGTTGTAGATCGAGAAATAATGGAGTTCAAAAATTGCCGACTTTTGATAGTCTGGGACGCATATTAAGCGAGTTATTCGCATTTTAAGTTTTAACATGCATTTTTGCCCATAACTTTTTGTAAAATTGGTCTTACTCAAAGATAGGCACATCAATGGAAAGGGAATGATTCCTAGATCACAATCCAGAAATTTCAGGCCTCTAGGTGGTCTAGATTGAGAAATAATGGAGTTCAAAAATTGCCGACTTTTGATACTCTGGGACGCATATTAAGCGAGATATTCGCATTTAAAGTTTGAACATGCATTTTCGCCCATAACTTTTTGTAAAATTGGTCTTACTCAAAGATAGGCACAGCAATGGAAAGGGAATGATTCCTAGATCACAATCCTGAAATTTCAGCCCTCTAGGTGGTCTAGATCGAGAAATAATGGAGTTCAAAAATTGCCCTATAGGTGCCGACTTTCGATACTCTGGAACGCATATTAAGCGAGATATTCGCATTTAAAGTTTGAACATGCATTTTTGCCCATAACTTTTTGTAAAATTGGTCTTACTCAAAGATAGGCACAGCAATGGAAAGGGAATGATTCCTAGATCACAATCCTGAAATTTCAGCCCTCTAGGTGGTCTAGATCGAGAAATAATGGAGTTCAAAAATTGCCGACTTTTGATACTCTGGGACGCATATTAAGCGAGATATTCGCATTTAAAGTTTGAACATGCATGTTTGCCATAACTTTTTGTAAAATTGGTCTTACTCAAAGATAGGCACAGCAATGGAAAGAGAATGATTCCTAGATCACAATCCAGAAATTTCAGACCTCTAGGTGGTCTAGATCGAGAAATAATGGAGTTCAAAAATTGCCGACTTTTGATACTCTGGAACGCATATTAAGCGAGATATTCGCATTTAAAGTTTGAACATGCATTTTTGCCCATAACTTTTTGTAAAATTGGTCTTACTCAAAGATAGGCACATCAATGGAAAGGGAATGATTCCTAGATCACAATCCTGAAATTTCAGGCCTCTAGGTGTTGTAGATCGAGAAATAATGGAGTTCAAAAATTGCCGACTTTTGATAGTCTGGGACGCATATTAAGCGAGTTATTCGCATTTTAAGTTTTAACATGCATTTTTGCCCATAACTTTTTGTAAAATTGGTCTTACTCAAAGATAGGCACATCAATGGAAAGGGAATGATTCCTAGATCACAATCCAGAAATTTCAGGCCTCTAGGTGGTCTAGATTGAGAAATAATGGAGTTCAAAAATTGCCGACTTTTGATACTCTGGGACGCATATTAAGCGAGATATTCGCATTTAAAGTTTGAACATGCATTTTCGCCCATAACTTTTTGTAAAATTGGTCTTACTCAAAGATAGGCACAGCAATGGAAAGGGAATGATTCCTAGATCACAATCCTGAAATTTCAGCCCTCTAGGTGGTCTAGATCGAGAAATAATGGAGTTCAAAAATTGCCCTATAGGTGCCGACTTTCGATACTCTGGAACGCATATTAAGCGAGATATTCGCATTTAAAGTTTGAACATGCATTTTTGCCCATAACTTTTTGTAAAATTGGTCTTACTCAAAGATAGGCACAGCAATGGAAAGGGAATGATTCCTAGATCACAATCCTGAAATTTCAGCCCTCTGGGTGGTCTAGATCGAGAAATAATGGAGTTCAAAAATTGCAGACTTTTGATACTCTGGGATGCATATTAAGCGAGATATTCGCATTTTAAGTTTGAACATGCATTTTTGCCCATAACTTTTTGTAAAATTGGTCTTACTCAAAGATAGTCACAGCAATGGAAAGGGAATGATTCCTAGATCACAATCCAGAAATTTCCGCTCTCTAGGTGGTCTAGATCGAGAAATAATGGAGTTCAAAAATTGCCGACTTTTGATACTCTGGGACGCATATTAAGCGAGATATTCGCATTTAAAGTTTGAACATGCATGTTTGCCCATAACTTTTTGTAAAATTGGTCTTACTCAAAGATAGGCACATCAATGGAAAGGGAATGATTCCTAAATCACAATCCTGAAATTTCAGCCCTCTAGGTGGTCTAGATCGAGAAATAATGGAGTTCAAAAATTGCCGACTTTTGATACTCTGGGACGCATATTAAGCGAGATATTCGCATTTAAAGTTTGAACATGCATTTTTGCCCATAACTTTTTGTAAAATTGGTCTTACTCAAAGATAGGCACAGCAATGGAAAGGGAATGATTCCTAGATCACAATCCTGAAATTTCAGCCCTCTAGGTGGTCTAGATCGAGAAATAATGGAGTTCAAAAATTGCCGACTTTTGATACTCTGGAACGCATATTAAGCGAGATATTCGCATTTAAAGTTTGAACATGCATTTTTGCCCATAACTTTTTGTAAAATTGGTCTTACTCAAAGATAGGCACAGCAATGGAAAGGGAATGATTCCTAGATCACAATCCTGAAATTTCAGCCCTCTAGGTGGTCTAGATCGAGAAATAATGGAGTTCAAAAATTGCCGACTTTTGATACTCTGGAACGCATATTAAGCGAGATATTCGCATTTAAAGTTTGAACATGCATTTATGCCCATAACTTTTTGTAAAATTGGTCTTACTCAAAGATAGGCACAGCAATGGAAAGGGAATGATTCCTAGATCACAATCCTGAAATTTCAGCCCTCTAGGTGGTCTAGATCGAGAAATAATGGAGTTCAAAAATTGCCGACTTTTGATACTCTGGGACGCATATTAAGCGAGATATTCGCATTTTAAGTTTGAACATGCATTTTTGCCCATAACTTTTTGTAAAATTGGTCTTACTCAAAGATAGGCACAGCAATGGAAAGAGAATGATTCCTAGATCACAATCCAGAAATTTCCGCCCTCTAGGTGGTCTAGATCGAGAAATAATGGAGTTCAAAAATTGCCGACTTTTGATACTCTGGGACGCATATTAAGCGAGATATTCGCATTTAAAGTTTGAACATGCATGTTTGCCCATAACTTTTTGTAAAATTGGTCTTACTCAAAGATAGGCACATCAATGGAAAGGGAATGATTCCTAGATCACAATCCTGAAATTTCAGCCCTCTAGGTGGTCTTGATCGAGAAATAATGGAATTCAAAAATTGCCAACTTTTGATACTCTGGGACGCATATTAAGCGAGATATTCGCATTTAAAGTTTGAACATGCATGTTTGCCCATAACTTTTTGTAAAATTGGTCTTACTCAAAGATAGGCACAGCAATGGAAAGAGAATGATTCCTAGATCACAATCCAGAAATTTCAGCCCTCTAGGTGGTCTAGATCGAGAAATAATGGAGTTCAAAAATTGCCGACTTTTGATACTCTGGAACGCATATTAAGCGAGATATTCGCATTTAAAGTTTGAACATGCATTTTTGCCCATAACTTTTTGTAAAATTGGTCTTACTCAAAGATAGGCACATCAATGGAAAGGGAATGATTCCTAGATCACAATCCTGAAATTTCAACCCTCTAGGTGGTCTAGATCGAGAAATAATGGAGTTCAAAAATTGCCGACTTTTGATACTCTGGGACGCATATTAAGCGAGATATTCGCATTTAAAGTTTGAACATGCATTTTTGCCCATAACTTTTTGTAAAATTGGTCTTACTCAAAGATAGGCACATCAATGGAAAGGGAATGATTCCTAGATCACAATCCTGAAATTTCAGCCCTCTAGGTGGTCTAGATCGAGAAATAATGGAGTTCAAAAATTGCCGACTTTTGATACTCTGGGACGCATATTAAGCGAGATATTCGCATTTAAAGTTTGAACATGCATTTTTGCCCATAACTTTTTGTAAAATTGGTCTTACTCAAAGATAGGCACAGCAATGGAAAGGGAATGATTCATAGATCACAATCCTGAAATTTCAGCCCTCTAGGTGGTCTAGATCGAGAAATAATGGAGTTCAAAAATTGCCGACTTTTGATACTCTGGGACGCATATTAAGCGAGATATTCGCATTTAAAGTTTGAACATGCATTTTTGCCCATAACTTTTTGTAAAATTGGTCTTACTCAAAGATAGGCACAGCAATGGAAAGGGAATGATTCCTAGATCACAATCCTGAAATTTCAGCCCTCTAGGTGGTCTAGATCGAGAAATAATGGAGTTCAAAAATTGCCGACTTTTGATACTCTGGAACGCATATTAAGCGAGATATTCGCATTTAAAGTTTGAACATGCATTTTTGCCCATAACTTTTTGTAAAATTGGTCTTACTCAAAGATAGGCACAGCAATGGAAAGGGAATGATTCCTAGATCACAATCCTGAAATTTCAGCCCTCTAGGTGGTCTAGATCGAGAAATAATGGAGTTCAAAAATTGCCGACTTTTGATACTCTGGAACGCATATTAAGCGAGATATTCGCATTTAAAGTTTGAACATGCATTTTTGCCCATAACTTTTTGTAAAATTGGTCTTACTCAAAGATAGGCACAGCAATGGAAAGGGAATGATTCCTAGATCACAATCCTGAAATTTCAGCCCTCTAGGTGGTCTAGATCGAGAAATAATGGAGTTCAAAAATTGCCGACTTTTGATACTCTGGGACGCATATTAAGCGAGATATTCGCATTTTAAGTTTGAACATGCATTTTTGCCCATAACTTTTTGTAAAATTGGTCTTACTCAAAGATAGGCACAGCAATGGAAAGAGAATGATTCCTAGATCACAATCCAGAAATTTCCGCCCTCTAGGTGGTCTAGATCGAGAAATAATGGAGTTCAAAAATTGCCGACTTTTGATACTCTGGGACGCATATTAAGCGAGATATTCGCATTTAAAGTTTGAACATGCATGTTTGCCCATAACTTTTTGTAAAATTGGTCTTACTCAAAGATAGGCACATCAATGGAAAGGGAATGATTCCTAGATCACAATCCTGAAATTTCAGCCCTCTAGGTGGTCTTGATCGAGAAATAATGGAATTCAAAAATTGCCAACTTTTGATACTCTGGGACGCATATTAAGCGAGATATTCGCATTTAAAGTTTGAACATGCATGTTTGCCCATAACTTTTTGTAAAATTGGTCTTACTCAAAGATAGGCACAGCAATGGAAAGAGAATGATTCCTAGATCACAATCCAGAAATTTCAGCCCTCTAGGTGGTCTAGATCGAGAAATAATGGAGTTCAAAAATTGCCGACTTTTGATACTCTGGAACGCATATTAAGCGAGATATTCGCATTTAAAGTTTGAACATGCATTTTTGCCCATAACTTTTTGTAAAATTGGTCTTACTCAAAGATAGGCACATCAATGGAAAGGGAATGATTCCTAGATCACAATCCTGAAATTTCAACCCTCTAGGTGGTCTAGATCGAGAAATAATGGAGTTCAAAAATTGCCGACTTTTGATACTCTGGGACGCATATTAAGCGAGATATTCGCATTTAAAGTTTGAACATGCATTTTTGCCCATAACTTTTTGTAAAATTGGTCTTACTCAAAGATAGGCACAGCAATGGAAAGGGAATGATTCCTAGATCACAATCCTGAAATTTCAGCCCTCTAGGTGGTCTAGATCGAGAAATAATGGAGTTCAAAAATTGCCGACTTTTGATACTCTGGAACGCATATTAAGCGAGATATTCGCATTTAAAGTTTGAACATGCATTTTTGCCCATAACTTTTTGTAAAATTGGTCTTACTCAAAGATAGGCACAGCAATGGAAAGGGAATGATTCCTAGATCACAATCCTGAAATTTCAGCCCTCTAGGTGGTCTAGATCGAGAAATAATGGAGTTCAAAAATTGCCGACTTTTGATACTCTGGAACGCATATTAAGCGAGATATTCGCATTTAAAGTTTGAACATGCATTTTTGCCCATAACTTTTTGTAAAATTGGTCTTACTCAAAGATAGGCACAGCAATGGAAAGGGAATGATTCCTAGATCACAATCCTGAAATTTCAGCCCTCTAGGTGGTCTAGATCGAGAAATAATGGAGTTCAAAAATTGCCGACTTTTGATACTCTGGGACGCATATTAAGCGAGATATTCGCATTTTAAGTTTGAACATGCATTTTTGCCCATAACTTTTTGTAAAATTGGTCTTACTCAAAGATAGGCACAGCAATGGAAAGAGAATGATTCCTAGATCACAATCCAGAAATTTCCGCCCTCTAGGTGGTCTAGATCGAGAAATAATGGAGTTCAAAAATTGCCGACTTTTGATACTCTGGGACGCATATTAAGCGAGATATTCGCATTTAAAGTTTGAACATGCATGTTTGCCCATAACTTTTTGTAAAATTGGTCTTACTCAAAGATAGGCACATCAATGGAAAGGGAATGATTCCTAGATCACAATCCTGAAATTTCAGCCCTCTAGGTGGTCTTGATCGAGAAATAATGGAATTCAAAAATTGCCAACTTTTGATACTCTGGGACGCATATTAAGCGAGATATTCGCATTTAAAGTTTGAACATGCATGTTTGCCCATAACTTTTTGTAAAATTGGTCTTACTCAAAGATAGGCACAGCAATGGAAAGAGAATGATTCCTAGATCACAATCCAGAAATTTCAGCCCTCTAGGTGGTCTAGATCGAGAAATAATGGAGTTCAAAAATTGCCGACTTTTGATACTCTGGAACGCATATTAAGCGAGATATTCGCATTTAAAGTTTGAACATGCATTTTTGCCCATAACTTTTTGTAAAATTGGTCTTACTCAAAGATAGGCACATCAATGGAAAGGGAATGATTCCTAGATCACAATCCTGAAATTTCAACCCTCTAGGTGGTCTAGATCGAGAAATAATGGAGTTCAAAAATTGCCGACTTTTGATACTCTGGGACGCATATTAAGCGAGATATTCGCATTTAAAGTTTGAACATGCATTTTTGCCCATAACTTTTTGTAAAATTGGTCTTACTCAAAGATAGGCACATCAATGGAAAGGGAATGATTCCTAGATCACAATCCTGAAATTTCAGCCCTCTAGGTGGTCTAGATCGAGAAATAATGGAGTTCAAAAATTGCCGACTTTTGATACTCTGGGACGCATATTAAGCGAGATATTCGCATTTAAAGTTTGAACATGCATTTTTGACCATAACTTTTTGTAAAATTGGTCTTACTCAAAGATAGGCACAGCAATGGAAAAGGAATGATTCCTAGATCACAATCCTGAAATTTCAGCCCTCTGGGTGGTCTAGATCGAGAAATAATGGAGTTCAAAAATTGCAGACTTTTGATACTCTGGGATGCATATTAAGCGAGATATTCGCATTTTAAGTTTGAACATGCATTTTTGCCCATAACTTTTTGTAAAATTGGTCTTACTCAAAGATAGTCACAGCAATGGAAAGGGAATGATTCCTAGATCACAATCCAGAAATTTCCGCTCTCTAGGTGGTCTAGATCGAGAAATAATGGAGTTCAAAAATTGCCGACTTTTGATACTCTGGGACGCATATTAAGCGAGATATTCGCATTTAAAGTTTGAACATGCATGTTTGCCCATAACTTTTTGTAAAATTGGTCTTACTCAAAGATAGGCACATCAATGGAAAGGGAATGATTCCTAAATCACAATCCTGAAATTTCAGCCCTCTAGGTGGTCTAGATCGAGAAATAATGGAGTTCAAAAATTGCCGACTTTTGATACTCTGGGACGCATATTAAGCGAGATATTCGCATTTAAAGTTTGAACATGCATTTTTGCCCATAACTTTTTGTAAAATTGGTCTTACTCAAAGATAGGCACAGCAATGGAAAGGGAATGATTCATAGATCACAATCCTGAAATTTCAGCCCTCTAGGTGGTCTAGATCGAGAAATAATGGAGTTCAAAAATTGCCGACTTTTGATACTCTGGGACGCATATTAAGCGAGATATTCGCATTTAAAGTTTGAACATGCATTTTTGCCCATAACTTTTTGTAAAATTGGTCTTACTCAAAGATAGGCACAGCAATGGAAAGGGAATGATTCCTAGATCACAATCCTGAAATTTCAGCCCTCTAGGTGGTCTAGATCGAGAAATAATGGAGTTCAAAAATTGCCGACTTTTGATACTCTGGAACGCATATTAAGCGAGATATTCGCATTTAAAGTTTGAACATGCATTTTTGCCCATAACTTTTTGTAAAATTGGTCTTACTCAAAGATAGGCACAGCAATGGAAAGGGAATGATTCCTAGATCACAATCCTGAAATTTCAGCCCTCTAGGTGGTCTAGATCGAGAAATAATGGAGTTCAAAAATTGCCGACTTTTGATACTCTGGAACGCATATTAAGCGAGATATTCGCATTTAAAGTTTGAACATGCATTTTTGCCCATAACTTTTTGTAAAATTGGTCTTACTCAAAGATAGGCACAGCAATGGAAAGGGAATGATTCCTAGATCACAATCCTGAAATTTCAGCCCTCTAGGTGGTCTAGATCGAGAAATAATGGAGTTCAAAAATTGCCGACTTTTGATACTCTGGAACGCATATTAAGCGAGATATTCGCATTTTAAGTTTGAACATGCATTTTTGCCCATAACTTTTTGTAAAATTGGTCTTACTCAAAGATAGGCACAGCAATGGAAAGAGAATGATTCCTAGATCACAATCCAGAAATTTCCGCCCTCTAGGTGGTCTAGATCGAGAAATAATGGAGTTCAAAAATTGCCGACTTTTGATACTCTGGGACGCATATTAAGCGAGATATTCGCATTTAAAGTTTGAACATGCATGTTTGCCCATAACTTTTTGTAAAATTGGTCTTACTCAAAGATAGGCACATCAATGGAAAGGGAATGATTCCTAGATCACAATCCTGAAATTTCAGCCCTCTAGGTGGTCTTGATCGAGAAATAATGGAATTCAAAAATTGCCAACTTTTGATACTCTGGGACGCATATTAAGCGAGATATTCGCATTTAAAGTTTGAACATGCATGTTTGCCCATAACTTTTTGTAAAATTGGTCTTACTCAAAGATAGGCACAGCAATGGAAAGAGAATGATTCCTAGATCACAATCCAGAAATTTCAGCCCTCTAGGTGGTCTAGATCGAGAAATAATGGAGTTCAAAAATTGCCGACTTTTGATACTCTGGAACGCATATTAAGCGAGATATTCGCATTTAAAGTTTGAACATGCATTTTTGCCCATAACTTTTTGTAAAATTGGTCTTACTCAAAGATAGGCACAGCAATGGAAAGGGAATGATTCCTAGATCACAATCCTGAAATTTCAGGCCTCTAGGTGTTGTAGATCGAGAAATAATGGAGTTCAAAAATTGCCGACTTTTGATAGTCTGGGACGCATATTAAGCGAGTTATTCGCATTTTAAGTTTTAACATGCATTTTTGCCCATAACTTTTTGTAAAATTGGTCTTACTCAAAGATAGGCACATCAATGGAAAGGGAATGATTCCTAGATCACAATCCAGAAATTTCAGGCCTCTAGGTGGTCTAGATTGAGAAATAATGGAGTTCAAAAATTGCCGACTTTTGATACTCTGGGACGCATATTAAGCGAGATATTCGCATTTAAAGTTTGAACATGCATTTTCGCCCATAACTTTTTGTAAAATTGGTCTTACTCAAAGATAGGCACAGCAATGGAAAGGGAATGATTCCTAGATCACAATCCTGAAATTTCAGCCCTCTAGGTGGTCTAGATCGAGAAATAATGGAGTTCAAAAATTGCCCTATAGGTGCCGACTTTTGATACTCTGGAACGCATATTAAGCGAGATATTCGCATTTAAAGTTTGAACATGCATTTTTGCCCATAACTTTTTGTAAAATTGGTCTTACTCAAAGATAGGCACAGCAATGGAAAGGGAATGATTCCTAGATCACAATCCTGAAATTTCAGCCCTCTGGGTGGTCTAGATCGAGAAATAATGGAGTTCAAAAATTGCAGACTTTTGATACTCTAGGATGCATATTAAGCGAGATATTCGCATTTTAAGTTTGAACATGCATTTTTGCCCATAACTTTTTGTAAAATTGGTCTTACTCAAAGATAGTCACAGCAATGGAAAGGGAATGATTCCTAGATCACAATCCAGAAATTTCCGCCCTCTAGGTGGTCTAGATCGAGAAATAATGGAGTTCAAAAATTGCCGACTTTTGATACTCTGGGACGCATATTAAGCGAGATATTCGCATTTAAAGTTTGAACATGCATGTTTGCCCATAACTTTTTGTAAAATTGGTCTTACTCAAAGATAGGCACATCAATGGAAAGGGAATGATTCCTAAATCACAATCCTGAAATTTCAGCCCTCTAGGTGGTCTAGATCGAGAAATAATGGAGTTCAAAAATTGCCGACTTTTGATACTCTGGGACGCATATTAAGCGAGATATTCGCATTTAAAGTTTGAACATGCATTTTTGCCCATAACTTTTTGTAAAATTGGTCTTACTCAAAGATAGGCACATCAATGGAAAGGGAATGATTCCTAGATCACAATCCTGAAATTTTAGCCCTCTAGGTGGTCTAGATCGAGAAATAATGGAGTTCAAAAATTGCCGACTTTTGATACTCTGGGACGCATATTAAGCGAGATATTCGCATTTAAAGTTTGAACATGCATTTTTGCCCATAACTTTTTGTAAAATTGGTCTTACTCAAAGATAGGCACAGCAATGGAAAGGGAATGATTCCTAGATCACAATCCTGAAATTTTAGCCCTCTAGGTGGTCTAGATCGAGAAATAATGGAGTTCAAAAATTGCCGACTTTTGATACTCTGGGACGCATATTAAGCGAGATATTCGCATTTAAAGTTTGAACATGCATTTTTGCCCATAACTTTTTGTAAAATTGGTCTTACTCAAAGATAGGCACAGCAATGGAAAGGGAATGATTCCTAGATCACAATCCTGAAATTTCAGCCCTCTGGGTGGTCTAGATCGAGAAATAATGGAGTTCAAAAATTGCAGACTTTTGATACTCTAGGATGCATATTAAGCGAGATATTCGCATTTTAAGTTTGAACATGCATTTTTGCCCATAACTTTTTGTAAAATTGGTCTTACTCAAAGATAGGCACAGCAATGGAAAGAGAATGATTCCTAGATCACAATCCAGAAATTTCAGCCCTCTAGGTGGTCTAGATCGAGAAATAATGGAGTTCAAAAATTGCCCTCTAGGTGCCGACTTTTGATACTCTGAGATGCATATTAAGCGAGATATTCGCATTTAAAGTTTGAACATGCATTTTTGCCCATAACTTTTTGTAAAATTGGTCTTTGGACTTTTGATACTCTAGGATGCATATTAAGCGAGATATTCGCATTTTAAGTTTGAACATGCATTTTTGCCCATAACTTTTTGTAAAATTGGTCTTACTCAAAGATAGGCACAGCAATGGAAAGAGAATGATTCCTAGATCACAATCCAGAAATTTCAGCCCTCTAGGTGGTCTAGATCGAGAAATAATGGAGTTCAAAAATTGCCCTCTAGGTGCCGACTTTTGATACTCTGAGATGCATATTAAGCGAGATATTCGCATTTAAAGTTTGAACATGCATTTTTGCCCATAACTTTTTGTAAAATTGGTCTTACTCAAAGATAGGCACATCAATGGAAAGGGAATGATTCCTAGATCACAATCCTGAAATTTTAGCCCTCTAGGTGGTCTAGATCGAGAAATAATGGAGTTCAAAAATTGCCGACTTTTGATACTCTGGGACGCATATTAAGCGAGATATTCGCATTTAAAGTTTGAACATGCATTTTTGCCCATAACTTTTTGTAAAATTGGTCTTACTCAAAGATAGGCACAGCAATGGAAAGGGAATGATTCCTAGATCACAATCCTGAAATTTTAGCCCTCTAGGTGGTCTAGATCGAGAAATAATGGAGTTCAAAAATTGCCGACTTTTGATACTCTGGGACGCATATTAAGCGAGATATTCGCATTTAAAGTTTGAACATGCATTTTTGCCCATAACTTTTTGTAAAATTGGTCTTACTCAAAGATAGGCACAGCAATGGAAAGGGAATGATTCATAGATCACAATCCTGAAATTTCAGCCCTCTAGGTGGTCTAGATCGAGAAATAATGGAGTTCAAAAATTGCCGACTTTTGATACTCTGGGACGCATATTAAGCGAGATATTCGCATTTAAAGTTTGAACATGCATTTTTGCCCATAACTTTTTGTAAAATTGGTCTTACTCAAAGATAGGCACAGCAATGGAAAGGGAATGATTCCTAGATCACAATCCTGAAATTTCAGCCCTCTAGGTGGTCTAGATCGAGAAATAATGGAGTTCAAAAATTGCCGACTTTTGATACTCGGGAACGCATATTAAGCGAGATATTCGCATTTAAAGTTTGAACATGCATTTTTGCCCATAACTTTTTGTAAAATTGGTCTTACTCAAAGATAGGCACATCAATGGAAAGGGAATGATTCCTAGATCACAATCCTGAAATTTCAGGCCTCTAGGTGTTGTAGATCGAGAAATAATGGAGTTCAAAAATTGCCGACTTTTGATAGTCTGGGACGCATATTAAGCGAGTTATTCGCATTTTAAGTTTTAACATGCATTTTTGCCCATAACTTTTTGTAAAATTGGTCTTACTCAAAGATAGGCACATCAATGGAAAGGGAATGATTCCTAGATCACAATCCAGAAATTTCAGGCCTCTAGGTGGTCTAGATTGAGAAATAATGGAGTTCAAAAATTGCCGACTTTTGATACTCTGGGACGCATATTAAGCGAGATATTCGCATTTAAAGTTTGAACATGCATTTTCGCCCATAACTTTTTGTAAAATTGGTCTTACTCAAAGATAGGCACAGCAATGGAAAGGGAATGATTCCTAGATCACAATCCTGAAATTTCAGCCCTCTAGGTGGTCTAGATCGAGAAATAATGGAGTTCAAAAATTGCCCTATAGGTGCCGACTTTTGATACTCTGGAACGCATATTAAGCGAGATATTCGCATTTAAAGTTTGAACATGCATTTTTGCCCATAACTTTTTGTAAAATTGGTCTTACTCAAAGATAGGCACAGCAATGGAAAGGGAATGATTCCTAGATCACAATCCTGAAATTTCAGCCCTCTGGGTGGTCTAGATCGAGAAATAATGGAGTTCAAAAATTGCAGACTTTTGATACTCTGGGATGCATATTAAGCGAGATATTCGCATTTTAAGTTTGAACATGCATTTTTGCCCATAACTTTTTGTAAAATTGGTCTTACTCAAAGATAGTCACAGCAATGGAAAGGGAATGATTCCTAGATCACAATCCAGAAATTTCCGCCGTCTAGGTGGTCTAGATCGAGAAATAATGGAGTTCAAAAATTGCCGACTTTTGATACTCTGGGACGCATATTAAGCGAGATATTCGCATTTAAAGTTTGAACATGCATGTTTGCCCTTAACTTTTTGTAAAATTGGTCTTACTCAAAGATAGGCACATCAATGGAAAGGGAATGATTCCTAAATCACAATCCTGAAATTTCAGCCCTCTAGGTGGTCTAGATCGAGAAATAATGGAGTTCAAAAATTGCCGACTTTTGATACTCTGGGACGCATATTAAGCGAGATATTCGCATTTAAAGTTTGAACATGCATTTTTGCCCATAACTTTTTGTAAAATTGGTCTTACTCAAAGATAGGCACATCAATGGAAAGGGAATGATTCCTAGATCACAATCCTGAAATTTCAGCCCTCTAGGTGGTCTAGATCGAGAAATAATGGAGTTCAAAAATTGCCGACTTTTGATACTCTGGGACGCATATTAAGCGAGATATTCGCATTTAAAGTTTGAACATGCATTTTTGCCCATAACTTTTTGTAAAATTGGTCTTACTCAAAGATAGGCACAGCAATGGAAAGGGAATGATTCCTAGATCACAATCCTGAAATTTCAGGCCTCTAGGTGGTCTAGATTGAGAAATAATGGAGTTCAAAAATTGCCGACTTTTGATACTCTGGAACGCATATTAAGCGAGATATTCGCATTTAAAGTTTGAACATGCATTTTCGCCCATAACTTTTTGTAAAATTGGTCTTACTCAAAGATAGGCACAGCAATTTAAAGGGAATGATTCCTAGATCACAATCCTGAAATTTCAGCCCTCTAGGTGGTCTAGATCGAGAAATAATGGAGTTCAAAAATTGCCGACTTTTGATACTCTGGGACGCATATTAAGCGAGATATTCGCATTTAAAGTTTGAACATGCATTTTTGCCCATAACTTTTTGTAAAATTGGTCTTACTCAAAGATAGGCACAGCAATGGAAAGGGAATGATTCCTAGATCACAATCCTGAAATTTCAGGCCTCTAGGTGGTCTAGATTGAGAAATAATGGAGTTCAAAAATTGCCGACTTTTGATACTCTGGAACGCATATTAAGCGAGATATTCGCATTTAAAGTTTGAACATGCATTTTCGCCCATAACTTTTTGTAAAATTGGTCTTACTCAAAGATAGGCACAGCAATGGAAAGGGAATGATTCCTAGATCACAATCCTGAAATTTCAGCCCTCTAGGTGGTCTAGATCGAGAAATAATGGAGTTCAAAAATTGCCCTATAGTTGCCGACTTTTGATACTCTGGAACGCATATTAAGTGAGATATTCGCATTTAAAGTTTGAACATGCATTTTTGCCCATAACTTTTTGTAAAATTGGTCTTACTCAAAGATAGGCACAGCAATGGAAAGGGAATGATTCCTAGATCACAATCCTGAAATTTCAGCCCTCTGGGTGGTCTAGATCGAGAAATAATGGAGTTCAAAAATTGCAGACTTTTGATACTCTGGGATGCATATTAAGCGAGATATTCGCATTTTAAGTTTGAAAATGCATTTTTGCCCATAACTTTTTGTAAAATTGGTCTTACTCAAAGATAGTCACAGCAATGGAAAGGGAATGATTCCTAGATCACAATCCAGAAATTTCCACCCTCTAGGTGGTCTAGATCGAGAAATAATGGAGTTCAAAAATTGCCGACTTTTGATACTCTGGGACGCATATTAAGCGAGATATTCGCATTTAAAGTTTGAACATGCATGTTTGCCCATAACTTTTTGTAAAATTGGTCTTACTCAAAGATAGGCACATCAATGGAAAGGGAATGATTCCTAAATCACAATCCTGAAATTTCAGCCCTCTAGGTGGTCTAGATCGAGAAATAATGGAGTTCAAAAATTGCCGACTTTTGATACTCTGGGACGCATATTAAGCGAGATATTCGCATTTAAAGTTTGAACATGCATTTTTGCCCATAACTTTTTGTAAAATTGGTCTTACTCAAAGATAGGCACATCAATGGAAAGGGAATGATTCCTAGATCACAATCCTGAAATTTCAGGCCTCTAGGTGGTCTAGATCGAGAAATAATGGAGTTCAAAAATTGCCGACTTTTGATACTCTGGGACGCATATTAAGCGAGATATTCGCATTTAAAGTTTGAACATGCATTTTTGCCCATAACTTTTTGTAAAATTGGTCTTACTCAAAGATAGGCACAGCAATGGAAAGGGAATGATTCCTAGATCACAATCCTGAAATTTTAGCCCTCTAGGTGGTCTAGATCGAGAAATAATGGAGTTCAAAAATTGCCGACTTTTGATTCTCTGGGACGCATATTAAGCGAGATATTCGCATTTAAAGTTTGAACATGCATTTTTGCCCATAACTTTTTGTAAAATTGGTCTTACTCAAAGATAGGCACAGCAATGGAAAGGGAATGATTCCTAGATCACAATCCTGAAATTTTAGCCCTCTAGGTGGTCTAGATCGAGAAATAATGGAGTTCAAAAATTGCCGACTTTTGATACTCTGGGACGCATATTAAGCGAGATATTCGCATTTAAAGTTTGAACATGCATTTTTGCCCATAACTTTTTGTAAAATTGGTCTTACTCAAAGATAGGCACATCAATGGAAAGGGAATGATTCCTAGATCACAATCCTGAAATTTCAGCCCTCTAGGTGGTCTAGATCGAGAAATAATGGAGTTCAAAAATTGCCGACTTTTGATACTCTGGGACGCATATTAAGCGAGATATTCGCATTTAAAGTTTGAACATGCATTTTTGCCCATAACTTTTTGTAAAATTGGTCTTACTCAAAGATAGGCACATCAATGGAAAGGGAATGATTCCTAGATCACAATCCTGAAATTTCAGCCCTCTAGGTGGTCTAGATCGAGAAATAATGGAGTTCAAAAATTGCCGACTTTTGATACTCTGCGACGCATATTAAGCGAGATATTCGCATTTAAAGTTTGAACATGCATTTTTGCCCATAACTTTTTGTAAAATTGGTCTTACTCAAAGATAGGCACATCAATGGAAAGGGAATGATTCCTAGATCACAATCCTGAAATTTCAGCCCTCTAGGTGGTCTAGATCGAGAAATAATGGAGTTCAAAAATTGCCGACTTTTGATACTCTGGGACGCATATTAAGCGAGATATTCGCATTTAAAGTTTGAACATGCATTTTTGCCCATAACTTTTTGTAAAATTGGTCTTACTCAAAGATAGGCACAGCAATGGAAAGGGAATGATTCCTAGATCACAATCCTGAAATTTCAGCCCTCTAGGTGGTCTAGATCGAGAAATAATGGAGTTCAAAAATTGCCCTATAGTTGCCGACTTTTGATACTCTGGAACGCATATTAAGCGAGATATTCGCATTTAAAGTTTGAACATGCATTTTTGCCCATAACTTTTTGTAAAATTGGTCTTACTCAAAGATAGGCACAGCAATGGAAAGGGAATGATTCCTAGATCACAATCCTGAAATTTCAGCCCTCTGGGTGGTCTAGATCGAGAAATAATGGAGTTCAAAAATTGCAGACTTTTGATACTCTGGGATGCATATTAAGCGAGATATTCGCATTTTAAGTTTGAAAATGCATTTTTGCCCATAACTTTTTGTAAAATTGGTCTTACTCAAAGATAGTCACAGCAATGGAAAGGGAATGATTCCTAGATCACAATCCAGAAATTTCCACCCTGTAGGTGGTCTAGATCGAGAAATAATGGAGTTCAAAAATTGCCGACTTTTGATACTCTGGGACGCATATTAAGCGAGATATTCGCATTTAAAGTTTGAACATGCATGTTTGCCCATAACTTTTTGTAAAATTGGTCTTACTCAAAGATAGGCACATCAATGGAAAGGGAATGATTCCTAAATCACAATCCTGAAATTTCAGCCCTCTAGGTGGTCTAGATCGAGAAATAATGGAGTTCAAAAATTGCCGACTTTTGATACTCTGTGACGCATATTAAGCGAGATATTCGCATTTAAAGTTTGAACATGCATTTTTGCCCATAACTTTTTGTAAAATTGGTCTTACTCAAAGATAGGCACATCAATGGAAAGGGAATGATTCCTAGATCACAATCCTGAAATTTCAGGCCTCTAGGTGGTCTAGATCGAGAAATAATGGAGTTCAAAAATTGCCGACTTTTGATACTCTGGGACGCATATTAAGCGAGATATTCGCATTTAAAGTTTGAACATGCATTTTTGCCCATAACTTTTTGTAAAATTGGTCTTACTCAAAGATAGGCACAGCAATGGAAAGGGAATGATTCCTAGATCACAATCCTGAAATTTTAGCCCTCTAGGTGGTCTAGATCGAGAAATAATGGAGTTCAAAAATTGCCGACTTTTGATTCTCTGGGACGCATATTAAGCGAGATATTCGCATTTAAAGTTTGAACATGCATTTTTGCCCATAACTTTTTGTAAAATTGGTCTTACTCAAAGATAGGCACAGCAATGGAAAGGGAATGATTCCTAGATCACAATCCTGAAATTTTAGCCCTCTAGGTGGTCTAGATCGAGAAATAATGGAGTTCAAAAATTGCCGACTTTTGATACTCTGGGACGCATATTAAGCGAGATATTCGCATTTAAAGTTTGAACATGCATTTTTGCCCATAACTTTTTGTAAAATTGGTCTTACTCAAAGATAGGCACATCAATGGAAAGGGAATGATTCCTAGATCACAATCCTGAAATTTCAGCCCTCTAGGTGGTCTAGATCGAGAAATAATGGAGTTCAAAAATTGCCGACTTTTGATACTCTGGGACGCATATTAAGCGAGATATTCGCATTTAAAGTTTGAACATGCATTTTTGCCCATAACTTTTTGTAAAATTGGTCTTACTCAAAGATAGGCACATCAATGGAAAGGGAATGATTCCTAGATCACAATCCTGAAATTTCAGCCCTCTAGGTGGTCTAGATCGAGAAATAATGGAGTTCAAAAATTGCCGACTTTTGATACTCTGGGACGCATATTAAGCGAGATATTCGCATTTAAAGTTTGAACATGCATTTTTGCCCATAACTTTTTGTAAAATTGGTCTTACTCAAAGATAGGCACATCAATGGAAAGGGAATGATTCCTAGATCACAATCCTGAAATTTCAGCCCTCTAGGTGGTCTAGATCGAGAAATAATGGAGTTCAAAAATTGCCGACTTTTGATACTCTGGGACGCATATTAAGCGAGATATTCGCATTTAAAGTTTGAACATGCATTTTTGCCCATAACTTTTTGTAAAATTGGTCTTACTCAAAGATAGGCACAGCAATGGAAAGGGAATGATTCCTAGATCACAATCCTGAAATTTCAGCCCTCTAGGTGGTCTAGATCGAGAAATAATGGAGTTCAAAAATTGCCGACTTTTGATACTCTGGGACGCATATTAAGCGAGATATTCGCATTTAAAGTTTGAACATGCATTTTTGCCCATAACTTTTTGTAAAATTGGTCTTACTCAAAGATAGGCACATCAATGGAAAGGGAATGATTCCTAGATCACAATCCTGAAGTTTCAGCCCTCTAGGTGGTCTAGATCGAGAAATAATGGAGTTCAAAAATTGCCGACTTTTGATACTCTGGGACGCATATTAAGCGAGATATTCGCATTTAAAGTTTGAACATGCATTTTTGCCCATAACTTTTTGTAAAATTGGTCTTACTCAAAGATAGGCACAGCAATGGAAAGGGAATGATTCCTAGATCACAATCCTGAAATTTTAGCCCTCTAGGTGGTCTAGATCGAGAAATAATGGAGTTCAAAAATTGCCGACTTTTGATACTCTGGGACGCATATTAAGCGAGATATTCGCATTTAAAGTTTGAACATGCATTTTTGCCCATAACTTTTTGTAAAATTGGTCTTACTCAAAGATAGGCACAGCAATGGAAAGGGAATGATTCCTAGATCACAATCCTGAAATTTTAGCCCTCTAGGTGGTCTAGATCGAGAAATAATGGAGTTCAAAAATTGCCGACTTTTGATACTCTGGGACGCATATTAAGCGAGATATTCGCATTTAAAGTTTGAACATGCATTTTTGCCCATAACTTTTTGTAAAATTGGTCTTACTCAAAGATAGGCACATCAATGGAAAGGGAATGATTCCTAGATCACAATCCTGAAATTTCAGCCCTCTAGGTGGTCTAGATCGAGAAATAATGGAGTTCAAAAATTGCCGACTTTTGATACTCTGGGACGCATATTAAGCGAGATATTCGCATTTAAAGTTTGAACATGCATTTTTGCCCATAACTTTTTGTAAAATTGGTCTTACTCAAAGATAGGCACATCAATGGAAAGGGAATGATTCCTAGATCACAATCCTGAAATTTCAGCCCTCTAGGTGGTCTAGATCGAGAAATAATGGAGTTCAAAAATTGCCGACTTTTGATACTCTGCGACGCATATTAAGCGAGATATTCGCATTTAAAGTTTGAATATGCATTTTTGCCCATAACTTTTTGTAAAATTGGTCTTACTCAAAGATAGGCACATCAATGGAAAGGGAATGATTCCTAGATCACAATCCTGAAATTTCAGCCCTCTAGGTGGTCTAGATCGAGAAATAATGGAGTTCAAAAATTGCCGACTTTTGATACTCTGGGACGCATATTAAGCGAGATATTCGCATTTAAAGTTTGAACATGCATTTTTGCCCATAACTTTTTGTAAAATTGGTCTTACTCAAAGATAGGCACAGCAATGGAAAGGGAATGATTCCTAGATCACAATCCTGAAATTTCAGCCCTCTAGGTGGTCTAGATCGAAAAATAATGGAGTTCAAAAATTGCCGACTTTTGATACTCTGGGACGCATATTAAGCGAGATATTCGCATTTAAAGTTTGAACATGCATTTTTGCCCATAACTTTTTGTAAAATTGGTCTTACTCAAAGATAGGCACATCAATGGAAAGGGAATGATTCCTAGATCACAATCCTGAAATTTCAGCCCTCTAGGTGGTCTAGATCGAGAAATAATGGAGTTCAAAAATTGCCGACTTTTGATACTCTGGGATGCATATTAAGCGAGATATTCGCATTTAAAATTTGAACATGCATTTTTGCCCATAACTTTTTGTAAAATTGGTCTTACTCAAAGATAGGCACAGCAATGGAAAGGGAATGATTCCTAGATCACAATCCTGAAATTTTAGCCCTCTAGGTGGTCTAGATCGAGAAATAATGGAGTTCAAAAATTGCCGACTTTTGATACTCTTTGACGCATATTAAGCGAGATATTCGCATTTAAAGTTTGAACATGCATTTTTGCCCATAACTTTTTGTAAAATTGGTCTTACTCAAAGATAGGCACAGCAATGGAAAGGGAATGATTCCTAGATCACAATCCTGAAATTTTAGCCCTCTAGGTGGTCTAGATCGAGAAATAATGGAGTTCAAAAATTGCCGACTTTTGATACTCTGGGACGCATATTAAGCGAGATATTCGCATTTAAAGTTTGAACATGCATTTTTGCCCATAACTTTTTGTAAAATTGGTCTTACTCAAAGATAGGCACATCAATGGAAAGGGAATGATTCCTAGATCACAATCCTGAAATTTCAGCCCTCTAGGTGGTCTAGATCGAGAAATAATGGAGTTCAAAAATTGCCGACTTTTGATACTCTGCGACGCATATTAAGCGAGATATTCGCATTTAAAGTTTGAATATGCATTTTTGCCCATAACTTTTTGTAAAATTGGTCTTACTCAAAGATAGGCACATCAATGGAAAGGGAATGATTCCTAGATCACAATCCTGAAATTTCAGCCCTCTAGGTGGTCTAGATCGAGAAATAATGGAGTTCAAAAATTGCCGACTTTTGATACTCTGCGACGCATATTAAGCGAGATATTCGCATTTAAAGTTTGAACATGCATTTTTGCCCATAACTTTTTGTAAAATTGGTCTTACTCAAAGATAGGCACAGCAATGGAAAGGGAATGATTCCTAGATCACAATCCTAAAATTTCAGCCCTCTAGGTGGTCTAGATCGAGAAATAATGGAGTTCAAAAATTGCCGACTTTTGATACTCTGGGACGCATATTAAGCGAGATATTCGCATTTAAAGTTTGAACATGCATTTTTGCCCATAACTTTTTGTAAAATTGGTCTTACTCAAAGATAGGCACATCAATGGAAAGGGAATGATTCCTAGATCACAATCCTGAAATTTCAGCCCTCTAGGTGGTCTAGATCGAGAAATAATGGAGTTCAAAAATTGCCGACTTTTGATACTCTGGGACGCATATTAAGCGAGATATTCGCATTTAAAGTTTGAACATGCATTTTTGCCCATAACTTTTTGTAAAATTGGTCTTACTCAAAGATAGGCACAGCAATGGAAAGGGAATGATTCCTAGATCACAATCCTGAAATTTCAGCCCTCTAAGTGGTCTAGATCGAGAAATAATGGAGTTCAAAAATTGCCGACTTTTGATACTCTGGGACGCATATTAAGCGAGATATTCGCATTTAAAGTTTGAACATGCATTTTTGCCCATAACTTTTTGTAAAATTGGTCTTACTCAAAGATAGGCACATCAATGGAAAGGGAATGATTCCTAGATCACAATCCTGAAATTTCAGCCCTCTAGGTGGTCTAGATCGAGAAATAATGGAGTTCAAAAATTGCCGACTTTTGATACTCTGGGACGCATATTAAGCGAGATATTCGCATTTAAAGTTTGAACATGCATTTTTGCCCATAACTTTTTGTAAAATTGGTCTTACTCAAAGATAGGCACAGCAATGGAAAGGGAATGATTCCTAGATCACAATCCTGAAATTTCAGCCCTCTAGGTGGTCTAGATCGAGAAATAATGGAGTTCAAAAATTGCCGACTTTTGATACTCTGGGACGCATATTAAGCGAGATATTCGCATTTAAAGTTTGAACATGCATTTTTGCCCATAACTTTTTGTAAAATTGGTCTTACTCAAAGATAGGCACATCAATGGAAAGGGAATGATTCCTAGATCACAATCCTGAAATTTCAGCCCTCTAGGTGGTCTAGATCGAGAAATAATGGAGTTCAAAAATTGCCGACTTTTGATACTCTGGGACGCATATTAAGCGAGATATTCGCATTTAAAGTTTGAACATGCATTTTTGCCCATAACTTTTTGTAAAATTGGTCTTACTCAAAGATAGGCACAGCAATGGAAAGGGAATGATTCCTAGATCACAATCCTGAAATTTCAGCCCTCTAGGTGGTCTAGATCGAGAAATAATGGAGTTCAAAAATTGCCGACTTTTGATACTCTGGGACGCATATTAAGCGAGATATTCGCATTTAAAGTTTGAACATGCATTTTTGCCCATAACTTTTTGTAAAATTGGTCTTACTCAAAGATAGGCACATCAATGGAAAGGGAATGATTCCTAGATCACAATCCTGAAATTTCAGCCCTCTAGGTGGTCTAGATCGAGAAATAATGGAGTTCAAAAATTGCCGACTTTTGATACTCTGGGACGCATATTAAGCGAGATATTCGCATTTAAAGTTTGAACATGCATTTTTGCCCATAACTTTTTGTAAAATTGGTCTTACTCAAAGATAGGCACAGCAATGGAAAGGGAATGATTCCTAGATCACAATCCTGAAATTTCAGCCCTCTAGTTGGTCTAGATCGAGAAATAATGGAGTTCAAAAATTGCCGACTTTTGATACTCTGGGACGCATATTAAGCGAGATATTCGCATTTAAAGTTTGAACATGCATTTTTGCCCATAACTTTTTGTAAAATTGGTCTTACTCAAAGATAGGCACATCAATGGAAAGGGAATGATTCCTAGATCACAATCCTGAAATTTCAGCCCTCTAGGTGGTCTAGATCGAGAAATAATGGAGTTCAAAAATTGCCGACTTTTGATACTCTGGGACGCATATTAAGCGAGATATTCGCATTTAAAGTTTGAACATGCATTTTTGCCCATAACTTTTTGTAAAATTGGTCTTACTCAAAGATAGGCACAGCAATGGAAAGGGAATGATTCCTAGATCACAATCCTGAAATTTTAGCCCTCTAGGTGGTCTAGATCGAGAAATAATGGAGTTCAAAAATTGCCGACTTTTGATACTCTGGGACGCATATTAAGCGAGATATTCGCATTTAAAGTTTGAACATGCATTTTTGCCCATAACTTTTTGTAAAATTGGTCTTACTCAAAGATAGGCACAGCAATGGAAAGGGAATGATTCCTAGATCACAATCCTGAAATTTTAGCCCTCTAGGTGGTCTAGATCGAGAAATAATGGAGTTCAAAAATTGCCGACTTTTGATACTCTGGGACGCATATTAAGCGAGATATTCGCATTTAAAGTTTGAACATGCATTTTTGCCCATAACTTTTTGTAAAATTGGTCTTACTCAAAGATAGGCACAGCAATGGAAAGGGAATGATTCCTAGATCACAATCCTGAAATTTCAGCCCTCTAGGTGGTCTAGATCGAGAAATAATGGAGTTCAAAAATTGCCGACTTTTGATACTCTGGGACGCATATTAAGCGAGATATTCGCATTTAAAGTTTGAACATGCATTTTTGCCCATAACTTTTTGTAAAATTGGTCTTACTCAAAGATAGGCACATCAATGGAAAGGGAATGATTCCTAGATCACAATCCTGAAATTTCAGCCCTCTAGGTGGTCTAGATCGAGAAATAATGGAGTTCAAAAATTGCCGACTTTTGATACTCTGCGACGCATATTAAGCGAGATATTCGCATTTAAAGTTTGAACATGCATTTTTGCCCATAACTTTTTGTAAAATTGGTCTTACTCAAAGATAGGCACATCAATGGAAAGGGAATGATTCCTAGATCACAATCCTGAAATTTCAGCCCTCTAGGTGGTCTAGATCGAGAAATAATGGAGTTCAAAAATTGCCGACTTTTGATACTCTGGGACGCATATTAAGCGAGATATTCGCATTTAAAGTTTGAACATGCATTTTTGCCCATAACTTTTTGTAAAATTGGTCTTACTCAAAGATAGGCACAGCAATGGAAAGGGAATGATTCCTAGATCACAATCCTGAAATTTCAGCCCTCTAGGTGGTCTAGATCGAGAAATAATGGAGTTCAAAAATTGCCGACTTTTGATACTCTGGGACGCATATTAAGCGAGATATTCGCATTTAAAGTTTGAACATGCATTTTTGCCCATAACTTTTTGTAAAATTGGTCTTACTCAAAGATAGGCACATCAATGGAAAGGGAATGATTCCTAGATCACAATCCTGAAATTTCAGCCCTCTAGGTGGTCTAGATCGAGAAATAATGGAGTTCAAAAATTGCCGACTTTTGATACTCTGGGACGCATATTAAGCGAGATATTCGCATTTAAAGTTTGAACATGCATTTTTGCCCATAACTTTTTGTAAAATTGGTCTTACTCAAAGATAGGCACAGCAATGGAAAGGGAATGATTCCTAGATCACAATCCTGAAATTTCAGCCCTCTAGGTGGTCTAGATCGAGAAATAATGGAGTTCAAAAATTGCCGACTTTTGATACTCTGCGACGCATATTAAGCGAGATATTCGCATTTAAAGTTTGAACATGCATTTTTGCCCATAATTTTTTGTAAAATTGGTCTTACTCAAAGATAGGCACAGCAATGGAAAGGGAATGATTCCTAGATCACAATCCTGAAATTTCAGCCGTCTAGGTGGTCTAGATCGAGAAATAATGGAGTTCAAAAATTGCCGACTTTTGATACTCTGGGACGCATATTAAGCGAGATATTCGCATTTAAAGTTTGAACATGCATTTTTGCCCATAACTTTTTGTAAAATTGGTCTTACTCAAAGATAGGCACAGCAATGGAAAGGGAATGATTCCTAGATCACAATCCTGAAATTTCAGCCGTCTAGGTGGTCTAGATCGAGAAATAATGGAGTTCAAAAATTGCCGACTTTTGATACTCTGGGACGCATATTAAGCGAGATATTCGCATTTAAAGTTTGAACATGCATTTTTGCCCATAACTTTTTGTAAAATTGGTCTTACTCAAAGATAGGCACATCAATGGAAAGGGAATGATTCCTAGATCACAATCCTGAAATTTCAGCCCTCTAGGTGGTCTAGATCGAGAAATAATGGAGTTCAAAAATTGCCGACTTTTGATACTCTGGGACGCATATTAAGCGAGATATTCGCATTTAAAGTTTGAACATGCATTTTTGCCCATAACTTTTTGTAAAATTGGTCTTACTCAAAGATAGGCACAGCAATGGAAAGGGAATGATTCCTAGATCACAATCCTGAAATTTTAGCCCTCTAGGTGGTCTAGATCGAGAAATAATGGAGTTCAAAAATTGCCGACTTTTGATACTCTGGGACGCATATTAAGCGAGATATTCGCATTTAAAGTTTGAACATGCATTTTTGCCCATAACTTTTTGTAAAATTGGTCTTACTCAAAGATAGGCACAGCAATGGAAAGGGAATGATTCCTAGATCACAATCCTGAAATTTCAGCCCTCTAGGTGGTCTAGATCGAGAAATAATGGAGTTCAAAAATTGCCGACTTTTGATAATCTGGGACGCATATTAAGCGAGATATTCGCATTTAAAGTTTGAACATGCATTTTTGCCCATAACTTTTTGTAAAATTGGTCTTACTCAAAGATAGGCACAGCAATGGAAAGGGAATGATTCCTAGATCACAATCCTGAAATTTTAGCCCTCTAGGTGGTCTAGATCGAGAAATAATGGAGTTCAAAAATTGCCGACTTTTGATACTCTGGGACGCATATTAAGCGAGATATTCGCATTTAAAGTTTGAACATGCATTTTTGCCCATAACTTTTTGTAAAATTGGTCTTACTCAAAGATAGGCACAGCAATGGAAAGGGAATGATTCCTAGATCACAATCCTGAAATTTTAGCCCTCTAGGTGGTCTAGATCGAGAAATAATGGAGTTCAAAAATTGCTGACTTTTGATACTCTGGGACGCATATTAAGCGAGATATTCGCATTTAAAGTTTGAACATGCATTTTTGCCCATAACTTTTTGTAAAATTGGTCTTACTCAAAGATAGGCACATCAATGGAAAGGGAATGATTCCTAGATCACAATCCTGAAATTTCAGCCCTCTAGGTGGTCTAGATCGAGAAATAATGGAGTTCAAAAATTGCCGACTTTTGATACTCTGGGACGCATATTAAGCGAGATATTCGCATTTAAAGTTTGAACATGCATTTTTGCCCATAACTTTTTGTAAAATTGGTCTTACTCAAAGATAGGCACATCAATGGAAAGGGAATGATTCCTAGATCACAATCCTGAAATTTCAGCCCTCTAGGTGGTCTAGATCGAGAAATAATGGAGTTCAAAAATTGCCGACTTTTGATACTCTGGGACGCATATTAAGCGAGATATTCGCATTTAAAGTTTGAACATGCATTTTTGCCCATAACTTTTTGTAAAATTGGTCTTACTCAAAGATAGGCACATCAATGGAAAGGGAATGATTCCTAGATCACAATCCTGAAATTTCAGCCCTCTAGGTGGTCTAGATCGAGAAATAATGGAGTTCAAAAATTGCCGACTTTTGATAATCTGGGACGCATATTAAGCGAGATATTCGCATTTAAAGTTTGAACATGCATTTTTGCCCATAACTTTTTGTAAAATTGGTCTTACTCAAAGATAGGCACAGCAATGGAAAGGGAATGATTCCTAGATCACAATCCTGAAATTTTAGCCCTCTAGGTGGTCTAGAACGAGAAATAATGGAGTTCAAAAATTGCCGACTTTTGATACTCTGGGACGCATATTAAGCGAGATATTCGCATTTAAAGTTTGAACATGCATTTTTGCCCATAACTTTTTGTAAAATTGGTCTTACTCAAAGATAGGCACAGCAATGGAAAGGGAATGATTCCTAGATCACAATCCTGAAATTTTAGCCCTCTAGGTGGTCTAGATCGAGAAATAATGGAGTTCAAAAATTGCTGACTTTTGATACTCTGGGACGCATATTAAGCGAGATATTCGCATTTAAAGTTTGAACATGCATTTTTGCCCATAACTTTTTGTAAAATTGGTCTTACTCAAAGATAGGCACATCAATGGAAAGGGAATGATTCCTAGATCACAATCCTGAAATTTCAGCCCTCTAGGTGGTCTAGATCGAGAAATAATGGAGTTCAAAAATTGCCGACTTTTGATACTCTGGGACGCATAATAAGCGAGATATTCGCATTTAAAGTTTGAACATGCATTTTTGCCCATAACTTTTTGTAAAATTGGTCTTACTCAAAGATAGGCACATCAATGGAAAGGGAATGATTCCTAGATCACAATCCTGAAACTTCAGCCCTCTAGGTGGTCTAGATCGAGAAATAATGGAGTTCAAAAATTGCCGACTTTTGATACTCTGCGACGCATATTAAGCGAGATATTCGCATTTAAAGTTTGAACATGCATTTTTGCCCATAATTTTTTGTAAAATTGGTCTTACTCAAAGATAGGCACAGCAATGGAAAGGGAATGATTCCTAGATCACAATCCTGAAATTTCAGCCGTCTAGGTGGTCTAGATCGAGAAATAATGGAGTTCAAAAATTGCCGACTTTTGATACTCTGGGACGCATATTAAGCGAGATATTCGCATTTAAAGTTTGAACATGCATTTTTGCCCATAACTTTTTGTAAAATTGGTCTTACTCAAAGATAGGCACAGCAATGGAAAGGGAATGATTCCTAGATCACAATCCTGAAATTTCAGCCGTCTAGGTGGTCTAGATCGAGAAATAATGGAGTTCAAAAATTGCCGACTTTTGATACTCTGGGACGCATATTAAGCGAGATATTCGCATTTAAAGTTTGAACATGCATTTTTGCCCATAACTTTTTGTAAAATTGGTCTTACTCAAAGATAGGCACATCAATGGAAAGGGAATGATTCCTAGATCACAATCCTGAAATTTCAGCCCTCTAGGTGGTCTAGATCGAGAAATAATGGAGTTCAAAAATTGCCGACTTTTGATACTCTGGGACGCATATTAAGCGAGATATTCGCATTTAAAGTTTGAACATGCATTTTTGCCCATAACTTTTTGTAAAATTGGTCTTACTCAAAGATAGGCACAGCAATGGAAAGGGAATGATTCCTAGATCACAATCCTGAAATTTTAGCCCTCTAGGTGGTCTAGATCGAGAAATAATGGAGTTCAAAAATTGCCGACTTTTGATACTCTGGGACGCATATTAAGCGAGATATTCGCATTTAAAGTTTGAACATGCATTTTTGCCCATAACTTTTTGTAAAATTGGTCTTACTCAAAGATAGGCACAGCAATGGAAAGGGAATGATTCCTAGATCACAATCCTGAAATTTCAGCCCTCTAGGTGGTCTAGATCGAGAAATAATGGAGTTCAAAAATTGCCGACTTTTGATAATCTGGGACGCATATTAAGCGAGATATTCGCATTTAAAGTTTGAACATGCATTTTTGCCCATAACTTTTTGTAAAATTGGTCTTACTCAAAGATAGGCACAGCAATGGAAAGGGAATGATTCCTAGATCACAATCCTGAAATTTTAGCCCTCTAGGTGGTCTAGATCGAGAAATAATGGAGTTCAAAAATTGCCGACTTTTGATACTCTGGGACGCATATTAAGCGAGATATTCGCATTTAAAGTTTGAACATGCATTTTTGCCCATAACTTTTTGTAAAATTGGTCTTACTCAAAGATAGGCACAGCAATGGAAAGGGAATGATTCCTAGATCACAATCCTGAAATTTTAGCCCTCTAGGTGGTCTAGATCGAGAAATAATGGAGTTCAAAAATTGCTGACTTTTGATACTCTGGGACGCATATTAAGCGAGATATTCGCATTTAAAGTTTGAACATGCATTTTTGCCCATAACTTTTTGTAAAATTGGTCTTACTCAAAGATAGGCACATCAATGGAAAGGGAATGATTCCTAGATCACAATCCTGAAATTTCAGCCCTCTAGGTGGTCTAGATCGAGAAATAATGGAGTTCAAAAATTGCCGACTTTTGATACTCTGGGACGCATATTAAGCGAGATATTCGCATTTAAAGTTTGAACATGCATTTTTGCCCATAACTTTTTGTAAAATTGGTCTTACTCAAAGATAGGCACATCAATGGAAAGGGAATGATTCCTAGATCACAATCCTGAAATTTCAGCCCTCTAGGTGGTCTAGATCGAGAAATAATGGAGTTCAAAAATTGCCGACTTTTGATACTCTGGGACGCATATTAAGCGAGATATTCGCATTTAAAGTTTGAACATGCATTTTTGCCCATAACTTTTTGTAAAATTGGTCTTACTCAAAGATAGGCACATCAATGGAAAGGGAATGATTCCTAGATCACAATCCTGAAATTTCAGCCCTCTAGGTGGTCTAGATCGAGAAATAATGGAGTTCAAAAATTGCCGACTTTTGATAATCTGGGACGCATATTAAGCGAGATATTCGCATTTAAAGTTTGAACATGCATTTTTGCCCATAACTTTTTGTAAAATTGGTCTTACTCAAAGATAGGCACAGCAATGGAAAGGGAATGATTCCTAGATCACAATCCTGAAATTTTAGCCCTCTAGGTGGTCTAGAACGAGAAATAATGGAGTTCAAAAATTGCCGACTTTTGATACTCTGGGACGCATATTAAGCGAGATATTCGCATTTAAAGTTTGAACATGCATTTTTGCCCATAACTTTTTGTAAAATTGGTCTTACTCAAAGATAGGCACAGCAATGGAAAGGGAATGATTCCTAGATCACAATCCTGAAATTTTAGCCCTCTAGGTGGTCTAGATCGAGAAATAATGGAGTTCAAAAATTGCTGACTTTTGATACTCTGGGACGCATATTAAGCGAGATATTCGCATTTAAAGTTTGAACATGCATTTTTGCCCATAACTTTTTGTAAAATTGGTCTTACTCAAAGATAGGCACATCAATGGAAAGGGAATGATTCCTAGATCACAATCCTGAAATTTCAGCCCTCTAGGTGGTCTAGATCGAGAAATAATGGAGTTCAAAAATTGCCGACTTTTGATACTCTGGGACGCATAATAAGCGAGATATTCGCATTTAAAGTTTGAACATGCATTTTTGCCCATAACTTTTTGTAAAATTGGTCTTACTCAAAGATAGGCACATCAATGGAAAGGGAATGATTCCTAGATCACAATCCTGAAACTTCAGCCCTCTAGGTGGTCTAGATCGAGAAATAATGGAGTTCAAAAATTGCCGACTTTTGATACTCTGCGACGCATATTAAGCGAGATATTCGCATTTAAAGTTTGAACATGCATTTTTGCCCATAACTTTTTGTAAAATTGGTCTTACTCAAAGATAGGCACATCAATGGAAAGGGAATGATTCCTAGATCACAATCCTGAAATTTCAGCCCTCTAGGTGGTCTAGATCGAGAAATAATGGAGTTCAAAAATTGCCGACTTTTGATACTCTGGGACGCATATTAAGCGAGATATTCGCATTTAAAGTTTGAACATGCATTTTTGCCCATAACTTTTTGTAAAATTGGTCTTACTCAAAGATAGGCACAGCAATGGAAAGGGAATGATTCCTAGATCACAATCCTGAAATTTTAGCCCTCTAGGTGGTCTAGATCGAGAAATAATGGAGTTCAAAAATTGCTGACTTTTGATACTCTGGGACGCATATTAAGCGAGATATTCGCATTTAAAGTTTGAACATGCATTTTTGCCCATAACTTTTTGTAAAATTGGTCTTACTCAAAGATAGGCACATCAATGGAAAGGGAATGATTCCTAGATCACAATCCTGAAATTTCAGCCCTCTAGGTGGTCTAGATCGAGAAATAATGGAGTTCAAAAATTGCCGACTTTTGATACTCTGGGACGCATATTAAGCGAGATATTCGCATTTAAAGTTTGAACATGCATTTTTGCCCATAACTTTTTGTAAAATTGGTCTTACTCAAAGATAGGCACATCAATGGAAAGGGAATGATTCCTAGATCACAATCCTGAAATTTCAGCCCTCTAGGTGGTCTAGATCGAGAAATAATGGAGTTCAAAAATTGCCGACTTTTGATACTCTGGGACGCATATTAAGCGAGATATTCGCATTTAAAGTTTGAACATGCATTTTTGCCCATAACTTTTTGTAAAATTGGTCTTACTCAAAGATAGGCACATCAATGGAAAGGGAATGATTCCTAGATCACAATCCTGAAATTTCAGCCCTCTAGGTGGTCTAGATCGAGAAATAATGGAGTTCAAAAATTGCCGACTTTTGATACTCTGGGACGCATATTAAGCGAGATATTCGCATTTAAAGTTTGAACATGCATTTTTGCCCATAACTTTTTGTAAAATTGGTCTTACTCAAAGATAGGCACAGCAATGGAAAGGGAATGATTCCTAGATCACAATCCTGAAATTTTAGCCCTCTAGGTGGTCTAGAACGAGAAATAATGGAGTTCAAAAATTGCCGACTTTTGATACTCTGGGACGCATATTAAGCGAGATATTCGCATTTAAAGTTTGAACATGCATTTTTGCCCATAACTTTTTGTAAAATTAGTCTTACTCAAAGATAGGCACAGCAATGGAAAGGGAATGATTCCTAGATCACAATCCTGAAATTTTAGCCCTCTAGGTGGTCTAGATCGAGAAATAATGGAGTTCAAAAATTGCTGACTTTTGATACTCTGGGACGCATATTAAGCGAGATATTCGCATTTAAAGTTTGAACATGCATTTTTGCCCATAACTTTTTGTAAAATTGGTCTTACTCAAAGATAGGCACATCAATGGAAAGGGAATGATTCCTAGATCACAATCCTGAAATTTCAGCCCTCTAGGTGGTCTAGATCGAGAAATAATGGAGTTCAAAAATTGCCGACTTTTGATACTCTGGGACGCATAATAAGCGAGATATTCGCATTTAAAGTTTGAACATGCATTTTTGCCCATAACTTTTTGTAAAATTGGTCTTACTCAAAGATAGGCACATCAATGGAAAGGGAATGATTCCTAGATCACAATCCTGAAACTTCAGCCCTCTAGGTGGTCTAGATCGAGAAATAATGGAGTTCAAAAATTGCCGACTTTTGATACTCTGCGACGCATATTAAGCGAGATATTCGCATTTAAAGTTTGAACATGCATTTTTGCCCATAACTTTTTGTAAAATTGGTCTTACTCAAAGATAGGCACATCAATGGAAAGGGAATGATTCCTAGATCACAATCCTGAAATTTCAGCCCTCTAGGTGGTCTAGATCGAGAAATAATGGAGTTCAAAAATTGCCGACTTTTGATACTCTGGGACGCATATTAAGCGAGATATTCGCATTTAAAGTTTGAACATGCATTTTTGCCCATAACTTTTTGTAAAATTGGTCTTACTCAAAGATAGGCACAGCAATGGAAAGGGAATGATTCCTAGATCACAATCCTGAAATTTCAGCCCTCTAGGTGGTCTAGATCGAGAAATAATGGAGTTCAAAAATTGCCGACTTTTGATACTCTGGGACGCATATTAAGCGAGATATTCGCATTTAAAGTTTGAACATGCATTTTTGCCCATAACTTTTTGTAAAATTGGTCTTACTCAAAGATAGGCACATCAATGGAAAGGGAATGATTCCTAGATCACAATCCTGAAATTTCAGCCCTCTAGGTGGTCTAGATCGAGAAATAATGGAGTTCAAAAATTGCCGACTTTTGATACTCTGGGACGCATATTAAGCGAGATATTCGCATTTAAAGTTTGAACATGCATTTTTGCCCATAACTTTTTGTAAAATTGGTCTTACTCAAAGATAGGCACAGCAATGGAAAGGGAATGATTCCTAGATCACAATCCTGAAATTTTAGCCCTCTAGGTGGTCTAGATCGAGAAATAATGGAGTTCAAAAATTGCCGACTTTTGATACTCTGGGACGCATATTAAGCGAGATATTCGCATTTAAAGTTTGAACATGCATTTTTGCCCATAACTTTTTGTAAAATTGGTCTTACTCAAAGATAGGCACAGCAATGGAAAGGGAATGATTCCTAGATCACAATCCTGAAATTTTAGCCCTCTAGGTGGTCTAGATCGAGAAATAATGGAGTTCAAAAATTGCCGACTTTTGATACTCTGGGACGCATATTAAGCGAGATATTCGCATTTAAAGTTTGAACATGCATTTTTGCCCATAACTTTTTGTAAAATTGGTCTTACTCAAAGATAGGCACATCAATGGAAAGGGAATGATTCCTAGATCACAATCCTGAAATTTCAGCCCTCTAGGTGGTCTAGATCGAGAAATAATGGAGTTCAAAAATTGCCGACTTTTGATACTCTGGGACGCATATTAAGCGAGATATTCGCATTTAAAGTTTGAACATGCATTTTTGCCCATAACTTTTTGTAAAATTGGTCTTACTCAAAGATAGGCACATCAATGGAAAGGGAATGATTCCTAGATCACAATCCTGAAATTTCAGCCCTCTAGGTGGTCTAGATCGAGAAATAATGGAGTTCAAAAATTGCCGACTTTTGATACTCTGGGACGCATATTAAGCGAGATATTCGCATTTAAAGTTTGAACATGCATTTTTGCCCATAACTTTTTGTAAAATTGGTCTTACTCAAAGATAGGCACATCAATGGAAAGGGAATGATTCCTAGATCACAATCCTGAAATTTCAGCCCTCTAGGTGGTCTAGATCGAGAAATAATGGAGTTCAAAAATTGCCGACTTTTGATACTCTGGGACGCATATTAAGCGAGATATTCGCATTTAAAGTTTGAACATGCATTTTTGCCCATACCTTTTTGTAAAATTGGTCTTACTCAAAGATAGGCACAGCAATGGATAGGGAATGATTCCTAGATCACAATCCTGAAATTTCAGCCCTCTAGGTGGTCTAGATCGAGAAATAATGGAGTTCAAAAATTGCCGACTTTTGATACTATGGGACGCATATTAAGCGAGATATTCGCATTTAAAGTTTGAACATGCATTTTTGCCCATAACTTTTTGTAAAATTGGTCTTACTCAAAGATAGGCACATCAATGGAAAGGGAATGATTCCTAGATCACAATCCTGAAATTTCAGCCCTCTAGGTGGTCTAGATCGAGAAATAATGGAGTTCAAAAATTGCCGACTTTTGATACTCTGGGACGCATATTAAGCGAGATATTCGCATTTAAAGTTTGAACATGCATTTTTGCCCATAACTTTTTGTAAAATTGGTCTTACTCAAAGATAGGCACAGCAATGGAAAGGGAATGATTCCTAGATCACAATCCTGAAATTTTAGCCCTCTAGGTGGTCTAGATCGAGAAATAATGGAGTTCAAAAATTGCCGACTTTTGATACTCTGGGACGCATATTAAGCGAGATATTCGCATTTAAAGTTTGAACATGCATTTTTGCCCATAACTTTTTGTAAAATTGGTCTTACTCAAAGATAGGCACAGCAATGGAAAGGGAATGATTCCTAGATCACAATCCTGAAATTTTAGCCCTCTAGGTGGTCTAGATCGAGAAATAATGGAGTTCAAAAATTGCCGACTTTTGATACTCTGGGACGCATATTAAGCGAGATATTCGCATTTAAAGTTTGAACATGCATTTTTGCCCATAACTTTTTGTAAAATTGGTCTTACTCAAAGATAGGCACATCAATGGAAAGGGAATGATTCCTAGATCACAATCCTGAAATTTCAGCCCTCTAGGTGGTCTAGATCGAGAAATAATGGAGTTCAAAAATTGCCGACTTTTGATACTCTGGGACGCATATTAAGCGAGATATTCGCATTTAAAGTTTGAACATGCATTTTTGCCCATAACTTTTTGTAAAATTGGTCTTACTCAAAGATAGGCACATCAATGGAAAGGGAATGATTCCTAGATCACAATCCTGAAATTTCAGCCCTCTAGGTGGTCTAGATCGAGAAATAATGGAGTTCAAAAATTGCCGACTTTTGATACTCTGGGACGCATATTAAGCGAGATATTCGCATTTAAAGTTTGAACATGCATTTTTGCCCATAACTTTTTGTAAAATTGGTCTTACTCAAAGATAGGCACATCAATGGAAAGGGAATGATTCCTAGATCACAATCCTGAAATTTCAGCCCTCTAGGTGGTCTAGATCGAGAAATAATGGAGTTCAAAAATTGCCGACTTTTGATACTCTGGGACGCATATTAAGCGAGATATTCGCATTTAAAGTTTGAACATGCATTTTTGCCCATAACTTTTTGTAAAATTGGTCTTACTCAAAGATAGGCACAGCAATGGAAAGGGAATGATTCCTAGATCACAATCCTGAAATTTTAGCCCTCTAGGTGGTCTAGATCGAGAAATAATGGAGTTCAAAAATTGCCGACTTTTGATACTCTGGGACGCATATTAAGCGAGATATTCGCATTTAAAGTTTGAACATGCATTTTTGCCCATAACTTTTTGTAAAATTGGTCTTACTCAAAGATAGGCACAGCAATGGAAAGGGAATGATTCCTAGATCACAATCCTGAAATTTTAGCCCTCTAGGTGGTCTAGATCGAGAAATAATGGAGTTCAAAAATTGCCGACTTTTGATACTCTGGGACGCATATTAAGCGAGATATTCGCATTTAAAGTTTGAACATGCATTTTTGCCCATAACTTTTTGTAAAATTGGTCTTACTCAAAGATAGGCACAGCAATGGAAAGGGAATGATTCCTAGATCACAATCCTGAAATTTTAGCCCTCTAGGTGGTCTAGATCGAGAAATAATGGAGTTCAAAAATTGCCGACTTTTGATACTCTGGGACGCATATTAAGCGAGATATTCGCATTTAAAGTTTGAACATGCATTTTTGCCCATAACTTTTTGTAAAATTGGTCTTACTCAAAGATAGGCACATCAATGGAAAGGGAATGATTCCTAGATCACAATCCTGAAATTTCAGCCCTCTAGGTGGTCTAGATCGAGAAATAATGGAGTTCAAAAATTGCCGACTTTTGATACTCTGCGACGCATATTAAGCGAGATATTCGCATTTAAAGTTTGAACATGCATTTTTGCCCATAACTTTTTGTAAAATTGGTCTTACTCAAAGATAGGCACATCAATGGAAAGGGAATGATTCCTAGATCACAATCCTGAAATTTCAGCCCTCTAGGTGGTCTAGATCGAGAAATAATGGAGTTCAAAAATTGCCGACTTTTGATACTCTGCGACGCATATTAAGCGAGATATTCGCATTTAAAGTTTGAACATGCATTTTTGCCCATAACTTTTTGTAAAATTGGTCTTACTCAAAGATAGGCACATCAATGGAAAGGGAATGATTCCTAGATCACAATCCTGAAATTTCAGCCCTCTAGGTGGTCTAGATCGAGAAATAATGGAGTTCAAAAATTGCCGACTTTTGATACTCTGGGACGCATATTAAGCGAGATATTCGCATTTAAAGTTTGAACATGCATTTTTGCCCATAACTTTTTGTAAAATTGGTCTTACTCAAAGATAGGCACATCAATGGAAAGGGAATGATTCCTAGATCACAATCCTGAAATTTCAGCCCTCTAGGTGGTCTAGATCGAGAAATAATGGAGTTCAAAAATTGCCGACTTTTGATACTCTGGGACGCATATTAAGCGAGATATTCGCATTTAAAGTTTGAACATGCATTTTTGCCCATAACTTTTTGTAAAATTGGTCTTACTCAAAGATAGGCACAGCAATGGATAGGGAATGATTCCTAGATCACAATCCTGAAATTTCAGCCCTCTAGGTGGTCTAGATCGAGAAATAATGGAGTTCAAAAATTGCCGACTTTTGATACTCTGGGACGCATATTAAGCGAGATATTCGCATTTAAAGTTTGAACATGCATTTTCGCCCATAACTTTTTGTAAAATTGGTCTTACTCAAAGATAGGCACATCAATGGAAAGGGAATGATTCCTAGATCACAATCCTGAAATTTCAGCCCTCTAGGTGGTCTAGATCGAGAAATAATGGAGTTCAAAAATTGCCGACTTTTGATACTCTGGGATGCATATTAAGCGAGATATTCGCATTTAAAGTTTGAACATGCATTTTTGCCCATAACTTTTTGTAAAATTGGTCTTACTCAAAGATAGGCACAGCAATGGAAAGGGAATGATTCCTAGATCACAATCCTGAAATTTTAGCCCTCTAGGTGGTCTAGATCGAGAAATAATGGAGTTCAAAAATTGCCGACTTTTGATACTCTGAGACGCATATTAAGCGAGATATTCGCATTTAAAGTTTGAACATGCATTTTTGCCCATAACTTTTTGTAAAATTGGTCTTACTCAAAGATAGGCACAGCAATGGAAAGGGAATGATTCCTAGATCACAATCCTGAAATTTTAGCCCTCTAGGTGGTCTAGATCGAGAAATAATGGAGTTCAAAAATTGCCGACTTTTGATACTCTGGGACGCATATTAAGCGAGATATTCGCATTTAAAGTTTGAACATGCATTTTTGCCCATAACTTTTTGTAAAATTGGTCTTACTCAAAGATAGGCACAGCAATGGAAAGGGAATGATTCCTAGATCACAATCCTGAAATTTTAGCCCTCTAGGTGGTCTAGATCGAGAAATAATGGAGTTCAAAAATTGCCGACTTTTGATACTCTGGGACGCATATTAAGCGAGATATTCGCATTTAAAGTTTGAACATGCATTTTTGCCCATAACTTTTTGTAAAATTGGTCTTACTCAAAGATAGGCACATCAATGGAAAGGGAATGATTCCTAGATCACAATCCTGAAATTTCAGCCCTCTAGGTGGTCTAGATCGAGAAATAATGGAGTTCAAAAATTGCCGACTTTTGATACTCTGGGACGCATATTAAGCGAGATATTCGCATTTAAAGTTTGAACATGCATTTTTGCCCATAACTTTTTGTAAAATTGGTCTTACTCAAAGATAGGCACATCAATGGAAAGGGAATGATTCCTAGATCACAATCCTGAAATTTCAGCCCTCTAGGTGGTCTAGATCGAGAAATAATGGAGTTCAAAAATTGCCGACTTTTGATACTCTGGGACGCATATTAAGCGAGATATTCGCATTTAAAGTTTGAACATGCATTTTTGCCCATAACTTTTTGTAAAATTGGTCTTACTCAAAGATAGGCACAGCAATGGAAAGGGAATGATTCCTATATCACAATCCTGAAATTTCAGCCCTCTAGGTGGTCTAGATCGAGAAATAATGGAGTTCAAAAATTGCCGACTTTTGATACTCTGGGATGCATATTAAGCGAGATATTCGCATTTAAAGTTTGAACATGCATTTTTGCCCATAACTTTTTGTAAAATTGGTCTTACTCAAAGATAGGCACAGCAGTGGAGAGGGAATGATTCCTAGATCACAATCCTGAAATTTTAGCCCTCTAGGTGGTCTAGATCGAGAAATAATGGAGTTCAAAAATTGCCGACTTTTGATACTCTGGGACGCATATTAAGCGAGATATTCGCATTTAAAGTTTGAACATGCATTTTTGCCCATAACTTTTTGTAAAATTGGTCTTACTCAAAGATAGGCACATCAATGGAAAGGGAATGATTCCTAGATCACAATCCTGAAATTTCAGCCCTCTAGGTGGTCTAGATCGAGAAATAATGGAGTTCAAAAATTGCCGACTTTTGATACTCTGGGACGCATATTAAGCGAGATATTCGCATTTAAAGTTTGAACATGCATTTTTGCCCATAACTTTTTGTAAAATTGGTCTTACTCAAAGATAGGCACATCAATGGAAAGGGAATGATTCCTAGATCACAATCCTGAAATTTCAGCCCTCTAGGTGGTCTAGATCGAGAAATAATGGAGTTCAAAACTTGCCGACTTTTGATACTCTGGGATGCATATTAAGCGAGATATTCGCATTTAAAGTTTGAACATGCATTTTTGCCCATAACTTTTTGTAAAATTGGTCTTACTCAAAGATAGGCACATCAATGGAAAGGGAATGATTCCTAGATCACAATCCTGAAATTTCAGCCCTCTAGGTGGTCTAGATCGAGAAATAATGGAGTTCAAAAATTGCCGACTTTTGATACTCTGGGACGCATATTAAGCGAGATATTCGCATTTAAAGTTTGAACATGCATTTTTGCCCATAACTTTTTGTAAAATTGGTCTTACTCAAAGATAGGCACATCAATGGAAAGGGAATGATTCCTAGATCACAATCCTGAAATTTCAGCCCTCTAGGTGGTCTAGATCGAGAAATAATGGAGTTCAAAAATTGCCGACTTTTGATACTCTGGGACGCATATTAAGCGAGATATTCGCATTTAAAGTTTGAACATGCATTTTTGCCCATAACTTTTTGTAAAATTGGTCTTACTCAAAGATAGGCACAGCAATGGAAAGGGAATGATTCCTAGATCACAATCCTGAAATTTTAGCCCTGTAGGTGGTCTAGATCGAGAAATAATGGAGTTCAAAAATTGCCGACTTTTGATACTCTGGGACGCATATTAAGCGAGATATTCGCATTTAAAGTTTGAACATGCATTTTTGCCCATAACTTTTTGTAAAATTGGTCTTACTCAAAGATAGGCACATCAATGGAAAGGGAATGATTCCTAGATCACAATCCTGAAATTTCAGCCCTCTAGGTGGTCTAGATCGAGAAATAATGGAGTTCAAAAATTGCCGACTTTTGATACTCTGGGACGCATATTAAGCGAGATATTCGCATTTAAAGTTTGAACATGCATTTTTGCCCATAACTTTTTGTAAAATTGGTCTTACTCAAAGATAGGCACAGCAATGGAAAGGGAATGATTCCTAGATCACAATCCTGAAATTTCAGCCCTCTAGGTGGTCTAGATCGAGAAATAATGGAGTTCAAAAATTGCCGACTTTTGATACTCTGGGACGCATATTAAGCGAGATATTCGCATTTAAAGTTTGAACATGCATTTTTGCCCATAACTTTTTGTAAAATTGGTCTTACTCAAAGATAGGCACAGCAATGGAAAGGGAATGATTCCTAGATCACAATCCTGAAATTTTAGCCCTCTAGGTGGTATAGATCGAGAAATAATGGAGTTCAAAAATTGCCGACTTTTGATACTCTGGGACGCATATTAAGCGAGATATTCGCATTTAAAGTTTGAACATGCATTTTTGCCCATAACTTTTTGTAAAATTGGTCTTACTCAAAGATAGGCACAGCAATGGAAAGGGAATGATTCCTAGATCACAATCCTGAAATTTCAGCCCTCTAGGTGGTCTAGATCGAGAAATAATGGAGTTCAAAAATTGCCGACTTTTGATACTCTGGGACGCATATTAAGCGAGATATTCGCATTTAAAGTTTGAACATGCATTTTTGCCCATAACTTTTTGTAAAATTGGTCTTACTCAAAGATAGGCACAGCAATGGAAAGGGAATGATTCCTAGATCACAATCCTGAAATTTCAGCCCTCTAGGTGGTCTAGATCGAGAAATAATGGAGTTCAAAAATTGCCGACTTTTGATACTCTGGGACGCATATTAAGCGAGATATTCGCATTTAAAGTTTGAACATGCATTTTTGCCCATAACTTTTTGTAAAATTGGTCTTACTCAAAGATAGGCACAGCAATGGAAAGGGAATGATTCCTAGATCACAATCCTGAAATTTCAGCCCTCTAGGTGGTCTAGATCGAGAAATAATGGAGTTCAAAAATTGCCGACTTTTGATACTCTGGGACGCATATTAAGCGAGATATTCGCATTTAAAGTTTGAACATGCATTTTTGCCCATAACTTTTTGTAAAATTGGTCTTACTCAAAGATAGGCACATCAATGGAAAGGGAATGATTCCTAGATCACAATCCTGAAATTTCAGCCCTCTAGGTGGTCTAGATCGAGAAATAATGGAGTTCAAAAATTGCCGACTTTTGATACTCTGGGACGCATATTAAGCGAGATATTCGCATTTAAAGTTTGAACATGCATTTTTGCCCATAACTTTTTGTAAAATTGGTCTTACTCAAAGATAGGCACAGCAATGGAAAGGGAATGATTCCTAGATCACAATCCTGAAATTTTAGCCCTCTAGGTGGTCTAGATCGAGAAATAATGGAGTTCAAAAATTGCCGACTTTTGATACTCTGGGACGCATATTAAGCGAGATATTCGCATTTAAAGTTTGAACATGCATTTTTGCCCATAACTTTTTGTAAAATTGGTCTTACTCAAAGATAGGCACAGCAATGGAAAGGGAATGATTCCTAGATCACAATCCTGAAATTTTAGCCCTCTAGGTGGTCTAGATCGAGAAATAATGGAGTTCAAAAATTGACGACTTTTGATACTCTGGGACGCATATTAAGCGAGATATTCGCATTTAAAGTTTGAACATGCATTTTTGCCCATAACTTTTTGTAAAATGGTCTTACTCAAAGATAGGCACATCAATGGAAAGGAAATGATTCCTAGATCACAATCCTGAAATTTCAGCCCTCTAGGTGGTCTAGATCGAGAAATAATGGAGTTCAAAAATTGCCGACTTTTGATACTCTGGGACGCATATTAAGCGAGATATTCGCATTTAAAGTTTGAACATGCATTTTTGCCCATAACTTTTTGTAAAATTGGTCTTACTCAAAGATAGGCACATCAATGGAAAGGGAATGATTCCTAGATCACAATCCTGAAATTTCAGCCCTCTAGGTGGTCTAGATCGAGAAATAATGGAGTTCAAAAATTGCCGACTTTTGATACTCTGGGACGCATATTAAGCGAGATATTCGCATTTAAAGTTTGAACATGCATTTTTGCCCATAACTTTTTGTAAAATTGGTCTTACTCAAAGATAGGCACAGCAATGGAAAGGGAATGATTCCTAGATCACAATCCTGAAATTTTAGCCCTCTAGGTGGTATAGATCGAGAAATAATGGAGTTCAAAAATTGCCGACTTTTGATACTCTGGGACGCATATTAAGCGAGATATTCGCATTTAAAGTTTGAACATGCATTTTTGCCCATAACTTTTTGTAAAATTGGTCTTACTCAAAGATAGGCACAGCAATGGAAAGGGAATGATTCCTAGATCACAATCCTGAAATTTCAGCCCTCTAGGTGGTCTAGATCGAGAAATAATGGAGTTCAAAAATTGCCGACTTTTGATACTCTGGGACGCATATTAAGCGAGATATTCGCATTTAAAGTTTGAACATGCATTTTTGCCCATAACTTTTTGTAAAATTGGTCTTACTCAAAGATAGGCACATCAATGGAAAGGGAATGATTCCTAGATCACAATCCTGAAATTTCAGCCCTCTAGGTGGTCTAGATCGAGAAATAATGGAGTTCAAAAATTGCCGACTTTTGATACTCTGGGACGCATATTAAGCGAGATATTCGCATTTAAAGTTTGAACATGCATTTTTGCCCATAACTTTTTGTAAAATTGGTCTTACTCAAAGATAGGCACATCAATGGAAAGGGAATGATTCCAAGATCACAATCCTGAAATTTCAGCCCTCTAGGTGGTCTAGATCGAGACATAATGGAGTTCAAAAATTGCCGACTTTTGATACTCTGGGACGCATATTAAGCGAGATATTCGCATTTAAAGTTTGAACATGCATTTTTGCCCATAACTTTTTGTAAAATTGGTCTTACTCAAAGATAGGCACAGCAATGGAAAGGGAATGATTCCTAGATCACAATCCTGAAATTTTAGCCCTCTAGGTGGTCTAGATCGAGAAATAATGGAGTTCAAAAATTGCCGACTTTTGATACTCTGGGACGCATATTAAGCGAGATATTCGCATTTAAAGTTTGAACATGCATTTTTGCCCATAACTTTTTGTAAAATTGGTCTTACTCAAAGATAGGCACAGCAATGGAAAGGGAATGATTCCTAGATCACAATCCTGAAATTTTAGCCCTCTAGGTGGTCTAGATCGAGAAATAATGGAGTTCAAAAATTGCCGACTTTTGATACTCTGGGACGCATATTAAGCGAGATATTCGCATTTTAAGTTTGAACATGCAGTTTTGCCCATAACTTTTTGTAAAATTGGTCTTACTCAAAGATAGGCACATCAATGGAAAGGGAATGATTCCTAGATCACAATCCTGAAATTTCAGCCCTCTAGGTGGTCTAGATCGAGAAATAATGGAGTTCAAAAATTGCCGACTTTTGATACTCTGGGACGCATATTAAGCGAGATATTCGCATTTAAAGTTTGAACATGCATTTTTGCCCATAACTTTTTGTAAAATTGGTCTTACTCAAAGATAGGCACATCAATGGAAAGGGAATGATTCCTAGATCACAATCCTGAAATTTCAGCCCTCTAGGTAGTCTAGATCGAGAAATAATGGAGTTCAAAAATTGCCGACTTTTGATACTCTGCGACGCATATTAAGCGAGATATTCGCATTTAAAGTTTGAACATGCATTTTTGCCCATAACTTTTTGTAAAATTGGTCTTACTCAAAGATAGGCACATCAATGGAAAGGGAATGATTCCTAGATCACAATCCTGAAATTTCAGCCCTCTAGGTGGTCTAGATCGAGAAATAATGGAGTTCAAAAATTGCCGACTTTTGATACTCTGGGACGCATATTAAGCGAGATATTCGCATTTAAAGTTTGAACATGCATTTTTGCCCATAACTTTTTGTAAAATTGGTCTTACTCAAAGATAGGCACAGCAATGGAAAGGGAATGATTCCTAGATCACAATCCTGAAATTTCAGCCCTCTAGGTGGTCTAGATCGAGAAATAATGGAGTTCAAAAATTGCCGACTTTTGATACTCTGGGACGCATATTAAGCGAGATATTCGCATTTAAAGTTTGAACATGCATTTTTGCCCATAACTTTTTGTAAAATTGGTCTTACTCAAAGATAGGCACAGCAATGGAAAGGGAATGATTCCTAGATCACAATCCTGAAATTTTAGCCCTCTAGGTGGTCTAGATCGAGAAATAATGGAGTTCAAAAATTGCCGACTTTTGATACTCTGGGACGCATATTAAGCGAGATATTCGCATTTAAAGTTTGAACATGCATTTTTGCCCATAACTTTTTGTAAAATTGGTCTTACTCAAAGATAGGCACAGCAATGGAAAGGGAATGATTCCTAGATCACAATCCTGAAATTTCAGCCCTCTAGGTGGTCTAGATCGAGAAATAATGGAGTTCAAAAATTGCCGACTTTTGATACTCTGGGACGCATATTAAGCGAGATATTCGCATTTAAAGTTTGAACATGCATTTTTGCCCATAACTTTTTGTAAAACTGGTCTTACTCAAAGATAGGCACAGCAATGGAAAGGGAATGATTCCTAGATCACAATCCTGAAATTTCAGCCCTCTAGGTGGTCTAGATCGAGAAATAATGGAGTTCAAAAATTGCCGACTTTTGATACTCTGGGACGCATATTAAGCGAGATATTCGCATTTAAAGTTTGAACATGCATTTTTGCCCATAACTTTTTGTAAAATTGGTCTTACTCAAAGATAGGCACAGCAATGGAAAGGGAATGACTCCTAGATCACAATCCTGAAATTTCAGCTCTCTAGGTGGTCTAGATCGAGAAATAATGGAGTTCAAAAATTGCCGACTTTTGATACTCTGGGACGCATATTAAGCGAGATATTCGCATTTAAAGTTTGAACATGCATTTTTGCCCATAACTTTTTGTAAAATTGGTCTTACTCAAAGATAGGCACATCAATGGAAAGGGAATGATTCCTAGATCACAATCCTGAAATTTCAGCCCTCTAGGTGGTCTAGATCGAGAAATAATGGAGTTCAAAAATTGCCGACTTTTGATACTCTGGGACGCATATTAAGCGAGATATTCGCATTTAAAGTTTGAACATGCATTTTTGCCCATAACTTTTTGTAAAATTGGTCTTACTCAAAGATAGGCACAGCAATGGAAAGGGAATGATTCCTAGATCACAATCCTGAAATTTTAGCCCTCTAGGTGGTCTAGATCGAGAAATAATGGAGTTCAAAAATTGCCGACTTTTGATACTCTGGGACGCATATTAAGCGAGATATTCGCATTTAAAGTTTGAACATGCATTTTTGCCCATAACTTTTTGTAAAATTGGTCTTACTCAAAGATAGGCACATCAATGGAAAGGGAATGATTCCTAGATCACAATCCTGAAATTTCAGCCCTCTAGGTGGTCTAGATCGAGAAATAATGGAGTTCAAAAATTGCCGACTTTTGATACTCTGGGACGCATATTAAGCGAGATATTCGCATTTAAAGTTTGAACATGCATTTTTGCCCATAACTTTTTGTAAAATTGGTCTTACTCAAAGATAGGCACATCAATGGAAAGGAAATGATTCCTAGATCACAATCCTGAAATTTCAGCCCTCTAGGTGGTCTAGATCGAGAAATAATGGAGTTCAAAAATTGCCGACTTTTGATACTCTGGGACGCATATTAAGCGAGATATTCGCATTTAAAGTTTGAACATGCATTTTTGCCCATAACTTTTTGTAAAATTGGTCTTACTCAAAGATAGGCACATCAATGGAAAGGGAATGATTCCTAGATCACAATCCTGAAATTTCAGCCCTCTAGGTGGTCTAGATCGAGAAATAATGGAGTTCAAAAATTGCCGACTTTTGATACTCTGGGACGCATATTAAGCGAGATATTCGCATTTAAAGTTTGAACATGCATTTTTGCCCATAACTTTTTGTAAAATTGGTCTTACTCAAAGATAGGCACAGCAATGGAAAGGGAATGATTCCTAGATCACAATCCTGAAATTTTAGCCCTCTAGGTGGTATAGATCGAGAAATAATGGAGTTCAAAAATTGCCGACTTTTGATACTCTGGGACGCATATTAAGCGAGATATTCGCATTTAAAGTTTGAACATGCATTTTTGCCCATAACTTTTTGTAAAATTGGTCTTACTCAAAGATAGGCACAGCAATGGAAAGGGAATGATTCCTAGATCACAATCCTGAAATTTCAGCCCTCTAGGTGGTCTAGATCGAGAAATAATGGAGTTCAAAAATTGCCGACTTTTGATACTCTGGGACGCATATTAAGCGAGATATTCGCATTTAAAGTTTGAACATGCATTTTTGCCCATAACTTTTTGTAAAATTGGTCTTACTCAAAGATAGGCACATCAATGGAAAGGGAATGATTCCTAGATCACAATCCTGAAATTTCAGCCCTCTAGGTGGTCTAGATCGAGAAATAATGGAGTTCAAAAATTGCCGACTTTTGATACTCTGGGACGCATATTAAGCGAGATATTCGCATTTAAAGTTTGAACATGCATTTTTGCCCATAACTTTTTGTAAAATTGGTCTTACTCAAAGATAGGCACATCAATGGAAAGGGAATGATTCCTAGATCACAATCCTGAAATTTCAGCCCTCTAGGTGGTCTAGATCGAGAAATAATGGAGTTCAAAAATTGCCGACTTTTGATACTCTGGGACGCATATTAAGCGAGATATTCGCATTTAAAGTTTGAACATGCATTTTTGCCCATAACTTTTTGTAAAATTGGTCTTACTCAAAGATAGGCACAGCAATGGAAAGGGAATGATTCCTAGATCACAATCCTGAAATTTTAGCCCTCTAGGTGGTCTAGATCGAGAAATAATGGAGTTCAAAAATTGCCGACTTTTGATACTCTGGGACGCATATTAAGCGAGATATTCGCATTTTAAGTTTGAACATGCAGTTTTGCCCATAACTTTTTGTAAAATTGGTCTTACTCAAAGATAGGCACATCAATGGAAAGGGAATGATTCCTAGATCACAATCCTGAAATTTCAGCCCTCTAGGTGGTCTAGATCGAGAAATAATGGAGTTCAAAAATTGCCGACTTTTGATACTCTGGGACGCATATTAAGCGAGATATTCGCATTTAAAGTTTGAACATGCATTTTTGCCCATAACTTTTTGTAAAATTGGTCTTACTCAAAGATAGGCACAGCAATGGAAAGGGAATGATTCCTAGATCACAATCCTGAAATTTTAGCCCTCTAGGTGGTATAGATCGAGAAATAATGGAGTTCAAAAATTGCCGACTTTTGATACTCTGGGACGCATATTAAGCGAGATATTCGCATTTAAAGTTTGAACATGCATTTTTGCCCATAACTTTTTGTAAAATTGGTCTTACTCAAAGATAGGCACAGCAATGGAAAGGGAATGATTCCTAGATCACAATCCTGAAATTTCAGCCCTCTAGGTGGTCTAGATCGAGAAATAATGGAGTTCAAAAATTGCCGACTTTTGATACTCTGGGACGCATATTAAGCGAGATATTCGCATTTTAAGTTTGAACATGCAGTTTTGCCCATAACTTTTTGTAAAATTGGTCTTACTCAAAGATAGGCACATCAATGGAAAGGGAATGATTCCTAGATCACAATCCTGAAATTTCAGCCCTCTAGGTGGTCTAGATCGAGAAATAATGGAGTTCAAAAATTGCCGACTTTTGATACTCTGGGACGCATATTAAGCGAGATATTCGCATTTAAAGTTTGAACATGCATTTTTGCCCATAACTTTTTGTAAAATTGGTCTTACTCAAAGATAGGCACAGCAATGGAAAGGGAATGATTCCTAGATCACAATCCTGAAATTTTAGCCCTCTAGGTGGTATAGATCGAGAAATAATGGAGTTCAAAAATTGCCGACTTTTGATACTCTGGGACGCATATTAAGCGAGATATTCGCATTTAAAGTTTGAACATGCATTTTTGCCCATAACTTTTTGTAAAATTGGTCTTACTCAAAGATAGGCACAGCAATGGAAAGGGAATGATTCCTAGATCACAATCCTGAAATTTCAGCCCTCTAGGTGGTCTAGATCGAGAAATAATGGAGTTCAAAAATTGCCGACTTTTGATACTCTGGGACGCATATTAAGCGAGATATTCGCATTTAAAGTTTGAACATGCATTTTTGCCCATAACTTTTTGTAAAATTGGTCTTACTCAAAGATAGGCACATCAATGGAAAGGGAATGATTCCTAGATCACAATCCTGAAATTTCAGCCCTCTAGGTGGTCTAGATCGAGAAATAATGGAGTTCAAAAATTGCCGACTTTTGATACTCTGGGACGCATATTAAGCGAGATATTCGCATTTTAAGTTTGAACATGCAGTTTTGCCCATAACTTTTTGTAAAATTGGTCTTACTCAAAGATAGGCACATCAATGGAAAGGGAATGATTCCTAGATCACAATCCTGAAATTTCAGCCCTCTAGGTGGTCTAGATCGAGAAATAATGGAGTTCAAAAATTGCCGACTTTTGATACTCTGGGACGCATATTAAGCGAGATATTCGCATTTAAAGTTTGAACATGCATTTTTGCCCATAACTTTTTGTAAAATTGGTCTTACTCAAAGATAGGCACAGCAATGGAAAGGGAATGATTCCTAGATCACAATCCTGAAATTTTAGCCCTCTAGGTGGTATAGATCGAGAAATAATGGAGTTCAAAAATTGCCGACTTTTGATACTCTGGGACGCATATTAAGCGAGATATTCGCATTTAAAGTTTGAACATGCATTTTTGCCCATAACTTTTTGTAAAACTGGTCTTACTCAAAGATAGGCACAGCAATGGAAAGGGAATGATTCCTAGATCACAATCCTGAAATTTCAGCCCTCTAGGTGGTCTAGATCGAGAAATAATGGAGTTCAAAAATTGCCGACTTTTGATACTCTGGGACGCATATTAAGCGAGATATTCGCATTTAAAGTTTGAACATGCATTTTTGCCCATAACTTTTTGTAAAATTGGTCTTACTCAAAGATAGGCACAGCAATGGAAAGGGAATGACTCCTAGATCACAATCCTGAAATTTCAGCTCTCTAGGTGGTCTAGATCGAGAAATAATGGAGTTCAAAAATTGCCGACTTTTGATACTCTGGGACGCATATTAAGCGAGATATTCGCATTTAAAGTTTGAACATGCATTTTTGCCCATAACTTTTTGTAAAATTGGTCTTACTCAAAGATAGGCACATCAATGGAAAGGGAATGATTCCTAGATCACAATCCTGAAATTTCAGCCCTCTAGGTGGTCTAGATCGAGAAATAATGGAGTTCAAAAATTGCCGACTTTTGATACTCTGGGACGCATATTAAGCGAGATATTCGCATTTAAAGTTTGAACATGCATTTTTGCCCATAACTTTTTGTAAAATTGGTCTTACTCAAAGATAGGCACAGCAATGGAAAGGGAATGATTCCTAGATCACAATCCTGAAATTTTAGCCCTCTAGGTGGTCTAGATCGAGAAATAATGGAGTTCAAAAATTGCCGACTTTTGATACTCTGGGACGCATATTAAGCGAGATATTCGCATTTAAAGTTTGAACATGCATTTTTGCCCATAACTTTTTGTAAAATTGGTCTTACTCAAAGATAGGCACAGCAATGGAAAGGGAATGATTCCTAGATCACAATCCTGAAATTTCAGCCCTCTAGGTGGTCTAGATCGAGAAATAATGGAGTTCAAAAATTGCCGACTTTTGATACTCTGGGACGCATATTAAGCGAGATATTCGCATTTAAAGTTTGAACATGCATTTTTGCCCATAACTTTTTGTAAAATTGGTCTTACTCAAAGATAGGCACATCAATGGAAAGGAAATGATTCCTAGATCACAATCCTGAAATTTTAGCCCTCTAGGTGGTCTAGATCGAGAAATAATGGAGTTCAAAAATTGCCGACTTTTGATACTCTGGGACGCATATTAAGCGAGATATTCGCATTTAAAGTTTGAACATGCATTTTTGCCCATAACTTTTTGTAAAATTGGTCTTACTCAAAGATAGGCACATCAATGGAAAGGGAATGATTCCTAGATCACAATCCTGAAATTTCAGCCCTCTAGGTGGTCTAGATCGAGAAATAATGGAGTTCAAAAATTGCCGACTTTTGATACTCTGGGACGCATATTAAGCGAGATATTCGCATTTAAAGTTTGAACATGCATTTTTGCCCATAACTTTTTGTAAAATTGGTCTTATTCAAAGATAGGCACAGCAATGGAAAGGGAATGATTCCTAGATCACAATCCTGAAATTTCAGCCCTCTAGGTGGTCTAGATCGAGAAATAATGGAGTTCAAAAATTGCCGACTTTTGATACTCTGGGACGCATATTAAGCGAGATATTCGCATTTAAAGTTTGAACATGCATTTTTGCCCATAACTTTTTGTAAAATTGGTCTTACTCAAAGATAGGCACATCAATGGAAAGGGAATGATTCCTAGATCACAATCCTGAAATTTCAGCCCTCTAGGTGGTCTAGATCGAGAAATAATGGAGTTCAAAAATTGCCGACTTTTGATACTCTGGGACGCATATTAAGCGAGATATTCGCATTTTAAGTTTGAACATGCAGTTTTGCCCATAACTTTTTGTAAAATTGGTCTTACTCAAAGATAGGCACATCAATGGAAAGGGAATGATTCCTAGATCACAATCCTGAAATTTCAGCCCTCTAGGTGGTCTAGATCGAGAAATAATGGAGTTCAAAAATTGCCGACTTTTGATACTCTGGGACGCATATTAAGCGAGATATTCGCATTTAAAGTTTGAACATGCATTTTTGCCCATAACTTTTTGTAAAATTGGTCTTACTCAAAGATAGGCACAGCAATGGAAAGGGAATGATTCCTAGATCACAATCCTGAAATTTTAGCCCTCTAGGTGGTATAGATCGAGAAATAATGGAGTTCAAAAATTGCCGACTTTTGATACTCTGGGACGCATATTAAGCGAGATATTCGCATTTAAAGTTTGAACATGCATTTTTGCCCATAACTTTTTGTAAAACTGGTCTTACTCAAAGATAGGCACAGCAATGGAAAGGGAATGATTCCTAGATCACAATCCTGAAATTTCAGCCCTCTAGGTGGTCTAGATCGAGAAATAATGGAGTTCAAAAATTGCCGACTTTTGATACTCTGGGACGCATATTAAGCGAGATATTCGCATTTAAAGTTTGAACATGCATTTTTGCCCATAACTTTTTGTAAAATTGGTCTTACTCAAAGATAGGCACAGCAATGGAAAGGGAATGACTCCTAGATCACAATCCTGAAATTTCAGCTCTCTAGGTGGTCTAGATCGAGAAATAATGGAGTTCAAAAATTGCCGACTTTTGATACTCTGGGACGCATATTAAGCGAGATATTCGCATTTAAAGTTTGAACATGCATTTTTGCCCATAACTTTTTGTAAAATTGGTCTTACTCAAAGATAGGCACATCAATGGAAAGGGAATGATTCCTAGATCACAATCCTGAAATTTCAGCCCTCTAGGTGGTCTAGATCGAGAAATAATGGAGTTCAAAAATTGCCGACTTTTGATACTCTGGGACGCATATTAAGCGAGATATTCGCATTTAAAGTTTGAACATGCATTTTTGCCCATAACTTTTTGTAAAATTGGTCTTACTCAAAGATAGGCACAGCAATGGAAAGGGAATGATTCCTAGATCACAATCCTGAAATTTTAGCCCTCTAGGTGGTCTAGATCGAGAAATAATGGAGTTCAAAAATTGCCGACTTTTGATACTCTGGGACGCATATTAAGCGAGATATTCGCATTTAAAGTTTGAACATGCATTTTTGCCCATAACTTTTTGTAAAATTGGTCTTACTCAAAGATAGGCACAGCAATGGAAAGGGAATGATTCCTAGATCACAATCCTGAAATTTCAGCCCTCTAGGTGGTCTAGATCGAGAAATAATGGAGTTCAAAAATTGCCGACTTTTGATACTCTGGGACGCATATTAAGCGAGATATTCGCATTTAAAGTTTGAACATGCATTTTTGCCCATAACTTTTTGTAAAATTGGTCTTACTCAAAGATAGGCACATCAATGGAAAGGAAATGATTCCTAGATCACAATCCTGAAATTTCAGCCCTCTAGGTGGTCTAGATCGAGAAATAATGGAGTTCAAAAATTGCCGACTTTTGATACTCTGGGACGCATATTAAGCGAGATATTCGCATTTAAAGTTTGAACATGCATTTTTGCCCATAACTTTTTGTAAAATTGGTCTTACTCAAAGATAGGCACATCAATGGAAAGGGAATGATTCCTAGATCACAATCCTGAAATTTCAGCCCTCTAGGTGGTCTAGATCGAGAAATAATGGAGTTCAAAAATTGCCGACTTTTGATACTCTGGGACGCATATTAAGCGAGATATTCGCATTTAAAGTTTGAACATGCATTTTTGCCCATAACTTTTTGTAAAATTGGTCTTACTCAAAGATAGGCACAGCAATGGAAAGGGAATGATTCCTAGATCACAATCCTGAAATTTTAGCCCTCTAGGTGGTATAGATCGAGAAATAATGGAGTTCAAAAATTGCCGACTTTTGATACTCTGGGACGCATATTAAGCGAGATATTCGCATTTAAAGTTTGAACATGCATTTTTGCCCATAACTTTTTGTAAAACTGGTCTTACTCAAAGATAGGCACAGCAATGGAAAGGGAATGATTCCTAGATCACAATCCTGAAATTTCAGCCCTCTAGGTGGTCTAGATCGAGAAATAATGGAGTTCAAAAATTGCCGACTTTTGATACTCTGGGACGCATATTAAGCGAGATATTCGCATTTAACCCTAGTTTACGGCACGAAAAATAATGCTATAACCAAACTTGGGGTTCGAGCGAACCCCAAAATTTGTATGCACATCTAATTGTTCATTATTTACAAGATGATGTACTGCCTCTAATTGTTATTGATTAAGTTGACAGTTGTAGTGTCCTATTATAACAAAACACGTGTCTTGTTTCAAAAATATAAAACAATTTGGTGAAAATATTGAGAACAAAATTTGTAGTTACCAAAAAGTGAGTTGTAAAATTATAATTATTCTAAATTTTATTACAAAAATTTGTAAACCTTTATATTGATTTTATATTTCAGTGTCTAATTTAGATAGATTATTGAGAACATATAATTGACAATGAGCGAACTGCAGGCATATTTTGGGGTTTTGTTGTACATTGGAGTATTAAGGGATGGTCACCGTCGTGTACGTACACTATGGGATCCCATCAAGGGGTTCACACGAACCCCAAGTTTGGTTTGTGGCTTTTTTTCAGAAAAAAATTCCAGAAAATTATCTTAAATCGCTTTGATGAAAAAACGATCAAAAACGTAAAGAAAAATGAAATTTGTTCACTGATTTTTTATCCCTGGTCAATAATATGATTAAGAAAAAAGTTATAAGCATTCAAATTTGCGTTGGGGTTCGCTCGAACCCCAATACGTAAACTAGGGTTAAAGTTTGAACATGCATTTTTGCCCATAACTTTTTGTAAAATTGGTCTTACTCAAAGATAGGCACAGCAATGGAAAGGGAATGACTCCTAGATCACAATCCTGAAATTTCAGCTCTCTAGGTGGTCTAGATCGAGAAATAATGGAGTTCAAAAATTGCCGACTTTTGATACTCTGGGACGCATATTAAGCGAGATATTCGCATTTAAAGTTTGAACATGCATTTTTGCCCATAACTTTTTGTAAAATTGGTCTTACTCAAAGATAGGCACATCAATGGAAAGGGAATGATTCCTAGATCACAATCCTGAAATTTCAGCCCTCTAGGTGGTCTAGATCGAGAAATAATGGAGTTCAAAAATTGCCGACTTTTGATACTCTGGGACGCATATTAAGCGAGATATTCGCATTTAAAGTTTGAACATGCATTTTTGCCCATAACTTTTTGTAAAATTGGTCTTACTCAAAGATAGGCACAGCAATGGAAAGGGAATGATTCCTAGATCACAATCCTGAAATTTTAGCCCTCTAGGTGGTCTAGATCGAGAAATAATGGAGTTCAAAAATTGCCGACTTTTGATACTCTGGGACGCATATTAAGCGAGATATTCGCATTTAAAGTTTGAACATGCATTTTTGCCCATAACTTTTTGTAAAATTGGTCTTACTCAAAGATAGGCACAGCAATGGAAAGGGAATGATTCCTAGATCACAATCCTGAAATTTCAGCCCTCTAGGTGGTCTAGATCGAGAAATAATGGAGTTCAAAAATTGCCGACTTTTGATACTCTGGGACGCATATTAAGCGAGATATTCGCATTTAAAGTTTGAACATGCATTTTTGCCCATAACTTTTTGTAAAATTGGTCTTACTCAAAGATAGGCACATCAATGGAAAGGAAATGATTCCTAGATCACAATCCTGAAATTTCAGCCCTCTAGGTGGTCTAGATCGAGAAATAATGGAGTTCAAAAATTGCCGACTTTTGATACTCTGCGACGCATATTAAGCGAGATATTCGCATTTAAAGTTTGAACATGCATTTTTGCCCATAACTTTTTGTAAAATTGGTCTTACTCAAAGATAGGCACATCAATGGAAAGGGAATGATTCCTAGATCACAATCCTGAAATTTCAGCCCTCTAGGTGGTCTAGATCGAGAAATAATGGAGTTCAAAAATTGCCGACTTTTGATACTCTGGGACGCATATTAAGCGAGATATTCGCATTTAAAGTTTGAACATGCATTTTTGCCCATAACTTTTTGTAAAATTGGTCTTACTCAAAGATAGGCACAGCAATGGAAAGGGAATGATTCCTAGATCACAATCCTGAAATTTTAGCCCTCTAGGTGGTATAGATCGAGAAATAATGGAGTTCAAAAATTGCCGACTTTTGATACTCTGGGACGCATATTAAGCGAGATATTCGCATTTAAAGTTTGAACATGCATTTTTGCCCATAACTTTTTGTAAAATTGGTCTTACTCAAAGATAGGCACAGCAATGGAAAGGGAATGATTCCTAGATCACAATCCTGAAATTTCAGCCCTCTAAGTGGTCTAGATCGAGAAATAATGGAGTTCAAAAATTGCCGACTTTTGATACTCTGGGACGCATATTAAGCGAGATATTCGCATTTAAAGTTTGAACATGCATTTTTGCCCATAACTTTTTGTAAAATTGGTCTTACTCAAAGATAGGCACATCAATGGAAAGGGAATGATTCCTAGATCACAATCCTGAAATTTCAGCCCTCTAGGTGGTCTAGATCGAGAAATAATGGAGTTCAAAAATTGCCGACTTTTGATACTCTGGGACGCATATTAAGCGAGATATTCGCATTTAAAGTTTGAACATGCATTTTTGCCCATAACTTTTTGTAAAATTGGTCTTACTCAAAGATAGGCACATCAATGGAAAGGGAATGATTCCTAGATCACAATCCTGAAATTTCAGCCCTCTAGGTGGTCTAGATCGAGAAATAATGGAGTTCAAAAATTGCCGACTTTTGATACTCTGGAACGCATATTAAGCGAGATATTCGCATTTAAAGTTTGAACATGCATTTTTGCCCATAACTTTTTGTAAAATTGGTCTTACTCAAAGATAGGCACAGCAATGGAAAGGGAATGATTCCTAGATCACAATCCTGAAATTTTAGCCCTCTAGGTGGTCTAGATCGAGAAATAATGGAGTTCAAAAATTGCCGACTTTTGATACTCTGGGACGCATATTAAGCGAGATATTCGCATTTTAAGTTTGAACATGCAGTTTTGCCCATAACTTTTTGTAAAATTGGTCTTACTCAAAGATAGGCACATCAATGGAAAGGGAATGATTCCTAGATCACAATCCTGAAATTTCAGCCCTCTAGGTGGTCTAGATCGAGAAATAATGGAGTTCAAAAATTGCCGACTTTTGATACTCTGGGACGCATATTAAGCGAGATATTCGCATTTAAAGTTTGAACATGCATTTTTGCCCATAACTTTTTGTAAAATTGGTCTTACTCAAAGATAGGCACAGCAATGGAAAGGGAATGATTCCTAGATCACAATCCTGAAATTTTAGCCCTCTAGGTGGTATAGATCGAGAAATAATGGAGTTCAAAAATTGCCGACTTTTGATACTCTGGGACGCATATTAAGCGAGATATTCGCATTTAAAGTTTGAACATGCATTTTTGCCCATAACTTTTTGTAAAATTGGTCTTACTCAAAGATAGGCACAGCAATGGAAAGGGAATGATTCCTAGATCACATTCCTGAAATTTCAGCCCTCTAGGTGGTCTAGATCGAGAAATAATGGAGTTCAAAAATTGCCGACTTTTGATACTCTGGGACGCATATTAAGCGAGATATTCGCATTTAAAGTTTGAACATGCATTTTTGCCCATAACTTTTTGTAAAATTGGTCTTACTCAAAGATAGGCACATCAATGGAAAGGGAATGATTCCTAGATCACAATCCTGAAATTTCAGCCCTCTAGGTGGTCTAGATCGAGAAATAATGGAGTTCAAAAATTGCCGACTTTTGATACTCTGGGACGCATATTAAGCGAGATATTCGCATTTAAAGTTTGAACATGCATTTTTGCCCATAACTTTTTGTAAAATTGGTCTTACTCAAAGATAGGCACATCAATGGAAAGGGAATGATTCCTAGATCACAATCCTGAAATTTCAGCCCTCTAGGTGGTCTAGATCGAGAAATAATGGAGTTCAAAAATTGCCGACTTTTGATACTCTGGGACGCATATTAAGCGAGATATTCGCATTTAAAGTTTGAACATGCATTTTTGCCCATAACTTTTTGTAAAATTGGTCTTACTCAAAGATAGGCACAGCAATGGAAAGGGAATGATTCCTAGATCACAATCCTGAAATTTTAGCCCTCTAGGTGGTCTAGATCGAGAAATAATGGAGTTCAAAAATTGCCGACTTTTGATACTCTGGGATGCATATTAAGCGAGATATTCGCATTTTAAGTTTGAACATGCAGTTTTGCCCATAACTTTTTGTAAAATTGGTCTTACTCAAAGATAGGCACATCAATGGAAAGGGAATGATTCCTAGATCACAATCCTGAAATTTCAGCCCTCTAGGTGGTCTAGATCGAGAAATAATGGAGTTCAAAAATTGCCGACTTTTGATACTCTGGGACGCATATTAAGCGAGATATTCGCATTTAAAGTTTGAACATGCATTTTTGCCCATAACTTTTTGTAAAATTGGTCTTACTCAAAGATAGGCACAGCAATGGAAAGGGAATGATTCCTAGATCACAATCCTGAAATTTTAGCCCTCTAGGTGGTCTAGATCGAGAAATAATGGAGTTCAAAAATTGCCGACTTTTGATACTCTGGGACGCATATTAAGCGAGATATTCGCATTTAAAGTTTGAACATGCATTTTTGCCCATAACTTTTTGTAAAATTGGTCTTACTCAAAGATAGGCACAGCAATGGAAAGGGAATGATTCCTACATCACAATCCTGAAATTTTAGCCCTCTAGGTGGTCTTGATCGAGAAATAATGGAGTTCAAAAATTGCCGACTTTTGATACTCTGGGACGCATATTAAGCGAGATATTCGCATTTTAAGTTTGAACATGCAGTTTTGCCCATAACTTTTTGTAAAATTGGTCTTACTCAAAGATAGGCACATCAATGGAAAGGGAATGATTCCTAGATCACAATCCTGAAATTTCAGCCCTCTAGGTGGTCTAGATCGAGAAATAATGGAGTTCAAAAATTGCCGACTTTTGATACTCTGGGACGCATATTAAGCGAGATATTCGCATTTAAAGTTTGAACATGCATTTTTGCCCATAACTTTTTGTAAAATTGGTCTTACTCAAAGATAGGCACATCAATGGAAAGGGAATGATTCCTAGATCACAATCCTGAAATTTCAGCCCTCTAGGTGGTCTAGATCGAGAAATAATGGAGTTCAAAAATTGCCGACTTTTGATACTCTGCGACGCATATTAAGCGAGATATTCGCATTTAAAGTTTGAACATGCATTTTTGCCCATAACTTTTTGTAAAATTGGTCTTACTCAAAGATAGGCACATCAATGGAAAGGGAATGATTCCTAGATCACAATCCTGAAATTTCAGCCCTCTAGGTGGTCTAGATCGAGAAATAATGGAGTTCAAAAATTGCCGACTTTTGATACTCTGGGACGCATATTAAGCGAGATATTCGCATTTAAAGTTTGAACATGCATTTTTGCCCATAACTTTTTGTAAAATTGGTCTTACTCAAAGATAGGCACAGCAATGGAAAGGGAATGATTCCTAGATCACAATTCTGAAATTTCAGCCCTCTAGGTGGTCTAGATCGAGAAATAATGGAGTTCAAAAATTGCCGACTTTTGATACTCTGGGACGCATATTAAGCGAGATATTCGCATTTAAAGTTTGAACATGCATTTTTGCCCATAACTTTTTGTAAAATTGGTCTTACTCAAAGATAGGCACAGCAATGGAAAGGGAATGACTCCTAGATCACAATCCTGAAATTTCAGCTCTCTAGGTGGTCTAGATCGAGAAATAATGGAGTTCAAAAATTGCCGACTTTTGATACTCTGGGACGCATATTAAGCGAGATATTCGCATTTAAAGTTTGAACATGCATTTTTGCCCATAACTTTTTGTAAAATTGGTCTTACTCAAAGATAGGCACATCAATGGAAAGGGAATGATTCCTAGATCACAATCCTGAAATTTCAGCCCTCTAGGTGGTCTAGATCGAGAAATAATGGAGTTCAAAATTGCCGACTTTTGATACTCTGGGACGCATATTAAGCGAGATATTCGCATTTAAAGTTTGAACATGCATTTTTGCCCATAACTTTTTGTAAAATTGGTCTTACTCAAAGATAGGCACAGCAATGGAAAGGGAATGATTCCTAGATCACAATCCTGAAATTTTAGCCCTCTAGGTGGTCTAGATCGAGAAATAATGGAGTTCAAAAATTGCCGACTTTTGATACTCTGGGACGCATATTAAGCGAGATATTCGCATTTAAAGTTTGAACATGCATTTTTGCCCATAACTTTTTGTAAAATTGGTCTTACTCAAAGATAGGCACAGCAATGGAAAGGGAATGATTCCTAGATCACAATCCTGAAATTTCAGCCCTCTAGGTGGTCTAGATCGAGAAATAATGGAGTTCAAAAATTGCCGACTTTTGATACTCTGGGACGCATATTAAGCGAGATATTCGCATTTAAAGTTTGAACATGCATTTTTGCCCATAACTTTTTGTAAAATTGGTCTTACTCAAAGATAGGCACATCAATGGAAAGGGAATGATTCCTAGATCACAATCCTGAAATTTCAGCCCTCTAGGTGGTCTAGATCGAGAAATAATGGAGTTCAAAAATTGCCGACTTTTGATACTCTGGGACGCATATTAAGCGAGATATTCGCATTTAAAGTTTGAACATGAATTTTTGCCCATAACTTTTTGTAAAATTGGTCTTACTCAAAGATAGGCACATCAATGGAAAGGGAATGATTCCTAGATCACAATCCTGAAATTTCAGCCCTCTAGGTGGTCTAGATCGAGAAATAATGGAGTTCAAAAATTGCCGACTTTTGATACTCTGGGACGCATATTAAGCGAGATATTCGCATTTAAAGTTTGAACATGCATTTTTGCCCATAACTTTTTGTAAAATTGGTCTTACTCAAAGATAGGCACATCAATGGAAAGGGAATGATTCCTAGATCACAATCCTGAAATTTCAGCCCTCTAGGTGGTCTAGATCGAGAAATAATGGAGTTCAAAAATTGCCGACTTTTGATACTCTGGGACGCATATTAAGCGAGATATTCGCATTTAAAGTTTGAACATGAATTTTTGCCCATAACTTTTTGTAAAATTGGTCTTACTCAAAGATAGGCACATCAATGGAAAGGGAATGATTCCTAGATCACAATCCTGAAATTTCAGCCCTCTAGGTGGTCTAGATCGAGAAATAATGGAGTTCAAAAATTGCCGACTTTTGATACTCTGGGACGCATATTAAGCGAGATATTCGCATTTAAAGTTTGAACATGCATTTTTGCCCATAACTTTTTGTAAAATTGGTCTTACTCAAAGATAGGCACATCAATGGAAAGGGAATGATTCCTAGATCACAATCCTGAAATTTCAGCCCTCTAGGTGGTCTAGATCGAGAAATAATGGAGTTCAAAAATTGCCGACTTTTGATACTCTGGGACGCATATTAAGCGAGATATTCGCATTTAAAGTTTGAACATGCATTTTTGCCCATAACTTTTTGTAAAATTGGTCTTACTCAAAGATAGGCACAGCAATGGAAAGGGAATGATTCCTAGATCACAATCCTGAAATTTCAGCCCTCTAGGTGGTCTAGATCGAGAAATAATGGAGTTCAAAAATTGCCGACTTTTGATACTCTGGGACGCATATTAAGCGAGATATTCGCATTTAAAGTTTGAACATGCATTTTTGCCCATAACTTTTTGTAAAACTGGTCTTACTCAAAGATAGGCACAGCAATGGAAAGGGAATGATTCCTAGATCACAATCCTGAAATTTCAGCCCTCTAGGTGGTCTAGATCGAGAAATAATGGAGTTCAAAAATTGCCGACTTTTGATACTCTGGGACGCATATTAAGCGAGATATTCGCATTTAAAGTTTGAACATGCATTTTTGCCCATAACTTTTTGTAAAATTGGTCTTACTCAAAGATAGGCACAGCAATGGAAAGGGAATGATTCCTAGATCACAATCCTGAAATTTCAGCCCTCTAGGTGGTCTAGATCGAGAAATAATGGAGTTCAAAAATTGCCGACTTTTGATACTCTGGGACGCATATTAAGCGAGATATTCGCATTTAAAGTTTGAACATGCATTTTTGCCCATAACTTTTTGTAAAATTGGTCTTACTCAAAGATAGGCACATCAATGGAAAGGGAATGATTCCTAGATCACAATCCTGAAATTTCAGCCCTCTAGGTGGTCTAGATCGAGAAATAATGGAGTTCAAAAATTGCCGACTTTTGATACTCTGGGACGCATATTAAGCGAGATATTCGCATTTAAAGTTTGAACATGCATTTTTGCCCATAACTTTTTGTAAAATTGGTCTTACTCAAAGATAGGCACAGCAATGGAAAGGGAATGATTCCTAGATCACAATCCTGAAATTTTCAGCCCTCTAGGTGGTCTAGATCGAGAAATAATGGAGTTCAAAAATTGCCGACTTTTGATACTCTGGGACGCATATTAAGCGAGATATTCGCATTTAAAGTTTGAACATGCATTTTTGCCCATAACTTTTTGTAAAATTGGTCTTACTCAAAGATAGGCACAGCAATGGAAAGGGAATGATTCCTAGATCACAATCCTGAAATTTCAGCCCTCTAGGTGGTCTAGATCGAGAAATAATGGAGTTCAAAAATTGCCGACTTTTGATACTCTGGGACGCATATTAAGCGAGATATTCGCATTTAAAGTTTGAACATGCATTTTTGCCCATAACTTTTTGTAAAATTGGTCTTACTCAAAGATAGGCACATCAATGGAAAGGAATGATTCCTAGATCACAATCCTGAAATTTCAGCCCTCTAGGTGGTCTAGATCGAGAAATAATGGAGTTCAAAAATTGCCGACTTTTGATACTCTGGGACGCATATTAAGCGAGATATTCGCATTTAAAGTTTTGAACATGCATTTTTGCCCATAACTTTTTGTAAAATTGGTCTTACTCAAAGATAGGCACATCAATGGAAAGGGAATGATTCCTAGATCACAATCCTGAAATTTCAGCCCTCTAGGTGGTCTAGATCGAGAAATAATGGAGTTCAAAAATTGCCGACTTTTGATACTCTGGGACGCATATTAAGCGAGATATTCGCATTTAAAGTTTGAACATGCATTTTTGCCCATAACTTTTTGTAAAATTGGTCTTACTCAAAGATAGGCACAGCAATGGAAAGGGAATGATTCCTAGATCACAATCCTGAAATTTTCAGCCCTCTAGGTGGTATAGATCGAGAAATAATGGAGTTCAAAAATTGCCGACTTTTGATACTCTGGGACGCATATTAAGCGAGATATTCGCATTTAAAGTTTGAACATGCATTTTTGCCCATAACTTTTTGTAAAATTGGTCTTACTCAAAGATAGGCACAGCAATGGAAAGGGAATGATTCCTAGATCACAATCCTGAAATTTCAGCCCTCTAGGTGGTCTAGATCGAGAAATAATGGAGTTCAAAAATTGCCGACTTTTGATACTCTGGGACGCATATTAAGCGAGATATTCGCATTTAAAGTTTGAACATGCATTTTTGCCCATAACTTTTGTAAAATTGGTCTTACTCAAAGATAGCACATCAATGG